>OY728134.1:636926827-638230537 GCA_963277665.1 Viscum album
AACTATGAAGGATTCATCAACATTCATTGATTAATAAATAAAATTACAGCATGACCTATCACCCCCAAACTGATGGTCAATCTGAAAGGACTATTCAGACTATTGAAGATATACTATGATCCTGCTCTCAAGAATTCAAAGGAGGATGGGATCAATATCTCCCATTGGATGAGTTCTCATACAACAATAGCTTCCTCCCGTGTATTAATATGGATTTATTTGATGCTCATTATGGAAATCAATGTATAACACCAACCTGTTGAGATGATGTTGGAGAATGAATTCTATATGGACCCGATATTGTGCAAAAGACGACTGAAAGGGTAAAGTAATCTAGAAACATATTAAAGCTTCTCAGAGTCGACATAAGAGATATGATGATAACCATCGAAGGGACATGGAGGTAGATATTTTAGACAAATAAATCCATTGAATATCTCCAGGGAAGAGTGTCATGTGGTTGTAAATGAAGGGAAGCTAAGACCAAGGTAAAATTTCCCCACTGAGATCCTTGACCCTATAAGAGCTGTGGACTATCGGCTTTCACTTACACCAAGTGTTGCTCAAGTTCATGATATGTTTCATGTATCCCTCCTGTGGAAGTAATACCTGATCCCTCACATGTACAGAACTTGAAGGTGGTACAGTTGGAAGAGGATCTCCCCATTGAGGAGTATCCATTAGAGATTCTGGACTAGAGAGATAAGGTTCTATGCAACAAGACAACCCACAATGTCCATGTGTTGTGGAGGAACCCTATGATTGAAGAATCTACTTGGGAATCCTAATAGGTGATGTATGAGAAGTACCCTCTCTTGTTTTTGTAAAACAAAATTCCGAGGGTGAAATATCATAAGGGAAGAAGAATGTAACGACCAAATGTTTTTCAATGGAAATTTCCTCTTTATAAATATTTTATAAAATAACTTGAAAAAAAAACATAATAATATTTTAAGTGGTATGTGACCTTTCAACATATGTTTCCACTTCTGTGTTTAGAATTTCGAAAATCTGACAAACACAGTTGTGATTCGTAAGATGATTAGAGTCCAATAAGAAAAACATAATTTTTGGTGAATAGTAACAAACCTTTATGAATAGTATAATACCCTTATGAATAGTGACATATCATAATTAATAGTAACCTTACCTATTATAGTATATAAATATTATTCATGTGAATTTATGATGAGAATATATTTATGAATAAGTAAATGAATGTTTCAAAACTAGTTTTCATAATAAATAATGATTTTAAATAAATTTTTAAATAATAATATTTAGAAAATTATTTCTGAAAAATGGAATTCATTTTTAAATTCTACATGTCGAAAAATGGTTGTCGTGAATTCTTTGGATTTTTTTGAAATGCATTAATTTGTAATGAATATGGAAATACCATCATTTGCAAAATCAGCTAAATAAGTTAATTATAGAGTTATACATGATGTTCTGCTGATGTAAGAAAAAAAATTTCGGTTTAACATTATAAAATTACTATTCTTTTTCTTGGATGACTAGCTATTCATTGTCCTGTAGGGAAATAATAAATTAATGTAATTTATATTGTTAAATCCCCTCTCCCCACCATTATAAATCCCACTATTCACACCCTCATTTTCCCACACCTCTCAATCATTCTTCCTTGTATAAACTATACTCAATTATCTTCCTCATCCCCTATCCCAAATCCGAGAGCTTCTGGTCTCATCAAAAGTCCAATACTAGGTCCTTAAAAGAGGATCTCAAGAGGAGGATTCAAGAGGTAATTTCTCATCCTCTTTCCTTTATTTTCCATTCAATTTCCTATTATATTTTAACTCTCTACTCATCTATCTTTATTCAAATGGTATATTAACTCCATTATAATAAATATACTAAATTTATATGATATTAATGGGATATTATACCATCCAACCCCCTTTCCCCACATCCTTTTATTTTATAAAAGAAAACATTGTTTTTGAGGTGTTAATCTATCACCTTCAAGATTGACATGTTTTATGTTTCCATTTCTACGTTCAGATCTGATCATGAAACCAATTAAATGGTTTAAATAGAATATTTTACATGTATTATTTTCTATTTAATTTTCTCAAACTAATTTATTTACATATAACTAAATGATTAATCAAAAAAGATGTTCGTGGTTGAAAAACAACCCAAATTAACCCTAACAATCCTCATTTATTTCTTATATAATTATTAATTCACATGGTATATAATATAATCTACTATAAGCTCATTTACACTTCTATAATTCCATTAATAACATGTAATATTATTTAATTGTGTTTACCCATGTTCTACTAGTATGTCAATTTTGGAATAAAAGTGAGTCACTCAAGAAAAACCATAAAAACAATCATTCCCGACCAATATTGTCAAACACTATAACTCATCCAAAGGAATATAAAAAAATAGTAAAAACATAATAAACCACATTAAGGTACAAAAGTTTGTTAAATTTTTAATTAATTAATATAATTTGGTTATAAATGACATTAAAGGGATGGAAGTGTTCAGATATAAGGTAAGGAGAAATTTTCGAACCCAACTTTATTTCATCGGGTTCTCCCTCTTTCACTCCATTTTTAGTATGATTACTCATTTAAAATATTTTTTCTATAATTATCTTACCTATTTTGGGATATACATGTTCTCCACTAGATTTTATGTAAAAAACAATGTTTTCCAACAGTAATCTTCATTCAAAAATATACATTTTAGTTCTCACTAAAGGTGGATGGTTCTTATTTCAAGTATGTTATTCGTTATTTCTTTTGGGAACACAGTTTTTATTAATGTGTTATTATGAGATAAAATCCAATCATTTTCATATGTTATTTATGGTCATTTTTTATATATGTTCCTTATTTCATGCATCATAAATGATAATTTATGGATGTGATGGGTGCACTCGAAATTATTTAGCGCAATATGAATGTTTCATTGTGGTAGGTGCGCCCAGAATTATATACTTCTCTAATGAATTGCGTAATGTGATGAATATCATGAGATTAATTGAAATGTGGTGTGAACATGATTCTATATTTTTTCACAGTTATGTGTGTTAGTTAACCACTAAGACATGATGTTTTATTTTTATGCGTTGCCACGTTTCAAGTAACTTCGTAAGGCTTTCTCCCCTATTCACAATCCATTTCCTATGTTATGGTTATGCTCACCCATTTTTATAATGTTCTTATATATCCTCTTAATGAGATATTATCTCACACATTTTATGTATATGCTTAGGTGACTACATTTACTAAGGATAGGTCAAGTACCAATAAGAAACAAGAGAAGGAATTAAATAAATGTTTATTCTTGATGTTGTAATTGTTATGTATGGTCCTAGTTTTCCAAAGACACTCAATATTTGAACCATATATGTGTAATACTATTCCCTTATTAATATTTTAAATTATTTAATAGTAATATAAGAAAACTCATGGTCTCTATACAACATCATGACCAAATAATCAAAAGGGTTGTTCCTTCATTGAAAGTTTATCTTAGGAACATCTTATTCTCTATTTATGTTATAGTGATACTAGGAATGAAAGTTGATCTTAGTGAACCACATCACCAAATTAAACTGTTAAAAAATCCATAAAATTAGGTTAAATGATACTTATTCTTGATTATTACCTCAATCAAGTTCTGTAAATCAATTTACGACTAAAGAGATACATCGTCCTTTCTTAAAAATAAAACTAGGCAGGCCCAAGATGAGATGGTTAAGAGATTGAATCCTTTGGAATCAAAATCATCAAATAGTAAATATAATTCCCTAAAATTAGTGGGACCCATATTTTATGAGGTATTAGATATCAATTGGGTTCTTGGTATTAAATAAATGATGAAATCCACATCCCACTCTGGGGGAAAACTAGAAAATTCATTTGGGAATACCTTTAGGAACTCATCCTTCAAAATTGGTAGTCCACCATCAAGTACCCCATCATCATCATCCATTATACATGATGAGATGTTAAAAACTAGTCATCTTATTTCTGTAAGAAGTGGTATATCAAAATAAAATCGAGGATCTCATTTCCCTAAAAAAACTAGGGTACTTAAATCAGGTTTCAAAAGACTCACTCACCACATAAAAAAATTTGTGTGCACATGAAAATGAACCATTCAATCCATACCAAGGATCAAATCAAAGAGGTCCATCTCCAAAACTAGAACATCCCATTATAACTCTACCCCTAACATGGTTAGTGTGAAATAGGGACACCCAGAAACCTACCCTCACATCGTACCAAGCGGTGTTCCAAATCCATCAGATATAACAAAAACATAGTTGGAAACTTTAACTCATCAACGTCATGGGTAGAAATAAAAGGAACTAAAGAATAAATATCAAATAGGGAAATATATAAGGATGATGTATTAATAATTTTACCTAGAACTATAACATGCCCTATAATCTGATTCCAATAGAGCATGATCTACCACATAAATTTTCCTTGTCTAATTCTAACACTATGAATTACCACTAATCTACAGCTCTTACCTGATCTGAATCTACCTAGAAAAATATTCATTATTACCTCAATGAACTCTAAACCAATAACCCACTATCTGAGATGATTATTATTGGGATGATATCCCCTTGAAAACTATTGATCCTCCTCCAATTTGGAATGGGTGTGCGACTCTACATATTTATTTTAAGATCCCCATATCATTACAATGGTGACAAGGACTGGGTGGATATGAAAATGGTGATCACATGTTCCCCGCCTTCCAAATCTAATGGAAAAAAATATACCCACCATTGGAATCCACAAATGGAGACAACTGAGAAGGGTAGCCCAAACTAACACCTCCCTTATTCCCTAGCTCATCCTATATCCTTTTCCTCTTATATGAAATTCCACTACCCAATACGGATACCACTATAGGGAAACCATTATTGCTTCCATGATCAATTTCTACAATCATGGAATGATCTACCACATCTATATTTTCATTTATTTGGAATAATAAAAGCTAAGATCGTATTTCTAGTCCCAACCCCATCTCAGATTTTTTATCCTTCACCTGCTCATTAGAAACTATTTTGGGTGCGTACTGAACAAGCTCTATAAAGTGATTAGCACACTCAATCAAGGTCTGATCTATCTAGATATGATCCAAAAACACATGGGACCTATAGAAGGCCAAACCATTGGGATAACAAAGCTCATAAAAGGAATCCTTAACATATTTCTAACTCATCCACTCATGCTTTCCATCTTCATCCACTCAGTCCCAAAAAATTCTAGGAGGACCTTTAAAAATGAATTTAGCACATTTTACAATGACCTAATTTTGAGTATTATGTAACTATAGCATTCATTCCATCTTTTCTATCCGATCCTATAATTCCTAATGATATATGATACCCTAGAAAGCTGGACATGTGTTCTTAAAGAACACTTGATCACAACCTTTTCTAGGACCAGGCTCGACTTCCCTAACCTAAGTATGACTAGTTCCTGATCCTTGTCCAAAAGCTTTGATAGCCTTAACCATATCATCCAGTAATCTAAAATTGATTGGTGAGGCATAAATCACTCTATCCTCCCCCCTTTTTCATTTTAAAAATTCATGGAGGCATCTCCCCACAATAAGGAATAATAAAATGTAAAACTCATCAATGCAACATTCTGAATGTTTCTAGCAACAATAATAAATCTCAAACACATCCAAAAATAACAGGAAAATCACACAAATAAAAATAAAAATACCAACTGAATAAGAAAACCACTTTACCTCCACCTGGTTCCCAAATAAACTCTATATCATGTAGGCCTCAATTGGAGGTGAAGTCAAACAAAATTCCAACATCCCATAGAAACACGAGTCCTATCAGGAGGTGTGTTAGCCAGAAACCTCGCTCGCAATCAGAACCTCAAACCCCAAAATTCCTAGATCCAATATATCTAGACTCATTACAAAAAATCTTGACCAAAAATAGAAAATCCTTTATATGATACAACGTTTTCATGAAAAACTCTTGAGTACCATCAAACTTGATGCCTGACACAGCCCAAAGAATATCCCATACGTATTTTGCGATCTCCACAGGATAGAAACTAGTTCTTATGTATTAACAATAAACATGGTAATTATTTATCCCAATAATATAATCATAAACAATAAAATATAATAATAATCACACAACTTAATAATCGTAAACAAACTTGGTACAAAATTTTTTAGATATGAATATTTAATATTTTAACCAAAATCAAAAGTACTCAAACTAGAAGGGAACATAAAAAACATCCCAAAACCCCCATGAAACATGAGGTATATCAACTTCAATTACCCCCACCAACACCTATAAAGAGTGGAACACCAGAAACTAGATCATCTATCACCACCGTGATATATCTTGCCTTTAACAGAGTAATTGATAACAAAGTCTACATACACCCAAATGTGTATGTATTGTGTGAGAAAAAGACCTGTAGGATGCCAACAAAAATAATTATTCCATTCCAAAATAGTATAAAGAAAACAAAAATGCACATTTCCATAAAAATACATAAAACATTCATAATAACCCGTTTTATGTAAATGTTTCTCAAGAAACACATATTAGGGAAAACCATTTTCACAATAAGAATGTGTGAACTTAAAATTTAAACAAGGTCTACCGTGTGCTGATGACCATTCTTACACTACCTAATAATCATTATTCAAGAGATAATAATGCATAAATACCTATAGGTAACGAGAAAATTTTTACATTTGTGATCAAAATCCTCCAACTCAACTACTAAGAGTGTTCCCATGCATGATCCACTTTAAGGGTAATTCTCCCATAGTAATATGAGTGCCAAAATAATAAATCAACTACCAAAACAATTGTTGTTCACGATCCACTATAGTGGATCCCTTCCCAATATTCTATTTGTCTTTAATAATATCGCAATTTTATTTAGTGTTGCAATCATCAATCCAGATAAATGAATATAGGTGACACCATCTTCTGAATAAATAGCATACCAATTCTAGTTAGCCAACCTAGATATCTAGGATTTCCTTTTCTTAAAATTCCACTTCACATATACAATATTTAATCACACTCACATAATCATTCAAATCATCATAATAACAAAAGGGAATCAAAAATTTCAATAAAAAACCACTTTACAATTTACACACACATGAAAACCATTTAGAAATATATTTCCCACCACTTTCACAATTCATGAAACCCATTGGGAATCATAAAAAAATATTACATATTATATCCAACAATTCGTATGGGTGAATACTTTTGATATTCATACTCATAGGAATTCATTTTTATAAAATTATTTATGGCACTTTCAAACTTCCAATCAATATTTAAGATACACAAAAAAGGATTTAATATGCATTATAACTGATTTCACTTAAAATTTTTACTTTCCACAATTTTTCAAAATTATATCATTTTGGAAACACATTTCACATACTTCATAGAGGGAATAAAACATATTAAATAAACACCACAATAAATAATCCATGAATCATAACAACTTTCCATTAGAAATGTAATTTTCAACCTATGTTCATCTCAAAACCGTTCCATATCATATTTTTTACCACAATAATAAACCAAATGACACATTTATACAACCAAGAGAGAAACACTAAATTATCTATTAATTTAAAAGAATGGATTCACTTACCTTTCTATGTGAAATTTTCAAAAGCAAGTTGAAAACATCAAATATACCACCATAAGATCCTATAAAGGGATTATCAAAAAATAGTAAGCAATATTTTACCCAAAAACAAAAGATAAAAATAACTTTAGGTCAAACAATCTACTATAAAATGGGAAGTCAATAACGATGGAGAATGAATGATAAAAAGAGGGATAATCAATGTGTGAAAAGTTGTACTTGTTGATTTCATTATGAATAGGGTTCGAAACCACCCAAGGATTGTGGTTAAAATCTCTAATAAATCTTTAAGGAGGATCTCATGGAAGAAATAATAAATGGGGTGGAAATGAAGTATTTTCTGTTTATAATTAAAGAGGTAAAGTGGTAAATTCCAACATTATAATAACCATGACAAGTTTCATGGTTTCCCCGTACCATTTTCTAAACCGGGTGGCACTCATTCGATCACAAATATTCAAAAAGGAATGTCACATAATTAGTTCACATGTTTTTAAAAACCATGAACTAACCATGTGGTTCACAACTAATAAAATAAAATTGGATATATGGTTTCCTGGGAAAGGGTTAACATTTTCCCCAAATCGTGTGACCACTATGTGCCAGAAACATCAAATCCCAAATTCATTATTTTTCAACAAAACATCAAGTGGAAACCCATGTATAAATTCAAGGCCATTAATAATCCAAAGAATACCTAAAAATACAATCATTGAAGTGACATTTCACCTTATGAAATTAAACAATAACTTATGGTATAATCATTTAGGGAAAATATTTATTTAAAAAATAATAATAATTTTCCTCTTGTTGTTTGTGGATGGTCATTTTCTAAAAACTGTGTTTATTTTTCATTAGTATTGTTTGATGTTATTCTCAGTATGGATTGGATTTCTATTTATTATGCTAATATGAATTAAAATGATAAATAAGATTATTTTAAAAAAACTGTAATAGTGCTTATAAAATAATAAACCCATATTAGTGATAACATATTCGGAAGATGAGAATATTTTAACATATGGAAATGATATTATCATAGAAATATTTTTGAAAATAATGGAAATATTTTGATTAATGATGCGACATTGCTAAGAAAATACCTAAATGTTTTCCAGATGAGTTATTCGATTTCATACTAGATCGTTACATTGAATTTACATTTGAATTTTTTATTCATATTATGAAAATTTCAAAACCCATGTATCCAATGGATCAAGTAGAACGTGTTGAAATGAAAAATGTATTGAAGGATTTAATGGATAATGGCTACCTTTATCCTATAAATTCACAAAAGGTTGACACTATTTATTTTGTAAAAAGGTTATATGGTTCAATGAGGATTTTTAGTGATCTTAGAGCATTGAATAACATCATTGTTATGAATAAGTATATTTTTACTCATATAAAAAAATTGTTTGATTAGCTCTATGGAGATCAATATTTTTATAACATTAACATGATTTCTAGGTTCCAACATCTAATGGTGAATGGGGGGTGAAATTATGAAATCATATTTTTTTACTATATATATGAATTATGAGTTTGTTTTTTTTTTCTTAAAAAATTCCCCTGTTGTATTTATGGATCATATAAATAGAATATTATATTAATATTTGGATATGTTTTTTATTTTTTTATATAATATATTTTGGTTATTTAAAAAAAATATGAGGATCATGAAATAAATATAAGAATTGTTATTAAAACACTTAGAGAAAAGATGTTATATGGAAAATTTAGTAAATGTTATTTATAGATACAACTGATTTATTTCATTATGAACATTGTTAACAAATAAGGTATAGATGTTAATCATCACATACCAAAATTTTTTCATGAATAACCAATTAATACAAATGTTGCTAAGATTCAAATTTTTTATGGACAATTAGGCTATTAGAGATGTTTTTTCAAAAAAAATCACAGTTATATAGCCAACTAAAATTATTATCTTCAAAAGCAGTAAACTTTATTTGGAAAAACGATTGTGATGATTGTTACTAAGAATTAAAAAGAAGATTGGTGAATTACAGAATTTTGGAAGAAACCTAGAGAAGGGGAAATTTTTCAATCTATGGTGACTCTTTATTGAAGAGTCATGGTTGAATTATGATGTCGAATGATCAGGTATGTTCTTATGCATTAATATAACTAATACCTCATTAGTGAAATTATCCCACCCATGATTTTTAATTTGAAACTATTGTTTTTTCTTTGAAAATTTATAAAAATCATTTATATGGAGCCAAATTTGAGATATATCCTAAATAAAAAAATCATGAAGTAGATAAATAACTAGAAGAAATTGAACATGAGGAAAATAAGATTGATAAATCTGATGATGGATTCTATTTTCATAATCAATTTCAATCTAGGAAAAACAATCAAAGTGGTAGAAGATTTTAGTGAAAACATCATGCCACATTAAGCATGATAAGAGAAGAACATGGACATTTTATTACTGTTTAGATGAATTATAGATTTGATATTAATGGTGAATGAAACTATTCTATTTTGTTTTAGGTATCGGTTCAGTCATCTATATTAAAAAAAAATGTTTGCTTAGAAGGAAGGATTCAAGTTACAGAAAAACGTATAATTTTTCACAAATTGTATGTTTACTAAATTTAATTTTGATAAATATTATTTATTGTGATTTGGAAAGAGATTATGTGTGCCTTATGATACCCATATGAAGAAAAAATTTTAAATTGAATATCCTAGTTCAATGTTTTTAGTTCATCCCAGTAGCACTTAGATGTTCTGATACCCTCAATAGTATTACTGGTGGGATGGAATAAATATAGATATTGAAACTTTTACCTTGAAATGTTTCCCATATCAATAGATTAATTCAATTTTATCACTTACAAAGGGTAAAATTTAGAATTTTCTAGATCTATAATGGAAATAGAAAAATATATCCATGGATTTAATGTTGGTACTACAAAAGACTATTCAAGCTAACAATATGATTTTGGTTATTGTGGATCAACTGACTAAATCTGTACATCTTCATTCTATTTGAGTAACTAAATGTCAATATAAAAATTCTATGATCTATATTAAAGGTATATTTAGGACACATGTAGTTACTATTTCCTTTGTATCTGATTATGATCCATGTTTCACTTTTACCATTTGGAAAGGCCTTTGAATGTCATTGGGATCTAAATTAAATTTCATCATTTATTTTCATCATAAATCAGATGGATTGAAAAATAGAGCTTATAAAATTTTCAAAATATAGATTTAAAAATGGTTTTCCATCAAAAGGTAGTAAAACAATATTTTAAAAATTTTAGTGTATTCCAAGCTTCAGATAGGATTTATTCTCATTTTAAGACTCTAAAACACTATCTAATTCATAAATAGGCATAGATAAGAATATATATTTTTCATTACTTTCTTGGGATGTTACACACACCATATCACGTCGTTAATGAAATAGTACTATAGTAAAATCCTTATATACATTATTATTCTTATAACTTGTACATCATTAATACAGTACTCAAATGACCCAATATTTTAACAAAATAAGACCAACAATCACTCCTCTTCATCTTAGCTAGTGTGAGAACATGATTATTATCCAATAACAGTATATTGGGTATACACTGATGATTAGGAAATTAATTTGAATAGTGTCTCAACTCCGTGCAGATGCAGCATTGTACATTTGAAACCATTATATTACCCTGGAAACCATGTACTTAGTTTTTTTCTCCCCAAACTTATAACAAACCCCCATTCCCTTAAAGCATATTCCAAGGTGATTATTTCCACAGTTATCACATATGTGAAAATAATTATTTCCTCTCATCACTTTAGCCATAATTCTCTCATCAATCATTTTAATCTCTTTATTCCATTTAACGCCAAAGGACACAAAGAATTCATTACTTATCTTATTAACCCATGATACTATTTTTTCATATTAATAGAATACATGGGAGACTAAATCCCTTTTAAATTTTTCCTTAATACCATGATAGATATGGTCTGTCTTAATATTTTGATCATGCATATTACTGGAAATCTCATTTTTCTACTATGAGCCATTTCAAAACAATGGCATACACAAGGGTAGTTTAGGAATCACAATGAATAATTCCAAACATCTAAAATTCCTAACGTAAATTGAGAATATTATAAATATAATCTATAAACATAAAATTCATTATTTGAGTATGTATTTACTTTTCAATCCATTATATTGGCTTCTAATGAAAATGTGAATTATCCTAAATATATCCCCCGGGAATGTCATAACCAATAGTGTATCCATGCTCGTTGTCGTGTACCAGGATACCCCAGGTCAAGCCTGAAACTCTTTTTCAGTGTTTTCACTCATAGGTACATATATGATAGAGCCTCCTATACCTACTAATATCGAGACATGGATGAATTTCTTGGAAAATATAAAAAATCTCAACATTACCAAAAATCATGGAATTTCTTCAATACATATCCTCAAAGTCTATCTAACGGTAATGTTCTCTAATCAAAGTTTATGAAAATATCTGTCCAAGATTGTGGCTATAACTCCTCTGATACCAACTGTAATGACCTGACCCTAGAAGCCCAGAGTTGGATAATTATTTTAATACATTGGTATGATTACAAAGAATCATTTCCTAAAAGACCGATCATTTTAGAAGACTTGGAAAATAGGGTACATACATGAATGTTACATTAAACATTAGAAAATAAAAACAATATAAATGATCCTTTGAAAATGAAATTAATCCCCTAGCATTATCCTACATATCAATCATTATAAATTACATGGTATCCTAGGAAAATAAAACATATGAAAGGGGTGAGCTCAGATGCTCAGTATAGATTAAAAAATAGTAGAAACATTTGTTAATAAGGATAAAAATATATGGCAATGTAAAAAAATAAAACATAAGCCGTTGAAACTTAAACTTCAGTATAATATGTAAATGATAAATCAAATAATTTGATTCACTTATTCACATGGATATTCTAGTCGTAAAATAATCACATACAATATCCATAAGAAATTTCATAATGATGGAATGCATAATTCCAGTCTTTATAACAACGTATTCAAGTCCTTGTGTCAAGATTAAAAATATTATTCTATCAAGACCTTGTGCCAAGACACTAGTTGGTCACATGAGAGCTTCTGATGCACCGAGGAGCTATAGCGGGCTCCACCCACCACTTATTATGTTCAATGTAACCCTCATATGAAAAGGATAAAACATAACATAAGCATTTGTATTAAAAATAGAATACAAAATGTTAATACATTATCCAAAAACCATGAATGGTACAAAATTAACACATCCATAGTAAAAAATATAAGAAAACCATCAATACAATATGTAAGATTTGTATCATAATAAATCAACCTTGATCAAGAATAATATCTCGTAAAGGATGTTGACATGGTTGAAAATGATCAATAAAAATATATGAGATAAATATCCTTTTTGATGAAATCATTAAAAAGAAACATAATCTATAAAGGAGGTTATTTAAAAGATAGTTTTGAATCAAATTTTCCAATATCACTTTGAATTGATTGAAATGAAATTACATTTTAAAACATTCATGTACATATAAATAAATCCGTAAAACCATTTTGAAAACATGGACATTATTGCGAATGTTTTAGAAGAATAAATCATTAAAGCATTTAAAATTATGTTTTAGTAAAAAATTCCCTTATAATAATCCCTTCAAAAACACTTTTATGAAATTTGGACATGGATTATAATGATGTACCAGTAGATACTTACGTAAAAATAACATCGGATAATAAAGAGTTTGTGAAATTAACCCTTAACTCGTAATTTTTCTTGGATGAGGGTAAGGTAACCTAATTTATAAAAGTTATATCATTTTTTTTAAATTATAAAAGAATCATATAAATAAATATGATATCATACGTTATCTTCTAATATTTCAATATTAATAATATTTTAGTAGAAACATCATTTCAGGTGTTTGATGATCTGTTTTACATTATATGCCTAGTTACGTAAGCCATGTTTGTTATGGATATGATTTATTGGGTTCATATACAGAATTATATTAATTTATTAGTCATTATTTTTCACCATAAAATCTATATTATTTTTGAAATATTATGATGGGGAATGAATATAATCGTGTTAATGGAGACTGTAATCCTTATATACGCACGAGCGAAAATATCATTATATTGATGGTGACTTCATATGTAATTGGATGGTATGACATATATAGATAATCATTCACATGTTATTTTTATTATTTACATCATTTATTCTCATTATTATACCCATCCAAATAATTATGGGTTTAAATAACAAATTACACCACGACGTGGAGATGGTAATTCGTACGTACGCGCGTATGGTGACATTGTCATTTATAGGATGGATTGATTAACGAATACAGTTGTAAAATATTTATAATAACTTCATATTATTTAAGAGGTGCTGTATTTTTTATTGGTGTATGGAAATAGAAAAGAAAGAGGAAGTGGATAAAGAAAAGAACTTCAAAGATCGTGCTGAAATTATTACCTCTTCTTTTGGTGTTTCTTTTTGAGGTGATAAAAACAGATCCTCAGATTGGATTCTTGACGAAATTATGGACTCTAATTTGATTTGAGGGAAGTTGGTAGGATATTTTTATAGTGGTTGGCCGAGTCAAATGGCTTCTTAGTAGTGATTTTGAGATATTTGGAAGTTCCCTTTTATAAGACGGGTGAGGGTCACTTTAAGAAAAAAACTAAAATATTAATTTATTATAACATCATATTCGTTTTATAAAGGCTCCAAATGAATTTATATCGAGCCTCAGGTGGTAATGGGTCGAAATCCTCTCAACCCATAAGTTTTAGACAATTTTAGGTTACTATTGTAACATTATATTTTAGATTTAACTTTTGTTAAATAGTTTAACTTTTACCATGTCTTCTTGAATTCTTACACTATATGGTTAATAAACATATTATAATCATCAAAGGGAACCTAAAGTAGTTCATTAATAAAATATAAAATATTATTTAAGACCATTTTACTTAAACATATATTTTTAGAAATGTTATATCAACCAATAACATTATATTTATTTTAAAAATTAATTTATTTCAATTTGGACACTATTTGGTATTTTGTTTTTCTGAAAGTCATAACAACCTTTCCACTACTAAAAAATTAACTATTCAACCCTAAAATTTCATATTCAGCTATAAATTTAGTGTAATTCATCAAATGTCTCAATTTACTTTAATTTGGATATTTATAATATCCATTGTTTTATCATTTCATTAATAAGGTAATTACTGCATAATCAATGTGTCAAAAATAAATTAAATTATTTAATGTATAAAGAGTATAAATAAAATACCATTATTTAGGAAATATCTTTATATTTATAATGAATATTTAGAGTCTAATTTATATTCAACGTATCCCTATATTAAAAATGGTATAGTTATCAAACATTTAATTTAACATTTTTAACTTTTCTTTAATTAAAATAGTAATAAATATCCTAATTTCATACATGTGGACCATATATGATCATATTCTATTACTAAGGTTGTTTTTTGGTATAATAAAAATTATCCAATAGAATTAGGACATGTGTTTGGGTAATTATAATTTCATTATTACCCTTAATTAACCTATTTACTTTTAACTATGGTAAATAAATGTCAGAAGTTATTATTCCCCAAAAATCATTTTCATAATATTGAACCAAATTTTACTTACTGATATCAACCGTGTATCTCATATTTTTAAAAATAAACTCACAGAAGTGATAACATTATGTTTTATTCCAATTTTCAAATGCTTATAGAAGGTGGGTAAAAAATGCTAAAAAGTTCAATAAAATTTTATACATCTAATTTTAATAAAAAATAACGCCAATGAATTAAATTGAACTTATATAGGTAATATATATATTTTGAAATAAAATAAATTAAAATAAAATATATAATTTTTTAAATAAAAAGTCAGTTTAATATAATAACGCAGAATTTTCCTCTACTCATTAGAAATTGAATATTTTCAGAAAAATACCAAAACATAAACCTATGATAATATTGATATTATTAATTAAAAAATTAATTATATTTTACAAAATTAAAAACATATATGTTGAATTTATGAACATAAAAATAATTCCCATTGTCAAAACGAAAAATCGAGTTTTTAAAAAGTAAAAACTATCAAATGATTGACATATGTTTATGTCCAATTTAAATGTGAAATTACTCATAATGACCTAAATTGTATTAAATGACAAAAATTTAATCTAATTATACTTCTAAACCATTCAATTTTATAATTGAACACTATAAATTATTTTTATTAAAAAGGTGGTTTTCAATTTTTTTTTACTATTTTCACTATTCACCCAAATATGAATGTTATTAGAAAAACAAGATAAATTTATCAAAACTAAATTTTTATGTCCTGATTCTAATGAATTATTCAATTTTGAAAAATTTAATATACAATAGTTTCAAATATTGGAAATAAATATGGTTCACCATTAAAAGCCGTCAAAATTTCTTTTTCTGAAAAATAATTCCTTTATCTGAAAAAATGAATTTGTTCATATATTATGTCTAAGAAACCAATAACATGGAAGCTAAAATTTATATCGAATATATAAAATTTGAAATTCTATTAATTCTATTCATAACCGCTTTTGAATAGCTAGTTTGGTATGTTGTGGGGTGCTCGAACTTGGTGTTGCGTTCACCGCAAGTTATTGAATTATTTTGAACAAATAACATAAAATGAAATATAGGGTTTAAAAAAACATCTAATAATAATAATTTAAAAAAATTATTCAATATATTATTTGGAAAATATAAAAAAAATATTAGAAAAAAATAAAAGCATTAAATAGTCCTAATTATTTTTCATGTTTTTCCCAAATTCTTACAAGAAACAAAAATAAAATTTATTGACTGAGAAGGTTTTTGGTATCCTTTAAAAAAAGTAAAGAAACTGACATCACACATGTCTGCTATAACAATTATATATAGTTTTATTTCTCATCCATAATACAAATACTAATTGTAATGAATGCAATCATATCATAGGAATTTTATGAAGGTTAAAATCCCAATTAACATTTAATAAAACAATTTAGATAAAATTTAGTACCAAAGTATTACAAAATGGAACAAGAATTTGATTTCATAATTCATTAAAAAGTTCTAATAATAATCAATTTAAAAAATTAAGTATTTTATAGCTAATTATGATAAAAAACAAGTAACATAAAAAATGGAAAAAATTTAGTGTAATTATTTATTGAGGTTTTTTAAAATTGTTATAAAGAATGATAATAAAATTAAATAATTATTAGTGTTTTAATAATAATTTTAAAAAATTTAAATCCAATTGATGTAATCATCTTATTACTATAAACAGAGATATAATTATTTTAATAAGTGTAAATGAACAACAATAAGTATAAATCCTTTTATTTGAATGTAAAAAATATGTAAATTTTGAACTCTTTAATCACCAAGATCTCCTTAGATTTTTAAACAAAATTAAGCCTCTTTAATTTCAAAAGAAACGAAATTAATGTGAAATTCCATGCATGTGATATAATTATCTCAATTAAAATGAACCATAAGAAATTTTTCCTAAAACAAGTAGACCATATTCCAGTATCCAGCATATGGTGAAACTATTGAAATGAAAAATATCAGTTGGACCTACAGGATCCTGATCATATATAAAAATTTAAGCCACTATAAAGATATAAGAACCAAAATTAGGATCCTTTTGATAACACATCATGAAAATAATCTATAATACATAATAAGTATAACTATGTATTCTCACATATTTAATGGATCTTACTAGATCTGTTTGGTTTATGCATACAGTAATGATAAATTCAACATGTCATCCAAATTAAAAGAACAAAAACTAATATGAAATTTATTTATATTATATTAAAATGACTTTAACATTAAAATCCTCAACAATGAAAAAAATCATGTTATATATTTTAATAACATGGTAACTAAAACTAATTTATATCAATTAATAAATAAAATATTATACTTTTATTAACAAGGAAACTATCATAAAAAAAATGAATAAAATAATTATTTTTTATTTTTTAATAATATATTATTCATGAACCTGGAACACTACTAATTTATAATGAAATAAAAATATCATTTAAATACTCAAAATATTAATGAATTTCAATAAATATATCAATATTTTTTCCATATTTTTACTAATTAAATATTAAAAAAAGATTTTTTTATAAAAACCCATGTATATGTAGTCTCTCAATATAAAATTCAATATTAAAAAAAATTATTTATGTAATAAAAGTAATATTTTTAATTTACACAATACAAATAATTGGAATTATAAATTAATCAAGAAAAACACGTCATTGAGTTATTCGACACACAAATCAAATATTAAATTTTAATCAAGGAGAAAATTCCAACACATTATTCATAAAATTAATAAAGATTCCCTATCTAATTATATTATTTTTGTATATTAATATGTAACAAACAATATACAATAGTATAAGGTGTAATATTTTTATATGGATTTCATATTTTACTACAATATAAAAAATAAATTTTTTTTATCTAAATTAAAATGAAATTTCTATTATAGAATAATAATTTCATGGAAATTTTTCAATATATATATCAAAATAGGACCCATTAATTATAATAGAGTCATTGGTTTTACCAAAAAAATACTTTGAAAATGTAATTTTCAAGTGTAAAGAGTATTATTATTTTCAGTGTAACTAGTGTATTTTCATGAAATAGATTAAATTCAATCATTAAGAAATACTTCTTTGAGGTTGTTCATCACATTTTTAATGACCAACATGGTTTTTTAATCTATTAAAGATAAAATTTAATGTAGTGTAATTAAATTAACAGTCACTAAAAATGGGATATACTGATAGAACTTTTACAATTTATCACATTCTAAATGTTCTTAATAATTTAATTCTTTTATTAAAATGAAATTTAATATCCCACATTCATAATCTATATTTTTTATAAAGGTCATGTAAATAAATATTCCCTCTTAATTTCAATGAATTTTGTGAATATGTTGGATAAGGATAAGATCCATGGAATCATGGGATGAGAATGAAAAATTAAAAAACAAAAAAGGACATTGGAAAACAAAATTGGTGGTTTATTAAGGGAAACATACATGCTGATGAGTGGTTTTATATAAACTATAAAGAGAAAAACTAAAGGGTAATAAACTAAAGGTTAATATATAGGGATCTGAAAGAGTGCAGATAAATTGGGTGGTGCGGGTTTAGTTTATGATTATTTTTACTTGTGGATAATAAGAAAATTTTGGTCCATTGTTTTATTTTATTTAATTTTATATAATGGTTACTGTGAATTTGTTTTCATATAATTTTATATGATATTTATATAATATTTAACATTTCCCTTTTTTTTAAAAAAAATATAATATTCTAAAAAGTTCAAATTTTAGTTTTAAAACATAAATAATATAAACATATTAAATGTGTGTATTCATTTGTGTGTATTGAAACATAATTCTCTAATTATAACGAAATTATTGGTCATAATAATTAATATTAACAAATTATCATGTTGGTAGATAAATTATTGATATTAGGATAAAAAATAGGTGGACATAACTATAAGTAAAATATATATTTTTAAATGTTAATAAAAATTGATATAAATTTTAATAAATTAATGTGTTGGAACTTATAATAAATACCCACAAGATATAATATTTTAATAATTATTAGTTTTTACCACTAGCTGTTTTATCTATTAAAATTATTTATTGGTATAGGTAATTTAATTTTTATTGGACATGAATTAATAATAATTTTAATATCTAAAAACCATTACATTAAGTCATATATGGGAATATCCAATAGAACACAAATGTGTGGAATTCATAAAAACATGTCTATTCTCATAAACATGTGTCAAGGAGATTACTAAGTGGGAACATCATGAGATTAAGTCTCATCATATACCTATTTCCCAAATTTTAAATTCAATATACTATGTCCCATCATAGAATATTATCTTTCCCAATATCATGTTTTAAGAAAATATTCATTATTTTTCAACGATATCATAATAGTGAGGAACAAGTATTCCATTTTTATTATGATGGATACTCTAGTGAATTTTGACATTAAAGTAATATAAATTTTTTAATGAAATGCAATAAGTTATTTTAATAAATATTCACTTCTTTTAATGTAATTCAAACCAAGAATAAAAATATTTGGTTCTAGGACACCGACTCTAACACATAATATCATTAGATTCTTTGATTGTAATGTCTCTTATTTCCAAACTTATTGGATATACCCAAATTATAATATTAATTATGGTCTTAATTGAAATATTATCTCCATTATCCTTTCATATATTACAAATTTCACTGAATAATATCAAAATTATAGTATTTAGTCCTGTCCTTATATCTGAAGTCTAATTTCTCTAATATAGTTTGTTCCTTTATGAGTTACTTCTATGATTTTCAATATTCCATGAGTCATTTTTCATGTAAAATTGTGATTGAATTAATTATTTCCTAAACCATAATGAAAGTGATTCACTTCATTACCATTTAATTCAAAAGAATAAATATCAATGGGTGTTCATATTTCATTATTTTAGTTATTTTATTATAACCATAAATGATTATCTTATATATTAGAAAAAAATTGATCAATGAAAGGTAGCCATATTTGTCTTCAAATAATAATAATTTCATAATTAAAAAGATAAGCATGGCCCAAATCCTATCCTTTAAGAGAATCATGAGTTTTGAAGTAAATTTAATCATTTAATGTTTCATGAAAAAATGGTTAAATATTTGAAAACTAATTAAAGATTGATAAGGTGGGAAACAATGAAATAAAGTTAAATTATTTAAATAAATCAATGTAGAGAAAATGAAAATATTATGGGAATTGATGTACTAATATATCAGAAGAGATAAATTAAAAATTTGATTGGATAAATCATAAAATAATTGAAATAATAAGATTTGATATTATAGGTAAACTAATATTTTTTTATAAACCCATGAATCAATTATGCCAATTTCTTGAGGATATAATGTACTATTTAATTGGATTCAATGGTAACAAATATAATAATTCTCAATTTCATTTTAATTAGTTATAACAATAAACCAAAATAAAATTTACTCTATCTTTTTAAGATGTGTGGTTAGAGACCTCAAAGAAAATAAATCCATTTCCTTTTATCGATTTTGTAAAGAAAATTGGCTCTCTCACTTTAAATTGAAGAGAAAATCAAAATAGTTAGAGGAAAAGACAATGAGATGATTGCTAGATGGAATTCTATTTATGATAGGTCCTGATTATCTTATGTAGATCATAGAAACACTACGTGAAAATGAAAGATATGTAGAAAAATTATTATATGATTTTCCAGTGCAATCAAACGTCTGGAATTGAGAGTACATTCAATAATATGATCAATTTGATGATCACAATTGTGAGACATGGTTAATCATGAAAAATGTATGTTTTCCATCCCCAAAGGGGTTAATGTATAATTCATAATTCAATTTATTTATTTCTCTTTATTCTGTTTTTTAATTATTTTTTATGGACAACAAAAACTCATGAAAAATAATTTTGGTTTATACTAATTACGATAGACTTCTATTATATTATCATTTGTGATATATCAGTAATTATGTAAGAGAATATTATGTATAAACGTATTATCAAGCATTTTTAGTGAATATTTGTTATTTATGATTACATAATTAGGGGTTATATATTGGTCATTTAAGGTATGAGATAACTGAAAAGGTAATTATTATATTCCCAAAAAATATACATTGAAATTTAAATAACTATAAATTGTAAAATATATATTTACTGATAAAATTAAAATACAAAAAAATATTCTTAACAAATTCATGTCTTCTTGAGATACATTTTTTTGTTGTAAAAATCATGTTTCCTATGGAAAATGTAAATTCATTTAATATAAACACTAATTTAAATTATACATGTTTCAAAAGAATAATTCATCATAAACATGGTTCTTTAAACATTTTTTAAAATAATTATAAAAATAATACAAGGTTAAAAAAATTAAATTTAATGCAGAATGGTGTCATTGGGGATATAGGCTTGGGTTTATTGGTATTTTCATCAATGTAGATCAATGACATGTTATTGGAAATACCCCAAGGTCAAAATTCAAGTCCAAAAACCTCTTAATGGGAACCCTCAACATCTTATTCTCCTCACATATTTCAATTACCCCCTTCTAAATCCACTACCTCTCTCTTTAGACATTTTAGTCCTTTGTGCACGATAGTTTTGGTTGCCTAAAAGGAATGTCAAATTCTCTAAATCATCATTTGGAGGTATTTCTTAATATTTATATTAAAGTCACTTATTTAATTAATTTTTTTAGTTATTTTGAAATATTTTATTGACATTTTTGTTTTCTTAATTATATATAGTTTAAAAATAATAATTAATTTATTTAAATAAAATATTATTATATATTTATGACTTTTGAGAAAATAAATTATAATTATTATTAGTATGATATTTATTATTATAATAATATTATAATTTGGTATAACATCATAGTTTATAAATATTACTGACATAATTAAAAATTAAGATTTAGTAGACTATGGATAAATATTAGTGACATAATGTTTTACTAATAAAAAAATATTCAATTGAAAATGATTAACTATTGATAAAGTAATGATTTAGTATTGATTAATTAATAAATAACATAGGAATAAATAATGAGTACATAGTGATTGGATAATAGTTAGTAACTAAATAACATGTGATTAACTAATGACTAAAGAATGATTATCTAATAATTACATAATGATTTAATATTAATTAACTAATAATTAACTATAATGTAACTATGTGATATCTATTGATTAAGTAATATTTAACTAGTGATCAGTAAATGATTAACGAATAATTAAAATAGGATTATCTAATGCCTAATTAATTAATAGATAATATTTTCCAAATGAATAACATATGATTAACAAGTGATTAATGAATGATGAAATCATAATTAATATATGATTAACTACTTATTATCTAATTATTAGGTAATAGATAACTAATGAGTGATGAATGGTTAACTAATAATTACATAATTATTTATTATTAATTAACTAATAATTTGTTATAAAGTAACTATTTATTATTTATTAATTATGTAATGATTAACTTGTGATTAATGAATGATTAAGGGATAATTAATATAAGATTAACTAATTCTTAACTAATGGTTAGATAATGATTAAATAATGAATAACTCTTGATTAACTAATGAGAAATGAATTATTAACTAATAATTATTTAATTATTAATTATTTATTATCATATTATTAACAATAAAGTAACAATTTGGTATATATTTATTATGAAATAATTAATTAGTGATTAACGACTAATTATGGTATAATTAATATAGTAATAACCAATGCATAACTAATGATTAGATAACAGATTACATGTGATTAACTAATGATTAAATAATTATTAACTTATAATAACTGAATGATAGACTATTAATTAACTAATAATTATCTATAAATTAACTACTTGATGTCTAATAATTAAGTAATGATTGACTAGTGATTAAATAATAACAAAGATATTATTAATTTAATATTAAATAATAATTATATAATGATTAAAATATGATTAATCATTAACTAAATAATGATTAACTAATAATTTTTTAATGATTAACTACAAATTATTAAATAATTAGCAATAAGATAACTTCTTGATATCTACAAATTATGTAATAGTTAAATAATGATTATGGAATTATTAATGATTAATTAATATAGGATTGACTAATTATAACTAATGATTATATAATTATTAACATATGTTTAAATAATAATTATAGAATTATTAACTAATAATAAATTAATGGTTTACATTAATTGTCTATTAGTTAGATATAAAGTAATTACATGATATATTTGAATTATGTAATTATTAACAATTGATTAATACATTATTAAGAATAATTAATATAGTAATAACTATTACTTAACTAATGAATCAACAATGATTAACATAAGATTGATTAATGAATGAAAAATTATTAACCAATAATTACCTAATGATTAACTATCAATTAACTAATAATTATCTATCAGGTAACTACTTTATATTTATTAATTATGAAATGACTTAATAGTTGTTAAGGAATGATTAAGGAATAGTTAATATATGATTAATTAATGTTGACTTAATGATTCGGTAATGTCTAACATATGATTAATTAATGATTAAATAATGATTATGTACAACTTACTTAATGATTAACAATTAATTAACTAATAATTAGCTATAATGTAATAAATTGATATCTCTCAATTAATTAATGATTTACTAGATATTTAGGAATAATTAAGGAATAATTAATATAAGATTAATTAATTTTTAGCTAATTATCTGATAATGAATTGGATATGATTTATTATTGATTAAAAATTTATTAAGTACTATTTTATTAATGATTAACAAACAATTAAATAATAATTGACTATAAGGTGACAACTTTATAACTATTAAATAATTAATTATTAACATATTAATAAGGAATGATTTTGTAATAATTAATATATGATTAAGTAATAGTTAACTAATGATTAGTTTATGAATAATTAATGATTAATTAATTCTTAACTACTAGCTTAGTAATTATTAAATAATGAGTAACTTATTATTAAATACTAATTATTTATTGATTAACATTGGATTGAAATATATTTACCAAAGGATAAAATAAGAACAACTGGATGATAGAGGATTGACTATAAATATGATTTGTTACTCCATCAATTTAGATTATTCAGACATTATTGCATGCCTAGTTTGATACTGCCGATGAATATCTTTATGATAATTCATTTTTTCCTTTATAAAACATTGAATATACATTTTGGATGATTAAAAATTATACAATGAAAATTTACTATTGTATCATTGGATATAAGAAGAAATTATAAACTTATTGTATAATAAATAATATGTTGTTTCTTTAGAAATGAATTCATTTTCTAGATATGAAAAAATGGATGTGGCTCTTGAACAAATGTATCTAGGGGTAACACTGAAAACACAACATTTATCATTACTTAGTCAAGAATTAGTGCATGACCACAATCTTTACTGCAATTTTGGTTTGAAAATCCTAGGGGATATACTTTAGATGATTCATATTTTCTTTATAAAATACTCAACATGCCTCTTGGAAGATAAAAAATGTACAATGAACCATTAGTGTCATGTTAAAAGATATAAGAATGTATTCTGAAATATCAGTATAATAAAGATTATGGGGCCTTCATGTAATGAAATATCTATCTAGATATGAAAAAGATGATGTGGATCTAAAAATGATGTCTCATGGTGTAACATACAAAAATACCTCATTGAACCAAACAAGATCGAGAAAAGGTGCATGATAATCGGCCCTTCTGCACACCTTGTTTGACACTCTCAAAAATTTGATTTTTTAGGAATCATATTTTATTTATAACATATTAAGAATACCTTAAGGAAGATTAAAATTTTTACAATAAAACATTATTGTGAGATTTTATGATATAAGAAGATTCTATAAAATTATGGTATTATATATATTATGTGGTCAATGATGCATGATTATTCCTCGTTTTCAGTATTATTTACACAATAAAATTTTTTATACGAAATCATTTTTCAGGTAGATATTCATGTTTTCTAGTGTCTATTACTATGGGGTGGTTATTCAAATATACAAAGAAGATTTTTATAGTACATAAATAACATTAATGGTTTGGATAACTGATTTTCTAACCTTAACTGAAATTTAGGATAGAATTATTGGTTATTTAAATAAGGGACCTAAAAAATAGATCCATTCTATAAGATATATTCATTAGAAATACTTAGAAACACAATTTCATCTATATTTATTATTCAGATTCTGATATGTATTGGTTAAAAATAATTACTTTAATATTTCAAAGGTTAGACGGAACCAAGATTGGGTTATATTTAGAGGTTTCTTGTCTACAATAGCAATGTCTAATTGTATGATGAACCAGAAATACATGTGTTGTTGAAAAAGGAAAATTCTATATTAATGAGGATATTCCCTATGATGTGGAATTAGAAAACATAACTGATCATCCATATATATTTCTAATTTTTTTTGATAAGGATGAATTTTTCAATGATGGAAAAAACAGAGGTAGAAATTATGATAATAAGGTAGCTTCTAAACATTGGGAAGAAATTTTAAAAAAATTAGTTTTTATATAGTAGCCTCGACTCATAATAAATCATCCAGAACTGATCACATCTTCATCAGATGTAGTCACTCATTTTGAGGAATTTAGCTGTAATGTTATCACACCTGTATCTGAGTTACATAGACTTGTAGAGGATAGTTTTTGTGGGATAAAAATAATTATATGTTACAATGGATTTTCCAAGTAAATATTCAATGAAAAACATACTATAAATATTTCATTTTA
The DNA here is from genome assembly GCA_963277665.1 of Viscum album. Classification (NCBI taxonomy): domain Eukaryota; kingdom Viridiplantae; phylum Streptophyta; class Magnoliopsida; order Santalales; family Viscaceae; genus Viscum; species Viscum album. The sequence goes on from OY728134.1 coordinate 636,953,109, forward strand.
ATAGAAACTATAGAAATTTAATTTATAAATCTAGAAATAAAAAATCAATCATAAAATATTATGAATATGGATATGATTTTAGATTCTAATTGAGGTTAATTAAAATTATTCATTAAGAGGATGTACAATTTCTATAAATGATACAACTCACACTTGCGTTCAAATAAACCTAAAACTAGATCATATTTCATTAGATTCAGAAATTTTTTAATCTATTATTATTTAGATGGTTTGGACCTACCAAGATATACCAATATCATTTTTTAATGAGAGGATACAACAAAAATTTTGTTATAATATTTCCTACAATAAGGAATAGATGGAGAAATTTAATTCAGTTTTCAATGTCTATGGTTAATTGGATGACTCATATTAGGTGTTTCCACAATTTCTAGCCATGCTGTGACAAAATAAACAAGTAGTATTCCTTAAAAATTCATATAAAAATTTGTCTGAAGATAGATAACTTGATCCATATCATGTAAAATTTGATCGGGTTTTCAAGTAATTACCTCTATGTATTTACAATTTTCAATTCTATAAACAGTTCCTACAGATTGATGGGATGTATCTAAATGGAAAATAAACAAGCATATTATTGATTTTGAAAACACAAAATGGAAATTTTTTTCTACTTTTGCTTGCATTTTATTTTATGGAGAATGAAAATTATGAATCATGGAGTTTGTTTATGGCATGTATCTACAACTATTTCACCTGAATTCATGGTGTTTGTTTGATATCTAATCATCTTCAGGAAATAAATGAGCATCCTGATAAAAATATAATGTGAAATTTTCATATTATCAATTATATGGTTTTAATATATATTCCTAAATTTTTGAGAATTTTGTGACATTTTTGAATACATATACATTCAAATAATCTATAGTTTATAAATTATACATCCATTTTTATAAATCACACACACGATAATCATTCAAAAAACATATATCATTTCAATAAAAAAACATTCTTCTTAATAATTTACTTATCATTACTGTGATTTTTCATAATATAAAACATTTTTTATGTCATAATTTAGTTTTCACAATATTCCATTCAAATTAAAATTACAAAGAATATGAAAATTAACTGTTATATGACCTATAATAATAATAAAAATATTTGTTGGTAAACCATAAAAAAATCATGTGATGAAATTACCTTGAAATATTCCATTAGAAGAGAAACCATAAATAAATGAAAATGCACACCTTTTGGGATATAAACTATTAGTATACTTTCTAGAAATGTAATAAGTCCTCAATACATATTTTGGATTATACCTATACAACCTATGTGTGGAAAATATGTTATTAATGTATAACCCCTTAAAACACATGGCTTTTCTTAACAAGAACATAGGAAAACCCTATCGCCTTCAAACAAATGATAGAAAAATTGAAATCTTGAAATATGCACAAATGCCCCATGCTAGGTGTGAGGCACGAATCCCGGTAAGATAACACCTTGATTCTATTTAATTATTTTATACATGAAAATAGATAAACTAGTTTGAAAACAATTTTATAACTAATCCACTTGATGAAAAACCAAATTAATGTAAACCACAAAAATCAATTGGGATTCATTAATAAATCAAACAAGGTTTTCCAAAATAATTCATAAACATAGATCAAGTAAACAAACGAAGCCAAAAGGCACAACTTATTTCCTAAATCAAACATTCTCAATTTATTCAAATAGAAATTTTCTAAGGTAAATCCAAATCTAAAAACACTTTTGAAAATATAATTACGATAGATAAAGACATTCCATTTTTCTTTGGTAAGAATTACATTAGAAAGGATTGGGAATAAACATCTTATGTATTAAATTATAACAAGCATAACATTTTTCTTTCCATAATGTTATATTTACATTTTAAACATAATACTTAATTCATTTTTGTATTTTGGGGTGCATGATACATCACTACTCTTGGAGAAGTATAGGTAATTTTCACATGACATGATAGATGGTAATGGGGTATGACATATTAGGGTTGGTAGGGCATACCATTATTATCACATTCCACATCCGACTACTATTATACTATACCTACGTCATTCTAGCATCTATGGAATCAATTTATCTGATTTTACATTCATTAATTATCACCATTGTGGGTGATAATGATGCTAAAAATTATAGGTTGATATCTATGAGATGGCTTGACATGAACTTTTCAAAGTTACAAACTGACACGGATGAGTGAACTCTAATGTTTTATGCCCATGTATACATCATTCATCTTACTATAATGAGATTGTTCAATATTCTCTCTGGTATGCTTCATCACATAATGTACCTAGGGATACTTTACGATTTTGAGCTAGATGGGAGATACATATGGGGATATATGTTCTTAGATTACACTTACAGAGCATTATGCACATCATTATGCAGATCATTCTGATTATATCTTATATATCTCAGTGGATGTTTCAACCTTATTTAGATGTTGGGAAAGAAGTGAATCCCTCCCCTCTCTTCTATTTTTTCTAGTTATGATCTTCATATAGATGTAATGCATGATGATCATTATGTACATTGGTAATATCCCTCATATTTATTTATTCTGATGATTCTATGAGTTATTAAATTTAATTTCAAATTATTTATCAGTTTTTATATTTTATCAGGAAGGTGGTGTCATGAAAACCACTCTGTCAGAATGTTGAGGAAAAACATTGGTGAATATTATATCATGATGGATAATCTAGTACCCATTTAGGTTAGTATATAGAGTATTTCCTTAGATAATCATTTTTATTATAGTATTTTTTTGGGTATTAGTGAAATATTATTTTAACATATTTAATATGTCATTTTAAATTGTATTCATTCCTTTTTAGGATATATTAGACCCAATTCCCACATAATAGGCAAATGGGATTGATGATTTCTTGTTTGTAGTTCCTCTCATTCACCTTCATATTTTTGAGTGACACCATCCTGATAGAGTCACATGCTAGTTTGGATTTGATCAGTGTACTCCACCTCCAATACAATAGTCAGAAGTGCTTTATCCCTATAGCTGATAAGGAGGCATGATTATGACTACTTCCACTGAAATATAGAGTATATGGACCTTTGGGACAGACAAGTTTCACTAAATATCGACTATATTAGTACTATGTGATTCTCTCTAGTAAAGTAGCTCGAGTACGAGCCATTTTATTCACTAATGTATATATTATATTTTACGCCACATGGTAGAGGTCTCGAGGATCTGAAAATTTAATAAATATCCAGTAGTTTGTTTGTTATACTTTTTTAAATTCATTTTTAATATCATTAAACCATATTCGACTATAGAATATTATCTTCATGTTTGATCTAGAGGAGGATGAGGGTTTTAGATAGTCAGCAAACCATGTTACAACACAGGGGATGATGCTAGAATTACATGTTCTACATGATAGTTTCATTCATCATCCGCATTATGAATATATTATTCTTATCCAGGGAGAGGAGGATCATACTCAGGAACCTCCTCCAATATTTGTTGATGTTGAAGAGCAATGATGGTTACAATGAAGACTATTTCATGTTGTGTGTAAGGCCACACCTATAATATAGGAAGAGCATATAACTCTAGCATTCTAACCTCAACTGATTGAATATGTTCACCTGGAGGAATGGGATATATTTATATCATCAGTATATCCACACTTTTTCCTATATGTATTTGATTTGATCTCATAAATGAGGTAATTTCCCAGGAATCCACAATTCATGACTGAGACTGCATAGGCCTTATGGATCCCCCGGTAGATGATTAACGATCCTTCCACTTCTGTAGTGGGGAATGGATCAGGTGCACATGATAATATCCAGATTCCACCATCTACCTATGAGTCATGGGAAAAGAATCATCCATAGATGGTTCTAATTATTGAGTATTATACCTCTCCATCTCATCGAACTCCATCCAAGCACAAAGGTTTGTGATCTTGATACGGGTATCGCATTCACACACAATATTGTGGGATGTGATATCATCATACGCAGTGATTGTACTCATTTATTTATTGTGTTCTATTTAATTTGACACAAAAATTCATTCAATCCTCTATATGATTTTCAATCAATTAAATTGATGAAATAATTTTTAATATAAATCATTTATATAAGTTTTCCAATGTTTATTTTTCATTTATATAATACAAACAATTTATATTTTTTAAGCATTCTAATTTGACTACATGAAACATAGGAAACCATATTAAATTTCTAGTAGGTAACTTTATAATTTAATAAATTAAAAAGTATAAATAATTATAAATAAGTCATTAAACATAGTCTAAACATTTAAATTTCTTTCAAAATTAAGAAATTATATATATATCAAACAATATCTAATTTATACGACACAATAATTATTGATAAAAAATGTGATATTTACACATTAAAAATTATATTCACATTAAATATAGTATAATTAAAATTAAAATTATATTTAAAAAATTACTTTACATATTCGAAATAATTGAGAATTAAAGGAATATAAAAACCTTATTAATGAAAATGTATTATTTTAAACAATGATATATTGTACCACTAAAATTACATTTCCTTAATTATTTTTTTGAATTTTTTTATTTTTAATTATATTTATAGGTTTAGTAAGTGTGTCAAATTTCATTTAGATTATATTTATACTTTACTGTTAATATACTTACATTGAAACTAACATGAAACATTATTATGTTTCATGTAGGTGGCTTTAAAAGTGTATAAATTATAAAATTTAAATACACTCCAAATGATATTTGGAAAATTGAATCCACATATAACATATAAATAAAAATAAAAAAATCATAAATCTAATAAAAAATTCTCATTTACACGTTACAAAACTTATATCATAAAAACATAACATTTTCACTTTAAAATATTAAAGTAAATAATTCAAATTAAGTATTATATCGTTAATTTAATTTGTATGAAGCATTATTAATTATTTTTTTACAATTAATTGCTTGTAATTAAATTATAAATATATGTTAATTATATAATTTAATAATTTAAAATAATTAAAATAATATACCTTAATATTGATGTAAAGATTATAATTATTAACGTAACCAATAAAGTACTTAACAATATATTTTTAAAATAAATCATAATTATATTTGTAATATAAAAAATATACTATTAATATTTATAATATTAAAAAAGTTATTTATATATATGTGTGTATCTCAAAAATGAAAATAAACAGAATATATATATTATATATAAAACAATTTTTTTATTTAAAAAAACCATCAAATATGGAATCGGCCTTGCCACTTATATGCTAAAACCAAAGGAGGCATCATCATTGAGGGTTTTCCTATATGAAAAAATATTTTTTACGTAAACTAATTTCAATAATTTTTTTAATAAAAAACCCATATAAAATACATTCATGGATGCTTCCCTCTTTATTCACATGAACCATTATTGTTGATGGATATTGATGTGTCTGAGTGGCTGAATCCCAGGTGGGAGATTTCATGGGATATTATTTACAAAATCCTAATCCAAACATCATTAGATGAACTGTACATGTGTTGTGTTGTTTGATGAGAATTGAGAATCATGATCTAAGATCTATACTTTATTAATCATCTCTCAGGTAGAATTTGAACCCTATCATGTGGTTTTTTAGAATGGTGATGTCTAGGGAATTGTTCTTCACTTCATCTCCCCCTAATCCTTCAGTAAGAAAGAGGGTATTTCATTGATTTTTGAGGCTGATTGACAAGATTTTCTTGTATTGGAATAATCTGATCTAGGGAATCTCTATTACATCGGCTATTTTTAAGGACTGTTTTAATTCTATGCATGATATTGGGATATAAAACCCCACCACTAAATAATGGAATTCCATCCCCTTACCAAACATCAACATATTAATGTTTGTAGAATTTAGTGTTTTTTATATGTTTTCTATAATATAATTAAAAATTCATAGGTCTAAAAAAAATTATAAATGTGCTGTAAATGTGGCATCTGCAGTGTCTCCTTTTGGATTTAGGTGAATGGAGACATCTTTGATCCCACCATTCTACTAAAACCAATAAAATTGAAAATTTAGTTTTTATTTTTTTTTGTTTATATATATATAACACAAAAACATTCATCAGAATGTATCTTATATTTAAAATTAAGATATAATTCCGTTAAAACAGTCTAGATATTGACAAGAAATCTCACCTAGGGGTCCCTTTTATAAGAGGTATTTCCTTGGAAATTATTCTTTAACTCGGATGTGGAATTTTGGTTCCCTTTTTCCTGTGTAGAACGTTCTGCATTTCCGATGTGGGGTTCAGAACAACTTCATCTATGTGGATTTGAAATACTATAAAATATAAACAATAAAATCAATATAAATTAATCCTCAAACATATATTTAACATCTAATAAATAGTTGAAAATAAAAAGAAATTAAAAAAATGTTGATGAAAAATAATGAATAAGCTCTCAAAACCACCTAATTAAAAATGAAAAATGATTCAGCTATCTATCTTTGAATGCCTATAAAATATAAACTCTAAGTCCTATATAAATGATATATAAAGTATGGATTAAATATATAATAAATAGTCTAAAATAAAAATAAATTTTAAATTTTTTTTGATAAATAATAATTTATAAGATTTCAAATCCAGCAACTTGAATCTTAAAAATGTTTCACATTTATGAATTTAATATCCAATAAAATATAAAATATAACAAAAATATAAATGAAAATTAAAAAATGGATTAAAATTTTATATAATAGTTGAAATTAGAACTAATTTCTTAAAAAATGATGATGGAGATTAGTTTATATGTTTTAAAAACAACCTATTTAAAACATAAAATTATTTTAATTGTGTGGATTTGAAAGACTAAAAAATAGAAACAACATGAAGAATATAAATGAAACATAAAACATGGAGTAATCATATAAAATTTTTCTAAATTTATTTACTTAATTATTGATATAATAATTAATTGTATAATTATTAATTATAAAATAAATAAATATATAACAATTAATTACTTAATCAGTAATATTATTATTATTTATTAGTAATTTATTTTTTATTATTTAATTAAATATTTATTTAGTAAACATTACTTTTTTTAACCTTATATAACATTATTTTTCCCTTAGTTAACCAATATCAGTTTTTGTTTACTCTTATATTACATTATTTTAATTTTACATAACATTTTTTACACTTATAAAAACTATGTTTACCCTTACATTTCTTTTTTTTACCCTTAATTATCTGACTTTTACCATTACATTACTTTAGTTTACCCTTACAAATCATTTTTCCCTTTCATAACTTTACTTTACCCTTACATAACCAGTATTTGTTTATTTTTACCCTTATATAACTTCTGTTTATCCATACAAAACATTATTTTACACTCACATAACTATGTGTTATCCTTATATTACTTTTTATACCATTAAATAACTATATTTTACCCATAATTAACATTTTTTAAACTTACATAACATCATTTAATCCATAATTAACTTGTGTAAGTATCTGTTTATCCCGACAGAACATTTTTTACCGGTAGTATACTTATGTTTACACTTACATAACATTATTTTACCCTCACATAATGTTGTTTTACTTTTAAATAATATTTTTTTTCTTTTAAAAAAAATTAGTTTTCCCTTACGTAGCTTTTACGTAACTGTAAATAAGTTATCTTTACCCCAACATAAATTTAGATTACACTTACTTGACAAGTACAAGTTCTTGTTTACCTTTATATAACGTTATTTTACACTTACTCAACTTCTATTTACCCTTACATAACATTATTTTACCCTCACATAACTTTTTTACCCTTACGTAACATTATTTTACCCTTACATAACATTATTTTACCCTTAACATTTTCAACCTTACATATCATCAGATTACCCACACACAACCTGTACAAGTTTCTATTTACCCTTACATAACTTTGTTCAACCATAATTTTACTTTTTTTTACCTTTTGTAAGGTTAAAAAAATTTATGTATGTGTAAACTAATGTTAAGTGTAAAACAAATTAATTTTTACATAATTAATTAGCTATTTAATTTTATAAAAATTAACAATTAATTATTAATTAATTAATTATATATATAAATAATTATTAATAAATATATGTATAATTAGTTAATTAATTTTTATAAATAAAAAATATTTTACGAATTAAATAAATAATAATATATAATTAATAATTATATTACTAATTAACAAGTTAATTATTAATAATTAATCATTATAATATTAATTAACTATTTACCTATTTCATAATTAATTATTATATTTCTTATTTACATATTAATTATCATATAATTAATAATTATATTACCAAATAACTAATTATTTATTATATAATTAATAATTATATCACTAGTAAATGAATTAATTATTAGATAATTAATAATTATAGAAATAATAATTATATTTCTAAATAACTAATTACTTATTATATAATTAAAAGTTATATATTTAATAATCATATTACTCATTAATAATTATATTATTAACAATGATTTTACAAATTAATTAATTAATTATATAATTAATAATTAAAATTTACTGAATAATAATTATATAATAAAAAGTGAAATTACAAAGCAACTAATTAATTGTATAAGTGTTAGATTATAATTATATTACTCAAAATCTAATTAATTATTATATAATTAATAAATATATAATTATAATTATATTACTAATTAACCAATTAATTTTCAACTATTTCATATATTTTTAATCTATGTTTTCTGTTTCATTTATATTCATATCATAGATTATATTTTGTTTTCATTCAAAGCCACATACTTGAATCATTTTATGTTTCAAATAGGTGGTTTTGAATGCTTATAAATTATTTTTCATAATCTTTTTTTATGAAATTCTCTTTATTTGGAACTATTTATTAAATTCTTAATCCTTGTTTTATTATCATGTATATTTTTATTATAGATTATATTTTATAGGCTTTCAATGCCACAAACTTGAAACATTTTTATGTTTCAAGTCAGTGGCTTTGAAAGCATATAAATTATTTTTCATCAAAATTTGTTAAAAAATAATTTTTTACTATTTATTTTATGTTTAAACCACTATTTTTCGATTCATATATATTATTTTTGTAGTTTATATTTTATTATAATTCAATGCATCATACATGAAACATTTTTAAGTTACAAGAAGGTGGTTTTGAAAGCTTATAACTTATCTTTCACAACATTTTTTATGAAATTATTTTTATTATCAACTATATTATGCTTTTAATCTATGTTTTAAGTTTCATTTATATTAGCCTTATAATTTATATTTTATAATATTTCAAGTCCACATACCTGAAACTATTCTGAACCCCACATCAGAAATACAAAATGTTATGCTCAAGAAAGGGAGAACCAGAATCGAACATCAGAGATGTGGAAAGATTTCAAGGGTAATTCCTCATATAAAAGGTATCCATTGCTGAAAGAATCTGTCAGAATCTAGATTGGTGTAATTGCAGAACATCTATATTTGGAATAGAAGATAAGTTCTATAGAAAATTATATTTATATATTTATATATAATGAAACAAAACAAAAATAAAAATAACAAAATTGTAAACGAATGGATTTATCGGAAAGGTGGAAACATAGATACATCATTTTATGTAGATTTATAAAAAAACTAAAAATATGAATTTTGTAAATGAATTATAGAATCACATAAAAAACTAGTTGATTTTACAACATTTTTTATTAATAGCACATGACCATTGTATTAAAAAATTGTACATGTTGTGCCATCCAATTTGAAAGGCATGTCAATATATGTTTTCGATTCAAATAAATGGGAGTGAAGACAAACGGGGGCTCACCCTTGAACATACCAGAAGGAAATATGACCTGTTCAAGGAAAAATCTACCCATTCACAGTCAATTTCAACCATAATTCTCTCTTTTTACACATGAACACTCCTTTTGAAAAACATATTCCATGCCTTGTGGACTTCAAATCCCTATTATCATTCATTAGATATCGGTGATGAAAGACATCAACCTAGAAGAATGCCTTTGTTTTTTCCATACATTATATACCTCAAAAAATCTTTTCATGATGCACCTCCATATATTGATTTTCAAAAATAGTATTTTTCCCCTAAGGAGAAGAGTTGTTTTATCTTTCTATGACCCAAAAAATCATAATAAAATTCATTTTAAAAAATGGTCCATAATCATCCATTATGAACTTCTCCTGTATCATTATTATGGATCTGAGAACCCGAAGGCCATGGAATAAAAACTTCCCTCTACATTCTTGGAGAATGTTGGAGAATTATTGGATGATTCATTAAGAATGGAATGAACTTCATCAAAATAACCTACATTTCAGGGCACCATAGTCTTAGTCACTTGACCATAAATGCTTGACGAATATCTTTTTCATAATATATTAAACCGAATGAAAAATTTCATTCTTCGTGATGTAAAAATACATGGTTCACATCTTTATTTCATGATATATAACTATGTAACAATTTGGTCCTCACCTGAAAGGTCCCTAATCTCGGGGCTAGTCTTGTACCACACCACCACTATTTATTCCCCCTTAAAACTAGGTGTGTCTTGATTCTCACTTCGACGGCATATATAGTGACGCCAAGTCCTATATCCCATGTCTATCATAAAAAAAATGTAAATTATCTCTCCCTTACATAAATAAAATATGTGGACGATATTTCAATATGCGCACGAAAAAATTCACTCATTCCTTACATATGATTCAGATCCATATAAGGATCTATACACATCTTTTACAATTATATTCCAAATAACTCCTTTATTGTTGGAAACATCCCTCTCACCAATAATACTCATTGACATCAGAAAATAAAATCTCCAAAATATTCTATTTTTATTTTATGGATGAGGGATCTTATCTCTGATAGACACCTTTTTTGACAATATATAATATGCCACAAATTTTCTCTACATAATGAGTGCCCCAAATTATCCTTTAGCGAGATGCAACTTCTTCTTTAAGAGGAAATTTGTTTATCTCCATACACATTGAAATATTCATAACTGAAACTTCTTTTCAAACACGGTATGTGGTCAATTATTTTACCATTTTCCCACCTCAAAAACACTTTTTCCCCTTATTTATTGATATTTATGCCATTGGACACTGAAATAAACATTAATTTTATATTTATAATATGATTAAAATTGTATTTTCATAATGTGTTCCTCAAAAATATGTCCTTTAAAATAATGGTATTTTTATCAATTAGATTAAATACATTTATATATATGTTCCATGAAATTATCATAATTGAAGATTACTTTTGAACATGGTTCATAGTTATTACCTTCGTTTCTGTCTCACAAACATGAAAATCTCTAAATCATAGCATATATGTTTTCCTCAAAAAAAGTGAAATGTTGGGGTATTCATGGCTTGTAGGCCTCATTCTATATTGTTACTCCAATAATATTAGTCAAAGTTGTTCAACTTAAAAAATCAATGACATTGTTCTATTCATCTATACAATACACCGCTAATAGAAAAAGTGCAATGTTTATGAGGGAAATTTTAAGCCACCGATAACAATGAAGATATGATTTCTAGGTCATGTGATCTAAAAAAAGTTTACAGAATTCTTATATTACAATAATTATTATTAACTCATATGGGAACATGTAATATTTTCTAAATGATTATATATTGACGTAAATATATTTAAAAGGATGGAATAAAGAAACAAATGATCGTGGAACCAAATATTTTCCATTCATATATCAAAATTTGGAGGAGCATCCACATGTTTGAGTGTCTCCACCAAGTGTTACAGGTGTTCCAAAGTATAGATTTTGATCATTTTATGTTCAATACGAACCTTATTAATAGTTTCTTAATCCCACTATGTTGTGTGGTGATAATTTCCAAGGAATGATGAAGTTTCTTTTTCATATTAGTAATGTAATATCTTCTGTAGGTGATGACCCTCATCATGGATAGGGGCAGTTAGATGATATCTTACTTAATGGAATCTAATTATTCTTGAATACATAAAATATGAAATGATTTATTATCATTAGGGTGATTATTATCCTTTATTTCCTTTTCATGGCTATGCTCTACCTTGGATACTGTGGCTCTAAGATCTTCAAAATAGACCCACTGGTTGTTTCTCATCCTGTCATGATATTTTATCATCTTCCTATTTCTCGATGGTTAACTTCATTGCATGAAGTATCTTGTGTTAACCAAATCCACCATACCCTAATAAGGAAAACATGTTTGGGAGTTAGTTATGTCATGATTAAAGTTCTAAAATTGTAATATCCATAATTATCTTTAAAATTTCTCACCAAATGAAATGGTATGTGTGTGAAAAGTCATCATGTAACTACAAGAATGTCTCAATGTTTTTTAGAGGATGGTATATATTTTGGGATTAATGAACTAAAGGAGGAACCTTCTTCCTCTCCTTTTGAATAAGTATCATATTTTCCTTCTACTGTTGATTGTATATCCATGTGCCTCTCTCACTCAGGCTAGCCCACCGATGTTTATGGTGATGGATAATAGATGGACCCCATAGTTATCATTAGGGAATAATAGATAGAAATAACAAGGATAAAATAATAGCAAATATTAATAATCACGTGTTGGTAGTTCATGTACTTTATTAGTATAATCGCATGTATCTACATCATCTACAACTTCAGTAAGGACCTCCAGATGAGATGTACTCCTTTCATGTTTCTTAGAGCCCATAGTAAAAGGCTCTTGGGATTTTCCCAAATCTGGGCCCTGGAATGGTACCTTCTCTATTTGAGAAGTATGAGGATTCCCTGTACCCTACCACTAAATTTCCTTGGTAATATTTAATATAGAAAAATATTTAAAAATATAGCAGTCATTATTAAAATAACTGACATAATGTTTAGTGGTTTGAAAATAAAGAATCAATTTTTTCTGACTCCTTATTAAATTCCTCAAACTATTATAAATATAATGGGATATTAATATGTGCAATCGTATGTTCAGTTTTGTATCATGAGTTCTCGTATCATGAATCAATACCCATAGACCCATAGAAAGCCTCGCCAATGGGTCCATGTAAGACATCATGCTCGGGAACCAACCATGTTCAACCAAATTCCCATATTGTCACTTCAACATTATCACTATCCTATGAAAACATGAGACCCTAATCTGCTTCTCCCAATTAAGTGTTATGTTTAGTAGTGGTTATAATAGTGGCATCTAATAGTTTTTATGGTCATGAAAGATTGTAAAAAATTGATATCTATAACTATTATAAAATACCATTTTATGAATAACTGACATTACTAGGGTTCCATTATCATACTTCTATGACAAGAACATATGATTTATGGTCCCCAAACACTTCTTCCATCTAGAGTAAAAAAATTTAAATAATAGATCATACACCATCATGGGTGTCTTGTTTGACTACTGGGGGATCAGTTCTAGTCACCATGAGTGAGGAAAGTGATGTAGATCCTTAAAAGGGAAATGCGTGGTCATATGAGTACATTAGATAATTTAATAAACTAAATGAAATTTTGAAGACATATTGCTTTGCATGCATCTGGATAACATCATTTACCTCTTCCATTTTATCACTTGAAATAGTGTGGGACTATGTCAGTATTCTAAAACATAGATAATAGATGTGAAAAGGTACCTTATTCTATATGTTTTTCTATTAATATTTGACATGGAGGTAACTCATCAGGCTCATGGATAGAACCATCATCCTATATTGGGGTTACAATCGAAGTATATCTCTAGGATAATTGTTCTTGGGACACCTACTTCTTTAAGTATAAGAAACCCCTTAACAGTAGTACCTCTAATCAACCAAAAATGATTATGGGTTCAATGGAATGGGAATTAATCTTACAACTCATTCATTAAAAAAATTCTACCATTCAACATTGGATTGATTAGCCACTCCATCAATAGTACCATGATCTAGAAAACCGATTACCCACTTTCTGGTTTGGGTCTAGTCATTTGTCTCATATATTAACATCTCCAAATCTCAAACATACTACCCCAAACTGAAAAAATTGTTTTTAGGACAATGATATGATGGATCTCAAATATCTCTAAGTAGCAGGATATGCATTCCAACTTGAATACAAACAAATAAGTCTACAATTTCACAAGTTTTTACTTTTTGAACTATGACCACTTAATGTCACACATAATTATATAATCATGGGTCTAGTTGTGTGGAATACCCAACATCTATTGGATTTAATTGCCTTTCAAGCCAGTCTACCCTAGATGGAGGCGTGGTGACTAAATCTCAGGACTCCTCTCTATGGTGATTAATAATATCCTTTGCACAAAATATGTGGTATTTTTAACACAATACTCTTATATGAACAATGATCAAAACTTTTTAATAGATTTTTGAGATTTATTTTTTTCACTACAAATATGATCATTCAAACCATTCTTTCCCTATCCAGCAATCATGGTTTCCTCCACTCAAGGGATACATTCTATTAATTCCCCTTGAGTATATGAATAAATATAGGCCTTGTAATACATAGATTTTTACCAAATAGATGCACCTAGAGGATTTAGATTAATTGACTCTAGGGATACATCCAAATCCATGAGGATCCAGAATCACTGGGACCATTAAAAGTTTCTCAAAAATAGAATCTTTTGGGGGATATAAATTTGTTTATTAATTAAACATGAACTGAAATGTAATTCTATTTTAAGTATATCCTTCACATATAAAATAACTATCAATTTAGGTTTCTAGTATTCTATCTCATAACATGATCATGTATAACCTCATTTCATAATCACCCTTTCCATTATCAATGAATGTTCCAATTGGTGTATCACCAAATGGGTTGATGTTAAACTCTCTAAGTATGTTCTAATTATTTAGAGATTTACCATACTTCTTGGAGAATGGCAGAATAGCATAAAAACAACGAATTAATGGATAAAATTTATCCTTTAGGGACATAGACTCTACTCATCACTGCATAAGAATTGAATTTCACTGAAATCCACCATGACAACACTTAAAATGGCCTTAAAATTTGGTATAGTTCCTTTAATACATATATGTGCAATAATAAATGATAAATTTTCCATTAAATTGGGAATACAAACACAATATGATTTTCTATAGGTAATTTTTCTACTATGAAAAATTCCCCTGGCCTCATACCACAAAATGATTTTTAGAATCATAGTATGTAGGTACTTAGGAAAATTTATTTGAATCCCATGAAGTATGTTCCCATTGGGATATCAGGATTGACTGTATAACCCCACTGAGAAAACTGTACTAGCATGACATTAGGGAAAAAATTCAATTAATTCCCCACATCTCCAATGATGGACATCCTATTAGGTATAAGAAACTAGGACCCTCTCCTTGTTGATACAAGACGACATTCATCCACGTCTAATAATGAACATATTACCTTGGGTGAGGGCCCTTTTCAATCCCTTCTAGGAATACTTTAATAGCGCATAGGATGACTCCAGTTTTCATTCAATTTAACTCCTTGTTCTTTTCAGTGGGATAAATTAAACAAAAATATCTCTGAGAATAAGCACATCTGATATCTAGTATATTTAACATAAAATAATGTGGAATTCATTTTTTCTAAGATGAAAAATAATTTTATAAAGGATCCATTAACTCAATAACTCAGGGATGATATCTGGATTCTTATTAATATATGTCTGGTCTGTCCAGATAGCTTCATAAATTTATACTACATTTTGATCTGTTTAGAATTCTTCTCATGTTTGGCACACATAGTATACCCATATCCATTTTGAAATGAAAGTCACAGTCATCCTTCTGGAATTATGAATAATACACATTAGAATCATAGAATATCGATGAATAACAACCTAATTTTTAATCCTAGGTGTGAGGCTTTAGATATGGAGGACATAAACTTTTATCCATGATGCATGGAGAGTGTATGGTTCCCTTGTCAATGAACAAACCACTAGATTATATATTGGGTGTAGGACACATGGGATACTCCTAGAACCAAGACATTAATAATAATCACGGTGTCTTTTGGATAAATTCATGATAAAAATGATATTGTCATAAAGTGGCATTTGATCACTTAGTGGGTACTCACATTGTTACTTCTGCACATATTTTTCATTTCTAGAAGAATTGATTTTTATATGTCTTAGTAATATACCCCAATGAAATGGAACGTTCTCTTAACAAATTTGGATGCCTTTTCATATATATATTTTTTGTTTCCATTGTATAACTATAAAGGAATCACTAAGATGTTCATTAGAGTATTGTATTTAATTTTTAGTTTTCATTAAAAAGAGAAAATTTAATAATAACTAAACACATATAGGTGAATCACTCAAGTTAACATGTAAAAGTTACTTGGTCAAAAGTCCTTGCACTGGTCTCACACTCAAGAGACCTCACACAGTTCACTCAATCATGGGGTATGGTAGATGTATCTTTTTAAGGTAATCGTATAATAAATTGCAGTGGTAAATAAGTTCACTAGAGTGAAATAATTATGCGGAAGGGATGTGTAAAAAAATATCATTGTGAGAGAGAAGAAGTAATACTAACCTGATTTGGAATTATTACGACATGTGACTCCATTAATAGATGCATGTTCACCTGAATGGTCGACTATAATGGTTGACTATTGTGAATGGCTTGCATAACTAACCTGAAGAAAGGACATTTTAACTCGATATTCTTCATCTTTATCATAAAAGTGGTAAATCATGATCTTAGAATAGATCGTTTGGGAATTAAAGTATATAAAAATTATTGAGTTGGGGATTCATAACTTTAATATTTCTCTGTAACTCGTGATTAGATCTTCTTCTTTTAATCAGATCCCATATTAAGGGGAACTTTTTTGAGGCTTCCTTTTAACTATTAGAAGAAAATATTTATTGGAAAATCCCTCAAGTAGTAGAGGACAAATGTGAGTGAAATAAAAAATCCAAGTAGATCTTTCATAGACATCATATGTGTTATAGGAGGCCCGCGCAACCCCAAAATGTTTGTCATAACAAATATAACAACTTCCAACTTGAGGGACCTACAAAATATTGTTATGAAATGAACCAATGAAGATGATCTCATTCACCATGGGTGACAATTTGTTCTTATAAATATTACCCTTGGGATCCTCATTTGAGATACATTTATATCGAAGAAGCTTGTTGAAGCTATTATTACCCAAGTCTCTCACCCCAGACTTACAAACCCTTAGGTAGAGATGTAATCCTACAAAACAATAGAAAATTATAAACGGTAAAATAATTGAGGTCCTTTAAGATCAATAATACCAAGAGCCATAAGAGGAACTATCCCCCATTGTAAATCAATTTTAGGGTGAGCGTCCATTTTGTTGCTTGAAATTTGATAACGAGGCATCCAATGACACCTAAAGAGACTCTTAAATCATAGAGAAAGGCCTTAAAAAAGTAATATTTCATAGGTTGTTCATCAATCAAGAGGTTTCTCCAAATCACCCATTTTTACCCTTTGTGAGGTATCACTAGCTTCTTTAGTACCACCTTACGTAAAGCATCTCCAGCATTCCCATGTACACCATGCATTAGAAATATCCAGCTAGCCTTGGTCAACCCTATTTCATGCATCTACAAATCACCCTATCCTTACCCCACTAAAGTCCCCTATAGCTCACCCATATCTACCCTATGGAATACAACATAATCTCAACCCTATCAACCCTAAATGAGTCAAACCTTCCTCCCTATTTCATATTTACAATGGTAGGGAACCTATTTTCATTGATCCCTCGTTCTTGGAGGGAAAAGCCATGACCGTACCTAAGGCTTTTAGATTTGTATGACCAGAGAATAGTGTATAAAAAAATTTCCTCTTAATTATAAATTCTCATGGTAATAGAAGTACAACATTTATCCTAACTAATTAGTGTGATCCACTGAATGTTATAAATTATACATTCCCATGGTAATAAGGATCCAAAACCGTGGGTTTTAATGGATTTATTATCATTTTGAGATGAAACATCATCTACCCATTATGTGAAAATAATCATGATGTATCCATATAGATATTTAATACCTGTCCCACTAAGACTAAAAACAAAGAGATGAGACATAAACACTTAAGAATATTCTATCTTATTGACTACCATTACATGAATTCATCCTCATCTACTAGTGAATGATGAGTAGATACCACCATAGGGAATCCCTCCTATAGTAAGGCACTGGCATTTCATATGGGTTATTCCTCCACCTTCTATATCATATCCCTCATCCACCAATAGGGAACATATATTGTGTAGATTTACGGATCATCAACATTTCTAATTTCCATCATAGTGCATGAATCCCGTAAGATTAGAGGTTAGTGATGGTAATTTCATCTTTATAATCAAATACCTCTAAATTAGACACTTATTTGATATTAGACACAAAATTACTCACTCAAATGGGTCTCTTACTAGGTGTAAGCCCCAAAAAATGTCATTTTCCTTCCAAAGAGCCATATTCTCTATGTGAAAAACCAAAAAATTGATATATTCAAAATGAATAAACATAGGCTTCCATTATATGTGTATTCCCAAACAATTCTATACTACATAAGATTTGACCCCACTCTAAATGGGATATGTTGGAAGCCTCCATACGGTTTAAAACCAACACCCCAAACTCACCATATTCTTATCTAGTCTATATTCCATATAGGCCCATATACAAATTGTGAGTCTATATATCTTATATGTGCCCTGGTCTATTCTGGTGTAAGTTCCACCACATACATGGATAGGCACCTCCCACATAGACATCCTTATCACATGAAATTCAACTATATAGTCTAGTTCTCATCACATGACATGAAAAGGTATATTGTGTCTCGTTTAGTGACATTAAACTACAAGGGTTTGGATTCCATTAAAAAATTTGGTTGAATACCATTATCATGGTCCCTATATTAAAAACAATACAATCATCTTCTTACAAGAGGATGATAAATTTTAAACTACCCAACTACCTATATTAAAACTAGTATTATGATAATAAATGAAATAAAAATATATAATCCATATTCAAATGGTACTATTGGTGGTGAACCATGAATACAAATATTTATATATATCCATCAATGATGAACCTAGAATACATACTGATGATTCCAAGTCCAATACATTCTACCAATTTATTGTGAATATTAGTGTTACATGTTCAAAATTTTGTATTTAACAAATAATTCACAAAATTATATAAAATATATAAGAGAGTCTCAGAGTATTAAATAATTGCCCCAAGGTGATATTATCCTAATTAACCATAAAAATAGGCAAATGATAATTTATTATCTTATAATATTTTTCTAATTCAATGATTATAAACACATGTACTAGTGCATTTTACAATTTAAATTAATTTTTGTAATATATTTATAATTCCTTCTAAAATTAGATATTACATGGTACATTTTCTAATACCTTCTAAAAAACCCAATTGTATTGATTTCATTTTTATATATCATTTTCAAGACTCCAATGATATGAGTAGCATTCTATAATAATGGAGCTATTGATGAATAAATTAGGAAGAAGACAAAATTCAGCCTTGTACCAAGAACATTTTCGGTGACAAGAACGAGAACATAGTCCTAATAAAAATGATGTATATGAAAATATTTGATCCCAATAAAGAAAACATTTGAATATATATACATATTATATGATGTAGAATGTTTAATAAAATAGTGATAATAGATAATTCTGAGTTTTTATGGGAGTTCCAAGTAGGCAATGTTGAAGATGCAATTTTGGGTCAGATTTTATATCCCATAAAAAACACAAAAATTCAATCATATATCTAAAAACAATCCAAATGGGATGAAATTTTATCTGATGTATATGAACTATCATTAATTTAATTTCCTCTTCTATAACCCACCCAAATTTTTTAATATAGAATGTCATTTCGGTTCCATTGTTTGTATAATGAAATTTGGAACCTATTTCAGGCCAAGGGTGGAAAATTCCACATTCCACAAACATTCCACCACCCTAGGACAACCATAATCATGTTAAGGTATTGTACTATTAGGGGATCAACACAAGGATTCCAAAATTTTTATTTCGAGAGTTGGTTATGGAGGATTTGGGAGTTATGGTGTTTTTTTTTCATTGTGATGTTTTTTTGTGATATTTCAATATTATGTTAGACTTTAAAAAGTATTTTTTTCTAATTCCCCTTCTATTATTAATAAAATTTCTTATTCTTATCATTTGATGTTTTTTTTAACATATTGATACTATTTCATTAAGGAGTGAATTTATTCACAAATAAAAGAGATAAATCTTTCCAAAAATGGTGGTGTATTTTTTTTGTTTGTTTTCTCTCATTCGATCCATCATCCTTATGTCAACTTCTACCTTCCATTGATATACTTGCATCAGTGGAATAATAAACCTATTGTCGGTAGATTATGGGGTGATGAATAGTGATGAATTGAAAGATATTTTTTGTTATTATAGTCTTATATTAGTTCATTATTTTATGATTTCAATTCAATGTCTTATTTTTATGTTCAAATTCTCCATTTGTAACTATGAAATATTTTTAGTTCTTTTACGATCCAATTCCTGAAACTACTCATTAAAGTCATATCATAAGTGAATTGGTGATTATCCTTATAATTTTATAGGGATTAAATTGTTGATTGATTTTGAGGGATTATTTCATTTATTGGAAACTTCATGGACTAATGATCTAAAATCTATAATGAAAAAATTACATCCATTATAGTCATAAAAACAACATAAAATTGTCCTATATTTTATACTTTTTTTCATCCAAATTTAAATTTTTATTAAGAACTTTTATGTACAATTGGGAAACCATAGTTCTAAAACATGTTACCACTATATACAGAAATTAATCACAAAATTATTAAATACTACATTAATATTACATGGATGAGCTACTCTATAATGTTCCCATTTCAATGTACAAACCTGGATTTCTGGATCCTCTCTGATAAGATCTTCAAGGAGAGTAATCATCTTATCCATTGACTGAATGAATTTCTATGAGTTTATTTTTTAATGGTTAAATCCCAAGGAAAGGATTCATTCTTTTTTTATATATACATGCTTCTTAATGCACGTTAGAATCAACTTTTAATCTTCTTTCATTAATTATTTTGATCTCCTCCTATGAGACATTTGGCTAGATTTCTTTATCTAGCATTTCATCCTTGGGGTGCAGGATAAGTGTCAACAACTCCCCATTCTCTTCTTCTATATCTCATGTATTCCTAATTGATTCTTCACATTTCCAATTTTGTAGGGATTTTCATTCCTTGTCTCTACCCTTCGTGGCTGACCATGTCTCCATATTTCTTTGGAAATTAGGTGAAATCCTTTTTTCCCTTTTGTTTTTTCTCTTGGACCACAATACATTTCCCTGAGTTGTATATTCCTTTTTTCATTATTCCATATAGGGCTATGATGGCCTATCTCTTGATGTTGGTACATGCTATCTACTAAGAGTTGAGTATAGATTTCATCACCTAATGCATCCTCCTCTTGATACAATGGTTGTTCTTGTACATACTAAACTTCAAATCAGTTCCCTAGCATAATTGCTGACCCTTTTAATGCTTTATTCTCCAAGACAGTCTTCTTCCCCCCATTCTCAAACTTTGGATCTATTGAGGATTTGGCACTGATGGTGTTCGAGTCTAATTGCCACAAGAAACTATGTTCATTCATCATCCCTTATCTACGATGAGATTCTGTTTTTTCCAACAAAAATGACCTCTCCTACAACATGTCTGAGCTTATGGGAAGCTCATATCTGTGTCCCATGAACTGTGGTTTCTTTTTAGTGTCCTCCCATCCTTGAACATGAGTGCCTCTGAGATGTTGGACATAACTAACTATAAAATTCACCTCACCTCACTCGATAAGACTAGTTGTAACTTGTAGTTCCACCATCACCACATACAAGTGACCCTCTTTATCTAGTCCACCGCCACTAGATACCACTTGGAAATGACATGTAAATAAAATATTGTATCCATCATGTACATTTATTCCACAAAAACAATAAAATTACATTCAAATCCAACATTATTTTTCATGTTAATCATAAAAATTGATCGATGATGCCTCATTAATTTGACCTATTCGAGTGGTTTACATTATATATAGGAATATATTAAAGTTTCCACCAGATTAGAATTGCATAGACCCTCCTCCAGTGGTCTAAAAAGATGAGCATCCATGATTTGGTTTGTTTATGACTCTAGAAGGACAAGAATATGGTACGCTCAAGCATAGCATGTTATGTGAGTTCCACCAGTAAATCCCACTAAGGTTTTTTGAAAATCCATAAACATCGGTAGTGGGTGATTATCTTGAGGTAGTGGTCATGTTTCTCTAAATTTTGTTGATAATGACTGATTGAATGGTTAGTTTCACAACCAATCGTCTTCATAAATTAGATATTAGATCTGGTGGTACAGGAATATTACACACCTGTTATATATGACTTCACTAGTTTCATGTATGAGTTATCCCATGTTTCATATTGTACTATACCCCCTTCTCAAGTGGTTGTGTATTGTCACCAGCCTATGGTGTGAGTTTCCTTCTTGTTTAAGACCCCACATGGTGGCAGTCTTGACAATGAGACCTCCACATGGTGTCATATGTCATTGATAGATGCATGTGTTAGTGATGTTTGATGTAACATTAAACATGAAAGGAAGAGTCTCACAACCCCCACAATGATGATTTCTTCCTATGTGATTTATAAATTTGTGTATTGTTAATTACCACTCAATGTAGATAGTTTTGAGATGACTTTGGGGTGGTCTTCATAAATTATAATTGGGAAATGATGTAAAGTGTGTATGGACTATGCAGGCATGGTAATGCTTTGGAAACTTAAATTCTGGGAGTCAGAAGAGAGGTTGACAAGGTTTACCAAATGAACGGGAACAAAATTTTTTTGAAATGTGATTTAATGATAATTGTTAAAGCCATAAGAACATTCCAGATAAATATTTCATGGAAGCTCACATGAAATTGGGTAAAATGTTTAGAATGGATCTCCACTCTAAATTATATCATTACTGACACTTATAGGGAAGGGAACAACATTGCTGATGGACTTTCAAAAAAAGGAGTCACTGAAGTGAAAGAAATTTATATCATTACTAACACTTATAGGGAATAGAACTACATTTCTCAGGGTGTATCCTTCCTTCATCTTTATCCACGAGCCTCAAATATAAATTTTCTCAAACAAATTCTTAAGAAGATTAGGATCAATACTCTTATATGAGTATACCACTAAAATATAATAAAATATCTAATTTTTCCCTTAGGGAATCAGATTCTTTGAACGTATATTATTAAATTGTGTAGGATGATTATGAGGATGTCTCCCCAATGTATGTGCAGTATCACCCCATCAAACATTATTGTCTTCTTAAATAAGCACTAGTGATGACTAAATATCTGTGATAGAATATCATATGCCCCATGAAACTGTGAGATCAAAAGGTGAAGTTAGAAAATCTACATATCTTAGGATTGGTTATACCTAGTGATTTACTGTGGGAATCTCACTGTTGTTCTCCAAGAGGTGGGTGAGAGATCGATGATTATTTTGGATTGACATTCCCTGAGCCATGTGACTTTTAGGTAGGATTATCCACCCCTATGAATTTATGACTTATTTGAAATGTGGTTATGGGTGAAGGGGATCTCAGTGTTTGACCTTAGGATGGGTTATCAACAACTCCAGGTTCGAGGAGAGGATATACTAAAGGTGACATTATAATGTCACTATTGATACCATGACTTCATGGTGATACTATTCAACTTGTGGAATTATCGTTCAATGTTTTGAGACTTATATACTGGATCATTCATCCCATCTTAGATAATTTCATGGTTTTCCACTTTAATGATACCCTTGTGTACTTGGCGTCATAAATGGAGTGCGCCAGACACATGAGGATGGTTTTGTGCATTTTCTGAGAGTGTCAGGTTTAGGGGAAGCTATTAAAGTGTCAATTCTAGATTCAAAGGTCCACTTTTTGGGATGCGTTTTCTCATATATGGGGGTGATATTAGACCTAGAGATGGTCGAGGTGGTTTGATCGTGAGTTCCACCTAAGAGTGTGGTGGTAATGGAATATTCTCATATTTAAGTTATTTGTTCAGTTTTATTGAGAGAGGTGTTAGTGTAGTGTACCTCGAGTTGATAGTTGTTACCCATGAACTTCATCATAATGTTCTGGAGTCAATACATTTGGATATATATTGAAAATACATTCATGACTAGATATCCAATGGATATACTACTGATTTTATTTTGATGGTGGGGAGCATTTAATCCTTGTTTGGGGATATGTTGACTAATGTTATACTGTGAATGTAACTACTATGGAGGTCTTGTTCATTCCCATTTTGATACATCTAGGAGATGTGGGGATGTATGAGGATCATTTTTCATTTGACTAGGTGGCCAAGGATGTAGTATAATTTTGTTTATTTGGACACATGATGTATCACCTATCATTTGGTGAAGAGTATACTGCCCAAATATAATTGAGTATTGGATGTGAATTTTTTGGCTAACATGTTGGGGATTCCAAGATTAGTTAGAGGTAACAACACAATCTGATTGATCACATACCAACTCACCAAGTTGTCTCACTTACTAACTATCAAAGATAAAATCTTGGATTAATTTTTGGGATGGATTTGTGTGGAGGAGGTAGTCCAGGGTTATGGAATTTCCTCAATGGTCATCCCAGATCATGATATTCCTTAAATGTCATAATTATAGAGAGGATTCATGATCCCTTTATAGACCAAAAATGGTTGAATTAGGTGTTTGATGATGAGATAATGTGTTCCGGATGTTATCACCTCATCTAGGGTTATAGTGATTTGGATGGGGTGATAGTATATCACTGAGGGTTATAGGCCCTTTTCCAGTTAATATGTCAGGTAAGGTTTTTGTATAACGATTGATACTACGAACACTATTCTACCATGTGTGTATTGTGTTCACACAAGTCATAGCTATTTTGAAATGTGCATAATTCATTTCATGATATTGACTATAATAATCTTGACTTTAATGGTGGATTTATTATTTTCGTGGTGCCTGACAACCTCTCTGAGAGCTTGATGGTGTGGCATATCTTGATAAGAGATTTGTATCATTATTTTTCTAAGTATGTTTTTTAATTTTTGAGTTGGAAATCCTTGAAGGTGGGGAGAATGTAGTGACTTGGAAATTTTTGTTTGACATATTGGAATATTTCTAAGAGAATTTTTAGAGTACGATTCAGAGTGTTCACAAAATTATAGGGATCAAAGAAACATAGTGCAGTGATATTAAAAATATTCGATATACTATATAACATTCCTATAGTTTTTCAAATGGAGTTTATTCTAAACGTTTTCCTATATGGGAAATCTAATACGACCAAAAAAATCTATAATGTTAGTTTTATCCTAGGTGAGAAATATATAATGATAGTGTTGGGTTCTTAGATAATGTGTTTTCATGGGTGAATTAAACCAATTAATTAATTTTAATGTGCTTCATTGTGGTTCTTAGAGGTCTCCACCATCTTCTCCAAAACCAAGGTAGAAATTCAGAAATTATTGTCAGAAGTGAGAGACCCTTTACCTTTGTTCTAGTTTCACATGCAGAAGTGATAATGCTCTAGTTATCCTTTGGTAAGATGGAATGCACTAACTTAATGGGAATAATTATTTTCGTAACTGAAATTTATGTAGGAAATGGAAATTCAATGAATTATTTAAGTATTTTTATTATACTGGTATTGATATTTTACATGATTTATGCCTTGATAAAAACCCTGATCATTATGGGATCAATCTACATAGTATTTGATATGATGATAGAGACATTGTTCTATGACTGTTTGAGACAACCCTTATTGCAATTTTCTATGAACATATATTCATATAGTGAATTGGTTTCCCATTGAATTTCCAGTTTTTGTGATAATTCCATTGAAAGGAATAGTAAATTTGATGATACATGAATTTTTTAAATATGGAATAATTTATGTGAATTAGTAAAAAATGTTTTTGATGTATAGTTGTTGTGTTTGGGGAGGATATTATGAGATATTTGGCAGATACATGGTTTTTTATAATGAACTAGTTTTGATACTAATTGGTGGTTATGAGAGGATTTTTTCTAATATGTAGTGTTGTGGTAGTTTCCTGCTAATGAAACAATAAATTATTAAAATTGAAACTGAAATAAAAATAGTTTTTCTGTTTAATGGATGATTAAATTAAAATGGGAAGCATGGTTATAAGTGTGCGATTCTTAAATATGAAATAAATAGGTAGGATAAATGAAATTATTTGGTATTGAGAAAATATATAAATTGGAACAACATGAAAGGATATTTGGAATTTAGTTTGGTTTCATATTTTGTTTAACGAATTTAGACATGTATGTGATAGTAGTATATGAATTTTTTCTTGAGGTAATTTTGTGAGTTAGGATTTTACTCTTGTTTCTGGACCATATAATGGGATTGTGTGCAACTGTTATAAATTTTTTTTCCTTATGCTTTCAATATGTAACCCAACTATATAATACACGTTGTTCTAAAAACCATGCATTATAGAGGTATTTTTCCAATATTTTTTTATTGAGGATGGATGGATGACTATCCCCTCTTCCCCACTAAATCATCTATGAAAATGTTGATATGGATGGTTTGTTATTGATATAATTTTAAAAAATGAAATAGTAGAGAATTTTGATGGGATAATGAGGTGGTTCTGAGGGGGTATTCATTTTAAGAGGAGGGAATGATGTGCATTTACATCATGTTCATGACACCATACTATTATTCATATTATTGGGATTACGACACATTATGATGGATTAGGAATCATCAAGATAGAACCATTATGATGGTCCATATTTGTTTGAGTGATACATTATGTGTTGGTCCAAGATCCTTTTGGTGGAATATGTATTCCAGTTGCACATTGGGTTCTTTGTGTGATGTTGTTTCCCCCATTTCTTTTCGGTAATATTATATAGAAGTTGGGGGAGTTCCAATACATATGATATAAGGGTGTGATAACATAAAATCAAAAGGAAAGTTGTGTGGGGTACCCTTTTTTGATATAATTCTTATTATGTTATTATACTTGGATTTGTTAGGTTGTGAGAAATACTTGACATGGTAGGGTTTGTTGGATGACCAGATGATGTGTTTTTTGGTTCTCTTTTTACTCAATGGTAAATTAGTATCCTTTGTTCAGATTTTGACAAGTGAAATTGGGTGTCATTCTAAATAATACACTTGTATTATCACCCTATATATATAAATACAATTTTTATCTTTTCTAGGAGGACTTCGTGGACTGATCTTGTAATTTATAGCTTAATCATTGGAGCTATTTTAGTATCACTACCTTAGAAAATTACGTTTGGTTACATTTTTAGAGTCACAATGTATTTAAATTACTTTATACATGAATTGTATGATGGGTATTATTTGCTTTACTTTATTTTAAATCATGGAGTTTTTTTGGTTCTCAATTGATGTATTCATGTGTAAGAATTCTGATATTAAAATGTTAATGTGAGAAAGAATGAAATAATTTAAATAACATTATTTATCAATAGAGTTTAGCTAATTTAATTTAATTAATCCATATTTCTCTAACACTAACTTCTTGAGGATTTATTGTACCAGCCCCTTGACATTAACGACATCCAAGATATCAAAACTACCCAACTTTTTAATCGGATGTATCATGAAACCAAAATCAAATCATCCTTAACTGTTTAAATATTTTATCTAGAAACCTCAAATAGATGTGATATATTGATTTATAATAATTTATGTAGGAAACCAAAATCCCTTACATTAAATGGTATTGAGAATAGAAATAGTGGAATGAAGAAATACAAAGAGGAATTCTAGAAGCAATCTCATTTTGGAAGAGTCTTGATTCTCATAAATTGATATGAAGAAGCACTAAGGGAGAATGAGGGAGTCTTAAAAGAGTGATGAGATGACTTAAAAAATATAAGCAGACATCGATAATAAAGATTTATTTAATAAACATTATCAATTTGATGCTCATACGACTTGGACATAGTGAATCATTGTGATGGAATGTTGTTCAGCCCCCATAATGTCTATTTATAATTCATAATTCATAATGTTTAATTTATATAAATTTTAAATTTGAATTTTTTTTGGATAAATGAATCTATTAAAAAATTATTTTTGTAAATACTATATTAGGAAAACATTCCTTCCATACCAAATATAATTTCTAGGAGACCCTAATACATATATTTCCTTGAGAAATAGGAAGAAGTGACTTTAATAGTGCTAAATATGCATTGTTGTCTTTTGTGATGTTAAAGGGGGTCTCCTTTATCAACAATAAATAAGAACTGATAAAGGAACCCTTTTATCAGTTCTTTCATTAGCACTAATAATGCCCCCTTTTTAGTTCATTTGATACAACTGATAAATGTCAACTTTATTAGTTCTAGAAAGAACACAGATAAAGGCCCCACCTGTTGTTTTATTCTCATTGAATAACAATACAATAATTAAAATACCTATAACATGTATGCAAATATATAATTTAATTAAACTAAATTTTACTTCATGAATTAAAAAACAATTATATACATTACAAAAAAATATATCGTATAATTACATTTACAATTACTATCCACAAACATTTAAAAACATTAATATTTCATTATCATTAGAACACATGATACCCTCTCAAAAATATTCCTCCCATGTTATCAATTGTCAAAAAAATCACCCCAACTAGAGAAAAATAATCCACCAATATATGAAAAAAATCTTAAGTTAGTAATTCAATAAATTAATTAATTAAACTGTAATATGAAAGACTATTTTAAAATTTTTTTATTCTAAATAAAAAGAAACACTTGGAGTTATGTCGGTCAAACCGTGAATCATATAGGTGTGTGGTTTATTCCTACACATCGAAAATTATATATGATTTTTTGACCTAATGTATCAAAACAATCCGAATGAATTAACTCAGTTTTTAGTATGTCACTTTTTCTTTTTATTAAAATTAATATCAAATTTAAATGAAAATACACACATGGAGTTATATTGGTCACACTATGCATCTGATGGAGGTGAGGAAGATTTCTATATTTCAAAAATTAAATATTGATAATTTCCTTAATGTATATAAACAATTTAATTTTGTTTTCTCAATTTTTTATATGTCAGGTGTGTTTTTTACTAAAAGGTCGTTCAAAATTGGAAACACACACTTTAAGTCATATTGGACACATTATGTCTCAAATTGATGTTATACTACTTTCTACATGTCACAAATGACTTATAAATCACTTTTATAAATTATCAAGACAACCAGAGTGTGTTTTCCCAATTTTTAGTGTTTCAAACAATTTTTGACGTAAAATGTCAGTTTTTAACTTTTATCAGACATGTTGAGTCATACCATTCACACATTGCATCAGATTGTGTTTCATCATATTCGTACACGTAAAAAATGACATATCTAAAGTTTTATTCATGTACCAAATCAATTTCATTGTGTTTTCATAGTTTTCCGTACTAATTTTACGATTTACTAAAATTAATGTCAAATTTAAATAAAAAGACACATTTGGAATAATACCAGTCACACAATGGATTGGATTGAGGATTGGATGATTACTACATGTCACAAATGACTTTTGGACAATTATATTATTGTATAAAAATAATATGATTATGTTTATGTGGTTTTTAGGATGTCACTTGTTCTTTTTAGTAAAATTATTGTCAATTTTAAATAAAAAACACACATGGATATATATAGGTGACACTGTGAATCATATTGAGGATTGGTTGATTCCTACACATCACAAATAACTTATGGACTATTTTTATAATGTATCGAAACTATATAAATGTGTTTTTCAGATATTAATTCAGTCACATGTTCCTTTTATTAAAATTAATGTCAATTTTAAATAACTAAACACACTTTGAATAATTCTGGACACACCGTGTGTCAGATTGAGGTGGCAGTGACTTCTCTACATTTAAATGTCTTATTTAAAATTTTAATGATGTATTAAAACTATTTGATTTTGTTTCCTTGATTTTCATTATGTCCCTTGTATTTTTTATTTAAATTTCATTTAAAACTAGAAACATGCACTTTGAGTCATACTGATTTCATCATGTGTCAGCATGACATGAGACTTGTTCCTGCACATCACAAGTTTCTTATGAATTATTGTCCAAAATTTATCCAGACTTTCCATATGTAATTTCTTAGTTTTCAGTGGGTGACATGTTTTGAACTAAAATATAAATTTTAAAATAATAACATATATTTAGTGTTAAACCAGTCACAGAATGGGATATATTAGAGAGTGGTTGATTCTGAAACATCATGAATGACTTATGTAAAATTTTAATAATGTATAAAAATAATTGTAATGTGTTTTCCAATTTTTATTGTATCAGATATTCTTTTTACTAAAATTCATGTCAATTTTAAAAAGAAGACAGAGATGGAGTGATACTAGTCTAAGAATATGATAGATTGAGGTATAACTGATTCCAATATGTTAGAAATGAATTATGGATCATTGTAATATAGTATAAAAGTTATCTGAAATCATTTAATCAATTTCGAGAATGAGACATGTTCATTTTACAGATATGTCATTTGAAATGAGAAATGCATGATTTGAGTCATAAAATCCACGTTATGTATTGGTTTGACATGAGGATACTTTCTACATGTCAAAACTAACATATGAATCATTTTCCTAAATAATCAATACAATTAGAGTGTTCTTGGTATTTTTTTGTGAGTGACACATGTTTTGAAGTAAAAGGACAATTTTAACGTGATAATGGACACATTGAGTCATACTAATCACACTATGCATCTGATTGAGGTGAATTTTATTCATACTTGTCAAATATTTATTATAAATAATTTTATAAATGTATAAAAACAATTTGATTTTGTTTTATTTGGTATTATGAATTACACTTGTTCTTTTTAATAAATTTAATATCATTTTTAAATAAAAAGGTAGAATTTGAGTCATACAGGTCAAACTGTGCATCAGATTGAGGTGATGTCGCTTCTTACACAACAATAATGACTTGTGCATCATTTTTATAAAGTAAAAAAATTCATGGAATATTATTTATTTTTAGTATAACACATGTTCTTTAAACTATAATGAATATAGATTTTAAATAAAAAGGCACACATTGAGCCATATCAGTGACATTGTGTGTTATGTTGAGGTGTGTTTGATTCTTACATGTGAAAAATTACTTATTAATCATTTTAATATGTTATTAAAAAAATATGAATGTGTTTGAATAGTTATAAGTTTGTCAGTTGCCATTATAATGAAAAATGATAATTCTAAATAAGTAATTTACATTGAGTCACACTGATCACATCATGTGTCATATTGAGGTGAGGAAAATTCATACATATCCCAAATGACTTATGTATTATTTTCCAAATTTGTATAAACAATCATAACTACGAATGTCACCACACTTCCCATTGCCTCTATTTGTCAAACAACCAACATTTCATATTGTGTCTATGTTTTTATCTAAAAACTCATCCTATGTTGTTGTTTTTTATCTGCATGAAATGTTTTTTGGTTAAAAAAATTGACACAATATGTAGTTTAATTAGTTTAATAAATAAAGGAAATATAATTCATGGTAACATTTGTATAAATAATCATGTTTCCTTTTTGTGGAATGTTGTAAATAGTTGAAATTAAAATAGTAATTTACAAAAAAAATTTGAATAAAACTAAATAAACATTAGATAAAAATGATGTGAAAGTTATATTTCAAATATTATATATAATTATAAAAAAACAATCAAATAATTTTAGGAATTCACATTTTTAAGATGGATGTATACATTCTTGACCAATTTCCTTATTGTCATTATCTTAGTTTCACCCTCTTAGTCTTGTCTCACATGAAAATATTTCTTTATGATATTTATTAAAATTAACAAAATAAGTATCATATATATTTTTTTAGTAAATTTACTAAAAAATAGGATAAAATTATGAGAAAATAAAATAAATAAGAAGCAAAAAGTCACATAATAATGATATATGTGTACATTATTCCATCATGTATGCTTCTCATTCCATTATAAATAAATTATTTCAAATTATGAAAACAAGTATTATTTATAGTCATAGATATATTATATGAATATAAATAAAAAGGGATTAGTAAATATTTTAAATAAAACAGTAATCATTTTTGGAAAATACCTCTTTGAGGATGATAGTATGTTGATGGTATATGATATCTTTCACAAATTTACAAACATAATAACCACAATAATTTCCATTTTTTGATTCACACACTATAGAAATATTGGGAAAAATAATTAATTTGTTCTGATATATGTTTGGATAATGAAATCTTATTTTATATACCGTGTTACATTTCTTCTTATAGATCATTTTTTGCTCTACTTTGCATGGATTGTCCTTATGCCATCATTTTTATGATTTTTAAACACCACCATATCATAACATAATTCTAAATAAGACATAATATAAAATATATAACATGTATTTTAATTCTAAAATATAATATTTTGTCTATTATAAATCGAAAAATGTCATCATGTGTGGTCGGTTTGATGTTTATCCGTGTAGTGAATCCATAACATAATCATTTTGAGTGTCCAATTTGATGGAAATGGGTTCCAAATAATTCTTGGAAAAAAGTACCAAGTAATTAATGGAATAAAAATATTTTTTATAAAATTAAATTATAGAGTTTTACCACTACATCATTTGTATTAAAAAGAGTATATCATCGTAAGATTTATTTCAATAAAAAGGTCATTTTTCCACCATTTAATCCTTTTTTATTCTATATATATTTATTCAGTATAAGTGACATGAAGAATAATGAATCTATATTTATTTTCAGGGGTAATATCTTCAATTGGTATTCATATATCTTTATTTAGATAATATGAACATTATTTACTCATACATTACATAGTATATGAACTATTGGAAAAAAAAATCATTAAAACAGACCTCATGTATAGAATTACAATGGAGACTCCAAGACATTCTTACTTAGGGATTAAATTTACATTCTCAAGTGAAATTTAGTATGTCATAGCCTCAATGTATATTCATTCTTAAAAATCAACTATGTGAGTACCTCCACTTTTTATCATTGTATCTGCCTAAACTGTCAATGTTAGTAAATATGGATATTTAATAGGAATTAAAAATGTTATTTCTAAATATCATTCCAATTTGTTTGTTGATCCTT
Organism: Viscum album; assembly: GCA_963277665.1. Classification (NCBI taxonomy): domain Eukaryota; kingdom Viridiplantae; phylum Streptophyta; class Magnoliopsida; order Santalales; family Viscaceae; genus Viscum; species Viscum album. The sequence goes on from OY728134.1 coordinate 636,986,608, forward strand.
TATAGAGTTTTGATTATACATTTCATTTCACCCCATCCCTTTCTCTGACTATAGTAACATTCATTAGTTCTATGAATTTTGTTTAATTTTTAGTGGTTTTGTCGGAAAAGAAAATTTTAATTGAATACCTCCTTGTCAAAATGTTTTTGTAAAAGATTTGATTTCCATGATAATTAATTTCAAAACATCATTGTGGACTTTATGAATAGAGTCATCATCATGTTAGAAATTCTTCTAATTTTCTATATAATGAGATACAGTAATCTCCACACTCAAATAACCTTTCAGAAGTGGTATATTATGTAAACTATTTTCATGAATATTGAACATAGTAGATATTCCAATAAAGTGATGGATGGGTGTTGATAGATAAATATCACAACATTTTAACCCTCTAGAAATTTAGAATGGTAAAATTATCAGTGTATGTAGGATTCAAATTAATCATAAAATATTATGATAATATTGATTTCCTCACTTAAGATAGCTCTTCGAGGGGAATGGATCACATCAAAGATAGTGGTGGGTGGAGTGAGATCTTATTGTACTATTTATTCTCGAGTTTGTTCTTATTTTTTTACCCCCCAAACATTCTCTAGGAACTCAGACTACCAATTAAAAAAATCAAGGCATATAATCTGGATTACATCTCTTATATTACTTTATCTTTATACCCATAATTTTCCGTTTTCTATAAATATGTTTAGGGTGTCCCCAAAAAACCCTCACCTCTCAGACAACCATATTGTTCTAGCAGCCTCAAGGCCACTGATTTTAATTTTTCATCTAGTACATGTTTTTATGATTTTTTGTTTAATTCAAATATAAAAAATTTTAAAAGTAATTAATAATTGTTTTTTAATCATTACTTAAATAAAATCATATTTTTATTATGTCAGAGTCACATATGTTTCCCGCACTTTTGTGTGTTTTAATATATTTGTATCTCTCATTTATTTATATCTCCCCCCTCTATACCACAAGATTTGGGATAGATGGGATCTTGATATGGATTCATCAATCTATATATAAATATAAGATGATAATCATGTTACTTCTTCGTGTTACATAAAAATATTACGATATATTTAAAATATATACCAATTTTTTCTGGTGAATCCTACCACATCCTTGATTTATGGTAGAGGTAAGTTGGTTTTAATGCCAAATCCATAGTTTCAACACTCAATTTATATTTCATTAATAAAAAGTTATCATTCAATGTGATCAATACATTTATTGTCGAACAATTTATTATTATCCCTATTTTACATAAAAATACATCTCTCCATGATGAGCAATAAATCAATCCAATGCTGTTTTTCTTATTAGGTGTGCATACATAAGTGGTCAGTGTAGGTTTGTTTTCCCTTCACCGTCCACTAGGATAAAATTTATTAGAATTTTGAGAAAGCCTCTATAAGTCATTCTAGAAAGAATTAATACAAAATTCGTATTCAATTCATCTAAAATAAATACACTCTGTAAGGGATAATTAAGAGTAATTGGATAATTCATTATTATACATTTTTAGTGAAATAAATTAAGTATATCATATTGTAATCAAAATTGCTACCCAAATATGGTCCTTAAATGTGGAAACAATATGGTGCCATGAATTCACATCAACCAACATGCACATATGAGTAATTATCCCAATTAAACTAGTAAACATAGACTTATTAGGTTTAACATACTAGACCTGTGCATTCCATCAGAGTAATAAATTGATGTCTATGAATTTTTTATTAAAAATTTTTTCTAACACCATCATGTTATGATTCACCTAATTTTTCAGTTACATTCATTCTTATATATCTATCATTTCCTTAGGATTAACATCTTCTATATGTTGTTATTCTTTTTTGGTAGCATTATCTTGTGTGGTAGGATTTTGTTCCTCTTCATTGGGAGCCATAGATAGTTAATAAACATATTTTTATCTGAATTTGTTATTGGGGCATGGGTAAAAGGCCATTTTTCCTCTACACTGTTAGCAACATATTGTTATGAAACCAATTATTCCCCAGGATTGGGAACATTATTATGTTAATAATTCATTATCTATCGAAGTGGCTTAACATTTATGTTAGATAACATAAATTAACTAGTGATTTAATAATAATATGAGTTAACATAACATATATTTATAACAATATATATAACCTAATTATGAAACACTCTTTTTAACGGTTGATGTGATTTGACCCCTCTATCAGGTATCATAATCCCTTCTTTGTGGTATCCTATAACATACAAAACTTTGTCTAAATTAGGACCTCTGTGAAATGATTGCGATGAACCAATTAAAGGTTCATTGTACGTTGAATTTTCATCTAACCCTTCAGTATTTTTGGTCGATAATATAATATTTTGCAATATTTTATTTATAGGATCTGGAAAATAAAACAATTTTACTTCCTATAATGCCATTATAAACAGTTTTTCATTGTACACTTTCTTACAGAAATAAATGTTCAAAAATACGAATTAATCTATGACAACATCATTGATGTTATCAACCTACTTGTGTTGATAAATTAGGACTTGAAATGTTGAATAACCCCACTCTCATTTTTGTTTGGTGATTCCAAAGTATGACATATTATATTAAATTATAATTCTATTCATATTACGAAATCCATGAAGTGCATCAACTAGAAGAGTTGCTCCACTATTTTTCATGGTACTACCTTCATCATGTTAATTTTTATAGAATGTATAAATATAAATTAAGTATCCATTGTATGATAATTCATACACACTTGTTCCTCTGGCTAACAATCAAAATCATTCTGAATTTGATTCTAGATTTTCATTTGACAACTTAAAATATGGTATTCAAATAATACTATAAACTATTGATTATGTGTATTTTATATCAATATTTTATCCCTTGATGGATTCAAAATACTATGAATTTCTTTGTGGGGGTCCAACATATGGGAAGCCTCTAAACTGTTATTTAAAATCAAATGGTGGGAATGCTCCTGATATGTTATATTGATTTTGAGGAAATTTTTATTGTTTAAATTCCATCACCCAAAAGCCACCCAGTGTGACGATATTTCATAAGACAACAGCATTCAACATCATACCAGTAGTCGTTACCGAATTCAATTACTTCCTCAACAATATATTTCTCCTGGATACAACCCTCCAACCAATATAAATTTTTTTAAAACCCTTTGAAAATATTCATATATAATTTAATGGGGTACCAAAATCTACAATTTATATGACCACATACCCATGTCACTCTCACCAAGTGAACCATCATATCAAATTATGATGGTCAGAAAACATCCAATTCACATAATATTATTGATTTTTCTTTTTCATAGTTTTTAATTTCTCCAGTTTTATAAATTTGTTGTATACCGATTTGAAAAAGGAGTAGGTGTTGGTTAATTAATGATGGAAATTCCTGAGAAAAAATCAATGAAAAGATACATGAAATATATCTATAATTAGAACATAACAGTAATGTGATTTTAGACTCATTTACATTAAATCACTCAATGACATGATATTATTGTTATTCAATAAATAGATCTATATAACCTTCACATCATACAAAAAGTTGAAAAATTCGTATCTATCTTCCATTGAAATAGTTTAATCAGTTGGAGGCATTAAAGGCCATTCTTAAACCTTCATTAGTGCAAAATCTTCTCATATTCTCATTTCAATCTTGTCCAAGCTATCCTTTATTCCATCATTTGTTTTTTAGGATCATTTAGAAATGTTTTAATGATACTGTAACCTAGATTTTTTTTCAACGTGAAGTACATCGTGAAAAGGATTGAAGTATAGAAAAATAAAGTACAGAAATTCAAAAAAACATGATCTCTTATTAAAATTTTCCTTTGTATGGGTTTTTTAAAATGGTTTACCAAAATCGGTGTATAAATCTTTTACTTTCTAAAAAAAAAGATTCCTTGATATTAGAGAAGGTGAAATATGTTCTTCTGAACTCCGATTGAATAATTTCATCCAATATCATTACTCTTTCTCATTGAGGTAGAAATTTTTTATGTCCTATAAAAACCATCTTAGATTAATGTTTCAACCTAAATGACTATGTAACTTTTTCAAGAATGGGACACCCTTTAGTTCCATTAATTTCATAATATAACAATTTTCAATAAGAAGTAATTTCATTTATCATCACATATAATAGGGTTCTCAATGTGAAAGATCCATTTCTATAAGTGTCATACAACGTAACAACCGAGTCCTGTAATAATTTTAAATTTTCATTCAATGGATCAAAATAACCATCAATATCATTACTGAGTTCTTTTATTCCTGATATAAGCATATATGAAAAAAATTATTTTCATTTCATTCAAAACTTTTGTGTAATGCTAATATAAATCAAATAATCCTACCATGTATAATGACTAATGATTTTAAGTATAAAATCACACACTCTATCTATAGTTAATGCAATGTGATGGCTTCTTATAAAATCTACAAATCTAGGATACTCATGATCAATTATCATCCACGGAAGAGAGTCTTTGAGCTGATGATGTTTCCCATCATTTTTTCTTGTATCTATGTACCATGATAATTACCTTAGAGTCTCATCACTCCAATATAGGTTCCTAAACATTTTAACGATTGTAATGTACCATAAAACTTTCATATGACCCAATTCATCATTCCTCTATCAATGAGAACCACACATTCAGAATTATTTAAATGAATTGTGATTATTTTTAAATAGTATATAGTCATTTGGAAAATCAAGTATTATTTCAGATATCAAACAAATCTAAAATTGCATTAATTTAGCATCATATGTCTGTCTGGGGAGCTCATTATCTTTTAGGAACATATAATAAAATATATAATGTAGATCAGTAAAACTAGAATAACTCTATCCATTACGAGATATTAAATTATAATAAATTTGTATGTATGAGAATACTATGTATTTAAGGAAACCATCAAACAATTAAATTTATTCAAAACTTTTTAACTTCTTAAAAAAATTTAGACAATTGTGATGTTTATTTTCAACTGTCATTGTCATTTACATAACAAAAAATTCATCATCATTCACACATATAATCCCATCCTCGATATTGTATTCTTTATATCAATAATGGTAATCTTATCAGATGATCCATAAATCAGAGTGATATCCTAGTCACTAATGACATTCACATTTTCCCCACCTTTATTCCAATATTAATAACTTTGATCAATTTTGTGATAGGTCAACTATTATTCCATCTCATACGGACCATAGTGTCTTGAATAACAATAGTGTAAACAAGGGGAAATGATTTGAGAAGGTTCATATGCATGATCTTTTTCAAAATTAATGAAAACTTTCGCCCCATCTTTATATTATTCAATCTTACTATTGGCATTCATTAATTCTCTATTCATATCCATAACATTTAATATGATAATATTAATATTTAACAAAATAAATACACAAAAATGATCTATTAAAATAAAGGGAACACAAAATTTTAATGTTTCAAAAAATTTCATCCTAATTTGAATGAAATGGGAAATTGAGGTTAAGAAATTAATTACTCCACATGTTATAGCTGTTATTGTCTAAATTCATCCACAATGTTCACTGATACCAAGTATGGGGTGACTAATTATTTGAGTAGTTAAAGCAGCATAAGGGAATGTTCATAAGAGATGTGGGATGAGTCTTAGGGAAAAATGAAATAATAACTATTTGGCAGATGACGCTAATGAGGTTGATATTCATTATAACATTTGGTTTCCTAAGACCCATCTCTATATAATAAAACACAAAAATAGAGAGACGATTTATTTGTGGAGGAATCCCTTTATTTTAACCATCTAGGTGATGTTGGATGCAATATAGAATTATGATTTGTAACGATGTTAAAAAATAATTCCCCTTTCACGATCATGGGGTCATGATGGATATCTTATGTGTTGGATAGAGTTTGGGATGTCCCTTTCCATGGGTTTATAATCAATATATATTATATATAAGGGGGAATATTTTATATCTAGGTGGTTTTTGAAAATTAATGTGATCACGTAAATATCAATATAGCACTATTTATGAGTAAACAATGACCTATCGAGATAATTATAAAAAAGAATCAAATAAGTTCCCCCTTAGACACATTGTTGACAATGAAATCCATAAAATTAAAATATAATTTAAAAACTCATTCAAAACACAATTAAAAGCAAACACCCAACTGATATCCAATATGATTTAAACCAAAAAACGCTGCATATAATAAAATAACACTTTATTATCCAAATGAGATTATTGAAAAAATTATCATATTACAAAAAATATATATATGTATATATAATTTATAGAAATAATTTTTTTGAAAGTATAAAAGTATTACTGACAGGAAATTAATTTTTTTATTATAAATATATACCCCCTTTTAGTGGATAATAGAGAACCCAAATGGCTTTAAATAAATACAAAGACATTCAAGCCCTCCAATCCAAAATACAACGATCAAAAATAATCTAATTCAAATATGCAAAGTAGGTTCCTCCCCTGCATCAAAATCATTAAGATGAGTTTTCAACTTCACACCATTGTTCGGATAGCAGTCCTATGCACGAATTAACGGGCATGATAACAATGGAAAACACCATACCATCTCAATCGTCTAGTTCCGAATGTCCATGATAGGGGATATATACCTGCTCTAAACCTCATCTAGAGCCGTCCATTGAGAGAACCGGATTTACTGACCAATATATAACAAACTTATGCACCATAAACCCAAATGACCAACCATTCTATAGTTTGAAAAATTTAACAGAAACAACATTTAAATTTTTCAATAAAACCACCCAACATTCTGGAAAAACTCCCCAAAAAATTCCTCATTGTAATCAATTTGGTATGCCACCATGAAGCCATCATAGCTCTCCACACATCACCTTGAACTAGGATCCCATTCAGAAAATCTCCATCATCTGTCTTCAGAACTGAATCCAAGAAAACATCACACAACACCACCATTGATCTGAGAATCCCCAACTAAACATTAAGATCAAAACCCAAAACACCGAATTCAGAATCTCATTGAACACCTAGGGATGGAAAACAAAGTCAAAACAAAAAAAATTAGAAACAAAAATCGATAAAAATCCAAAAAATTAGCATCGACGGACTACACTCGAAAAAGATGACATCATAAACCACTCTCGTTTCCACCTTCAGATCCACACACACATGGACTCCAAAAAAAACCTCCCCCAACACCCAATACAAATGATGAAATGAGGCACCTACCCTATGACCATAAAAGAATAGGACCTACCCTGGACTGCGCCGCCACCAAGAGAAACCCTAGACAGATCAGCGACTAGGGTGAAAGAATGGGCCATAAATGAATCTCCAATGAACAAACTGACAAGATGCCTCCACAATCGAGGATCAATATGCCATGGAGGAGCCTACAGAGGTGCTGCTAAAGAAGATGACATTATCCCCGAACAAGAAGAGAGACATCAAAAGAGGGAGAATCGAACGATGGAGGAGCCCCTTATGGGCACATTCAACCACCTATAAGAATGTATAAAAGTATTAAATTGTTGGTAAATATGGTCACAAGTGTTTATATATCAACTTCATATATATTTAAATTATATATAAGATTATATATGTATTGTCCCAAATGTTCAATCCCAGGTAAAAGCCCATTCCTAAAAAATTATTAATCAAAAATAATAGAAAAATGTCAGGAATTAAAAGGGGATTATAACAATAGGAATGAATCTATCTCTACATGTATACACTCACAATAGATATATAATATTTTGACATATGAAAGGACCACTTGGAATATGTCTCCATCACTTCTATCTTTGACAGTGCATCAACAACTTGATTCACTTACCAATATCCATGAGATATAAACAAATTGAAATGCCTAATGGATTTAATTCCCTCAATACATTGTGGTAACACATTCCATAGAGCATTCCTATTTCTCTATTAAAGCACATTAACTAAAACATTCATTTATAATTCAATCAATAAGTGATCCCATTTATACTGGTCATCATATTTTATAGTGTGGATTAATGCCCACAACACCACTTCAAAAGAAATTGTAATACCAATGTTGTGATAAAAAAAACCTTTTATGAACCCATGATATATATGGAAGATGTCTCCACATCCAAATGGACTTCAAATTTGGGAAATAGCACCTATAAACATTCACCTTTCTCCATATATGGATTGGGGGAATCCATCATATTGATTTTAGAAACAAAGGCTTTTTGAACATTCCACACACACCCAACATCCTATGAATAATTAGATCAGAAATAGTATTACTCATAAAAAATATTTGAATTTTAGAAGTTTCATGAAACTATCATTGAATATCCACTATCCTTGCATGAAACAGGGGATTTGTTTTTTTATTGTAGGTTATTTTTGGTTTTCCAAATGAATGTTATGAGTGAAGCAGTCTCTACCATCAACATATTTTGAATTTTCTCAACGTTGATAAAAAATATAACTAAGTCATGAATGAAATGTTTATGTTAATGTGTATAGATAATAGTGTCAAATAAAACCTATATTTAAATCCATAATGCATATGAAATTGGTCATCTAATGAAAAAATATTGTGTATTTTCAACATCTTTCAAGTAGACCGGACAAGTTGAAGCAATCTTAATTCCACTCTTTGAATCCAATCATCTGAAGGAATCTTCCCCATGAATATATTATATAATAGATTTAATCTTGAAGTATTAATGAATGAATCTTTTAATTTTACTGGCTATGAAGGTTTACACATTTGTTCCACACATTTCATGTTGTAGTACTGCTTAGCGCAAATGAATCCCTTCACATTTGGATTCCATAGAGGTATATACCTGTAAAAAATAGATACCTTTTCCGCTCAATGTTAATGTGTGAAAGTAGTAAAATATTAAAATTAATTCTACTTTGAGTGAGATTAACAATTGGCATTTTCCTCTAGTGCACGAGGACACTCATGATGTCTTTAACTGGCCTATCAATCATGTTTGTGCTTTATAAATTATACTTATACGATTTTAAGACCTTCCAAAAAGATTTAAGCATCCTATATTTTTAATTTATTTTGATATCCATCCAAGGAGATGAGGGCAGATAATATATGAATCCATTCAGAAGCTTACTATGAAACCATCTTGACAAAAACAATATAATTGTTATCAAAAGACATAATATTTCAAGTAAATTTTTATTCGGATAATTATTAAAACTCATATGGTCTTTGATGGCTAAACCCCCATGTCAATAGATTTTGTGATCCCTTTATAGGAAAAAAAATAATCATATTTTCAAAGAATGAAGCAGTCCAAATAATTTTTCTGATCAAACTCTTAAAATTATTGATAACCCTTATTAGCCACTTATATAAAGAAAATTTATAAACAGATCTAGAAGTGACCACATGATTGAACAAACTTATTACATTATCATGATATAAATATTTCCATTTCTAGCTATCCATCTAATATACATTCTTGGATCATATGTTTTCAATGTATGAACTCCTAATGCTATGCTGGAAAAGTGGGACACCAATGTTGGAAAAATATAATGATCCTATTTTGACTCTAATAAATCTAGAAATACTTTTTTCAGGTGGTATTAATTTCAAATCCAAATACTTAAATTTATTTGATCTAACTTGTGGCTTGGCCCACCACATCATCGTAATGTCTAAAAATAGAATTGATTTCATGTAAGGTGCTTTGGAAGCATGTCAAAATAAATAGATGTCATCATCATCGTGATTATTAGAGGGGGTGAAAAACTCCCCACCAACTTTAATTCTTTTGAAATGGACAACATAGGCAACTTCATTAATTAATCTTCTTATGAAAATTTCATCTATAAGAAATTAAAGTTTTGAGAGAGGGTCTAAATAGCTAACATATCTATCAAATTTTAAAAATCCACTAGTAGATCCATTGATTTGAACATATTGAATTTTAATGTGAAGAATACAGTTGATCAGACAGATAAAGGCTGCGTAGAAGCCATATTTTTTTGCGGAAATCAAACACAAACATCTATTTTAATGTGTAAATTGAATTTTATATGTCAATTTTTAGAGAAATATTTCCATTCTTGGCCTTCTTATATATAAGGATTACAATTTCTGAGGTAGTGAACGAAAAATATTGAATTTATCATATTGGTACCAAGAAAAAATGATTTGTGGGATCATATTCTTTATGATAACGCCAAATCTATTTGTAATGATTTTTCTAATGATTTTTGTGATGATACTATGTGTTGAAATTGGCTGTAAATCTTTTATATCAACATTTTTTATTTCATTAGCATGATAGAAATGAAGATAGAGTTGATCCCATAGGGTATCAATGCAATATTAAGAAAATACTTTAATGCATTCAACACATCACTTTTTAATTTTTCATAATAGAACATATAAATGTTTATTTATAAATCCATCTAGTTCAGGTGCACTATCAATGTTGAGGGAGATCAATTCCCTTTTTACTTATTCTTCATATGGTTTCCAGATAAGTATACTATTTTTATGATATTAAATACATGTAGGAATATTTTAATAGAACAAATGTGTGTTATCAATTCTATTAACATATTAGTTGTCATGGAAATATTTGACCATGACATTTAAATATCATTTTTATTTCTGAATGTGCATAAATTGTTATTTATGGATTTATATCATCTTATTATTATTTTTATTTGTGTAAGTGATGAAGTGATATAAATTTTATACCACCCTCCTATAACCATTTGAAATTGAGATGGTTTTCATTCATCCTTTCATTGAGATTGAGAATATCTTCATGATTAGTTGAGGCATAAATTTCCTCCCAATAAAGATTATCATGATTCTAATTTCTGTTTTAACAACAAGAAAGATATTATAAAGTATCCATAATATCATCTATCATGGAGAATGATTTTTTTCTCCACTCTCTTAATAGCCTTTTTCAATTTTTTATTTTTTCAGCAAGAAATTTAAGAGTTCAACCACAAGATTTCAAATTACATGCTTCCATCACAAGTAGCTATTATGAGATTATTCTCTAAAAACAATGATATTTTGATATGAGATATACTTGGATAGTAAAAATCCATATATCCCAATGTTGATACTTCCATCAGAAATATGAGAAAAACATATGTCCAACTTTCTTGCCTTCATTCGATTTATTTTATATCTACACAAAGTAAAACTACCTCCAACAATAATAAATTATGATAAGTTTCAATAGTCACTACATAGTGAAATCTCGTGAGTGCTATCCTATTAAAGATAGTTCCTTTATTCCCCCCAGGAATGCTAATTATGTGGAAGTATCCAACAATAATTCACTCATTTTCTACCTCATTAGAAATACTTTCCTCATCCTTCCACATGTCCCTTGATATGTTGTAAAATGTAGAGTCATAAACAAAAGAAATGATAATGACATAACAATGAATGGAACATATTATATCAATGTGAAAATAGATTCTTTTAAAAGAAGGAATTTTAATACTATCATGTTTATGGATTTGATTATTGGGGTCTCTCAAGCCCCTCATACTCATGACTATATGCAGGACCCTCTAAAGCCTCATTATTTTGGGATAGATAGGGATATGAACTGTAACTCCCCAACCCAAAATACCCAGAGTCGATGCATAATTTTAATTCATCTGCATGATACAAGGGAATAATGTATTGAATGACCAATTAGTTTATCAGTCCTGGAAATAGATTACATACGTCAACATCACAATTCAATTTAAATCATAAAATACAGCATAGATAGTTATTTGAGAATACCATTATACCCTTTTAGATTAATCATGCATATCAATCATGATAAACTTCTTGGAAATCATGGGAAAATAAAACATAAGAAAGGGGTGAGCTCAGATACTCAGTTAGGGTAAACAATTTAATGGAAGATAACATAAACAATAGGCATAGTGAATAATTGAAAATACAAGCCTTTACAAATAATAAACATGAACACATTATGTCAGAAATATGAGTTGAGTAACTAATTCCATAATAAAACATAGTCATGGGTATTATTCTAGTTTAACAACCACATTAACCATCAATATTATTTTCATAATGATAAAATGTATAATTCTAGATTTCCTGAAATATTCTATCCTAGCCTTGACCAAGACGTTTTAAAATGAATATGGTTTCAGTCAAAACCGTATATCAAATTGGGAAAGGCCTCGACCAATTTTACATTCAATTGTCTCCTGAGACCTTCCAATGCATTGAAGGGCTATAGAAGGCTCCGCCTGTCACATACAATGTCCAACACATTCCTCATCTGAAAATGATGAAACATAACATAAACATTTGTATTATAACTAGTATATGAAATGTCAATAATTTTACCATAAAATATAAATTGTTTAAAAATAACTAATACTTAGTAAAAAAATTACAAAACCCTCAATAAAATGTGAATTATTTTTAACATAATAAATAAACTTCAAATAAGCTTCAATTCCATCAATGGATGTTGACATTGTTGAGAATGATTTTTAAACTCCTTGGGATAAATATACCTTTTTCATGAAAACATTTAAAAGTAACAGAATTTAGAAAGGAATGCATTTAATGAAATTTTTTAATCAATGTGTCCCATAACACATTGAAACTTTTCAATGGAACTAACATTTTAAAAATATTCATGTCCATGTAAATAAATCCTTAAAAACCATTTTGAAAACACGGACATTAATGAGAATGATTTAGAAGAATAAATATTTAAAACATTTAAAATGATGATTTAGTAAAAAGTAACTTAAAAATAATCCCTTTTAAAACAATTTTATGATACATGTACATGGATAATAAAAATTTCCTCTTAGATACTTACACATAAACAATCTCTAATAAAATTGAATTTGAGGATTTAACCCTTACCTTCCACTTTCCTTTGGTCAAGGGTACATTTAGAATCCAATATAATGAAAATAATATGTTATAAAATTATATGAAAATCATATTGAAATTTATCATATTATAAATGATTCATTTACAACTTTATAATACCTATTTAATAATGATTTCCATGTAAAATTAACATTTCGGGTAATAATTGCTTTCATTATCTTATGTGTTTTAACTTGATATTATTGATCATATAATTTAGATCATGATATAAATAATTCAAGAATATAAAAAAAGTGATATATATATATATATAATATTTAGAGTATAAATATGTTTAATAGATAGATATATGAAATGGAAAACACTTTTTATAGTGACGGTAGGTCGTACGTAAGCATAAACGTTGTTTCCATTTTCTTATCATATTGAAAATAAGTAAGTGAATAAGTTATATGTAAATAGATATATACATATATATATATATATATCCATTAGCATTATTATTAAATATATTACAAAATAATTAATGATATATATTTTTAATCATCATTGAATGATGAACGTTGAAATGAATCTCATCGCGTCGTGGAGACTGTAATCCATACGTACGGACAAGCGACAATATCATTATATTGATGGTGAAATTGTATGTAATTGGATGGTATATCATATATAAATAATAATTAACATGTTATAGATATTATTTATATTAGTTATACTCATTATTACTCCTATCCAAATAATGATTTCTTTTAATAACAAACTACACCACGATGTGGAAACGATAAACAAGACGTACCCACATATGGTGACTTTGTCATTTATAGGATGGATAGAATAGTTAATATAGTTGTACCATTTTTATAATAACATCACTATAAATAAAAGATACTGGATTTATTATTATATAATGGAAAAAACAAATAAAGAGTAAGTGGAAGAATAAAAGAACATGAAAGAGGTGATAAAATATTTACCTCTTCTTCAGGTTCTTCCTTTTGATTTGATCAAAAGGGATCCATAGAATGGATTTATGACCAAAGGAAGGCATATAGGATGAACCAAGGAATTTTTGGAGGATATTTTGGCTGTGTTTGTCCATGAAAAACGGTATGGAGGTCTGATATTAAGAGATGGGGAAGTGCCCTTTTATAAGTGAGGTGAGAGTCACTTTAGGAAAAGCTAGAAATATTATTTATAAAAAAATACTTTTCGGTTTATAATGGCTCAAAAATTAATTATTTAAAGGATAAGGTGGGTATCGGTCGAAAAACTTTCAACTAATTGGTTTTAGATAGGTTTTTTTAGTCATATCAACCTTATCTTTTATATTTTACTCTTAGTTAAATTGTATGACATTTACCATGTCTCTCTGTATTTTTATATTATATGGTTAATAAACATGCTATAACTAGCCAAGAGAACCACATGTGGTTAATTATTAATATATATAACATTATCTATGTCCTTTGTCCTAATCATAAATTTTTAGGAATATTATATCAATTAATAATATAGTATTTGTTTTAAAAACTCAATTATGTCAATTTTGACACTATTTAGTGTTTCCATTTTTTGAAAGCCTTAAAAATGTTAAAATATCGAATAAAATTAATTTAACAAACCCTAAAATGTCATAATAACCATGAATATTAGTTTAATTTATCATATTTCTCAATTTAAGTTTATTGTTATATTTATATTATCAATTATTTTAATATGTCATTATTAAGGTAATTATTGCATCATCATTGTGTCATAAATATATTAAATTATTTAATGTTTAAAATTTATAAATAAAATACCATTATGTAGGAAATAATTTCATATTTAAAGTGAATATTTATAGTCTAAGAGATCAATTATATAACACCATATAAAAATGTTTTACTAAAAGATTCATGATTTTGTAATTTATTCCTTAACATTAGATTAATTAATGAAAAATGTCATTATCACTCCCATTTTGCTCTATGGGGTCCGACAATGGACCCAAATATGTCCATGGTCGGACATGTATCCTTAAATAGTAATATTACACATGTTAGGGTAATTTTATATTACATTAATATTATTTCATTACCCATATTTATAGAATTTAATCTTTGACCATAGTAAATAAAATATTTATCGAAATAATTATTCAAAATGTCTAAAAATAAAATTTCAGTATTTACAAAATTTGGACCTCTTGATTTCAAATATGGAATCTATTTTTCCAAATTCAAAACACAAAAGTGGCAGAAATTAATTTAAAATTTCTTCACATTGTCAAAACCAAAAGCGTGTTTTTAAGAAATAATAACTATAAAAAGATTGACACTTGTTTGTGTCAATTTAAAATGTCAAATTACATTAAATGAACTAAATTATATTAAATGATAAAAATATAATATAATTATACTTAAAAACCATTCAAATTTATAATGTAACACAATAAATTATTTCCAATAAAAATGTTGTTTATAATTAAAATTTAGTATTTTTTCACTATTCATAAAAATATAAAAGTTATCATAAATATACCAAACATTTATCCAAACAAAATTATTATGTCCTTATTCTCAAGAATAATTTAATTTCATTAAATTGAATATATAAATTTATCAAATATTGGATTTAAAAATTGTTCTCCATTATAAGGCGGTAAAATTGCATTTTTTGAAAAATACATATTTTTTCTAAAAATGAATTTATTATTATATTATGTATAAGAAACACATTACATGGTTTTTATAAATATATAGAGTATAAAAAATTCAAAATTCAGTTAATACTATTCATAACAACTTTTTAGAATGACTAGTTTAGTAAGTTGTAGTGCGGTCGAACTCAGTGTTGCGTGTTGCGCAAGCTATTGAATTACTTTAATGGCATAAAGTACTATGAAATATTGTGGTGTTACATTCTCCCCTCCCTTAATAAATTATGTACTTGCAATTCTATATTCTTCATCTAAAATAAAATGTTAAAAATATAAAAATACATTTGTGGAAAACCCACATTGGAATTTGGGTAAATAAGATTTAGTCTTAATTAGAGAGAAAGGGAATGAAAAAGTTTCCACCAGATTATGATCTTTATTAGGAGAACGTTGGTGGAAATTAGAGGAACATAATTAGTGGGAAAATGTAAAAATTTATAGGGAGGGATTGAGGTCATCTATCACAAATAAGTGTATTTAAGGGCCTCAAATCCATCAATCTATGATGATTTAGAATAACATAAGTTCAAAAAAACCTAATGTATTTGGATAACACATTTTTGGTTTTGACATACCTTACCTAATGTTTAAGAATTAATTTTTTCATAGAATATAAATATACATGACATTTGGAGTTCCATAATTTAACTACTTTCTACAAGAATCTCATATTTCACTCAAAAATATAATACAACTCAAAAATATTATATTCATCCTAATTGTATAAATTTACAGACATATTACATGAAGTAATCTGATTTGTAATAACCAAGTAATTCTTGTAGTCTTGTGGTAGGTCATAAATCCTTGTCGCACATTGGTTGTGGGTTTTATTCCTACAGCTTTTTCTGACGCGACAGGTTGTCACCCAACCTACAAGTTGTCATTTTTCTAAAACTATAGTATAATAATATTCCAAAATTATTCTTAATTGATACTATAAAATGTTCAACTTAATCCATTCTACCCTTTATAGCTATCCAAAATATTTCTGCTCAAATTCTCTCTGAATGGTCTCTAAATTCCAAAATCAATTATAACATCAGATTCCCCGAACAATGTAGTGTTTCTCTTATTGTCACATAATTAAAATATGATTACCATTATCATATTAAAACGTTAATGAAAACAAAATGTAATGCATTACAATCTTATATATATATCATATTTTTCTTATAACTAGAAAATAAATCTTGAATCCAAAAACAGAAATACAATAATTATTCCACTTAAAATGTTGTAATAGCATATGGTTGGCCATGCTCCCATGGCTATATCTGAGGTATGTTTCCTTGGTTCATAGAACATTCATTTTCATAGTGACCCATTTCTCTACAATTTTATCTTTCAACATTTACAACCACTTACTTTCCCTTTCAATAATGAGCCAGGTAACCTTTTTTCCACATTTATAACAAACTCTCATTCATTTTAGGTAAGAACTAAGGTGCTTCCTTCCTTAATTATCACAGGGTGGAAACTCTATTATTACCTTTATCCATGTTTCCTTATTTCCATTTCCATAATTTTCAACGAACCTCTTCTTGTCTTGCTTTTCTTTAAAGTTGTACGACATAGAGAATTATGTTTCTGTCTTGATCGAAAATGATAATATATCTTCATATGATGAGAACGATTTATTGACTAATGCTTGACCGATAAACGGTTTTATCCCATCAAACAAATGATCAGAATTTTTTCATGGGTTATGTATATAATCTACATCAGGCCTTTATAACCTTATAAAGTTAGCTTCATACATTGTGATATTCTCATTCGCCTTTTGTCTTAGACTGAGAAATTGTCTTTCCATATCAACTCTATGGTCAAGAAGAAATTATTTTTCTATAGAAATCTCTTTATACTCCCTACACTACATATATGATACTTATTCATCATTCATTGTGTTTTTAATTAATGACCACCATTGATCTGCATCTCCCATGAGGCAATAAACTACCATGAAACCTTTTTCCTTTTGCTACTCCCAAAGCATGAAATATTTTTTATAAGGAACTTATCCATTGCATAGATACAAACTGATTTATAGACCCATTTAATTTTTGTGGTTGTTTCCTCATTAATTATCCTAACATTGATCCTACATGTTGTTGATCATGGTGCTCTATACAGGTAATGTTATTATTCATAACCTGAGTGAGTAGTCTGAGTATGTTTATAAGCTGATCATTACAAGTTGCATCAGCACCTCAACTATAATTATATTGAGTAGGAGGGAAGTCGCAACATGGATTATGTGCATTGATATGGTTTTCATTCCTTCCATTAGGAACAATTTCTAAATAATGGCATACAATACATTAGTTTTTGAATCGCAATACATAACTCCAAATATCTAAAACAATTAACATAAAGTGAATAGTTAATGGATATAATAAATAATCATAAAACTGTTTTCATTGAAGAATTATATTCTCATAAATCATTCATAATGGTTTTTAATTAAATGTGAATTATCCTAAGCATATCCCATGGTAGTGTCATAACCAATTGTGAAACAAGTCCCACTGTCGTGTACCAGGATACCCCAGGTCAAACCCAAAACTCATTTTCATAGAATTCACTCCAAGGTACATTTATGCCAGAGCCACCTATACCTTCTTGTATCAACATTGGGATGTATTTCTTAGAAAATACCTAAAATATCTACCCTTCTACAATTATATGAGGTTATTATATACTAATCATCAATGTCTGTCTTCAGGCAATGTTCTCTAATCAGAGTA
This sequence comes from Viscum album, assembly GCA_963277665.1. Classification (NCBI taxonomy): domain Eukaryota; kingdom Viridiplantae; phylum Streptophyta; class Magnoliopsida; order Santalales; family Viscaceae; genus Viscum; species Viscum album. The sequence goes on from OY728134.1 coordinate 637,004,979, forward strand.
AATCTAAATCCAATTCCAAGTCTGTTTCAAAAATTCATCTCATACCAACTGTAACACCTCGACCCCAGTTAACAAGAGTTGGTGAATACTTTTATTACATTTAAATGATAAAATGAAATCATGTCCCCAAAGACCGACCGGATTATCAGTCTTGGAAATAGATTACATAAATCATCATCACATTACAATTTCTTTCATGAAATACTGGATATATAGTTATTTTAGAACACTATTATTCCCTTTCTTCATAATAATACATATCAATCATAATAAACTTCATGGAAATCCTTGGAAAATAAAACATAAGAAAGGGGTGAGCTCCGATTATTAGTAACTATAAACAATTTAGAGGAAGATAACATCAACTATAGGCATAGTAATAATTGAAAATACTTTCCTTTAAAAATAATAAAATTGAATACTATATGGAAGAAATATGATTTGAGAAATTAATTCCATAACAATACATAGTCATGAGTATTCTACAAGTCTAATAACCACATGAACCATCAATATTATTTTCATAAAGCGAGAATGTATAATTACATAACTCTAAAACATTTTTTCAAGGCCTCAGCCAAGGAATCTAAAAATCATTAAGGGATAAACTAAAACCATATATCAAATTGGGAAAGGCCTATGCCAATTCTACATCTAATTTTATAATGAGACCTACAGATTAATTTTGGAGCAATAGCAGGCTCCACCCATCACTTACTATGTCCAATACATTCCTCCTATGAAAATTATTGAACATAACTTGAACATTTATATTAGAACTATCATAAGAAAGGTCAATAATTTAACCATAAAATAATAATGGTATAAAAATAACACATCCATATTCAATCATATCACAAAACAATCAATACAATTTGGATGATTTGTATTATAATAAATCAACTTCAAACAATTTTAAAATCCATCATAGGATATTGATATAGATGAAAATTGTTTGTAAAACTCATTGAGATAAATATCCCTTTTTCATGAAAACATTTAAAAGTAACACAATTTAGAAAGGAAGACATTTAAAGACATTTGTGAATCCAAGTGTCACATACCACTTTGAAAATTTTTAATGTAATTAACATTTTAAAAACATTCATGTCCATAAAATTAAATCCTGACAACCGGTTTGAAAACATATAAATTAATGAGAATGATTTAGAAGAATAAATATTTAAAACATTTAAAATTATGTTTTAGTAAAATGTATCGTATAAATAATCCCTTTGAAATCTCTTTTTTGAAACATGGACATGGATAATTAATATGTCTTATTATACAAACACCCAGAAACAATTTCGAATAATAATGAGATTGAGGATTTAACCCTTACAATGCACATTCCGTTGGTTGAGGGTAAGTTTAAACACCTTTATAATGACCATAGTAGGTTTTTGAACTATAAAAGAAAAGTGTTAATTTTCATTATATCATACATGATTCATTTATGACTTTATACTACCCATTTAATAATGTTTTCAATGTTAAATTTACAATTCAAGTAATAATAATTTTTTTTATCGTACATGTTTTAACTTGTCATTATTGGACGTATAATTTAGATCATAATTTAAATACATATAGAATATAAAACATTATTTATATATAATATATATTTAGAATATAAATATTTTTAATATATTGATATATGAAATTGAAAGCATGGTTTATGGAGATGGTAGGCTATACGTACGCCTAAACGTTGTTTTCGTTTTCATATCGTATTGAACGGAAGTATGAGAATGAGATATATATAAGTACATCTATATATATATATATAGTAGAATTATTATGTCAAATATTACATACATATTAATGATATATATTTTATTATCTCTGTTGAATGATGAACGTGGAAATGAATCTCATTGCGTCATGGAGACTATAATTCGTATGTACGCATGAGCAAAAATATCATTATATTGATTGTGAAATCATATGAAATTGTATGTTATGTCATATATAAATAAAAATTAACATGATATATTTATTATTTACACCAATTATAATCATTATTATATCCACCCAAATAAAGAAGTGTTTGAATAACAAACTACACCACGATGTGGAGATGAATATTTGTACATACGAACCTATGGTGACTTTGTCATTTATAGAATGGATAGAATAATGAATCTGGTTGTTCCATTTTTATAATAACATCAAAGTATATATATTATATTGTAGTTATTATTTTTTGATGGAATCAACAATGAAATAGGAAGTGGAAGAAGACAAGAACTTGAAAGTGGTAATGAAATATTTACCTCTTATTCAGGTTCTTCTCTTTGATTTTATCAAAAGGGCTTCGTAGGATGACATTATGAATAAAGGATATCCTCTATGATAAAGGGAGAGATGTTAGGAGGATATTTTGGTAGGGTTTGGCCGATCCAAAAGGCTATGTTGGGGTGTAATTAAGAAAAGGGGATATTCCATTTTATGATTGAGGTGAGGGTCACTTTAGGAAAAGCTTGAAATATTATTTTATAATAAAAAAATTTCGTTTTATAATGTTTCAAACATTAATTTTTTAAAGTATAAGGTGGGTATGGGAATAAAAAAACTCATCCAATAGGTTTTATATATGTTTAGGATGAGATATTAATCTTTTCTTTTAGATTTAACTCTTTGTTAAATAGTTTGACATTTACCATGTCTCTTTGTATTTTTATATTATATGGTTAATAAACGTACTCTAACAAGGAAAGAGAACCCTATGTGGTTCATTATTAATATATATATCTTTATCTACGTCCTTTTTCTGAACCATATATTTTTATGAATATTATATAACTTAATAATATTGTATTTGTTTTAAAAACTCAATTTTGTCAATTTTGACAATATTTAGTATTTGATTTTTTTGAAATCCATAAAAACATTATAACATAGAATAAAAAATATTTAACCAACCATAAAATGTCATATTAACCTATAAAATTATATTATGTTATCATAAGTATAAATTGACATTTATTTGGATATTTATAATATCGATTATTTTAATACTTCATTATTAAGGTTATTATTTCATCATCATTGTGTCATAAATAAATTAAACTATTTAATATCTAAAATTTATAAATAAAATATAATTATTTATAAAATATATGAATATTTCTAATTAATATTTATAGTATATGAGATCAATTATATTACGCCATATAAAAATGTTTTACTAAAAGATACAAGCCTTTGTTATTTTTGTCTTTACTTTAGATTAATTAATGTAAAATGTCATTATCACTACCATGTGGCTCCATGGGGTCCAAAAATAAATCGAAGAAGCATGTATTCAGACATGTATCATCCAATAGTAATAGTACACATGTTAGGGTAATTTTATATTATTTTAATATTATATCTTTACACATATTTAATGCATTTATGCTTTAACCAAAGTAAATAAAATATGTACCAAAGTAATTATTCGAAATATCTAAATATAAAAGTTACCTATTTACAAAATTTTGACATCCTAAATATAAATATATAATCCATTTTTCAATATTCAATACACATTAGTGGATGAAATTAATTTAAAATTAATTCACGTTGTCCAATCAAAATGATTGTTTTTAAGATATAATAATAATCAAAAGATTGAAAATTGTTTATATCCATTTTAAATGTAAAATTACATCCAATGACATAAATTATATAAAATGATATATATATAATCTATTGATTCTTAAATACCATTATAATGTATAATTAAACTTTATAAATTATTTTGATTAAAAAAGATGATTTGAATTAAAATTTAGTATTTTTTTACAATTCATCAAAATATAATAGTTATCAGAAAAGTACCAAAATTTATCCAAACTAAATTTTTATGTCCCACTTCTAAAGTAGAATTTAATTTCATTAAATTTATATATATAAAAGAGAAAAATATTTTCTTTAAAGGGTTTTCCAATAAAAGGTGGTAAAATGAATTTTTTAAAAATAATTCTATTATCTGAAAACATGAATTTGTTCTTATATTATGTCTAATAAACCCATAATGTGGAAGTTAAAATTATATGAAGTATATAAAATTCAAAAAAAATTAATACTATTCAATACTGATTTTTAATGGTTAGTTTGGTAATTAGTGGTGCGCTCGAACTTGGTGTTTCATGTAGCGCATACAATTGAATTACTTTAATGAGATAACATACTATGAAATCATAGGGTTTTAAATGACCAATACTTCTCCTTATGATTATTTAATTAAATATTTGTATATAATTCTATTTATTTATTATAATATGTGTGTATTTTATTATATATATATATATATAAATATATATTTTTTAGGTGGTGGAGGATGATGGGGGGGCGTGGGCCAACACTAAGGAAGGGAGGGGAGGGGGTCTTTATTGAAGGGATGGTGTATGGCAGCTGATGGAATGGAGGGGCAAGGGGATGCTTATGGCCTCAAGGATGTGCCAGTAGCTGCCGACTGCTGAGGCTAATCTAATGCTACTGGTCAAGGCGAACCTCCACCACAGAAGGTCCAACAACCGTTGTTTTCCTTGGAAAACCGCTCCCTGTTAAGGCTGACACTGCCACCATTTGAGGACAAAGCAACACTGTATAAATTTAAAAACCATGAAACGGATGCCAAACGATGTAATGAGAAATACATATCTCGGAAAAATAAATTAAATCTACATATATACATTAGATTTTGTGAGAATCAAATCATCGATAACGGGGATGGTGGTAGCGATGGTTGTTAGCTTCAACGATAGTAGGGGTGGCGATATAAGTAGGGTTCTGCAATAGTTTTGATGTGTGAGAGGAGACGTCATCTTAGGGTTCTATTTATAGGAACACGCCAAACTATTAATACCACTTTCAAATAAAAAATGATAATGAGTACTTTTACATATGCTAAAAAGAAAGCACTGATAAATCTATTCATTATCAACGGTTATTTATTACTGATAAAGTGTAGTGATTATCAGCACTAATTAGTCATTGATAAAACTCATCTTTATAAGTTGTAGAATTATAGAATTGATAAATATCTCCTCGTAATATTAATTTTATTTATTTATATTTATAATACTTATTATAATTAAATTAATTTATAAATATTTGTATATATTTATAAATATATATTTATTTATTATTTACATATATTTAGTATTATTACATAATTAATTAAATATAATTTTATTTTTTATAATTCTAATTGAATATAATTTTAGTTATAAGTATTTGTAAATAATTATAAATATATTCATATTCATATTTATATAGTTAAATATATATATATATATAGATCTATACATCTATATATTCATATATATATATATATGTCTATATATTTACATATTTATATATCTATATATCTATACATCTATATGTATATATCTATGTATCTCTATATCTATTTGTTTAGATATCTATATATGTATATATCATTGTTTCAAAAAAAATGTATATATCTATATATGTATATATCTATATATGTATATATCTATATATGTATATATGCTTATATCTATATATTTAAATAATATTTATACAAAAAATTTTGAAATATGATTCAATTTTTATAATAGGCTATATGATTCATATTTATATATTAGTTTAAAATATACATATATATTCATATTATAATATAAATATTATTTCAAAATATATAAATATATATTTATTTATAAATATTTTTATATATTTATAAATATATATATAAATATATAATTATTTAAATATATTTATTCATTAATTAATAATTTTAATTATTATGAAATATTTTTATAAATATTTTTATATTAATATAACAATATTTATACAATTATATAATTATATAGTTATGTATATGTAAATTTCTATTATATATTTATATTAAAATTACGTAATATATAAATATATATAATAATAATAATAATTAAAAAAATTTATTCAAATATATATATATTACAATTTTCTTATTATTTAAATATATATTTATTATAATTTTAAAATTATTTAAATATTTATTTATTTATTTATTTATTTATTATTTTGTAAATTATTTTTTCAAAAATTATTTATATATTTGAATTGTTAAAATATATATACTAAAATATTATATCTATATAGATTATAAGCACTAGTTTTTTAATTCATTTATATAAATAAAAATTATTTTTTAAATATATATAATGTATATTTATTAAAAGAATTATCAGCACTAATGAAAGTGTTGATAAAGGGTATAACATTATCAGCACTTTTATCTAGTGTGGATAAAAGATTCACTTTTATTAGTGCCTTATGTTTAGTGATGATAAAGAAAGGAACTACATTAACGCCAATCTATAGTAGTGAGATAAATAATATTTCCCACAAATAGAATATGGCTAAGAAAATTATCAACATTCCTAGTGAACGAGAATTATCAATATTTTCATTATAAATTGGTTGGCTCTTTTTCATGTTAGGGATGATATAATTTAATAGATAATTAAAATCTAGAGAACTATTTTTAACTAATATACACATAAATCCAAACATGAATCAGTTGTAAAATAAATATTTTCATATAATATTAAAATCCAACCTAATATTTTTAACAAATTCAAGTATTCTTTGGTTAAAATTTTAAATTTTGGATAATTAGGTTTCCTTTAGAAAATATAGACATCATTTAATTAGAAACATCATTTAAATGATACCTGTTTTCAATGCATAAGACCTCACTTGCACTTCCCTCTCCATCCACATGCACTATCAGTGTTTTTTGATATCATTATATTTGAGAGGTGTAAGCACGAGCGAGAGATGTAATGGGAGATCATTTAGGAAATCCTTTGTCGAACATCATTACAAGTAATGTATAAATGTCATCATGTTAAACAAGAATGGAGTATCATAGCCCATGATCCCACATTTATCAATCTCTATTTATGTTGAAGCCATACCCTATTGGGGTTTTTTTGTTCAATGGGATGAGGGTTTGAGAGTAGGTTACCACTATATCTCTTACAGAGCATCCAGTAACAACGAGGTTTTTTATTTTTCATTATGATTTATATACACACTCCCACCAACATCCAGAACATTGTTCCAAAACCAACTGTTTATGGGTGTACTTTATAACATCTTGATGGTGAGGATGGATTTATGACTACACCCACTTCCCCAATATGTCTTTGAGAAAGTGTTGATTTGCACATGTGGCGATTTATAGAATTAAAAAAATGCTCTTGTAGTTAAGTTTGATGAGATGATGAGGTTGTTCATGATGGGATCGTTCATGGTAGAAGGAGGGAATGACGTTGATTTCCTTCAAGTTCATGATAGCCTACTATTTTTCATACGATTGTGGTTAAGACACTTTGTGATATCCTAAGAGTCTTCAAGAGATAATTGTTGTGATGGAACATTTGACTTTGATTGAGATGTGATGTGTTTGTCTAAGTGCCTTCGAGTGGGATGTGATGGCCAGTTCCCTTGGGGTGTTTATTATGATTTCATTTCCTTGTGGGATTTTGGTTATATGGAAGATATTGGAGTGCCATGACATAAGAAATTAGCACGTGAGAATATAAAATAAATGGGAAAGTGGTTCGGGGTATCATTTTTCTAAAGGATTCAAATTATTTTATTATACATTGATATTTTATTTCTTGAGAAAGCCTAGGTGAGGATGGCGTGCATTAGCTGACCTTTTAATGTGTTTTTTGTTATGATTTTCACTCAATGGTGAATTAGTATGCTCTATTAACATGTAATAAATAAAAATTGAATGTAATAAAAAAATGTACATTTTTATGCATTCCATAGATATATACAAACTATTTTTAGTTTTCTATGAGGACTTCATGTACTATTGTAGACATTTATAGCTTATACTTTGGAGATGTTGTTGTGTTAATACATTAGTAATTTCTTTTGGGTACTTTTTTTGTAATTCCTTGCTGTGTAATTTTTTTATATCATTCTTATGGAAAATTGTTAAGAACATATATACATCTAATGAAATCGTTTAGAATGTAAATTATTGGTTTTTTTCAGAATTCCATTTAGAAGTAAATTACATATGATGAGATCCCACTGTTTAAATATAAAATTATTTATGTTTGTGTGTAAAAATTAGTTTTGGTGTGTGGTTACTGTTTATGGGGAGGATATGATGAAAAATTTATTTGTTTTGTGGTGGTTATGACGTGGAAAGGGTTTTTATCTGTGTTGGAGGTGATGTGAGGGTTCTTTGTGTTATGTGGCCTTGTATTTATTTCCTAGTAATGATACAATAAATCATTAAATGTGAAAATAAAATTAATATTGTAAATGAATGCTTTAATTAAAATGTAAAGTGTGGTTAGATGTGTTTTATCATTAAATATGTTATAAACTAGTTGGATTAATGAAATTGGTTGCCAGTGAGAATACCTATAAATAAGCTTGACATTTAATGAATGGTACAATGAAGTGTGTATTGTTTTAATGTGGTTCTGTGCGTTTAGATGTGATAACGGTTGTGATAGTGTCCATGTGGCCATATAGTGATGTTTTGAGTTGGTATTGCTCTATTTTTTAACCTATATGATGGTATTTTTTGTTATTGTCTTATATTGTATTTGTTATTGTGTTTTCTATACACACCCCATCCACATGAAGCACATTGTGGTGATAATGAAATATTATAGTGGTGTTTCTCCAACATATTGATGGTGGTTTTGGATGGATGACTACCCCCTCTTCCTCCATCCCTCTCTCTTCTATGCAATGTTTATATGCACGGGTGGGGATTTCTAGAATTCAAAAATTGAACTAGTGGTGAAGTATTATTGGATAATGTGGTGGTCCATGATGGGGTTCTTTAGGGAAAGAAGAAGTAATGGGTTTTAATTCCTTCATGTCCATCACACCCTACAATTATTCTTATGATTGAGGATGAGACACTTTGTGATGGCACAATTGACATTGAGTGAGAATCATTTTGATTGGATAGGTGTATTTGAGTGAGATGAGTTTTGTTGGTCTAATTTCCTTTGGGTGGGATGTGATGGATAGTTTCCCATAGGGTGATTGGTAAGATGTGGTTTCCCAGGTTCCTTTGGGTACGATTATATGGAAAAGATGGGAGTTCCCTGACAAATGATGTTTGGGTGTGTGAATGGATTATCAATGGGAAAGAGATTTAGGGTACCCTTTTTATATATTAATCTTATTTGGTTATTATACATGGATGCATTAATTAGGGAGCATGAATTGGTTATGATGTGGTTCATTAGATGACATGTTTATCTGTTTTGGGTTTTTATGTTTACTCAATGGTGCATTAACATTATCTATTCACGTGTGACCAAAAAACATTGATTATGCTTGTATGCTCACCATAGATATATAAAAACTGTTTTTCAGGTTTCCAGGAGGATATCATAGAACTTTTTGGACATTTATCACCCATACATTAAAGATATTATTGTTTCACTATCGACTTACTCTTGGGTACCTATTAAGAGACTCCTTGTATTATCTTACTTTATACATAAATCTTGGGAGATTTTTTTTCATTATTTAATTTTAGATGACGGTGTATCCTTGGGTACTCAATTGATGTATTCATGTATAAGCATATAGATATAAAAAAGTTAAATTTACAAAGCATAAAATAATTTAAATAAAATTATTTGATAATATAGTTTGGATAATTTTATTTGATGAACCCCTACATCTACTACACCAATTTCAGGATGGTTTATATTATTAGTCCCAAGGATTTAACTGTATCCAAGATATCAAAACTGCCCAAATTATAATTTCTTAAACCATGAAACCATAATACAATTAAACGTATATTTTTAACTACAATATATAGAAACCTCAAAGAGGTTTAATATCTTTCATTTTAATCATCTAGGTAGGAAACCAAAATCCCTCACCTTAAAAGGTCACGAGAATCAAAATAGTGGAAAGGAGAAATATAGAGGGGATTGTTAGATTCAATCTCATTTTGACTCAATATTGATTCTCTAAAATTGGTATGAAGAATCATTAGGAGATAATGAGAGAGTTGTATTAGAGTGATGATATGATTTACAAAATATAAGCACACTTCTAGAATTAACATCTCTTTAATGAACCTTAGATATATGATGATCGTAGCACTTAGACATAGTGAATCCTTGAGAATGTATGTTGCCAATCCCCCAATTGGGATTCGTTATAATTATAATTTCTAATTTTTTATTTTTATTCACTTTTTTTCAATTATTTTTTTGGGATAAACTAATGAAGTTACAAATGATTTAGGAAAATAATATTTATGATAGGATACTATTCCATCAAAAATAGTATTTTTGATAGTCACTACTATAGATATTTACTTTAACAACACGTAAAATGAACTTTAACATAAATAAAAAATCACTTTTTTTATAGTACTCTTAAAAGGGGGTCCCTTTACAAGTGCTTCTTACACCCCCCCCTTAACAGTGCTTTCATTATAGCTGAAAAGGAACCTTTTTTCATTGATTTCAACAAAACATATAATGATACTCATTTATGAGAACTACAAATAACACTGATAAAGGCCAAACATGCTATATTGTGTTGTTTGAATAACAAAAAACTACCACAAATACCTGTAACCTATATGTAAATATAAAATTTAATATAAATAAATTTTACCTTATAAGTAAAAAAACCCTCATATATAAATTTCAAACATTTTTTTTGTATGTAAATTTACAATTACTATCAACAAATATTTAAAAGCATTAATGTTCCATTATCTTTGGCACATGTGATCGCCTATCAAAAATGTCCTCCTGTGGTATTAGATTCCAAAAAATCACCTCAAATTGAGAAAAAGAATCCACCTATATTTGAAAACAAATTATTGTTAGTAATAATATAAATAAATAAATTAAACATTTATATGAATGAATACATTAATAAAATTTCAATTTTAAATAAAAATACGCACTTTGAGTTATACCGGTCACACCATGCGTCGTATTGTAGTGGAGTTGATTATTTCCCACCAAAAATGATTTATTGATCATTAAATAATGTTTAAAAACAATTCAAATGTTTTTACTCAGTCTTTAGAATATCAATTGTACTTTTTACAAAAATTATGGTCAATTTTAAATAAAAATACACAATTGGAGTTACATTGGTCACACCGTGTTGTAGATTGAGGTGAAATTGATTTCTACATGTAAAAAATAATATCTGGATCATTTTCTTAAAGTATAAAAAACAATAAAAATGTATTTTCCTTTTTTATTTTTGTCACTTTTTTTGAACTATAATGACTTTTCGAACAAAAAACACGAACATTAAGTCACATCGATCACATCATGTGTCATTTTGACATGAGTCTACTTACCACAATGAAAAAATTAATTAAGAAATTTTTTCTTAAATTATCTTGATAATAATAGCACAAATTGTTGGTTTTAAGTGAGTGATAAAAAATTAGAACTAAAATGTAGTTTTAAACTAGTAACAAACACTTTGATCCATACATATCACAACATTTTTCAGATTGAGGTAAGGTTAATTCCAACAAAGAAAACAACTAATAGATCATTTTATTAGTGTATTTCAATAATATGATTTTTTTTCTTATTTTTCAATGTTCACTTGTTCTTTTATATAAAATTAATGTAAGTTTAAATAAATATATTCACATGTATTAATATCAGTCACACCATGGAATATATTGAGGTTAGGTTGATTCCTACATCTCATAAATGACATATGCATCATTGTACAAAAATTTCAAAACAATATGAATATGTTTCCTTGGTTTTCAGAATTCCACTTGTTTTTTTACTATAATTAATGTCAATGTTAAATAAAAATATACTCTTGGAGTTATATTTGTCACACCATGCATCTTATTGAGGTGATCATTATTTCCACACATTGAAAATGACTTAATGATAATTTTCCTAAGGTATCAAAACAATATGAATGTGTTTTATTGGTTTTCAATATGTCACCTATTCTTTTTACTAAAATCAGTGTCAAATTTAAATAAATAGACACACTTGGAATTATATTGGTCAAATTGTCTAATTAATTTAGTTATAGATGACCCATACACATCAAAAATTACTTATGTATCATTTTCCAAAAATATTAAAATAATCCAAATCGATTTTATTTTTTATCTATTTTTCAATTGTTTTTTTATTAAAATGTCATTTGTAACTAGAAACATTCATTTTAATTCATAATAATTGTATTATTTGTTTTTTGATGGGAATATACTTCAAACACATCAAAATTTACTTCTGAATAATTTTCAGAAATTATCTAGACAATCAGAGTGTGTGTTCTTATTTTTTACAATGAGTGAGGCATTTTAATCTAAAATGTCAATTTAAGTATAATAATGGACATTTAGAATAGTACTAGGAACATTGTGCATTTGATTGAGGTGGGGATGATTCTTACTGGTAAAAAATGATATATGGATAATTTTAATAAAGTATTAAAACAATCAGAATGTGTTTTCTTGGTTTTCAATTTTTTCACATTGTCTTTTCACTAAAATGAGTGTCAAATTTAAATAAAAATACACAATTTGGGTTATATCAATCACATTGTGAGTCACATTAAAGAGGGGATGATTATAACATGTAATACATGAATTATGGATCATTATAAAAAGTATCAAAACAATCCAAATTTTTTTTCTAGGTTTTCATTATGACACATGTTCATTTTACTAAAATATCATTTGAAACTGGAAACACACAATATGAGTCATACTAGTCACATTGTTTGTCAGTTTGATGTGAGATTGCCTTATACACATCACAATTGACTTATGAATCATTGTCTTAATGTATCAAGATGACAGTGACAAGCGTTTTGATGTAAAATGATAATTTTAAATAGAAAAAAGACACTTTCAGTGATATCTATCTCACCATTGGTCTGATTGAGGTGTGATAAATTCTAATTAATCACAAATCACTTATTCATAATTTTACAAAATTTTAAATAAAATATAAATGATTATATCATTATTCAGTATATCACTTTTTTACTAAATTAAATGTTTATTCTGTATATAATTTTGCACTTGGAGTTATATCAACCATACTATGCATCATATTGTGGTTTGATTGATTCTTAAATGTCATGAATGACATAAGAATTATTTTCTTACAATATCAAAACAATATGAATCTCTATGATCTATTTTGAGTATTTAACTTGTTATTTAACGAAAATAATCTTCAATTTCAAATAAAAAGTCACACTTGGAGTCATATCTGTTACACATTGAGGTTTGGTTGATTCCTTCATCTACCAAATGACATATGGAACATTTTCACAATGTATAAAAATATCCTCAATTCATATTATCTGTTTTGAGTAGGTCAAATTTCTTTTTAATAAAATTAATGAAAATTTTAAATAAAAATACACAATTTGAGTCAAAATATTTACACTATCTATCGAAATTAGGTTAGGTTGATTCTTGCACATCCATAATTACAAATGGATCTATTTATTAAAGTATTAAAAAAATATGAACTACAAATTGTACAACTATTTCCATTTCCATCCTTTTTAGAACTAAAAATACTATATATTTAGTAAATGTTATTTTATAAATTACCATTCCATTCTCTTCTAGTCTTCAAAAACAATAATTGTTTTGCAGCTAAAAACATTGATTCAATATGAATTTTTAGATGTTTGGAAAAGACTGTCCATTGGAATTGTGGCAATACTGGAATAATGAAACACATTTATCATTTGTGGCTTGTTTTATATACATGAATGAAAATTATGAATTCCCAAAATATCTATGAGAAAAAATTAAAATATTATTAGATAGCACAATAATGAAATTATAATAAAAATTAGTATACAAAATAGTAAAAAAAATTCAATAAATAAGTATTAGTAATTCACCTCATTATGATGGTTTTATTCATTCTTAATTAGTTTCCTTATTGTCATTATCTCAGTTTTAGCCTTGATGTTCAATCTCAAACGATGTAATTTATTTATGTTCATTGATTAAATTAATAAAATAAGTATTAGATAAAATTTTGCAGTAAATTAACTAAAAATAGATAAAATGATTATAAAATCAACTAAATATGTAGGAAGTCGTGAATTCAAGTTATATGAGTACATTTTGTCATCATGTATACTGCCAATTCGTTTATATAGAAAAAATATTTTGTCCTATCAAAAACAATATTTCTCATACTAATAGTAGTACTGTAAAATTATAAATACACAATGGATTAATAAATAATTTTTTATTAAATGGAAATTATCTTTGACAATACCTCATTGGGAATTCTAGTTAATTGGTGGTATATGATATTTTTCATAATTTTTCAAATATAATATCAAAAATCCATTCAATTTTTTTATTTGAGGAACAATAAAAATATTTAAACAATAAGTAATTTGTTTTCATAATTGTTTGGATAATGAAATTTTATTATATATGCCTTGATACTTGTCCACATGTAGAACGTCTCAAGCTCCTTGTTCACATGGACAGTCCTCATGCCTTAATTTTCATGATAATTAAACATCAATTTTCTATAATAGAGTTATCATTGAAACATAATATAATTTGTATAACATTAATTTTAGCTACAAAATATTGGATTTTGTGTATTAATAATTATAAAACATCATCCCATGTGGTCAGTTTGTTGCGTATCCATGCAGTGAATCTAGAAAATAAATATTTGGAGTCTCCAAATTGAGGTCACTGGGTAACCAATGCTTTCTAAGAAAGTAATAAGTAAATCAAAGAATAAAAATATATTTGACATAATAAACTTTTTTTCACCCTACACCATTAGTATTAATAGGTGTCATTCATTGATAGTTTTTCTTCCAAGCATTTTTTCAAATTTTTCAAATATTCCATCTATTTTTTATTCTATTTCTATTTTTTATGTAGAATTGGATTGAGTAATCATAAGTCCATATATATTTTAATGGGATAATCCAGTCAATTTTTATTCATATAAACTCCTTAGAAACTATAAAATATATCTATTCATAGTTAAAATTTAAATCAGCTATTGGAAAAACAAATCATGAAATCCCACCTCAAGTATACACATTCAATTGAGAGTCATAGCTATTTATACATGGGAATTTCATTTATATTCTCAAGTGAAATTTATTCTATCTTGGACACTCCATAAATTCATTCATATAAATAAACAATGTGATTTCTACCACTTTTTAACATTCTATCCTCATGAACCCTCAAAGGTAGAAAATGATGATATTGAATGGGTTGGTTAGAGATGATTTCTAATGTTCTTTTCAATCGATTGGTTGATCCTTTGGAAGGTTTTGATTTTAAATTTGATTTCACCACATTTACATTGGATATCTATAATAATAGTCATCTATTCAGACATATATTAGTAGTTATTAGTTGTTTAGAATGGAAAATAAATTGAAAATGAATACCTCCTTGTACAAATGTTTTCTTACAATATTTGACTACCATGCTATGAATGTTCCAAGAGGTTGCTCGACCATATGAATATCCACATCATCATGTTGGACATGTATCCCATCACTCATCTCATGATCTATTGTAATCCCGACCCTCACATTACCTATTTAAGTGGTCTATTATGAAAACATTCATCTTGGATATTGAACATAGTATCCCTAATAAAAATGTTATGGGTCGGTGTTGATAGATATAAATCATAGTCATTTTCAACCTAAATAATATCCATACAGGAAAGGTATCATTTTCTGTTCGATTCACAAATCATAGAAATAATTATTATCATATTTATAACCTCATCTAAGACATCTCTTTAAGTGTAATGTATCTCCTCAAAATAGGTGATGGTGGATAATTATAATTATATTTATAACCTCATATTAGACTGTGAATGAAATTCTTCTTCATGGGTAGGTAATATTAAATTCTTCTCTTTTATTTATTTATATTTATCCACCTTTTCATTTCCTTTCACAACATATGCTTATGATGTCCCACCAAAACCCACAACTTTGACACTGACATATTATTTTATCTACTTCAAGGGCACTGATAGTTAGTGTTTATTCAGTACAACAGTCGATGATTATTGAGTCTAATTTAGAAATAAAATACAGAAAAATAAGTAATCATTGTTATGTTATGAAGATTTAAAGGAATGTTTTTTTATTTCATACATACTAATGTTTCCTACCTATTTTTTGTGTTTTCAACTATTAGTATCCCATTATTATTTTCATGTGCTTACGTACTTATTACATGATGTGGTAAGGAAGTGGATTTTGATGTGTATTCATCAACATACATATAAATAGAGGAACATAATTATGATTTTTTCTCATGTCACATTAAATTATTAGAGTATATTTACAATACATTCCAAAAATATTCAAGTGAACCGTACCATATCATTGATTTAAGGTAGGGTTATATTGGTTTTGATACATGTTCTTTATTTTAATCACTTGATTATTTTTTAATAAAATAAAAAATATCAATCAATGTGATCAACATGTGTATTTAAAAATAATGTATTACCATCCACAATGTACCTAAAATGATATCTCCCCACGATGTCCAGTAAACACATCCCACTCTTAATGGCTTATAAAGAGTTGATACCAATGTGGTGGGTATAGTTTTATTTTCCATTCATCATATATTAGATAAAACCGCTTTCGAATTTTAGAAATTATTCAATGGGTATTTCTAATTATAATCAATATAAATTTGTTATGGTATTCATCTCATATAAATGCACTTTGTATTAGATAATGAGATGTAATTAAATTTTTCATTATTATATTTTTTAGTAAAATAAAGAAATGATATAATAATATTACCATAGTATATTCACAAATATGTGACTTAATCATGGGAACAAAATGGTTCCACAAAGCTACATCAATCACCATAACATTTCGAGTGACGATTCCAATAAAAATAGTGAATATTTCCTTGTTTGGGTTAACAGGATGGCCGCATGCATTCCATATGACCTTGAATTTGAATCCTTTGAGTCTTGCCTAAATGATTTTTTCCAACACCATCATGCTACAATGATTCTAAATTTTTAATGGCATTGTTTCCAAACACACTAACATTTCTTGAAGAATAACATCATTAATAGGTAATTCATATGGATTGGTAACATAAACTTGTGAAGAACGTCATTTTTCCTCTGCACTGCGAGAACCAGAAGGTTGAGAAGCATGTAGTTTCTTTTGATTGGTATCATGGGCATGTGGAGATGTACATTTTTCCTCTACAGTATGAGTAGTAGTATGTTGAGAATCCTATTTTTCATTATGATTGAGAGAATCAACATGTGTATAATTCATTATCTATAGAAGTGGTTTAGCATTTAATTTAGATTACATAAATTCATCATTGAACATATAATAACATCATTTAAAACTGTATATTTTACAAAAGAATATAGCATGATTATTGAACTCCATTTTTTAAATATTGACAGTATTTCCCCCCTCTATTGAGTATAAAAATTCATTCATTATGGTCTCCTTTTACAAATAAAACCCCATAAACTATGGGACTACTATGAAATTATTATGATGTCCTAATGGAAGGGTTAGCAATTGTTGAATTTCTATCTGACTCATCATTTTTTTAAATTACCACTTTGTGTATGTGGGATCTTGAAGATAAAATACTGATACTACCAGTGATTCCATTATAAATAGTTCATCTTTCTACCCTTCCATATTGAAATCCAGGTTCATGAATCCCAATTAATCTATTTTAAATTCACTCCAGTTATCATCCCGACTTCATTGAATAATTGGAACTTGTGACATTTCATAATCCTAGCCCAATATTTTTTTGGTTATTACATTGTATGAAATATTCTAATAAATTGAATTAATTTCCTTAGTACCAGAAACATGAATTACCTCTTCAATAATTGTATCTGTTCTATTTGTCATGGTACTTCCTTCATCATATTCATTTTTATAAAACATATAACCATTAAATACATATCCAATTTAAGATTATATATCCACACATGGTCTTATGGATAGACATTAAATTTGTTCTAAAAATGAATCTTTATTTTCATCTAACTTTTTTAAAATATAGCCTTGAAACCATCCTATAAACATTTGATTATGTGTATTTGATATCCATATTTAATCTCTTAAAGGATTAAAATTCCAATTAATTTATTTTTAAGTTTAAACATATAAGAAAACCTCTAAAATATTATGAAAAATATTATTGTTGGACTAATACCAATCTACAATATTGATTGTGACCAAATGTATTCTATAAATTACTTTACCCAAAATCCTCCTAACGTGAAAATATTTAGGTCCACTCATTCTTTCCATGCCAAAAGAGTAGTCAGTATAGAATTCAATAGTTTCTCCAACAATATAAACCTCCTCAATATAACCCTCTTTGTGACGTTTATTTTTGAAATCACCTTTAAAAATAATTATATACTATTTAATGGGGTATATCCAAATATAATGTAAAAAACCACATAGTGAAATATCACTCACCAAGTAAACCATAAAGTGGACCATTATATCAGTGAATTCTAGTGGGATCAACATTTAATATTCACATAATATAATATAAAATTCATTTTCCCTAGATGGAAACTTCATTTGGTATCTAAATTTGATGAATATATCTTTTAAGAAGAGGAAAATATTGATTAATATATGAGGAACATTCTTGGGAAAAATTCAATGTAAAGCTACTACAATTAGTTATTTCTTAAAAATATGACAATCATGTTATTTCAGGCCCTTTAACATTAAATATATTATTTAAATGATATTATTAATATTTTATGAATTGACCTATAGAATCATTTATCATTAAATAATTTGAAAAACTATTATCTCTCTATTCTAGAAAGAATGTATGATGTTGGAGGAAGAAAGTATTGTTTTTCACCCACAAATGGTGCCAACTCTTCCTGTATTCCCATGTCAATAATGTCAATCCTAGACTTAATTAATTCCTTCATTTTTTAGGTTTATTTTGTAACATTCCATAGCCACAATAACATATTTTTTAAAATTCATAACATCAATAAAATGTATGAAATTCATGAAAATTCTACTATAATAATCCAAAAAATTGATCTCTTATTCCGACTGACTTTCATATTGTTTTTCGAAGATTATTGACAAATTTAATCATCTATATCATTTAATTTCTACAATATTTTACCACCTATTAGTAGAGATTATGATTTATGTTATTATGAACTCCCATCAAATGATTCATCCAAGATCGGAACTTATGTTGTTGGGGTAGAAATTTGTGATGTCCAAGAAAAATAGTCCTTGAGGAATGTTTCAAAATAATTGACTACGTACCTTGTTTATAATTGGGACACCCTTTAGTTAATTTAGTTATATATGCTGAAATTTTTTTATAGGAAGTAGTTTAATTTTTCATCCCATAATACATGGATCTCAATGAAAAATCATCATTTATATAAGCATTATACAATGTAAAACCTAATTATCACAATATGTTAAAATATTAAATAAATGAATCCAAATAAACATCAATATCATTACCCAATATCTTGTTTACAAAAATAATAATTTATAACTTAATGTATTTGTATATCATTCCTAACAACAAAATAAAGTGAATATTTGGAAACATATCTGGAAATGTACCATGGGTGATTTTTTAAAACTCAAAAGGATTCACTCCATATAAATATAATGCAAGATGAAGGTTTCTCATATTTGTTTTCCAAATTTAGGATACTCATGATCAATTCTCTTACACTGGGGAGAGTAAATTAGGTGTTGAATTTTCCAAATTTATTTATTCTAATTATGTCCAACATCAATAGGATTATAGTTTCCTCACTTCTATTTAGGGGCCAAAACCATAGAATTATGGGAATGTACCATATTACTCTTATAAGATTTAAGTAATTTTTATTCTATCCAGAAGAACCACCTATTGGAAATTCATTATGTGACTAGTTATCCTTTTCAAATAGTATATAGAAATTTTGAAAATCATTTTTTCATTTAGAGATCATAACCATCAAACATAGAATTGGTTTAGCTTTATATATTCCACTGGGAAGCTCATTATATTCTATGAGAATATCAATCATGATAGATGTTTGTTTACTAAAATTTGTGTTGCTCCATCCACGACCATATTTTTAATTATACATATTCAGTACGACTAACGATGTTGTACATTTAGTGCTCCATGATAGAATTGTGTCATTCCACAACTCGTTAAATTGTCAAAAAATTATTGACAATAAGAAAGTTTATCTTCAACTATATTTATCATTTTTTAAATTGGATCTTAATCATCATTGAAACCTATAATCACATCATTGATACGATCTTCTCCATTTCCCATACTTGTAGTCATATCTTATGATTTAGAAAATTTAGTGTAATTTAATTCACTATGTAAATTAACTTTTTTCCCCATGTTTTTTAGAATAAATACAAATTCAATCGATTCCTTGATAGTTCAGCATCTCATCCATCCCCCGCGACTAATTATTATTCATAGACAATAGCATAAACACTTACAAAAAATAATACAGATGTTTTTAAGCGTGATATTTTGAAAACATGATGAACTCATTCACACCATCTTCATACACATTCATCATATTATTGGAATCCATAAATTATATATTCCTATATGCCCCTACTGATTCAATAATATTAATATTTAATGAAACAAATATTCCAAAATGGGCCTTTCAAATAAGGGGAACATATGATTGGACTATTTTAAATAATTTCATCATGCATTGAAGGAAATGAGTAATTGAAATTAAGAAAATAATCACTCCATTGGGGTAATGACTCAACCCAATGTGGTCTAGGATGTAACTTCCATACCATGCCTCAAATAGGTCAGGGGCTAGCGACTAGCACCAAGTAGGAATATTACACACATGGGTGTCCATTGTATAATGTACGTCTACACATGAACCAAAAAACAAATCGATGAAATGGTGGGGAGATATAAAAAAAATATGGAAACTAAAATTCAAACATATATCTATCCAAAACTAGAGTATAACAGAAGTGATGAAATCATTAAAAGAAAAAAATGGACACCCAAAATAAGAAAACAGTTAAATCATTTGAACTGCTCAGAAAGATGTGATATCTATAAAATTCAATTATCGAAATGCTCCTTGTCCTAGATCCTAGAAAACACATAGTAGGTCAATATCACTAAGATCTACCAATATCGGGTCCTCTACAGACTCTGTCAAAAGGTTCATGGTCAGAATAATACACAACATGTGCGGTAAAATCACATGGATGAGTGATTATAAAAACTCATTGGGTGACCTAAATCACACAAATGAAAATGGATAAAGTACTAGGAAACAGTCTGATTGACCTAGCTAGAGGGAACCCAATTGAGATAAGAACTCTATATGAAACCATCCTCATCTATACATGAGTATTCTAATCATACCACATGTTTTTTCCACAATGAATGTGATAACTCCACTTGTAATCCTAAAATAAAACACATAAAGACTCATCTCAAACTCCAAGTCTCATTTTGTTCTGACCCCATTACCAACAATAGGATTCTCCAATAAGGTCCAACAGTGACACAAAACTAGGAGAACACAATCCATGAGCTCATCCATCCTAGATGGCACCCATTTTAGAGATAAGCACCATTAGGAACAAATCATAAGATCTAACTCTAGTTCCATGTACTAGAGGAACTTCCCTAATATACCTTCACCCTTCATCAGGATATAAAACCCATGGGGAGAGGCTAACCAATCAATATTACGCACTATTGAGGGAGCACTTCTCTAATCCATGCAAAAGGTGTATCCTCTCTAATAAATAAGAATTGGGGGACCCATGCCTCATCACTACCCAGAAGTCGACGGAGTACCTGGTCCAAACTAACTCGTGAATCCTTTTCCACTCATGTTGGTAGTGGACGACACCTCATTCCATTGAAGGTGAACTAACACCTAAATATGTAATAAGAATATCTAGTGGAGGGGATCTCACATTGTAACTGTACTAAATGAAAACAGAGCACTATCTAAAATGTAGGACCTTCACCCAACTTCTACACAAATATAGGGGGTGTTAATCTATAAGTGCAGTCCATCATAATAGTCCAATAGGGGAGTACCACTCAAATGATAGAGGACCCACACCCTAGAAAGGAAGGGTAGTAAAACTCTATTGATAGATGACTTTTACCCTAACAAGGTAGGGGAATACAACTCAAAGGATATAGGACCCACACCCTAGAATGTAAGGGGAGTACAACTCAATCCATCTACTCATAGTGGGGATTATCACCCTATCATGGTAGGGGAGTGGTAACCCCATTCAAGGGACCAATTCCCTGGTACAAAATTGGAGTACCCCTCATCTTGTACATCATGTATGGAGGACCCACACCATGTCCCAACATGGGAGTATCACTCCAAGCATAGTGGAACTATAACCTGGAATGAAAGAAGAGTACCAATCTATCATCTCAACGATTAATGAGGGATTTCACCCTGAAATGGAAGGGGATCACTAAGTCCAACTACTCAAAAAATATGGGGAACCAATACCCTAATCCATCAGGGCAGTACCAACCCTATAATAATTACCCAAAGGTATAGAACCAATGCCCACGACATGGGGTTCCCCATTTCTACCAAAGTAGAGAGGAAAGGGAAACCCCTAAACTGATGCCACTGGGGAGTACCATTCCTAGTGTCTCCATTTATGACCCACACTAATCTATAGCATTGTTCAAACATCAATGAAGGGATCTTCAAACATATCATACATTAAAACAAAAATCTTCCACATGTAAGGGGATTGTTCCCTAATCCTTTAGGAGAGAACCACTAACACCTCATCATTCTAGTAAAAACAATATTATCTCATATGTGAAAAAGGAGTACACTATTTTGTTATACATGAAAAATTACTTATGATAGTACAATCACATGTCAAAATATGTGTTCCAGAGAAGGAGATATGTATAAAGGAATATCTCAGAGGATATTAAAGAAGACCCCAAGGGAATACATGGAATTATCTAGGGTTCACAAGGAATGTTAACCCACTTGAGCACCCATTTGTGTCCTCCATCAATATGTTATAGAATGAGATGTATGGGTACACTATAGGTTCGGCCCTAACGCGGTGTTTCAAACATAACCTTCCCTTGGTAGTGTTCTTCATCCACACGGCCCGGACCACTGTGTCCCTTACATGCTATTAATCACATACTACATGGCATGTTTATGAAAAACGGCCACTTGGCCCTATTTTTTTCTATTCTCATGTCTAGAACCTAGTGTATGAGTTCAATGTCCATGTAATTTTACATGATCATATACTATCACATGGTTTCCCTAGACCATAGCCTATGGCCACACAATTTCATACACTACACTGAATGAAACCTCGATACATGGAATGTAGACCACAATATTCATCTTACATAATTGGGAAGGGATAATCAGAATGACTCTCTAGAATACATTTCATGTATATGGTAATTCCATTCAGTAATTGCCTCTAAAAATGCACAATCCACCCCAGTTTACCCCAAAATCTACAGATCAACCTAAGAGGGAACACTAGATCTCATAATAGGACACTAAATCATTAACAAATTCTATATGAATGGGATTGAGAAAAAAACTCAAAATTTCATACAACATGGAAAACCCACCAAAGCTCTGCGATCGAAAGAGTGATTGGATAGTGTTGTTTCTAAATCATATGGTTACAAATGCCAAGAATGAAT
Source organism: Viscum album (assembly GCA_963277665.1). Taxonomy (NCBI): domain Eukaryota; kingdom Viridiplantae; phylum Streptophyta; class Magnoliopsida; order Santalales; family Viscaceae; genus Viscum; species Viscum album. Next base: position 637,028,755 of record OY728134.1, read on the forward strand.
ATCTGTTGTAGTTTTTTCACTTTTCTTCGGCCTTGGTTTGTGCATCAGTCATGGAATGATAGGATATGGGACACTCCAACTTGTTTCATGAAAAATGTTTTTGGGGTAGATATATATTTAATTAAATAATTATATTTTTTGAGTAAATAACTCTACCACTATACACCCTGCCAACTCTCCTTTGACAAAAACACCATGTATAGATAACTATAGGACATGTCTAGGGTAATCACAATATTTTGAAATAAACTAGAGACATTGATTTCCAATCCAAGACTCCTATCAGGATATATTCACATTTTAATGGAAACAATGTGTTCATGAAAAGATATATTTAATATATTAGAAATGAACTTATTGAGGGTCTCTATGGACCAAAATCCCATTCATACTTAGAGCCTATATTCATAATTTTTTTAATAAAATTCAGAAGTCATACAAGAAAAAATGAGACACAAAATTCATCCCAACATTAATCATTTTTATCCTTGAAAAGCGATGGGCTAAGAGTGGCGGAAGAAACTAATATCTCTATAATAACTCTCATGCCAGCGATCTCAATAAGTTGTTGTCATGCTGCTTATAAGCATGAAATCAGGGGAAACACAACGGCCCAAATAGACTCATGACCAAATCCATATTGGTCAATATTATGTAGAAATCGGCACACGTATCCTGTTCTAAAAATGGTGGAAAATCACCAATAACCATGTTCCATATTTAGTCATTAGTTCTAGAGGTAAATCACATAGTTAACCTAATATAGATACTGAAATAACCCTATAGTTCACATCCACCCTTGGTTGAACTGTACTATAGCATCCTCGAGATTCTTGCATTCATGGTTCACTCTGAGAATATGTGAGTACCAACAAAAAAAAACAGGGTTGGCCACATGAAAACACCGTGTCTTATCGGCCCTTCATATTTGAACCTCCATCTGAAACGTATTTCACAAAAACCGATACACCACCAAACCCACTAGTGGTATCCCCACTGGGTTTGGATGGTAGGAAACAAATCCACACTGTGGAAAAATCATTGGGTCTAACACTACTTCTACAGAATGGTTCTATTGAAGGCTCTCCCTCAACCAGGGTTACTATGCTACTAGCAGTCAAAAAGAAAAACTACAATTGAAATGTAAATACCTACTCCAACTCAACATATCACAACCTCTCCCAGAACACACAATTATAAGGAACTCTTACACCACACCTCGACACTGTCCACTTTTGATGGCACTGAATCTCCCACACAGTTTTGACCGCGTCACAAAAATAGATCTTGGTGGGGAAAGCATCACTTTTCCTTGTGAGTATAAAGTAACAAATAACAACCCCATATTTCATAGGGGTGACGTTTACAGAATCATCAAAAATCATGAAAATTCAGATGAACACATAACGAGCTAGGAAGACTGTAATGTATATGGACACATATAGAGGCTGTAAGAAAGGGTGAAACTAAAATCTGCATCAAATCCTCCGGATCCCTGCATTATGAGTTAGTAAGATAGTAATTCTTATTGAACACATATAGAACCTATATTTCCTTATAGTAGAATCACAGACCAAGAAAATACAGTTGAGAAGATGATCACAAGAAGATATTGGAAGAAGATATTGAGAAATGTTGGGCAATATTCCTTCCATATGATTGACAGAAGATAACAAAATAGATAAAACATGCTGGTTTCCTTGGAATCAATCAAAAATGATCCAGATTTTACTACTACCTCATTTGCTGTTACATCTTCTGTAATTCTTCCATGATAATCACAGACCCAATAATTTAGCATTGTTGCTGGAGAATAATTTAGCATTGTTGCTGGAGAATACAGTTAAATGGTGGATATCTTTTATATCAATTTTTTGGTATATATTTACATAATTATATTAACAGTAATATATCTTATATCTCAATTTTCTTGTATATTTTTACATACTTATATTAACAGTAATGTAATCCCATCAAGTGATGGTAAAGTGATTCCCTCTTAGAAGGAATGAATGATACCTCACATTAATTCTATAGAGATCTATGTTCTCAATTATATTTAATTTGCATTCAATATGATAGATAAAAATTTATGAATGATATCAAAATTACTGAAGAAATATTCAAATAGATATGAAGGATAGAAATGATTTATTATATTTCTTATTCCAAATGGGGTTCTATATGTTTATAGGCTATTAAACTACTAATTCTATGATAAAAAAAGTTCAACTAATAGATGATGTAAATGATAACATGAAAAAAGAAAAGAAAAAAGTGACAGTTACATGCAAAAAGTAACAAAAATTCATCATATTTTTAGAAAACATAATATTGAATTGAATCTCTCCATACCCATTTGTATTCTCACCCCTGTCTGAAAGAATGTGAAAACCATATTTCTCTTCTTTTACACCAAAACCTACATAAATAACCATAAATGAGAGTATATAAATCGATCATTAAAAAAAAGTCTTAGAAATGAGGCTCAAAGAATCTCTTGAAAAAATATAATAGCATAGATATGGTGCAACCAAAACCATCATGAAATTAATGACGATACAGATGGAAGGACAGGTATTTCAGAAACAATACATCACAAAAGTTTATATCCCTAGATGAAATAGGAAAAAGAATATTTTTTATGTAAAGAATATCTCATCAAATGTTTTCGAATGAAAATTCAATGGATGAAGAACATGATATCTCTAGGGATTTTCATAAGAGTCCCTCATTAGCCGCACATAAGAAACAAGAACAGAAACCAAATAATTAATGATGATAACAATAAAAGTTATAAGCATAAGAAAAATCCATCACAAAGATCAAGCTAATACAATGGGTGTTTACAGAAGACCGAGAAAATAAATGTCAAGAGGCAAATATTCTATATAATGGGTATAAATAATGGGTGTGCTGGATATGATATATTAAAATGTGTGACATCTCATTGGTAGATGTAAATAATAAAGTATAAAAAGACTGAATTCTAAAAAAGAACACAAAAACTAAAAAAACAGAACAAAATGATCCCATGATACCTGAAAAAGAAGACTCATTTATTCTCACTTTCATCAATATTTATTCCAAATTGTTGGGAAATAGGTACCTGAAAATGAAAATTCATTTATGCTCAAAACAACTATGACATGAATATTGAAATTGACTCAGGAACAGAGTAAAATCATTATTGGGAATATTAAGACCTATAAAATATGTTTTTTGAGGATTCTGGACCATTATCCCTAATATAACTGGATTATTGAATGTAAAGCTAAACTGAATAACCACAACTGAGATCAATCAATGATTCTCAAGACAAGTTATGAGGAAAATATTTTATTATACCAAACAACCTGTTTTGATCACAAACAAAACACACCATGGATGGTTTTTATGAATAGACATGTCCCTGGACGACACAATATACAAAGGAAAAGATGTAGAGATTCTCAGGATTTAAAAAGAGGGATATATAAACATTGATAAAAAATCCTGAAAAATAACGACTTAGAGGAAACCAGAGGTTTGACATTGATTTGTAGGCTTGGTGGAGATAGGTTTGTTCCGATTTTTCCTGTTACAAACCTAGAACTACTATCCACAAATTGGTCCAAAACCTATTGATTTGCGATGAATAGATAACAAAAGTTAAAATTTTTTGATGAGAAACATATCATTGCCACAAATTTACTGAATCATACATGTGATTTTGTTTTATTTTCATATTGGAATAAGTCAAATTCATGTACATGTCACTATAGTTATTTCATGTAATTAACATACTTCTAGACAAGAACTATTATAATAGTTGCAATTGAAATTTTATTTGGAAACAAATTAATCAAAATAGAATACATGTTTGGTATATAAACTAAACAGACTACAACAGAGCACATTTTATGTTATCTATATATAAGAACATCAGTAATAAAAAATATTTAACACTTCAACTGTTAATAAAAAAATAGAAAGATTTTTTCAATTTAAAAGACAAACCAAAAACAGAAAGCATGTTCTATTATAATTAAGTTAACTTTGAATATCATAACTCAGACTTAATAAATAGTGTTGTGAAAAAACATATAAAATTCAAAACACTACCCGCCAGGAAGCTGTAAGAACATCTAATTATTTTTCCATGATTGAAACCCAAAATAAAGGAAACATAAAAACAACTGAAAATGGTTTCTTTGATTCAATTACTAACCTAGAAAGGAAGGAATTTTTGTTCTGAGTATCCCATCCATGTAATATTTTAATGGTTCCACAAGAGACCATCAAACATTATTGTTTACAATCTTCCATATAAGGAACCTGTTCACGAACAGTAATGAAGCCAAAACAAAGACTCCAGATGAAACTATCAAAAATTGAAATTTTTTTCATGAATCCTTTTTCCAGATAAAACTTAGCATATATGTAAGAACTCTGTGGGTGAGCAGAAAACCACAGGTAAATCATAGCATATATATAAATAATTTTAGGTAAATACCAACTACCCAAAACAACAAACATAAAAATCATTAAGTATATTTCATTTCGTAATCTCATAACTTGCAACTATCATACATCCCTATACCAACAATATCCCCAAAATCATTTTGCATGAAATACCAAATAAAATTAATATAGAAAAACTATAAGATCTAACATGTAGGATCAGTTTGACATCATATATTTGAAACCGATTATAGAATCAATCACATAAGTTGATCATTTTGAAAAAGTAACTAGTGTTTTCTTTATTTCTAAAAAAATAGTTTCATTAATTTTTTGAAGAAACCCATTTAAATAATTAGATGTTAGAAAATAATTTTACAATAAATATTATTGTAATAAACATCCAATAAGAACACTGATATTGAGGCGTAAAACACAAAAATGGTGAAATACCAGCAGTGTCGATCATTCCCTTGTGACCATTAATGTCTTCATGTGTATAAGACCCCTAAATTTCAGAAAACTATATGTATTAGTATAATATCATAAACAGGTTGATAATAAAAAGGAATAGTGGGTTTGGAGGGAACCTGTAACATATACGTCATGGTTACAATGCCTGAAAATTATTAACAGTCATGTTCCATGTAAGAGAAATAGAAAATAATGAAAGTTGAAAAAATGAAAAAAATTGAAACATTGATAAAAAAACTATGTGGGTGAGTAGGAAACGAAAAAATATGAGAGAACCTACAATGAAATGCACAAAACATGGTTCAGGTGCAACAGTTTTAAACTACAATTATTGTGATCATAATTCAATTCTCATTTACTCGAGAATTCATCCAACATGAGAAATGGATCCAAATTATATAACGCATCCCTGATCATTGACATGAAATTATCAAGAACATATACACAATTTTCCACATCCCTGATAACCAAATATCAACTGATAAATGAACCGATTAATCAAAACAAATGGATGATTATTCATGATAATAAAGAATAATTGATAGTTAATTTGAATGAGGGATATCACCTTCCAAGGATTAGGATGAACATTCTCAGGCCGTGAAGGTAGAGGCGTAGTCGGAGGCCTAGATGAAGTCAGAGGCAGAGGCCCTAATAAAATAAATTGTCACCTTCGAATAAAACTTCTTTACAGATAAATTAAAAACATTACCACCACCTAAAAAAGAAATTGTTTGTATGGAAAAAACACATTTAAAATCAAAACATATTCCTACATTAGTTGGTGGATTAATTCAAAAACATGTTACGATATAATAAAATGTCAATGTGATAAAAAATATAAATACATGCCAAAAAATAGATAAGTAACATCAAAAAAGGAAACATGATTTGATACTATTTTTAAATTTAACCGATTATACAATCCCATAACACGTGCTATAGATAAAGGGGTTAACCATATTCCAATTCCTACATCGATGAGACAACAACAGAGGGAAACTTCCCAGAGGAAGCATTTGGATGAATTCTTTATGTATCCTCTAAACAAAATCAAACCCACAAAAGGATTCCAAGTGAGAAAATTCATTTTTAAAATGTAATAACAAATTAAATCTAAGAATACATACCACTTGAGATCAATTCAAAAAAATAGATGATGTTTTTTATATTACGGATAAAACACTTCGACCATAAAAATTAAAAAAACACTAATATAAGTTGTAGAAAAACACATTTTCCAATAAGTAATCTGAAACACTTGTACAGAAGCACCTATCATAGGTGCTTTAATCAGTTTTCATGATCTGATTCAACATTTGGGTATTAGTCCCTTAAGCTGATACTTAATGTCGTGTTCAATAGACCCCGATAATTTCAAGCCCCCATGGGTCAGCACAAGATCCAGTCATGGACCATGGCATGTCCCAAGACTCCAAAAAACATTCACTGTAGGGATCCTGGAATATTTTATAAAGGAATAATGGAAGAAATAAAGAAATGGTATGGCCCTTGAGGTGGATTTATCCCTTTTATTTCTAGGGATCTTCCCACTCATCAAAGAAGTAGCATACATCATTCAACATTTTAGATTATCTGTAATCTCAACACCCTTGATTCATATTAATACTGGGTACCTAAAATGGGAGGTTTGGATTCATGTAATTCCTAGTGAACAGTTGCAGTGTATTTAGTAAGCACAGGAACAAAATGGATTTGGAAGGGCATGACTGTAGCTTGAAAATATAAAATCAATGGATTCTGCACAAAATGTAATTTAAACATAAAAGAGTGATTACCAAAATATAAGAGGGATTTACATTTGGCTTTGTAGCACAACATTAATGCTTTCCCTAAAAGTAGATAATATTCCTACAACACCTGGGCTTGATAATTATCCTCACAAACAAAATCACCTTCCAACTGAAAAATTATATACATGAGTTAAATTTAGCATTCAACATACTGGGATCCCATGGAGAAAGGAGAAGAATAATTATAATTTGAAAACAAAAAAAATAACTATATTAAACATAAAGATAGACATGGAGTTGTCAAAATAAAATTACTTCCATAACTAAAATCGAACCGTTAAATAATCGCATAAATCAACATAAAGATGACAAGGAATGATAATCAGAATATATATATATATATATATATGAAGAAAAAAAGAAAAAAACACCCTATGATTAGTTTTCTAACACCGAACAACAACAGTTGATGGGGGTAGCCCGGGTTCTTGGGAGAAGGATCACAAGACCTCCGGTCATCACAGACAAGGGTCTGGGAGTTGCAGGTAGAAACGTAGAACATGATGAAGACAATGAATAGAGAAAATCATAACTGATTAGGAGGAATTATTGAAACAGTGGAAATGTAGGGATTTGGAAGAGTATATAAAAGAATTAGGGAATAGAATGGGAGAACAGATTTAGAGGAGGGGGACAAGATTTTAGCCGAGGGTTTCCGTAGAGCCCATCCCGAATTATGGTGGGAGATGAGACAGCAGGAGGAGGAAATCGAGATTGGAGGTAGATGAAACCCTTGTGGAAGGTGGAGGCGGTGTCGGAGGTCATGGAAAAGTAGAAGGATGCGGAGGCAGAGGACAATGCGCAGGAGGAGTCAGAGTTGTACGCGGTGGAGGAGGGGGGATTTTTGGAGGGGTGTAGGAACCCTTGAGTTCGTAGAGAGGAATTGGGTCGGGGTGGGAGAAGCGCTGGGAAATCCCAGTCGAGGGTGGGATTTTTTTCAATTTTGGCAGAGGTATACAGAATCTGGGATGATGTGGCATTTTAGAAAGAGGACATGTGGCAAGAAAAAAATCATTCTTTAGTATATATATATATATAGATTTTATAATAATTAAAATATTTATTTATTTATATTTCTATATATTTATTGATATATTAGTATATTTTATTATAATTATAATATGTATATTTATGATTTTGGCATAGGTGGATGGAAGGTAGAGTGGGCGGCGACATGCAACAAGGAAGGTTGGAGAGGGGTTCTCGATATGAGGGGTGGAAAGTGGGGGTCGACGACACAGAGGGTCATTGGGTAGAGGACAACAACAAGGTAGTGGTTTTAGATGTCGATGGATGAGGTTGAATAGCTGTCGTCTGTTGAGATCGAGCCGCTACCGCTGACGGTCGAATGGCCACCGCCTTCCATGGTCGAACCGTCGAATGCTGGGGCCGACACTGCCACATGCTAAGGCTAAACCAACACCATCAAAATCGAAAACCAAGAAGCCAATTAAAAACAATAAAATGTGAAATATATATGTGAAATAGTAAATAGATCAACATATATACATTAGATTTGGAGAATATCTATTCATCAATAGTGATGACAGCGACGAAAGTGGTTAACTTTAACAAGAGAACTAGTGGGGGCATAAGTAGGGATTGGAAAGAACTTTTGAGGCATGAGGGAATACATCATATTAGGGTTTTTTTAAAGGAATGAAAAAAGCCATTAAATAGTTGTTTCAAAAAACGCTGATAAACACAAGTTTTATCAACGCTAAAAAAGAACGCCTTAATATCTCTAATCTTTATCGGTGATTTTTTTCCACTGATAATGATTTCTCATTATAAATTATATTATTTAAATATATTTATTATAATTTTATAAATATATAAATATATATTTATTTATAAAGAATATTAATTATAAATAAATATATTTATAAAAAAATTATAAAATTTTGAATATATTTATATATTTATAAATTTATATATCTATATATATTTATATATTTATATTTATTTATATATATAACTATATATCTATATTTTTCTATATATCTATATTTATATATCTAAATATCTTGATATTTATATATTTATATATGTTTATATTTATATATTGTTATATCTATATATGTATATAACTATATATTTATATATCTATATTCTATATATGTATATTTTTATATATCTATATATCTATATATCTATATATGTATATATCTATATATGTATGTATCTATATGCGTGTGTGTGTATTTTTATATATTCATATTTTTTACAATTGTATGTTTATATATTTATATATTTTCATATTTATATGTTTACACAATTATATTTATATATATATATCTAATGTCATGATGAATGTGCATTATCTATATTTTCCTTATAAAGGTGTTGATGATTTTTCCTTTAAGGGATGAGATAATTGAAAATATATTTAAAATCCAATGAAATATTTATAACTAATATTTAAATAAATTTAAATAAAAATCAATTGTAAAATAAATATTTACTCAAAAAATTAAAATCCTTCAAAGTATTTTGGAAAATTTCCAGACTTCTTGATATAGATTTTTAAATTTATTAAAATTGGGTTTCCTTTAGAAAAAAATAAAATTCATGTAATCTGAATCCTCATTTAAATGATACATATTTCCAAATAATAATACATAACCCAGGATTCCCTCTCTATTAAAATTGACCATCGATGTTGATGGATATCATTTATAGAGACCCTAGCCTTTAAATATATAATTAAATGGTTTTTATCATAATTAAACATCAAATTAAATTCCAAGGATAGTAAATTATAGTGTCTCTGAAGACTAGGTACACAAAACTGGAAACATGGGGCTAAATAAAACATATCATTATTTAATTTTACCAAAAATTTCTTAACATACATTGTGCACATACGTCTATGTAGGGAAACCTTTGGATATCATGGACAAAGAGATTTGATAAAAATACCAATAAGGGAATAAAAATAAGAATAAATCTTTAACATATGTGTTTGAAGACATGACATAATGATATAAAAATGAATGCTACATGATTAAATAAAAAGAAATAATAAAATATAAAACATGGGATCTTATAGTCATGGAATCATGGTAATGTGGCAGAAACAAAAAAAATGCCTTTAGCCTCAATCATGGCTCATTTCACATAGAGGATCTTGATTTATGGCTATCCCCTAAAATTGATTCACATGGAGAAAGTTTCAATCCAAACCACCAAGACAATTTCCCATTTCAGATCATGAGACTAAACATTACCCAATGAATTGGATTTCTATCGAGGAACAACCATCATAACATGTTCATGAATATTTTTTCCAAAAAAATAATCATATATAAGGAATAATTCATAAACATAATGGTTACCCATGATAAGATTTTATTATCATAAACATTTCAAAAGGCACAACATAACAAAATATCTTAATGGGGTCAATGATATAAAGGATTAAAATCATACGTGGACATTCATAAGGTAACACAAGCATAGATAATTATTATATAAGTAAAACAAAAGTGATAAAATGTCAAAATCATATTTAATAAATATTATAATTAAATCATTTTAGTGTTTTTCTAGGAAGATGTTAAAGATATTTCAAAAAAAAGGCAAAATATTTTATATAAAAATGATGTTAACTAGGAAATTTTTCTAAATAAAAATATTTATTTTATAAAATTAATTCTGGATAAAAATAGATTATACAGATTAATTATAAATGGATAAGAATTCCGGATGTTACCTTAAACCTGGTTGATGTATGTGGATGAATTGAGTAGTGAACCTTTAAAAAACATGTATATATCTAAAATATAATGATTAAAAGATATTGATACATGAGATTTAAAAATATACATAGAATTTATAATATGTACATAAAAATGAATGATAATTCCATTTGGGTAAATAAGGGGAATGTTTAACCTGAAGGAATAATGGAGGTTCACGTAGAATCACTTACCTTTAGTCTGAAAGTGTTATTCACTTGACCTTATGACCTTTTATAATTAAAATAGATTAATTAATTTATATTTATATATCCTCGTATACTTTTAATTGATTTATTATAACCTTATTATGTTCATTTATAATCTTTTTGATTAGTTATGGTGTTCAATTAAATATTTTAAGATTGCTTGTTTTCATAGTTTTCTTGATTTGTTCGCTTGTACAGGAGAATTGATGTCCACATAAAATGAAAATAGTTTTATAGAATTGTAATTATATTAATGAAATAACATAAGTTAAATTTTTTATATAACTCTTTTGATTATATGGGATGATTATAAATCATTAGAAAGAATTTTAATGACAATAGATTGGATTAATTTGGTGATTTTTCGATCACAACAAACACATTTTATTTTGTAAATTATTATCATGTCAAAAATTATTCTAGATCATCAATAAATATTTAATAAACGTGTTTTAATCTGGTTTGGATAGATGCACCCATAAAGGGCACATCGTGCTAGGGATTTCTCCTTGACACCACTACTGGCTGCTCATGTTATCACTACGACCATCTCTGTGCTCAGTGAGTTCTGGAGGCTTCCTCTCCTGCAGTGGCTTTATGCACCTGATCACCTCCCCTTTTAAAAATTTCTTGCCTCGCCTTGCCTTATTCTTTCCACGCTGGATAGTGATTTCATGGAGGCATGGTGCTTGAACACATCCGAGGTTTGAGATATGACATTCTGAAGTCACCACCTTGCCTCCAGTGTGTGTGATTGGTGGTTTTATGTGGTCTCTGAGTCCGAACAGGATGGTGGAAATAGGATTTGGGCAGCGGGAGTCCTTCTAAAGATATGGTGTTGTTCTTCTGATTTCCTTTTCTACGGTTACTTCGGGTTTGTGATGAATTTCTTCATCCCTTGTGACGATTTCTACTTCCTTTTAGATTTTTGGTGTTGTAATGGATATTCAGCATTCACGAACCGTGATTCCTCACTGAAATCGTCACATGTGTTGCATATTGTTGTTTTTTATATTTTTCATTGATTTGGATGGTTGGAAGATGCTTCCTTGATGGTGTATCTGCACTAGTGAATCTATTGGAATGCTGGCGATGGTGTATTTCTGCAGATTATGGGATTTCTGAAATGTTTTATAGAATGGTGGTTGTTATATATTTAGATATCACTGAATGGATGGCAAGGACGACAGTGCTTGAGAAATTCTGGAATGAAGGAACCGTTATGGATTTGGTGGTCAATGGATTATGTGACGCTGCACCCGTTTGTATACAAGAGCTTCTCCCGATGAGGTTTATGGCAAGGAGTTATCATTGTTTCAAGGCTTTGTGAAATCATATGATTGAGAGGGTATGGATTTTTTCATTGGTACTAGGCCCATGCTTCTTAGCATGGGACAATTTTTCGTGTTGTGATGAGACAATGGAAGCCGGTTTTTAATGTATTTTATTTCCAGGAGGAGCTGATCTCTTTGAGTGAGGGTTGTTCTTGATCTGGAGTTTTGGTCTGTTGGGGCTTGGATTTTATTTTAAGTCTTTATGTCATGGGATTCCCCCCATCATCCCTTAAAGGGAGGATTTATCAAAATCAAATAAAATTGAAGGCTGTACCAATCTGGTTTGGCCATAAAAATGGTTTCAGGACTAGCCTTGAACATGGTAATAAAATTGAAGACCAATCGTCCTTGAATGTTATAAATTTTCACATATCGAAAAGTGTTTTCATTTTTAGTGTAATAGGAGGGGGAATGATAGATGATGATGAATTATTACATTAAAATAAAAACATTCTAATATATTTAATGTATTTTATTTATCATACCATTTGGACTATGGTATGTGAGTAGTGGAAAATAATATAAAAGAACCTGACAAAAAAATAAAAGAAATGAAAAGAGGAATTTACCTCTTGAATTTATCCTCCTTGGGAGCCTCTATGGGGAAGAGGTTTTTCTCTTTTTATGAACCCAAGAGCCCCTATAAATTAGGGATGGTCTCAGTAACAGAATTTAGATGAATTTTTACAACCAACAATTCTTGATAGGTGTGAGAGAAAGAGGTGGTGAGGGGGGGGGGGGGTATTTATAGTGTAGGAGAGGGGTGTTTTCTCAATATTAATTCAGTAGTTTATTATTTTTCTCAATATAAGTAATAGTTATGACTCATTAGAATTAATAAAGTCATTAGATCATGTGATAATGAACCAATGGTTCTAACAACATCCATGTTTCAATGAATAGTTTATTTAACTTATAATGAATATATATCATAAATTACCGTATTTTACTGTTCCCAAAAATTCTTTTGTTTCAGACAAATCCCAAAAATTCCCCATAGCCATTTTTTGATGAGTAGATTTAACGAATGTGACTCCATTTTATGAAATTTAATTCTATTAATATGATAAATTTAATTTTTAATTAACATAATAATTTACATGAAACAAACTAATTTTAAAATTAAATCTGCTTTTTCTCACAGATTGAAAATTTAATTAAGGACTTATATAATTTTATTATAATCATCAGACAAAAAGATATTAATTTATGATTAAATTTTATGGAAAAAATATATTAAATTATTAAATTAATCAAAAAAATTGTAATTAAATATTTTTGACTTATAAAAATACCAACATTTAATTAATAATTTTTAAATTTTTTATTTACATATACTATGATATAATTATACAATATTATCAGTTATAATATGGATATATTTAATTTATACATTCATTGGTGTGGTTAATATTCAATTTTCTAGTTTACAATTCATAAGGGTCATGTTACTATTCTAAAGGTCATGTTACTAATCCTTTTTTATATGTTACTTAACATATAGAAATGTCTTTTATTTCATTAATTATTCTTTTATGAAGATTTTATTCTATTTTATATGTAAAAATATGTGATTATACTATAATACATAACTAAATTAAGGGAATTAAATTGAATAAACAATGGGTCGTTACATTGTTCCCACCCTTATGAAATTTCTCCCCCAAAATTTATTTTTACATTCAATGATGAAAATAGGTGTGGGAACATTTCATTCATCACATCCTCATGTTCCCATGTTGCCTCTTTGTACTTATGGTTTGGCCATAATACTTTGACATGGGAGTATTTTTGTTACCTAGAACATTATCTCTACAATCCAAGATCTTCACTGGAAACTCCTCTTAAGAAATATCATTCTTCAACTATAGCACATTTGAAGATTATATATGTGAATGATCTTGTATGTACTTCATTAAGAGGTATACATAGAATACATATTTTACTTTATACATAGTATTCAGAAGTTCTCGTTTTTAGGCCACCGATCTGACACGATCAATAATCATGAATGGGTCGATGTACCTAGGACATTGCTTTCTATTCTTCCAAAATCTCATGACCTTCTTCCAAGGATATATGTAGAGGAATACCATGTCTCTAACAGTGAACTCAAGTTCTCATTGAAAATTTTATGCATATCTATTTTGTTGACTTTGTACTTCCATGATGTGTTCCTGAATTGTTTTCATCTTTCCACCATTTCATCAACCATTTTAGGCCCTAGTAGCTTACACTCACAGACATCATCCCAACATGCTTGTGTTTTTCACCTTTTCGCATAAAGGGATTCATATGATGACATTTGTATACTCCAGGGAAAACAATTATAATAAGAGAACTCAACAAGAGAAAAATGTTGGTCCCATCAACATTTGAAGTACATATAAATATCTCTCAACATGTCTTCCAATGTCTGCACAGTTTAATCATATTTTCCATTAGTTTGAGGATGATAGGTCGTGATGAAGTTCAGTTTAGTGCTTAGAGCATGTTGGAGACTTTTCCAGAACATCGAGGTGTGTCTCAGATATAAATCATATATAAATTCTAGTTGTACTATATATTGACCTACCACCTATTTTATATATATCTCTTAAAGATGATCAAATTTCATGTACTCTGAAATCCCAATAAAGTGATAAACCATTGTAAGAAGATCCACAATAACCCATATAGCATTGTTTTCTCTATATTTCTTTAGAAGTAGAGTGACAAAGTCCTTAGTGATGTTCTCCCATTTCCTTGTTGGTATAGATAATAATTTCATAAAAAAATTAGAATTTATTATTTCATCCTTCACTTGCTCGCATACCCAACAATTTAATGTATATTCCGTAATCTCATTCTTCATATTGTCCCACCAATATTAATCATGGAGATCAAGATACATCTTTGGGATCTATCGGTTAATTGAGAAGGTTGAGCTTTGTGCATCATTCTAATGATCCTACATTATCTCTGGATCAGATGGTACAAATAATAAAGAACCAAACCTTATGAACCCCTCCTTATCAATCCTTAACTCAATGGATTTTCTATTTCCGATAGATTCCAACCCCTTTTTAATTTTCACATCATTTCATTGAATATCCATAATTTCCTCCATGATTAGTGATTGAGAACTAATTTGAGAAAGAATTGATGTTATTCTTACCTAAATGATTCCAAATTTTATACTCTACAAATCTTAGAAGATTGGATCCTTCTTAATTTTAATCATTGATAAGGATGTTAGATCCCTTCTACATAGAGCATATGCTACCTTTTTTATTTACTAGAATGGAAGTTGATTGAGTAGTCATAATCATTGATTAGACCCGACCATATTCATTGGCACTTATTGTGATACTTTATGTGTGAATATATATTTTAGACTCATATGGTCAGTATATATCTCACACTTCTACCCAAAAGATATAATACATACATATTTTTAATGCAATGAACGTAGCTTCCAACACCAGATCATGCATGTGATAGTTTAGTCAAGCATTTTAAATTTCATTGAGGCATAGGCTACCACATTATCTTTTTTAATTAGTAATTAGCCAAATAATTTCCTTGAAGAATCATTGTTTACTATATAGAGGTATTCACATTTTAGAAATTTTAATACTAGCATAGTGATAAGGCTATTTTGGAGCACCTTAATGCATTCCTCACATTCTTGATTATAGAAAAAACATCACTCCCTTCTATTTTATCATATTCATTGTGTCAGAAAATAAGGAAAATTTCTTTACAAATCATTGGTAATCACCAAATAGACCAATGAAGCTATGGATTCCCATTATAGATGTTGGTATGGGCCACTCTTTATTTTTTTGACTTAGAAGAGTCTATATATATCCCTTTACTGGGGATAATGTTCCCGAGGAATCACATTTCCTGGATCTAGAACTCATATTTACTATAATTAGCATATATTTCCCACTTCACAACATTTTCAACATAGTATTCAAATGCTCCCAATGGTCCACATTTCTCATATAGTATATCTAAATATCACTGATAAACAATGCGAAATTTTTAGGATGTAATATCTAAAGACTCTATTCATTAAATCTAGGTATCTATTTGGAACATTAGTGTGTCCAACAAGAAACACTATGAACTCAGAGTGTCCATTCCATGTTTGAAAGGCCTTCATGGGAATATCTTCCTTCCTCTCCTTCAATTGTTGATATCCCAAATAAATGTTCACCTAAGTGAAATAATTTTCCATATATAGATGATCAAAAAATTCATGTATCCATCATAGGGGATAATTGTTTTTATCATGATTTCATTTACATCACGATAATCAATGCATATACGCATAGATCCATCCTTATTCTTGACGAAGAGGACTGGTGCAACCCATGGTGAAGCACTCTGGTGTTTAAAACCCTTGTCTAGATTCTCTTGTAACTACTTATTCAACTCTTCCTATTCCATGGTGGTCATTATATATGGATTCTTTGATATAGGAAGTGATCTAGGAATATGTTTAATTGAGAACTCAACCTCTCGTTCAAGAGTAAGACAAGGAAATTCTCTAGTGAATACATTAGTGTAATCCATCACAATAATAATGTATTCAAGAATGATTATATTATTTTCTCAATCACTTGTTCAATATATGATTTCTTATAAGTTAGTAATATAAACGTATGAAATAATAATTCTAAAAAATATTCATCTTCCTCCTGAAACATGAATTAAATTGTATGATGCTTTGGGCTATAAAGTGTGATCTCCTATTCCCAAAATTTGATGTTCTAACTGTATAAATATATCCAATCCATACCCATGATTGCATCAAAATCCACCAAAGTAGTTATGATACGTTTTTTTAGGTTCATTCCACAAACATTAACCAGGAAGGAGGTATATAATTTAGATGTGATAGTTGTCCCATTTTTTATTCTCACAAATAACTCAACCTCTATATTTTTTAGTGGTGCTTGAATAGTTATGGTAAACATGAAAGATAATAAAGAATGAGAAGAACTAAAATAAAATATTAGATTCGTTGTTCTTGAATGAATAAAAAGCATACAAATTAGAACATCATTTTCTAGCTCCAACTCAGTAATACTTATAACATAAGCCCTTCAATATTTCCTTAGAGGTTGTTATTGATTTCCTCCAAAAAACCTTATATTCTGGAAATAGTTCTCATAATATCCATGTTCCATCTTGTTGTAAAACTGCACTACAATATGAGTTTTTATATGAACCATACATTATTTTTCCACAAATAGTTTAATTATTCATATCCCTTTGATAGTTCATAGACAGATGTCCCATTCTTCCTCATTTTATGCAATTCCTCATCCCCTTTAGATAGTTCCCAGGATTCTTCTTCCCATTGTTTTGACATGT
Organism: Viscum album; assembly: GCA_963277665.1. Classification (NCBI taxonomy): domain Eukaryota; kingdom Viridiplantae; phylum Streptophyta; class Magnoliopsida; order Santalales; family Viscaceae; genus Viscum; species Viscum album. Next base: position 637,046,139 of record OY728134.1, read on the forward strand.
GGGGTGTTTGGTCATTTTTTTATCATGGGATTTATTTGACGATCCATCCATATAAGACTTTATGGTTTAAACTTTTTCAATGTGCCCATGTGACCATTGAGAGTCTCTGATCCCCATTTCAACTTGAGGGCACAAAGAAAATTCTTCTCATAATTATCAATGAATTTAATCCATAGTATTGGTTTGAGAACCCATTCCCATTATATCTGGCATATCATTAGGTAAATCATAACATTACCTTTAACATATATCATTGGCATGAGTAATTATATTTACATCTGTTAGATAAGATAAATAATATACAATTAAGGGGCTTTAATACTTATCTAATAAGCCAAAAAATTAAACTATAATTATAAAAGGATAAACTCTTAAAGGAAAAATATATCCTAACTTGTGATTTTATAGGCTTCCATATAGCATATCTATGTTGTGATTCCTAAAATATATTCTTATGGTACTTTTACCATTAATAATTTTTCATAATGAGCTTATGAATTTACCAAAGAATATCCCCTGGTAATGTCAAATGATGTGCACAGTAAGGCCACTTTTCATGTACCAGGTTACCCCATGTTAGGCCCAGAACACGTTGTTCGATTTATTACTCCTTGGTATATTTATTCCTGATCAACACAATCTTTTAGTATCTATACATTGATTGTGTTTTCATAATAATCCACTAACTTGTTATTTAACAAAATCTAGTGTGGTTTTCTTTGAAATAGTATTATCACTAAGATTCTTACTAAAGTTATCTTTTCCTAATCTACATAAATTACTAAAACATTCTATGATACCAAATATAGAGAATATATTCATTTACACATATCATTATATGATTTTAATCTTAATTAAGAATAAAATTAAAAGAAAAGGATCATAATGACTAGTTTCATGGAAGACTAGAAACCTAAAACTAGAAACATGAGACTAAATAAAACATATCGTTTATTAATATTCATAAATTTATCTTAAGTTATATTATTCTCAAAGAGCTACATACGGTAATATGGGGATAACACGAATAAAGGGATGTTCTAAAAATCCCAGTTTGAGGAAAAACATAAGAATAAAACATTATCACATGGGTTAGAGGGCATGAAAAAATGATATAAAAATGCATAGAACAAGATAATTTATTAAGTAATCATAAAATATAAAACACAGGATCATGTATTCATGGAATCAATGTAATGTGGAATAAATATAAAACAAGGCATTAGTATGATTCATGGATCGATGCACATAGAGGAACATGATTAAAGGCTACCCACCAAGACTGTTGCACCTGGAGAACGAGTGAGGGCCACCCACGCATACCGTTACACAAGATGTCTCATTAGAAAAAATATCACCCAATGAATTAGAGCACTATATGGGTGAACCCATCATAACATTTAAATTAATATGTGTTCCACATAAATAATCATACATATGTAATCAGGCATAAACATAAGGGTTACCCATTATAAGAATTGGTTATCATAATCTTTTCAAAAGGCATAACATAAAGGAATATTACAATGGGTTTAATGAAAGAATGTATTCAAATAATTAATGGATATTAATAAGATAAAATAGGAGAATATCCTGATAATTTATGTCAAACTAAATTGATAACATGTAAAAGAGTTTTCAAGATTTATTAGAATTAAAACATTTCAGTGTTGTTTAAGAAAAATATTAATGTTATTCTAGTATAGAGAATGGAATAATATTTATATAAAACTATAATTAAAACAAGAGTTTTTTTATAAAAAAGAGCTATTCTATATAAATAATTGTTTTTCAAAGAAATATTATAGATTTTATTTGTAAATGGATAAGAATTTGGGATTTTCCCTTATATCAGCCTTACGTATTAGGGGAATTTGATTTGGGAACCTTTTAAAAACATGTATATCCCCAAAACAATTATGGAAAAATATTGATACATGATTTTCAAAAATATACACAATATTTAATATATATACATAAAAATAAAAATCGATTTCCATTTTGGTAAAAAAAATAGATATATTAACTGGAACAAATGAAGTTGGTTTGGGTAGAATCCCTTGCCTCAAGTCTTATTTTGTTCTTAAATTGATCTTAATGTCCTGGATGATCAAATTAGATTAATCAACTGATATTTATAGAATTTATTATACATGTAATTTATTTATTATATCTTTATTATGTTCTTTTGTGGCCTTTTTATGAGTTATATTGTTCACTTTTATCATTCAAGAGTTCTCATTTTCTATGTTATCATGGTCAGTTCTCTTGTATAAATGTATATAAGTTCATGTAAAATGGGAATGATTTTATAGACGTGTAATTATATTCATGAACTTGTGTAATATAAAATGGATAAATAATTCATTTGATTATATGGGATGAGGATTCATCATTTGATCAATTATAATTATTATACTCTGGATTAATTTGGCAGTTTTTTATCACAATAAACTCATTATTTGTAAATTAATATCATTTATAAAAAATAATTATAAAACATCAAATAAAAATTAATACATATATTATATTCTATTTCACTTACAAAAACGGTATCATAAATATCCTTTAATATGTTAATAGAAATTGAACAATCATTGTCCATGACTGTGATAAATTTACACATCTTAGACGGTGATTTTATTTTTAGTATAATAGGAGGGAATGAGAGATGATGATGAATTATTCCACTAGAATAACAAAAATATATTATTTTTAATGTACTAGAGTTATCATACCATTTTGATGAGGATAAGTTAGGAGAGAAAAAGTAAATAATGTAAATTGAAAAGAAAATAAAGGAAATGGAAAATATGAATTTATCTCTTGAATTTATCCAATTTGAGACCCTCCTTAGGGAAGAGGTTTTTGTATTTTAATGAGACGAAGGGATCATAAAAATTAGGAAGGGGTTTTGGAGGATATGTTAGAATAATTTGGACAAGGTACATGACTTTAGTGGTGGGAGGAGAAGAGGTGGGGTGGTATTATCAGTGGAGCAGAGGGGTCTTTTCTCAATATTTAATTCATTCATTTATTGTTTTTCTCAGTAAAAGAAATATTGCTGATTATTGATTCTAAATATAGTAATGTGATCATGGGATTTTAAAACATGGGTTCTTACATCATCCATGGCTCAATGAATATTGTATTTAACTTATAATGTATATAAACTGTAAAATATTATATTATACTATCCACAAAAAATTCTTGTATTTTAGAAAAATCCAAAAAATTTACACTAAAAATTTCTAAATGTGTAGAATCCAAAAATTAAATCTATTTTATAAAAATATTTTTATAAATTTGATGAATTTAATATATAATTGAAATCACAATTTACTTGGAAAATACAAATTTTAAAATTAAAAATGTTTTTCTCACGCTTTCAAAAATTACTAAAGATCTCCAAAAAATAAATTATAATAATAATACAAAAAAATATTAATATATGAATTCATTTTAAGAAAATAATTTATCATTTAAATTATTAAATTAATATAAAAATTGTAATTAAATATTTATGAAATATAAAAATACCAACTAATAATTTATAATTTCATAAATACGAATTTACATATACTATGACATAATTATACAATATTGTAACCTATAATATGGATAAATATTATTTATACATTCATTGGTGATGTTACTATTTAATTGTTTGTTTTACTATTCATAAGGGTCATGTTACTCATCCAAATGTCAGATTACTATTCCTTTGGCATATGTTCATTAACTTATAAAAATGCCTTTTATGTAATTAATTATTCATTTATAAAAAATTTATTTTTTTATATATAATCTTATGTGATTATAATATAAGAAATAATTATAATAAGGGAATTCCATTGATAAAACATTGGTTTGTTTCATCGTGGTGGCTGAGTGGCAGATACATTGGTCAGAGATGTCATGGGATATTATTTAAAAAATCATCAGTCAAACATTATTACAAGTATCGTACACATGTCATCTTATTTTCATGGAATAGAGTATCAAGATCTGAGATCCCTCCATTATCAATCTCTACTCATGCAGAAGTTGAACCCTATTGAGGTTTTTTGTTTAGTATAAAGGGGGTTTCAGAATAGGTTGTTACATCATCTCTCACATTTCCTCACATAACAAGGTTGTTTTGTCATTGAACTTTGTGCCTAATTCATACGATATCTGTGTATTTGAGTCATCAAATCTGGGGCTGCTATACTATTATATCTATACTTTTGACAACTTTCTTCATTACATTCATGTTCATGGGATATGAATACCTTCCACCGAACAAAGATAGTACATCCCCTTACTAGTCTTTGACATGTAAATTTATACCATAATTTCATCCTTACTGATTACTGAAACTATCCCGTTGAAATAAAAAAAATACATGTTATTCCATCAAATTTAAAATTCATGTTGAATATGTTTTTTAGAAAAATAAATGGGGGTGGAGACATGCAGGGTAAAACCTCTAGCGACTGTCAAATGGAGGTCACAATAGACCATTCCATGTTGTTCTATAGCGACCTCCATTTGGCAGTCACTATAGCCTCCTTCAGGATCATCTATAGAAATCTCCAAATAGATTTTCCTATAGTCCAACTAGGAAAGACCTATATCAACTACCACATGGTAGCTTCTATAGTTTTTTTATTATTTTAAAATAATCATAAAAAATTTAAAAAAATTAAAAAAATATATTTACAAAATATCAATAACCTCCGACACGTAAATATCGACCTCAACATTTCTGAAGCTCCAAACCAATCATCGAATAAAAATTAATGAAAATATTTTGAAAAAAAATTATTAAGAAAATATCCCAACATTAAATTGAAATGAAATAAAATATTTTAATTAAATATTAGTAAAAAAATTAATGTTTTCTAGTTTTGAAAATATATTAAAAATTTATAATCATTTTTTGAAATATTAAAACTGCTTATTCTATCATACCAAGAAAGTTGCATGTCCGATTGGTGTGAAATATACTCCCACACAACACAAATAACATTATGTCAGTTATCCTATGATTTCAGTTCATTCAAATGATGTTTTCAATTCATTTCATCATTAAACGCATATTTTGGTGTTTTATGACACTAAATGTGTGTTTTCAATTATCCCAGTCAAATTAAACCTTTGATGGATATATAATTTTCTCAACCATTTCAAAAATCACTATGCTATTTTTTCAATATGATTTCATGTCATTCAAATGTCAATTGGATGGTTTTGACCCCCCCCCCCCCAAACACACCTTTTAATGGACATTAAATCTTTTAAAACCACATATTCAGTCATTTAGAGTAGACCACAAGTTTGGTTGATGTTCCATATAACCTTACATGTTATGAATAACAATAAGAATGTTTTGCTCTGATTTAATGTAAATTTGATGTTGTTTTATGTAGATATGACCGTTAAATACCGATTTTGGTGTATTCTGACACTAAAAGTGTGTTTTCATTCCTATCGAACAAACACAAGATCAAATTGATGTTATGTCTTCTCAACCATTTTATAATTCAATCAATAATTGTTTTATTCTAATTTAATAGAATATGAATATGGTTCAGCTAGGTTTGACGCTTAGATGCACCTTGTTAAAGGGCTTCAAATCTTTAAAAACAAAAAATTATATCATTCCACACAGACCACGCATCCAATAAATTTTATATCTTCTCTTACACGTCAATAATACTAATTAGATGGTTTTACTACGATTTCAAGTAATTCTAAGCACATATTCTTTGGATCTGACTGCTAAATGTGTCTTTTGGTGTTTTATTACAGTAAAAGTGCATTTTCAGTCCTCTTGGGAAAACCCATACTCGGATTTGTTGTTTCATATACTCTACCTTTTCACAATTCACACTACACTTATTGTCATCTGATTTCACGACATTTGTATAAAATTCGGTTGGTTTTGAACCTCAAGCTCACATTTTTAAATGGCGTCAATTCATTAGAAAACACAAATTCTATCAATCTGATAATTCCACATGTTGAATTGATGTTCCAACCCCACATACATGTCATGAATAATAATAATATTGTTTTACATTTATTTCATGGAATTATTAGTTCGTTTTGTAATGTATATGACCATTAAATAACAATTATCATGTTTTTTCATAATAAAAGTTCATTTACTGTCATCATGGTCAAAAGACACATCTAATTGACTGAATGTATACTCTAGTATTTTATAATTCCCACCAAGGTTGTTTTTTTCTACACTCATGTAATTATGAGGTTGTTCGGATTGTTTTAACCACAATACATACCTTTTTAAAGGGAATCAAATCAGTAAAAACCACATATTCATTCGTACAACATATACTGCATGTCTAATTATCATGTCGTCTACTTCTACACATCACAAATAATAATAATATAGTTTTTCGTTCATTATATGTCGTTCTATGGTTGTTTTTAATAGATCTATCCTTTGAATGTGTATTTTGTTATTTTATGGCACAAAATATTTGTTTTCAGTCCTCCCTGACAAACACAAGATTAGATTGATGTTACATCTACTTGAATATTTCACAATTCACTAATTTTATTTATATAATTCAATGGTATTTAGAGGTCATTTGGCTAGTCATGACACCTAAATTCACATTTTAAAAGGATGCTAAATCTTTCAAAAACACATTTTCAATTAGAATGAGTAGACCACACATCCAACTGATACCCATTCCACTCTTACACATCACGAATAATAATAATAATAATAATAATAATAATAATAATAATAATATGGGGTTCCTTTTATTTCACGTCATTTTTTGGTTGTATAGTTTGGTTCTAACTGTTAAACCCACATTTTTATATTTTATGACTCTGAAAGTGTGTTTTAAGCCCTCTAAGGAAAATGAAAGTTCATATTTATGTTTTATCTACTCAAATGTCTCCCAATACACTCCATAGTTGTTTTTGTCTGGTTTCCTGGCATTCTGAGGTCGTTTAGGTAGTTTTGATATCCAAATGCTCCTTATTAAAGGGTGTCAAATCATTATCACTGGATATTCAATCATTCCATGAAGAATTAATTTCCAATTTACATTAAATTTTCTCTTACATGTACTTAATATTAATAAGATAGTTTTTAAACTATTTCAAATCTTTTGAGGTCATTTATTATGGATCTATTCATTAAACGTGCATTTTGGTGATTTGTGACACTAAAAGTTCATTTTTGATCCTCCTACGAAGTCCCTTACTCATATTGATGTTCTATCTATTTGAAAATTTTACAATTTACACTATGGTTGTTGTTTTTATTTCAAGTAATTCATATTTCATTGGGTTGGTTTTGAGCCCCGAACACACCTTTTTAAAGGACATAAAATCTTAGAAACCACATATTCATCCATTTCAGGAATACTACACATCATATTGATTATTCCTCTACACGTACTCGTCACAAATAATAATAAGTTGGGTTTCCTATTATTTTAGGACATTATGAGGACTTTTTATATGGATTTTGTTGTTAAATGTATGTTTTTGAAAATTATGACACTAAAAGTGTGTTTCAATCATCCCAGGAAAATACACCTCCAATTGAAATTGTTTCTTATTGACCATTTCACAATCCAATATAATATTGCTTTCCTTCTATTTAATTGCATTCAAGTGCTGTTCTGTTGGATTTTACCGCATGACACACCTTTTTAATGGGCGACAACCCCTTAAAACTGTATATTTGGTGGTTTTGGGAAGACCACATGATTGACATAAATTTTTTATACTCATAAACAGAATGAATAATAAAAAGATGTAATTACTTTTATTTCAAGTAATTATGAGGCCATTTTATAAATATCTAACTATTAAACAAATGTTTTGGAGTATTATGACACTAAAACTGTGTTTTCCTGCATTCCAGACAAATGAAACCTTCGATTGCCATATCATCTCTTCAACCATTTCTCAATTCACTCTGTAGTTTTTTAAACTAGTTCCACCACATTCGAAGGTCGTTCAGTTGGTCCCCCACACCCTCTTGTGTTTTAAAAGGCGTCAAATCTTTAAAAACTACATATTTGGTAGTATCGGGCAGGCTGCAAGTTTGATTGATGTGTTGTCTCCTTTTACACATATAAAATAAAAATATAACATTTTAATTTGATTTTTGGTCATTCTGAGGTCATTTTTTATGATTGTGACCATTAAACACATATTTTGATGTTTTATGACAGTAAAAGAGGGTTTTCCTTCCTCTCGGGAAAACTTCAACTATGTTTGATGATTAATATTCTTAAAAATTTAACAATTCCTGATAATATTATATTGTTCTATATTCACTATATTGAAATGTATTTCAATTGGATTTTACCCCTAGACACATTTGTTTAAAGGGAATCAAACTTGTAAAAATTGAATGTCTGGTATTTCCAGGAATAGGGCACATCTGATTGAATTTTACTCTACACATACACATCATGAATAATAATAAGATATATTTCCAAATATTTCAAGACATTCGATGGTTTTTTATATATCTATCTATTAAAAAATGTTTTTATTATTTATAAAAAAATGATCATTTTCCATCATGTCAAATAAACAAAACCATCGATTGAATTACCATCAACTCGACTATTTCACAATTCACTTTACAGTTTATGTCATCAATGTTTGTGGAATTAAATGATCATTTAACTATTTTTTACCCCCATTTGTTTTTACCAAATTCCATGTTATCATAAAAAACAATTGTTACATGAATTTTGAAATGGTCTAGCAGACGTGACATCAATCCAAGCGGGATTTTGCACTGGGGGACTGAAAATGCACTTTTAGTATCACAAAACATCAAAACTCATGTTTAACGTGCATATCCATTGAAAATAATTAATTAATTAATATCAAGGACAATTGTCTTATTGTTATTTGTGAAATGTATGAGTAGATGACACATCAATCAGATGTGCAGTATATGCGGAATGACTAGATATGTGGGTTTTAAAGATTTCATGTCCTTTAATAAGGTGAATTCATGGGTCAAAACCAACTGAACGACATCCAAAATCCACAAAATCAAATGACAAGAATTTTAGCATGAAGTTTAAAAATTTAAAGTAGATAGGTCTTCAATATGAGCAGGAATTTTCTTGGAAAGACCGAAAAGGCACTTTTATTGTTAAAAAACACCAATATTACCATTTAACTATCCAATCCATATGAAAAAACTCACAATGAAATGAAATTATAATAAATAATTCATATTATTATTATTTACATTTAAAATAAAATGGAACATCAATCAGCTTTGTGATCTATGTGGTACCACAGAATATGAGTTTTTAAGGATTTGATACCCTTTAAAAAGGTGTGTTCAGGTGTCAAAGGTAGTCGAACGAACACTAAATTCCATTAAATTAAAGAAAATTCAGAAGAGAATTTTAAATTTTTTAAGAATAAGTAACATAAATCTGATATGTCTTTTTTCTAATAGGACCAAAAATGAACTTTTAGTATCATCAAAACCCAAAACACACATTTAACTATGAAATCCTTAGAGAACGACTTCAGAATGACTTGAAATCATAGGAAACCCATATTAATATTATTAATAAAATTTAAAATGATAAAAAACATCAATAAAGGATTTATTCAACCTGAAATGAAAAATATGTGGTTTATTAAGGCTTGATTCCCATTTGGTTGGTTTAAACCCTCGAAAAATCCATTTTAAAGGGCGTGAAATCATTAAAAACCACATATTTAGTAATTACAAGTAGAATGAAATTATTATTGATGTTTTTTTCTTATTACAAGTAAATAATTATAAAATTTTGGTTTTCTTATGACTCTATGTCATTCTGAGGTTGTTTGTTATAGATCTGATAGTTAAATGGATGTTTTGAGGTTTTATGACACAAGAAGAATGTTTTACATCGTCATGGACAAACAGAACATATGATTGACACACTATTTACTTGATAATTTGAACATTAACTCTATGAATATTTTTCTATGGTCTCACATCATTCTAATGTTGTTTCGATAGGTTTTACACAAACCACACTATTTAAAAGGGCGTCAAGTCTTTAAAGACAACATATTTATTCATACCATTCACACCGCTTGTCCAATTGATATGTTTTATACTCATACATGTATTGAATAATAATTATTATTATAATATGGGTTTACTATGATTTAAAGTCATCTTTAGGTCTATTGAAATAGATATGACCGTTAAACATGCATTTTGGTGTTTTATGACACTAAAAGTTCATTTCTGGTCCTTACAGGCATACACCATCTCAAATTGATGTTCTACATACTCATCCTTTTAATTAATCTTGATATTATTGTTATTATTTAATTTCATGGAAATAGGACACCATTCAACTATGTTTGACCTCTGAGCGTACCATTCTAAAGGGAATCAAATCTTTAAAAACCACATATTTGGTCATTCCGAGCAGACCACATGTCTGATGGATGAGGCATCTGGTCATACAAGTCATAAGAAAATAATTATAAAATTTCATTATTTTTTTACACCATTAAATGTTATTTTTTATGTTTATATTACTATTAAATTCATGTTTTGTTTTTTATGATAGTAAAATTGTGTTTTATGACATTCCGGCCAAACAACACCTATTATTGATGTACCGTATACAAGACCATTGCACCATTCACATAACGGTTGTTGTGACTTGATTTAATGGCACCCCCAATGTTTCACTCATGATTAGATTTAAATTTTAAATTCCATAAAAATATCTTCTGATTTAATTTTATTATTATACAATTTATATCGAACAAATTCTTCTCAATTTGTTAAATTATATAAAAAATACCACACATATTTTTTCTAAATTTTTTACTAATGTTACACATCATTAAGTGAAAGATTACATTCATTAATTTAATTATCACCCTATAACCCAATATAAATACTATCAAATATTTAATATTGTCTTATAGTTACTAATTATTTTATTCATATAATGTTATAACAACTTAGCTATCTCTTTTATGAGATTAATTGAAACATAAAATACATCTCATGAACCATAATGTATACCATATGTTAACATTTTAATCATGAAACTAAAACCTCTATCATTACTTATTTCAAACTAACATTTCAATGAAGTCCCATACAAGTAAAACCCTTAAACAATTGTAATTCAATACCTACTCTCTCAGAGCTTTACAATGTGAAACTATACATTACCCAACAAACACAAAAGGACTTCCCCATCGCATCCTCCCTTAAATTTAAATGAATTAAAAAACCTGATTACCAACTATTTTTGATTCAAAAACCAAAAAATGTCTCCTCATGTAATCTTTCATGACAACCATATAATATATATATATATAAGGTTGATCATAATATCAAACAACCAAGGATATGAAACATAATGAAGAAAAAATATATCATTTCATGGAATAAATATTTTGGGGACTATTAATGAACAATCCTCTAAAATGAATCCGAACACTCTACTTCGTTGAAAATCCGTAATCCAATATAAGTTTCATGATTTAAGAATTAATAAATTATCCATCAAGAATGAAAATAATTAATTATTTCATATACCATAATGGTAGACAAAAATATTCTATGGCGAGGGTGAAACAACATCATGAATTATTATGTCGATTCACATTAATGTCCTACATGTAAAACCTAATTATTTATTATGATCATCTTGATTTGATCCACTTAACCTATAACAAAAAACTCTTATTATTGAAAATGATGATTAGAGAATATCATATGCTACTGCAAAAAAACATTAAATTTTTTCACATTTAATGTCTCACTTCATGTTGAGATCATGTACAAAGTAATATGTATAACTTGTTTTAGAGAAAAAAATATTACACATTATTAAGGTCAAATAAGATTTTTATTATTTGTCCCAAACTCGGATAACATTCTCATGCTATGTATGATTTTTTCACATGGAATGATCATCAAAAAAGATGAATCATTAAAGGCCCTACAATAAGTAAGGACCAGATTTCCAATAATTAAAATTTAGCACATATCTAACAAAGATAAAAAAATTCATAACATCAAATGTTTAATAGAGTAGGTTGAGCTATGTACATCATTCTAATGATCCTAAAGTATCTCTCGATCAGATGGTACAGACAATCAAGAACCAAACCTTATGAACCCATCCTTGTCAATCCTGAACTCAATGGATTTTCCATTTCTGATAGCTTCCAAACCTTTTTGAATTTTCACATCATTTCATTGGATATACATAATTTCCTCCATGATTAGTGCTTCAGAAATAATTTGAGAAAGAATTGGTGTTGTTCCTACCTAAATGATTCCTAAGTGTATATTCTGAAAATCTAAGAAGATTGGATCCTTCTCGATTTGAATCATTGATAAGGATGTTAGATCGTTTCTATATAGAGCATCTGCTACCTTTTTTTCTTTACTAGATTTGATTTTGATTGAGTAGTCATAATAATTGATTAGAACAGACCATATTCATTGGGACATATTAAGATACATCATGTGGGAATATATATTTGAGACTCTTATGGTCAGTATATATCTCAAACTTCTTACCAAAAGAGATAATACATAAAAAGTTTTAATGCAATGATTGTAGCTTCCATCATCAGATCATGCATGGGATAGTATAGTCAAGGATTTTAAATTTCATTGGGGCATAGGCTATCACTTTATGTTTTTTTATTTGTACATAGACAAATAATTTCCTTGAAGCATCATTGTATACTATAAATAGGTCTCCACATTTTAGAAGATTGACTACTAGCATAGTGATAAGTCAATTTTTGAGCAACTTATACTTTCATCACATTCTTGATTATAAAAAAACATCACTCCCTTCCGTTTTATCATGTTCATTGTGACTGAAAATAAGGAAAATTATTTACAAATTTCTGGTAATACCCAACTAGACCAAGGAAGATATGGATCCCCATTATAGATGTTGGTTTGGGTCACTCTTTAATTGTTTTTTTGACATATAAGAGTGTATATATATCCCTTTACTGGTGATAATATTCCCAAGGAATGACATTTCCTGGTTCCAGAAATCACATTTACTATAATTAGCATATATTTTTCCCCTTCACAACATTTTCAACATAGTATTCAAATTCTCCCCATGGTCCACATTTCACATAGAGTATATTTAAATATCATTGATAAAAAATATGAAATTTTTTGGATGTAATTTCTAAATACTCTATTCATTAAACCTAGGAATCTATTTGGAACATTAGTGTGTCCTACTGGAATCACTATGAACTCAGAGTGTCCATTCCATGATTGAAAAGAATTCATGGGAATATATTCCTTTCTCTCTTTCAATTGGTGATATCCCAAAAAAAGGTTCACCATAGAGAAATAATTTTCCATTTATAGATGATCAAAAAATTCATTTATCCATAATAGGGTAAAATTGTTCTTTATCATTATTTTAGTTACTTCACTATAATCAGTGCATATATGCATTGATCCATCTGTATTCTGGACGAAGAGGACTGGTGCAACCCATGGAGAAGCACTCTGGTGTATAAAACCCCTGTCTAGATTCTCTTTTAAGTATCTATTCAACGCTTCATGTTCAATTGTGGTCATTATATATGGAATCACTTATATAGGAAGTTATCTAGGAATAAGTTTAATTGAGAACTCAACCTCTCGATCAAGAGTAAGACAAGGAAATTCTCTAGTGAATACATTAGTGTAATCCCTCACAATAAGCATGTATTCGAGAATGAGTATCTTATTTTCTCAATAACATGTTCTATATATGATTTCATATATGGTATTAATATACATGTATGAAATAATTATTCTAAAAACGAATCATCTTCCTCCTTAAAGTTTTATTAAATTTTATGATGCTTGGGGTTGTGAACAGTGATCTCCTGTTCCAAAAATTTAATGTTATAATTGAATAAATATATCCAATCAATACCCAAGATAGCGTCAAAATCCACCGAAGTAGGTATGATTTGTTTTTTGGGAGGTTCAGTACACAAACATTAACCGGGAAGGAGTTATATAATTTGGATGTGATAATTTTATCATTTTTTATTCTCACATATAACTCAACCTATATATTATTTAGTGGTTCTTGAATATTTTTACTAAACTTGAAAGATATGAAAGAATGAGAAGAACTAAAATAAAATATTAGATTTGTTGTTCTTTAATGAATATCAAGAATACAGGTTAGCACATCATTTTCTAGCTCCACCTCAAGAATAGTGATAGCATAAGCCCTTCCATTTTTCCTTAGAGGTTGTTGTTGATTTCCTCTAAAAAACCTTATATTGGAGAAATAGTTCTCATAATTTCTATGTTCCATCTAGTTGAAACACTGCACTACAAGATGAGTTTTTATATTAACCTTACATTATTTTTTCAAAAATAGTGGAATTATTCATATCCCTTTTTTAGTTCTTAGCCAGATGTCATATTCTTCCTCATTTTAAGCAATTAATCATCCCCTTTAAATGGTTCTTAGGATTCTTATTCACATTGTTTTGACACGTGGTGGGTTTGGTCTATTTTTCATTATGGGATTTATTTAAAGATCCATCCATATAAGACTCTATTGTTTAAATTTTTTCACTGTGCCCATGTGACCATAGAGAGTCTCTCATCACCATTTCAACTTCAGGCCACAATGAACAATCTTCTCATAACTATCAAAGTCTTTAATCCATAATAATTTTCATAGGATTAACTTTAGTGTAATAATGAAATTATCCACTGTTCTTTTAGAGTTCATGAAAATGATATAGGTTTATATTTCATTCCTTGTAAAGTAATCTTTATAGGCTTCTATAGTCACAAATTCATTCTTCTAATGTCTAAGGAACTCCCTTTATATCGTGAGATGGAGGGTTTAGGGGAAATATTTATTGTAAAACATTTTTATTTAATTCCTCGAAAAATATGAAAAATATTTCTTCCTTGTAATTCATATTTTTTATCAATGTCCAGCACTGATCTGCTTCCCCATCAAATAGAATGACTGCCTGCACAACTTTCTCTTCTTCTGAGCACTGGAGGAAAATATAATTACTTTTCAATGGAGTTAATCAACTATTTTGTGAGTAGGGGATCAAAATATCCAATAATCATTTGAGGACATTTGGACATAATGGATTCAATGTAATATTTCTATTTCCTAGTAGGAGGAGTGTGTTCATCCGGATTCAAGTTATTATTCATTAGATGATCTAGCTGAACAAGTTTTTCCGTAATGTTTTGAGCACCAATTCCCATTATATATGGCATATCATTAGGTAAATAATAACATAAACTTTAAAATATATCATTTGAATAAGTTATTCTATTTACATCCGTTAGATAAGATAAATAATATACAATTATGGTGCTTTAATACTTATCTAATAGTCCAAAAAATTAAATTGTAATAATAAAAGGATAAAATCTTAAAGGAAAAAATATATCCTAACTTGTTATTCCATAGGATTCAATAGATCTTATATATGTTTTGTTTCTTAACATATATTCTTATGGTATTTTGTGTTCCTTTAATAATTTTTCATAATGAGCTTATGAATTTACTAAAGAATATCCTTTGGTAATGTCAAATCATGTGACAGTAAGGCCCCTTTTAATGTACCAGGCTACCCCATGTTAGGCCCAGAACATCTTGTCAGATTTATTACTCTTTGGTATATTTATTACAGAACAACAAAATATTTTAGTTTCCAGACATGGATTGTGTTTTCTTAATAATCCACTTACTCGTTATTTACCAAAATCTAGTGGTTTTTTCTATGAAATAGTATTATCAATAAGATTATTACTAAAGTTACCTAGTCCTAATCTCCAAAAATTACTAGAACATTATATGATACCAAATATAGAGAATCTATTCATTTACACATATCATTATATGATTTTAATCTTAATTAAGAATCAAATTACAAGACAAGTATCGTAAAGCCTAATTTCATGGAAGACTAGAAATAGAAAACTAGAAACACGAGAGTATATAAAACATATCTTTAATTAATATTCATAAATTTATCATAGATTATATTATTCTCAATGATCTACATAGGGTAATGTAGGGATAACATGAATAAAGGGATGTTCTAAAAAGCCCAGTTTGAGGATAAACATAAGAATAAAATATTTGCACATGGGTAAGAGGGCATGATATAATGATATAAAAAGGCATTTTACATGATAATTTAATAAGTAATTATAACATATAAAACACGGGATCATGTATTCGTGGAATTAATATAATGTGGAAGTAATATAAAACAAGGCATTAGTATGAGTCATGTCTCGATGCACAAAGAGGAACATGATCAAAGGCTACCAACCAAGACTGTTGCACCTGGAGAATGAGTGAGGGATAACCACACAGACCGTTACACTTGACGTCTCATTAGAAAAAACTATCACCCAATGAATTACAGAACTATATGGGTGCACCCATCATAACATTTAAATTAATATGTGTTCCACATAAATAATCATACATATGTAATCAGGCATAAACATAAGGTTTACTAATGATACGAATTGGGTATCACAATCTTTTCAAAAGGCATAACATAAAGGAATATCACAATGGGTTCTATGAAGGAATTTATTCAAATAATAAATGGATATTAATAAGATAAAATAGGAAAATATCATCATAATATATGTCAAACTAAAGTGATAACATGTAAAAGAGTTTTTAAGATTTTTTAGAATTAAAACATTTCAGTGTTGTTTAAGTAAAATATTAATGTTATTTTAGTATAGAGAATGGAATATTATTTATATAAAACTCGAATTAAATCAAGAATTTTTTTATAAAAATTTTTTATTTTATACAAATAATATTTTCTCAATGAAATATTATAGAGTTTATTTGTAAATGGATAATAATTCTGGATGTTCCCTTAAACCAGCCTTATGTATTAGGAATATTAGATTTGGGAACCTTTTAAAAACATGTATATCCCCAAAAAAATTATGGTAAAATATTGATACATGAGTTTTGAAAATGTACACAAATTTTAAAATATATACATAAAAATAAATGATAATTCCATTTTGTTAAAATATAGATAGAGTAACCAGAAAGAATAAATGGGGTTTGGGTAGAATCCCTTGCAATAAGTCTGATGGTGTTCTTAAATTGATCTTAATGTCATGGATGATCAAATTAGATTAATAAATTTATATTTAAAGAATTTATTATACAATTAATTTATTTATTATATCTTTATTAAGTTTATTTTTGGCCTTTTTATGAGTTATAGTGTTCACTTTTATCATTCAAGAGTGCTCATTTTCTATGTTATCATGGTCGGTTCGCTTGTATAAGAGTATGGAAGTTCATGTAAAATGGGAATGATTTTATAGATGTGTAATTATACTAATGAACTTATATAATATAAAAAGGTTATATAATTCATTTGATTATATGGGATGAGGATGCATCATTTGATAAATTATAATGATAATCCTTTGGATTAATTTGGCGGTTATTTATCACAATGAAATCATTTTTTTGTAAATTAAAATCATTTATACAAAATGATTATAGAACATAAAATAATATTTAATACATATAATATATTATATTTCATTCACAAAAATGGTATCATAAATAGCCTTTAATATGGTAACAGAAATAGAACACTCATTGACCATGAATGTGATAAATTTACACATCTCAGACGATGTTTTTATTTTTACTATAAAAGGATGGAATGAGAGATGATGATGAATTATTCCACTAGAGTAACAAAAATATAGTATATGTAATGTACTGGAGTTATAATACCCTTTGTATGAGGATCGGTGAGGAGAGAATAAGAAAATAATGGAACTTGAAAAGAAAATAAAAGAAATGGAAAATAGGAGTTTATCTCCTGAATTTATCCAATTTGAGATCCTCCTTAGGGAAGACGTTTTTGTATTTTGAAGAGACAAAGTGCTCATAAACATTGGGGAGGGGCTTTCGAGGATATTTTATAATAATTTGAACAAGGTACATGTCTTTAGTGGTTGGAGGAGAAGAGGTGGTGTGGTATTATCAGTGGAAGAGAGGGGTGTTTTCTAAATATTTAATTCATTCGTTTTTGGTTTTTCTCAGTAAAATAAATATTCCAGATTATTGAGACTAAATATAGTAATTAGATCATGGGATTTTAACACATGGTTTCTTACCACATCCACGGCTCAATCTATAGTGCATTTAAATTATAATGTATATATACCATAAAATACTATATTTTATTATTCACAAAAATTCTTGTATTTCAGTAAAATCCAAAAAAAATTCCCTTAACATTTCTCAATGTGTCGAATCCAAAAATTAACTCTATTTTATAAAAATATTTTTATAAATTTGAGGAATTTAATATATAATTAAAATCAAAATTTACTGGAAAAATACAAATTTTAAAATTAAAAATGTTTTTCTCACACTTTCAAAAATTATTAATGATCTCCAAAAAATATATTAGAATAATAATACAAAAAAATAATAATATATGAATACATTTTAAGAAAAATAAATTATCTTTTAAATTATTAAATAAATATCAAAACTGTAATTAAATATTTAGGATAGAAAAAAATTCCAACTAATAATTTATAATTTCATAAATACATATTTACATATACTATGACATAATTATACAATATTGTAACTTATAAGATGGATAAATTTTATTTATACATTCCTTGGTGATGTTACTATTTAATTGTTTGGTTTACTATTCATAAGGGTCATGTTAATAATACAAATGTCAGATTACTCTAACTTTTTCGTATATTCTATAACTTATAAAAATTCTTTTTATGTAATTAATTATTCATTTATAGAAATTATACTGTTTTATATATAATCTTATGTTATTATAATATAAGACATAATTATAATAAGGGAATTCCCTTGATAAAGCATTGGTTTGTTTCATCGTGGCGGCTGAGTGGCAGATACCTAGGTCAGAGATGTCATGTGATATTGTTTACAAAATCCTCTTTCAATGATCATTACAAGTATCAAACACATTTCATATTATTTTCATAGAATAGAGTATCATGATCTGAGATCCCTCCGTTATCAATATTTACTGATGCACAAGTTGAACCCTATTGAGGGTTTTTGGTTAGTATGAAGGGTGTTTCAGAATAGTTTATTGCTTTATATCTCACATTGCCTCCCATAACAAGGTTGTTTTGTCATTGAACTTTTTGCCTAATTCATATGATATATGTATATTTGAATCATCAAATCTGGGGCTTCTATACTACCACATCTATACATTTGAAGACTTTGATCATTAAATTCATGTCCTTGGGATATGAAAACCTTCTACCAAACAATGATAGTACATCCCCTCACTAGTCTTTGACATGTAAATGTATACCATAATTTCATCCTTACTGATTACTGAAACTATCCCATTGAAATATAAAACAATACATGTTATTCCATCCAATTTGAAATTCATGTTGAATAAGTTTTCGATAAAAATAAATGGGAGTGGAAACATGTAGGGTAAAACCTCTAGCGACCGTCAAATGGAGGTCACAATAGACCATTCCATGTTGGCCTATAGCGACCTCCATTTGGCAGTCACTATAGCCTCCTTCAGGATCAGATATAGTGATCTACAAATGTATTTCCCTATATCCCAACTAGGAAAGACCTATATCAACTACAATGTGGTATATGATATAGTTTATTTTTTATTTTTTTAAAATAATCCTAGAAACAATAAAAAAATTTCCATTAATAAAAAAAATATTTGCAAAATATCAAAAACCTCAGACACGTAAATATCAACTTCAACATCTTTGAATCTCTACACCCATCATCGAATAAAAATTAATGAAGAAGTTTTACTAAAAAATTATTGACATAATATCCCAACAATATATGGAAATGAAATAAAATATTTCAATTAAATAATAGTATAAAAAATTGATGTTTACTAGTTTTTAAAATATATTAAAAATTTATAACCTTTTTTTGTAATATTAAAACTGCTTATTCTATCATACCAAGCATGTTGGATGTCTTTTTGGTGTGAAATATACTCCCAAAAAACAGAAAAAACATCAGGTCATTTATCCTATGATTTCAGTTCATTCAAATGATGTTTTCAATTCATTTCAACATTAAACGAATATTTTGTTGTTTTATGACACTAAAAGTTTGTTTCCAGTTATCCCAGTAAAATTAAACCTTTGATGGATATATAAGTTTCTCAAAAATTGAAAAAATGACTATGTTGTTTTTTAAATCTGATTTCATGTCATTCAAAGGTCAATTGGACGGTTTTGACCCCCCGAAAACACATTTTAAAGGACATTAAATCTTTAAAAACCACATATTCAGTCATTCTGAGTAGACCACAAGTTTGGTTGACGTTCCATATATTTATACATGTCATGAATAACAATAATATGGTTTTACTGTGATTTCATGTAATTTTGATGTTGTTTTATGTAGATATGACCGTTAAACACAGATTTTGGTGTTTTCTGACACTAAAAGTGTGTTTTCATTCCTGTCAAACAAACACCAGATTGAATTGATGTTATGTCTTCTCAACCATTTCAAAATTCACTCCAAAATTACTTTTGACTAATTTCATTGAATATGAATATAGTTCATCTAGGTTTGACCCTTAGATTCACCTCATTAAAGGGCATCAAATCTTTAAAAACAACAAATTATATCATTCCACACATACCACACATACAATAATTTTTCTATCTTCTTTGACACGTCACAAATACTAATAAGACGGCTTTACTATGATTTCAAGTCATTCTATGTACATATTCATTGTATGTGACTGCTAAATGCGTGTTTTGGTGTTTTATGACAGTAAAAGTGCATTTTAAATCGTCTTGGGAAAACCCATTCTTGGAGTCGTTGTTTCATATACTCTTCCTTTTCATAATTCACACTACACTTGTTTTTGTCTGATTTCACGGCATTTGGATAAAATTAGGTTGGTTTTGATCCTCATGCTCACATTTTTGAAGGGCGCCAATTCATTAGAAAACACACATTCCGTCAATCCGAGAATACCCCATGTCAAATTGATGTTCCAACCCCACATACATGTCACAAATAATAATAAGATTTTTTTACTTTTATTTCCTGGAATTAGTAGTTAATTTTGTAATGTATATGACCATTAAATGCCCATTATCGTGTTTTTTCCTTATAAAATTTCATTTACCATCATCATGGACAAAAGACACATCTAAATGTCTGAATGTATACTCTAGTATTTTATAATTCTCATCAAGGATGTTTTTTTCTACATTCATGTAATTACGAGGTTGTTCAGATTGGTTTAACCACCATACAGACCTTTTTAAAGTGAATCGAATCATTAAAAACCACATATTCAGTCGTAAAACATATACTGCATGTCTAATTATCATGTCTTCTACTTATACACATCACGAATAATAATAATATAGTTTTTATTTGCTTATATGTCGCTCTATGGTTGTTTTCTATAGATCTATAATTTAAATGTGTATTTTGGTAATTTATGGCACTAAATATTTGTTTTCAGTCCTCCTTAACAAACACAAGATTAGATTTATGTTACATCTACTTGAATATTTCAAAATTCATTAAAAAATTTTGTATAATTCAATGGTATTTAGAAGAAATTTTTCTAGTCTTGACACCTGAATGCACATTTTTAAATGATGCTAAATATTTCGAAACCACACTTTCAATTGGAATGAGTAGACCACACATCCAATAATTACCCGTTCTAATCGTACACATCACGAATAATAATAATAATAATAATAATAATAACAACAACAACAACAATAATAATAATATGGGTTTCCTTTTATTTCACGCCATTTTGTGGTTGTTTTGTTTGGATCTGACTATTAAACCCACATTTTTATATTTTGTGACACTAAAATTGTGTTTTAAGCCCTCTTTGGAAAATAAATGCTCAGATTGATGTTTTATCTACTCAAATGTCTCCCAATACACTCCACAATTGTTTTTGTCTGATTTCAGGGCATTCCGAGGTCATTAAGGTAGTTTGGATATCCAGATGCTTCTTATTAAAGGGTGTCAAAACATTATCACTAGATATTCAATCATTCCATGAAGACTTCATTTCTAATTTACTTTCCATTTTCTCTTACATGTACTAAATAATATTAAGATTGTTTTTAAATTATTTAAAGTCTTTTGAGGTCATTTCCTATGGATTTATTCATTAAACGTGCATTTTGGTGTTTTATGACACTAAAAGTTCATTTTTTATCCTCCGAGTAAGACACTTACTCATATTGATGTTCTATCTATTTTAAAACATTACAATTTACACTATGGATGTTGTTTTTATTTCATGGAATTCATATTTTGTTGTGTTGGTTTTGACCCCCGAACACACCTTCTTAAAGGACATCAAATCCTAAAAACCACATATTCATCCATTTCAGGAATACTGCAAATCATATTGATGATTCTTCTACCCGTACTCATCACAAATAATAATAATATGGTTTTCCTATTTTTTCAGGTCATTATGAGGACATTTTATATGGATTTTGTTGTTAAACGTATGTTTTGGAAATTTATCACACTAATAGTTTGTTTCAATCATCACAAGAAAATACACCTCCAATTGAAATTGTGTCTTATTCCCCATTTCAAAATTCAATATACTATTGCTTTCATTCAATTTAATTACATTCATGTGTTGTTAAGTTGGTTTGGACCGCATGACACACCTTTTTAATGGGCGTCATCCCCTTAAAACTGCATATTTGGTGGATTTGGAAAGACCGCTTGATTGACTTAAATTTTTTATACTCATAAACATAATGAATAATAAAAATATGTAATTAATTTTATTCAAGTAATAATGAGGCCTTTTTATATATATCTAACTGTTAAAAAAATGTTTTGGTTTTTTATGACACTAAAATTTTGTTTTCCAACATCACAGACAAATGAAACCATCGATTAACATATCATCTACTCAACCATTTCTCAATTCACTCTGCAGTTTTTTTTTCAACTGATTTCACCACACTCAAAGTTCGTTTAATTGGTACCCCCACATCGTCATGTGTTTTAAAATAAGTCAAATCTTTAAAAACTACATATTCGGTATTATCGGGTAGGCTGCAAGTTTGATTGATTTGTTGTCTCCTTTTACACATAAAAAAAATACAACATTTTAATATGATTTTTGGTCATTCTGATGTCATTTGTTATGATTGTGACCTTTAAACACAGATTTTGTTGTTTTATGACACTAAAAGGGTGTTTTCGGTCCTCTCGGGAAAACATCAACTCTGTTTGATGTTTCATATTCTTAAAAATATTATCATTCATGATACTATTATTTTATTCTATTTTCACTATATTGAAATGTATTTCAATTGGTTTTTACTACTAGACACATATGTTTAAAGGATATCAAACTTTTAAAAATTGAATATCTAGTAGATCCAGAAATACATCACATCTGATTGACTTTTACTCTACTCGTACACATCGTGAATAATAATAAGATATATTTCCATATATTTCAAGACATTCTATGGTTTTTTATATATCTATATATTAAAATATTTTTTTTCAATCTTTATGACAAAAAATGATAATTTTCAATCATTTCAGATAAAAAAACCATCGATTGAATGACCATCAACTCGACCATTTCACAATTCACGTTGTAGTTGGTGTCACCAATTTTTGTGGCATTAAATGATCATTTACCTATTTTTTACCATGTTTTGTTTCTACTAAATTACATGATATCATAAAAAACAACTGTTACATGATTTGTGAAATGGTCTAGCAGACGGGACGTCAATCTGAGCTGTAGTTTGCAATGGGGGACTGAAAATGAACATTTAGTATCACAAAACATCAAAACTCGTTTTTATCATGAATATCCATTGAAAAAACAAATAATTAATTAAAATGAAAGGACAATTGTCTTATTATTATTCGTGAAATGTAAGAGTAGATGACACATCAATCAGATGTGCAGTCTATGCGGAATGACTAGATATGTGGGTTTTAAATATTTCATGTCCTTTAATATGGTGCATTCAAGGGTCAAACCCAACTAAACGAAATCCAAAATCCACAAAATCTAATGACAACAATTTTATGATGAATTTTAAATATTTAAAGTAGATAGGACTTCAATATGAGTAGACATTTCTTGGGAAGACAGAAAAGGCGCTTTTATTTTTAAAAAACACTAATATGTCCATTTGACTATCCAATCTATATAAAAACATCACAATTATATGAAATTATAATAAATCATTCATATTATTGTTATCGATATTTAAAATAAAATGGGGCATTAATCAGATGTCTGATCTATGTGGTACCACAGAATATGAGTTTATAATGATTTGATGCCCTTTAAAAAGGTGTGTTTAGGGTTCAATGGTAGTCAAACGACCATTAAATTCCATTATATTATAGAAAAAAATTCAGAAGATAATTTTAATTTTTTTAAGAATAAGTAACATCAATCTCACCTGTCTTGTTTCTAAGAGGACCGAAAATGAACATTTAGTATCATGAAACACCAAAACACACATTTAACTATCAAATCCTTTGAAAAAAACTTCAGAATGACTGGAAATCATAGGAAACCCATATTACTATTATTAATGAAATTTAAAATAAAAAAACATCAATAAATGATTTAATCAACCTAAAATTACAAAATATGTAGTTTTTTAAGGCTTGATTCCCATTTGGTTGGTTTAAACCCCCGAACACTGCATTTTAAAGGGAATCAAATCATTAAAAACCACATATTTAGTCATTACAAGTAGACATCAAATATTATTTATTTATTTTTGTTATTACATGTCAATAATAATAAAAATAATGGTTTTCCTATGACTCGAAGTCATTCTGAGGTTGTTTGCTATGGATATGATAGTTAAATGCATCTTTTGGTGATTTATGACACAAGAAGAATGTTTTCCATCATCACAGACAAATGGAACATATGCTTGACATACTATTTACGTAATAATTTCAATATGAACTCTATGATTATTTTTGTGTGGTCTCACGTCATTCTAAAGTTGTTTGTGTAGTTTTTACACAAAACACACCATTTAAATGGTCGTCAAGTCTTTAAAAACAACATATTTATTCAAACCATTCACTCCACTTGTCCAATTGACATGTTGTCTACTCACACATGTCTTCAATAATAATTGTTATTATAAGACGGTTTTATAGTGATTTAAAGTAATTTTGAGGTCATTTTAAATAGATATGACCATTAAACATGCATTTTGGTGTTTTATGACACTAAAAGTTCATTTCTGTTCCTTACGGGCATACACCATCTCATATTGATGTTCTACCTACTCATCGTTTTAATGAATCTTGATATTATTGTTTTCATCTAATTTCATGGAAATAGGATACCATTCCACTGGGTTTGACCTCTGAGCGGACCATTTTAAAGGGAGTCAGATCATTAAAAACCACATATTCAGTCATTCTGAGAAAACCACATGTCTAATGGATGCGGCATCAGGTCATACATGTCATAAAAAAATAATTATAATATTTCCTTATTTTTTACAACATTCAATGTTATTTTTAATGTTTATATTACTATTAAATTCATGTTTTGTTTTTTATGATACTAAAAGTGTGTTTTACATCATCCTGGCTAAACAACACCTACGATTAATGTACCATATACAAGACCATTTCACCATTCACATAACGGTTGTTGTCACTTTATTTAATGGCACCCCCAATGTTTCACTCATGATTATATTTGAATTTTTATATTCCATACACTTATCTTCTAATTCAATATTATTATTATACAATATATATACAAAAATTTATTATCAATTTTTTAAATTATATACAAATATCCGACACATATTTTTCCTAAATCGTTTACTAATGTTACTCATCATT
The DNA here is from genome assembly GCA_963277665.1 of Viscum album. Classification (NCBI taxonomy): domain Eukaryota; kingdom Viridiplantae; phylum Streptophyta; class Magnoliopsida; order Santalales; family Viscaceae; genus Viscum; species Viscum album. Next base: position 637,072,118 of record OY728134.1, read on the forward strand.
AAGTGAAGGATTCCATTCATTCATTTAATTACCATCTTATAACCCAATATAAATACTAAAAAATATTTAAATCTGTCTTATGGTTACTAATTATTTTATTCATATAATGTTATAACACCATAGGTATATCTTTTATGTTGTTAATTGAAACATAAAATATGTCTCATGAACCATAATGTATACCATATGTTAACATGTTAATCATGGATGTAAATCCTATATCATAACTTTTTTCAAACTAACATTTCAACGAAGGCCTATACAAGTACATCCATTAAACAATTGTAATTCAATACCTACCCTCTCAGAGCTTTATAATGTGAAACTAAACATTATCCAACAAACACAAAAGGAATTCCCTATCGCATCCTCCGTTAAATTTAAATTCATTAACAAACCTAATTACAGACTATATTTGATTCAAAAAACAACAAATGTCTCCTCAAGTCATCTTTCATAACAACCATATAATATATATATATATAAGGTTGTTCATAATATCAAATATCCAAGGATAGGAAACACAATAAAGAAAAAATATTTCATTTCATGGAATAAATATTTTGGGGACCAATAATTAACTATCCTCTAAAATTAATCCGAACACTCTACTTCTTCGAAAATCCGTAATCCAACACATGTTAAATGATTTAAGAATAAATAAATTATCCATAAAGAATGAAATTAATGAATTGATTCATATACCATTATGGTAGAAATAAATATTCTATGGCGAGGGTGAAACAACATCAAGAATTATTATGTCGATGCACATTAATATCCTACAAGTCAAACCTAGAGATTTATTATGATCATCTTGATTTGATCCACATAACCTATAAACAAAATAATCTTATGATTGAAATTTAGGATTAGAGCATATCATATTCTACTACAAAAAAACATTAATTTTTTTTTCATTTAATGTCTCACTTCACGTTGAGATCATGTACAAAGTATGATTATTTAATCCTTATAATTTGTTTTAGAGAAACCATCTAACACATTATTAAGGTCAAATATGATTTTTTTATTTAACCCAAACTCGGATAACATTCTCATGTTATGTTTGATTTTTTCACAAGGCATGATCATCCAAAAAGATGAATCATTAATGGCCCTACAATAAGTAAGGACCAGATTTCCAATAATGAAAATTTACCACATATCTAACAAAGGTCAAAAAATTCATAACTTCAAATGTTTTAAGCCCTAAAATAAGTAAAAATCATTAAATTTCAATTAAAAGAAATTTTAAATAAAATTATAAAAGATATAAACTCACTCCATATTAATATTTAAATGTGGACCTCCCCAATATTTTATGAACCTGAGCCCAATAAATCATTAAAATATGAAAAATTATCCTGATGAAACTTTTTCCCAAATATATTTCCCTGGATCATCAATAAGATTAAAATAAATTAAAAATAGAGAAATTATTTAAAATATCTAAAAATTAAACTAGATAACTAACTCAAAAGGCTAATTTTTTTATTATAACAAGTTAAAAAAATTCTTTTTTAAGATTCAGAACATATGGAAATAAGAAAAAAAATTAGCTATGGCTCATTAATTATATGATTTCACATTCATTATTTTCTTTTTAAAAAATCTTTGATGATGCTTCCTTGATTGAAAAAATACATATTTCTTCAAATTCTTTGCTACTTTCACTCATTTATTAATGGAATATATGAAATATAAATTAAATAAATTAAATAAAAAATACAAAAGTAATGAATAATACAAATAAAAAATATACCATACCTTAAGCACATCATTGTGTTTGAAATTATTATAAAGGGTGATAATTAAAAACACATGTCACATGAAAAAATATTGTAATTGATTAGATTTTTCAAAATTTAAAGTGTTATTAAAATTTATATAAAAAATAAATGATAAGGAATGGTATAATATTAATTAATGCATGAACTCATATTCAATATTTTAAGAATATTAGACATCCATGAAATGAAAAAAAGTGAAGGATAACATTCAATCTTTACTATAAATTATTTATATTCCATTATCTGTAACATAAATTCAGGAATTAATAGATTAACTCCTTCTTTTATCGAGGAATAAATTGTACGACAATTAAAAGTTTTGTAGAAGAATTAATTATCATGTAATTTTTTTTAACAATCTCTCATCTAAATATTTCATTTTAATGCATGTTATGGAAGGGTGAAATTTTTATCATTGTTTTTTTAATATTAACAATATGAATATAAACTATGGGGAAAGAGTACCACAACATCTAGTACTAAGACAATACCATGGAATGTACCTATTAGCATGATATATTAAAAACTATAAATAAAGGTAACAAAAAAATCAGAATATTTTACAAACTCAATGGAATATATCTAATAATGTTCTTTAAAATCCAAGTATGAATTTAATGTAGTTTATTGAATATCATTAGTAATGTAAAAACATGGAATCTAGAATCCATTAAAATGAAGATAAAAGTAAAAGAATGTGTCACATATATCTAAATAATAATAGATTTTCAAAAAACAAACATGGTTGTTCTGCCTACTATATTGTCCAAAAAATGTAAACCATTAGGAAACCTATATGTCTATCATTGTTGTGGGGTGGGAGGTCTCTACAAGGGTAAGAAGTATCTCTGGGGGTGGGAGGGCTTGATGGTGTGGTGTTATGAGGGTGGGAGGGATTAGTGGCATGGTGGAATAGGGGAAGGATGGATCAACCGTAGAGGGATGACATAGGGACATGCAAAAAGGAAGTGGTTGGTGGAATGATGTCACTGGAGAAGCAACGGGGCAGGATGGATCGATAGTGGGGCGTGATGGGGGTTGGAGAGCTCGACGATAGTGGGAAGATGAAAGGTGGTGAGTGGTGGCAGGTGTGGGGGGAACAAGGTCAAAGGAGAATTTTGGTCAACATGTGTGAATGGGAAGGAAATTAGTGTGTGGTTTTGGGAAAATTATATTGAACACCATTTAGAAACTGATAATAAGGTCAACCGTGATTAATAAATGGAGGTCTATCAAATCCTCACTTCATAATTGCTTAATTTTATACTATTTAAATGTTGTATAATGAACCTATTATAATGCTCTTAATTATCTATTTCACAACTGGAAACACAATCATGTGAATACCTCATAGAATATTGTACATGACTTCTTGATTTTCTATTCTGATATGGGTTCATTCCATATGAGACACATTTCTATCCCATGGGACGAATATTTATGATTTGAAGGATGATAGATAAGTTGAGATCTCATTTTTTTCATTTTTTTATCCCATCATCCATGCATCCTTGGATTCTATATTTTCAAATTTTGTTCATCATCCAATCATCTAAGACACATTGGATTCTATATTTTCTTTCTTTCAAAAATGAATTGAATATAATTTTGGATTATAATAATAGACCAAATTTAAATTTTCTTTTTAAATATTTCATTATTTTAGGATAATCCTACTACCCATTATTGGTTTATGTGATTTTGGTTTATTTAAAAATTTTATCACGTTATTCTTATATTTTTTTCATTAATGAATATATATTTCATGTTTGATATTATAAATATGTTTTATTAGTTTTTTTATTATATATATATATATTCACCCTTCAGGTATTGCAAAATAAAATTATACAATGTGAAAATTTTATGTCTTATGTTTTCAAAACAATATATATATAGTAATCCTATAGTCTATTTCATATGAAACGAAATTTCATTCCCACAAGACTAACAATAACATTATATTTCAATTTTCAACAATGTAATGGATGGTCTAACTCTCTCTTGGAAAAACAAACATTTTTGGTACTGTATTCTTTTTTTATTTTTAAAACCTCTATTATTTTTATTATTTTAACTCTTCAAAATATATTAATAAAATTAAAATAAATCTAATTCATTTAAATATGTGAGTGGAATTATTGAGTACACTGGTTATGGCTGAATGAATTGATATGTGCAATATTTTGTTTTACAAATGAAGGACTCAATGATGGATTAAATCAAGATGTCCCACTTCATTGTGGTGTGTGAAGCATAAAGGAAGTTTAATTTTGAAAATTTAGATAAAATAGGGTAGAACACATATTCAGTGTTTGATTCCAATTATAGTATTGAGGGAATGTGATAGGAGAAGGAGATCCCATGAATCCCATAACAAAATTAATTTTGAAGAAGGATGAACAAAACCGTCCGGAAGTTGGTTATGGGAATGATGAGTTTTTCTAAACTACCTAAGATAATATGGTGTGAAAATAGTTGTGTTTCATATTTCCTCATCAATAGGACAACATTAAATATCATAGGATTTCAGGATTTGAATGAAGAGATGGATTCATAAAATACAATCATACACTCATTTATATGTAATATGATTTTTTTATTTTCCTATATTTCCAAACACTATTGGAAAATTCTTTATATGTGATATACTCTATGAATCATCATCGATGATGGAGATTAGGATTTCAAATACAATCTTCTAGATCCAAATGTGAATAAGGATATTAGAAGAAGAGATGTCACATTCTATTAGATCTAGATGATTTAGATCATTCAAAACCCTAGAATGTCAGAACGAAAATGTAGTGATAATCAATTAATTATCAAACACCTGTAACAGTACCATCTTCCACTAAATAAGATGTGGTGAAAGAAAACCCATCAAGAGACAATCATGTGGTATTAGGGGAGGATTTTGAGCAGAGGAGACTCAATACTCTCACCTAGAAGTGGAAGAACCACTAGGTTCTTGGTGGTTATGTCCCAATAAAACCCTCTGTTTCAATATTCATATTATTTTAACAATATATGTATTTATATTGGTGTAATTTAACTTTTTGGGTAGTTTTTTTATTTAAAAATTCAAGAATTTTTCTTCAGTTTATGGTATGTACCTAGCCACTAAATGGTTTGTTAAACTATAAAACCAAACTTTTACTTGGTGAATTTCATCTACAAGATGTTTTATAAACCATTTAGGTATACCATTACATAGATATCATGGTTAAATTTTTAGTGGTCCCATATTAGTTTATCTTGTTCATGCATGGATTGGTTCGCATGGGTAGTGCATGGTTTAGTTTAGACAATTCATGTTTCAATAGAAACTATGCAATACCCATTGTTTATAAGGGTGATAGAACACTACTTGAGAAAAACTAATTTAAACTATTTGATAACCATATGATAGTGTTTCAATTTTTAGAATTTCCATTTTTATAGCTATGAACTATACCTCTTAATCAGAAAACCTCATTAGGCCCATACCTAAAGCCTTATTAAGATGTAATTTTGATCAAACAAGAATATCCATGATATGGGTGGTGTTAGGAATGTATTTTGGCAAGGATTAACTTAGATAAGTGTCTCTTTATGTGATGATAATAAATGGGTTGGGGTGTCCTATTGTAACATAATTTCATGACATACTTTGAATTTTTCAAAAGATTATATTATGTTAATAGATTATTCAGGGCAGATGACTCCAAAATGACACATCGTCGAAGAGGAAATGTGATGTGGTAAATATATTACAATACAACTAGATTTGGATAAGTTTTTAGGTCACTTATACTCTTTACATTTATATTTTAACCCTTTTAACATGTTGTAACTCTTACAATGTTAACTGAGTTTTTTCTCAAAGAAACTATTAATAATGAAAAAAATTGTTCGTGGATTAATTAAAAAATTTAGACATGTTGATTACAAATATAGAATGCATTTTATTAAATTCATTTACAGTAGTTTTTGGAAATAATGTTAACAAATAAACCCGTAAAATGAGATAAAAATCGTTTTTCCATGAAATATGCACTATTGAGTATAAAATTATTTTTATTCCAAAATTAAGCATAATATTGATCCAACTTAAATTAAAATAATTATTATGAATTGAAATTAACTAGTGTAATTTAATATTCAGTGAAAATAATATTCGATAATTAGATATACATCAATTGTAAATAAAATTTTCTATAAAATCAATATTTTTCTACTATTCATTAAAAAAATTATCTCTTCGGAAAAATCTAAAAAATTTCACCTTAATAAAATTTTAATATTTTGATTTTAAAAATTATATCTTTATTATAAAATATAATTTATGAAAGTGGATGAAATTAATTATAATATTAATTCACAAAATGAAACAAAAACCATTGAGTGGATACTTGAACCAGATAATGATTTGATAATTAAAATGATCTATTATTGTATTTACTTAAAGAGTCTTGATACTTTATATTGTGTTTTTAGTAAAGAATGATTTATTTTTTATTATAATATTTACTTTCATTAACTATATGTAAATTTCATTTTCTAATTGAATATAAAAATTTCTAAAAGATTTATGTAGACTTCCAAGGATAAATCAGTCATTGAGGACCATAAAATATCATTTTTTATATTTTGGACCTAAAATATAGAAATTTATGGAATTGACCTTGAGGAGAAAATATTATTAAAAATTTCACATTGTAATTGATCGACTATTAGTGTAATAGATAAATCATAATTGAATGTAATCAATTATCATTAAAATGGATCCACTATGAGTGAAATGTGTTGACAATGAGGGAAATGGATAAACCGTAAGTGAAATGGACTGACTATAAGTGAAAAAGATTGAACATAAGTGAAATGGACCCATCGTATGTGAAATGGATTGATTGTAAGTGAAATGGATCTACCATAAGTGAAATATATTTGTTAAATTCTGTATGTTAACAATCAATTTAACTAAATAACACTAATTTTAGTTAATTGTTTTGAATTGGAAATATAAATACATTATATATTTTTCATTATAAGAAAACAATGACTTGATCTATATCACGTTTAGAATTAGGATCGAATTAACATAATTTTTTCTATTTGAATTATGTAGTTTTTCAGAATTGGGTATAGATGTTTGATTAGTATGATACATGATTCTATGAAAATATAATGAAATTATATAAATACAATTCAACTGGTGATAAATATTATTATATCATTTATATAATTTTTTTATGTTTGAAACATTATAAGTCATGTTACTTATTAATTTTAAAATCATGATATGTTGATTTTGGGGTACCCGATGAATTCAAATATTTGGTGAATTTCTAACAAGATTTTCCAATAAAAATAAATTATTGGATCCCCTACATGAATCCCTTATTTGAATTTTCCAATTTCTTTTTGTGAAATTCTGTAGTTTACTATAATAAATAGAAAAATGTTCTTTTTTACATAATATTTCACATTTTAATAAACTTCATGTTTATTATGGATATAATTGGTTATTTTTATTCAAAAATTTCATTGTAATTATATTGAATCCATGATAATGGGTTTTAATTAATATAATAAAGATTTAAATATGATTTACATGGGATTAAATATGTATTGATATTCCCATGGATATTTTTGTGATTGAAATATCAAATTTCAAATTAGTGAAAATTGGAAGAGGACGTATTGACTATTGTCAAAGAGTATTCTAAGGATTTAGATTCTCATTATTTACAAACTGTATATATTTTTCAAAAGAGTTTCAGTATAATGGTAGTTTTTTATTATAAATAATGTTAAGAGATACTTGCATGAATATTAATTTTTATATACTGAAACATTTATATATGGATTATTATTTGGGAAATAAGAATGGGAAGATATAAATTAGTATATTAATGTTTTATGAGCAACACTTTATTTGGTAAACGTGAAAAGAAATGGACATCAAATTTTATATATTTTATGCATAAATAAAATCTATTTATAAAGCTTATAAAACCAATAATATATAAAAAATAGGTTAAGTATATTCTTGGACAATACAAGAACATAATTTTTTGGTGGTTAAATTATGCTTCCATACATACTAAAATAATTTAAATATTTATTCTATGGGTTTTCTTCTCACTTCAACACTAAGAAAGTGATACATTATTCTGGTTATGATGTTTTACATCTTTTCATTCATAATTTGTTTGTATAATTGGATTTTGTTATTTAACCCATTAAAAGGTATGAAATTGGGTTGTGACTCCTAATAGAAGACATCAAATGGTTTATGCCTCTATAGTAAAATGGAAGGTATTTTTTTTGTGCCTCCAGATCAGAAAAATGTTATTTGTTTGGATTTAAGCCTCTAGGGAAAGGGGAATTGTTACTGGGTTGTGTCTCTTTGTTGAAAAAATTCATTGTATGATTCCATTATATTGGTATAATGGGTTTAAAATCTCTCTGTTCATGAGATGGACAATGAGTGTAGTAGGATAATTTATATCCATAACATAATAAAATTATACTATGTTAATTTTTTTAATGTTTTAATTTATATATATCTCATATAAAATTAAATTATTTTTAATTAGCCAATTCACCCACCCCCTCTTGGCTATTTTTTCATCATAAAATCAGATAATAAAAAACTAGTATTTCAGAAAATCAACAAATATTCATACACAGAACCATTAATAGCTATTATTCTTATGTTTTGATATATATTTCAAGAAAAATAATATTTGGGATCATACTGATATGATTCTAGTGTACACATAATACACAACACTGAGAAATAATTTTTTCACATACAAAATAAATAATGATAAAACATTAACATAACATGTTAGTTTGAATTATAATTTTACATAAATAAATGAAAATGTGGCATATAATGTTCTTTTCAAATTTTTATGTCCCTTTCATAGGAAAAATTGAAAGAAAAGATGTAAAAAATAAAATACCTGGCGAGTTTAGTATGATATGTACAAGAAATAAGATGATAAAATTTACAAGACCCTACTTTCTCACTTGTTCCAACGTTTTTTATGTGATTCCTTATATATAAAACAACACATAAATCATAAAATGCATACAACACAATCATTCCACAAAAAACAGGGAAGTGAATAATTAAAATATGGGATTAATTCTCCAAAAAAATACCAATTTCATTTTTTTGTGACCCATAAAATCAATAGAGTAGTGTGTTGGGGGATATTTTACAACCACTCATTAAAAACAAAAGGGTAAATAGTAATTTCAATTAAGATATGTAATAATAAATCAATGAAGTCACCTAGAGCCCAAAAAATTGGATTTAACAAGAAAAAGTGGTATGGTTTACCTATGAAAATTTAATTACTTTCAATACATTCCACATATTTGTTTATTAATAATTCATTGACTTAAAATCATACCACAGAACAATACCTATGAAAATAAATAAATTTATAGTTTTTAAATATCATGAATGTGTTATAAACAATATTTATTAGTGTTGATAAACATTAAGATGCTCGGACATTTAGGAAATATAAATCCACTTTTAAATTAATATTTATTATGTTATGTCAAAAATAATTATTTAATTAATAACAGCACAAACATTACCCAAAACTAAGTGGATTCTATCATTGAATATACTAACAAAAAAGTTGATAAGTAGAATGGATGTTATTTCGATTAAAGTAATGAACATAATTGAATCTACTCAGCAATGTTCATGTAAATATTATAATAACCAAGTATTGTTAGAGATCTCAGATGAATGTTATCCATTTATTTTTAGCAATATTGGATGGAAACCTAGATTCATCAATTTATAAGGTATCATTAATTGAAATATATTAATGAATAATGAAAGAGAGTATTTCTAGAAGCAAACTACGTGCATGGACTTATTATTTATACCATTTTTTAATTATCACATCAATATCATAGTGGTGAACATCCAAATAACTCATAGGGGTATGGGGTTCTGGTATCAATTGGTCCTGATTTTTATAGGAATTCAAGGTGATCTTCAAGCACTCCTCAGACATGGGAGCGCACTTCACGCACAATCTGGAGACAATAAACTATTTCCCCATGTTCGGAGTTATGTCTTCCAACCATGGAATTGGGAGAATTAAGGAAGTGTCTAGGACCATCCATGGGTTGGAGGATATATCATCATGTTCAACCACATGGTAAGAACCTTATTTTCTTATTTTCTATTGTAGTTAGCATCGAGGAAGTGGCCATCAGAAGAAGACAAGGGAGAAGCATCACCATAGAGAATTTAAAACCACCCATTAATGGAGTACTTAAGGAATTTTTGATACAAGGAGGGATATACCGCATTCAGGTGGAGCGAGGGCCTATCTATATGTGTCTTGTAAGTAGTGTCTTATGAGACAACCATGAACTCAGTGCTGGCAATCAGGAAACCAAATAGAGTCATTAAAAAATCATATCAAATGGAGTCTGCTCAATTCAATCGTAAACCTATTCTCTTAGTTTATATGGACTCAAATCAGCTTCAGATATCCCTATATTATAGAGTTTCCAGTTCAGGATGAGATTGTTCCCAGAATACATGTCTACAAGGCAATAGTGGAATTCCACGTTCTTGAATTGGATGGTGATGTAAAAAATGTGGATGTGCCCTTGTATGAGAGAGACTTCATCATCACATATGAAGGAGATAATGTACTAGCATTCTACATGTTAGGCTATCTCATAATGGAAGGCATCAATATCTAGTAACTCTATTCCCAACTAGAGAGGAATTCTTAAAGCTTCTGCAAGGGCTTCTATAATATATGCAGATAGACAATTAGACTTGCAGATTGAATTTTTTTTAGGAATGCTACGGAGGATCTTGAGAAAATCATACATATGTTCTAGACACACATTTCTACCAAAATTATTTAGTTCAATGGTAGGTTCCATGATGGGTAATGTTGTAGGTATGACTGGAAAATTATGACTAGTGCTGGGGATATCTCATTTCGTACAGGTGGAATCATAAGAAATGGTGGTTGCAAGATGGTCAGATGGATGAAGCATGCCTGAAACTGATTGAAGATGGTCAAGATGTGGTCGTAGAGGCTCTACCTAATCCAGCAACACATACAGTGGTGGAGGTGAACTTGATGACACATGATTAAAAGGTTTCACATACTGATATATATGATAAGCCTAATTCTTAGTCTTAGTGGCATGAAAAGATTTTTTGGATTCACTAGTCAATGTATTTTTATAATTCATATATCAATGGATCCTCCAATACTAGTGTCAACAGGGGACATTATAAGGATCTTTATAGTGCTCCTCGTTATTAAGAACCATGTACATGTTCAATAGTTCGACGGTGTTCACAATGGCATACCCCTAACCATCACTTGATGAATCCACAATTATTGGGTGGATTCTAGTGGAGATCTCCCTTTCTCGGGGAATGATATCGCTGAGAGTATAGGATGATGATGGCATTAGTTGATGACTTTTATTTCTCTTGCGGTACCAATGCTTGTTCTTCTGGGAAGAGGAAGGCTGATATGTCGATGTTGAATAAGATTCAACATGTAATATAGTGCCTCTAGAAGGCTCCGGTTGGTTCAAAAGATCTCAGATAATACCATGGGCATGAGCATCTTCCATGCGAAAAATTTGAACATCATACATATCAGACCCACATGTAGAGACCAACTACCACTCACCCTAGTTGTCACTGTTATGAATTACAAACACGCACGCCACTTGTGTCGGGGCTGCACCCAGTCAGACTATGTTGTTATCCAATTGGTCATTGATCTAATATGTGAACAAATAGCACTACATTTGGATGTTCCGAAGGATCTAATTATAGGGTAATTAATTGGGTATATCAACAAGATAAGCTTTATTGAGTCTCTTATATTCATCCCACCACCATAACCCTTGATATAAGTTGCTTCAGAAGTAGCTGGGGACGTAATCCTCCTTGAATGATGAGGTGAAGTTCCATCAATCTAGAAAGTGGTTTATGGGATCCTGTCCCTATCAAGGAGGTGGAGCCTGAAGTAGAGGAGGGACCTGGTTTTCTCGTATGGGCAGTTGTGGTTCATTATGCAGAGGCACGTGCCAATTCTGAGGCGAGTGAATTTGGACCGAAGGCTGAGCCTTAGATGGTGGCCCTTGATGGGGTTGTTTTGGCGATTTCACTGGTAATAATTACAAAATTCTAGGTACCTATATATATTAAACAACAGTGGATTTTTCCATGGCTGATCTTCATAGTAGAACTATAGGATGGAATGAATGTGCTTACTTAGCATGCTGGAATTCTTCTTCTAGATGGTGTGTTTTGTCAGTGAAAACCCAGAACCCACATGCGTAGTTCCATGTGATGACAGAATGGAGTAGTTCACTCTCAACATTCCCCACACACATAATTTACTATTTTTCCTAAGTCTATGACATATCAAGAGAATATTTTAGGCCCTTCCACCTAGCGATGAAGTCTCTGACCTGCTCATCTAGCATATATTTTCACATGAAGAGGATGGGAATGCTAGTCTTTGAGTGGTGGAACTGAACTGGTAGAGAAAATGCGGGTGTAGATCATACCATCCAGCTGTGGACCCAATGGGTAACTGGATGTACCAGACGAATGTGGGACCTCCTAGCACCGGTATGAGACACGTGCATTTTGTGACTTCTTATTGTGTTGGAATTACAAACATGGGTCCACATATTAAAATAATGTTGGAAAGATGCTGTATTGGGTCACATGTCTCATTAAAATGTGAGAAGTATGGATTCCTGAATCCTAGGGGTGCTGGCATGTCATCCACCCATGTCAGATATGGATTACTGTCCGACAGGATCGCCAATTGTCAGGTCTCCAAAGCCTCATGAAAGATAATGAGATCCTCCATTATATAATCTTGGCAGGGGTTCTTTTCCTAATTAGGATACTTGTCCACTAATGAAATGGAAGGTTCTTAAACTCGATAAGTTGGCCCAATATCTTGTGGAGAGGCTACTAAAATAGTGTGCACTATTTTTTGGGGAACATCCAATGGAGCGACGCCTGGTCTCGAGGAAGTTTTCCATGAAACTCAAGCGGATTCGTCTATGCATATCACGACTATATTCCATCAACTCAAGCATCTACTCTATTTGTATGGGATGGATAGCCATGAAAATTAAGAGGAATATTTCCAGGGGATACATGTTCCTCACCATGCTGCACTGACCAAGGATTATAATAATCTAGTCTCCATTCTGGGGCACATTCGGCGAGAAGATCACCGACCATATTTTTTAGTTCTGTGATTTTTTTAGGCAACATGTCCTTTTTGGAGTCTTCCGCTATCCTTTGAAATGATCCAGACGTTTCAGAGTGTTTGACGGTACCAACGTCCTCTTTACCGTTAATGGGGCTCTGATTGAGGGTCAATGACTCGAAAGGTGCAAGAAGCCCCAATAAATGCTTTTGGTGGTGTGTAATCATGTCCAAAGGATTAAATAATGGTGGACCCACCCCGGGGGGGGGGGGTATGTTCTCCTCAACGAGTCGCAGCTCGATTTCCACACATGATAGGTTGGTCATGTTAACTGTGACTGTTCTAGGAGGCATATCGTCAATTTCAAATGGAATTTTAGGCTGGCACCATATAGGGATGAAATGTAGGGAAACATACTACCCCAACCATTGATATTAGCATGGGGAAAATCCTCTATAATAATTTTATAGAGTACTATGAAGCTCAGAACACATCGCAGTGGAGGGTTTAATGATGATTGGGTGACTCATGGGGCTGAGCCTCAGGGAGTGAAACCAAATTCAACAACGTTGAAATTCTGGACAATTTTGTTGAAGTATTTATTGATCATTGGTTAAGCCACCCATTGATGATAGAGACTGAAGTGCTTCTCCCAGAGAGTTTGGCAAAAGCACGAGACCTCCTTGTAATGTCCCGAAATTTTGAATAAATTTTGATTCCTAATTTTGTGTGTTATTTTATTTTATACTCAACATAACTTTTTCATTTAATAAAATGAGTATAATTAAAATGAGACCATTGGGTTTCGATTGTTATATGACTGTTGGTCAGTATGTCTGTTGGTAGATAAATGTAGCGATTATTATATATATAGATATATACAAGTGATATTTGTTAATAAATATAGAAAGAAGATTTGATGGCCTCATCGAGTGGTCTCGGGCTAATCGAGGCCCATCTGACATAACTTGGAAATGAGGTAGCACCACATGGCTTTGCTCTAGACCAAATCCAAGCTGAACATCATTGGGTGAAACTGGAACAGAATCACCTTCATGAGAAGTTCAAGCTGATTTAAATCACCACTCGGGAAATGATGGTCGAGACGACACATGACTCTATCACCTTAGCACACCTTACACTTAGATCCTATGCTGGTGTTATAAGGGGATATGTAATTAAACCTTAGCTACCTTGTGTAATCCCTTGCTTTAAATAATTTTTTTTATTTCTTCTTATACTGAAGTTTGATAATTTTCAAATGTCTGAATAAATATAGTATGCATATTAATGATGAATTTTGGAAAAAGGATATTTTAAAATATTTATTTAAACCTTAAATAATTAATAATGTGTAATGATTTTCAAAAAAAATGTCTTCTACAAATATGTTCAGTATGAAATTTAGAGTCTAATAAGATCAGCTTATTTTTTTAGTGAATAGTAAATTATGAATAGTTATTTTACGCATATGATTAGTAATGTGACCAAATCAATTATTAATGTCACATAAAGAAAGTATTAATATAATTTAGGCACCTTGATTAAGTAATGTGATTCAACAAAATATTTAAATAACAATTTTAGAAATTTTTAGTCAAGAATTAGTTTTTTCGGGCGAATACTGTTTTTTTAATTAAAAATTAAATTAAAAATATTTATACAAATATTTTTATAAAATGGAGTTCATTTTTGAATTCAAAGCATCGATATTATGTTAAGATAATTTTTAGGAATTATCTGAAAAAATGAATTTTCTTTGAATACTGTTTCTTTTTGAAAATAAAATTAAAAATATTTATAAACTTATTTTTATAAAATGGAGTTAATTTTTTAATTCAGAGCATCGATATTATATTAAGGTAATTTTTTTGGGATTTTTCAGAAAAAGATGAATTTTGGGTGAATAGTGAATTTTTAGTTTACAGTTTTGGGTGTTTAATGTCATCATTAAGGATGTAATAATTATGTTAGACTTATAAATAGTAAGATAAGGTATTAGGTTTCCCATGTGGCCAATACCATGGGAAAATACCATGGGCAAGCCCATGGTTTTGCCCATACCACCAATGAGGTGGCCCTTGGACATTAATGTCTCGTCCCCTTACTTATCCTATAAATACCAAGCCATTCATTCATCCTTTCCATTCACAAATCCTACTCAATGATGTTCTGGTCTTCATGACTCCCAACGAGTCCTCCCATGGTTCCCTGAAGCATCCAAAGGTCCCAAACATCATGATTTCGAAGTTACTCATCAAGGTAAGGGATCATACCTCTCTCTTTCTTTTCATGTATTCTCTTTTATGTCATTTATTTTAAGCTCCATGTAAACATGTTGGGGATGTTATCTTATATTCATCTTATAGTACTATTAATGTTCATATGATTAGGGACCCCCTCATTCTCTCATCAATTCATTTTAAGAATTTTTAAGAGGCTTTGTTAGACTGCCGAATTTTTGTAAGGGATTCTTTCACCCTTCTCCTTTTAATGTTCTTTTTTCATGTCATGTCCTTAAACTTCCTTTTTATTATGTTGGGTAATAATCTCTATATCCTTCATACTGTTATTTTTTTCATATTATGATAGACCCTATTGTATCTAATCAATTCTTTTTTTAAATTTTAATGTGACGATGTTAGGCTGCAAAATTTTTAATAAGAGAAATCTTATTTTTGTCTTCCTTTCAAGTGTTTCATTTCATATGGTATGTCATTCAAATTTCATTACCATGTTATTATAACCATTATATTTTGTACCTCTTCTTTTTTATGGATCATTTATGAGAGGGTGACCCATTTCCCCTCTCTTTTCAATGTTTTCTAAAACCCTGCAACATAGTCGTTATGCTACAGAATTTTCGTCTCAAAATGTCTTTCTCTTTTTCTCAAATTCTTTAATTTTATTAAATGAATATTAAAAGAAATTTATTCTATAGGTTTATTCACATATATATCAAAATTTTATATTTTTATTTTAGGATTTACATACATGAAACCCTCTTTCCTTTTCCATGGGATTAATGTGACATAAGATCATGTCTTAAAAGTAGTTTTTAAAACATTATAATTATAAAATGAATCCCATTTCTATTATGATATTTGGGTTATTTATGAAATTTTTTATGATGATATGTGTGGATCAAATGATAATAAAGAAAAATTTAGGGTTCTCCATGATAGCACTCCAATGTATTGGGTAGTGATGTAATCTCTTGGGATTACAATTTTAACGATACCTTGGGGAATAACCTTGATAATTTCTTTTAATGACAAATTGGGGATAAAACTTGGTGAAATTGAAATGATTGTCTAAGTTAAATGTTTTAGCCACATATTCAAGTAATGAAATATACTATTTCTATTATTATATGCCTCATGATTTCATTCTCATGCCTTAAAGTTCGTTTTCATGACTTTATTGTTGTATCTAAAGTTCACATGTTAAATGTTTCCCCTTGTTTCCCTTACTGGGCCTTCTGCTCACCCTTTCCTTTGATTTATGTCCTCAGGTTATGAGATGCTGTAATGAACTAGGATAAACATAAGGAGAAGCCTTTAACGTGTTTAAGAAGAATGTTTTATGTTTTCATGTATTAAGATCATGGTTTCCAAGACACTAAACCCAAAGATCCTCGGTTTTGTATAATGTAATGAAAGTTATGTTATAAAAAGGCAGGATTCTATAGTTGGTATCAAAGTATGGTTTAGTTAATTTTGGAAATTAGGTTATGAAAAATTTATAAATAACCCAATAGAAAAGTTTAAATATAGGAAATATTCCTGGTATTTTGGTGAGTATTGAGTAAGTGGTTTATCAAGAAAATACATCCCTATCTTGATATGAGTTGGTAGAGGTGGCTCTAGTATAGATTTAAATAGGGGTAAAACCTTAAAATACCGATTTGAGCTAGAATCAAATTGGAAATAGTACATGACAACGAGCCTTTCTCCACTCTTGGATACAACACTCCCAGGGGATATGTTTGGTTAATTGCAAGCTTTTTATGAATCCTTATGTAGGAATTATAGGAAAATGTAATTGTCTAGGAATGAATTTTGAAGAAATCAATTCCTTTTATTTAAAAGATTCATATATGAAATAATTTTTTCAGGAAGGATTTATTATATTATAATATTCCCCATTATCTAGGAATACGTTGGTGTACTTCTTGAAGAGTTACCCAAACCTCCCCCAGAAATAGAGGCATAGTTCTCTATTGAACTAGTACCTAGATCTCATCTGATGTCAAAGACGCCCTATAGGATGGAACATGTGGAGCTAGAGGAATTAATGAAACAACTCCAAGATCATTTGGAGAATGTGTTTATCCAACCAAGTGTGTCTCCTTGGGAATAACCTATTCTCTTTGTGAAGAAGAAGGATGGATCAATGCAGCTATGCATTGATTATAGAAAGCTGAATTGGATTATAGTGAAGAACAAATACTCTCTTCCAAAAATTGAAGACATATTTTACCAACTTCATGGGACTCAATTATTCTCTAAGATTGATCTTTCTTCTAGTTATCATCTTTTGAGGGTGCGGAATGATGATATTCCAAAAACATCCTTCCAATCAAGATAAGGGAATTATGAGTTTTTTGTTATTCCCTTCAGACTGACTAATGCACCTGCTATTTTTATGGATCAAGAATAAGTTGATTTTGGAATCATATATTTTATCAAATGGATATCCTTTGTAGAGGAAATTTATTTTGGAATTAAATGATAAAGGTTATTTTGGATGATGTTTTCTATTTTATAGTACTATGTTCCTATTGAAAATAAAATACTATAGGATATAATTTGAGGAGGAATGGTTGAATTTTATTTAGGAATTTATGTTTTTATTGTGGACATATGGTGATTTTGATTATTTCTGGAAAATGACGAACCTAGCATAGAGAATATGTGAATAGGTTAATTACACTTTAGTAAGAGACTTTAATAGTATTCGATGTTATTTGGAGATTAATGTTATGATTTATTGGAGAAGACTATGTGACTAAATCCTTTTGAGTTTTGGGTTCCAAACTTAGTTTGGATTATTCTGAAGAATGTTAAGGATGGTTGTGTATTGAATGGTATTTCTTGAACATTGGGTATTGTTGTGGAATTTTGGAGATTAATAGTCATTTTTTTTATATAGAATTATCCTTTGTATGGATTATATAATCTCGTACTAACCTTTTTAGTTTTAGGTAAAGACTAATGAAAAGGGGAAAATATAGTTATTCATTTGTGGATTATATGATTCTCTAGAAGATGATTCTTTTTCATTTTATGAGACTAAGTCTTTTTGAATACTCTTAGTTTGGAGAAAATATTTTTCTTGGTGGAAACATATTATGTGATGAATCTCTAATTGAAGGTAAATATATTTCCTTACCTTTTTATTCAATATATGAAATGAATTCCTCAAAATTTTTAAAAGGAACATAAAACACAAATGTTTTTGGTTTACGTTTTCTACTGGTAATCAATGACCGTTTACACACATCATATGTTTGTGATTTTCTTGTGGTTAACTTTCACCTAATTATTTTTTCTATCACTCTCCATCAGAACATGAACCATTATTTCTCTTCCATATCCATGATTCCCTACATGGAATCCTATTATGGGTTAACTCAGGTGACCTTTGTTCTTCCCTTTCATTATATTAAAGTAATAGTTTCACTGACTCTTATTCCGATGTGGGACATTCAATGAAATTTTCATGCACAATTTCAAAAATTGCGAGGAAGCAGTTTCTTAAGGGGGGAAGAATGTAACAACCCAAAATATTGAATATATTTTTTTTCCTAATTTTCTGTGTTATTTTATTTTATTCTCAACAAAACTTTTTCATTTAATAAAATGATTATAATTAAAATGAGACGGTTGGGTTTTGACTGTTATATGACTGTTGGTTAGTATGACCGTTCTAAATTAAATTTGGTGATTATTTTCTATAAATAAATGTGATATTGGTTAATAAATATAGAAATAAAATTCAATGGCCTCATCCAGTAGTCTTGGGCTGATCGAGGCCCATCTGACAGAACATGGAAAGGAGGTGCACCACTGGGATTTTCTCTGGAACAACCCAAACTGAACTTCATTTTGTGAAACTGGAACAAATTAGCCTTCCCAAGAAGTTCAAGCTGATAGAAATTACTACATGGGTAATGTTGGCCAAGCCGCCCCAAGATTCTCTCACTGTATAACACCTTAAACTTAGATCCTATGCTGGTGTTATAAGGGGCTATGTAACTAGACCTTAGCTACCTTGTGTAATCCATTGATTTAAATAATATAATTTTTATTTCTTCTTATGGTGATGTTTGAGAATTTTTAAATGTTCGGATAAATATATTTCGCATATTATAGATGAGTTTTGGAAAAACGACATTTTAAAATATTTATTTAAACCTTAAATAATTAATGATGTGTAATGATTTTCAAAAAATGGTCTTCTACAAATGTGTTCAGTAATAAATTTAGAGTCTAATAAGATCAATGTATTTTTTGGAGAATATTAAATTATTAATAGTGATTTTACACTTAGTATTGGTAATGTGACAAAATGGATTAGTAATCTCACTTAAAGAAAGTATTAATATAATTTATGCACCTTGATTAAGTAAGGTGATTCAATAAAATAGGTAAATAATTGTTTAAAAAAAATTTAGTCAAGTATTAGTTTTTTTGAGTGAATAGTTTTTTTAATTAAAAATTAAATTATAAAAATTTAGAAAATTATTTTTATAAAATGGAGTTCATTTTTGTATTCAGAGCATCGATATTATGTAAAGGTAATTTTTGGGGATTTTTCTGAAAAAAATGTATTTTCGGCGAATAATTTTTTTTTTAAATAAAATTAAAAAAATTTAGAAAAATATTTTTATAAAATGGAGTTAATTTTTGAATTCAGAGCATCAATATTATGTTAACATATTTTTTGGGGATTTTTCTGAAATATATGAATTTTTAGTGAATATTGAATTATTAGTGTAGAATTTCGGGTTTTTAATGAAATCATTAAGGATGTAATAATTATTTAATCATTATGGCCAACTTATGAATATTATTATAAGGTATGAGGTGTCCTAAGTGGCCCATATAATGGGAAAATTAAATGGTAAAGCCCATGGTTTTTCCAATACCACCAATGAGGTGTTCCTTGGCCATTAATGCATGGTCCCCTCACTTCCCATATAATGACCTACCCATTCTCTCATCCATTCCATTCGAAAATCCTCCTCAACAAAGATCTGTTCTCCATACCTCCCAAGGATTCCTCCAATGGTGCCCTCAATCCTACCATGGTCCCAAACATCAAGATTTCGAATTTACTCCTCAAGGTAAGGGATCCTACCTCTCTCTTTCTTTTCATTTATTCTCCTTTATGTCATTTATTTTATGATCCATGATCTTATGTTGGGGATGTTATTTTATATTCTTACTAGTGTCCTTATCATTTTCATATGATGAGAGACCCCCTCTTGCTCTCATAAATTCATTTTAAGAATGATTAAGTGGCGCAGTTAGGCTGCCGTATTTTTGTAAGGGATTCATTCACCTTTCTCATTTTCAAGTTCTATTTTAATGTCAAATATTTCATGTTCCTTTTTATTATGTTGGGGTAAGATCTATATATCAATCATATTGTTCTTTTATGTTCATATTATGAGAGACTGTGTTTGTTCTCATCAATTCTTTTTTTAATGTTTTATGTGATGCCGTTAGGCTTCCAAAATTTTCATAATAGAAATCTTATTTTTGTCTTCCTTTCATGTGTTTCATTTCATATGGTATGTATTTAAAATTTCATTACCATGTTCTTATATCCATTATATTTTTTATCTATACTTTTTTATGGATCATTTACGATTTGGGGACCCATTTCCCCTCTCTTCTCAATGTTTTCTAAAACCCTGTAACATAGCTATTATGCTGCATAATTTTCGTCTCAAAATATCACTATCTTTTTCTCAAATTATTTTATTTTATTAAGTGAATACTAAAATCACTTTCTTCTATAGTTTTATTCACATATATATCACAATTTTCTATTTTTATTCACGGATTTACATACATGAAACCCGCTTTCATTTTCTGTGGGTTTAAAGTGACATAAAGATTATGTCGTAAAAGTTGTTTTTAAAACGTTTTGATTATGAAATTAAAACAATTTATTTTATTCTATAAGGGTTATTTATGAAATTTTTATGATGATATATGTTTCTCACATGATAATGAAGAAAAATTAGGTGTGCACACTGATATCGCTCCAATGCATTTTGTAATGATGTAATCTCTAGGGAATACATTTTTAATGATACTTTGGTGAAAAACCTTGGTAATTTTTTTAATGACTAATTGGGGATGGACCATGGTGAAACAGAAATGATTTTCTATGTTAAATGTTGTAGCCACATATTCTAGTTATGAAATACGTTATTTATATTATTATATGGATCATGATTTCTTTCTCATGCCTTAAAGTTATTTTTCACGAATTTATTGATACATCTCAACTTCACATGTTAAATGTTTCCCCTTGTTTTTCTTACTAGTCCTTCTTCTCACCCTTTCATTTGATGTATGTCCCTAGGTTATGAGATGCAGTAATGAACCAATTTTGAACATAAGTATAAGCCTTTTAAGTTTTTACGAAGAAGGGTTTATGTTTTCATGTATTATGTTCCTGGTTTCCAAGACACTAAACCCTAAAGATCCTCGGTTTTGTATAATGTAATGAAAGTTATGTTATAAAAAGGTGGGATGCTATACTACTCCAAGGTGAGTGATTTTTGGATATTAAATCCCACTATTGCTATAGGGTATAACATATTAGGGATGTGATATATAGTGAGAAGCATCCACAAACTCCTTGGACCAGAATTGGGATTCAGCCCTTGGTTTCCCCATTCATTGACTGTGGGATGTTGGGGGACTGCTAAAAGAACTAATGCAGATCGTTGTGACATGGGACTAGTCGGGGAAGAATACATCGGACGGGCTAAAAAACCACTGCATCTCGGACAGTTTCCCTCGGACTACCCCAATTGTACCACAACATCCCTATTGGATGGGGCACTGACCACTATTTCCTCTATCGAGTTGGCGGTGATTTGTGGTGGATTAGATTGGTTCTCACAAATGAACAGTCCCCAAAAAAAATTCTCCATAGTCTCTCATTAAGGTAGATAACGTTTCTGGAGATGATATAGAGGATTGAAGGGTAATATCCTTGGTGGGGTCCAAATATTCATCCTCTTGTATGTATTTTTAGAGGTATTACTGGATTCAGTGGACTTCAAATTCTTGGAGGACTAGGATGATATGATGTTTCCCAGCCCCATTCCACGATAATGAAGATCGGGGTGATGGATCCATTATGTAATAACATTCCACCCTGGTGTCTAAAAATGGATGGGTTTGATCTCAATATGACACATTATAATATTCTTCTTTTGATGTAAGTGAATGCCCTTCTTCCCTTGGATTATTCTACAGGGAAGGGTATATTTTCAATGCGGGGAGGTCATCTATACATGTCGGTGCTAGAGCTGGGAGGACCTCCACCCAAACTAGATGGGATATGAGGAGGGACATCATATAGGTTGTGGCTAAATAAGGGAGGTCCTCTAATCTGATGATTTTGGGAGTGAGGGGAACCATTAAATATATCGAATAGAACATAGGGAGGACCTCTATGGTGTCCATCTATGATGTGTGGAGGACCTATGCATCAGGTGGCCCTGTTAGGAGCGGTATAAGGAGACAATTCACACTGATTATATTCGAAACAGGAAGGAACCACATGTTCACTATTGATGGAGTATAGGGGGACTACGCTTGGATGATTTCTAGCACAAGGAGGACTGCCACTGAAAATGATAAGAATTTGGGGAGGACCTCCATGCTGTCAGGTAACTGGGTGAGGTAGTCCCTCGCTTTGATCACATAATATGTGTGGAATTTTCTCATACCTAAGATCGAAGGCATAGGGATAAACATCATTGTAAGGAAATCTTCTTGGGTTGATAATTGGAATAAGAGAAGTAACTCTACATTGGACATGAGAGTGAGGAGGGAATCTTCTCTACACATCACTTCCATGGGTTTTTGTGTGAGGGATTCTACTTGCAATGGTTACTATAAAATTTGACCTGATGTTTTTGAGTAGGAGTTGGGATCTCAACCATGACTAGATATAGAGGTTCCCAGTATCTACAATAGTAGAAAGATGAATGTATACGCTGGTGGAGGCTTGGGCCGCTGGAGCCATAGAAGATGATATCCCCATGAGGGAATCTTCTTGAGCATGTGACTAACATTGGTGCCAGCTCGGTTGTGCAAGATCTAGCTATGCAGGGTAATAAATCACTTGTTTTTTAGTCTACAGGACCGGTTGAAGGTGCTAACATGTCCTGGTGGGAGCCAGCTTTAGGGGATCCCTGGTTTACGTCTTGGATGCGCAGACTCGGACATCCCTTACTTCACGAGTGTAAGAGAGTGCGTTGTGATAATTCTCTAGAGAGAGGCTCCTGAAGCTATTGAAAACTAGATTATATAGCATCTGCTCCCTTCGCGGCACATAGGGGCAGCGTTGTCAATGGGGCACTGAGGGCTCCATGTCTTGGCAGGCCATGTCCCTTTTCGGGATGACTACCTCCTATTTGTAACGTCGAACCACAACATCTATCACCCTACTATAAATAAATTTTGAGGGTGATATTGAGCGTGGGTGCCCAAAATCTATAGGATCCATTGATGATATGATTAATCCATTTAGAATTAACATATTCAAACATCCCCTTCTGATGCATCTATATGCGGGAGGTGATTGGTTTTGTGTAGTTTCATCTTATGTCTAGGAAAATCATGATTGTTCAGCTATTAGCATTAAACATAGGAAATAAATTCCAAGTTCTCTTACACCATTCAGTCATCCATGGATTTATGGAGAGGTCCACACTCCCAACATCATAGACTGAGATTCCCAATGTCCAACTGCCCCTAAAATTTGGTGGGTTTCAAGCTATGCTCACTATTTTCTTCGTGGAACATGGCACCAGATATTTGAAACAAATGAAATTCTTATCTCTAGATTTCATGAATTATATAAATCCCCATGTTGAGAATAATATAATTCTATTGGTTTCAAAATTTTTGTTTCCGATTCTATCTTCCATTGGGGTTGCGCTACATGGTTCAGTGCGTGTTTGATGCTTGCTGGCGGTATAAAATTGAACCCCACATTCTAGCTATCCAAATTCGGGCAATATTCATCACATATTTAGAGATTTTTCCCCTTTATCAGATAGGGATAATGGTATGTTGGTCTTTCCTTCAATGTATTCCTCATCAAAAGTCACTTCCTACTCTGGGTCTCCCTCAAAGATTATGATATTGTTCGTGAAGCTCACCCCAGTGTTATATCCTTATGATTATCGGTTAATTACGTTTCTTCTGTTTAGATATCCCTAATAGGGTCATGTAAGGGTAGAATCCTTCGTCCAAAATAGTAGCGATGTTGGGAATCACTAGAATGTTTATATGCTAATGTAGTGGGACATATGAATACCATTTCCTTATGGAAGGGCTTCTCAAGGGCATGGTAGCTCTAGGAATTCCATGTCGAACATGGGGAATCTATTCCATAGGAATGTCTCCATTGTTTTCCTCAGATTAACATATTTTACATGGGGAATACTGTGAGATTAATTTCTAGAAGATACACATTAGACTGATCGTAACACTAATTAGAGTGTAAGAGATGGGTAAATCCGTAGCAGGGAGTAACTAGAATGTTTTCCAGATGAAGGGATAAAAATTCCCTAAGAGTGAAGATCTGAATGTTGTGTCCCATAAGTGAAGATGTCACACCGTGACATCTGATCTAGACACTGATGGAGGTGGATCATAGAGGGTGGACCCCTATGAGGAGTCCCCAATGATTACTATTTGATGGGATTTAACCTAAAAGAGGATTCATACCTACCATATGTAGAAGATAGTTATCAATCCCTACATAGTTTGAGATGAATTTGGTGCCATGGTAACTACTATTCTCTAATCCTACATGATCCATGTTCAATGTGAGAAATAAGAGGATGTATTAGACCCGACCGATCTATCACAGAAAGTGTGTGCATGATAGATGATATTAGGGCCTACTTGATAAAGTTCATTGAGTGATGCTATGAGTAGCAATAACATGGATGGGGTGGAATGATCTCACTGGGATGTGGCGGGCTAGATAAGAGTCAAGATGGATGGTGGAGGATATGCCATAGGATAAAGATGAATTGATATGGGACCGATGTGATGATGGTGACATAACTATTGAACAAAATGGAAGTCTCCTACGTATCGTCATGGTAGGGAATCAAAGACCACATAGTTCCAGATTGGCGTAATGAGTCACCCGAGGAGGTTGCTTCTGAGAATGGATGCATGGATTAGGATCTTAAGGAAGTGGAACCTATGGGATGGGGCCTAATTTTATCGAAACCCAAATGATCAATGGATTGACCATGATGTGATATGAGAGATGGATGATGAGCATTAACATTAGGGAGGCTTCCTAGGTTACTTTCTCAAAAAAGGAAATGATCAAAGTCCACATAGTTTGGGATGGCGGGCATATGACCGGGGTGTTCACAAAGGGATATGACCTGAAGACATTTTGGGGATTACACATGGTTTGAAGCCCATTGAAAGAGGGACACTATGGTTTGGATTGTGTGTATTAAGCATGGGGCTTATGCAAGGTTAGCTACCGGAGTGGATCAGAACACCTCAAGATGGAATATCTAGTAGATTAGTACGAAAAAAAAGATTTCATATCAGGATGGTGTATCCCTAAGAGGGAGAAACATATTTTACCGGATATTGGGATAGAACCTTGAAAAGTCTTCTTAAATACCCAAAAGTAATTAAACCCCATTTACTTTCAATGGTGAATACAGTTTAAAATAATGAATGATAAAATTATTAGTTTGATGTGGCTAGGATAGATGGGAGATGTGCTTGAACCTCAAAGAGGCTTCCAACGTATTTTGTTTATAAGTGGGAGATCAATGTCCACGTAGATTGGTTGTGACGGGTATAGGGACAATGCATGAGCCCTCCCAAATGAGATTTCATGATCTATGATTACTCTAAGCCCTCATGAGTCATGATCTATGTGAGAAACAATAGGTATTAGTAGACATGACGATCGCTTCGTGAATGGTGCATTAGTGAGGAATGGTGTTGGGGCATTCACCTGGCTAGCAGAACACAAAATAAATAATGTATTATGCATGGTTAGTGTCCCATAGAGTAAACATGTGATTACACAAGTTTAGTGGCACCATGGGTAAATAGGGGATTATACATGGTTAGCAGCCTGAAGAGGAAACATTGTCTTACACTTGGTTAGTAGGGCAATGAGGAAACATGGGATTATACATGGTTAACGTCCCCAATGGGGGATTGGGAATCACTCTAAGGAGAGAGACCCATGTAATGAAAATTGATCAAAGCTGTACAATGAGGATACAAACTTCGTATAAGAGGCCTCCTTGTAGAGGGTATTTGGGTTTACATATGAGGCCATTGGGGACACACACAATAGTCACAATTTGAAGTCAGGGGTTGAGGACGATCGTTCTTGGCAGTTTAATGTCATGTAGCTCATAAAAATGAGGATCTTCTCCTCACCCCTTGGAATTACACTAATTTCAGCAACCTATACTTGGGGTTGGGAAGGCACAATATATTTCATGTTGTGGTATAGGGTTGTGGACTGACCCACTAAGGGGTTTGCATGTGCGTATCTATGTGAATACACAATAGCTATTAAATTACCTAATAAAAGGATCATAAGGTAAGGATATACAACATGAAATATCACCTAAGTGACTTTGAAATAACCATGCACAAACATGGAGGGTTTCACAAAAGATGTGCAAGCAAGATAAGTGTGTTACACAAAAAAGATCCCAAACATGGTTCCTAGGATGAAGATATTGAAGACATGCTAATTGTTTCACACAAGAATGAAGGGTTGCACCCAACTAGGATAAATTTGTTGAAATGTGATGTGTGGGTGAAATAGGGAATGTGTGCACGAAATTAGAATAGGTGTTCATAATAGGGGAAGGCTTTTGGCTTTTTGGAAAAGGAGCACTCAATTGGGAATGGTGTGCAGAATAGAGAGGTCTACGCACAAAGATGAATGATTTTTGTCATGCATAGTAGGCCTCTTGCGCACAAAGGGAAATGTTTTCATGAAATATGAATAGATATAAAAAGGAAATGGATGAGGGTCATGCCCTTATTGACCCACCAAAATGAAGAACCCTGGGGGACCTGTCCTGCGAAATCTAGTACCTTGAAGCCATGTTTTTCACATGGAGGGGTTGTATTTCATTCATGAGAAATGATTCAAATTATGCATCTATATAGAAGTGAGTGGGGTACTTCTATTTTTAGGAGATTCTTGGTGGTGGAAGAGTAGAAAAACGCATTGGGAGGTGGGTCGCATGATACAATTACATGCCAATTTCTGCTTTTTCATGTTAATCCAGTGGCCATATGGGATGTGTGGCATGTATGATTACTACTAGGCATGTAATTTTGTGCGATGATCATCGATTTTTCACACACACCATCAATTTTATGTACACCTCAATGATTCCTCTCAAGATGGTCTTAAATGGAAAAATATGCCTTTAGTTTTCTCAACACCACCCGTTTTTTTCATAATTGGATTTCAGTTCCAACAGAGACACCATGATAGGTGGGGGTGATGAATAAACGACATGATGACTCAGTAAATTTAACCTCATATACCTCATAGGAACCGCCTGTAACATTGGATGGAAACACCCTCTCACTGGGGTCAAAATGACATAATACAGTGCCTTAGTATATCAATTTCTCAACATGTTATACAATATTATAGATGGATCTAGTAATATGGTTATATATCAGGGAATTCAGTAAATTTTCATCATATATTTAGAATAAAAAATCCATTTCACTAAATATGGTACATAGGAAACCATCTCCCAAAGTGCCCTAATTTTTCTGTAGTGTAGAGGAAAAACAATGGTATTTTGGTAAATAGCTTCCCCAATTATATGAAAACTAGGGTTCATTGAGAAATAGTTATCCAGGTAATCAATTTAGGGAATTTAGTTTTTTTTCTTCTGGTTATATGAGGAATATTGGCCTCAATTCATGATATTTGTTTTCTAATTTCGATCTATGCCATCTTGTAATGTTTACCTATTTGTGTCTGAATATTATAGACAATTTGAACGAATATTTATATGATATTAACTAATTTTTTAATTTTTTTTCATTATCCCAACATCTTTTCCACATTGTATAATATTTTTTCTTTCTTCCCTCCTGGAATCTAATATAAATTTGTCTTATGTTAATAGACCAGGTTTGAATTTTTTGTTCAATATATATTTCTTTTATGACATTCATGATTGTTTATATTCAATGATTACTTTTATTGTTTTTTATGATTTTTTTTATTTGAATTTATCCTCGTGTTCTTTTTGTGTTGTTGTTTATTAACAACATATTGATTTCTTGTTCGTTATTATAAATGTTGTTTATTTGATTTTTTATTATATATATTTTATATCTTCAGGGTTTCAAAAAAATATTCAATGTCAAAGTTATATGTTTTATATTTTCATAACAATAAAAAATACCATAATATTATGTTTTGTTTCATATGATTTATAATTGATATTCTACAAGACCTACACTAACATTATCATTGAATTTATGAAAATGTTATTGGTGGCCTACCTCAGTTTTTGTAAAAACATACATTTTGTATAAAAAAGTCATTTATTTATTTTTAACTCCTTAATTATTATTATTATTAACTATTTAGAAAAAATAAATAAACATACAATACCTTTAATTCATTGACTCGTTGGAATGGTTGATAAATATTATATCGACAGAAAATTATGATATGTGCAATATTTATTTTGATATAATCTAAAATAAAATCTCTAATAAAATTATATGTCATGTGTCTACATGATATTTCTAATATATTATTTATTAATCACCACAATTTTTACAATTTAAAACAATTTTATTATAAAATAACAATCTATTTAAAAATAAATTTCAAAAAAAATCCCATTATAATTGTCCATTTGAAGAAAATGTTGATAGAGTCATCCTTGAGACAACCAAGACCCCTTCCCATGGATTCGATGCTAATAAAATATTCATTAGATATTGAATTTGATACCTTATCAATAAAAACAAACATAATCTCCCATAAATATAATGTCGATAGAAATTTCTATGTCACATAATTTATCATGAAGAATTATATTTACAGTTTTTATGAGTTAGGGAAAACCTTTAGCTAATGAAACAAAAAAATACCATCTAATGTAAATTATTCCCAATATAACTATATTTTATTATTATTTAATAATCCTTCAACATGCCCTAAAAAATTCTCCACACGTGGTATTCAACAAAAAATATTATATTTTAAATTCCTCTTTATAACAAGTTGAAATAAAAACATAAATAATGTGATCTAAAACACATTATAAGGGGTTGAATATGTTACAATATTTCATAGAGTATGTTTTTAGAGTTATATCCCTCGAAAATAATTGTGTACAATTTATAATAATATTTATATATTATTTTGAATATTAATAAACTCTTTATCAAATCATGATTGTTAATTTTCAATAAATATTGTACGATAATGTACTAAAAATAGATGGTGCACTGAAATTCATAGATCTTCCCCAAAATGAGGAAAACCCAAAAGTTCCCCAACAATATTATTAAATTTATGATATATAGTAAGATAAAATAATTTGAGATAAAAATTTATACTGGCTAACATGGGTGGAAATACATTGTTTTCCCATAAATGAGTTATTTTAAAGTTATTATTAATTTTATTTTCATTCTTTCTTTGTTTTGTGGTTTTCTCATTCATTTTTTGTGGAAATGGTGGGATTTAAAAATTTGGGCCAAATCGTGAGATCATTTGTAGATTTAAAAAACAATTTCATATTTTTTATAACTCCTTCATTTTTCTATATTTTTAATCCATTCCAATTCCCACATGTCCACCCCTGGCCTATTAATAACACCATGTTAATTTGGAGACTTTATAAAATCATAATCATGTTGTATTTGGGTGTTTATTTAAGGTATTGGACATGCCTGCAAGCCCATTTTCTACATTAAATATTTTTTTAATTCTTTAATATCTCAATTTTTTTATTTATTTCTATGATTCCACATGTCTCTCTAAACAATTATCCCTTGGATCACCCCCATTATCAGTTTCCCATTTTTGGATCTCATTGGAACTATGAAATAGGGAAAATAATTTTAGGGTTTCTCAAATCGTCAATACTTGAGAGGGTTAATTGATTCCATCATAAATAATTCATTTTTCAATTTTTCTCCCATTTCATTCCCCAAATGACCTCCTCATCCTCATTAGAGCCTCACGATCAGGTTTGGTTTCTTAGAGATTCAACATTTTTTTATTTGCGATGATTTATTCAACATCATTTTAAGTAAGTGTTCTTCTATTTTATTTCTTATCCTTCATTAGGGTTTAATCCAACATTCATGAAGTTACCTTATGTACATAAGATAGTGTTCGAACCTAGGTTTTGTGTTTTTTGTTTTATTGGTTAAATATTGTGGATTTTGGTTGGGTATATCTCCCTTTTTGTGTGGTGGTGGTGCGGTAGATGTTTCTCAACAAGATTAATGGTTTTGACTCAAAAGGTAGGTGGTTACATGTGTATCCATTTTATGATGATTTAAATTGCTTGTATTATTAATATATCATGTTTCTAATATATTTTCTATGGTTAGAAAACTTTTTTTGATTGATTTCGTAAAGTGTTCATTTTTATAATTGCATTTTATCTTGAAATTGGGTTTTTTTTCATGCTTAACTCATGGGGTATTATTTGGGTTTAGTTTATTACCAATGAAATTTGTTTATTAAATCCTGTTTGGATGGAAAATTATACTTATTTTGGGTATTGGTGTGCCTTTGGTTTTAAAATAGGGTTTTTGAATGGGTTTTAGGTGTGAGACATTTCATGATCTTTAAAATTGATTTATGAAAATGTGTGTCTTCATGTGTTTATTTTTTGGTACTATTTGAGGTAATTTCATAACACTTGGGTTTGGTGTAATAAACATTTATATGGCTACCAATTCTATTTTGGGTTGTTTTTAGTATGGTTTTGACCTTAAATGAGCGTTTTGAAATGGGTATGTATGAAAAAACCGGTTATACCCTTAGGGGATGGTTTTATGAAAATTGTGAGTGATTTAATGAGTTTCCCAAAGTGTTAAAAGGAATATTATGTACTATTTTGGTGGTATTATGTTCTTAAAATGAGTTTTTAAAACTTAAATTGGTCTTTTGTGATGTCAAACGTTTTGGTAATGTTTTGGAATTTGTCGAGGTGATTTATGAAATTGTAATGTGGGACGTAAACAAGTTTGTGAGATGTTTTGTGAGAGTATGATGTGAAAAATTGATTTTGATTATAAAAGCGTATTATTTAGCATGTTATTGGGTTGTTATCTGATTTTTACCATCTTGCGAATGATTTTGTAAAATTTTTAATGGATTTGTTTAATTGTGATATATATAAAAAATGTGATGTGTGATATTTTGTTGTGAGTATGATTTCAAAATGCATTTGAACGAAAAATTGGATATTGTGACTTATGTAGAGTACTTGTGGGATTTTTGGTGAATGTTTGATGTGGAAGTGATACTTGAATGAAAAAATTACATTTATTGTCTTGTTTAACTTGTTTCGTCACATGAGGGAAACCTGAGTATTTAGGTGGTTGGGTGTGTATTACTATGCTTGTGATCTTGTGGGGTTTGTTCTCAGTTTCACATAGAAGGATTGAAACATACATCACTAACTTAAAAATTATGATTATTATGGGTTCCACTATGTTATGGATATGTTCCCTAATAGTGGCTCGTGCACAAGAAAAAATATTGTGATGGTAACTCCCACCAAGATATGAGGTACCTAGAACCCACAACGAGCTAGTGCCTAGGGGTTATTTCTTATTGTGTGTGCTCATTGGTAATGTTGTGAATACCATAGGCATAAATTATGGTTGGATGGAAAATTCAGTAGTTTTGACATAATTTTTTCAAATTTTTTTATTATTAATGATATACCACTTGTAAAATGTTTTAATTTTTAAGATGCATCTTTTAGAAATTATAACTACCATTTCCTATTTATGAAAACTTTCATGTTTTTCAACATTGAATGTTTATCACATGTCTTCATTTAGTGGTGTTATCCTACTGGGAATTGTATAACATCTTACTTACACCCTTGGGTGTAAGTGGAATTGGTTATTTTGTTGTTGTAGGTTTGGTAAAGTTTTTACTGCCACTGGTTCTGGTTTCTAGCAGGTCCTTGGTCGTGAAATCTTGTGGATATGGCATGAGGGTGGTGCCCCTTGCCATGAGGGTTCATGAGATGATTCATTGTGATTTTGTACATTTTTTATATTCATGTTCAGTTGTTTAGATCTATGTAATTCATTTATGATTTTTTTTAATATTTTGTCTGGTAAGAAAATTCCAGATTCATCTTAATTGATTCATTTGTTGTTTTACGTTTATAAACTCGGGTAAATCATTCCCAATTCAAATTTTATGATACCTGGGCACATGTTCCAGCCTGTGGGGAGTGGAAAATCCCGTCAAGACTTTTCATGGGATGGGTTCGGTGTCGTTATGGGTTTAAACCAGATTTGGTTCGTGAAAAAATGGTATCAATGGAGGTTCGCTCTATTTGGGTCATGTTATTTGGGGAACGGTCAGGATAGTCTGAAGATTGGATTTATGGGAATTGGAATTCCAGTTATGGTTAGTGTGCCTGATCACCCCACCTCATGAAAAGATTCATGTCTCCAGGGGATGTCGGAACTTATCAGAGTCCCTTGGTATTCATGGTTTGATGATGATTAGTGGAAATGAAAAGTGAGATGGGTTAATGGTCTCAGTTAGCTCATAGAGCCAGACAAGCCATGTGGATCATGGGATATTTCCCTATAACACTCTTTAAAATGGTGAGTTTATTTTCATATGGTCACCAATCATATGTCCAAGTCAACCATTGAAGCTAGTTTCCCTTAAATATTGTCTTGTGTTTTTTAGTATTGAAATCATGTAAGATTGATTATAAAGAAAAAATTACATGGTTTAAAGAATAGTAATGTTTTTCAAAACTGATTTTTCTAATAAAGAGGTATGTGATTGGTTTATGAAATTGTGGAAATGAATTTTAAGAATTTTTTTTAAAATTAAAATGGTGTGCTTACACCCCTTTTTAAAGCATGAACAATATTAATGTTGGTTCTGAAAATGAATTTCCAATAGAGTTTTCCAAATGGTTGAAATGAGTTTTAATGGAATGGTGTGTTTTGAAATTATAGTGAATGACTGGAAAGTGATTTCTAATCTTAATGTTTGTGCCTATTTAAAATTTTGTTTATGTTTTAAATTATAATTTTTTATTTCGTGGTTATCATTATTGAGAAAAAGTAAGTAATGGATTACTATTTTTTTTTAAAAAGTGGGAAGAAATTTGATTTTATCCTTTATTATTTCCATGAGTGACTACATGCATGGGTTATATGGGATGATGTAGGGTTGATAGCATGGCTGGATGAGTGACATGATGGATACAAGGAGGGTGCCCGATGTGGCACAGAATCATGCATCTATGAGGCCCATGGGGTACCATTGGTGGATACGTAAACTGCTGAACCGATTATTTTAAAAAAGTAAATTTTAACGGAAAACAAGATGTATTGATGACTGGTTTGGGATGGTGTGTATTATGTGTTTTTGAAAATTCTGATGTTAGGGGATGTTTTGATTCCAAGAACCCCAATTGTTTAAACTGTTTTTTGGGTTTGTGTTTGGTGGGTAAGATGAGTTAAAGGTTTGGTTAGAGATCTCTTCTGAGATATGTTTCGGGATGAATTTATAGTGGTTCCATTACTGTGTTTGGATCTAGTTTGTGACATGTCTTGAACAGTGGACTAACATGTCTAATTCTTTGGGTTTTCTCATTGGATAATGTACGCCCACATTATGGGTTAGTTCACTACTGATGTGATGCCCGAATTGTTTCCCCACTGGAAAAATCCTCCAGTTGATAAATATAAGGAATCATTTTATCGAGATTTGGATATTTAGATTAAATATTTTCCTCCCATTATTTTGGGTACCCTATCATAGTAGTAGATTCCTCCTGGAAGGTTTAATGAGACCTTAGCTTCTTAATCTAACTGATTCATTGAATGTGAATGTATTATAGTGTTGAAAGTGTGGTTGGTGTCTAAGAGATACTTTAATACCATTGTAGTCTCTCCGAATAAGGGGTTTAATTTAATCCAACAATGTGAGAGATCTGGTCATGAGATAATATTATGTCTAATTTCTTGAATTTAGTGTTGTTAGGGAACACTACATAAGGTCCCTTTCCATGTAATATTTCTCTCAGTCAAAATGGTCATGTTTGGTGGCGCCTTGTGATGTTGTTTTCTAATTTAACTATAATGGTGATGGATTTGAAATACTCTAAGAGTATATATTATTTTGGTAGTATTACCCCATTGGAAAAACATTAAAATATTTTATTTTGGATGAAGGTTTTTGAATGTTTATTTTCCTTCTGTTGTTTCTATTAGGTCCACAAGGATGAATACCCTGAGAGGGGGGGATAATCAAGGTATGAAAAATTTAAAATTAAATCTCGTTCGAATCATGTTTTTGTTGTTAAGAAAAAAAAATATTATATCTCTTTCCAATGGAACAAGATAAACAGAATCTAATGTATTCACAGGACACAATATTATTTACTTGGTTCACCCTTACTGGGCTACATCCAAGGAGAATACACCAACAGTGTGCTGATATACCAAATCCACCAAAAGCGAACTGCTGTTTACAAGGTTCGGTATAGATCACTTCTATTCACAGATAACTGCCTCTACAATCTTTTGGGTCAGCTCACTACTTTCCCAAGGGTCACTCCATGTCTCTCTCTCTCTGGCTCACTACTAGTTGAGAGGATCCCCTTCTTCCTCTTCGTTTGCTAACTGCTCTAGAAAGGATACACTCAATGTTTATAGACCATTAGGTCTATTCATTATCTCTAATTAATACATCCAATATTGTATATGGATTCTCTGTTGAAGTCCAACTTTCACCAATAGATGAATGTCACTTTTCACTGAAGGTATCATGCAATCTTCTGGCTTCCACGCAGCAATTAATCACTGCCAAAATTCAACCATACATGGAACCCTTCTCCAATAAGTTTCACATGTCTTGGCATGCAATATATAACTGTCATGAAATTCCTCCTCAACCAATAGTGCGACACAAGCTTTTTCAACTTCAATCTTGCACGACACACACGCTTTTACGCCCAAACCACAATTGGCGTGCAACCATCAACTGCCACAATTCATCAAATTCTGGCATGCAATTCCACCTCAACCACTTTCTTGACCCCTCCTTCCTCAACTGAAAACTTGGGAGACACCCTTAATTTCTCTCCCAAACCTTCTTTGGCATGCAACGAACATCTGGTGCGCAACTTCTACATGTGCGACCCACCACCACGTGCGCAACCACCACACCTGTACAACGAGAGATCTGATTTTCTATAAGTGTTGAACTCATATAAAATGCATAGGGTCCGTCCTATATTTGTAGGAATTTGGACACCCTACGCCACAGTGTACAAGTCTCCCCTCGACATGCATGTCTCTACGCATAGGTCTCGGCGTGCAAGTCACTTGCACGACCATTCATAAAACAGTGGACCCCTTCTCCCATTTCCATATTTTGATGTTTTTATGATGAAAAACATATGGTGTACAATATTCCTCTACTTCATGACCACAGAGTGCAAGTCCCTTTTCCAAAACCACTTTTCTCCAATTTTCTATTTTCAGGCCCAAAAATTTGGCAAATAGTGGAAATCCGCCCTACCTTGTATCTGCTCTTTTTATACCACCTTCAGGTCATCCATTCCTTTGTCGATGTTCTTGAATCCAACATGGATCATTATCCATAGATCTTCAACATGACATGCCACCATGAAATTACTTTTGTCAACAAATTTGTATGTCATGGTTTGCTTTGTCGACAATCAAAACATAGATGCCCACTTTGTCAACAAACACTATCACATCAAAAATGCATCAATGATTCTTGGAGGGATTGTTTACCAATAGTTACTTACCTGAGGAAACAAGCGGTGATTTGTATCCATATTATATGCCCTTGTTTTTGTAAAATGTCGGGATACGGTAAAGTTAGTATGGATTGTGTCAATTCTTGGTAAACTTATCAGGGATTCTGGTGTAGTTTGATTTTTTAAAAGCAGTATAAAATGTTATGTTTTGGGGTTTCCAAAGCCAAACTATAAGGCTGGAGATGCTTCATCATTTGGGATCCTACCCATGGTCTGAGAGTGAAGGAGGAGCATAGTCAGAGGAAATCCAAGGGTCTTTTTAACCCTTGTACAAATTCATATCCACTATATAAAATATGGGAATATTTTAAACCAATATTGTCAACATCAGTCTTCTATTGTTCCTATTCAGTCGAAAGATGTGGAGGGCCCTCTGCCCATGTTAACACCCAATGTCATTCTTTTCCCCATTTTTTTCTTTTGAGTTTTTGAATCAGGGTTGGGAATTTGGAAAGAGAGGTTGAAAACACAATTTGTATAGAATTAGTAGTAACCATGTTCTAGGAGGACATGTAAATAGAATTATCCCCACAGTTAGTGCACAGATTCCCAAACCGTGGGGACAAACCAGGCAACCATGCCACCTCTTTAATGTTTGGGTCTTTTTGTGCTGACCCATGCCAGTCGATTAAGATTGTTGGTTCTTGTGGTGGGGAAACCCACTATAATTCTCATTTTAAATCGTTTGGATAGTTATAATGGATGAATACGCCTTGTACCAATGAGTCTGCTCGGGCCTCCCCCTGTTGGTGTCCTAATTTTGGCTGAGGAAAAATATTAGGTTGTCTCTGTTGGTGGGGAGCCTATTTGTGCCTCCCCATGCTAGTAACTCATTATGGTCCTTGGTATTGGCTTGGTGGTAGGTATTCATGTTTGGATAATTCTAAATACCAACATATTCCTTGTTTAATCATTGGGATTTTGTAATTATTAATGGTTTGGTTAAATCAATGTAAGTGTAATATTGTTCATTGTTGTTGTCTGTTTGGGTAAATTTCTAGAATCTTGTTTGGATGGAGATTGAGGAGTTTTCTTTAGCGATAATGACTGAATGTGATTAATCGTTTGAGGATAGTGGTGTATATTTTGTTTTTTTGGATTATTCCATACCTAATTGATCAATGGTGATGTTTTGACCATTGGGGGTGAACCTTGTAAAAGGGATCTGTTTTAGTATTTCGGTGGAGTTTGGTTTTTTCTTTTATCACTGATATGGATTTCTGAGGGAGTAATGATTTATGGTGGGTATAATTTTTACATACATGACTTATTTTAACATTATTTTCTATTTAATTTTCATTGTTAATTTTTTTTTGGGGGGGGGGGGTTCTCATTCATTTTGGTGGAAATGGTGGGTTTTCAAAATTTGGGCCAAACCGTGAGCTCATTTCCAGATTTAAAACCCAATTTTGATTATTTTATAACTACATGAATTATCAAAAACTTTCATCCATTATAATTCTTATATGGCTTCCCCTAACCTATTAGCACTACCATGTCAATTTGGAGCCTTTATAAAACTATAAACATGATGTATTAGGGTTTTTATTTAAGGTATTAGGCCTTCCTACAATCCCATTTTTTGCATTAAATGTTTTTATAATGATTAAATATCTCCCCCATTTTTATTGTTTTTTGGTGATCTCACATCCCCTTGATTCCAATATCCATAGTTTAACCCCTATTATCAATTTTACATTTTGGATCTCATTTGAACTGAGAATTAGGGAAAATAATTTTAGGGTTTCACAAACCATCCAGATTTGAGGGGTAACATGCTTCCTTCAGAAATAATACATTTTTTACTCTTTCCCCAAATTTAATTTCCCAAATGACATCCTCATCCATTTTAGAGAATTCCTATCAGGTTTTGTTGCATTAAGATTCAATAGTTGTTTGATTTGTGGCAATTTATTCAACTTCTCTTCAAGTATGTGTTTCTTTATTTGATTTCTTCCCTATCATTAGGGTTTCTTCCACACTACATGAAGTTCCCTTATGTCCAGATATTAGGGTTAGAACCTAGTTTTTTATTTTGAGTATTTTTTGTTATATATTGTGGATTTATGTTGGGTTTATCCCCATTTTTGTGCGGCAGTGGTGCAGTTGATGTTTTACACCAGTATTCAAGGGTTTTTACTCAAAAGGCTGGTGGTTCCATGTGTAACCATTTAATGATGAGTGTTAATGGATGGAATATTAATTTATCATGTTTCTAATATGTTTTGTGTGGTGTGAAAACTATTTTTCATTTATTTAGTTAGGCATTTAATTTTATAGTTTAATTTTATCTTGAAATTGTGTGTTTTTTCTATGTACTCATGGGGTATTGTTTGTCTGTATTTTTTAACTTATGAAATTTGTTTACTAAATCTCATTTTTCGTGCCAGTTATGCATTGGTAGGGTCTTGATGTGTCTTTGGTTTTAAAATAGGGGTTTTTAATGTTTATATTGGAAAGACTTGTCATGCTCAATGAAGTTGTTTTAGAAAAATTTGTGTCTTCATGTCAAAATTTCGTGGTACTATTTGAGGAAATTTCATAACGCATGGGTGTAGATAATAAAAATTGATAGGGATTCCAATTATATATTTGGATGGAATTGGTATGGTTTTGGCCTTAAACAAGTGTTTTGAAATGGGTTTGTATGAAAAACATCATTATTCCCTTTTGGTTGGTTTTATGGAAATTGAAAGTGATTTAATGAGTTACTCAATTTGTGAAAAGGATGATTATGCAGTGTTTTGGTGTTATTATGTTCATAAAATGAGTTTTTGAATGAAAAAGTGTTCAATTGTGATTTCAAACGTTTTGGTAATGATTTTTAATTTGTTGAAGATGTTTATGAAATTGTCATGTGTAAGCGAAACATGTTTGTGGTCTGTATTGTGTGTGTGTGACGTGAAAAATGGATTTTATATATAGAAATGGTATTATTTAACATTTGATTGGGCTATTATGAGATGTTTTACATCTAGGGAAATATTTTATAAAATTGTTAAATGAATTTTTTAATAATGAATGATATGAAAAATGTGTATTGGGATATTTTGGTGTGAGTACGATTTCAAAATGTATTTGAATGAAAAGTGGATTTTTTTTACTTGTTCGATGTACGTGTGGGATGTTTACGTGGAAGTGATATTTGAATTTTAAAGATATAATTATTTTCTTGTTTAAGGTGTTTGAGCATAAGATGGAAACCTGTTTATCTAGGTTTTTTCATGTGTACTAGTATGCAAGGGATTCTGTGGGGTTTGGCATCAGTTTCATGTAAGAAGATTGACACATACAACACTAACTAAACTATGATGTTGATGATTGGAGACCACTATGTTATGGTTATGTTCCCTAATAGTGGCTCGTGCACGAGAACATAAATTTTGATGCTTAATCTAACCGAGAAACGAGGTACATGGGACCTACAACGAGCTTGTGCCAAAGGGTTATTTCCTATTGCTTGTGGTCATTAGTAACATTGTTCTTACCGTCAGCAAAAAGTATGGTTGACTGGAAAATTCAGTAGTGTGTCCATTATTTTTTAAAAAGTGCTGATTCTTAATGATATACCACAAGAAATCTATTTTATTTTTTATGTTTCATCTTTTAGAAATTATAACTAACATTTTGGATTTATGAAAAAATGAAATATTTTCATCTTTGAATTATTATCATAGGGAAACCATTAGTGGAGGTATTCTATTAAACATTTTCACACACCCTATATACACCCTTGGTTATAATTAGACTTGGTTATTTTTATGTCGCAAATTGGGTGCCGTTTTTAGTGTTAGTGGTTCGGGTTTCTAGCAAGTCATTGGTGGGGAAGTCTTATGGAGGTGGCTTGAGGGAAGTGCCCGTTACCATGAGGGTTCTTGGGAAGTTTACTTTTGGGTTTTTACCTTTTTTATGGTCATGTAGAGTTCTTTTAAATTCTATAATTCAATTTTTAATTTCTATAAAAGATTATTTGGTTTGAAAAATCTAGATTCAATTTACTGGATTCACTTTTTAGTTTATAAACTGTGGTAAATCATTCACAATTCTCAATTTATATCACCAAGGAACTTATGGAAGCCCATGGGGATTAGGAATAACCTTTGGTCCTTGTCACAAGCTTGTTTTGATACTGGTTTTTGTGGAGACCAAATTTGGTTCGTGACAATTAGTACTTGATGAACCATGTCATAGTGCAGACCCTTGGTAATTTCAAGTGTAGTAAATTTTGATAATAAATGTCTTAAGTATAAATCCACAATTATTTATGTCATTGAATGTTCTTATATGAAAAAATGTGTATTGATAATTAGAAAATATGATAATTTATTAACCCAAATGGTTAAATACCTTCAGGTTGTGGGGAAGAATCAAGGTATGATAGATGAAAAAAATATATCTTTTGGATCTTGTTTTATTATTAAATAATACTCTATTCTCTCACACACGCATATAACAAAACAAATGGATGTTAAAACATTCAAAAGAGAAAACAATTTTACATTGTTCACTATCACTAGGCTACATCCAAGGAGAATACAGTGATAATGTGTTGATGTAACAAATACACTAATTCATAGTTTTAATAAAAGGTTTGGAGTGGAATCATTATCCCTCTTGGTTTACAATCATTCACAATATTAAAAATCATTTCTCTCTTTTATAATTTGACCATGCTTCTCCTATAGTAGAAAATTCAAATAATCAGTTATTAGTTGATTAAATCATATATATCTTTATTCTTATTGATTCATCAATGAGATTAAAACCACCTTTATGCAAGAATTTTTATCATAGAGCATGTGATCCCAATGTAGTACCCCTTCATGTGGCCCCTTTTTGAGACCAATTTGCAAAACCACTATAAAATACACCTCCATGACACTACTCTGTGGGATAACTTTATAGATCTCCATTGTGAGACCTTATTGTATTTATATGGATCATCAGTCTTTTTTATTTTCATGTAGATTGCAAGACCCTATCCTTTTGATATGGATGATGTGACATTATTCTATTATTGCGAATTGTGTGACTATATTATATTCATGTGGATCTCATGTCTCTAGTTTGATACAATGTTTAGGTTATGATGATCATGTCATATCATTGGGGTTATCTATGTGTTCAACCGCACGATATGTATTTCACTTCTCGAGAATCCTCTATGAGATCTATTTTCAATACCATTTTCTAATTACACGGATTGAAATACTCAGGCATAATACATTGTTTTCTTTATGATATATATTTTTTCTTTCGATCAATAAACTTATTAAATCGTTTTTCATCTTAATTAGGGGTTAAGGGTGTATATAAGAATAAATCCACTTCTTTAACTAAAAAAAATGCGGTTTGTATCCCATTACACCACCTCATCAATAAATATTATGTTCTTCATGTGATCACTTCATGTGATGACCTACCACATCCCATGACCGGTATTTGTTATCACATTCTACATGTCCCATGTGCTTCAATAATCACCACCATTTTATTCAAGGACATTATGTGATCTAATAAAAGCCATGGGTTCCTTTCATGTTCCCATCATGATATCCAAAAAAATCATATAGTCAAAGACATTGGCTTTCATTGATTTGCATGAAACCATTAAGAGGTCCTAAGATAACCA
Organism: Viscum album; assembly: GCA_963277665.1. NCBI lineage: Eukaryota > Viridiplantae > Streptophyta > Magnoliopsida > Santalales > Viscaceae > Viscum > Viscum album. Next base: position 637,114,148 of record OY728134.1, read on the forward strand.
TGAAATCCAATGATTTTTAATGACCGTGATATATATGAGTGATTCATATCCTATTTTCCATCATGTACTTCATGTGATCACACAGTGAGATCTAATGAAAATCATATAAGATGTCTTCATAAACTTCCCAAGATCTCAATGTGATATATTCTAAAAATCATGTGATTATACAAATGACTCCTTTGTTTAATTGTAGAGACCCAAAACATGATGTACATGGACATTACATTGCTTTTGCGGAATACTTAGTACATAACAAAAACAGACACACAAGGACCATAATAGTTTAGTGTCTTTGGAAACCTGGAACGTAATCTTTTAATCATGGTGAAAGATCTTAAACATCTCCCATTAAGATCTTACCCTATTTTTTCTTACCTAAAACATTTCTTTATAACCTGGGGAAAATAAAACATAAAAATGGTCAGCTTAAATGCTCAGTAAGGGTAGGAATGGATAAAATAAAAAAACCATATGCATTTGAATATAAAAACATGTACATAATTTTTAAACATCAAAATCATGTGCAATGACATAAAACATGGCAGTACGTAAGGCATAGATAAAAATAGAAAATCAATCATGATAAAATAGCTTGTAAATAAAACTTTTAATTGTGGAAAAACTTTAAGAAAATGATATGCTTTCCACAGTATCCAAGGCGTTACTGCCAAGACCATCTTAGTGAACAAAGTCCCTTTCTGAATCGAGTTCACTCCTCGTTCCAGTCCTGTATTACTAAACCAGATTAACTTACCATTCCATCCATGTCTATCTCATGAGATATAACTCTTTACCCAATGTATTGGAGGGAGATATAGGTCCCACCCATCTCATAATGAAATCATTCTTACTTGTGCCACAAAATAAACATACATCATTCATAATAACCCAATAAATTAAATGGGTTTCAGAAACATCATCCCTTCATCACATAATCTATATAAACGAAATGGATATCATTTCATAATAAGAAAAGTGAAATCATTTAAATCATAGAGACATTATACTTGAAACTTACACATATGAAATAATTTCATCTTAGATGAAGAATGGTTTTGATAAAACACTTGAAATGAATTCTTGAGGAAAATACCCTTTCTTCTTCAAAATTCATTTTCTTTTCACAAAATGTCAGGAAATTTTAAAAGAAAAGGATTTTGTTGAAAATAGTCATGAAATCATTTGGATTATGCTTCATGAATATAAGGCTTTATAAAACCGTAAAAAAATTTTCATGCCGTATAAGTTAAAAATAACATTCTTCTCGTGCTTTTTTCGGAAAAGTCAAAAAGTACCTCGTAACATAAACAAAAGAAAGATTCCTTACAAACCATGTAATAAAAGACAAAATTGTGAGAAAAGACATAAAACATACATAAAAACACTTTTAGAAAACATGTACTTGGATGATAACAATAACCCCAGCAAATACTTACAAATAAACAATCTCGGATAAGAACGAGATTTGAATGGTTATCCCTTACCTTAGGTCCGATATGATTCACACGAATCTGAAACTCCTGTATAATGATTTAAATAAGGTCATTGACTTATTAAAAAATCATATTCATTGTTATGATATCATATATGGTAAACCTATGACTTTATATTACTCGTTCTTTTGTAAGTTCAATGATAAAGCAACGTTTTGGGTAAAATCGTTTTATTTATAATACATGTTTGGACTTTTTGTTCTTGATATCATTACTTATATACTGATTTAATTAATTCCAGAATGTAAAAACTGATTTATATGTAATATATATTTAGAATATACATATATATATGATAGATCATTAAATGGAATGAAATACACCGTTCTTGGAGACGGTAAGCCGTACGTACGCATGAACTCTGTTTTCCTTTCCATATTGAATTGAATAGAATTTAGTAGATAATATTCATATATATAGACACAAATACAGTATCATTATTATGTTATATATTTCATGATTACTTATTATATATACTTTATAATCATTCATGAATGGTTAACATGGAGAATGAATCTCATCGCGTCGTGGAGAGGGTAGTCCGTACGTACGCACGAGCGATGATATCATTCCCATGATCGTGGAATTGTATTGAAGTGTATGTATAATATTTCAGTATCAATATCAGTTTACAATAATCATATATAGTTATTTATTTACACCATTATACCCATCCATGTAAGGTGGTGGTCGAAAACAGATTACACCACGGCGTGGAGACGGTATTCCGTATGTACGCACGCACGGTGATTTCGTTTTCCGTAGGATGGATAGATGGTGAAAAAGGGTTTTTTCAAACTTATAATAACATATCAGTGTATTATTGATACTGATGTTATTACTTCATAATGAAACAACTAAAGAAGAATAAGTAGAAGAAGAAATAATGTCAAAAGAATCGGTAACAGACATTACCTCTTCTTTGAATCTCCTCTTCTTTACCTTCTATTAGGGCACTAAATATGGTCTTTTAAGAAGACCAGGACCTATAGGATGTTTCTATGGAAGTGTATAAGAGATATTTTTAGGGTTTGGCCGAGCATGAACGCTCAAAGTGGTGTGAGGAAGAGAGGGAGGTGGTGCCTTTTTATAAGGGAGGAGAGGGGCCCCTTAGGAAAACTTAAAATATTTGTTTATTATAAAGTCATATTCGGATTTTAATAGCTCAAAATTGATTCATTTTTAAGATAAGGTGGGTATGGGTCAAAATGAGCTCATCCAATATAATTTATACAAGTTTAGGTTTCTATTTTGACCTTATCATTTAGATTTAACTTTAAGTTAAATAAGTTTACTTTTACCATGTCTTCTTGTTTTCTTACACTACATGGTTAATAAACATAATATAACAAGCCAAAAGAACCCCAAGTTTTTTATTATTAATATATATAACCCTATATAAGTCATTCTCCCAAACCATAGATTTTTATGAATAAAATAACAATTAATAATACAAGATTTTTTTAAAACTTATTTTTTTTCAATTTTGACACTATTTGGTAATTGATTTTTGTGAAACTCATAACAGAATGATTAGTTAGAAAACAATTAATTAAATCAATAATAACATGTCATATTAACCTATAAAATTAAGGTAATTCATAAAAAGTCACAAATTACATTTATTTGATTATTTATAACGTCAATTATGTCAATATTTCATTAATGAGATAATTACTACATCATCATTGTGTCATGATGAAATTAAATTATTTAATGTCTAAAAATTATAAATAAACTATCATTATGTAGGAAATATTTTTATCTTTCTAATAAATAATTATAGTCTAATTTATCATATTTATAACCCTATATTAAAATTTTTTAGTTATTAAAATTTGATTTTAACTATTTTAACTATTCTTCAAATAAAATAATATTAAATGTCCTAATCTAATCCAAGTGCGCCTAAATTGTCATATTTTATTCCTAAAGTTATTTTTGGTCGAATTAAAATTATACAATAGAATTATGTCATGTGTTAGGATAATAATAATATCATTTTTACCCTTAATTACTCTATTTACTTTTAACCGTGGTAAAAAAAAGTAAAATGTTATTATTCCACAAAAATTATTTTCATCCCATTGAACCAAATTTTAGTCATTTATATTAACTGTGTCTCTCTTATTTTCGAAATTCAATTCAAAGAAGTGTTAAAATATCATTTAAATGAAAAAGTCAGTTTTTTAACTACCACTAAGTGGTTTCACTATTTATCAAAAATTGAAGTTTTTCAGAAAAATACCAAAAATTCATCCTAAGAATTATTTGATATTCTGAATTCAAAATTTATGTCTATTTATCCAAATTCAAAACATAGAAGTGGCATTAATTAATTTTAAAATTAATTCCCGTTATCAAAACAAATAGCGTGTTTTTAAGAAACAAAAACTATCAAAATATTGATACTTGTTTATATCTAATTTCCAAGTGAAATTAATACCAATGGAAAAAATTGGATTAAATGGTAAAAATATATTCTAATTACTCTTTAAAACAAATTAAAAATACAATATTACCATAAAATTTATTGCGAAGCAAATTTTTTTTTATTAAAATATAACGTGTTTTTACTATTCATTAAAATATGAAAGTTATCAGAATAATATGAAAAATTTATCCAAAGTAAATTTTTATATCTTGATTCCAAAGAAGAATTTTATTTTCTCAAATTGAACTTATAGACATGTCAAAAACAAGATTTAAGATGGGTGTGCCATCCAAAGGCTGGAAACTGCTATTTTTTTAAAATACATATTTTACACAAAAATATTATTTTGTACTCATACCATATTCTAGAAAATGTGTAAGATAATGTTATAAAATTAAAAATGTAGTTAATAAAATTCATAAAGGCTAGTCCATAATAATATCATAACAATATATCGTTGTTTAGTGAAACCCGGTATTGCGTACTACACACGCTATCGAGGTAGGTCACGATTGCGTGTAATGAAATCCAAGAATAGTGTTGCATATACTGCAAGCTAATGTGGTGTTGCATATAGTACAAGCTAATATTGGTGTAGTGTATAATATAAGATCAAAGAAATTAAAAATAATATATCTCATAAAATCTCAGGGTGTTACATTCTACCCCATTAAAATGAATTCCATCCTCCAAATTCGTCGGGGTTATAAATCTTTTACTATTCATAGAAACCAAAATCATAAAAAGGAATAGTAAAACTTAATTTTAAAAACTAAAGTATGAAATATAATGATTACCCAAAGTAACTCATCAATGGGATTCCATATACGAGAACATAGGTGAAAATATGGATATGGAAGAAAAATATAACCATCATGTTCTGATGGAGAGTGGTAGAGAACATGGCTATGAAAAACAATCAATCACAAAGCCATAAATTTGTGATGATCTAAGGTACCATCTGATTCATCAGATATAAGAACACTTGGAAAACATTTTTGTTTTTCAATATCATTTCCCTAAAGTTGAAAATTTTGAATTAAAAGAAATACTTTCTTGATTTTGGTACAATCTCAATGTTGTTCATGCTTTGAACAATTTTCACTTCATCTCTTAAATAAATGAAGTTGAATTTGTTATTCGTGAAGTGTTAACAGATCATGTGATATAATGATGGTTCATTCCATATGTTTCAAAAAAAATGTTAGAAAAAGTAATCAAATATACATAAGTTGATCTATGGTGAGTTTAATCATATATGATTCCAAAAATGAACTTATACTTCATATATCATACCTCTTAATAAAATAAAACTAGTTTATACTAACCAGGGACTTCCTCTAGGCCAGTGGTATGTGATAAAGGCCAGTCACACTTCGTTTGTGGGTTTGATTCCCACAACATTGTCCGACACGATGGGTGGTCACCCATCCTGCAGGTTGTCATTTTTCTATAATTACATCATTATGAACTTCCATCGATAATATCAAAAACAGTTATAGCCTTAAACTAACTTATGTTCAACAGAATCCATTTTAAATCTTTAGGCTTATCCAAAATACTTCTGTCCAAGCTTATATTATAAAGAAAACAATTACTTGAATTGTCATCTACCGAGCATGTGAATACCATCCTTTATCCCAGATTTATCTTGTTGATGACATTCCAATCATGTGAATACATTAATCATGTATTCTCTTGAAAAATTAATACCCATTTAACCTTAGTGAAAACATGAATTCTGTCAAAAGTTAACACTTTCTACATATGAAAATCTCAAAATTTCTGTATACTCAAACCATGATATCACTTTGTCCTTATTTTAGTCATGAGATCATGATTACTATCATATTATTTTCTCATTAACCCTTTATTATGCTGATTTCTTCTTCTTTCCAAAAATATTTCAATCACTTTTTCATGGTTACCAGTACCATATAATTATTTAAAACCAATACATAGATACTCCAAAATTCCACAATACCATAAATGAGATTCTATGATACTATTTTGAAATCCCATTACATAAACACTTAATCATTACACAACATCATTTCCATACTCAACATCACAAATAGTGACCACATGAGACTTCCATTTATCCATTGCCTAAAATTTTGCTCACGTTGATCATCATTAACCCGTGGATTTGGGCAATTTTTAGCATAATGCCCCATTTCATTGCACTAGAAGCATTAAAGTGTTGGTGGAGAGTTCTCTATAGTCTTTTCTCTATTCATATCGTTAGCAACCTTTTTCCCATTACTTCGACAATCAACTGCCCGATGACCATCTTTTCCACACATAAAACATTTTCTAGTACCTTTTATGCAATCTCCACCATGCTTCTTTCCACACTTTGAGCATAAAGAAACATTCATCTTCTTTTCACCATTGTTCTGAGATTTCTCCTTGAACTCCATCTTTCATTTCTTGTCAAAACCATGAGATAGATATGTTACCCCAACTTCCAATTCTACCTTGATAGCACAACACACAATTTCATCATAGCTATTAAAGTCTTTTTTAGATAATTCCCTTCAAATATTTGGTTTTATGCCACTGAAATATCAATCAACTTTACTTTTACAATTGATGATAAAGCCAGATGCATACCTTGCATGTCTTGTAAAATTCGCTTCCTATATACCAACAGATTCATCATCCTTCTACTTAAGCTCAAGAAACTATTTTTCCATCTTTATTCGAAGAATACGAGGGAAGTACTTACTGAAAAACTAGTTATTGAACTCGTCCCATTCCCTGGACTCAATTTCATCACTTTGCCTCATATTCTTGATAAGATTCCACCATTGATCAGCATCACCTGTGAAACGATATACTACTAAGATGAATTTATAATGCTTAGAACATTGTAGAACTGAAAATATCTTTTCAGTGGTACTGATCCATTATTCAGCCACAAAGGGATCAGATGACCCGCTGAATGAAGGTGGAAGCTGCCTCATGATGGATTCAATAGAATTTTTCTCCTTTCACTTCTCATTTTTCAGTCTAGAATAATTCATTGATTGTGTAGGTATAGAAATTATATTGTTTACTCCATCTCCTGTGACATTGGTTTGGTCCGGAGGACAATCATTTCATTTTCTATTACATTGATCAACACGGTTCCTTCGGGTTCCAGCCATCGTCTAAAACCCAAAAATAATAGTTTGAGAGTCAAATACCATGCTTGGGGGAACAACATAGTAAAGGGGAGTACCTTCAATATATAAAATCTTAGGTTTAATTTTATGATCGTTAGAGAAATTCTAGGACTATAACCTATACGTATCCTTAACCATAGGGACATCCCTAGACATACCTTAGAAATGTCTCCAGGGATTTCACTAAAGTTTTTGATTCCTAGATTCTAAAGGTTAACTAAACCTATCCTCTAATACCAATTGTAGTGACCCGAAACTTGATGTACATGGACATTACATTACTTTTGCAGAATAATTAGTATATAACAAAAACAAACAAACAAGGACTATAATAGTTTAGTGTCTTTGGAAACAAGGAATGTAATCCTCTAATCGTGGTGAAAGATCTTCAACATCTCCCATAAAGATCTTGTCCTTTTTTTTCTTACCTAAAACCTTTCTTTATATACTGGGGATAAGAAAACATAAAATGGGAGAGATCAAATGCTCAGTAAGGTTAAGAATGGATAAAATAAAACAAACCACATACATTTGAATATAAAAACATGTACATAATTTTTAAACATCAAAATCTTATGCAATGACATAAAACATGGAAGTACGTAAGGCATAGATCAAAATAGAACATCAATCATGATAAAATATCTTGCAAATAAAACTTGTAATTGTGGAAAAACATCAAGCACATGATATGATTTCCATATTAGCCAAGGCATTGCTGCCAAGACCATCTTAGTAGACAAAGTCCCTTTCTGAATCGAGTTAACTCCTCATTGGAGTCCTGTATTACTGAACCAGATTATCTTACCATTCCAGCCATGCTTATTTCATGAGATGTAAATCTTTACACAATGAATTGGAGGGATAAATAGGTCCCACCCATCTCATAATTAAATCATTCTTACTTGTGCCACAAAATAAACATACATCATTCATAATAACCCAATAAATAAAATGGGATTCATAAACATCATACCATCATCACATAATCCATATAAAAGAAATGGATATCATTTCGTAATAAGAAAAGTGAAACCCTGTAAATCATAGAGACATTATACTTGAAACATACACATATGAAATAATGTCATCTTAGATGAAAATTGGTTTTGATAAAACACATGAAATGAATTTTTGAGGAAAATATCCTTTCTTCTTCAAAATTCATTTTCTTTTCACAAAATGTCAGGCAATTTTAAAAGTAAGGGATTTTGTTGAAAATAGACTTGAAATATTTTGGAGGAAGCTTCATAAAAATAAGGCTTTATAAAACCGTAAAAATCCTTTCATTCCATATAAGTTAAAAATAACATTCTTCTCGTACTTTTGTCGGAAAAGTCAAAAAGTACCTCATAACGTAAAGAAAAGAAAGATTACTTACATACCATGAAGTAAAAGACAAAATTGTTAAAAAGGAAATTAAAAATACATAAAAACACCTTTATAAAACATGTACTTGGATGATAACAATAACCCCAACAAATACTTATGAATAAACAATCTCGGATAAGAATGAGATTTGAAAGGTTATCCCTTACCTTAGGTCTGATATGCTTCGTACATTTCCGAACCTCCTATATAATGATTTCAGTAATTCCATTGACTCATTACACAATCATATGCATTGTTATGATATCATATATGGTTCACTTATGACTTTATATTACCCGTTCTTTTGTAAGTTCAATGTTAAAGCATCATTTTGGGTAAAATCATTTTATTTATCGTACATGTTTGTACTTGTTGTTATTGATATTATACTTATATCCTGATATAATTAATTCCATATTATGAAAAAAAAATTATATGTAATATAAATACATAATATACATTTATATATATATGATTGATCGATAAATGGAATGAAATACACCATTCCTGGAGACGGTAGGCCGTACGTACGCATGAATGCTGTTTTTGTTTCCTTGTTGAATTGAATGGAATTCAGTAGATGGCATACATATATATATACAAAAATACAGTATCATTATTATTTCATAAATTTCATTATTACTTATTATATACACTTTATAATCATTCATTAATGGTTAACATAGAGAATGAATCTCATCGCGTCGTGGAGACGGTAGTCCGTACATACGCATGAGCGATGATATCATTCCCATGTTCGTGGAATTGTATTTAAGTGTATGTATAATATTTCAGAATCAATATCACTTTAAAAAAATAATATATAGTTATTTATTTACACCATTATACCCATCCAAGTAAGGGGGTGGTCGAAAATAGATTACAACACGGCGTGAAGACGGTATTCCGTACGTACGCACGCACGGTGATTTTGTTTTCAGTAGGATAGATAGATGGTGAAATAGGGTTGTTTTATACTTATAATAACAAATAAGTATATGAGTGATACTGGTGTTATTACTTCATAATGAAACATCTAAATATGAAGAAGTAGAAGAAGAAATGAAGTTGGAAGAATCAGTAACGGACATTACCTCTTCTTTGAAGCATCTATTCTTAACCTCCTCTTAGGGAACTAATGATGGTCTTTGAAAAAAACCAGGACCTATATTATGTTTCTTGGGAAGTGGAGAAGAGAAATTTTCATGGGTTGGCCGATCTTGAAAGTTCAATGTGGTGTGAGGAAGAGAGGTAGGAGATTCCCTTTTATAAGGGAGTAGAGGGGAATCTTAAGTAAACATAAAATATTATTTTATTATATATTCTTATTCATTTTATAATAGCTAAAAAATAATTTATTTCGAAGATAAGGTGGGGATGGGTCTAAATCTCTTCATCAAATATAATTTATACACGTTTAGGTTTCTATTTTAACCTTATCATTTAGATTTAACTTTAAGTTAAATAATTTTACTTTTATCGTGCCTTCTTGTTTTCTTACACTACAAGGTTAGTAAACTTCCTATAACAAGCCAAACGAACCCCAAATTGTTTATTATTAATATATATAACCTTACCAAAGTCATATGGATGATCCTTAGATTTTTAGGAATACTATAACAATTAATAATATTATATTTGTTTTAAAAACTATTTTATGTCAATTTTGACACTATTTGGTAATTGATTTTTGTGGAACTCATAACAGAATGATTAGTTCGTAAAAAGGTAATTAAATCAATAATAACATGTCATATTAACCTATAAAATTAGTGTAATTCATAAAAAATCTCAAAGTACATTTATTTGTGTATTTATAACATTAATTATGTCAATATTTCATTAATGAGATAATTACTGCATCATCATTGTGTCATAAATAAATTAATTTATTTAATGACTAAAAATTATAATTAAACTATCATTATTTAGTAAATCTTCTTATCTTTTTAATGAATATTTATAGTCTAATTTATCTTATGTATAACCCTATATTAAAAATGTTTTATTTATTAAACATTGATTTTAAATATTTTTACTATTCTTCAAATAAAATAATATTAAATGTCCTAATCGAATCCAAGTTGGTATAAATGGTCATATTTTATTCTTAAGGTTGTTTTCGATCGAATTACACATATCCAATAGAATTAGGACATGTTTCAGGGTAATAATAATATCATTTTTACCCTTATTTACCCTATTTACTTTTAACAGTGGTAAATAAAGTAAAACCGTTACTATTCACCAAAATTGTTTTCATCTAATTGAACCACATTTTAGTCCTTGAAATTAACCATGTCACACGGATTTTCAAAATTCAATTCACAAAATTAGTAAAATTTCATTTAAATGCAAAAGTCAGTTTCTTTAACTACCACTAAGTGGTTGCACTATTCATCGAAAATTGATGTTTTTCAGAAAAATACCAAAAATTCATCCAAAGAATTATTTGATATTCTGAATTCAAAATTGATGTCTAGTTTTCCAAATTCAAAACATATTAGTGGAATTAACTATTTTTAACATTAATTCCCGTTTTCAAAACAAATAGCATTTTTTCAAGAATCAAAAACTATCAAAAGATTGATATTTGTTTATATCAAATTTCAAAGTGAAATTAATTACAATGAAAAACATTGTATTTAATGGTAAAAATATATTCTAATTACACTTTAAATCCAATTAAAAAAAATATTGCGATGAATTTTTTTTTCAAATTAAAATATAGCTTGTTTTTACTATTCATTAAAATATGAATGTTATCAGAATAATATGAAAATTTTATCCAAGGAAAATTTTTATATCTTGATTCCAAAGTATATTTTTATTTGGTCAAATTTAACTTATAGACATGTAAAAAAAAGATTTAAGTTGGGTGCGCCTTCAAAAGGAGGGAAAACTGTAAGTTTTTAAAAATACATATTTTACACAATAAAAATATTTTGTTCTCATACCATATACTAAAAAATGTGTAAGATAATGTTATAAAATTAAAAATGTAGTTAATAATATTATAAACGGAAAGTCCATAATAATATTTTTACAATATATCGTTTTTAGTGAAACCCGATTTTGCGTACTACACATGCTATCGAGGTAGGCCGCAGTTGTGTGTAATGCAAGCCAAGAATAGTGTTGCATATAATGTAAGCTAATGCGCTGTTGCATATAGTACAAGATAATCTTGGTGTAGTGTTTAATAGATGATCAATGAAATTAAAAATAATATATCTTATAAAATCTCATGGTGTTACACTCTACCCCCCTTAAAATAAATTTCATCCTCGAAATTCGTCGGAGTTATAAATCGCTTACTATTAATAGAAACCAAAATCATAAAAAGGAATATTAAAAAATAATTTTAAAAAATAAAGTATGAAATTTAACGATTACCCAATGTAACACGTCTCTGAGTTTCAATATAGGAGAACATAGGTGAAAATATGGATATGGAAGAAAAATCTAACCATCAAGTTCTGATGGAGAGTGGTAGAGAACATGGCTTTGTAAAAACCATCAATCACAAAGCAATAAATTTCTGATGATCTAAGGTACCATCTGATTCATCATATATTAGATCACTAGGACGACATTTTTGGTTTTCAATATCATTTCCCTAAAGTGGAAAAATTTGAATTAGATGAAATCCCTGCTTGATTTTGGTATAATCTCATTGTTGTTCATGCTTTCAAAAATTTCCACATCATCTCTTAAATAAATGAAGTTGAATTTGTTATTCGTGAAGTGTTAATAGATCATGTGATAGAATGATGGGTCATTCCATCTGTTTCAAACAAAAGGTTATCAAAAGTCATCAAATATACATAAGTCCATCTATGGTGAGGTTATTCATATACGATTCCAAAAATGAACTTATACTTCATATATCATACCGCCTAATAAAATAAAACTAGTTTCTACTAACCAGGTACTTCATGTAGGCTAGTGGTATGAGATAAAGGCCAGTCGCACTTCAGTTGTGGGTTCGATTCCCACTTCATTGTCCAACACGATGGGTTTTCGCCCATCCTACAGGATGTCCATTTTCTAAAATTACATCATTATGACATTCCATCGATAATATCGAAAACAGTTCTATCCTTAAACTAACTTATGTTCAACATAATCCATTATAAATTTTAGGCTTATCCAAAATACTTCTGTCCAAGCTTATAGTATAAAGAAAACAATTACTATAAATTTCATCTACTGAGCATATGAATACCATCCTTTATCCTCGATTTATCTTGTTGATCACATTCCAATCAGGTGAATACCTCAATCATGTATTCTCTTGAAAAATGAATACCCATTTAACCTTACTGAAAACATGAATGCTATCATAAGTTATCTCTTTCCACATACCAAAATCACAAAATTTATATATACTCAAACCATGATATCACTTTTTCCTTGTTTTATTCATGACCTCATGATTACTATCATATTATTTTCTCCTTATCCCTTCATTATGTGCATTTAATCTGCTTTCCAAAAATATTTCAATCACTTTTTCATGGATACCAGTACCATATAATTATTGAAAACCAATACATAGATATTCCAAAATTCCACAATACCATAAATGGGGTTCCATGATACTATTTTGGAATCCCATTACATAAACACTTAATCATTACACAAAAACTTTTTCATACTCAATATCACAAATAGTTATCGCATGAGACTTCCCTTTATCCTTTTCCTTAAGAGGTTTCTCACGTTGATCATCATTAGCCTGTGGATTAGGGAATTTATATGCATAATGCCCCATTTCCTTGCACTTGAATCATTGAAGTGTTGGTGGAGAGTTATCTATAGTCTTTTCTCTATTCATATCAATAGCAAACTTTTTCCCATTACATAGACAATCAACTGCTCGATGACCTTCTTTTCCAGACTTAAAACATTTTATAGTACCTTTTAGGCAATCGCCACCATTATTTCTTCCACACTTTGAGCATAAAGAAACATTCATCTTCTTTTCACCATTGTTCTGAGATTTCTCCTTGAACTCCATCTTTCGTTTCTTTTCAGAACCATGAGATGGATATGTTACACCAACTTCAAGTTCTACCTTGATAGTATAATGCACAATTTCTTCATAGCTATTGAAGTGTCTTATAGCTAATGCCCTTCGATGACTTGGTTTTAAGCCTCTGAAAAATCGATCAACTTTACTTTCCAGTTGGATGATAAAGCCAGATGCATACCTTGAAAGTCTTGTAAAATTCACTTCGTATATACCAATAGATTCATCATCCTTCTGCTTAAGCTCAAGAAACTCCTTTTTCCACTTTGTTCGAAGAATACGAGGGAAGTAATTACTAAAAAACATGTTCTTTAATAAGTCCCTTTCTATAAACTAAATTTCATCTATTTGCCTCGTATTATTGATAAGATTCCACCATTTATCAGCATCACCTTCCAAAGGATATACTGCTAAGATGACTTTAACATGATCAGAACATTGTAGAACTGAAAATATCTTTTTTGTGGTATTGTTCCATTGTTGAGCCACTAAGGGATTAGAAGATCCTGTGAATGAAGGTGGACGCTGCCTCATGAAGGATTCAATAAAATGTTACTCCTTTCTCTACTCATTTTGAAGTCCAGAATGATTCATATATTGTGTCAGTATAGAAAAAATATTGTGCAATCCATCTCCTATGAAATTGGTTTGGTCAGGAGTACAATCATTGCATTGTCCATTACATTGATCAACATAGTTCCTTCGGGTTCCAGCCATCGTCTAAAACCCAAAAAAAATAGTGTGAGATAGAAATAGCATGTTAGGGAAAACAACAAAATAAAGGGGAGTACCTTCAATATCTAACATCTTAGGTTTAATTATAAGATTGTTAGAGCAATTATAGGACTATAACTTATATGTATCCTTAACGTTAGGTACATCTCTAGACATACCTTAGAAATATCTCCAGGGATTTCACTAAAGTTTCCGCATCCAATTTTCCAAAGGTTAACTAATCCTTTCCTCTGATTCCAACTGTAGAGACCCGAAACATGACGTACAAGGAAATTACATTACTTTTATAGAATACATAGTACATAAAAAAACAGACACACATTTACCATAATAGCTTAGTGTCTTTGGAAACCAGGAATGTAATATTCTAATCGTGGTGAAGGATCTTCAACATCTCCTATAAAGATCTTCCCCTTTTTTTCTTACCTAAAACCTTCCTTTATATCAAAGTGAAAAGAAGAAATAAAAAGGTTAGTCTCAAATGATCAGAAAGGGTAAAAATGGAGAAAATAAAACAAACCATAAACATTTGAACATAAAAACTTGTACATAATGTTTAAACATCGAAATCTTGTGCAATGACATAAAAAATGGAAGTACGTAAGGAATTGATCAAAATAGAACATAAATCATGATAAAATATCTTGTAAATAAAACTTGTAAGTGTGAAAAAACATTTAGCACATGATATGATTTCCATATTAGCCAAGGAATTGCTGCTAAGACCATCTTAGTGGACAAAGTCCCTTTTTAAATCGAGTTCACTCCTCGTTCCAGTCCTGTATTACTTATCCGGATTAACATACCGTTCCATCCATGTCTATCTCATGAGATATAATTCTTTACCCAATTAATTGGAGGGAGATATATGTCCCACCAATATCCTAATGAAATCATTCATACTTGTGCCACAAAATAAACATACATCATTCATAATAACCCATTAATAAAATGGGTTTCATAAACATCATCCCATCAACACATAATCCATATAAAAGAAATGGATATCATTTTATAATAATAAAAGTGAAACCATGTAAATCATATAGGCATTATACTTGAAACGTTCACATATGAAATTTTTTCATCTTAGATGAAAAATGGTTTTGATAAAACACTTGCAATGAATTCTTGAGGAAAATATCATTTCTTCTTCAAAATTCATTTTCTTTTCATAAAATGCCATGTAATTTTAAAAGAAATGGATTTTTTTTTGAAAATATACATGAAATCATTTGGATGAAGCTTCATTAAAATAAGTCTTTATAAAACCGTAAATATCCTTTCATGTTGTATAAGTTAAAAATAACATTCTTCGCGTACTTTTGTTGGAAAATTCAAAAAGTACCTCGTAATGTAAACAAAAGAAAGATTCATTACATACCATATAGTAAAACAAAAAATGGGTAAAAGGGAAATTAAACATACATAAAAAAACATTTAGAAAACATGGACTTGGATGATAACCATAACCCTAGCAAATACTTACGGATAAACAATCTCGGATAAGAATGAGATTAGAAAGTTTATCCCTTACCTTATGTCTGATATGCTTCGTACATAACTGATACTCTTGTATAATGATTTAAATAATGTCATTGACTTATTACAGAATCATATTCATTGTTATTATATCATATACGGTTCACTTATGACTTTATATTACCTGTTCTTTTGTAAGTTCCATGTTAAAGCATCGTTTTGGGTAAAATCGTTTTATTTATCGTACATGTTTGGACTTGTTGTTCTTGATATTATTTCTTATACCCTGATATACTTAATTCCAGAATGTAAAACATGATTTATTTGTAATATATATCCAACATATAAACATATATATGACAGATCGATAAATGGAATGAAATACACCGTTCATAGAGACGGTAGGCCATACGTACGCATGAACGCTGGTTTTGTTTCCTTATTGAATTGAATGGAATTAAGTAGATGATATATATATATATATATATATATATCCAGTATCATTATTATTTCATATATTTCATGATTACTTATTATATATACTTTATAATCATTCATGAATGGTTATCATGGAGAATGAATCTCATCGCGTCGTGGACATGGTAGTCTGTACGTACGCACGAGCGATGATATCATTCCCATGATAATGGAATTGTATTGAAGTGTATGTATAATATTTAGGAATAAATATACCTTTAGATTAATCATATATAGTTATTTATTTACACCATTATACCCATCCAAGTAGGGTGGTGGTCGAAAACAGATTACACCACGGCGTGGAGACTGTATTTCGTACGTACGCAAGCGCGGTGATTTCATTTTCCGTAGGATGGATAGATGGTGAAATATGGTTGTTTCATAATAATAATAACATATCATTATATTATTGGTACTTATTATATTACTTCATAATCAAACAACTAAACAAGAATAAGTAGAAGAAGAAATAAAGTTGAAAGAATCGGTAACAGACATTACCTCTTCTTTGAAGCGCCTCTTCTTAACCACCTCCAAGCGCACTAAAGATGGTATTTAAAGAAGACCAGGAACTCAAGGATGTTTCTAGGGAAGTGTAGAATAGAAATTGGCAGGGGTTGGCAGATCTAGAAATCTCAAAGTGGTGTGAGGAAGAGAGGAAGGAGGTTCCATTTTATAAGGGAGGAGAGGGGAACCATAGGAAAACTTAAAATATTATTTTATTATAAATTCATATTCAGTTTTTAATAGCTCAAAATTGATTCATTTCTAAGATAAGGTGGGGATGGGTCGAAATACTCTTATCCCATAGAATTTAGACATGTTTAGGTTTCTATTTTAACCTTATCATTTAGATTTAACATTATGTTAAATATTTTTACTTTTACCATGTCTTCTTATTTTCTTACACTAAAAAGTTAATAAACCTACTATAACAAGTCAAAAGAACCACATATTGTTTATTATTAATATATATCATTATCTAAGTCATTTGGCTGAACCGTATATTTTTATGAATAAAATAACAATTAATAATATAATATTTTTTTAAAAAACAATTTTATGTCAATTTTGACATTATTTGGTAATTGATTTTTGTGAAACTCATAACAGAATGATTAGTTCAAACAAAGTTCATTAAATCAATAATAAAATGATATATTAACCTAAACAATTTGTGAAATTCATAAAAAAGATTCAAATTACATTTATTCGAGTATTTATAACATCAATTATTTCAATCTTTCATTAATGAGATATTTACTGCATCGTCATTGTGTCATTAAATAAATAAAATTATTTAATGTCTAAAAATTATAAATAAAATATTATTATGTTGGAAATATTTTTATGTTTCTAATAAATATTTATAGTGTAATTTATCTTATTTATACCCCTATATTAAAAATGTTTTTCTTATTAAACTATGATTTTAACTATTTTATCTATTCTTTAAATAAAATAATATTAAATGTCCTTAATCTAATCCACGTGGGCCTAAATGGTCATATTTTATTCCTAATGTTGCTTTTGGTCGAATTAAACTTATTCAATAGAATTAGGACATGTTTTAGGGTAATAATAATATCATTTTTACCCTTAATAACCCTATTAAATTTTAACCGTGGTAAATAAAAGTAAAAAGTTACTATTCACCAAAAATTATTTTCATCTCATTGAACCACATTTTAGTCCTTGATATTAACTGTGTCTTTCAAATTTTCGAAATTCAACTCACAGAAGTGGTAAAATTTCAATTAAATGAAAAAGTATGTATTTTAACTACTACTAAGTGGTTTCACTATTTTTCGGAAATTGACGTTTTTCAGAAAAATACCAAAAATTCGGCCTAAGCATTATTTTATATTCTATATTCAAAATTTTTGTCTATTTTTCCAAATTCAAAACATATAAGTGTCATTAATTAATTTTAAAATTAATTCCTCTAATCAAAACAAATAGCGTGTTTTTAAGAAATAGAAACTATCAAAAGATTGATACTTCTTTATATCCAATTTCAAAGTGAAATTAATTTCAATGAAAAATATTGGATTATATGGTGAAAATATATTCTAATTACACTTTAAAACCAATTAAAAATATAATCTAACCATATAAATTATTGCGATGAAAAAAATTGTTTTTAATTAAAATATAGCGTGTTTTTACTATTCATTAAAATATTAAAATTATCAGAATAATATGAAAAATTTATCCAAAGTAAATTTTTATATAATGATTCCAATGAAGAATTATATTTTTTCAAATTTAACTTATAGACTTCTAAAAAACAAGATTTATGTTGGGTCAGCCATCGAAAGGCTGGAAAACTGCAGTTTTTGAAAAATACATATTTTACACGAAATATTTATTTTGTTCTCATACCATATACTAGAAAATGTGTATGTTAATGTTATAAAATTAAAAATGGAGTTAATAATATTCATAACAGATAGTCCATAATAATATTATAACAATATATCATTGTTTATTGAAACCCGGTATTGCGTACTACACACGCTATCGAGGTAGGTCATGATTGCATGTAATGCAATCCAAGAATTGTGTTGTACATAATGAAAGCTAATGCGGTGTTGCGTATAGTACAAGATAATATTTTTTTAGTTTATAATAGTAGATCAAAGAAATTAAAAATAGTATATCTCATAAAATCTGGGGGTGTTACAATTATCATTCCTGATATTCTCACATCATGTGATCAATTCTAACAATCACGCTCAAGGTGATCAGTTCTAATGTTCACACAAACTATCCACACTGCATTTAACAATCTAACTTTTTCAATGAAATTAAACCTTTTAAACAAACACAATCATCTAAGAATTACAATAATGATGATTTTTTTCAAAAATCACAACATTTTGGTTTGTTGACAATACATATGTACAAAATAATTATTCTTGTTGACATTTCATGAACATTAAAAACCATTTTCCTTTTTTAACCATAGATAGTGATTAAGGACTTCCTTAACACATTCTATAATCCCAATGAGTTTGTATGGGCTTGAAAAAAATGATTAGCTTGGAAATTTCATAGATGAAAATTTTCATTCTCAAACCATCCTCCCTAAACCATGTTGACACAAAAAGATAAAACAAGATCCTCCAATGAGAAAATTTTTGTTGTCAACTAAAATTATCATGAAATCAAATTCCACTCATTTTCATGATCTTATTTGATGATATATCATGTTTAGCATCATAATATTTAAAATTCCCCTTCTTTCACTACTCCACCTATTAGTGTTTTGTCCTATCTTATTTTTTACATTT
The DNA here is from genome assembly GCA_963277665.1 of Viscum album. Classification (NCBI taxonomy): domain Eukaryota; kingdom Viridiplantae; phylum Streptophyta; class Magnoliopsida; order Santalales; family Viscaceae; genus Viscum; species Viscum album. The sequence goes on from OY728134.1 coordinate 637,133,647, forward strand.
TCTCCCCCTTTATTAATTAAAAAAGGGAACTATTTTGTGGTATAAAACATGTTAAATATCACACATTAGTACATAGGGAAAACATACCAAACCTCCTTGTGAGGGACCTCATACCCTCACTATTCAAGTGTGGGGAGTTGACTGATCTCCATGATCCAATTTATTCCATTTAAATGCTTCATTTGCTCAGGCCTTAGTTATGATGAATGAAACCTATAATTTAGTTGGAACATACTCCTACCTAATTAGATGATGCTCCACAATATAATTAATAATGTTATATTTGAATTCAATGTAAATTTTCCTTGAGTTATGGACATAATTTTTTATAATATCGATATCACATAAATTATCAAAAACGTATTTTGATTGAGTACTTCACTTCTACTCCAATATCTTTAAGTTAATTCTTCATCAATAGTAACTGAATGTATGCTTCTGTATCCATAATCTATTCACCTTACATGGTGTTGAAAGAAATCTAATATTTGTTTTTCTCTATTTCAATAAATACAAATTCCACCAAGACAATTTGCACCAACTAATTTTAACATTTTATCATCTAATAAACCAAACCAATATACTACTATAAAACCAAATAACTCTTGTTTTTATTTTTCATAGTATATAAAATTTCACGTCAATGTCCTCCAAATATGAAATTAAACGTTTTTATGCCTGTGGGAATTTCTTGAGGGGATGCCTCCCAATAATGTTAGTTATCTATAACACTTTTTTTCAGAACTATGTATAGATTAATTCCCATTTTAATGGGATACATAGTGATTCTGGGCCTCTGGTCTCTAGTCTAGACAAAACATCTCTTAATATATTTCCTTTTAGTCTTCCCCTCAATGTGTATAATTTAATTGAGAATTTGTGTGGCACTAGTCATCTGTTTCTCCCACACCCCTCCTCACATTAGGTTATTATCTTATACCTGTCATTCAATTCTTTCTAATGCACACAAACCAGTGGCCCTGGTCATAAGAACTTCAACTAAAAGTTACCATTCTTCCTTAAATCATGAAACTAATCTACATGAAGAGGTCCTTATCACACAAACCTAAAAGGAACAACCCATATCATCCAAGTCACGAGACATTAAATTATATGACCACAACTTCAGTATGTGACATTAAAATATAATATTAACCTATGAACGAAACATGGAATTCCTTGTGAAACTAGTTCAAAAGGATTTATGTTGCAAACATGGGATTCTACTCATGAGATCATTTCATGAATGCCTTAACAATATTTATAAGGATTCATGCCTTCGATTTTATATCGAGGAACCTTCTTCCTTAATAAATTTTGTTAAACTATATGGTAGATGTCCAACTAAATCTATGTCGAGTACTTCCTAGTACTACACACATCATTATTATCATTCCTATTGGATACATATTGTCTCATATATCCAATATTTGTTCCCACTGCAACATTATCAGAATCCTCATGTCCATTATTTTAATTCCCTTTCTATGATGAATGTAATATTTTGTATTATTTATTTCTCCCACTGATAATATATCTAATGGTAATATTAATTTTTGTATGGTCTTCCCTCTTGATTGAGACATGTTAGTTCAGGTCAAGGTTGGCATGGTCCCTGATGAATGACCTTAAAGGGAACTCCAAGTATCATTACCACATGAAATTCAACCATATAGTCAACGTCTCATGCATGATGAAAAACTATGAATTGATATGTACCTCGACTTAGTGGGCCACTATATTTTTTTTGGTCTCCCACCATACATATAATCTAGAACTACATGTGTCTTGATTATCATCCTAATGGGATACATAATGATGCCCAGATCCTACATCCTGGTCAATCCACAATATGATAAAATGCCCCCACCCTGCACAAGATCTAAATTTTTGTGGGGAATCTTTTTTATAACTACATATTCATTGATTCTAATTAAAATGGGAGGCATATTGATTCCTAGGTCTCAAAATCATGGATTGATCTATGAAACTACCCTTCATTATATACATATTTGAAATTTAACCTATGAAGGGAAAACTCTAACCATTCCTGGTAAATTCTTACTATAATGATCCATTTATACTCCAGAACACTCCTTTTCAAAGGAATATTTTGTGCCTTGGGAGATTCATATCAACATAATATTTCCTTGGTTATTAGAGACCAAAGTTATCAAATCTGATGGAAACCATTGTTTTTTGTTGTTCATGATATTCCTCAAACAATTCTTTGCTTGATGACCCCCTATATGTGGATTGTAAAAAAATTCATGTTCTGCCCTTCAGAGAATAGTTCTTTTATGATTGTACGCACATAAAACAGTGTACGAGATGTTTATTTTAGAACATGATCTATGATCATAATTTATTCTTTTATACCATATCATTTTCTCAAATCTGATAACCCTAAGGTCATGGCTGACAAACAACCCTCTCCATGCCCATATAATGTCAGAGAATTATTGGCTGATTCACAATGCAATGAATTGTAGTAGTCATAAGATCCTATTATTAATGGCACAATTTTCCTAGTCACATGAACATAAAAATAATGAATAAATTGTAGTCAAATGACATTACACTATACAACATTTTCATTGCATCGTGATGAAAAACTATGTGGTACACATTCGTGTTTCACAAAGTAGAACAATGTAAGACTTTGTTCCCCACATGAGAAGTCTCCATTCTAGATATTAGTCACACATTGAACCATCAACATTTATTAATCCTTATAACCTTTTGTGTCTTGATTTTCACTAAAATGGGATATATAGTGATGCATGGACCACTATCCTTGGTCCAACCACGATACAATGAAATATTTAGCCACATTAATGAAAACAACATGGGAAAAATATTTCAACATGGTTCATATAAAAATTTCTTATTCCAAATATATAAGTTATATCCATATAATTAGTAACAAATATTTTCCTAATTTCATTCCAAACAACTCTTTTATAGCTGAACACATCCCTTTCACTAGTAATTATCCTTCACTTGGGGAACCCATATCAATATAAACATCCATTTTCTATCGATGGTGAAAGATATTAACTCTAATGGAATCACTTATTACTATAAATAATACGCTTGAAATTAGATCTTCATAATGGTTGCCCAAAAGTGGTAAATAAATAGAGGCACCTTCATCCTTAAAAGAAAATCCCTTTATCTCCATAAAGATTGAAAACATCATAACTATAGTTGATTTTGAATCATGCTATGCAGTAATTCTTTTAACACTTTTCCAACATAAAATACACTTGGTTTTCACTTCTTTATTGATAGTAATAACATTACACTTTGATAGAAACCTTTATTTTACTATGCATAATATGCATAAAATTGGATTTTAATAATGTGTGTCCCCAAAATTTGGCCTATAAAATAGTAGAATTTTCCTCTTTAGGAATGATTTATTTTATATCTATGTTCCTAAACATTTTCATAATGGATATTGATTGTTTACCATGGTATGAGGTCCATACCAATTTATGTGTCTCATAACCGGAAAATATCATAATCATAACCTAGAAGTTGCCTTCAAAAAAGGTGGATGTTGGGTTGTTCATGTCATGAAATACTTGTTTTGGATTGTTAGTCCCACACTATTTGTCAATGTTGTTTGACCTAAAACATAATTCATATTGGTCTATCTTGTATGATCTAAAATTACTAATATTAAAGGAAAAATGTCTTTGAGGAAAATTTGATGGCCCCAATAATAATCAGTTTATGATTTCTATTCCATGTTATAAAAAAAAATTGTAGAATTCTTATATTTGATTCATTACTATTTAGACATATGTGGACAAGGACATTTATATAAATGAGTCTATTTTGACATAAATTTAATCAATAGGCTATAAGTAAGAAACAAATTATCAAGAATCAAAATATTTCCCAATCAAATATCAAAATCAGAAAGAGCTTCCAGATGTTGGAGTCTCTCCGCCATGTGTTGAATGTGTTCCCAAAAATAATTTTTAATCTGTTGAGTGGTTTCTGGTCCATATTTGTAGTTTTTGGTGGCCCAATAAATTTTTTTGTGATTGTTTCCTTAGCATGATGAAGTTTCTCATTCTCTATAGTAATGTAATCTATTACTTATGTTAGTACCCTCATCATGAAATGGTGTAGTTGGATGATCTATTCAATAATGGAATCTAATTATTCCTAAATAAATAAAATCTATAATGATTTCTCATCAATGCAGCGTTGATTCTCCTCTGGTTATATAAATTAGTTAAGCTCTTACTCGGAAATATTTCTCCATTATCTTTAAACTGGACCACTAGCAACGTCTTGTCATGCAGCGAACATTTAACTTATTCTAATTTTCATATGATTGACTACATAAAATGATGGATAATTTTCTAATCAAATCTACAATAAAAAAACATGGTAAACATGGTTAGGTGTCATCAATGTTGTGATGATAGATCATCAAGAGGTGTCTCCAAGATTTACATCCAAATACCTCACCAAACAATATGTCATGAGGTACAAAAGGAATTCTATCCCTCCAAGTATCTCTCAAAGATGTTTCAGATAGAGATATATATTTTTTGTATTAATGCACTCAAATAGGCCCCATATTACATTATTTCAAAATTAGTATCATATTTACCTTAAGTTGTTAAGTATATATGCATGGAAGCGTCTCCCTCAGGCTCAGTCACCAAATCATATTGCCCTACATAATAGGTGGAACCCATCATTGAAATGGGGAATAACATATAAAAAGTGTAGGGGAAAATGATAGAAGATAATAATACTCACTTTTTGGTTCTTAAACATCACAATTAAAAGTATTCCTTCTATTTAAAATTTCTATAGATTCTTCATGGAATTACAAATAAAAAGTTCTCATTTCATGTTTTTTAAATCCTAGGGCTGAAGGCTCTTCTGATTTCCCTTAATCAGGGAACTATACTTCTACCTCCTAAATTTGTGAAAGGTGTGGATTATTATTACCCTTCCTCTCAGATTGCTCGATAATATTATCCACATAAAATGGTTCATGAATCAATTTTTCATGAATGAAGAACCAGATCTAATGTTTAGTTTTTTGTAAATAAAGAAAAATATTTTTATAACTTCTTATTGAATTCCAATAAATATTCTAACGATCATGGGAAATAAACATGTGCACGAGCATTTTCAATTATCATTTCATGAGTTCTATTTTCATGAATTAACACACCATGACCCATGGAAGACTCATCTATAGTGACATGTGGGACATCATTATTGAGACCCAACTATGTTATTTGTAATTCACCCATGGTTACTTAAACATATCCCCATCCTCTGACAACCTGACACACCAATTATCTTCTCCCGATATAGTGATAAGGCATGTAGTGGTCATCATAATGTCCTCCAATACTTGTTAGCAGCCTAAAATATTGAGGAAAAATGATATTTAGTCACTATTAAATGATATACTTATATGAATAACCGATATTACTAGGGTGTTATTATCCTGATATAGTTATTTGAATAAATTAAGTATGATCCCCTGACACTTCTTCTTTTAAGGGTGCATAATTTTTAGCATGATTTTGTACCCCTTCAATAGTGTCTTATTAAATTCATAAAGGATAAGTGATCTACCCCTTGAGGTATAAATATATATAAGATCATACAAAGAGAAATCATGGACAGATGTGTACATCACCTGATTTATAGTACTGAATGACATTGTGATGAATTAATGTGGTGCATGTGTCTAGCCATCATGTATGACCAATTTCGTTTCTTCACTAGAGATAGTGAGGGGACCATGTTGGTTTTATCCAAAACAGATACTAGAGGTAGAAATTGTACCCATAACTTCTATTTTTTTATTAATCTCTATCCTAGAGAAAACTCCCTAGCCTCGGTTATATGACCATCAACACCAATTAGGGTTCCCATCGATGTATATCTCGAGAAGATTAGTTCTGGTGTTGCATTATTCTATAAGTCAATGTGATCCTTTTATAGTAGTTCATCTTATCAAAAAAATTATTATGGGTTCAATGTAATGGTAAAAATCATGCATCACTAGAATTGTTGGATTCATCTCATTCATTATTGGAATAATCCACCACTCCCTCAGTGGCACGTCAATCTAGCATACTCAGAACGCACTATTTGGTTAGGATCGAGTCGTCGAATTCAGTTTTTAATATCTCAAACTCTTGAACATCCTTTCCTTCCTCAGAAATATTCGTGTGAGTTTGATGTGTAAAGGTACCTTGAAAATCTCCAAGCAGTGGGATATGCATGTTATCTCAAAGAGAAACCAATAAATATATGACGTCATAGGTTACTCCATTCCATACTCATACCACCTCAGGCCACAAATATTTATATGGTTATGTGTCTATTCATACGGAATTCCTAACATTTTTACCTTTAATACGATTTTGATCATTTATACACTAGAGGAAGGTTGGGTGACCGATTCTCAAGATCCCTCCGGATATTGATGACTAGTCTCTTTTTCTCAAAAGATATTGTCTTTTCAACTCTAGAAGACTCTATGGACCATACATATAAGTTTTTTTTAGAAGATTTTAGAGCATAGATGTTATCACCAACATGATATGCCTTCCAACCGTACTTTCCCCATACAAAAATCATTGTGTCTGCCACAAAAGGGACACTTATTATTATTTCCCCTTGAGGGTAGGAATAAATCTAGGGATCGGAATACCAAGAGTTAAACATAAAAGATGCACCAGGTGGATAAATCATAATTAATTAATGGGATACAACCAAATCCATGAGGATTATGAATCATTAGGAACATTTGGTGTTTCTAAAAACATACATGCGGGGGAGGGATATATTTTACTATTGTAGACACTTGAGTTGATGATTAAATATATGTGAAGAATATTCTACGTATATTACATCACTGTTAATCTGGGTTGCATGTATGATATCACTGTACGTGACCATATATGTGATCAATTCATCATCACCCTATCCATTTTCAGTGAATGTTCTAATAAGTGGATCCCCATATGAGATGAAGTTAAAATCTCATAGTATATATAGATTCTTTAGAGATTCATCATACATTATTGATAAAGGATTAATACTAGAAACATTAAGAATGAATAGATGAAATTTGTCTTCGGTGACTTTGACTCCACTTAACAGAACATAAGAAATAGAGTGCACCACAATCTACCCCCACATCACTTGAAATGTCATTGAAATATGGTACTGGTCATTATCTATGTATATGTAGATTAATAAATGCTAATGTTTCCTCAAAATAAGGATTACCAACCCTATGTGATTTCCTTATTCTAATTTTGCTGATATAATATACATATTTGGAATCACAAAACCATTAGATTTCATGAATGGTAATAGGTTGTCTCTCAAACATATTTCTAGGTAGCCCATGAGGTTGGTTACTATTGGGATGGTAGACTTGAATGTATACCCACATTGATCATACTGTCCTTTCTTGAAGGTAGTGAAATTTTTTCCATGAATTCCTTACTTCTCCAATAAAGGAAATCTTATTGGGCACATGGAACTTGGACCTATAATTGTTGAAATTGGAAGGTATTTATCCACATCTCAAAATGAACATCACCTATTGGGTGAGGGTTTGTTTTCAAGCCCTTATGGGCCAACTTTAAAAGCTCAAAGTATGAAGACAGTTTCTATTCAATATCATCCAATGTTGCTTTCAGTAGGGTAAATTCAACATACATATATCAGAGAATAGGCACAACCGAGAACATTTAGACATTCCATTAATTAAATTTGACTTCATGATGTTTAAGATAAAAATTATTTCTTTGAGGGCTCTACAAAATCAAGCAATCAGAGATGATATACACATTATTTTACACATCTGTTTGGGCCACCTATATAGATTCATTACTTCCAACTACTTTATGTTAGGTTCCAAATTATATACATGTTTAGCACACATAGTACACCCATACCCATTAATGTTTGAATCCTTATACGAAATAAAAGTCATAGTCCTCCTTAAATATTATTTACTAATGTGACTTGTAAGCATATAAGATAAATTAATAGGAGTGACATTTTTACTCATCGGTTAGAGGACTTAGATCTGGGGAACATTAACTCTTATACATGACTCAGAAGTATGTTTCCATAAAGGGGCCTCTGATTACATAGTCAGTACACACATTGGTAATTCATCATATACTTTTTTCAAATATTGAAGAGTAGAGTTTCACATCTCATACTACTCGGGCTTGATGAAATTTAGAATTTTTGTAATACATGTGGTGTCTTGTTCATCATAGATCCTTTGAGTTTCCATTGGATATATGTAGAGATAACAACACAATTTTTATTATCATCATATATTTGATTCATAGTTTTAAATATAAAAGAGAAAATTTGAAAATGAGTGATCACACATAGTTCACTCACTCATGTGTCCTCTAATACATCAATCACTCAAATGGTTTGGTGGAAGTATCTTTCCAAGGTATTCTTACCATAAATAAAAAAGGTATCTGATATGACTAGCTTGAAATAGGTACGTGATGCAGCTAATAATATTACTAGAACAATGAGAGATAATAAGTGGTTTTAATGTGGGTACTAATTCTTTATAAATGTTACTCCATTTATAGACACGTGTTCACATACATGATTGACTAACATGGATGACCAACACAAATGACCTACATGAATAACCATTATAGTGTAAATTTTTACTCCATCTACCATATAACATTCCTGAAAGATGTAATTATTATTGTACAAAGAGAACCTATGGGTATGAAATCACATGGAAATCATTGAGTGAGTGATTAATCAAAATCAATATTATTATCTAACTTTGGATTAGATCCTCATACTTTATTCGGATATCATCCTCATGGGGATTTTATTTTTAAAAAAACCCTTTAACAAGTTTATGATATCAATTAAGGGAAAATACCCCATGTATTATAGGATAAATGTGAGTTGTGGGATGCACCCAGGTATATCTCATGTAGACCCTACATGATCGACAAAAGGCATTCATTGGAACAACCTGTATAGACAAAAAATATATAGATACTTCCTATGAGAGGGTCCTGTGTGAGACCACTATAAAATGGAACTTGATAGAAGATCACCTCCACCAAGGTTCCTAATATTTTTCTATATATAAGACCCTTGGGAACCTCTTTTGAGATGAATGAAAGACGAAGAGACTTCTTAAGGCACTTCATTACCAAGTCTCTTTCCCCATTCATCCAAACCCTAAGGTTCTTCTCTAAGAATAAAAAAGAAGACTAAATTATCAAAATTCAAAGGAATGATCTCTATTATGTTCTAGAATACCATGAACCGTGAGAGTAACTATCACCCATAGTAAAAAATTATTAGGATAATGGGACTTTCCATAGCCTAAAACTAGGGATCCATCCATCCAAAGACACTTGAGGAGTCCCTTGGATCTTAGATCAAGGCATTGCCCACGAACTGTGTTTTTGTTGTTAATTTCCCAATAGGCATCTCTAGATCACCCAGGTCCACCATGGAAAAGGTATCTATAGCTTATATAGTCCTTCCAAGCATGAGGCATCTCTAGTTCTCCCAATTCCACCCTAAACGAGGCATCTCCCTCTCCCCAATGTACACCCAGCATGAGGCACCTCTAAATTGCCTTGGACTTAACATAGGTGAAGCACCTCTTTCTCTCCAATGTCCAACATGTCGTATAAACCTTCATATTTCCCTAGTCTACCATTCATGTTCCACCCATTGATCCTTCATTAATATCAACAATGATATAGAACCTCATTACAAGTGTCCCATATTTGAGGTGGACCATGCTAAGACCTCCCCCAAAGCCTCTTCATATGTATGATCAAAACAAAGATCACAACAGTGTGTCCTGGTATTATAAATTAACATGGTAATGGATCTATGACATTTATCAAACATAATTGGTCAGATCTTCATAATTTTATCAATTATAAATTCCCATCATAATTTGGATACAAACAATTGGGATTATGGTTAATGGATTACTGTGTTGAGTTGAATCATCTACTTAAATAAATATGAAAAGATTTGGGATGTGTCCATATAGATACATAATTCGTAACCCTTAGGGTTTTAGAAAAAGAGAGGAGACATGAACACCTAAGCCTCATATCTATTCTTTACTACCCTTCTAAGATATCATACTCATATTGAATTAGAAAAAGAGAAAATGTCACTATATGGAATCCATCCTGAACAAGTCACCTAGTCTTTCATGTCATGAATTCCCCCACCTTCTATATCCCCACCCTCCTCCAATTACAGGTGAAGGATATAGTAAAAATCTCTAGATGTGAGACTTATTCGATTAAAGTCCCATTCATACTCATAAAACTGGGTCGCCAACTTTTTTTAAGCCCCAAAACCATGTTTTTATACTCTCAAAGGTCCATATTATATGTAGGTAAAATCCACATAGGCAACAATTCCCAATGAATAATCTTTGGGACTCTATTATAGGTGTATTCCCCAACAATTTTGCACTAAATGGGATTTGATTCCTGGTTAAATGAGATGCATAAGAATCCTCCTAGAGGTTTAAACCCAGTATCCAAAACTCATCATAACATTATACAGTCCATATTCCCCATTGGTCCATATTAAAAAATGAGATTCATTATATTTTTCAGGTCCCATGGTCCATTTCGGAATAAGTCCCACACCTTACCTAGCTTGACACCTCCCTCCTAGATGTCCTCAACACATGAAAACCAACTACACGGTTGGGTCCTCATCACATGACCTTAAAAGGTATATTATTTATCATTATGTGGTACTGATCTAAATGGATTCAGATTCCATTCACAATGATATATAGAAATCCTTCTCGTGGGCCTAATCCCGACATTAAAATAAATCACTTCTACCTAGATGATAATAAATGCTAGATCACCCCTCTAGGTGTCTTAATACCATCATCATGATAATAAATTAAATGAGAATATTTAATCTATATACAAATGTTATCATCGATGGAGGTCCTCAAATAAGTATAGATATCTCCATCAAGGAATAACCTCAAGTACATACAGATGACTCCAAGGTCAATACATGCTTATAATTAATTGACATTATAATGGAAAAATTTTCTATATTTGGTATTTAGTAAATTATTCACAAATATATATCAAATATATAAGAGAGACCCAATGTAATAAATAATCCCCTTCAAGGTGCAATGTTCCCAACATTACATTCTTTCGACCAATGTGAATCCATAAGTACTGTTGGAAGCATTTCTTAATGAGCACAAACCATTGGTAAGTAGGTTTATGAATCATCATGAATAAGGGAACCAATGTGTGTTTCTTGTTCCATGAATAATCCCCATAGGAAACAGTATTGAAGGGACATGGAAATAAAAAAATTTGTCTGAAAAGAACGGTCATGAAACCATCACCAAAAAATACCCTTAAAACCCCCTTGATTTTCCATGCATAACAAACCGATTGATTGATGATGCCTCTTTATAGAGTCCTATTTAGGAGATTCCCCTTCATGATTAGAAAAGAGTAATGATTCCACCTGATGAGAAGTGAATGGACCAACCTCTAGTGGTCCAGGTGGATGAGCATCCATTTTTTTTGAGCAGTTGATGCATATAAGAAGGACAAGATGGTGGTATTCTAAATATTAATGTGTTATGTGAGTTCCATAAGTAGATACCACTCAAGTTATTCAGAGATCCATGACCTCATGTAGTGGAGGATTATCTTGAATTAGTGGTTAGGTTTTCTAAATTCTGAGCAAATTGACTAATTGAATGGTTATTCTCATAAATGGTCTTATACATTGATCAACATTTGGTTCTAGTGGCACTGGAGATGAATCACCTATGTTACATGATTTATACGAGTTTCATTTAAGATATAAGACAAGTTTCATGGTTATATAGAACACTTTATTTGGTTGTAAGGAACCGACTCAAGCATATTGTGTGAGTTTCCGACATGGTTAGGACCAACATGAAGGCAGTCCAGATAGGGAGACTTATCCAAGGTGACACATGGCATCATCAGAACCCTATGTTGTTAACGTTTGATTTGACATAAAAAATGCAAGGAAGAAGAACACTTATCCCACTAAGATGACTTATTATGAGGTGATTTAGAAATTTGAGGGTGAATGAGTGCCAAATAAAGTGGATAGTGTTGGGGCGTGGAAGATGAGATCCTATGATTTTTATGTTTGTGGTCATATTGGGGTTCTTTGTTATCAGAGAGAGACTTGGTTGGGGAGAATATGTGGAAATGTTGAAGGATAGTTTAAACCAGTATTTTCATCTGAATCAGAGGATTTGGGTGTGTTTTGATTTGAGACCTATGACTTATCTACACTATCCATATTTTGGGTATACATTATGAATCCTTTATTCCGAATACATCCCTTATTCGAGGCCCTATGATTGTAGTGGATCCTTTGTTCTCAAACCATTCATTTGGAAGCTCCTACGTTGATGAATGGATGGTAACATACATCTGTTAATAGTGTGACATGTCTCCTAGAGAAAGGAGAGTCTCAAGGGGCATCCTTCAATAGTAGTAGTGATAGCCTATGATGGTTAAATCATCATGTACTGGTTTCTTTTCATCCAAGCTCTGTTTTTTAATACTAATGTTGGTTTTAGTGTATCGAAGTTAGTGGTATGGAATATTCCTTGTTTAGTGAAGAGGAATCCCAAGAAGAGTAGTATAAACATGTGTGTAGGAGGGTAAACTGACATCTTATTAGTTAGTGAATTTATCCCTTGGGGAAGCATATGAATTGAGATTATAGTTTCGAGTGATTTTGGAGTATTATGAGGAATTCTCCCATAAGGAAGTTCCTTAGCTCCCCTTAGACAATTTACACCTTTATAGACATTCACTTGGGATTTCACACTATCTATGAAGAATATCATATGACCCCATGTAGTTGTGAGATCAGAAGGATTAGTTGGATAATATTCACAACAGGATTTTTTTTGTACCTAGTGTTTTCCCTTGGAAGGACAATTATTTTTATCCAAGTGGTGGATAAGATCTGGAGGATTGTTGTGGATTGAAGTTACCTAATCCAAGTGACATTTATGGATTTATATCCACCTCTATGAATAAATGACTTCTTCGACATGTGGTTAATGGAAAATTGGTTCTCTGTGTTTGACCTTAGGATGGGTTATCACCAACTACAGGTATGAGAGGAGAATATAATGGAGGTGACATTCAAATGTCACTACTAATACCATGAGGACATGGTGATACATTCGGACACATGGAATTATTTTTCGGTTTTGTGAGACTTATGGACTAGATCATTCATACCATATTATATTAGTTCATGGTTTTCCTCATTAATAAGACCCTCAAATAATCAGCCTTGCAGTTTCCTAGTAAGGATTCAAGTATAATTTGAGATGGTGAGGGGTGAATTAGTGATATATTTTTATTTTAGATTTCCTTAATTATGAATCAACCTTCACCTCCTGTTAAAAATTTCATTCCCTATTGAACACAATGCAAAACCACATCCACATGAACAATGTTATTCACTATGTTCCCTACTCAATAAGAGTAGCCACATCCTTTGTATGTTCTGAAAACAATATAATAACACAAAATACACTAGAAAAAATATCCTTTGGTGAGAAATATAATGAGTAGGATATTCCCTTGTTCTCGTGTAGCACATTTAAAATTATACAGAAGTGTGTATTATTCTTCTAGAACAAAATGATGCAAATCAATGTTTTAGTGCTTCTTTATTATCTTTCAAGGTTTTCATCTTTCAAAAATATTCTACTCTTTCCTACCCAAAATCTAGTAGTAACATCCTTTATTCCTCCAAAAAACAACCTTCATCTTCCATGAAATCCCTCTATCCTCCGCGTACTATGTAGTGTGGGTGATTCATTGAGATACTTCTGCCTTCGTGAACCATCGCTTCTCCATGGATGGATAATTCCCCGTCCACCACGGATGCTCCGTGTAACACCTATGCATTCTTCATCTGTGTACCATTTCTTATTCTATGGAATTATATCTTCCACATACTACATCATCATATTCCAAAAACTGTTTCTTCTTTCATAGACAACTTCATCCTTTATGGATTCTCTCCTCTGATAATGGTTTTCATTCACATAATTCTCCCTCGTGAAATATTCCAGACACAACCATATTCTTCCTTGGAGGAAAGATTCTATCTTATTATAATCAATCACACATAATTAATGGATTTGGGATTGATATATAGGAAAATAGATCCTCAAAAATCTCATAATCTGATATTTACTCAAAACTTTGATTCAGAACTGCATTCACAGCATATTGATGTTCTTTGAAATAACAAAATTTTCCCAAAAAACATTTTCCCCATATGGTCCATAGACCTCCTTTAATCCTCTATTGTAGCCAAAATCACCACCTCTTTTATGTGAATGATAGACCGTACCATGAACTGTGGACCTTCCGCAAACTTCCAGCCTCCACGAACATTCCATGGAAATGAAAAGCCATTCAATGATCCAAGAGCCTCCCGATGAACCATTTTTAATTTATGATCTTCATACCGTTTATGTGTTCTTAAAACATCCTTCATGGTCTTTTATTTCAACATTATCAGTGTCTTTGATGATATTTTTCCTTTGACTGATCAATTTTATCATCATTATATTTTATACGGAAAGTATTGAAACATCCATGTCTTTTAGTAACATCTTTATATCCAATCAAACTAGAATAATATTGGAAATAACTTCACTCCACATTTCCTTCTAAAGGATTACTATAAAATTTCTCCAAACAAATTTTAATATTTATGAAATAGAATTCGTCAAAGCATAATAATGTATTCAAAGGTCTCTTACAAATTGAATTTATTTATCCTTTTTAACAATAAAATACAACACTCTATAGACATCATTTTAATAATTACAAAACTATCTCTATCAAACATTGTCCCAGCAATATCAGCCTTCTAATTTTGTTGAAAAAGAATATTCAGAGGTCACTAAACATTTTATCCTATAGAAATGGATTATTTATCAATAATTCAAATCCTAAATGAGAAAACTCTTTAAAGAAAACAATAATTATTTACAGCCAAACACTTTTGTCCAAAATTAGTGATTCTAAAACATCTTCATCTTTTCTCCTCTACCTTATCTGAAAAAACTCATTATTCTACTAAGATATCTTCCTCAACATTTTTTGAAACTTCCTCTACTTATTTGGAATTCCAGAAAAACAAATCCTACAACCACTCCAACAAATATTTATAATAGTTCACACACTGGCTTTCTAGATTCACAACTGACCCAAAACTCCCCCTTTATGCATTCTTCCATAAATATATATTTATGAAACAATTATTCCCCCTGAGAACACTACCCAATGATAGGATGAGAGGGGGTATAGGAACACATGCCTAAACCATAATGATAAAGGGGCTAGATTCCCATGATCAACCTCAATTCATAAAATGGTTCATTTGGTAATGATTTTGTTAATACGAATACAACTTGTTCCGATGTAGGAACATACTAGAGCTTCAGTTCATTATTCTTCGCATTTTCTTTTATGAAGTGGTAATTTAGGTCAACAATTTTTTATCACAAATGTTTCAATGGATTCGTTATAAGATTGATTTCACATTGATTATCACATCCAAGGAGCAAGGGTAACATTACATCATCAAGAAAGTCTTCATACTAAGTTTTCATCCGCATAAGTTGGTTAGCATCTTGAATGGCAGAAAATATTCATATTAATCCATTCGAAGAGTTACTGAATTCTGTTTCATTGTATGCCAACTAACACATATTTTCCTCAAAATGCAAACTCAGCCATATGTGGATCTTATATCATCAACATTTCCAACCCAATCAGTATCTAAGAACCTAAACTCGTCAATATTTTCTAATCTATCATACCTGATACCAAAACATATTTTTTCCTTTGAAATATCTATCTAGAAGTTAAATAATATTCCATTGGATAACTATAAAATATTTCACATAATGTAACAACATAAACAACATCGGGTCTTAAGGTAATCAAATATAAAAAACAACAATTAATCTTTCTAAACTCTTTCTGATCAAATTAATTTCCTTCTCTATCTTTAGAAAACTTAGTTCGCAGTAAAATCCATGTGGAATTAGGTTTAAAATTTTCCATTCCATCCTTCTTAATATGTTACTCAATATAAATTTCTTGCGAAATAAAAATTTTTTTCTAATTTTTTAAAATTTGAAACCCAAGAAAGTATTTAATTTCTCCTAGCATGGACATCTCAAATAACATCATCATCTCTTCAAAAAATCATTCACAAGATCTTCCATAATTTCAAAAATGATAATTTCATCAAGATAATCAATTATGATGAAAGAAAACATATGACATTCGTTGATGTAATTATTTCTATAAACTATTCCATTGTTAAAATCCATCTTCCTAAAGAAAGTATAAAATTTGGAATGAAATTACCATATAGCTTATTTTACCCCATTCAATCCTTCCTCAACCTGCACACATAACTTTAATCTTTCCCAATAATAAATCCCCATGGTTGATCAATGTAAACTTTCTCATCAATATTACCTTTCAAGATTACATATTTAGAATCCATTTCAAAGATCATGTGACCTTGTTATACAGAAATAGCATGAATGATTCTAATTTATTCCAATCCTTCCACTAGATGAATTTATTAATCAAAATAAATACCTTAAATTTTTGAATAACCTTAAAAACAAATCATTCTTGGTTCCTAATCACTTATCCTTATTCATTAATTTTGTTCGGGGAAACCCATTTTGTACAAATAAATTTTTTGTTTTCTGGATTGGGTGAAAGTTACCATTTATCATTCTTTTATATTTGATAAATCTCTTCATTCACATCTTAAACCCATTCAAGATGCTCAAATAATTTATTCACATCATTCGACTTGACATTTGAATAAAAAAAGTGTGTGTGATAGCATTTTTAGTTCATCTTGTTTGGACCTTATGATGTTGATCACCAATAATGTTATGAGATTATGCTTGTTTACATAGCCTAGGATTATATTATTAAGTATAATCCTCATCAATGGAAATAGATGAGTTTGATTCTTCTTCTTGAGTATTATACCACTATCAATATCATCATCAGTATTGTTAAGAAAACATTCATTTTCCATCTCAACCTCCATATCAGCATAAGTCAATTTTTATCCCTCAACATTTTCAACAACATTCAACTTGGTATAATAAAAAATTATTCTTGTTTCATTGTTGAATATCCTATATCCCATTTGTTCTAGAGTATATCCAACAAAAATTACATCTTCACCTCTATTCTCAATCATTCCATGGATTCCACATTTCATCATTATGATGCCTAGACTCCCAAAAATTCGAAATTGATTCTAAATTTGAGATTTCCTATAATAAATTTATTAATGATTCATATTAGAATATGTCATGTAGAAACATTAGTTATGAATATACACATCTATACTCATGGCATGCCTCCAATAGTGATGATAGATACCATGATCAAGGAACATAGTTCACCCCATTCCCACCAGACTGCTATTCTTCCTTTAATGAAACCCATTTTTTTGGGGTGTGTATGGTGAACTAATCTCATGAATAGTTCCATTATTTTCAATATAATTATCAAATTATTCATTATTATATTCCCGCCCTTATTAGTTCTCAACATCTTCACTAAAAACTCAAATTCATTCTCATATTTACTCCTAAAACTTTAAAACATTTTTAGAGCATCTAACTTATGTCTCATATATATACCACAAGTATTGTGAGTAAATAATTCAATGATTGCGAGGAAGTACTTATATCCATTTTTTATAGGTTTCACATTATCCCATAGATATCAGAATGAATAATTTCTAGGGGTCATTTTAAACAAACTTCATATTTCTTATGCACTGAATTTGGGATATTTCCTTTTTTTAAAATACTGCAACACCAATTTATTCATTCTAACATATCAAGAATATCTCAGGCACCATATTTTTTGATAACATTCAAATGTTTTCATGACACATGTGTCCTAACCTTTTACGCCTCAACTAATTCTATTCCCCCATACCCATGAAACAGGAGTATTATTTTTCACTAACAAGGAAGAAGTTTTCTTTTGTACGTTGTCCTATTGTAACAATCATTCAATATTCATCAATTAAAAAAACCAATATTTTCTATAGATAACTTTGTTACCCTCATCAAAATGTTCTGAAAAACTCAAGAGGTTGTCTTTCAGCCCATCAACATATAATTATTTCCATGATTTCATCCCTTATTTTCCAATAATGGTAAATCAAACACTATTGATCCTCATAGATTCATAATTACCAAATTTCGCAATTCCATCTTGATGTCTTCCACATTATTAAATAGCTTTTTGTATTTTTTTCATTTGGAAAGAACAACTACTATCATGAATCCAAGTACATTATCCTTTTATAGCTTATAATGTTTTTTCAACTACAATATTTTTTTGTTATTCCTTTACATACATCCCATATGTCTTCTTATAATTGTTATGAAACAATAGCTATAGAGGTAGCAAAATAAGACTACCCTTGGAATGATTTCTAGGTTGATCTCATCTTTTAAAAATAATTTGTAGTGTTTGGAACCTATTCTAAATTTTCACACTATCCTCATATTTATTCTGAACTTCCTTCTCATACTTCTTCTTTTGAGAGGATTTACTCCACATAAAACCATGACTTCTATAACCTCTGGAATAGTAGTAATGTTGTTGATTAAACCAACACATATTTATTGAATGTACAAATCCACCATAATACTATTAGTAACCAAAGAAAATATATTTTATTCTTAAGCTTCCAGACTGACCAGAGTAGTGAACAAGATTCTCAAAAACCATTTTAATATAACTCTGCTGACCATCAACCTTCATATTTTCAAACATAACGTCTCCCTTCAGATCAGGTTTCATTCCATATTTATTAGAACCATATGTAATTGATATTTTTATGGACATGATATTTTTAGATAGTTAATACTTTTCCACATTGTTAGCTCGGTCCACATACATAACAATACCATGTGTATTCTTCTCATAACCAATTTTATCCTTCCTCTCAACCATAGAAGGTTACATTTCTTGATCCCTATTATGTTCATCCTTACTAGATCATTCTCCAATATCTGAGACCATGTTGTTGAATCTTATATTCATTTGTCCAACTTTATAATGTTTTTCTTGGACAATTTCCAACTATTATTATTTTTTCCTTCATCTTTACATAATGATATTAAATGTGATTATTTTTATTCTTAAGTTAACATTTCAATTCATCAATCTCTTTTACCAGCTTGACCATATTATCAGAAAAAAATTCTTGATTGTTTAATCAGTAGAATTAATTTATCAACCTTTTTCTTTCTTTTAAGGCCATATAATATTTCTATAACATTCATTCAACTCTTCTTTTAGAAGATATTCAATTTCAGTTTCCTCTCCTTCAGAATGTCTGCATCCAAAATCTTCAATATTCACTACTAAAATAATGGTATTCTCTCCAAAAAATTCTTCGGAAAATATATTTTTGATTAAAATTAATTATATTTTTCATCTTCATAATTAACCTAAAATATAATTTTTTTTCAATTTCAATGAAATTGTATCCTTCCCTTGGAAAATTATTTATCATTAGCCCCATATTTCTTCTATGAACACATTATCCTTTTTCTCCTTTATCATCGTCTTCATCATTCACTCTATGAGATAAATTATCCTCAATGATCCCAAATACTCTACATTAGCCCCATTTAAATGTAATTTTCCCTTTGTATTAAGCTATTCCTCATCTCACATTTTTAGGAAATAAGGATAAGATTTCCTCATGATTTTTACATACCTCATTTTTGGACTTAGAGTCAACAACATCATTTCCATCAAGAACCTTCTTATAATTTTCATTCATGGGAGAAATAAATGACATTTCCTTGTAAAATTTTGTTTAACCCTTAATACTAATCTCCACTCTCATTTAATAAGTGATGAGTGCACTATCCAAATCATCGAGAGATATTTTTTCAAGGTCTCTATCTTTTAATGATGAGATGATAGCATCAAATTTATTCGACATAATTGTTATGATTTTTTCAACAACTGTAGAATCCTTCAACATTTCACCATGAAATCTAATAGTGCCAAAAATTTCATTTAATAAAATATAAAAGTACCAAACATATTCCAACTCACCCATATTAAAATATTCATTATTTAACCTCCACATTTATAGTTTTATATTCATCACTTTCATATTTCCCTAATATTTTTGTTTTTAGATTATCCCATATACCTTTATATATGAATAAAACTATTACTATTAAGAACTCAATTTCAAAATATAATGAGATTAATGAATTTTTATATCTTCCATCATTCAGAGGATTCTACTTATTGGCAGTTGTATGAGGAATCTGTCATCAATAGGAGAAAATCATTCTTTTTTAGCTTCAAGAACCTTATACCCAAGTGAAATAAGGTAAGGAATCATTATATGTTTCCTGATATGATAATTATTTCCATAAAATATTTAAATCCCCTTAATGTTCATGTAAATATTTTTATCCATCAAAACATCGCTTCAAAACATCAACTAACAATAAATAAAGGGAACCATTATATCTGATATGAATTAATATTTCCCAGTTAGGATTCATATATAACTGAGAGGGAGAGGGGTGAATTGGGGATATCTTATTCTTTTAAATTTACTTAATTTTGAAACCACCTTTTCCTCATATTTATTTTTTTCCTTTCTGAACACAATCCAAAAACATATCCATAGGAACAGAAAAATTTACAAGGTTCCCTACTTAATAAGAATAGCTACATTATTGTTTTGGTATAGAAACAGTAAAATACCACACTATACACTATAAAATAATCCCTTGGTGTGTAACAAAATGTGAAGGATATTCCATTTAACTCATGCAGAAATTTAAAAATGATACAATAGTGTGTGTTCTTTTTTTAGAACAAATTGATTCAATTAAAGGTTTCAGTTCATCTGGATTAGCTTTCAAAATATTAATCTTTCAAAATAGTTTTTCTACATCCTAAAAAGAATATGGTAAGAATTTTCATTCCTCATCTGTTAACAAACATGCATCCTCTATTAAATTCCTCTATCCTCCATGTAATATGTTCCCTAAGTGCTTTGTTGAAATCCTTATTCCTCCATGAGAAGTCACTTTTACATAGATGGAAAATACCCCGCTTATCGCTGATGCTCCACATACCACCTCTTTGTACGTCTTATGCAAAATGATTTACATTATGTGGAATTATTTATTCTAAAGACTTATTCTTCGTATTCTATGAACCATTTCTACTTCTATATAAAACATCAACCTACACCGATTCCCTCTGCTAACTACTTCACTTCATAGAATTATCCCATGAGAACTCTTTCTAACTTTTCCAAATTCATACTTTGAGAAAAGATGCTATCTTATGAAATTTTCTCAAAAATAATAAAGGAATTAACACTCATAATATATGTAATAAGTTCTAGAATATCCAATAATCTTAGATTTACTCAAATCATTGATGCAGTACTTCATTCACCGTTTACTAAGATTGTCCCGCAATCTGCAATTGTCTCCTGAACCATTTTACCTATACAAGCTATGTACCGACAATAGTCATTTATAACAGCCTAAATCACTTCCTCCATTCCTCAAACAAAATCTTTATCAATGAAATTTTTACCTTCCATGAAATGAATGCCTCCATGAGTAGATAACCACATGAATTCTGCCAATGAAAAGCCATCACGTGAAAAGAAAGCTTCCCCACAAACCATTTTCATTTTTGATTTATTTTCATCTATGTGTTCTCAAAATTATATTCATGGTCTTCATATTCATGATGAACATGTTCATTATTAATATTTATAATTTGATCGATCACTTTTTGCATCATCTAGTTTTCTGAGGAATATATTGAAACTTACCTTTCTTCTAACAACATTTGAATATCCAATCAAAACAAAATAAGAATTGAAACCCCTTCATTCCATCATTACATAAATATTCTATCATAGCATGTTCCCCAAAAAAATTATGATATTTTAGAAAAAAATTTCTAATTCATCATCATATTTTCAAAGTTCTCTTACAATGTGAATTTAATTATTATTTTTTACAATAATAGGATACAATCTTGAAACAAACTTTTCTTACTTATACAACCATATGTAACCAACTTGGTCCTAGAACATTAGAGGTAGAGTGCATGAGACACTTGATTATGGTTTTTGGCATTCTATGAGAGTTCAAAATTTTCAGATGATCATAATATTTTGGCTCTAGATTTGGAATATCACATCCTCAAATGCGTATTCATAGATATGGGATTGAAAATAGATCTAGAAAATATTATTTAATGGGTGTATTGAAGGCCAAGTGAGTGTGTGGAATGTAATGTAAAATACTCGCATGGAGATTACCTATTTACTTTTGTTAAAATAGGTACTAGTGTTGTGTACCTCTAATCGATATGTGTTACCACTCAACGTCTTCAGCATGTTAAGGAGTCACAACTTACATATATCTATTGAAAGAACATGCAAGACTAGATATCCATTGGATATTTTACTAATTTTATTCTAATTGTTGGTAGAATTACATCATTGTTTTGGGACATATGGTGACACCAGTTATACTATTAATGTATTAAGGAGGTTATGTGATTTCCCTTACCATTACATCAAAGAGATGGGGTGATGTACTAGGATCCTATGTCATTAGACTTGGTGTCCAAGTAAGGGGTATCATGTTGTTTGTTTATACACTTAATATAAGACCTATAATTTTTTTAAGACTATGGTTCCAATATATAAGTGAAAATTGGATGGTAACGTTGTAGATTCCATATTGGGGCTTCCATAAGTAGTGATAAGTCACAACACAATCTGATTGATCACACACCCACTCACCATGTTGTCCCACTTCCTAACAATTTTGAGAGAATATTTCGGAATAATGTTTTTGGATGCTTGTGTTTGCAAGAGTTAGTCAATATTTTTGGAATTTACCCAATGATCATTATAGATCATCACACTCCCATCATGCCACAATTTTGGGGAGGATGCATGATCCCTTTACTGACTAAAGATGGTGGAATTTTATTTTTGATGTGGAGAACATATTTTCATGGAGATATCCTTTCAACTAGGGAAACTAATATTTGGCTGGGGAGATATGGTATCTCTATAGTTCATTGGCATTTTTTCTAGTTACTACTCAGGTTAGTGAGATGGTTTACTATTTCAACGAATGAACATTATTATACCAGGTTCTTAGTGTTTTTTCACATGTCTTAGCTTAGTAGATATGTGTATATATCATTTAATTATTTTCACTCTGATGATACAGACCTTAAGGGTCGAGTTACCATTTGGTGGTGCGAGGAAACCTCCATGAGATCTCATCGGAGTGGTAGATCTAGAATCGAGCATTGTATCTTCACTTGTATGATTAGGTTTTTCATTTTTCAGGATGAAAATTCATGATCATAGAGATAATGTTGGGAATCATTAATTTCTATGAAACAATCTCGACTATTCTTAGGAAACATTTTAGTGTAAGCCATAGAGTCTTCACAAAATTATAGTTCCCGAAGATCCTCATTGCGGTGATATTAAAAATATTCAATATATTATATTAAATTCCCAATGTTTTTTAAAAATAATGTAATATCTCTCGAACAGATTTCTATATGGGAAATTTTATTACACCATTAAATCTGGTATGTGAGTTTTTTCCTTGGTGCGATATATGTGATGTTAGCGTCTATGGAATGGCTAAAGTGTTATCGTGGTGGTTTGAAAATTATTTTTAGAGGTAGGGGATCCTTTTTCATTGTTATAATTGCACATGCGGGAGGGATAATTCTTTCTCTGTCTTTTGGGAAGATGTTATGAAACAAATTAATAATTATAATAATTATTTTTTCAAAAATTGAAGGTGTATACTTAATTTAATTAATTCTTTAACACATTTTATGATATCATAATTAATATTATACATTATTGATACGTTTCTAAAAATTAAGGTCATTGCGGGATCTATATTCGTTATAGTTGATTTGACTGTAGAACCATTATTGTGTGATTTTTTTATATCATACCTTCTGATTTGGTTTTAAAAATAATTACATATTGTGAAATGGTATCCCATGTAAATTCTATTTTTTGTTAGAATTCCATTTAAAAGTAAGGTACATATGATGAGAACCTCTTGTTTAAATCTTATATAATTAATGTGAGTGTTTAAAATTCTGTGTGATGTGTGGTTATTTTGTATATGGATGATATGATGAGTTTTTTGTGAGATACATTTTAGTTATTATGAGGAAACATTTGTGATGTGCATTGGTGGTGATGTAAGGCTTATTTATGTTTTGTGGTCTTGTGGTAGTTTACTGGTAATGATAAAATTAACCATTACTAGTGAAAAAGAAATGGAGACACTTAATAAATGCATTATTTAAAATGGTAAGTTTATTTATAAGTGATTGATTCATAAATATGAAATGAAAAGTATAGATAAATTATATTGGTTGGTATTGAGAATATCTAGGAATATGCATAACATGAAAGGAATAGTGGAATGTAGTATGGACTTTTTATGTGGGGCTACAAATTTAGATGTGGTAGCGGTACAGGAAGAGGCTATGTGGACTTATGGGTATGTTTTGAGATGGTATTTTAGTATTTGTTTATCCTATATGATTTGATTCTGTCTTACCTTCATATATTTTATTTTTCATGTTGATTTATGTACTCACCCCACTCACCTTAATCTCATTCCTCAAAAAAGAAAATGTTATAGGGGTGTTTTTTCCAATAATATACTGCGAGTATTGGTGGATGACTACACTGTATTCCACTCTTTCTCTTCCAGGAAATATTGATATTCACGAATTGTTATTTATAGAATTAAATAAGTGGACTAGTAGCTATGTTTGATAGGATGATGAGGGCATACGTGATGGTGGTCATTCATAGTAGTAGGAGGGAACAAGGTTGATTTCCTTCATGTTCATCACACCCTAATATTGTTCATACCACATTAGTTGAGACACTTTATAAAGGCTTATGTATCTTTGAGTGAGAATATTTTTGATGAACTATGTGTCCTTTAGTGAATGATAGGTGTTAATCCAAGTACCTTTTGGTGGGATGTGATAGCCAATTTCCCACAAGGTTCATGGTATGTTGTGGTTTTCATGGTTTCATTGGGTGAGATTATATGGAAGAAATAAGAGTTCCACGATATATAATGTTAGGTTGTGAGAATGGAAAATCAATGTTAAAGTGATTATCACTACCCTTTTTCGATATGAATCTTATTTTTTTATTATACTTATATATTTGAATTGGTCAGAATGTCTTTCCAAGGATGGGGTTCATTAGATTATATATTAATGTGTTTTTGGTTTTATTGTTTGCTCTGTTGTGCATTAGTATGATCTATTCACAATTTAACAAAAAACATTAAGTTACACTTCTATGCTCACCATAGATATATACAAACAATTTTTCAAGTTTCTAAGAAGACTTCATATAATATTCTAGGCATTTCTAGCACCAAATTTAGAGATATTGTTGTTTCCCAACCTTAGGACATAATCTTGTGTACTTATTTAGATACTGTTTATATTTACATACATTACACATAAATTGGGGGAATTTTTTCATTCCTTTATATTATTTTACATAAATGAGTTTCTTTGGGTAGTATATTGATTTATGCATATATAAGCATGGTGATATTAAAACCATAAGGTGAGAAATAATAAAATAATTTAAATAACTCAATTTGATAACAGAGTTTTCCTAATATTCCTTGATGAACCCCTACGTCTCCTACACCAATTTCATGGGGGTTTATTATATTAGTCCATTTCCTATAATGGTAGGAAATATATCCAAATAACTATACTTTTTAATTTCTTATAACATGAATCTAGAATATAATCGACCATATCATTTTAACTAGTGTATCAATAAAACTCAAAGGGATTTAGTCTATAAATTTTTAATTATTTTCGAATTGAACCTAAATCCATCACCTTTAAAGTTAATGAGAATATAATTACTTGAAGGAAGAAATTTAGTGAATATTGCGAGAAGAAATCTCATTTAGAAATAGTATCTATTCATATAAATAGATTTTATGAAGCACTATGAGATAATGAGAGAATTTTAGAAGAGTGATGAGGTGAATAACAAAACATTAGAACACTATTAGAATGATGTTAAATTTAAAGAACATGAGAAATTTGATGTTAATAGCACCTGGACATAGTGAATCATTTATACTATTTGTTATTGAGTCCCCCATAGGGTCTCTTTATAATTCAAATTCATAATATTTAATTTACAACATTTGTTTTCAATTGTTTTTAAAAAATAACTGAAACTAGCCAGAAATGATTTTGGGAAATACAATATGTGAAAAACATCTATTCCATAACAAATAGGATTTAAAAAATACAGTACAAAATATATTTCATTTAACAAATTGAAAATGGACATTAATATAACTAAAAAATCACTTTATCCCTCAACATTTACAAAGGGGATGTCCCATTTAATAGCACATTCATTTGCACCGATAAATTTTGGAATTAAGGTTTTTCATTGATGGAGGTGTTGTATAATTTGTGCTTTTTTCATCCACAATGGGTTGATAATGGATGTTTTCAAGACACGTGAACTTATAGTACAAGATGATTACTTTATTGTAGGTGGAATCATTTCATAGTGTTTGGAAAATTTTTGGGCTCAAAATCCGGAGGAAGGGGTCCGCATTGTGAAAGGTGGTTTTCTATGATTGAATATTCATAAATATGGTATGGTCATGGATTCTGTTAAGACTGGGTTTCATGATGGTTGTGTTTCAAAAAGATATGGAGCATTATGAACAGGCATCATTGGCATGTGATGGTTTGATAGTAATCTCCGTAACTATGAGAAATAGAACAAGATCTTCATTAATAGGATTTTGGAGTTACATGAAAATTTGATTGGAGTTATGGAATTATAACTAAATACCAAGCCATTAAATATGGGACTACCACCACTTCATTAAACATGAAAAAAATTGGATAAAAATTTATATTTCTCTGAATTCATGTAGTCCATGAGTAACATGAATCAGGTATTCAAAGGGAAATTGAACCTCTAAAAAACACCACACTAGTTTTGGGAAATGCATAGGTATTTCAAAAAAGTGATTTTCTTGGTGACGGTGTTTTCCATGATAACATAGTGAGCTCCACCATGGAAATTTGTTTGTCGAATGTATTTTTCTTTTCTAAGGTAGTGAGATTCGCGATAAATATTCATGAATTAAGGTATTGAAAATATGGTTTAATTGATTAGTGATTTAAAGTGTATCAATTAAAGTCTATGGTAAAATGATTGTCTCGTGCGAGTTAGGGAAAAATGAATTAATTCCAATCTACTGATGTGACCTTCGTGTTATTAAACAATGAACTACTAATCCCATGGTAACGGGATAGGGGGTTGATGGAAGGGTTCTATGGGAGGACTTGTGAAATCACTAAAATCATATAAATTTAGTGAGTCTGGCAGAGAGTGACTATGTCTATACACTTATATTCCACAAATAATGAATATTAGTATATTTATGTATGACCACATGATTGTCAGCATATGCTCCTTAGACTAGCCCTTAAAGGAGAAACAAGTAATATTGTTATGTTTTCTCTTTTCATGTGAATGTTTGATTAATTCATGATTCCATAAGACAAGAGGAAAAAGACCCTACCAATGTTGGAACTAGACACATGACATTAAAATAAAAAGGTAACACCCTAATTCACCCCCCCTATCAGGGTGCTTTGGGGACCTATAATAAAGGCCCACATTTATCAGCTCTTTCAATAGAACTAACAAAGGCCCCCTTTATCATCACTATAAATTGAACTGATAAAAGCCCAACCTGGTACATTCTTTTACTAAATAACTCCACACAACGAAAATACATGTAACCTATATGCAGATATATAATTTAATTGAAACAAAGTCCACATAAAAACTAAAAACAACAACTATATATATATATATAATGTTCATGGGGTAAAATTACACAAAACACAGACACACACACATGCCTGAAAGGCAGGTCATATCCCCCCTAAGGGATAACCCACACAACCACCTTATTTATTACATTATATATATTACACCCACGACCAAGAGGGCATGTAGTCTATTGGATGGCCGGTAGGCCCAATATTTTGGGCCAAGTACCATTTTGTGAATATAACTACTACAGTACACCAATTTCTATAGTACCTTCTATTTTACAGCCACCACTATGGTAGTCACTATAGTACCCACTGCTATTGCATTTCACACCGCTACTACTACTATAGTTCCCGCCACTAATATAATGTGGTCATTGCAATAGTGTCGATGTTTCTATAGTACTAATATAGTACCATATTAAAAATGTGTTTTGTATAATTTCATTTACAATTACTATCCAAAATCATTTAAAAACATTAATTCTTCATCATATTTGTCACCCAAAATCCCTTACCAAATTCTTCGAAACATGGTATCATTTTTTCAAAAATCAACTCAACCTAAGAAAAGGATTAAATTTGTCAACCAATAATATTATAGTAACGCTATAAATAAATAAATAACATTAATAAGAAGAAATAAATTTATGGAAATGTCAATTTTAAATATTGAGACACACTTGGAGTTATACCAATCACATCGTGCATAGTATTGGGGTGAGATTGATTCCTACAGACACAAAATTATTTGGGTTTCATTTTACACAGGTATCAAAACAATCCATATGTGTTTCCTTGGCATAGATTATGTCAAATGTTCGTTTTTCAAAAACTATTGTCAATTTTAAATAAAATGATAATCATGGAGTTATATTGGTCACACCGTGCATCATATTATGTTGTGAGTGATTTATATACATCAAAAATTACTTACGGATCATTTTCCAAATGTATACAAACAATCTAAATGTTTTTTCTAGGTTTTTAGTATGTTACATGAGTTTTGTTTTACTAAAATATAATTTCAAACTACAAACATGCACATTACGTCATACCAGTCACATAATGTGTCGGTTCGACAGAGGATACTTTCTAAAAAATGACTTATTAATCATTTTAATAAATTATCAAGATAATCAGGGAACGTTTTCTATGTTTTCAATGAGTGACACAAATTTATAACTAAAATATCAATTTTAAATTAATAACACACACTTTGAGTCATACTGATCACACTGTGTTTTGTATTGAGGTATAACATGTTTTTATAAATAAATAATGACTTATCGATAATTTTCCAAAAGTATTTAAATAATATAAATGTGTTTTCTCAGTTTTTAGTATTCAATTGTTCTTTTTACTAAAATTAATGTTAGTTTTAAATAAATATACAAAATTGGTGTTATATTGGTGACAACACGTGTCAAATTTTGTTGATGATGATTCTTACATGTTAATAATGTTTTATGGATCATTTTCATATATTATCAAAATAATATGAATACGTTTGCTCAGTTTGCAGTATGTCACTTGTTCTTTTTACAAAAAGTAATGTCAATTTTAAATATAAATTCATTCATGGAGTTATAATACTCAACATTTGTTTTATATTGATGTAAAGTTGTTTCCCCAAATAAAAAATGACATATGGATTTTTCACCTAATTTGTCAAAACAATCAGAATGTATTTTCTCAGTTTTCAGTGTGTCACATGTTCTTTTTACAAAAAATAATGTCAAATTAAAATAAATAGACACAATTGGAATTATACCAGTCACATTGTGCATCTAATTGAGGTCTGGATGAGTCATTCACATTGAATATGACATATTGATCTTTTCCATAAACTACTAACACAATATGAATTAATTTTCATGGTTTTTATTTTATCACTTGTATTTTTTATTAAAATTTTATTTAAAACTAAATACACACACATGGAATTATACAGGTTGCGTCGTGTGTCGGTTTGATGTGAGACTGATTCTTTGACATCAAAACTCACTTATAAATAGTATTCATAAATAATCAACACTATTGGAGTTCATTTACATGGTTTTTATTAAGTGACATATTACGATCTAAAATTTAAATTTTAAACTGATAATGGACTATAAGAGTCATTTTAGGCACACTTTGTGTTGGATTGAGGTGTGGTTGATTTCTGCACATTAAAAATGTCTTATTGATCATTATAGAAAACTATCAAAAAATTTGTAATTCTTTTTCATGATTTTAGTTATTTCACTTTTTTATTTTTTACTATAATTATTTTCAATTTTAAATAAAAGGACACACATGGAGTTATAC
The DNA here is from genome assembly GCA_963277665.1 of Viscum album. NCBI lineage: Eukaryota > Viridiplantae > Streptophyta > Magnoliopsida > Santalales > Viscaceae > Viscum > Viscum album. The sequence continues at coordinate 637,164,108 of OY728134.1, forward strand.
CAATCACATCATGCATCAAATTGAGGTGGGGTTTATGCCAACATGTCAAGAATGGGTTATATATTATTGTACGAAATATCACAACAATATGAATTTGTTTTCTCAGATTTCAATATGTCACATGTTCATTTTAATAAAATGTAATTTGAAACTAGAAACATGAACTTTGAGGCATACCAATCACTTCATATGTCAGTTTGTTTTGAGGTTGCTTCCTACATGTGACAACTAACGTATGAATCATTTTAAAAAATTATCGAAACAATGGGAGAATTTTTTGTTTGTTTTAGTGAGTGAATCATATTTTGATGTAAAATGAAAATTTAAAACTGATACTGGATTCTTTGAGTTATTCCCATCACACCATGGTTTAGATTGACATGCTGTTGTTTCCTTCTCATCGCAAATTACATACAAATCGTTTTCCTAAATAATCAAAACAATACAAATGAATCTTCTCAGTTTTTAGTATTTCACATGTTATTTCTACAAAAATTAATGTCAATTAAAAATAAAAAGACACATTTGGAGTAATACCAGTCACACCATGCATCATATTGAGGTTCAGTTGATTCCTTTGCATCCCAATGGACTTATGGGCCATCTTCCGGAAGTGTTTAAACAATCCTAATGCATTTTCTTGATTTTTGTTAATTCACATATTGTTTTCACAAACATTAATGTAAATTTTAAATAAAAAAGGTACACATGGAGTCATATCGATCACAACATGAATCTAATTGTGGTTTTTTGATTTATAAAGGTCACAAAAGACATATAAATCATTTTCCTAAATTATCAAAATAATTTGATTCTATTCTGGGCATTGATTCTATCGATTTTCTTTTTAAAAAAAATAATCTCAAATTTACAAAAAAAACACACAATTAGTGTCATACAAGTTACATCGTGGGTAAAATTTATGTGTGACAAATTCTTACACATCGCAAAAGACATATTAATCATTTTCCTAAAGTATCAAAACAATAGAAAATATACATATTACCTAATTTTTTTTGTTAATTATCCAACAATAAATATTTCATATTGAGTCTATGTTCATTGGAAAAAAATCTTCTTATAATCTTTTTTTATTCAACAATGTGAATGGTAATTTATATAACGACATTGAATCAACATGAATTGTCAGTAGTTCGAAAAATAAAGGCAATATAATGTTTGGTAACATTTGTAGGATGGAAGATGTTATCTCTATTGTGGCTTGTTTCATATATTTTAATGATATGTATGGCATCCCAAAATATCTATGAAAATAAATAAATAAGTATTATATAAAAATTATTATGAAATTATCTTACAAAAATTAGATGCAATGATAAAAAAACTAATTAAATAAGAAATAGGATTTCAACTTTTCATAATGGTTATATACATTCATGATCCATTTCCATGTTGTCATTATCTCAATTGTATATAAGAAGTAATATCAAGCATGTTGTAATTTTTTTACGATCTCTATAGAAATTAAAAAAATAAGTAATTGATAAAAATGATAATGAATTTAACTAACAAAATAGATAAAATTATGAGAAAATCAACTAAATAAAAATTAGGAAGTCACATCATTATGATATATGGGTTAATTCTGCCATTAGGTATGTCGCTAATAAATTTCTAAACAAATCTATTTTTTCTTGTGAATATGGGGATTTTCAAGAGCCACAATAGTACAAGAAAAATATTAATACAAAAATTATTAATAATTATTTTAAAATTTATTTTAATTATATTTTAAAATACCTCTTTGAGGATTGTAGTTTATTGAAGGGATATGATATCTTTCATAAATTGAAAAACATAATAACCCCAATATTTTTCTTTTATTGTTTAGGAAACTATAGCAACATTATGAAAAATAGGTAGTTTTTATATGTGTTTAGAAAGTGTAATATTATTAAATATGCCATGATACTTGACCACTTGTAGAACATGTCCGTATCCTTATGTAGATATACTATCTTCCTTCCATGATTTTTATGATATTAAAACATCTAATTATTATAACAGAATTATCATTAAAAAATAATATAACATTTATAAATTTTTGTTTAGTTCTAAAATAATAGGTTTAGTTTATTATAGTTTAAAATATCACCTTGTGTGTTTGGTTTGTTGGGTATCCATATAGTAAATATATAAAATAAATCTTTATAGTGTCAAATGAAAATGAGTATACAATTCGTACTAAAAAAATAGGTAATAAGTAAGTAAAGTAATTTTAATATAAGTGATATTATTAAACTGTAGAGTTGTACCATTTTATTGTTGGTATTAAGAAGTGATTGTCATCTGTATGTTTTCTTTCAAACATTTTGTTTCGTTTTTCCACTATTCCATCCAATTTTATTCAAATTCTAATTGTTCTTTAAATGTGACAATAGGGGTAATTATTCCATATTTATTTTCATTGGGAAATACCCTTAATTAGTTTTTATATATATTCATAAAAAAATATGAAATTTATTTAGTCGTAATTAACAAAGTATATAAACTATTGGAAAAACAAATCATAAAAATACAACTCATGTATACACTTACAACTAGGACACCTAGACATTCATACATGGGGATCTCATTTACATTCTCAAGAGTACTACTGACTATCATGGCCACTCCATACATTAATTCTTTACTGTTAACAATGTGAGTACGACCACATTGTCACTTTGTATCCATAATAAACCTCAATGGTAATAAATGGAAATATATAACAATTGGGCTGAAAGTAATTTTTGAAGACCTTTTTTATAGGTTAGTTGATCATTTATATGGTTTTGATTTTACCTTTAATTCACCCATTCCCTTTTTCCATCTTTATGAAAATTCATTTGTTCAGATATTTTCAATTAATTTGTAATGTTTTTATATGAAAAATAAATCGTAAATGAATATCACCTTGTCAACATGTTTTCTACAACATTTTACTGACATCTGATGAATGTTTCAAAAGCTTTATTTACCATATGAATATTTGTGTCTGGATGTGAAATAGTTACCTTAGTACTCAAATAATGAGCTACAGTAATCCCAAAACTCACAGGGCCAATTGGAAGTGGACTGTTGTCTATAATATCATCGTGGATATTGAACATGGTATCCCTCTCAACAAGGTGATGGGTAGGTGTTGATAGATATAAATCACAATTATTTTCACCATGTAGAAAATCAGTACATAAATGGTTTTAGTGTATATCAGATTAACATTTCACATAAATAATTATGAGAAAATTTATTTCCTCATCAAATAAATCTCATTGTGGGGAATGTCTACCCTCGAAGAGGGCGGGGGTGGATGAGATCCTCATGTAGTGGTTGTTGTTTATTTTTTTACTTCAATTTTCTTATTGACCCCTATTATTTAATTTATCTAAATATATGGTTAAGGTGTCACCCCAAAATCCACACCTCATGCATGAACAGACCATTCTTGTAACACCCCAAGCTTCCACGGTACGTTTTTCTTTCAATAATGCAATATCTTGAATTGTACGCAAGTTCGAGATTCTAACACACCGCGACCAATCAAAGTTGCCATTATGAAAATTAATACCCACTTTTTGAAATTATATAAATTTTATATTGTAGAATGGACTTCATTTTTGGATTCAGAATATCGAAATTAGCCTCTATTGAATTTTTGGTATTTTTCCAAGAACTTCCAATTTTCGACGAATAGTGAAAAATACATAAAAACAACATTTTTATTAAAAATAATTTACAATGATAAATTATACAATTGATTGGTTATAAAGTATATTTATAATATATTTTTACCATTTTATCCAATGGTGGTCATTATAATTAATTTCACATTGAAATTGGACATAAATGAGTGTCAATCTTTTGATAGATATTGTTTCATAAAAACACGTTATTTGTTTTCAACGGGAATTGAATATAAAAATAATTAATGCAACATTTATGTTTTGAATTTGGTAAAATGGATATCATTTTTGAATTTTTAATATCAAATATAGCTTAGAGTGAATTTTTGGTATTTTTCTGTAAAACATCAATTTTTGATGAATAGTGAAACCACTAAGTGGTAGTTTAAAAACTAATATTTCAAGTAAATGAAACATTACCACTAATTCGTATTGAATTTCAAAAATCCGACAGACATTTTTTTCATTAGGATGAAAAATTTGGTTAAATGAGATGAAATGTTTTCGGGTGAATAGTAACTTTTATGTTTTATTAATCACGATTAAAGGTAATTAGTGAAATTTAAGGTAAAAATGATATTATAAATATGTTAAAATATCTTGAAACTTGTCATAACCTTATTGTATTAGTCATGGCCGACAAATACAATACATGGGTTAACTTGGGGACCCCATGGAGCCACTTGGGTAATAAAATGACATTAATAACTTTTTATTTTAAGTAAAAATAAAATTGTCACAAACATGTGTTGTTTTACAAAAACAATTATTACATGTGGTTATATAAGTTAAAATTTCGACTATAAATAATCATTGTAAATCTAAACTGTTTTCATACATCATGGTAATATTTTTTATAATTTTTTGACATTATGTAAATTAAATTTTTTATGACACCATGATGATGCAGCGATTACCTCATTAGTTAACTATTTAAATAAAATGAAAAGATAATGTAAAATCTAAGCCATACACATGTCAAAAATCTATTAGATGATTCGATTTCGAACCCTTGACACATTATCCTAGAAATATATAATTTTTGGACCATTAAAATCTGAAACTCATTATATAATAATGTAACATTTCATGACATCTTAAGAGTTCCCCTCCTCTCTTCTTATAAAAGGCCCCCACCTCTACCACCTTATTCACACCTTCAAGCCATTTGGATCAGCAAAACACTGCCAAAATACTCTCTCAAATTCCCTCTCATACTACTATAATCCTCACATTGTGCAGAAGTCTTCCAAGTAAGCCTTTGGCTAAAATAAAAAAGAGTTACCTGATTTTAAGGTAATGTCTCTTCTTATGTTCTTTTGTTTTATTTTTCTTATCCAACCCCTTAAACTATTTTTATTCAATTATTTTGTACCAAAACTAGTATATTAAATATAATAGGATGTTTTTATGAGACGTATTTTATTTAAACTTGCACACACCTTCGTCTAATGGTTAAAGAACATATTGTTTCTGTGGGTGGTGAATTACTACCTCACGAAATGATGATTGCTCAATCTTCTTTTAACACCTCTCATGGTGGCCATTAAGATGTAACTATATTAATATATGATATATATTATGTTTTTTATTTCCTTATTCTTCTCTATTTTTCATTTATGGCATACCTTAATGGTTTCCATTATGGGTAAACTCGATATCTTCAATTAAGGAAGAGCGGACTACCACCCTCTCAAAGTGATTTTAATCGTTAATGCCATATGTGGGAAGTATAAATGATGGAGTAAATAATATTATATATGATATTATACTGTAATTATAATATACCTTTATATCATTATGATTTTATTCCATTAAATATGAAATAGAAATTAATGCAGCGTTCATGCGTATGTAGGGATTACCATCTCCATGAACGGTGCATTTCATTTCTTATCTCTAAATGTTATGTAATATTATAAATGCATATATATACTGGATATATATTATATATATGATATCTATATACTGAATATAATTTTTGATATAATGGATATTTAACCACATGAACAAGTTGTAATTATAAGAAGTTTATTTTTGACTCAAGTACCAAAAATCGACAAAATGACCGTTGTTAACATAAATAATTAAATAATGTTCATAACATGGTAATTAGTGACATATAAGGAATAATGAACTTGATAAAGGTTCTTAAGAAAGTATAAATTAACTCGAGTTTATTATTCAGGAGGATAAATAATGATCGAGTCAAGTTAGACACGAGGTAAGGAAACTTCTTAACCCAATTCTCATTCATTGGGTTGAACTAATCTTTATTATATATGTTGTTCTTTGATTATGTGAGAAATGGATTTTTATATATTATCATGCATTTATACTTTATTTATAGGATTTATATTTAATACACATGGGCGATCAATTTTATTTACAAAATGATCTTTGTAAGGGACTTCGTTTTAATCTCTTTTAATTGAGGCATATTTTGTTTTATACACAACTTTACTTTATAGGGTGTATAAACCCCTTTGACTTTTATGTTTATTCAAAATGAATATTTTTTATATGAAGCGTTTTACTAAACGACAAAAGGGAATGTTTTTTTGTCGTATGTATGTGGTGACAACAACTTCTCTTTCTTCGTGACCATTATTTGAGTTTCGGCTTCCTCTACAAGCCATAAAAATTTTTAAATAAAAATTAAATAACATGTTTTAATTTTCTTTTATTTTTCTATTGAATTTTTTTTGATAATGTTTTTACTATATCAATGTGTTGTATTGATATCTTGTGATTGAAATGTGAAAATGTTATGTTTCATTTATACATGATTTATGTGATATGAATATGTTATGGTTTATGATATGTTTAAACCTTTTCATATAAGGAATGCATTGGACATAATAAGTGATGGGTGGACCCCACTATAGCTCCTCGATGCATCAGTAGGTCTCATGAGACAAACTAGTGTCTTGGCATGAGGCCTTGATAAAATCTTATTTGTAGTCTTGGCATGAGGCCTTGGTTTCATGGTAATGATAGTCTGGAATTATGCATTCCATCATTATGACAGTGGGTATTGATATTTCATGTCATTATTTGACTAGTATAATATCCATGTGAATACGTATATTTCAATTTTTCATTTTACTTTTTCCATATTATACTGATGTTCAAGTTTAGAAGGCTTTTGTTTTAGTTATACATTACCTTAGCTATTTATGATTATTTATGAAAGTTTCTTCTATATTGTTATCCTTACGGAGCATCTGAGCTCACCCATTTCAATGTTTTAATTTTTCTAGGATGTGAATAAGTATTTTATGCATGACCTTTAGGGATAGTATGAGGGGATATGAAGACAAGATGTTGTTGTAGTTTTTCACTTCATGATGTAATGTAACATTTATGAATGTGTCTAGTGTTTTCTAGGCTACTAAACTAATCGGTCTTCCGATACTTGATCTTTTGTGATCATGCCATTGTTACATAATAATGCACCGACTCTAGGTTACTTGGGTCAGGGCATTACAAGTCTTGTTGGTTTAAGGCCATCGATAATAGTTGTTCATTCAATACGTATATTAATGGTTATTGTGGCGAAATAAAATATAAACAATTAGAAAATAATTAATCATTGTTATGTAATCATGATTTAATGGAAAACTAATTTTTATTATTATTACATACATACACATGTTTCCAAAATTTTATTTTTGTTTTTATCTATTAGTATCCCATTATTATTTACACATTCTTTCTTCCATAGAACACGATGTGTAATTTAATTGGCTTTGGAAGTGAATTTATCAATCATAATATAAAAATCAGATCATAATTATGTTCTAGTTTCATATCACATAAAATTATTACACTGGATTTAAAAGACATACCAATTCTTTTTCAATTGAAGCATACCCCATCCTTTCCATACAGAAGGGGTATGTTGGTTTTGATTCCCATTGCTTATTTTCAGCACTCAGTTGTTATTTCATCAGTGAAAAATTTTCAATTAATGTGATCAATACATGTATTCTCAAACAATGTATTACCAGCAACAATTTACCTAAAAATATACCTCACAATGACATCTAGAAAACCTATACCACACTACATGTCTTATCAAGGGTGCATACATATGCGTTGCATGAAATTTTATTTTCCCTTTAGAAAGTTTTAGATGAAATTTTGTATGAATTGTGTGAAATCCTATATGGGTATTTATAACAATAATTAATACAAATTTATTTTGGGATTCATATACTATATTTGCACTCTAGAAGGGATAATGAAGACTATGATAATGGTTTATTATTTTATGTTTTCAATAAATTAATGAAATTATATCCAATTGTTATTATAATATTTTCCGAAATTAGTGCATTAATTATGGGGACCAAATATTTCTGTGAAGCTACATCAATCAGAACACTTCGTTGAGTGATGATCCCAATGAAACTAGTGAACAATGAATTTTTGGGGTTAACAGGCAGGCCATGAACTTTCCGTTGATCAAGAATTTTATGCCTTTGTGGAATGTATTAATAATTTTTTCTAACAACATCATGCTATGTCACTCATGATTTTTTAGCATCACTGGTTCTTCACTATCTACAATTTCTTGTAGTTTAACATCAAAAATATGTTATTACTATATATTTGTAGCATTAGAATGTATAGATGGTTTTTTTCCTCTGCACTGGGAGTAGAAGCAAGTTGAGAATCCTAATGTTTCTCTAGATTGATGGCATGGGCATATGCATAAGGTCATTGTTCCTCTATACAGGGAGTAATAGGGTGTCGAGAAACATGTTTTCCCTCAGTATTAGGAGAATAAACACTTACATAAGTCATTATCTAATGAAGTGGTTTAAAATTTTATTTAGATTACATAAATATAGTAGTGAGTAGATAATGACATGATGTAACAAAACATATATTAGAAAAAATAGAACTTGATTCTTGAATTCTATTGTTTTAAAGGATGATGTGATTTTACCCCTCTATTGAGTATCCAAATGCATTCATTACTGTCTCCTATGAAAAATAAAATCCTATCTACATTGGGACCACTATAAAATGATTACGATGTCCCAATAAAAGGGTCATTCTAATTGAAACATTCTTCTAACCCATCAATTATTTTGGATGATAACATAACAATTGGCCATGATCAATTAGTGGAATCTAGAGCATAAATACTGGTACATCATATGCATCCATTATAAATGGTTCATATCTGTACCCTTACTAAAATCCAATTTCATAGATCACATTTCATCTATTTTAACAACACACTTCTTATCAACCCACTTGCATTGAAAAATTTTCACGTGGAATGTCATATAAACAAAATCCAATATTTTTTTGATGATCCCAAATTATGAAATATTATCATAAATTGTATTTATTTCATTAGTAATAGAAACATTCATCGCTTCAACCATAGTCGCAACCCCCTATTATCATGGTACTTCCTTCATCATGGTCATTTTTATAAACCGTATAAAAATTAATAACAAAAACATTGTAAGATAATACATTCTAACATATCCCAATATGTAGACATTGTGGTTGTTCAAAAATAGAATCGTTAATTTCATGCTAATCCTTTTAAAAATATTTATTTGTTTCTTAGTGGTAAAATTACCTTAAACCCACACACACTACACACACGTGTTAGAAAGTTAGGCCATACCCCCAAGGGATAGCTCACCCTTTAGGCCTTATTTATTCAATACAATGCCAAATGACTCAATGGTAATGAATCCCATTACAAATTCTAAATACCCATAAACTAGAATGAAGGCCCAATATAGTTTCATGCCTACATCATATTTCTTGTGTCACTAGGCCTACATCATGTCTCCTTCACCATCTTCCCACGTGATGTGTCACAGCTACAACACCGTCTGCCTTTGGAAATTCAATCCCATCAGGATTTGAATCCTTGTCTTGAAATCGTCCTATAAACTATTGATTATGTGTATTTGATATCCATATTTCAACCCTTTATTGATTTTGAAGCCTAATAATTTATTTTTGGGTTTCAACATATGGGGAAACCTTTCAAATGTTATAAAAATGTTGTGGTATTCCTACTCATGATCTGTAATATCTATTGTGAAAATATCTATTCTAGAAGCTCCTTTACCCACAAGATGCCTAGTGTGATGAGATTTTAGTAGACCAACTCATTCCACAGTGAATGGGTAGTCATTATATAATTCAACACCTTTATCAACACTATATCTCTCCCCAACACAACCATTTATCCGACATTGAATTTTTAAATACCTTTTAAAATTTTTAATATATTGTTCAATGATGTACGTTAGTCAATAATTTATAGGAAGACATGGTGAAATATCACTCACCAATTAAACCACCAAGGGAACCATCATATAAAAAAAGGCTACTGAGAAGAACACATCCAATTCACATAATATGATAGAAAATTCCTTTTTGATTGTTGGGAAATTCCCCGATTCTATAACATTATTTCATATAGCATTGAAAAATAATAAGATCGTGGTAAATGTATGATGAAAACTATTCGTAAAAATTCAACATAAAGCTATAAATTATATTTACATCAAAACATAATATTCATGTGAATTCTGAACATTTATCATTAAATTAATCGTTGACCTGCTATTCTTGATAGTTGATGAATACCCCTCTAGATCCTTTACCTCATTCATGTTGTTGAAAAACTGATATCTCTCATACTAGGAAGAGTATTATTATATGGAGGAAGAAAATTGTATTTTTCACCATTCACTGGCACCGAATCATCCCATGTTCCCATGTCAATCATGTCCAAACTAGCCTTAATTCCACTAATTTTTTTCAAGTCCATTTAGTAACATGAAAATGACACTATCACATCCATTTTTTAACACTCATAATATTATGAAAATTTATGATGTATATAAAATTCTAGTGTGGTAATTGAAAAAAACTGATCTCTTTTTCCAACCTTTTGTTCTATGTTTTTTCAAAAAAAGGATTACCAAAATAAGATTCAACTTATTTTACTTTCTCAAATAGTTGATGAACTATTAGTGGAGAAAATTTTATACATTCTTCTAAACTATCATTGAATGATTCATCCAATATCGGTTCTAATGTCATCATGGTAGAAATATGTATTGTTCTAGAGACACAGTTTTCGATAAATGTTGAATCCTAATTGATTGTGTACCTTGTTCCCAAATGGGACACCATTGAGTAACTTTAATGTTGTATACTGAAATTTTTTTATAAGTAATAAATTCATTTTTCAACCAATACAACATGATTCTCCACATGAAATATTCACTTATGAATTCATCATACAATATAACATCTATATACAAATATAATTTCACGTCTCTGCACAATGAATCAATATAAACATCAATATCATTACCTGGTTGTTTTGGTCTAGATATAAACATAGATAACATAATGTATTATCATTTTATGAATAACCATGGCGGAAAGTTGTAATTTACTAACATAACCATAAATGTGCTATGTGTGTTTCCTTCAAAACCAAAAAGATTCACTCCATCTATAGATAATACAAGATGACAATTTATTAGATCATTTTCTAATTAAGGATACTCATGATCAATTCTCTTCTATTGAGGAGAGTCTATTGGGGGATGAATTTTACCATATTTGTTTCTAGTATTTTTTTCCACATCAATTTCCTTGATGTCTCATCACATCCATATAGGCTCCTAAACCATGGAATGATTGGAATGTACTATAAAACATTAATAAGACTATAATCATCTTTCTGGTATCAATAATAACCCCATATTGATAATTATTTATGTGATATGTGATCCTTAATAAATACATTTGGACAAGCATGTATCCTTTAATAGATCACCCCATTGAATGTTTCATTCATTTAATGTCATTTGATTGTCTAGGGAGCTCATTATCTTCTGGGAGCATATGATTCAAGAGATAAAGTTGTTTGTAAAACTGGAATCACTCCATACATTTCCGTATTTTATATTATATAGATTTATTACAACTGAAAATGATATATATTAAGTGACAAAAGCATACAATTGTGTCTTTTCACAACTCATGAACTTCACAAATAATTATGGATGGGTAAAAAGTTCATATTCAACTATCATTGTCATTTCATCAATATGATCAATATCATCAGTCACACCTATATATATTTGTATTTTAAATAAAATGGTTATTATAAGGTATATATATTGAAAAATATACTTTATATGGAAATATGTTTAATTTTTTTTATAAAATTAGATTTTTAGGTGTGAATATATAAAAATATGTATATATTGTTATATATTTGATTATATATAACATTTCATTGTGAAAAATGAAAAAATTTCAATGCCATTTTATCAAAATGAATATAATCCCTATGAATAAATTTATTTTCTACTGATAAAGTGAAAAATACCCCCTAAAACAAGGCTGAAATACTGTAGAATGTTTAAAAAATTAGGAAATCGGACTAAAAAATAACTTTTATAGGACTTATGGGATTTTTTCCTAAAAAAATGTGATTGAAGGTTCCCTTTGTGTCTATAACGTGTAGAGAATGTTGCATGCTTCTATTTGATATAATGTAGAGTGCAAAATAACACTCAGATCCATAGTTATGGTCATTTGAAATTTTTCATATGTTTTTAATTTGTCATTATTCGATGATAATTATAAAATTATTAAATAATAATATTTTTAAAAATATTTTAAGACCATTTTCACAAAAGTTATTATATATTATATGTAAATGTCTATTTATACTTATCTAAAACATATTTTAAATATATATATTATATTTATATCAATAAAATTTTATTTATTATTTTTTATAATTTTTATTAAAAATATACCATGTAAAATCACTTCTAAAAAAGCGTTGATTAAGAACCCCATTTATCATCGTTAATAAGAAATGCTAATAAGGTCCAGGGGTCTTTAACCAAGCTAAAAAATGGCTAATAAAGCGGTACATTTATCAGCATTAAAAAAACTAATAAAGATGTACTTTTAATATCGATTTTTTTAGCGTTGTTAAAGTACCATTTATCAGTTCCTTTTTTACATTGATAAAGGTATCCCTTTATCAGTGGGTTATTAACACTATTAATGGGTGGCGTTATAGAAACACAATTATGTGGTAGTGATTTAAAAATAAATCCTTGATAAATCGAATATTTATCATTGATTTTTTAGTTCTTATAAATATTTCCTTTTATCTGTGCTATTATTAAAATATATTTATTATAATTTTATTATTATTTAAATATGTATGTATTTATTCTTAATTCCTATTATAAATAAATATATTTATTAATAAATTTAGATAATTATTAATATTTTTTTATTTTTTTATCTTTATATATCTATATATCTATATATCTATATAACTGTATAATTTTATATTTATATATTTATATATGTATATATTATTATATATATATATATGTATATATGTATATATTTATTTATGTATGTATGTATATATGTAGTTTGCTGAACTAGGAGCTTTATAGAGTAGCTGGGTCAAGTAACATTAGACTTCTGTTTAATCACTTTGTGAGCACTTTCAGCATGCAGTGGTAACTTTTTGGGAAATCTGGTTTCCCATTTATCCTAAAAATGTTTTTTTTAAAATATTAAACATGGATGAATGTATATATGTATATGTGTGTGTGTGTGTTTAAATATTAATATTTATATATATATAAATATATATATATATATATATGAATATATATATATATATTTATATCTTTATATATATATGTGTGTGTGTGTGTGTGTATATGTGTGTGATTTTTCATTCAAGGGATGAGATAATTGAAAATTTATTTAAAATCCAATGAAATACTTCAAATTAATATTATAATAAATTTAAATAACATTCTATTGTAAAATAAATATTTACAGATAAAAAAATCCAAAAACATTATTAACAGATTCAAGTCATCATCAGAAATGTTTTTTACTTTGTGAAAATCTTATACCTTTGGAAAATAATAATGTCATTTACTATGAACCCAATTTAAATGATGCTCATTTCCCAATCATATGACCACACCCACATTCGATGTTGATGGAGATGGTTGCGAGTGAGCAGAATAAACCCAGTTGACATTTTATGTGGGGGATTATCTATGAAATCATGCGTTGAGCGCCATTTAATGTGTTGTATACATGCCGTGTTGTTGGCATAGAATGGAGTTTGATGATTTGAGTTCCGTCCTTTATTAATTTTCACTCTCACAGAACACCAACCCTGTCTGGGTTTTCTGTTCAGTATATCGATGGTTGGGGAATAATTCATGGATTCATCTCTCCCACAACCTTCTTTATGAACACTATTTTTCTATTTAACTTTGCGCCTGATTCAGGTGATGACTATGTATTGGAATCATCATATCAGGTGCTGCTATACTTCCTGAGCTTCTCTGTTGAAAAAATTTCACATTTTTCCATTTTTTATCCACCCCATCATCCATGCCACAATGGTTTCTATAGTTTCATTCTATCCTCATTGAATAAAACAGATTTTTTTCTTATCTTAGTAGCCCATATATATATTCAAATGAAAAATATTTATTTATTTTATTCTTATCAATATTGTTTATATTTATTTCCAACCATTATTGGTTTATATAATTCCAAATTATTTGATTTCTCAGATTTTGGTATATTCACTTCATTTATATTTCATGTTCGATATTATAAATACATTGTATTTATTTTTTATATTGTGTATATTTTATGTCTTTAGGTATTCCGTTTTTTTAATGAACCCAAAATTTTATGGTTTATGTTTTCCAAATAATACAATATACAGTAATCTCGTGGTTCATTTCATATGATAGAAAATTTTTATTCGACAAAACCGACCACAAAAACATCATTGACTGGTGACAATGTATTCGATGGTCTACCTCTATCTTGGAAGGACAAATTTTTTTTTACAACAGTCCTTGTTTAATTTTTAATATCTCAATTATTTCTTTTTAAATCTTCACAAGAACTTGGTCTACCTAAAAAATCATTAGTCATTGACATATATGTGTGCAATAGTTGAAAACGATGACAATGACTGAAAATGATGATAAGTGAAGAAGCTATTTTTACATAATTTGCATCAAAATCATGATTATTGTTAGGATCAAGAGCAATTTTCCATTAAGTTTAACTATAATTTCGAGATAAAAATAATGTGAAAAAATGAGGAAATGAAAATAAAAGTGGATGATGTAATAGGGAAAAACACCCAATATGAATGTGGTAAAAACCAAAGGAAAATAGAATGATCTTACTATAGTAAAATGCGTGTACAAACTCTCTCAATTATGAGGATAAAACATTCAATAAATTCATTCTTAAATATATGAAGAAACACCACACAAAATATTTCACTCAATTCTTATGAAGTTTTGTTTGAAAACTAAGGATAAAAAATGTTGGGGTTGATCTAATATTATAGTCTTCCCTCATCCTCCTTTGACCCCAATTCAATTAAATGTTTTTACCCAATTCTCTAGTGGAATAATCATAAGGCATCACTATCATTGAAGGAAATGAATGCAGCAACCGTCATTATTTGTTTGCTCTCTTCATAATGTATTCCAACATATCTCCCACATAATTATATGATTAAATTAAAATCACATATCCACACAACCTTTTTATCTAACAATGTACTACTCATGTCTCTGAATTTCCTCTCATGGATTTATACTATCTATACTTATCAAAACCAATCGCATTAGTCATGAATATTCCAAATTTTATTTAGTATGAATTTAATCAATATCCACACTTCTTGCACCACATCTAGAACAAAATGATATTGTACACCAATGATATTTTCTTGAAATGGAATGATGGATTAATTGTGATGTGCAAGGTTCTATGAAATTCACAAAACAACAGAAGTTTCTCTTTTTTGTGCTAGAGCTCCATTAGCAACATTTTCATCCAAATCATATATTTTAATTACAATATAGTTTCCATATATGTTTCCTTAATTGGGGATAACGCCACAACATACTCTAACATGGAATATGAAAAATAATATTATTATGTATATAGTATATGAGGCTCATGATATAGGAATAAAATCTCTTATACAAAAACCTCAGTACCTGTTTATGACCATACAATGATTTTTTCAACCTGAAATCCATGTTCTCGTAACCTAATTTGGAAAAACCTTCTTGTTGGATCATATAGATTTTTTCATCAATATCACCATAGAGAAATTCTATTTTCACATCTTGCTACTCTAGATATAGAGTTTATGTAGCACACATCTCCAGAACTACCTAAATATTAATCAGTATAATAACAGGAGAAAATATTTTATTGAAATGAATACCATTCTTATAAGAATCTCCAATGACCACAAGTCTAGCATTATATCATTCCACCTAGTCTGTTTCGTTCTACTAGATCTTGTAGACCCATTTGTTCCTAGTGGCCTTCATTTTGAGATGTAATGGGATAAGTTCCAAAATCATGTTCTTATGCAGGGCTTCTTGTTCCTCCTTCATCATCACAATCCGTAAAGATACATCCAGACTCTGGGTGACTTCCAGAAAAGATGATGGCTCTCTATCCCCTATTAATAAACAATATACAACATTTCTCTCAGTGATATAATATGAGTTCCATATTTTTTCTATTTTCTCTTGATATCACTACTATAGTCCAGGATCATCTGGTACTTGATCATCATGCTTTGGTAATGTGTCTTATGAATCCATTTATACATTTATTTCATTATCCAACTTGAATAGTGTAGTTTCGTTACTCTATTTCTTCATTTCCTTATCAATCATCATTTTCACCTTGTCTTCTGTAATATGAACATTATTTTTTCCAAAAAGATTAATTTGATCATGTTCCAAGGATTTAGATGAGGAAACATAGTTTTTAGATTTGATGGAAGATTGGTGTTTAATTATATTTTGGAATGTTTTTTCAAACAATTTTATCTATAAAAATGTTTTGGTGAATCTCATACTAGTTTGTTACAGTTGACCGTGGTAAGAGTGCATTTGTTACAATGACCTAAGGGAAAATTCGAATTCTAATATTCATTATATCATGCACATAAAATGTCAATATTTTACATTGTAATATATTTTTAATATAAAATAGAAATATTTTGAAAATGGGATGAAATAAATATGTTTTTTCCTTTTGTATTAAAAACATTAAGAGATTCATTTTCAAAAGTAATTTTAAAGCCACTATCACAAAAAATAATAATATATAGTATATTATTCTTTATGTTGTTAATTTATTAATCATATATAATTATTTTATAGTAAGAGAGGCGAATCATACCAATATTGGTGATTTAATAATTTGAATCATCTCTAAAAGTTACATTTACTCTCTCGCTGTTATTGAGATGATATATTTGAAAAGGATCACAATAAATTTTTCTCGATCAACAACAATCCATATTCTAAGTATTTGTTAATGTTATTTCCTTGATATTATTTTTAACAAAAGAATAGGGGACTAATTATTATTGATCCCATATCATGGGTCCACTTATGTTTTCCAATAAAAACATTGGAATCCATACTTCTTAAGAAAATGTTTTTTCTTTAATAAAATGATAATAGAGATGAATAATTTTTGGTTAACAATATCAAACTGTTTTTATATTGTATTCATAAATATTATTCACTAATTAAATTAATTAAAATAAATATATAGTGATGTTTACTTTTAAAATGTGTTTTGTTTAGATTTTTTGGAATAACAATATTTTTTTGAAATACCTATTTGAGAATTACTTTTAACTATTCATTGAGAGCCAAAAATAATATTAAAATAATGATCACAATGGGGGAATTTAGAAAGAGTGTTTTTAAGATCATTAATTTATGATTCCATAATATAAATGTTTGTTTTTTCTTTTCATTTTAAAATAAAATAATATATTTCTTTCACAGGATGATCTTTTTAAAAACCAACAAGATTTAATTTTTTAATAAGATCCTATTTTTTGAACTATATTCACAAAAAAAACCATTTCAATCCAATATTTATCATAAAGGATATCTTTATAACCTAAATATTAGGATGAATAAGTTAAATAGAATATAGTAGAACATGAAAAACTTCTTCATTGCACATCGTGACATCATCGATGAGGCATAAGAAACTTTTTTTCCTGATTATAATGATGAATGATAAACCTCGCTAGAACTCTAACTTAAAAAATTCAGTTCTTACTTTTCTAATTATATTTTTTATTTTTGATATTCAATTCAAAAATACAAATTATGTTAACATTCATTTTTCAATTTAAGAAATTAACTTCCATTTCAATATTTTTCTTTTTAATGTACTGAATAGATATTTCCCTTTTATTGTACATGATCAAATTCATTCCATGATAAGAATAGTATTTTTCACATATGTAGATATCATCATATATTAAAAAGAATGAAATTTTATTTTTAATTTAAATGGACTCATTTCTCCACCTTTATTTATTTTCATTTTAATGTTATTACAAATTTTATGAGTGTATTTATGAGACCATCAAAAAATATGTTCATAATGGCGGATAAAATAAAATAAGAATAACCAATGGGAATAATTGAAAACATATTTTTAGTTAAATTTTATCGATCATTCACATTTTTGAAGACATAAATTTCCTGAATAATGGATTTCATCGATTGAGGGTTTGAAAACCACTACATGAAATCCTAACTAAACTATGATGAAGACAAGTAGTGAAAAACATGTGATGGTGCTCACAATTATGTATCTATGGGAAACTTCTATAACCCACATATCATAATTTTTTTAATATTTTTTCCTTTTATTAATTATCACGGGACATCCCCCTAAGTGGGGGACTCCCAAAAAACTCCCACATTGACTCAAGTTGTAATTACATCTACCTCTACAGTTTTTATAAAAGTCACAAATGTACCTCTACTTAAATCCTTAGTCGACATGTTTGAACCATTATCATTAGTTTGGATCTTATTAAGCTTTAATTATCTAAAATTAAGGGCACCACATATCAAATGATACCAAATGTATATATTTTTTATCTTCCATGAAAGGTGGGATTCTTTCCTAAAAAAATAGTACACTAACTATCACAAAATAAAACATACATGGACTGATTAAAATAGATCTCTCGAATAAATGATTTCATCAAAAAAAATATTCTTGATTCAATAGCAACAACAAATTCATAATCTATGGTAGATAATGAAACACATCCCTATAATATGAACTGCCAAGATACATCTCTCCCTGTAAATGTGAATAAATATAACAAAGTAAACTTCCTAAAACCTATATCTCCTTCTATACCTAAATCATTAAAGACTTAAATAATAGGTTCCTCATTTCCAAAACACATTATAAGGTAGGAATTAGCTTGGAGATAATGAAATATATACAACACTATTATCCAATTCTCTCTACCTTGATTGGATCGAAAATGATTAATCACAGAAACTGCATGAGCTATATCAGGTCTAGTATTTACCATCTCATACATAAAACTACCAACAACAAATGAATAAAATATGTGTTGTATCTCCTCTATCACTTTATTAGTAGATGGTGGATGACTAGTTATAAGATTAAAATGTAAAGAAAGAGGTGTACTAACAACTTTTTAATTTTCAATAGAAAATATATAATGAAAAACCTCAATATATCTATCCTAAGATAACAACAATTTCATTACATTTCTGTCACTAGAAATTGGCATACCACGAATCTATTGTGATGACCCAACGTATTTCATATAAATTGACTAATATAGATCCTTTTTTATTCTGTCAATTCTAGAATCATCATAACTATCAATGACAATATCATCGACATAAAATGATAGTATAACAAAATCATCATCTAGAAATATATTAACAAAAACATAGTGATCATAATAAGTCTTCTTGAAACCCTGATGAAAAATGATATATTCAAACTTCTTATTCCACTTCCATGGAGTTTTCTTCAAAAATATAAAAACTTTTTTAAAAGAAATAAAAAATTATCATTATGTTTTTAATGAAAAATATCATTTTATTTCATCATTATATTTTCCATTAAATATACAATTAGCAAATATTTCTTCACATCTATATAGTCAGCTTGTAGATCAAAACTAGCAACCAATCTAAGAACAACCCAAATTGAATACATTATCTCAATAGGTTATAAAATCTCATAAAAACCAATACATTTCATCTGATGAAATATTTTAACCACTACCATTTCCTTATATCATGAAACATATGTAGATTCTTCATTTTCATTCAAATAAATCCATTTATTTTAGAAAGATATTATATCTAGGTGTACCCTAACCAGCTCAAAATTATTGTTTTCATGGAATGATATAATCTCATAATCCATTGTCCTTACACATCATTCCTTCTGATCACTTTCCATTTCCCCATCAATAGATTCTGGTACTCCCCCTTTAGTGAGGAACACACACTAATCATATTATTACTAAGTAAAAATGATATGATGAAGAGATGAAATCTACAATGTAAACGAGGGTTCATTAATAATCCCTATAAATAGATCATCAAATACCAAAGGAATATTAGAAACATCAATACCAATCTATTATCCATGAAAATCAGTCTTCATATTAACACAACCATCAATATTTATAACATGAGGTAAACGTGACTCAGAAACTGGATCAAGAATTACCAAGACCTCCAAAGACAGGGAAGTAAATTTTAATCCCATATGAATATATGCAATTTTTTATCCTCCTTAAACACTACATCATGACATAGGAAATATTTTTTCAATGAAGTAGCATTGACCCTATAACCAAAATTTTAATGTCTATAGCCAAAAAAATACAATATAATGAATTACTACACAACGTAGATATCTCATTTCTTCGAACATAAAAAATCGTTGCAACCAAAAAAAATATAAGTGATCATACATGATCTCTTTTTATATTCAAACTATTTTTTGAGATTTTATATCTATAAGGAAACTATAAGTGATAAATTCTTAATATATGTAGTAATAAATAAATCCATAACCCAAAAACTTCTAGGTAAATTGTTTCCAAATGAAAACATCAAACTCCTTCAAAACAATTCAAGTGCATCCTCTTAGATTCACCATTTGTATGAGGTGTCTTAGGTTCCGTCTTATAATGTAAAATAAATTCCTTCCTACAATAATGATAAAATTGTCCACATTACTCACCCCACTATTAGTATGAATAAATTTAATCTTATTTACAAATTCAAACATCTACTAAAACATGATATTTCATTGAAAATATATGAACCTAACTTTTAGAATTCAAAACAATAACCTGATTATTATGTGAGTACGAATATATAAACATGAATAAATAATGTATTACAATAAAGGTATTATAATTTAAATGATCAAACACATTATAATGTACTAATTCAAGTACCCATGACTTCATGTACAATAGTTTAATACTGAATCTCACTTTCCTCAATTTTCCATACAATAACTGATCGTACAAGTCCATTTTGACACTGTTAAAAATAGGAATAATATTTATCATGATTTTTTTCCATAATATGGATAATACATTTATCCAATGAAATGGAAGAAAAAATTCACTTTACAATGCATGAAATATGATAATAAAAAGAAGCTTCTATCACCAATAATCTAAACTACTTCTTATATCAAGCCACAATCAGTAAACCCTTGGAAAAAATACATTGACCATCACCAAAATTACTAATAAATATTTCATCATAATGAAAAAATTTAAAAAAATAATATTTCGATAAACCTCAAGTTCATGTAAAACATTATTCAAATTTAGATAACTTCGTATGCTATTCTCAAATCAAAATGTATTGAAAACGGTAACACCGGGCTGACCATCATTACCCAACTTGGAAATCCCATAATTACCTGGGTTGTAATACATAATAAACTCGTTCCTTAATATAATGATAAAATAGGAACCGCTATCAAAAACCCAACAGGAAACCATAGAAGTCATTTTAATGGTGTCATATATAAATGCCAGATCACCCCTGTAGTGGTGGTGACATGATCATCTCTACCACTATTTTCGTTCCATGAGTTTTACTTCATTATCATTAGACTTTCATATTATATTTAAACTTCTTAATATGTCATTTTTTACCAAAATGATGATAATAAAACTCTATCTTCTTCAAAGTAGATTTTATTCTACATTTTCCATAAGCTCAAAATCTCTATACCAAATAATTTTCCAGAATTCCCACCCTATTTTCAATGACAAAAATAATAGAAGAATATTTTTCTTGAGTAAATTTCCTGACAACATCCTTCAAAATAACACACATTGCAAAATATATTTTCTTAGAACCATTAGGAGAATAACTAGTTATAACAACACATATGTTCTCCCTATAATTATGTAGAGTATTAAGCCACGTTATCTCTAAAAAATAATCATCAATATTAATACCTATACCTCAAAATTGATCCAAAAGTCCCAAAAATTCACTCTAACAGTAAGAAATATATGTAACTTTTTTTGTAAGTTAAATTCATCAATTGTTTTAGGAGAATAAATTAATTTTGTCCTATATTAGATGTAGAGGATTTTTCAAGATTCTCTCACAAGGTTATGAATTCAGATATGTTGACAAGATGGTTCATCATGTAGTATCCAACTAACAGAAAAATGAAACTATAGACCTTCTCATGATGAAACTCTCATTCATTATTAGAAAATATTTCTAGATTTTTAGTACTAAACACACAAATATGAATTTGTATGATAATACCAAGATCCTTAATTTTTAATCAACAAATAGTATAGTTCGTTCAATTCAAAATAATTATCCAGAATTAATTTTATTCTATAATTTTTTTGGAAAAACAAAACACTCTGATACTAGATGTTAGGATAGGAAGAAAGAGATTAACGCACAAATGAAACAAAAATGACAAACACAACAGAAATTAATTTTTCTTTCCATTAATAAAACCCTATCCCGGAAATAAAAAACCACTAATAATGAAGAGTACACAACAGTGATTCTAAAAGATGTGTGGGATCATAATAATAATTCATAGATAAAATAGAGAATCAAAACAAGGAGGTTGATTTTGTATGAAATCAGCCTTAAATAAACAAAAAACATGATAAATAAACCAAAAAAGATATAATTGTGAATTTTGAATATTCTATATCTAAATAAATTTAGCATTTGAAAAAACTAGGTTCAGATCCAGTAGCATTTCAAATTAAATCCAATCAGATTAGAGAAATTTCACTAGTTGAATACCTAAAAACCACTTCTAAGAACATTAACTACACTAGGCCCATGATGTGGAATGTAAAACACTGCATGCATCTAAAAAATCCATATCTAAGAAAACTCATTAACCAATATATCACATTATAAATAAGTCACAATATAATATAATTTGGGTTGAAGTCCATTACCTTATGATCAATTTTTGTTGAACATGCATTAAACTCAGGTACAGTGTTTCTAAAAATGAAACTATGATATTCCATACCCATAATAATATTTATTATATCATATATGGTTCATTGAAAACATCTTATTAATCATTCAGTAATCATATTTCATTATTTTCTTTGTTTCAGGTATTAATTTCCCTATTTTTTCATTCATGTTTCATCATCAAATATATAATTTTTGTGTATATTATATAGTTATTTAATCTCTAGAATATTAATAATAATGAATTAATTACCCATGTTTCTTAATCGATTAAAATTTTATAACCAATCCTGAATGATTGTTATGAAAAAATAAGTACATTATAATCATAAAGACGGTAGGTCGTACTTACACATGTGTAATATTTCCACTTTACAAAGACCCTTATGAAAGAGAGGTAAAAATTATTTTACATTTAAATAATGAAAAAATTATCATATATACCATATTATATACCTATAAATATATATCCCTTGTGGTTTTGTGAGGAAAAGTGATCCACACGGCTTTGTGAAGGAAGTAGTCCACTCATACACAAACGATGTTATCATCATTATGTGAGAGAACATGAATGAAATAAAATGATATATATTATCACTATATAATGATAAATATATTATATTTAATATAATTAATTAATTTATGAGACATATTATCATTAAATGTTTCATTATCAACTTCTATGTGAATTTTTTGTGAAAGATGAATCAAATCACTTCACGAGGCGGTACACTATCATACATAGAAATGATGTTATCATATCTCCAACATAATGAAAGGTAAATATATATATATATATATATGATATTGTGAATAAATATGTAAAACTATGTTATAAATAATATATAAATATAATTTATATCCATCATCATACCCATCCTTGATAGGTGGAATTGAATTAACTAATGACATAAGTTCAGGAGGTGGTAGTCATTCGTACAGATGAATAATGGTTTCATAACCCATTTTATAGAATTGAATATGGTTTTAGGTCGTGGAATTATTTAAAAAACAAACATATAATATGGAATATACTGATTTTATAATACCATAATGGGTTAATGAATGTTGAAGGAGGTGGATAAATAAATAAAATAAAGACTCTCATCGAAGAACATTACCTCTTTTCAGGTATCATCATTAGGTTTTCACAAAATCCTTCATACGGTATATTTCCCCCCAAAATAGGTATTCTAGGATTAGGGAAGGGATTTTTTGAATTTATCTGGAATTTTATTGGCTAAATCAATGTTTTTTAAATGTGTATTGTAAAGAGAATAGGGGGTGGCCTTTTATAAGTGCGGGAGAGGACCTACTTGGTATTTCTAAAATGAATTGAGTGGTCCTAATTTTTTCATCTATAAAAATGATCCAATGTAGACCATTGTCTAAAATTATAGGTTTAATAACATAAATATTTCGATAAAATAGTTTCTATAAAATTTTATAGGTTATTTTTACACATATTATTTTAAGTTAACCCCCAAAAAACCAATTTTTTAACCATAATAAAAATTAATATGTCCTTATTAAGAATTATATATTATTTTAATTATTAATATATAATCCAGTTTTCCAAATTATTTTTAATGAAGTGGAAAATTTTAATTTAAAATTATTCCTTGAGATGCGATGAGAAAACTGGGTTTTAATAAGAAAATGTCCAAAGGTTTATAATTTTTTTATATAAAAAATAAATTTAAATATTAATTGAATGAAATAAGTTGGATTAAATTATATAATATTTGAAAATTTTATCATTTAAACAAATTCATAATATAATTTAACATTATAAATTATTTATACAAGAAAGAAATTTTCAATTGAAATCAGTATTTTTGGCTATTCACCAAAAAATGGATCCTTTTAGAGAAATCAAAAAAAAACCTGAATATAATTTTGGTATTATGATTTAATAAATAAATATTAATTTTTCATATATATTTTCTTAAATAGGTATAAATTAATTTTAAATTATGTGAGAAAATTTTGACTAAACCGTCTATTAAAAAAAATATTGTTTTTTAGATAACATATCATTTTCTTTTAAATGATTATTATTTTGTATCAAATAAATAGAAAAATGATAAATATGGGTAAAATATATATTTTAATATTTCTAATAATCTTATTCATATACACCTTTATAATGTTTTGGTGATAACCACTTTGTTAAATAATAATATTTATAGTATATTGTTGATCGGTAAAATTGGATCTTGTGTGTAATGCAATTTATCAACAAAACTCATTGTTGCAGGTATAGTAATATATAAAAAAATTATATTGATTATAAATTATATATATTTTAATTTCTTTGTGTGTAATATTTTTATCAATGTTAGGTTTTGTGTGTCACATATTCTATTGATTAAAATGTCATTCTTTTAGAATTTTGTGGTGTTACATTATTCATTTTAAGAATCAACTTCATTGATGTATATTATTATCCCACTATCTCTATTAGATATGTGATAAATCTTAATAAATTTGTGACATATATTAACCACATCATTTTATTTGATGGATTATATAGGTAATATACTTTAGATTCTTTAGGATACCTTTTAAAGAATCACATAATTCCTTGAGGTGAAATCTTGATTTCAAAAATAACAATAAAATACTAATCATATCCCCACAATCATGTATGAGATAACATCTGTTTCTTTCTATTCAAAATGTTATATAGAATACCGGTTTATTATTAATTGGGAACTCAATTTAGTATGTATGTTTTTTCTTCAATACTTACCGCCAAAGGATAATAGTAGACTAACATGACTCATCATTGCAATCACCATTTCAAAGAGGGTGTGACTCATCATAATATTACACAATTCCATTTTAATGTATAAGGATAAATGAATTAGGATAAAATAATAAAATCTTTTAAATAATCAATAAAGTCTCGATTAATATATTTTTTATCCTGTTCAGTGTAGAGACTTTTAATCTTTAACCAAATCTAGTACTCAAGCTCATTTCTTGTTTATTGAATATATAAAAAATATAAAAATTGTAGATATTTATGTAGATATACCCATATCTACTAAATCCATCCATATAGGTTATAATTTATGAGTATTCAACCCTATATTCTACATGAAATGGTCTACACACATCAGTATGAACACGCTCAATAATCTCAATGGCCCATTCCCCGTTTCCACTAAATGGGGCTTTGGAAATTTTCTTTATTGACTTGAATGTTTCACACCGAATCATTTTACATCAAATGAATAAAAAAGAAAATATTGGTGTAATATGGTCATATTATTTTCTTTACAATAACTAAACCAGGGAATCTATGTTTGGATGTAGAATGAGTCACTAAAATTATCTCCATTATTTATTTCTATTACATGGTTTGTGTAATCCACAAACCAAGACAATTATTTAAAAATTCCATAACATAAAAATTTCAATATTTTATAAATGGAGGAAAATTTATTTCCAAAACTAATAATAAACACTAATCGATAATGTATGGTCATTTAAGTAATGTTTTTGGTAAATTGAAACACATAATAACAATATTTTAGAAAAAACATAGTTTTAGTAAAAAATGTGTAGTTCATATCCCAAATTGTTATAGTGTCATGTTTGGAATAGTTAGTTACTCATGGATCTACCTCACATCATTAAATCATAAAGATTCTTGGTTCCAATATTTTAATACATATAAGAAGACAACTTGATATATATATATAATTTTCAAAATAGATAGATTAATATTGTTAAGAACACACTAGAAGATTCACTTTACTTCTTATATTGGGTGTAATTTTTCGTCCTTTGGATATTTTTACACAAGAAAAGTAGATAATGTATTGTCCCCTTTCATTTCCCTTGATCCTCCTCTATATTGAAGGCTATTGTAATGATTTTTAGACTTTTATTTATCCTTATATATATTCACAAGTCCAAGTTCTTATTCCCTAAAAGGAATGAAGTATTTTTAAACATTATATCCTTAGCCACATGGTGTGGTTATGTGAGGAGATCTGGGAGAGTCTTCACTATGTTGATCATATGGAAATTGACAATAATAACTGATAATATTTGTGGGTGTAATAAAATAATGAGATTGGTGTGTAGTTATTTAGGTATCATAAATGCTAGAACCTCTACATGTTTAATATAGAAAATTTGTTTGAATATTTGAGTCCTAAATAGGAAAATTCTATAAGAATACTCATGAAAATACCATTATAGATCTCAAACATCTCATGTATTTATCGCTCCTTAAAATGACCATAGAGATATTGGATCATCGTATTGTCGTCTATGTTTTTATTTGAAATCATGATTTCTATACACATGGATTAAATAATCTAACACTAAACATTTACATCATCATTCAGGTGTTTCTCATTGATAGTTAACTCCTCATATATCTTCCACCTTAACAAGATAATTGATGATTTAGGATTCAATAATGTAAGATTTATGTTCATGGTATAACACTACCCAAAAACATTTTAACAATCCATGGAAGTTACTACCAATTTGGAATTGGCCTTTCTATAGAATAGATCTTTATGATAATGTGGTTGATGAAATTTTTATTATTTTAAAAAAATATATTAGTATATTTTGACTTCAATATACTATAATTTATTTTAAGATAATAATAATGGTAATTTTATTAGGTCTCTTGATATTTTATAATGTCATAAAATAACTCACAGTGGAACTCGAAATGTATTTTCACAATAGAAATTCAACTAGAAAATGATCCATATTTACATCCAAATAATCTAGACTAATAACATGAAAAATATATGAAATTTTAAAGGTTAGTGGCCATACCAATATCAGGACAGTAAATCCTCATTATTTTTAGTGGAAACCATAATGCAGAAATCCAGACTTAGATTTCCTCCAAAATGGTAGCAAAATTTGTATTGAATATACTATGGATTTTTAATTATGAATATGTATAGTTAACTTGACTCATTATATTAGTTAATACTCTAAAATAATAATAAGTGACCTTTATTATGGAATATACTCACAATTTATCCTTGTATTGTTATAATTTATATAATGAAAGGTAAAATAAATTTATATTAAATTAAGGGATTTTGTTTGTAATGCATAAATTTTCTTATTTTATCATTTACATGTCTTGATTAAATTATGTGGATTTTATTTATGTGATTAACCATTTACCAGTATAATATTTACACACAATATTTTCGTTTTAATTTTTTCTTTGGGTAATGAATATATTTTAAATTTGATCTCGACCATTCATCCAAAGTATAATTCAAGCATAGATAGAAATATAATAAACTAATAATTTTCTTGTTAATTAACTAATCTAATGGATTATTTATTTAGTTGTGAATAAATGAACCTATGGCCATTAACAAAAACTATGTGTGTTCGTGTTAGAAAAAGATTCTCAATTCCTCCTTTCCACATATGTATCATCCGTATTTGTTTCCTCTCAGTTCCATCCTGAAATATCTCTACCACATATCCTCATTGAACTGACTCTACACACATGAAAATAATACCTTTATTATATATGTTTTATAAATCACACTCAGGTGAGGGGAAATAAAGGTTTTATTAAAGGTAATTACTTATAAAATCCTTGGACATGAAGGTCCAATATAAGAATGGAGGGAGGGATGTAACCGGTTCCCAAAAAATATTAATTATGATTATTTAATTTCATACCCACAAAATAAATTAAATTAAATGAAACCAATAGACACCTAATTCTGGTTAATGCAAGTGATTAGAAAAACACATAAAACAATTATGTATTTAAAGAAAATATCTTTAATTCGTTCCAACTCATTCTTCAATAACAAATAATACAGTATAATTAATTAAATTAATTAAATTTTTGTCAAATAAAATTCATTTTACCTTATTCTAATCTATCTTATTGAATATTCTCAAATGCAGTGAGTTTACTAAAATATTTTGTTTATTTTATTTAGAAAGCAATAAAATAATTATCAACCATGTACATGGATGAAACATGGTGATTAACTATCTAAACCGCTTAGTGTGGTCATTATTATTAGCATTTTTCTCACACGAAATATTAAAACTTTGAATTGTTCATAATTTCACTGTGTAAATTTTTAAATTATTGTCATAGAGAACAAATAAAAATTGTTTTCCATATAATATTTAATGCTAGATAAGTCCTTAGTATGGAATGACCATACATGAATTGTAGTTTTGTATATTATTTGTAATTATTTATTCATTTAACATAATATAAAACATGATGAGAAGTTTTTACTATCAATTTAATGAATCATAGAAGTTGGGTCAATGAGATTTAATGGATTAATTAATTAAATTAAATATTTCTACATAAATATAAAAATTGTTTGGCACGTTCTTGATAGCCACACATCGTGTAATTTGTTTCATGGGATGTCCATAGTATAAGGCTAGGGACTCAGTGTGTACTTATCATGGACATTAAAGAGGCTCACATCATGAATTAAGGACACCTATGGTGCACTTGATGTTGCAAAGGTGTCAGTATGTATGCATCATGTAATAAATGAATACAATGTATTAACTGAAAGACACATCTGGACTGTGTGTTTTCCATCCAAAAAGGACATTGATAACATCACATATTGGATATCTACATGGTGTGTTGGAAATCTACATGGCGTATAGCCTTGAAAAATCGTGTTCTACCAAATCTAGACAGAACAACATTTTTTTATTTCATTCAATGTGTATTCGTCACATGATGACCTTGATTTATATGGCTTTCCTGGTGCAATGAACAAGGAAAAATGACATATAAAAAAGGCGTACTTGTCATGTATCCATGTGTTGTACAACATGAGTTCCTAGAACCTCTATGTGGGTTCATAAAATTCAATATTATTTAATTATTAACTGATATTGGTTATCTAAGAGAGAAGCAGAGAGGAGGAAGTGATCTTGATGATCGAATAAAAAAATAATTGAAGATGAAATAAAATTAAACTTTTAAATCCATAATTACAAAAGATCAAAAAATAATTATAAATTTCAGTCAGGACAAAGTAATATGACATTATGGTTATATAAGTGGTTTATGATCCTATTTGTTCCATGAAAAACACTATTTTTTGGAATTGATAGACAATTCTCAATGTATAATATGTAAATTTCATGACGAACTATTATTTTTCTAATGAATATTGAAAAATATAACATTGAATCCAAAAGGGTATATTTTCACATCAATTTTATAATTAATTTAATCATAAAAATATTTATTACATTGATATTGAGATCATTATTAGTTTAATATGTTTTCATTTTCATCCAATTTCTGTGGAGTTTGTTCATTTTTAGGACCCAAAATAGAGCCTATGTAGTAGTGATCCACATGTTCCCTTTCAAGAACCATATCGTTATAATGATTCACCAGGTGTCAATGTGACAAATTGACAATATTTCAATATTTTCCATAGATCACATCACTGTAGTCATTTATTGAAGAAATATCTCATGTTCTTCTCATTCACGGGAGTTTGGATAAATGAGGAGTATCTTGAGAGGATTTGTTTGTGCATACTGATTAACATCATCTAGAATGTGAAAAGTATTTGATTTATAAAAAAAGGTTTAGGTTTTAATATTTAATTAATTTCAAAAGGTCCCATTAATAGAATATTAATCCTTGATAAACCACATGGAATGTAATAAAACAAAAATATGATTTTATTCAATGGTGCTCTCTAACTCCTATAATGATAAATAGTATTTTTCATACTTGAAAACTAATATCTGGCATCAGACCAATATGAAGCCCACTCTTACTACTCAACATTTATTGAATAACAGAATAAATATTGTTATAAATATTTATTTATTCAATAAATATATATTATATTAACAAAGACTGAATAAAAATTTAAATAACATTCTCAAAAAAAATTAATTTTTTATTTTATAGAAAAATTTATTTATCATGTCGTGAATAACAAGAGATAAATATATATTATATATTCACGTAATTAAATAATTACCTTTAGAATTATATTAGTTAAATATTTTTGATAATGTAATAAATTTTTAATAAAATATTCACTCTCTATTTGGATAATAATATATTTTCCAATTGTTAAATATAGAAAATATTAAACTATGATCAAAGGAAACACATTGTTTGTGACTCAATATGACTCTTCCCCAATGGAATTAGGTGGGATTATCAATATTCCAAGATTACTATCTAGAAATAAGTCAATGAGTCCATTGGGGAAGAAGATAAGCCATAACAACTAAGGCACACTTGAATGCTCACTATGTAATATAATGAAGTTTCCATGATATCTCATCAAGAATGTTTCATAAATGTTCCATCAAACAAAAAGCTTGACATATATTTATTGGATTATCTACATTGAAAATTTATACATCCCTATGTCCATAGAAATTATTTCATAAGTTTCATCTCAATCAAAGTATCATGATAAAAACATCTATAAATATTTATGTGAAAAATCCTTCCTCAAATTAATCATTAATACACAACATTCGTATTGCACTTTGGGTACCAAAAGTTTTGACAATCGTATATTATCATGGAATATAACTATATATAAAAGTAATTAAGTGATGAAATTAATTAATAATATTCATAATGTCTATGGTCCATTACACATTTTAATAGATAGGAATATACAATGACACATAAATGTGTGGAATTCCTATATTGGGGATTTTCTCACAATCACCCATTTTGGTGATTAAATGTTGAGAACAGCTTGAGATTTAGTCTCATCAAGAAACAAATACTCCCACATAATATTAAATATAATATTTTTATCGTCATAAAATATTATCCAACCATAGAACAATGTTAAATAATATCATCATGTATTTTCATGTATCTCATCATATTGGGGAGATTATATTCCATTTTTAATGTGATATATTCCATGGGGAATTATTACATTATTGTCACATAGAATTATGAAAAATATATAATAGTATATTTTTAATAGATTTTCAATTATTTGAATATAAATCCATTCTAGAGTACATAATGTTTACTTTTGGACACCAACTCCAAAACTTTATGTCCATTGCTTCTTCGATTGTCAGGAATATTTGTACCCATGTGACGAGCATGGATACCCTTTCATACAAACAATAGATCTTTACCTGACATATCCTGAATGGTTTTCCCATTCACCTTGTAATGGAAAATATGACCAATCATCAAATAGAATGTTTTTCCCCAATACTGATAACATATTAGAAGATAAAACAGAAACTAGTTTTTATGCCAAACATTCCTCATGGAGAAAAGTACAACAAAAATATAGTTAAAAATCACTAGGTAAACATAATTTAAATGAATAAATGACATATATCAAGATAATGTCTCATAATACCTATGTTGCAAGTGGACTATATCTCCACTAGTTACCACCATCACTTCAGAGTCTCATGGATCAAGCACAAAAACAAATAAATGTGGTGATTCCCTTTCCTTAGATATGGAATAACTAAATCTATAAAAGCACCGCAAGATCAACATAGGGGCCTCTGAGCGGTGGTGTTTCAGCTTCCTCGTGGGCTAGGGTTTTTGTTCTTCATCTTTCCCCCTCCCCTCCTCTGGTGCGGCGCGGTGAGGGTCAGCATGCTCTGTTTGGTGTCGGCGTGACTCGGTTCGGTTCGTCATCCCCGTCGTGTATGCCCGACATCTTGTCTTCAAAGGTGCAGATCTGGCTTTGTAGGTTCTTGCAGATGTTCTGGGTTTTAGATGAAGCATCGGCTCAACAAAGGGGTAGATCTGCCTTCGTTGAAGGCGGTGGCTTGGTTTCATCCTCAGCTTCAATGGTGTTCGGCTAGTTCCAGGCATCCGGCTCTTTAGGCGAGGCTCATAGCTGGCACCGATTTTGCGCGGAGGGGGGCGGGATTTTCGTTTCTGGCTTCCATCTTCATGAGGCTTTCCTTTCAGGTTCGATTTCGGTGTTTTTTCTTATGGTTTTGTTTGCGGTTAAGAGATGGAGACTTGGTTTGCTGCTCAATTTGTGGAGTCGTGTTGTGCATCTGCGTCTCACCTTGTTCTCTGCCGGCTTGAAGTTGCGATTTGGAATGAAATCGAAAACGATGAAAGTTTTTCGCTGGCTTCGGGCTGGGAATCTAAGTGGTGTACGACCTTGAGATTTCAGATCTGGTTTCAAACCAGTTCTTCTGTGCTGATGGATGTGGATAGCTCCGAGGGCTGGGAATGGAAATTTTGGAGTGGCGATCATCACGACGTGCTGTAGTCATCGTTGGCAGGGCTTCGGGCTACAGCGGGGTTGGCAACAGCACAAGATCTGGTGATGTTTTTCACTTTTAATGGGTCTTCCCACTGGGATCTTCTGTCATGTCATCTGATGCTTTGGGTGCGTGTCTCTAAATGGGTTTTGTCCTACTAGGCCTACGGGCTTGTAATGGGTTTTACCGTACCCAACTCAAAAGGGATTACTGTCTTTTTTCTTTTTCTTTAATAAAGGGGCTTGACCCCAAACATTTCTGAAAAAAACTATAAAATCCCATAGAAAAAGGTAGAGTGTGATTATAATTTCCTAATAGGGTCTCATGATGTTTTCCATAAGAAATTCCATAACCATAAACCATTTATGCTTTCAATGTAAATAAAACAAGACAAGGAATGGAATTTACATTTTTTTAAATTACAAAATACATTCAAATAAATGATAGAAGATATGTCGAAATAGTTATAAATGACCATTTTATATAATTTTTCTTAAATAAATGGAATGAATAAATTTTCTCTTTTAACAATGTGAGGAATAATCATGTCAACCCCAAACCCCATATTCGTTGAGTTACATTAGTTATAGGCTCTCAGATCCTCTCACTAAAAATCATCAATAATAGATCATGTATGTGGGTACACATCCCAAGTCTTGGAAAAAATATACTAATCAATCAACATCACATTATTGATTATCATGTAGAACTAGTTTTAGTTAGAGTTTCCATTTTCAATCCATTTCTATAGACTCGGAGTCTTATTGTGCTTTTCATAATCACCCAATAATAACTCATGCTCACGTATCCATGAGAATTAAATTCAGTAAATCATGATAAAATCAATCATATCAAATAAATTCCCCATTCATAGTTCAATATCCCAATTTCTACTTCAACATAACATTTTAATTTCAAAACCAATATAGGGGTTTCATCAAATTCAATCCTTTCAAATAATTTTTCATTTATAAGCCAATTTTTGGTTGAATTAACATTGAAACATTCCATCAAATAATATATCATTCAAGAAATCATATTTATCAAACTCTTCCCAACAATTTCTATCCCATTAAAATTGTTGTTTTCAAAATTTTCATGAACTTTTAAAACAAAATGTCAAATAATATAAAATAAGGGTTTTATAAATCAATTTAAAAATCATTTAAATTAAATCAGGAATCATAGGGTTTCAATTTTTGGTTAAATAATTAAGGAAAACATAAATAAAATAACATTAAAATAATTCAAACATAGAAAATATGAGGACCGGTGTATAGTTGAATGCATATAAGATCAAGAAGGAAGTCTTATAAACCCAACCCATTTAATCAAGTTTATAATCCATCAATTTCATGAGTATTTTTACACTAAATGAATGATATAATAAAAAATATATGATTCCATATAAGATAATATTTACTTATCAATGAGGTGTCAAACACATAAACTGGTACTTCGATCTAAGAAGAATGGAGTCCAACAGAGACAAAAATCTACTTGGGATCCTTCAAAAGAAAAAAGGTAGAATAATGATTGAGAGGGAGGATGATGGAATATAAAATAGAGTTTTGGGATTTTAATTATTTAAAATCATAGAGCACACTTAATCCTACATGATTTTGATGTAGGGGTGTGAAATTGAAAAATAACATGGCACAATTACCCCAAGAAACATTGATTCCCCTCTTAGTCACCGGACCTCTAGAAAACAAACTAAAAACCTCACCCAATTATACATTCCCTAGGATGAGTCATGGGAATATCCCAAGAACAATGCCATAACTACCCCCAAAATTAAATAATATATAAAATTCATCCTGTCATAGTTTAATTTCGGTGCCGAAGCTCTTACCAAATTAGATGTGTCTATAAATCCCACCACGACGTAGCTTGTTGATCAATGTCAAAGTCATACACATTCTGTGAAATATCCCATTACCTCTATTTAAAACCACACCAAAAACACTATAATCAATTTAAAACAATAGAAAACATTAAACTCAAACAAAAATAGGGTATCAAAGACAAGGGAAAAAATTATCACCTGAAAGCAGTAACATGATGTTATAATATCCCCATCATAAATAATATTCTTTCCACAGAAATCATATTAAGAAGGCTCTATGTCTAAGAGATGAGGCCACCACTCTTTCATTTTTTTCCACATTCTCATGTGACCCATGTGACTCAAAATAATACCATCATAGAACAAAGACAAAAGGTTTATAATTCCCATGAATATCCTTTTCTCAAAATTAAAAATTCTGACTCAATACTTAGTCAATGATATATCAGGTTCCACATCAAGCTCTTCCCTACTAATGAAATGTGATAGGATAGTGTAAAACCCCATGGTTTTCTAAAAATAAATTGAAATTCATGACACTTTGTTAAAAGTAGATATTTATAACCAGCCTTTAAAAATAACATTACTAACACAGTGTTTTGAATTTCAAGAAACAGTTATCTACAATTATATTCAGTAAGTTATTTAGAGTCTAATGAAACCAACTTGTTATTTTTGTGAATAGTAAAATAACCTTATGAATATTAATATGAATAGTAATATAACCCCAATGAATAGTATATTTTATTATTATTTTATTTTCTCAAGTCTAGAAGATAATAACAATTTGGATAATTTTTCTTTGTGATAATAAAGTAGTAGTAGAATTAGAACAGTAAATTTTTGAATTAAGTATGATTTTATTTAAAAATTATATTAATAATATTTAGAAAGTTATTATTCAAAAATGGAAATCATTTTTTAATTCTACAAGTCTAAAAATTATTATGGAAATTTTATGGGATTTTTCTGAAATTCAAGAATTTTTTATGAATAGTAAAATATGATAAAATTCGATAAATGCTAAATACTTGATTTACTACATCATAGGTGATTCAAGGATGATGTAAGACCATTTTGTTGAAACTCACATGCCTTTATAACTATTGGGGGTCTCATGAATTATGATTATTCATAATCTTGAGCAAAGAGTTTATGATAATGACAAAAATAATGAAAAATACCCCCTCTCATCAACTATAAATACCACCCTCACTCCCCTCATCATCCCATAGCTCTATAGCCTTGAAAATTGTATAATTGCTTCCAAAATTACCCCCCCCCCAATACACTTACCCACATTCTAGAGATTATGGCCTAAACAAAATACCAAAACCAAAACCCTTAAGGGGGTTATCAAGGAGAGGAGATCAAGAGGTAAATATCCTCTTTTATTTTCATTCTTTTCTTTCATTTTACATTATTATCCTACATTACATTGTTCATATGATGTGTTATTTAATTAAATATCACCCATACTACCCATATTATTTATTAATGATGATATATCCCCATCCTCTCATCAGAGTATTTTTAGGAAATTTTATGAGAAGCCGTTAAGCTGCCAAATTTTTGTGAGAAATTTATCAAGTTTTCTTTTATTTTATGATTCCTTTTTTTATTCCACTTTACTCTCCTCCTCATAACAAATAGGCATGAAATATCCATAATCTTTTATATTTTTTATTATCTCTTGTTCTTGGAAAATTCATCATCATTATTTTTCTCTTCCCCCACATATTCAAGGAATTAAAATATTGTCTGTGATGTGTCGAATTATAGACATCATGGACGATGTGATTTCAAGTTTCATTAATTCATTCAATTATGGTCATAAAACCATTTTTATGATTGAACCAGGTTATAATATATGTGATATGACTCATCCATGGTTCTATAATTCTTTTATTCGCACAGTTCTAATTTATAAGACAAAATGATGTTGTTATTATCAAAGAACCACTAAAAAGATCTAAACGACCATCATTAATGTTCTAAATTATGAACAATCATCATGTAATAATTCAAAATGATAAATGGAATAATTTATATTACTGTATATTTCTAAATAATACCCAATTCCAATTTTGGAGTATCACTTCCAATCGACAAGAATGTCCACCATGAACCAATCATAGAAATCATGTAATGAATTCACAGAAAAATAGTGCAAGGGGAAAAATAATAACAATTATGGGTGAAATGATGATATAAAATGATCACCTATGATTTTATAAAAATTAACATGCTTCTGTAAAATAATAATTTCACTTTTTTAACCATTATACAGGAGGTTTAAACAAGTTGGAAGTAAGGGAATCCGTAACCCAATTTCCATTCATTGGGTAAACATTCTACATCATTCATTATATGATATTTAAATTGTTTTTGTGATGGGTTTTCTTTTTATTATATTTTATTAAGTGTATTTACAGGGGTATACATATTCCAACAACACTATTACGTCTTTCATTGATTACATGAATTATGGAAGGGTCTTTTCTTTTAAAAATACTTTTCTAAAATTCTATTTTACAAAATTTAAAAACAATGTTTTATACTATTATTCATGTTGTATGATTTTGTTTTAGATCATGGGAATTTTTTATAATGAAGGATGGGACATATATTTTCCACCAACACATTGGGTATGAGTTAGTTGGAGGTCAACAGTATGGTTACTCCAAGTGTAACTATGTTGGTTACACAAAGTAAGGTATCTGTGAGGGTTACAGGTTATAAGTTATCCAAGAGTGGTTAAAAGATTATGTAATTAATTCCCCATTTTTCCTCTATAAATATATTTTTGTTCTCATGTTTTGTTTGTATCTTGTGTAAATATAATGTTACACAAAGTATGAATATATTAGTGACAAGCATGTCTTCTGAAAATGTTTTCATAGGTTATGAGTATTCATGGACTAATGTGCTCTTTCCTTCCTTTTTCGCCCCTTACTGAGATTTTGTGATCATCCCATTTTTTTTAAATGATATTCATAGGTTAATGGATGTGTAAGAAAAAGAAGTAAGCCATGTTAAATGTTTTTTAATTTTCATGGAGTCTTGTTTTAAGATTTAATGTTTTATCTTTTGAAAAAAAAATGATAATATTTTTATGGTATCCACTCTTTAATAATTTCTAATGTTAAAAATGTATTATGTCCCAATTCTCTAAATATAAAAACATGAAAAGATCCTCAATCTAAAAGGATATTTCTTCTTGAATAATTCATGATTATGTATTTAATAAGGTCGGGTCCGTATAGTTGGTATCAGAGGATGGTTTACAAAACATTAGGGGTTATGGTGATGTTAATAGAATACCATAAATGATTTTCACTCTATATTTAATTTGAAATGTTATAGTATTTAAGGATTACCATGTTGCTTCATTCAATACATGTTTTTTTAGAATGGTTTTCGCAGAAGGAACCGGGCTACTGAAGAGGAGAGGCTCCGAAAGAATGACATCCTTATGAAACTACAACCCGAAATGATAGGGATTGGAACTGAGTAGTTAGTGACAGTATTAGATCAGCTAGAACAGGAAATAAATGGTGGTGGAATCCATGAAATAGAACTAATAGAGATACCACAACAGAACATGAAAATAGTTGAAAATATTATGAGAAAGCATCCTCTGGCATTCAATGGATCTTCTGACCAGTAGAAGATGATGGATGGATCAAAGTCCTTGAAAATATAATTGATGCTATGTGTTGTTCAGAAAATCAAAAGGTAAGTCATGCCATTTATCATTTTAAAGGGGAAAAAGGTCTATGGTGGTCAATGGTAAGGAATATCATGGTCAGAGAGGATTTTTATGCCTTAGAGTATGATGAATTTAATTGACTTTTCCTTGAAAAATATTTACCTACGGTGGTGTGACATAGAATGGAGAAGTAATTCATTGAATTGAAACAGAAGGAGGAAGACTCAGGGGATGTGTACGAACCAAACTTCACCCGACTGGTGAGGTATGCCCCAAATCATATGCTAGATCTTGATAGAAAAATCAACTACTGTTACTCAGGATTGAATCCAAGGTATCGTAGGGTGTTGGCCACTCATGAATTCAAAAGTTACGAGAAACTTGTCTGATGTTCTGAGAGTGTATAGATAAAGTTTTATGATGATCATGTGCATTTTTGAAACAAAGTGAAGAAGAGGTATAGTTATCATGAAATGGGTAAGAATCAACAAAAGAAATCTGATGGTAAAAAAATCCAATTTCTTATTTGTGAAAATTGTGGCAAGAAACACCCTGGGGATTGTCGTAGAAAAACTGGGAAGTGTTTTAAATGTGGTAAGATTGTACATATGTCCCGAGATTGTAATGCAAATGATCCAAAGACTGATCCTAATAAGCAGAATGTAAGTTGTTTTAAAAGTGGTGAAATTGGTCATTATTCTAATGCCAGCCCAAAGAGCGATCCGAATGATGCAAAGAAGACAGACTACAAGAAAAAATGTGTAGTGAGATCCTTTGCGACTATGTTAGCATATGCTGGGCCATCCAATGAAGTAGTATCAAGTACTTTTTTTGTTCACTCATATTTTACAAAAGTTTTGTTTGATACAGGGTCTACATATTCCCTCATCGGTGAAAATTTTCTAGGAAATTGGAAATATCATCTCATCAAATGAGACCCAAACTTACTGTTAAAACACAAGGGGGAAATGATATCAAAAAGAGGAAATAAATTTATCATTATATTGTGGTCTGTGGAATTACTTTATTTGAAAACCATTTTGTTTTACCCTTACTCTTGTTTGATTTTATTCTGGGCATAGACTGGCTTTCTAATTATCATGCTATGATTGACTGCATAGCTAAAGAAGTTGTTTTTTCAGAAAGAGTATTAGTTTGTGTACAAGAATGAACCCATAAAATTGATAACATATCAAGAAGCTAAGAAACTATTGAAATATAGAAATGAACGTTTCTTGATCATATTGTTGAAAATAAGGGAACTATTCAAATTAATGATGTGTCAGTGGTCAACGAATACCTTGATACTTTTCCTAATGATTTACCGGGTGTCATACATAATTGAGAAGTTTAATTCACAATTTAATTAGTTCCCAATGCTAAGACAATTTCTAAACCCCCATATCGTATGGCTCCAATAGAACTTCCTGAATTGAAAATTCTGTTGCTAGATTTTCATGACAATGGCTTCATTAATCCTAGCACTTCACCATGGGGAGCACTTGTTTTATTTGTTAAAAATAAGGATGGTTCCACGAGACATTGCATTGATTATAGAGCATTGAATAACATCACTGTTAAAAACAACTATCATTTTCATCATATCTACGACTTTTTTTTATCATCTCCAGGGAGCTCCGTACTTTTCCAAGATTGACATGAGATCTAGATACCATCAGCTAATGGTGAAGGAGGATGACATCCTTAAAACAACCTTTCATACTAGATGTGGGCACTATGAATTTGTTGTTATGCCATTTGGATTAACTAATGCACATGTATTATTCATGAATCATATGAATAAATTATTTCAGGAGTTCGTGGATAAGTTTGGGGTTGTATTTATTGATGACATTCTGGTATTCTCTAAAAATAAAGAGGATAATGAAAAACATCTAAGGGTTGTTTTCCATTATTTAAAAGAAAAGAAACTATATGTAAAATTCATAAATTTTGATTTTTGGTTGCAACATATTTCTTTTGTTGGG
Organism: Viscum album; assembly: GCA_963277665.1. Lineage (NCBI taxonomy): Eukaryota > Viridiplantae > Streptophyta > Magnoliopsida > Santalales > Viscaceae > Viscum > Viscum album. The sequence goes on from OY728134.1 coordinate 637,205,075, forward strand.
AACATTGTAAATAAAGATGTAATAACATTTGATCCTTCCAAAACAATAGTAGTTAATGAATAGAATAGAACCAAAAATGTTACAGAGATTTGTAGTTTTTGGGCTTATCAGGTTATTACCGAGGGTTTTTTAAGAACCTTGAATGGTTATCTAGCCCGATAACTATGTTAACACATAAAGGGGTTAAATTTTATTAGAAAGTGGAATGTGATGTTTGTTTTCTTGAACTGAATAAGGGATTGGTGAATGTTCCTGTTCTGGGCTTACCTTCTCAGAATGGTGATTTTGTAATCTATAGTGTTTATTCATTGAAGGGGCATGGTTGTGTTTTGATGCAGAATTATCAGGTAATAGCCTATGCTTCGAGACAAATTAAACCTCATGAGATAAATCATCCCACACATGATTTGTAATTTGTAGTTGTTGTTTTTGCTTTGAAAATATGGAGGCATATTCTATACGGAACCAAATGGAAAATATATACTGACTATAAAAGTTTAAAGTATATATTCACTTAGAAGGAATTAAACATGAGGCCAAGAAGATGGCTAGAACTGATAAAGCATTATGACTGCATGATTAATTACCATCCTAGAAAATCAAACAAATTAGCAGATTCCTTAAGTCAGAAACAACATGTATCATTAATCGTGTTACATTTGTAACATGATCCCTTGATTAATGATTTGATGAATTTTGGAATAGAAGTTTTTGGTGCAGAAAATACCTCTGTTTTGTTTTAGGTTCCATTGCAGTCTTTGTTGTCATACATAATTAGTCAAGTGCAGAATTAAGACCGTGAGCTACAAAAAAAGGTAGAATTTGTTAAAATGGTTACGTTTCAAGAATTTAATCTTGATAAATATTGTTTTTTTAGATTTGGTAAAAGGTTGTGTGTGCATTGTGATTCCCAGTTGAAGAAATAATTGTTTTGTGAAGCTAATTGTTCTCCATATTTTGTTTATCCTAGATGCACTACGATGTATAGAGACCATCAGGAGTATTATTGTTGGGATTGAATTAAAAGAGATATTGTTGATTTTACCATGAGATTTTTGACATGTAAATAGGTTAAAGCAGATTGACAGTTACAGGAGGGGATGTTTCAGCCTTTTCCAGTGCCAGAGTGGAAATGGGAGAATGTATCCATGGGCTTTGTGGTGGTACTACCAAAGGATTCACTAAGTAATAATGCGATTTCGGTTATTGTTGAGTGGCTGACAAAATCTCCACATTTTCTATCTATTCGAGATACAATGACATTGGATAAGTTTTATCTACTGTACCTCAAAGAGATTGTCAGGATACAAGGATTTCATCTTTCCATTATGTCTGACCAAGATCCCAGGATCACATATATATTTTGGAAGGGACTTTTGAATTTTTTGGGCACCGAGTGAAAATTTTGTGTAGCATTTCATCCTCAATCAGATGGGCAGTCAGAACGAACGTATCAAAATTTGGAGGATATGCTTCTAGCTTGTTCAATGGACTATCAAGGAAGTTGGGATCAAAATCATTATTTAGTTGAGTTTTCATATAATAATAGTTTTCATTCCAGTATTCGGATGGCACATTTTGAGGCCTTGTATGGGAAGCGGTGTCAGACTCCAGCGTTTTGAGATGAAGTCGGTGAGAGAAAGTTGATGGGGCATAATTAATATAAGAAGTGGCTCAGAATGTGCGGATTATATAGTAGCACATGAGGAAAGCTCAGAGCGTGCAGAAAAGTTATGTAGATTACATAAGTAAAGACATCTCTTTTGAGGTATGTGAACATGTTTTCCTTAAAATCTCTCTTGGGAAAAGTGTGATGTGTTTCGATAAGAAAGGGAAGCTATGTCCATTGTTCATCGGTCCGTTTGAGATCTTGGAGAAATTTTGAATAGTTTCATACCACCTAGCATTGACTCCAGGTTTGTTTTAGGTACACAATGTTCTTCATGATTCAATGTTGAGGAATTATTTTCCGGATTCATCACATGTCTTGAGCCCAGAAGCAGTTCAACAAGAAGAGAACCTTTCTTGTGAAGAGAAAGAAGATGATATTCTTGATCGAAGGTAACATGTATTTTGGAATAAGGTAATCCACCTGTTAATGGTTTTATATAGAAACCATATGGTTGAAGAAGCAACATGGGAGTCTGAAAATTCTATGAAGGAATGGTACCCTCACTTGTTCAATAAGTAAATAAAATTGTGAGGACGAAATTTCTAGAACGTGGGGATAATGAAACACCCCAAGGTTTTCTAAAAATAAATTGAAATTAATGAAACTTTCTATAAAGTATATATTTATGACTATCCTTTAAAAATAACTTTACTACCACAGTGTTTTGAATTTCAAGAAACAGTCATCTACTATTGTGATCAGTAAGTTAATTATAGTATGATGAAACCAAATTGTTTTTTTGTGAATAGTAACAAACCCTTATGAATAGTAATAGTAATATTAATATGACCCTAATGAATATTAAATTTTATTATTATTTTAATTTCTTATGGTGAGAAGATAATAACGTCTTGGTTAATTTTACTATCTGATAAAGAAGTAGTTGTAGAATTAGAACTGCTAATTTTTGAATAAAGTATGCTTTTATTTAAAAAATAAGTTAATAATATTTATAAAATTATTTTTCAAAAATTAAATTCATTTTTCAATTCTACAAGTTGAAAAATGGTTGGGTTAAATTTTTGGGATTTTTCTGAAATTCAAGAATTTTTTATGAATAGTAGAAAACGATAAAATAAGATAAAATACGATAAAAGCTAAATACATTATTTATTGCATCATAGGTGATGCAAGGATGATTTAATCCCACTTATTTTGAACTCACATGGATTTATTAGAATTTGGGGTCACATGAATTAAGATTATTCATAGTCTTGAGCAAAAATATTATAAAAATGATTAAAATATTAAAAAATACCCCCTCTCCTCCACTATAAATACCACCCTCACTCCCATATTCCTCCTACATATCTCAAGCCTTGATAAATGTCTAATTTCTGCCAAATTCCCTCCCTAATATTCTTACCCACGTCCTAGAGGTTCTGGTATAACCAAAATTCAAAAACCAAAGCCCTTAAGGAGGTTCCCAAGGAGAAGAGATCAAGAGGTAAACATCCTCAATTATTTTCTTTCTTTTAATTCATTTTAGGTTATTCTATTCCATTAACTTTTGGTTATGTATGGATATTTCATTAAATATCCCCCTTACATCCCATATTATGCAATAATGATGATATATCCCCTTCCACTCATCAAATTATTTTTATGAAATTTTAAGAGACGCTGTTAGGCTATAGAAATTTCATGAGAAATGTATCTAGTTTTCTTTTATTTTATGATTCCTTTATTTTCATCTTCTTTCCTCATCTCCTAATAACCATGAGGCATGAAATCTTTAGAATCTTGTATATTATGGATTCTCTCATGATCTCGGAAAATTCAACATCATTATTTTTATCCTCCCCCACTTATTCAAGGAATTAAAATATTATCTGTGATGTGTTGAATTACGGACACCATGGACGATACGATTTAAATTTTCATTAACTGCTTCATGTCTGGAAATAAAACCATTTTTATGATTGAAACAGGTTAAAATATATGTGTTATGACTCACCCATGGTTCTGGAATTCTTTTATACTCATGGTTCCAATTTATAAGACAAAACATGGTTGTTATTATAAAAGAACCACTAAAATGATCTAAACGAACATCATTAATGTTATAACTAATGAATAATCCCCATGTAAGAATTCAAAATGATAAATGGAATAATTTATGTTACTGTATATATGTAAATACTACTCAATTACATTTATTTATTTTCACTTCCAATCAACATGAGTGTCCACCATGTACCAATCATAGAAATCATGTAATGAATTCACCCAAAAACCGTGCAAGGGGAAAAATACTAACAATTAAGGGTGAAATCATGTTATAAAATGATCATATAAGATCTTATAAACATTCAAATACTTATGTAAAACATTAATAACAATTGTTTAACCATTATACAGGAGGTTTCAACAAGTTGTAAGTAATAAAAACCCAAGGTAAGGGAGTTTAAACACGATTTCCATTCTTTGGGCTAACATTATACTTCATTATTTATGTGATATTTAAATTGTTTGTGTGATGGGTTATGTTATTATTATATTTTATTTTGTGTATTTACTATTATTATACTTATTTCATGCACTCTTTTTAGTCTTTCTTCGATTTCATGAATTGTGGGAGGTGTTTTTCTTTTAAAAATCCTCTATTAAAATTTTGTTCTACCAAAATATGAAAAAAAAATCTATTAATCATGTTTTATGATTATGTTTTGGAACTTGGGAATTGTATATGATGAATTGGGGGACCTATATTTCTCTGAAATGCATTGGGTATGAGTAAGTTGGAGGTCGGTCATATGGTTACTACAAGTGTAACTGTGATGGTTACACAAAGTAAGGTAGTCGTGAGGGTTACAGATTTTACGGTAGCCTAGAATACTTACATGATTATGTAGGTAATTCCCCAAGATACCTATATGAATATGTATATGTTCTCATGTTTTGTGTGGATCTTGTGTAAATCTAATGTTACACAATGTAAGTATATATGAGTGACATGCATGTCTTATGAAAACGTTTTCATACGTTATGAGTATTGTTGTAATAATGTTCTCTTTCATTACTTTTTCATCCCTTTGTGATATTTTATTCTAATAACAAGTTTTTAAATGATTTTCATAGGTTAATGGATGTGTAAGACAAGGATGGATTCCATGTTAAATGTTGATGAATTGTCAAGGAGTCTTGTTTTAAGATTTAATGTTTTATATTTTGAAAAAAATGGAAAACGTTTTTATGGTATCCAATCTGTAATAATGTGCATTGTTATGAATGTATTATGTCCCCATTTTCTAATTATCTAAATAGTAAAAGATCCTCAATATAAAATAAAGTTTTTTCTTGACTGAATTCAAGATTATGTATGTAATAAAGTCAGGTCCTTATAGTTGGTATCAGAGGATGGTTTAGATAACTTTAGGGGTTAGGGTGATGTAAATAGAATAACATAAATGATTTTCACTCTATTTCCAATTTGAAATGTTAATGAATTTAATTATTACCATGTTTCTTCACCTAAGACATGTTTGTTTAGAATGGTTGTCTGTAGAAGGAACAGGGATGCTGAAGAAGAGAGGCACCGACAGAAGGACATCCTTCTGGAACTACAACCTGGAAGGGTAGGGATTGTAACTGAATAGTTTGTGAAAGTAATGTCTAAGCTAACATAGTAAATAAATGGTGGTAGAATCCATGAATGAGAACTAATAGAGATACCACAACATAACATGATAGTAGGGAACATATTATGTGAAAACATCTTCCTGAATTCAATGGATATTCTGACCCAGAAGTAGTTGAATGATTTTTCAAAGTCCTTGAATAGATATTCGATGTTATGGGATGTTCAGACAATCCAAAGGTAAGTATTTCCATTTATCATTTTGAAGGGGAATATGATTAGTAGTGGTCAATGGTAAGTAATATCAGTGGTAGAGAGGATTTTTATGCCTTAGAGTGGGATGGATTTAAAAGTATTTTCCTTGAAAAATATTTTCCTATTGTGGTGCAACATAGAATGGAGAAGAAATTCCTCAAATTGAAATAGAAGGAGGAAGACTCAGTGGTTATGTACAAAGCGATCTTTACCCGACTGGTGAGGTATGCTCCAAATTTTATTCTGGATCTTAATAGCAAAATACACGGATTTTACATAGGATTCAATCCAACCAATCGAAGGGCATTGGCCTCTCATGAATTCAAAAGATATGAGAAACTTTTCAAATGTGCTGAGAGGGTAGATATGGAGTTCGATGATCATCACGTGCATTTTTGAAACAAATAAAAGAAGAGGTCTAGTTGGCAAGAAATGGGTAAGAGTCATCCAAAGAAATCTGATGGTAATAATATCCAATTTCAAGTTTGTGAAAATTGTGGAAAGAAAAACCCAAGGGATTGTTGTAGCAAAACTATGAAGTGTTTTAAATGTGGTAAGTTTGGATATATGCCCCGAGATTGTATAAAAAATGATCCAAATACTAATCCTGATAAGAAAACTATAAATTTTTATAAATGTGGTCAAATGGTTCATTATTCAAATGCGTACCCAGAGAGATATCTGAATGATGCAAAAAAGCCAGACTACAAGCAGAAAGGTGTAGTGAGAAACTTTGCGAATATGTTAGTAGTTTTTGGCCCATCCAATGAAGTTGTATCTGGTACATTGATTGTTAACTCATATTTTTCTAATGTTTTGTTTGATACAAGGTCTACACATTCCTTCATCTCTGAGAAATTTTCTGATAAATTGGATATATCACCTCAAAAAATGAGACCCAAACTTGTTGTCAAAACACCAGGGGGAAATGTTATAGAAACAGGGAAATATAACAATCTTTCTATTGTTGTCTGTGGAATGACTTTACTAGAAAACCTTGTTGTTTTAACCTTAGTCTAGTATGATGTTATTCTGGGGATGAAGGAGCTTTCTGATTATCATTCTATGATAGACTGTAGAGCTATAAAAGTTGTTTTTCAGAAAGAGTCTCAGTTTTTATACATGAATGAACCTATAAAATTGATATCATATCAGGAATCTAAGGAACTATTCAATGATTGAAATGAAAGTTATCTTTCTCATATTTTTGTAAATAAGGGAACTATTAAAATTAATGATGTGCTAGTGGTTAATGAATACCTTGATGTTTTTTCTGATGAGTAACCCAGTGGCAAACCATATCGAGAAGTCAAATTCACAATTGACTTAGTTCCCGATGCAAAGCTAATTTCTAAACCCCCATATCGTATGTCTCCAATATAACTTCTGGAATTGAAAAATTAGTTGCCTTATTTTCTTGACGAAGGCTTCATTCGTCCTAACAATTACCCATGGGGAGCACCTATTTTTTGTTAAAAATAAATTTGGTTCCATGAGACTTTGCATTGATTATAGGGCTTTGAATAACATCATTATTAAAAAAATATCTTTTTCCTCATATTGATGACTTGTTTGATCAGATCCTGGGAACCCAGTACTTTTCCAAGATTGACATGAGATCCAGATACCATTAGGTGAAGGTGACGGAGCCTGACATCCCGAATACAGCTATTCGTCTAAGATATGGGCATTATGGATTTGTTGTTATGCCATATGGATTAACTAATGCATCTACTGTATTCATGAATATTAGGATTAATGTATTTTATGAGTTCTTGGATATGTTTTCGATTGTATTTATTGATGACATTCTTTAATTCTCTAAAAATAAAAAGGAGCATGAAAAACATATAAGGGTTGTTTTTCATAATTTAAAAGAAAAGAAACTATATGGAAAATTCAGAAAGTGTGATTTTAGGTTGCAATAGATTTCTTTTCTTGGGAAAATTGTAAGTAAAGATGGAATAACTATTGATCCTTCCAAAACAAAAGTATTTGATGAATGTAAAAGAACCACAATTGTTACCGAGAGTCATAGTTTTCTAGGTTTAGCAGGTTATTGCCAATGGTTTGTTAAGAACTTTTCATAGTTATCTAGACGATAACTATGTTAACATTGAATAGGGTTAAATTTGTTTGGACAGAATAATGTGATGTTTGTTTTTAGGAACTTATGAAGAGATTCGTGAATGCTCCAGTTTTGGCCTTACCTACCCGGAATGGTGAGTTTGTCATCTATAGAGATGCTTCATTGAAGGGAGTTTGTTGTGTTTTGATGCAAAATAATCAGGTAATTGCCTATGATTCGAGACAACTTAAACTTGAAGAGATAAATTATCACCCACATGATTTGGGATTGGCAGCTGTGGTTTTTGCTTCGAAAATTTAAAGGCATCATCAATACTGAACCAAATTACAAATATATAGTGGCCATAAAAGTCTAAAGTATATATTCACTCAGAAGGAATTAAACATGAGGGAGAGAAGTTGGATAGAACTGATAAATCATTATGACTACATGATCAATTACTATCCTGGAAAAGAAAAAAAAGTAGCAGATGCTTTATGTCGATAACATCATGCATCATTAACCATGTTACATTTGGAACAACATCCCTTGATTAATGATTTGAACAATGTTGTCTTAGAAGTTGTTGGTGTAGGGAATACCTATGTTTTGTTTCATGTTTAATTTCAGTCTTTGTTGTTAGACAAAATTAAGCATGCTCAGAAGGATGTCCGTGAGCTACAGAAAAAATGTATAATTGGATAAAATGGGTAATTTTCCTGAATTTAATCTTGATAAAGATTGTGTTATATGATTTGGTAAAAGTTTTTGTGTGCCTTGTGATTCCCAGTTGAATAAAGAATTGTTTTGTGAAGCTTAAAGTTCTCCATTTTATGTTCATCCTTGCAGTACGAAGATGTACAGATACCTTTGGGAGTTTTATTTATGGAATGGAATGAAAAGAGATATTGTTGATTTTACCATGAGATGCTTCACAGGACAATAGGTTAATGTAGAGTGACAGCTACCGATGGGGATGATTCATCCTTTTCTAGTGCCATAGTGGAAATGGGAGAATGTATCCATGGACATTGTGGTGGGACTACCAAAGTCTTCTTGAGGTAACATAGCGATTTGGGTTATTATTGATCGATTGGAAAAATTTGAACATTTTCTATCTATTAGAGATACAATGACATTGGATTAGCTTTCTCGATTATAACTGAAGGAGATTATAAGGATACATGTATTTCCTCTTTCCATTGTATCTGACCGAGATCCCTGGATCACTTTTAACTTTTGGAAGGGAATTCAGAAGTCATTGGGCACAGATTTAAATTTCCGTATAGCTTTTCATTCTCAATCAAATGGGTTGTTAGAACGAACAATTAAAACATTGGCGGATATTCTTTGAACTTGTTCATTGGACTATCAGGGAAGTTGGGATCAATGTCATTCTTTAGTTGAGTTTTCATATAATAACAGTTTTCATCCTAGTATTCAGATGGATCCTTTTGAGGCCTTGTAGGGGAAGCATTATTAGACACCAGCATTTTGGGATGAAGTTGGTGAAATAATGTTGATGGTGAAAGAATTAGTAGAAGTACAATCTCAAAAAGTGTGGATGATCCAGCAGCACATGAGGATCTCTAAGAGAAGGCATAAAAGTTATGCAGATAACAGAAGGAATGACTTCTCCATCGAGGTAGGTGACCATGGTTTCATTAAAATCTCTCCTTGGAAAAGTGTGATGTGATTCAGTAAGAAAGGGATGCTAAGTCCACAATTCATCAGTCCTTTTGAAATCATGGTGAAATATGTAACAGTTTCATACCGTGTAGCTTTGCCTCTGAGTTTTTTTGAGGTACAATTTTTTTTTCATGTTTCAATGTTGAGGAAGTATGTGCTAGATTCATCACATGTCTCGAGCCCAGAAGAAGTTAAGCTAGAAGAGAACCTTTTTTATGAAGAGAAACCAGTTCATATTCTTGATCGAAGGGAACAGGTATTGCAGAGTTAGGTATTCCACCAGGTAAAGGTTTTGTAGAGAAACCACTTTGTTGAGGAAGCAACATGGGAGTCCAAAAATGTTGTGAGGGAAAAGCACCCTCAATTGTTTAATAATTATATAAAATTGCGAGGATTTAATTTCGAGAAGGTGTGGATAATGAAACACCCAATGGTTTTCTAAAAATAAATAGAAATTCATGATACTTTTTTTTAAGTAGATAATTATAACTAGCCTTTACAAACAACTTTACAACAACAGTTTTAATAATTTCAAGAAACAATCATCTACTATTTTTTCAGTAAGTTATTTGTAGTCTGATGAAACCAAATTTTTTTTATGAATAGTAACATACCCTTATGAATAGTAATATGAATAGTAATATGACCCTAATGAAGAGTAAATTCTATTATTATTCTATTTTTTATGGCTAGAAGATAATAAAATCTTGGGTAATTTTTCATTGTGATAAAGAAATAGTTGTTGAATTAGAATTGTTAATTATTGAATTAAGTATGCATTTATTTAAAAATTAAATTAATAATATTTATAATTTTTTTTTAAAAAAAATTTACATCATTTTTTAATTCTTCATGTAGAAAAATTGTTAGGGTAATGTTTTGGGATTGTTTTGAAATTCAAGAAATTTTTATGAATAGTAAAATAAGATAAAATACAATAAATGCTAAATAATTGATTTACTACATCATAGGTGATTCAAGGATGATGTATGCCCATGTGGTTTGAACTCAAATGTCTTTAGTACAATTTGGGGTCACATTAATTATGATTATTCATATTCTAGAGCAAAAATATTATCATAAAGATTAAAATAATGAAAAATACCCCTTCTCCTCCACTATAAATAATACCCTCACTCCCCTCTTCCTCCCACTCCTCTCAAGACTTGAGAATTGTCTAATTTATGACAAATTACCTCCCCAATATTTTTCCCCACGTCCTAGAGCTTTTGGTCTCACCAAAACTCCAAAACCAAAGCCCTTGAGGAGGTTCTCAAGGAGAAGAGATCTAGAGGTAAACATCCTCTTTTATTTTATTTCTTTTCTTTCATTTTATATTATTATCGTCCATTCCCTTTGGCTTATGATGGGATATTTCATTAAATATCCCCCCATACATGCCATATTCTGTATGAATGATATGATATACCCTTCCTCCCATCAAAACATTTTTATGAAATTTTAAGAGATGCTGTTAGGCTACAGAATTTTCGTGAGAAATTTATCAAGTTTTATTTTATTTTAAGATTCCTTTATTTTCGTCTTCTTTCCTCACCTCCTCATAACCAAGAGGCATGAAAGCTGCAGAATCATGTATGATTTTTATTTTATCATGTTCATGGAAAATTCATCATCATTATTTTTCTCCTCCCCCAATTATTCAATGAATTAATATATTCTCCGTGATGTGTCAAATTACCGACATTGTGGAGAGATGTGATTTCAATTTGTATTAATTCCTTCATGTCTGGTCATCAGAATATTATTTTAATTGAAAAACATTATAATGTATTTTTTATGAATCACCCATGGTTCTGAAATTATTTTATATTCAATGTTCTAATTTATAAGACAGAACGGGGCTATTATTAACAAAGAACCACTAAAATTATCTAAACGAACATCATTAATGTTCTAACTTATTATTCATTATCATGTAAGAATTCAAAATGATAAATTGAATAATTTATGTTATTGGATATATGTATATACTACTCAATTACTATTCTGTAGTTTCACTTCCAATCGACAAGAATGTCCACCATGAACCAATCATAGAAATCATGTAAAGAATTCCCCCTAAAACAGTGCAAGGGGAAAAATACTAACCATTAAGGGGGAAATAATGTTATAAAATGATCATATAAGATGTTATAAACATTAAAATTCATCTATAAAATATTAATAACACTATTTTAACCATTATATTGGAGTTTTTAACATGGTGGAAAAAAGACAAACTTGAGGTAAGGGAATTCATAACCTGATTTCCATTCTTTGGGTTGACCTTCTACTTAATTCATTATGTGCTATTTAAATTGTTTGTGTGATAGGTTCTATTTTTATTATGTTTTATTATGTGTATTTACAGGGTTTATTTATATTATATATCCTCTATTAAGTCTTTCTTCGATTACATTAATTATAGAAGGTTCTTTTCTTATAAAATCCTCTACTAAAATTCTATATTACAAAATTAAAAAACCATGTTTTTATAATATTATTCATGTTGTATGATTATGTTTTTGATCTTCAAAATTGTTTACTATTAAGTGTGGGACCCATATTTCCCTCCAATGCATTGGGTATGAGTAATTTGGAGGTCACCCGTATGGTTACTCCAAGTGTATCTACGATGGTTACACTAAGTAAGGTTATCGTGGGGGTTACGGATTATAAGGTAGACAAGAATGGTTTCAAGATTATGTAAGTAATTCCCCAAGATAACTCTATGAATATATTTTTGTTCTCATGTTTTGTGTGGATCTTGGGAAAATCAAATGTTAATCAATCTATGTATATATGAGTGACACGCATGTCTTCTGAAAATGTTTTCATACATTAAGAGTATTCATGGGATAATGTGCTCTTTCCTTCCTTTTTCATCCCTTACTGAGATTTTATGCTCAAACCATGTTTTTAAATGATATTCACATGTTAATGGATGTGTAAGACAAGGACAGAATCCAATTTAAATGTTGAATAATTTTCAAGGAGTATTGGTTTAAGATTTAATGTTTTTTATTTTTAAAAAAAAATGGAAACTGTTTTTATGGTATCCCCTCTGTAATAATGTGTAATGTTATGAATGTATTATGTCCCAATTCACTAAATATATAAACTTGAAAATATCCTCAATTTAAAAGGATGTTTTTTCTTGACTAAATTCATGATTATTTATGTAATAAGGTCGGGTCCTTGTATTTAGATCGATACTTCTTGTTTTGTGATACATGAAATGATTTTGGGATAGATTTAAATTAAAATTTCATAGATAAATGTTAATCCATTTTCCCCACCCTCCAAACATTCTCAAAAGGACCTGCAAATATCAGTGAACGTTTACCATGTTTTCTAGGTTGTTGATGAACCAAGAATGTTGAAACTCTATAAATTACTTTCCCATCAACTGAAAACACCAGTGTTCTACATCAATGATCAACACAGTATTTCTGCCAGCTCTAATATTCCACAATTATCTAATGAATAAACTCAATATTACCTATCATTTCTTATGCCAAATGTGGTCCATTCATGGAATCTTTACCAATATCCAGAAAAACATAAAAAATATATACAAGGACCATAATAAAATGCCTTAGAATGAGGCATTAAAATAAAATATTTTTTTTTAAAAAAACCCAACAAATCCAAAATGGACAACCTAATCCCAAACAAAGTCAAGAATTCAGTCAGGTAGCATGTTATCCATGATTTGTATAGCTCATTATTTCATGATATCTATATGTAGATGAAATTTCATTCTCAATATTACATGGGATCTCATTGGATCTGGGTCAACTCTCCAAAATTGATATGTGAACTATCGAAACCAATAAAATACTATAACTTATGAAACTCCATGAAATATGATAATATCTTCTATATAGATACTTCCAAAATACCGATTTTTTAGAATATAATGGGTATAAAATGATCCAATTTGTTCAGATAATTGATCACAACCCATATTGGATTATTCCCTCAAATGGTACATAGACACGCAACCATGAAGTCTATAGAGATTTGACCCCACTTGTAAGATTCTGTAGGAAGGGGTTGAATCAAACTGAAGGTCTCTGGTGCTCATCATTGACTAGATGATAGGTGTAACAGTGGTAAAAAAAGGTTTTAATGTCTCATCTCCAATTATCCACTAGAATAATCACAACATATCATGGATCATCTTCCTGGTGACATGGTGCACTGTCCATCGGGATGTATGAAGTCTATCATAATAGCATTTCTAAAGAGATTATTTACAAAATAGAAGTTTCAAACACATAGGACAACCATAGAGAAGAACGAAAACTCTGCAATGATCTACCCACCATAAATAGTGTTCTTTATTTCATGAAATTAATCATCCATTTTCTTCTCATGAAGAATCTACTCGAGAAGAGAGGGTTTAAATTGATATATAGTCAAGACAACCTTAGTCAAATCCTCATTGACACCAAAAAAATAAAATATGAAATCCATTATATTATAGTCTTAATATGATTCTTTCATTTCATGGGTCATAATTTATTTTCTCAATGAATTAGAAATGGCATACCCCTTTTTAGGGATATAGAAAATTTTGAATTCAAAATACTGCATATACTCCACCCATAACATCTTCTAATGTTGTAGATATTTTAGAGATGATATAATTGGGGAATCTATTGTCATAATAAAATTTATACCTTTCTCTGTAAAGGTAATATTGATAAATCTAATGGGAAAGAATCATTGTTATGAACTAAAGAACATGGAACAGATAGTTCTTCTCATGTGGCCTGTGTTTTATAGAAGCATAGTCCACACAATGATAATCCTACATATGAACAAATCTCAAACATAAATATAATGCATCACAAAATATCATACACCCTTTCCCATCATCTCAGAGAGTCATGACTGGTGTAGAAGTGAAAAGATTCTTTACATGATCAAAATAATTTCAAAATTTTGAATCTCAACGTAACATCACCCCTTTAAAAACGAGAGATGTCATTGGATAATCCACATTAGAGAAATATTTAATGAACCTGTGGTAACACTCTTCCAAAACCAAGAAGCTCTAAATCTATAATACATTATGTGGTTACTTCCATGTGAGAATATTTTTCACATTTTTTAGGTTAAATTGAAATACCTTATTATGAGAACATGTGTCCTACGAACATCACATCTACATTAGAGAAATTAAATTATGAAATATTTTCATAAATTAGAAGATCTATTCATTTATCTAGATCTCATCTAAGATGACTCACATTGTCATCAAATTTTTTTTAGTAAACCAAATTGTCATCCACAGAACCACTATGAACGACTCTAGGTATTAATGAAATATTCTATCGATAAATTCCAAATAAACAATATGATTATTGGTTATACAAAATGTTATAACAAGGAATTCATAAATGAAATACCTACACCAAAAGACAGAATTCTAGATGTTAGATTCATTTATTCTAAACGTGTGGAAACCAAACGGATTATCAATCATAGAGAAACACATAAACTAATTCAACTAGTCAAATCTATAATCAATCTAAGTAAATGGTTATTTTTTATTCAGCATAAATCGATTGAGTTTTCAGTATTAAACACAAAGGTGAAGTGTTCTATCATGTTTCATTCTAAAAAGCACAGGCACCGCCAAAGATGACACACCCAATTGTATAAATCATTTATCCAAATAATAAACCAACTAATTTACAACACATTCAATTCAATTTATGAATAATTATATAATCTATTAGACATTGGCTATGTACCAAGTACCAAATCAATAGAAAACTCTGCCTCTCATACGATTGGAAATTCTTTAAAATTAGTTGCAATAATGTCTTGAGACTCGGTGAAAACTGGGGGGAGATCACTAGTTAAATAATCCCAACATAAGTAAATATGAAACACCAATATTCCCCATTATAAATCTAGAAACACATGTTCACCTATCCTCGACCATGGGATCAAATATTCCTAACTAATATGGAACACTATAATAAGTGTTGTATTAGAGACCAACAGTAGAAAATTTTAACAAACCAAAATTATATCAGTGATATTTCCCTCCCTATGATTATATCCTATATTATAAATCACATAAATCCACACATATAACCCCAATAAATCATTATAAATGAAGAATTAATGAAATGAGATGTATATTTAGATGTTAGGGAACCCACACTGATGAAATAGTAACTCACCCTTTGGTATTGTAATATGACCCTTACTAATAGTAAATTGTCCTTTTGAGATATAAACTCACTCATGTAATTATAAATAAAATTTATTCATCTAATATTTAAAATAATTATATAGTTATAACAGAGTGAAAGTTAGTGGATATTTTAATAATTAATATTAAAGTGTTGGAATTTTTATAAGCAATAAATATATAATTAAAATTTTATAATAAATAAAATTATTTAAAAAAATTCAATTACATAAAATGAAATAATATATCAATAATATATGTCTTATTGTTTTAAGATAGTTTTATGAGACCTTAGTTAATTTTTTAATTCGTTATAAAATCGGTTTTAAATATAAAATCTACATTTTTCACGTAAATAAAAATTTATTTGAAAATTAATGTCCACATATTTACAATGTTATTTTGATAAAATGGTGTCCATTTTTTAATACTACATATATAAAAAATTATATGGTTATTTTTTGGGATTTTTCTAAAATACATGACTTTTGGGTGAATAGTAAAATACAGTAATTTACGGTATAAATAAATTATAGGATAAATACACTATTACATGCATCATGGATGATGTAAGAAAACATGGTTAGAACGCAAATGAACATACTACTATTTTTATCACAAGAATTTGTACTATTAATAGTCTTGAGAAAAATAATAAAATAATGAATAAGATATTCAAAACATTCCCCTCTCCTCCAAAATAAAAACCACACCTCACTCCCTCTTCTCTTCACTCCTCAATGCCTTGAAGCCTCTCAATGTTCTTCACAAATAATAATCCTTATCCTATACCCATGTCTATCAGATCCTGGTCCTTCCAAAATACCTAATCTGCTTCCCTTAAGGAGGTTCTCAAGGAGGTGGAATCAAGAGGTAAATTCATCTTCTTTTTTTCCTTTTAATTTATTTTATGTTCGTTATTTTTTTATCTACTCACCTCATATGTCCAATTGATATTGATAAATACAATATTATCTATATACTAAATTTATATAATTTTTATGTAATAACCAATATCAATCTCCCTATTATATCTCTTTCATATTGTAAACAAAATCATAGTCTTGGAGGTGCCAATTTATAACATTAATGTACGATGAAGGTTCGTTCTTAAATTTCTTGTCCATGGCTGATCACGAAACCACTTTTCGGTTGAAATAGACTAATAATATGTATTATATGTTATTTTATTATTATAGAACCATAATTTATAAACATTATTAAATAATAGAAAAAACTAATTTCTTATAATCAATAATCAGTATAATAATATAAACGGTTATAACTAAATGTATTCTCTAATGATTCATCTACATAATGTATAACCAAATGATATATATAACCATTTAAAATTAGGAATGTTCACTAATTACATGTAGTGTTAATTTTGATAATTATATCCATATCACTTAAACTCTATTACATATAATCAAGTGAACCACTCATGAAATAAAGGCAACGAACACTCCAAAATGATGTAATTACATTATATAAGTTATCAATAAGGCCATAAATAAACCTGATAAAATTATAATGAATAAATTACATGTAGAGTTGTTTTTTAAGTAATTAATTAATGGATTTAATTTTGTTCTCTTGGAATTTCCGATCAAGTGCATAACATGTTAGGACATAAGGTTATGGTTTTCTACCTGAACCTCTATTTTTATTCGGGTTACTCTTATTATATACATTCCTTAATGAAATTATTATTTATTCTTATTTTCTCCTCCTAAATTCTGAATTAATGCTATGTATATGATTACCAACCATAATTATTATTTATTTTATGGTATTTTACATGTTTTAAAAGGATATTTTAAAATTGCTTCCCAAAAAACATGGAAAATTCAAGGGAACTTATAAAATTATTACCTATATTCAAATTCCTTATATAATATATTTTTATCAACCATTATTTTCATAATTTCACACATTTTTTTAAAAAAAATTCCTTAATTCACTTTTATTTTTATGAAAATACTTTTCCAAAATAACACTTATTTTCAAAATAAATGATTATTTATCTCAATAATTACTCAATGGTTAAACAAGAGTATTTTCACCCTTTTCAACACCCATGTGGATTATTATGATTAACTGTGGTTAATGTATTATGAATTCATCCACTGAATTTTATTTAATATTTTATGATTTGAATTATTATGGATGTGCTACCTTGATATTGTTCACCATATTATTCATAATGGTTACTGTTTATGTTTAATGTTTTGGGAATGTTATTTTCATTTCATATGTTAGTTTCAATATGAATGTATATATTTTTTATATCTATCCCCTTTATAATATGAATTAATTTGGCATATTGTGTGACATATAGGGACCTCTATATCCCCTAGATTAATCAGTAGGTCTTATGAGACAAACTAGAGTCTTGGTACGAGGCCTTGACAGTACGGTTATTTATGGTCTTGGAACGAGGCCATGATGGTATGGTTATGATATCCAACATTATATATTCCCTCATTATGAAGATAGTAATACATATTTCATGTGGTTATTTATCTATTATAATACATATAATTATGTTTTATTATGAAATTGTTTATTCATCTCTTAGTCTGACCATATGATGTTCAAGATTATATAGTAATGGGATATGTGATTTTAGTTATTCACTTTTCCTTATTATCTATGTTTTTCTTGTATTGAATACCCTTACTGGGACTTGGATCTCACCTATTTTATTATATTTTATTTTTCCTAGGACACAAGAAAGTGTATAATGAGGGAAATTCATGAATAATATTAGAGGTGTGGATGTTCGTATGGGAAAATATATGTTATTTTCATTTCATTTTTTAATGTTGAACATATGTATGTATCTAATTTTACAAAACTACTAAAATACACGGTCCTTAGGGATATGAATTTATTATAAAAATTCTAATGTAATGAAATAATGAACCTTCTCTGGGAAAATATAGTGGGGGCTTTACAGTTGGTATCAAAGGATGTTATTTAGAAAACCGGGAAACAAGATTTAGAAATCATAAATTAGGGAAAAAACCCCTAATACCATCCTTTAGTATAAGCATACAAAAAACCTATAATTATGTGATAGAATATATTATGTAGATATTTCAAGAAAATAAATCCCTCTGTAGATACTACTAGTGTACGTGGTTCTAGAAAAAATGTACCATGGTGTGACAACTCCGACAAGGAGTTTCGGGCATGACCTGGGGTATTATGTTACACAAAAAAGAGGCTTTATTGCACACCTAGTTTGACACTCCTAAGGGATATTCTTGGGATAGTTCACATTTTCTTTACAATCCCTTATCAATGATTTAAAAGTAAATATTTCTTCAAATAAACCATGTTTGTGATTATGATATTTGAAATGCATAAGATTTAAATTAATACTCATTATGTTTCAAGGAGAGATAATACATTATGATTTATTAGCTAATCTAGGATATGCCATTATTTAAAAATGGAACCTAGTTTATGTAATGGAAACAACATGAACGTTTGTATCACATGTAGTGATTTCCATTTGATGTAATATAAAGATGTTGGATTTTGCTTTTGCAACTGGTGTTGAGTTACATATAAATATACTAGGAAAGCTGACTCGGGTTATGAACATTATCATTACACATATGTTGCATCCAGATCCGTAATGCGGAAGAGCTACGTTAGACGAAATTATGAGAAAATTGCCTCCAACCTTCAATGGGAGTAAAAAATCATTCATATTGGAGTCGTGGATATGTTCATTAGATATGATATTTATTTATTTTGGATGTAAATAAAGAGAAAAGGATTTCATGGTGTTTTATCATCTATCGGGATATATAGATCAGCTGTGGTCACGAATTTAAAACCAAAAATAAGAAGATGAAATGAAGGAAATGTAATGAAGTTATTTAAATGAAATATTCTTAGATAAAAGATTCCCTCATGAACAATGATAAAATATGTGAAGGTAGTTTAGGAATATGAGGAAAACAAATATTAGAATGTTATAAATAATGATTCAAACATCCCACAGACTACATATGTAATACAAGAAGAAAGATAGATCAATTCATTGATAGTTTTAAACTATATTTCTAAAGGGATATTTCCCCCCAAATTTTCTCATCATAAGAATGTACAGTCTCATGTGCTATTAAGAAATAAAATGAATTATCTAAGACTTATGACTATATGGGAAAGAAGATAAGACGTGGTATTCTAAGAACTCTCTAAAAAAATATTGAATTGGGGAAGAATAGTATAGTTCATCTCCCCTCCTATGATAACATTTGGAAGACACACCCCAGTACTTGCTTAAAGGGTATGTGTGTTTGTTACATGTGTAGTGAAAAAGTCCACCAATCATGTGACTAAAATGGGAAGAAATAATCTACCAATTTTCATTTCTAAAAATTAAAGGAGAGGGTACATTAAAAAATGATTGTTCGAGTATTCAAGGAAGAATTCCCCCCAAAATGCCAAGGGAACAAGGATAATAATATACTTTCACAACTACATAGATTGATGTTCCTAATTATTTGGGGGTAGGTACTTTAATCATTTCTTCAATTTTATCAAATTCCTAATTTGATTATAGATCATCACATTCTTTTATATCATTCCATTTTTCCAAGAAAATTAGTTATTTCCAATTTGATTTAATAAAGTAGTTTTTATTAAAAACTCTTAATGGGACTATCATTGTATCAATGACGTTTCAATTAGTTCCACTTAAGAATCATAAATTTTCTTTAGTTGTTGATCATGTTATCATAACTATGATTGAATTTCCTATAATAATTTTTTTGGATTTTCATACAAATTATGATGTGAAAATATATTTTTAGAGGAAGGAAGTTACAATTTTTTTGAATAATGTCAAATCCCATATCTTTAAGGAATAAAAATAATCATCTAAATCTTATCTAGATCCACCCCAAGTAGCTCTAGTTAATTCAATTCTTGGGGAACATGAGAACTTAATATCTATGAGTGAGGAAGGAAATATTAAAATTGAGCATGTAACTTTTGTTCAAGAATATATTAATGAATTTTTATAAGATTTACTTAGACATCCATTAATTTGATAAGTTCAGTTCTCTATTGATTTAAATACTTGTTCAAGACCAGTATCAAAGAATCCCATTAAAATTGCATTATGGAATTAGTGGAACTGAAGAAAAAACTAGATGAATTTAGTGATAAGGATTTATTCTCCCAAGTGTTTCTCTATAAGGACCCCCTATTTTTTATGAAGAAATATTTATCTATGAGTATTTTCATTAACTATATAGAGATCAATGCAATTACAATAATGAACAAGAATCTCCTACCTCACATTGAGGATTTAATTGATCATCTTCATGGAGCCTAATATTTTTCTAATATTTACCTTCGATCGAGAAATCATAAGTTTTGAGTGAGGAAGGATGATATTACAAATACAAAATTTCATACCAAGTATGAGTATTGAGAGAATATATTAATTACTTTTGGATTGATTAATTCACCCTCTGTATTCTTGTTTATAATGAATATAGTTTTCAAGGAATATCATTTTGAATTTTTTGTGGTATTTATCGATGATATATTGGTATAATCCAAAATCTATAAAGATCAAGAAAATCGTATGCGCAATATTCTGAAGACTCATAGAACAAATGAAATATATGGGAAGTTTAGAAAGTGTGAATTAGGGATTCAGTCTATTTCCATTCATGGAAACATTGTATCTATGGATGTAATATATGATGATCCTATGAATACAAAGGTGGTTCAATAATGTCCTACTCCAAAGAAAATAACTGAGGTACGTTTTATTATTCAACTAACAAGTTATTCTCAGCATTTTGTCCAGAACATTGACCATTTAGCCAACCTGATGACCAATCATTCACATAAATGGGTTAGGTTCTTATAGATAATAGAATTTGAAGAATAATTTTAATAATTAAAGATGATATTGGTGAATAAACTGATCCTAACTCTACCAACATGGAATGATGGGTGTGTAATCTAAAGTGATGCATCAAAGAAAGGACATGGTTGATTTCTTATGATGAATGATTGAGTTATTTCCTATACATAATAGAAGATAAAAATTCATGAACAAAAAAACACTACACAGGATCTTTAGTCCGCAACTATAATCCTTGTTTTGAAGATATAGAGACATTATCACTATGTTGAAAGCTGTGAGATATATACATATTATACGAGCTTTATATATATCATCTCATAGAAATAACTCAACAAGAGTCAAATGAGATTGTGATAGGTACTCAAGGATTATAATTATTCCATACAATGCCACCCAAGAAAGTAAAATAAGGTAGTTAATGCATTGAGAAAGAAGGATAATGGATTAAAAAATGAATATTGAAATATATCTTCAATTCATGGATCTTGTAATGTGTACATAGGAATTATGAAAGTAGGTGAAACATAATTACATTTTAGATTGGTTTACAACCATCTTTATTGGAAATAATTAAGAATTATCAGCCTGGTGACGAGAATCTTCAAAACAAAATTAATGTTGTGAGTGATGGGTAGTTACAGAACATCATATATGAAGATGGAATTCAGAAATTTGGGAAGTTGATCTGTGTACCAGAAATACCCAATCTAAAAATTGGGTTATTTTATGATTAACATTGTTTAAATTCCTCCATACATACTAGTATAACTAATATGTATAGTGATTTGAAGAAAAATATCTAGTTAGACAACATGAAGAGGTAAATTGTGGATTATATACCAAGATGTATAGTTTTCCAACAAGTGAAGGTCAGACGAAAAAATAATATTGGGGTCATGAAATCTCTACCTATTACTACATGGAAATGTTATGAAATCACAATAAATTTTGCCACTAGCTTACCCAAACTCCCACAAATAATGATGCAATATGGGTACTTTTTGATCAACATAGGAAATATGCATATTTTATCGATATAGGGGGGGATTCACCACTAAATTACTTTGAACAGATCTATATCAATGATTTTTTAAGACTTCACTGAGAGCCTATTTCAATAGTGTATGGTCATGATCCTTGATTTACATCAAATTCTAGAAAACTATTCAGAATTATTTGGATACATAGCATCACTTGAGTACTACTTATCACCTTCAAACCGATGGGTAGTCAAAAAGGACCTTCCAGACTCTAAAAGACATACTGTAATTATACTCACTAGACATTCAAGGTATGTGGGATCAGTAATTACCTTTGGTTTAGTTTTCATACAAAAATGTATTCAATTATAGCATTCAAATGACACCATATTAAGTGTTGTACTGAAAGAGATTTTGTAAACCAAAATGTTGGGATGAATTCGGTGAAAGGATTCTCATTCAATCAGATCTTGTGAAGGAATCAATAGTCAAGGTAAATAATATTCAAATCTATATTAAAGCAGCTCAGATAAGGAAAAAGTTATATGATAATAATTGAAGGAAGGAATTAGAATTTCAAGAGTGAGATCATGTTTTTGGAAAGCATCTCCAAGGAAGGGTGTTATATAAATTGGAATGAAAGAGAAACTGAGCCCTTGGTATATTTGATATATTGGAATTATAGAGAGAAATTGAATCCTGGATTATCATTTGGCTAGTATTCCTATCATTTCTATGGTAGAAAATGTTTTCAATAACTCATTATTGAGAAAATACATGCTAGACTCAATGCATATCCTCACTTTTGAAGGGATATAACAGGAACATGATTTATTTTACTGTGAAGAGACTATTTGAATTCTTGACACTAAATTATAGGTTTTGGGGAATCTAATTACATTGATGGTAATGTTACTTTGGAAAAATCATAAATTTTAAGAGGTGATGTGGGATTCTGAGTAACTTTTCATAATAAACTACCCAAATCTTTTCGTTAGGTGATATTATTGATATTTCGAGGTTGAAATTTTTTTGGAGGGGAGAATGTAATCAACCAAAATTAATTCAATGATATTTAACTTCCTATGTTTATTTTATATAATATAAATAACAAAAAACCTCAAAGATAACATAATGGAAACATTATAAATTAATAATAAATAATATAAGTTGTATTTTTTGGAGTTAAAGAACCTATACCAATGAAATAGTAAATTACCATAAGGAATAGTAATATGACCCTTATTTATATTAAATAGGACTATTGAATAGTAATTTCAATCTTTTAATTAAAATTATAATTTATGCATCTCATAAGTAAAATAATGATATAATTATATCATAGTAAAAGTTAGCGGATATTATAGAAATTTATATTTATGTGTTGGTATTTTTATAAGCCACAAATATATAATTAAAATGTTATAATTAATTAAAATTATTCAAAAGAACATTCATTTACATAAATTTACATCACAAATCAATATTATATATTCTTATTATTTTAGGATAAATGTTATGCAACCCTCCATAAATTTTTAATGTGTTAAAATATCAGTATTAAATTTAACATCTGAATTTTTCATGTAAATAAAAAATTTATTTGAAATTTAAATTTCAAATATTTAGAATAATATTTTGATAAAATGGATAACCTTTTTGAATTATGTAATTCAATATATGGTTAGGTTTAATTGTTGGGATTTTTCTATAATACATGGTTTTTTGGGAATAATTCAATATGGTAATTTATGGTATAAATACATTATAGAAAAAATAAACTATTACTTGAATCATGGAAGATTCAAGCACACATTATTAGAAATAAAATGAACTTATTACTTCTTTTATTAATATGAATCTACATTATTGTTGGTCTTGTGTAAAACAATAAAATAATGAATAAGATATTAAAATATTACTCTTCCCTCCACTATAAAAGTCACAACTAACTCCCTCTTCTCTTCTCTCCTAAAAGCCATGATTCTTCTTAATGATCTACAGAAAAACCCTTCCCAATAACCTCCACATATCTCTGTGATCTTGGTATTTCCAAAAGACAAAAACCCATTCCCTTAAATTGGTTCTAGTTGAGGTGTACTCAAGAGCAAAATTCCTCTTCCTTTTTCCTTTTAATTCCTTTTTAGTTCCTTCATTTATTACCTACCAAACTCCTCCATCCATTTGATGATGATAAATATAGATTCATATATATAATATATTTATATCATGTTGATGTGAAAACCATTATCTATATCCCATTTAACTCTCTCTTTTATTTAAAAAATGAAATCAGCATTCGAGATGTGCCAATTTAAAAACTTCGTCGATGATGAAGTTTCATTATTCAATTTCTTCTTAATGGATTGTTATGAAACCATTTTTATGGTGGAGCTAGATTTTTATATATGTATTATATATTATATAATTATTATGGATCAATCATTTATACATGATATTAAATAATATAACAAATATTATTCTTCATAATCAATAACTAATGTAATAATCTAAACGATTTTCACTAATTGTATTATCTAATGATTCATCCTCATAATATATAGAAAATTGTATATATAAACATTTTAAATTCTTTATTTTAACTAATAACATTTATTCTCAATTCTGGAGAATTATATATATACAACATAAACTCTTTTATATTTAATTAGGCGAATCGCTCACGAAATCAAGGAAATGAACAATCTGAAATGAACAAATTCCGTTATATAATAATAAATAAATCCATAAATGAAAATTGTAAAATTATAATGAATAAATTACATGTATATAAGGGTTTCATTGAATTAATTATTGGATTTAATATTGTTTACCAGGATGTTAAGTTCATGTGCCGAACAAGTTTAGATATAAGGTATGTTTTTTCATCCCGATCCTCTTTTTTCATTTGGGTTACTCTTATTCTATACTTCCCTTACTGGAATTATTATTTATAATTATGTAAATCTCATTAATTTTCTTTTAATGTTCTATATATGGTTACAAAATATAATTATTATTTCTTTTTTGGGGTGTTACTAGTTTTAAAAATATCATTCAATAAAAATCCTGAAATAAAATCATGATTCACGGGAACTTCTCAAATTCTTACACATATTTAAATTCACAATAGAATCTATTTTTAAACACCTTTATTTTCATAAAATCACTCATTTTATTATAAAAAAACTATTTTGATTAAATCTTAGATTTATACAATTATTTTTCCAAAAGAAATCTTCTTCTCAAAGTTAAAGAGTATTTATCTCAAGAATTACACAACGATTTTATAGGAGTATTTTCACATATTTCAACACTCTAATTAATTATTATTATTATTAAATGGGGTTACTGTGATATTATATCATCCATCTTATTTTAGTCAATATTTTATGATTAGTTTGATGATGGAAGTTATATCATGATAACATTCACCTTGTTACTCTGAATGGTTAGTGTTTAGGTTTAATGTTGACGGAAAGGTATTTTCATTTAATATGATAGTTTTAATATAAATGTATATTTTGTTTATGTTTATCCCAATTAATAATAGGAATTTATTAGACATATTATTTGATGGTTGGGACCCTCTATATCCCTCAGATGTATCAGTAGATCTCATGAGACATACTTGATTTTGGGCACAATTCCTTGACACTATGGTTATTTATGGTCTTGGAATGGGGCCTTGACGGTATGGTCTTGATATCTGGAATTATGAATTCTCCCATTATAAATCTAGAAATTGATATTTAATGTGGTTATTTTTCTAGTATAATACCCATGATTATGTTTTATTATGGATTTTTTTATTAAGCTCTTATTACTGCGATATTATGTTCAACATTATATTTAAATGTCATAAGTGATTTTAGTTATTAACTTTGCCTTATTATCTATGTTTCCACTGTATTGATTACCCTTACTGATCATATTATATCAGCCTTTTAGTGTATTTTATATTTCCCCAATATATGAAGAGGTGAATAATGAATGAATTGAAAGGATAATAATTGTGTTGGGGATGTTCCCAGGGGAATATATAGGTTTTATTTCATTTTATGTTGTAATGTTGAACCTATTTATGTATACTGTTTTCCAAAACTAATATTCTAATTGGTACTTTGTGATTTGAAATTATTATAATCATTTCAACATAATGAAATTAAGCATTGAGTCAGGGCATCTGGGGTCGGGGCTTTACAAGAATTACCAACATGGGAATTGTGATAAATCATCCAATCCATACAAAGAATAACACCAACTAGATTTATGTTGAGAACCAAAACACTCATGGTGAGATCAATATCTTCAAGATATAAAACAAAATATATACTTTTAATACCCTTATCTCACATCATTCTAAAGGGTGTTGAAATATCTATCATATAAAACAAAAACTCTGTTGGAAGATTTAGAAAAAACACAACATGAGTTGATATAAATCAATGAGATGAACCTGTAACAATTGACATAGTAAATAAATATAAATCTATTATGATGGTACCTCTCCCAATCATTAAACCACCGTCATCATATTCTATAGACTAATAAAATTCATGAAGAATCCTTATTATAAATGCATTTAAATTGAAACCAATTGATCATGAAGTGTCTGATTGCATCATAGTTCTCATAGGAGCTCAGTATACCATGCCACATTACATTGTAAAAATGATTTGAATAAACGTATGATGCTTTCCTGAAACACCACAAGATTAATATAGATTTTTCCCTTAATAAAAACTATTTTCAATTTCCTAGGCTTTCCACTCTAGATGCAAGTATAATGAACTCTTTCATAAACAATAGGAGGTCTAGACGAATACTGTTGTAAAAAACACCATGAGACTCATCCAGTTTTTTTCCTTTAAAGGATCCAAAACAATACCACTTATAGTAATAATACCTATTGTAAACACTAACTCACCATATATGTCAATGTCACCCCACAACACTCTATCCATTACATCAATATAAGAAGTGAGCATTATCCTGAAAACATGCAATCAATTATTAGGAGGACGACCGATCTGAAAAGATCATGCATTTATTTTATAAATTTTCAAACCCTCAGTCAAAAACTGAAAATGTTTAAAAAAATATTTTTCACACTGAGTCATAGTCATATCACCCCATTGGGGGCCAAAAACCCCACATGATTGGCCAAAAATCAATTCTAGATTAAAAATCTCCAATAAAGGAGCTCTAAAGTCTTACCAATCAAAGACACCATGATACTTTTTTTAACCATCAAATCCCACTATATCATGCTTTGTACATCAAGCTTAAAAATAACACACTTCACCATTGTTAAATCTGGTATTTCCCTGAACTCATAAATAATCCCAATAAATTTCAAACATTCCAAAAACTCATAATGATGATTTGATATTTAGAAAGCTATTGGATTATGCTTAAGAATATTTTGAGAATGATTTCAAAATTCTTCTCATTGTGGTTCCTCTATAGAATCCTGAATGAGTGAAGGTAAAGAAACATATCCATTTTCTTTGATAGAACGAACCATAGTCTTAACCAAATTCTGATCCATTGGGTGATTCACTTGTTGTGGTTCCCCCAAAGCTTCCTCTGGTGACCTATTCAATAATTATCTCAAAATAATGATGATACAAAACATCAATAATCAACACTAAAACATCATCATGGATACACAAATAATCAACCCATATAAGGGATTCATAGATAGCAATTATATAAAAATTTATTTAAAACATATGGGATTTCAAATCTCTTAGATCAAAAGATTGGAAAAGACAAGAATAAGATCAATTTATTTGTCATGGATACTTTTCAAAAACACTCATGGTGACTTAATCCAATAAAAGGATAGAGTTCAGAAGAAAAAACCTCCCAAAAACATCATAAGTCTCTAAAAACAAACGTCATTTATACCATGACATCCCATATATCATACCATCCTTTCAGAAATAAGGATAAACTCTCTTTGATAACATTTTTTCATGAACCACCATGGATACCCCGGTGAATTGGAACCTGATCCAGCCCAAACATTTCATGAATGGAATTCTATATCCCCATGGTTTAGAGAGTATCTGCTGAAATCATATCTATATCAAAGGGAACTGTTTTTAAAAAAATCATGATAAAACATTGGAATATAAAACAGAAACCATTCATTATTACTATCACTCCTCATGGAGAAAATTATCATAATAAGATTGTTAACCATTCAGAGGTAAACCTAAACTAAAGGAAAAAAACAATATCTATCAAATAAAATTCTCATAATCCCTAGGGAACAAGGGATCCATTGCTCCATTGGTCACCACATTCACTCTAGAACCACACAGATAAATCACAACTACCACCTCTAACTAGTGAATTCCCTTTCTCTAGACATGGAAAAAATAATCTATAGAAACCCAATGCAAAAGGTAGGGTATTATTTAAATAGACCAATATGGTCTTGCTATGTGTTTTAAAAGAAATTTCCTATCAATAAATCATATATTATTTCAATTTAATTAATATAATGAATGTAATAACATTTATATATTTTTAATCAAAATCATGAATTCAAATAAAAAATGGAGGATATATCAAAATAATTGTAAATGAGTATGTTGTACAAAAAAATATTTAAACTAACCAACATGAATAAATTTGTACTTTAAAAAATTGAAGGAACAATGATGAAAAAACAAAGCACCAGGGTCATATGTGTTGAGTTAAGATAGTTCTATCCTCCCAGATCCTCGCACTACACAATCATGAAAAATGAATAATGTATGTGTGTGTATGCCTTTAGGATCTGGCCAATGGTATAAATCAATAAACAACGTATTGGGGATAGTCATGTTGAACAAGGTTTAGATTGAGTTATCATCGTCAATCCACTGAAAGGGATTCAAAGTGATAGTGTTAATTTCATAACCACCCATAAACTAGCTAGGATCATAGATGCTTCAATAAATCTATCTATCAATCATGGGAAAATAAATAATTTCAAATCAATTTCACATTTAATATAAAATTCTCAATTTCATGTTCATCATGAATTTTCAATTTTAAAAACAATACATATGTTTTTACTAAATTCATCTCTTTCAAATCATTTTTCATTTTAAGGACTATTTTATCTTAAGTAGAAATTAAAATATTTCATAAAATCATTTATCAATTCAAGAAATCATGTATTCTCAAAATCTAACAAAAATTTTCAATGCCACTAATATTAGTGTTATTTATATTTTCCATGCATAATTATAATCAAACATAAAATCATATCAAATCTATTTGTTATACCCGATCTACTTTTCTATTTTTTTTAAATACCATTATAATGGTAAATGGAGATCCCACACATTAAATAACCAAAATATAAAAAACATATCATCAAACCATATGTTGTTCACAATTCGACTATGAAAATAAAAATACCACAAATCTAATCTACAAAAATCTGGTTTGTTCAATGTGTTCGTGAAGAAAATTCAACTCCTCATGTCACAAGAAACATTACAACATATTTCATTCCATGAAACCGTAACATACCATCATTGTGTCATCTCAATAAACCATATAGGGATACATTTACAAGAAAACACCATCATTACCTAGAACAATGAAACTATCACGAGAGCTCACTACCACCAATTACCAATACAAAAAACTAGCTCGTTGTCTGCAACACCAACAACCCACAAATAGCTACACCATGTACATAAACACCTCTAGAAAAATTTTGAATCCTCTAGACATAACATACACCACCTTCCAAAAATGAAATATCCTAAACAATGAACCATAATACAATTTGTTTATTAGAAAATCATCATCGACCAATTTCCCCTAAGAAACCTATTCTTCCAAGTATGATTTTAATTTAAAGAAGAAAATATTGATTCATTATAGAGTAAGAAAAGAATATATTTATGTGAATTATCATAGTCTACCCTTGGATATAGGATGGTTCTACTGGAATCCCTTCACTCAACTCCACCATGAGTCTACTCTGGAGCAAGCTTGAGAAGATTTTATTTAGCTTAAGGTAAGGTGGTCCCAATTTTCTAGTCTCATAAAAATTTTATAAATTAGTCCCATTTATCCCCATATATTTATATCTACAATTACCTTTATTACAGATCTATATAGTTGTAATATCTTGAGACAACTACCTTGAACTTATATAATAAACAATAGGTTTTTGTCCATCACTTCAGATAGATCCGGTCTTCATGTTGGGTTTAAAAATTTCCACATCTACATGTGTTACATGATTAATTTTAATACTCACATGAATCCTTTTTCAACCATATTTAATGAATCAACACTCAAATTTAGCATTAATTTTAATTTCATTATCTCCAAGACCTGACACATTTTTCATATCCTTTGATCTTCATAAATTCTTTGAACAACTACAACAAGTTAGAAGAACAAACTCTACTAGTTCCAGACTAAAACAGAATAAAATGACTTGAAGCATTGATTTGAATCATATGCATTTATCCATAATGAAAAGAAATACATTTGTGATCTCCAATAATGTATACATTTAATTCTAGGTTGAAACATTCTTTGAACATATGGCACATCGATCTAACCAAAAATATCAATTCATCAAAAAAAATCGAACAAATCTACTATACTTCGTATCAAAATCCAAAAAGTTCACACTATCTAGTTTTTCGCATCGGTATTCATAAGCACTCTAAAAATATCAATGTATGATACAATATTCTACAATGAACCACCAATATTCCCTAGTAATCTTCATTTGGGGTCCACAAAAGGCATCACCCATACACTTTTCTCAACGTATTACATATAAATTAAAAAATAATTTCAATTTAATCAATAATTTTGGTGTTTCAATTATTATGTAAATCTATATGGAACCAACAACCATTAATAACATGATAAATTAATTAGACACCCAAAACCACAATGTCTTCTAAGAGATGAAGGTGTCGAAGATCAATATGGAATCCCCAGAATAATAGCCCATCAGATCAAGGTTATAATCCATAAAAATTATGACAACTTTACCTATCAGTGAATATGGGAAAGAAAGAATGATGATTCCATAAGAGAAAAAAAATTAATTACTATAGAGGGATCAAAAAATCAACCAATTCTTTGATCCCAGAATAATATAAGATATAAGATTACAAATACCTCTTTGGGGCCTTAAAAGACAAAAAGTCCAGTGATGTTGGAGAGGTATGATGTTTGAGGGGGATTATGTAGGAATAAAAAATGGGTTTTTAGATTTTATGTATTTTAGAATACATACCACACTACCACCCCACATACAGAGGATAGTGAAAATACCTCAATCAATGTTTCCGCCATCCCAAGAAATACCACAGACCCTCCTGGTCAATCAATCTCCTAAAATCATCCCTCAAATCCCACCTATATATGTTTCTCCTCGGGTTAGGCTATTTTGTAGCTTAATAACCACACCCCAACTACCCCCAAAATGGGATAAGCACAAAAACGATCCATTCCACAACCATCCATCCACAAAATAGAGCTAATCGAATTTGAAGAGACACAAAAAAGTGTTAAATGAATATTTTATATAATTTTTTTATAAAATTGATGACATGAATAAACAAATTCTTTAAAAAATGGAATGAATAATCATGTCAAAACCAAAAAATATGGCTATATTCCTTATGTTACATTAGTCCCCCGATCTCAGTTACTTATACAACAACATAAATAATCATAGATAAAGTATGTGTTCACATGTCTCCATGAAAATAACAATATTAATAAACAATTAATATCACTTTGGGGATAATCATGATTAAAAATGTTTATAAATTTTTTTCATTATTAATCAATTTCTATGGAATCAAAGTGATTGATTTCACGTCCCAATAAAACACTAACTACTTAGGTGAACATGTGTTTCAATCAATGAATCATACAATCATGGAAAAATAGATTACCAAAAATTAAGTCATCATTTTCAAATGAATTTTCCAATTTCATGTTCATTGTGTCTATTCAATTGAATAACCAACACATGGGATTTTAACAAATTCATTCCTTTAAAATGATTTTCAATTTAAATTATATTAATATCAAGAATAAAAATTAATCCATTTCATTAAATCATTTCCCATATCAATCCATCATTTTTCACAAAATTAAACCAATAATTTCAGTTCCATTGAAATTGGGTTTTTCATAATTTTCTGGCCCTATTAAAATCTAATTTCAAA
The DNA here is from genome assembly GCA_963277665.1 of Viscum album. Taxonomy (NCBI): domain Eukaryota; kingdom Viridiplantae; phylum Streptophyta; class Magnoliopsida; order Santalales; family Viscaceae; genus Viscum; species Viscum album. Next base: position 637,237,670 of record OY728134.1, read on the forward strand.
TCCTCTCAGATAGGGGTTTTATAAACCAATTTAAATCTAATTGTAATTAAATCAAGAAATTTAGGGTTTCAATTGTAAGGTAAATCCTTATGGAAACACCAAACATTAATTCTAATATCATTCAATCGAACACCCAAAACGGGAATGTCAACACAGATTCAAATTTGGGGAAGATCAAGAAAGAATCCCTATAAACATAGCACATCATACTAGGGTTCTAATCCTTTAAATCCATGACGATTTTTTTCTCTCCAAAAATTATGGAAGAAAAAAAATGATCATTCAATATGATAGAAGATTATCTTACTGAAGAGGGATCAAACACATTCAGTGGTGCATTAATCTATGAAGAATTGATGTTAAAAGAGCCAAAATTCCTCTTCGGATACATCAAAAGACAAAATGTCCAATGATGTATGAGATGGAGGATGTTCAAATTTGAAATGGGGTTATGGGATTTTAGGTCTATAAGAACAGAGACCACGACACAACCCCACATGAATATGATTCATAAGGTTGATAATACCCCATACAACAATGCTGTCACCCCAAAATTGAATATAGGCCATCCTGGACTACTAGACTCATGAAAAGAATTCATCGGTTTCCCCATTATATTATTCTCCTAGGGTGAGGTTATGACATTGCACAAGTACCATGTCACAGCTACACCTAATATGGAAAAGGCTCAAAAAAGCTCTACGATGCAGTCATCCATCCACACCATTTTCATGCTTGAATGGGTAAACTCAAAGACTCACCATGACATAGACTGGTCGTCCAAGACACATCTATAGAGTCTCATCGGAGAAACCCCTTGAAAAACTCTATAATTCACCTAAAAGTCCATAAAAATATAAAATTCACTCAAACAAATGTATAATCAAAATAAAAGGGAAACAATTATTTCTCAAATGTAGTAACGAGATGTTACAACCCAATTTTTAGGTATGACACAAAATATTTGTAATGGCCCGGGTTTTTGGGGTCCATTACTTTGTGAAAATCTCATGATGGGTTTTTTGGTATGGGAATCTTAGTGATGTTTGGCCAACGGTAGTCCTACCAGTATCCTTAGCCTACCAGTAGTTAGCCTACCGGTAGCTCGGTCTACGGATAGCCATAGCCTACCGGTAGCTCTGTCTACCGGTAGCTCGGTCTACCCGTAGCTATAGCTACTGGTAGCCTTATCTAACAATAGCTCAGTTTAACGGTAGCTGCAGCCTACTGGTGGCGCGGCCTACCGGTAGCTGCAGCCTACCGGTAGCTCGGGTACCAAGAGCTGTCGGCTACCGGTAGCTCTCAGCTACCAGTAGTTGTCACCCGCCGGTAGCTCTCAGCTACCGGTGGCTCTGGCTTACCCCAACGGGATCATTCAAGTGGCGCTCCTTGCACAATTAGTGTTTTAAACAATATTTTGACTCATTTAAATGTATTTTAAAGCCTGGTATCTCCCATAAATGTTCTAATTAAATATTTAATGAATTAACTGTGTGTGTGTGCTTCGGTTTATAACCATTTAATAACGTGTGGGGCCGCGTGGTCTACCAACGACCCCCGCTCCTTACTCGGTTTCTCGTTCTTATCTCAACCACCACCGACCCTTATAAACTAAAGGGATTGTTGGGTTTCTTCTTTTCTCGTTCACCCTGCGCTAGATTACCCTTCGTTCAGGCGAGACTCATCGCTATGCATGATGTTCTGTGCCCAGCCTAAGCGTTTATAGACAAGGCTATTTTCGTTCAGGCGATCTACATCGCTATCCATGATGTTATGTTCCCGGCCTCAGCGTCGATCGTTGACCAACAAGTAGGGAATTTTAATCTTAGTCCCTCCCTTTTGTGTATCATGCGGGGTGTCTGTGCTTTTGATTCTATATAATTGGATAAACTAGACCTAAATAAGGGTAATTAAGGGATTCTACAAAGAAATATGGAGGTTTGTGATCATTGATGCTTTTTTATGATATTCTTTCTGATTTGGGCGGGCATACGCCTACGGAAAATCATGGCCGTTGGTGGTCTTTCTCTGTGCACAAATGAACCCCTCGTGATGTTTTTAAGTGTTTCGTTTGTGGTTGTGAGCTCCTATTGTAAAAAGTAATTAATAATGTACATCCGGCTAAATTAATTGAAAGCACCAGGATCAATCCTCATATAATAACCCCTGGTTAAAGCACACGGAAATTGAAATCATGGTGTGTGTAAAATCTTCTAAATCTGAAAATACCGGCATGGACCTGCTTAGTTTTGGTGGTAGTTGTTTGGTTGTTTTCTTTCACGGGCCTATTGGTGGAGATGTGGGAGGGGATGGGATCCCCTGTTTTTATACTTTCAATGGTTGTGTGAAATTGGGGATGGGATCCCCTGTTGTTATGGATTTAGTGGTTGCGAGTCATAATACTGGGTGGTTACCTTGTTTATATCAAAAATTTGGGTGGGATCCTCTGTTGATGAGAAAGCTTTTAGGGGGGGCACGGGGTAGTGTCTCGGCGTTGTCTTTGGTTCCAGTACTTCGAGGGATATCTCTTATCCCTGTGTTGGTGACTTTACAAGAGAACCGGGTGTGAATGTATAAATTGACCTTTGGTTTGATTCATTTCTATGGTTATTCTTATGGTGTTAGTTGCCCAAGTAGGTGTAGAACATAATTAAACATCATTACTGAACATGAAAACAAGAATGGGACAAATGGGTTTTGTTGGCGAGAGTCGTGACTCAGACTTGTGTGTTTTTGTGGTCTATAGGCTATCTGATGAAAAACCTAAATTTGGGTGAGTGCTTGTTACCTATATATATACATGTAGTTTTGTGTTTCTTATTCACGCCCCATCCAAGTTGATCACTTAGTGTCGAACACCCCCAGTTCATGGCGGAGGGTGTTTTTTCCAACACTATTATTAGTCACTGGTTGTTATCTCCTTTTCTGCTCCCTTTCCCGGATAGCCCAAGTATCTTCAGGCAGGCTGTGATGGCCTGAGATCCATTATTTTCCCATGAACCTTCGGGCAGGGTAGTGTGGTGGTTATGGCCCATGAGTGTATGGGCAGGTAGTTTCCCAAGTATCTTCGGGATGTGGCCCAGGTGTCTTCGGGCATGGTAGTGGATCTTCTATCCCAGGTGTCTTAGGGCGTGGTGGTTGTTGTTCTGTGGTAGGTGTTTGCAGGCGTGGTTACGTGTGAAAGTTGTGGCCCGGGTGTTTGCGGGCGGGATTCGGCAGTGGGACTGCGTGCAGTTGTGGCCCAAGTGTGTCCGGGTGGGTGTGGCAGTGGGATTGCGACGAGAATGGTGGGATTGGTTCGATGCATAGGATGTCTCAATAACCAGTGGGAAAGTGGAGCGGGGTACCCAAACATTGATGTTCTCTTATTATATATTTTACTTGACTTGCGTTATTTGGGGAGTGTGTCTTGGTGAGGCTTGGGTGGAAAGTTTACCTTGTTAGGTGTTTGGTTTACTCTTTTTTTACGGTACTTTAGTACGTTCCCCCACTTCTGACCGAGAGTCTTTGGTTTTCCCTACTGAGTGTACTTGTATTCTCACCCTACGTATAGAAAACTGCTTTGAGGTTTTTAGGAGGACTTCGGGGATCGCGTGGGACCATACTAGCTCGGACCTTTGGGGCAATCACAGTTGTTGTTTTCTATCATTGGTACATACCCTTGTAGTCACATTTGTAGTTTGTGGATTTTACTTTTGGAACATTCATGTGGGAATGGTTTACTTTTGGCTTTACTTTTTTTTACCCTGGTGTTGTTGGGTTTCATCATCTTATCTCCCGATCCTATAAAACAAAAAGGGTAATGCTTCCATTTATGTATAATTTCTATACCCTTGGTGCTCGTCTCCACTCCGGGACCTATATAAGGTGGGTTTCGGGGGTCATTATCTCTCCTTCAACTTAAGGAAGGAAGGGATTGATAACCTGCTGACCCTTCCCTCATTTTGGTGAAGGAAGGTCATGATAGAATGGTATTAGAGGATGATGGTTGAGAGATAGGATGGATTCTGGAGTTAGGAACAGTGAGGATTTCATGGGATGGTAGGGAAACAGTGTTGGGTGACCTTGGTGCATGAATTATGCCAGGGAAGACCGACTAGGACACGAGATTTTTGGGACCCCCGTGATCCGATGCAAGGACTCTGGACCTACCGAACGACCGAGTGAGGTTACAATGATTGTAGGATAGAGACCCTATGAAATGTACATGCATCATGTTGACTTGTGTTCTCGTGTTACTGGGATGTCTTGGGAATTATGAAAAAATGAAATGTTTAAGAATATTTAAGAAAAATATTATGCACTACATGGGCTTAGTCATTCCTGGATTACCTGGTAGCTATGGCACCTGGAAGGAGACAACGTGTGGTACAGGTGATCGAGGCCCCGAAGACTACTTTGGCCGATCGACAGATAGATGATCGAGAGGGGGAGGATGACCAGTGGCATAAGACTCTTCGGGCCTTCCAGCGACAGACCCTCGAGAAGTATGAGGGCAACACCTCTGACATGAAGACGAAAGGCTGGCTAGAGAAACTAGTGACAACTTTTGGCCTGATTTGAGCCCCATCCGAGTACTGGGTTCCTCCGGCCATCATCCAGATGTGGGGAGCGTCGCGTCATTGGTGGATGCTTTAACTGGGGGAGGGGAGAGGTTGAGGTGGCATGGGATGATTTTGAGAGGGAGTTCTGGGAGGAATCCCTCTCTTCAACGATGATGGCAGAAAAGATACATGAGGTACTCTCCCTCTAGTAGTGGAGTATGTTTGTGAGGGAGCTAGGAATCAAGTTCAAGGGCCTCCTACGTTTTTCCCCAAACCTCTTTCCTGATGGGGAGTCTCAGGCAAGACGTTTAGAGGAGGCGGTCAGACCCTCACACCTGTATGATGTTACCCCCTTTACCCGGCCGACGTACTTGGAGGTCTAGAAGATGGTTGATGTGGTGCAGAGGATGCACGCTCCAGAAGGAGTGTCATGAGAGGGGATCCAGCTAGGACTATCAAAGGAGAAGGCTGTTAGCACCAGGCCTCCATCATTAGGACCCTCCAGGTTCCGACCAGTAGGGAGCATACCGCAGCAGATTCAGTTTCGATCCCCCGGTCCCCGCCATTTTCCTTTGGGCCCGGGACCGTGGTGCTTCGTCTGTGGGATCCATGGACATCGCCGGAGTTAGTGCCCGGACCGGGTACAATATGGCGGTGGCAGACAGCCCCAGCACCCACCCCAGCAGCAGCTTCCAGTCAGGCATTTCCAGCAGCAGCAGCTGGGACAACGAGTTCTCGCTCCTCCGAGGGTAGCCGTAGGAGGAGGAGGCCAACCTTAGGGCACTCCTCATGGACCTCGACCAAGTCATGGTCGGGGAGGTGGCTGATAGCCGAGGGGCAGAGGAGCTGGGCGTGGACAGTTACACACTGCGGAGGCAGCAGTTCCAGTAGGGCCGAAGGTTGTTCGAGGTATGATCTGTTGGTTTAGTACCCTTGCTTATATGTTTGTTCGATACCGGAGCTTCACAATCCTTTGATTCACCCAGTCTAGTCCATGACTTGGTTCTAGATGCCGAGATACTCCCAGTGCTCCTGGTGTTGAGCACACCTGTCGGGGGTCAGACCGACTTGTTGTTTGTTTTTCCGGGATGCCGACTGATGTTAGGGTCACATCAGTCGGTTAATGATATTATTCTACTACAGATACAACTATGTGATGTCATCCTAGGCATCGAATGACTATTCTATGTGTGTTCCATCATCGAACGTTTTCAAGGAAGGGTCGTGTCCTCAGACTTGGGTGGTCGGCATGTTACCTTAACCAGTGAGCGGAGTAGTCAAAAGGGAAGCAGGCGAGAGGAACCCCTCCTCTCCTTGTTAGCTGAGCTGTCAGTAGAGTCAGTGGATGCTGAAATGGTGGAGGAACCAAAGATCGGCCGTGAGTTTATGGATGTATTCCCTGAGGAGGTGACCACTCTACCCCCTCGACGTGATATCGAGTTCAAGATAGACCTATAGCCCATTGCTCGTCCGATCTCGATGGCTCCTTACAGGATGGAACCTTCAGAGCTACGGGATTTGCAGATCCAGATTGACGATCTGATGAAGAGCGGTTATGTTCGGCCGAGTGCGTCACCGTGGGGTGCTCCAGTCTTGTTCGCAAAGAAGGAAGATGGTGGTATCAAGTTGTGTATAGACTAGAGGAGGCTGAACCAGGTGATGATTAAGAATCACTACCCTCTCCCGAGGATATACCATCCTTTCAACCAGCTGAAAGAAGCAGGGTGGTTCTCAAAGATCGAACTTCAGTCTGGGTACCATTAGTTGAGAGTGAAGGAGGGAGACATCCTGAAGACGACGTTCTGGTACAGATATGGACACTTTGAGTTCTTAGTCATGCCCTTCGGTGTTACGAATGCCCAGGATGTGTTCATGGGGATTATGAACTCCATCTTCTAGGAGTACCTAGACCGGTTCATCGTTGTGTTCATCGACGACATCTTGGTCTATTCAAGATCAGAGGAGGACCATACGGAGCACCTGAGGACTGCTTTGGAGGACCTCCGACAGCACCAACTCTATGGTAAGTTGTCCAAATGCATGTTCTGGACATGAGAAGTGCACTTCCTCGGGCACGTGGTGTCCGAGCAGGGGGTAGCGGTTGACCCATCAAAGTTAAAGGCAATTGTTTCTTGGGAAGAACCCAAGAATGTGGCAGAGGTCCGTATTTTCCTCAGGCTGGCAGGTTACTATCGGAGGTTCGTACCCAACTTCTCCCGAGTTGTAGCCCCTTCGATAGCCCTGACCAAGAAAGACTTGGTTTTCGTGTGGAGTGAGCAGTGAGAGTCAGCCTTCAGCTATCTGAAGGAAAAGTTGGATAGTGCCCCAGTGATGAGATTACCAGAAGAAGGGGCGGCGGATGAGGTGTTTTGTGATACATCAGGACAGGGCCTGTGATGTGTGTTTATGTAGTGACAAGGGGTGATCTCGTATAGGTCTAGGAAGCTATTCCCTCCCGAGCGTAATTATTACTCCCACGACCTGAAGCTTGTAGTAGTCATTTTTGCATGGATTTTATGGCAGAACTACCTCATCGGAGAACACTTTTTGGTCTTCATAGATCAGAAAATCATAAGGTATATCTTCTCCCTGTGGGACCTAAACTTGCGGTAGTGAAGGTGGATGGAGTTCATCCCGGATTACGACTTCGAGGTTTCCTACACTTCAGGGAAGGGAAATGTAGTGGGTGATGCCTTGAGCAGGAGAACGCAGAAGGATGCGGTTCGAGAGTCGGCAGACACCTGGAAGGAAATGGAGGAGTTGGCTGCCATACACCTAGATGTAAGGATGAGTAGCAGTAAAGGATACCTATATCAGATAACAGTGTAGTCTTCTCTATTGCAGCAAGTGGAGGAGTCTCAGTTGGGAGACCCAAAGTGCGAAGTGATGCGTGACCGAGTTGACCGGGGAAATTATCCTCAAGGATGAACGGAGGATGGTCAGAACTGGATACTTTTCCAGGGAAGGTTGTTTGTTCCAGAAGTGATGTGCGGAAAGGTTCTCAGTGAGTTCCACAGCTCAACCCTAGAAGTACACCCTGGAGTGTCCAAGATGTACCAGGGACTGAAGAGACTATTTTGGTGGCACAGAGTTATGTGAGCGGTGGTAGAGTTTTTGGCCAAGTGCATAGTATGTCAGCAAGTGAAAGCTGAAAACCGAGTTCTATGAGGCTACTGCAGTCCCTAGATGTCCCTGAGTGTAAGTAGGATGACATCTCGATGGATTTCTCCACGGGACTACCCAAGGTCCAAGGGGAATACGACTCCATCTAGGTGGTAGTGCATCGGTTGACGAAATCTGCACACTTTTTGGCGATCAGGGAGTCTAGTGTAGTGGATGATTTGGCGCGAAAGTATGTGGATGAGGTGGTGCTGTTCCATGGAGTTTATAGGACTATAGTGTCGGATAGGGATGCACGGTTTACCTCGCGAGTCTGTAGAGGATTTCAACATGCTTTTGGCACCCATATGCATCATAGAACTGCTTTCCATCCCCAGACAGATGGACAGATAGAGTGCACCATCCAGACTATCAAGGATATACTAGGGGCATGTGTTCTAAACTCAGGAGGATCATGGGTGCGATACCTGCCTCTGGTAGAGTTTTCATACAATAACATTTATCACTCTACCATTGGTATGGACCCATTTGAGGCCTTGTACAGGAGGCCATTTCGCTCACCTATGTGTTGGACCAAAGTTGGAGAGGTGGGCATCCTTGGCCTAGAGGTGGTGTAGAGAACGACAGAGATGGTTCAGCTCATACGGGAAAGGATGAAGTCTTTCGAGGACCGACAGAAGTAGTATGTTGATACCAGGAGGAGGCCCTTGGAATTTGAGGTTGGAGACCACGTTTTCTTGAAGGTATCCCCTAGGTACGGACAATGGAGGTTCGAAAATGGGAGTAAACTTTCTACCAGGTTCATCAGACCCTTCGAAGTGTTGCGGCGGGTTGGCGAAGTGGCTTATCAGCTAGAGTTACCACCGCCGCTACTTAGGATACATGATGTATTCCATGTGTCCCAGCTCCGTCGGTATCTGAATGACGATTCACACATCCTTGGCTGGGAAGAGATGGAAATCGAGGACGACGTGACTTTTGTGGAGAGACTAGTGATGATCGTTGATCGCAAAGAAAAGGTGCTTCTTGGGCAAACCATTCCCTTGGTTAGTTTGTTGTGGAGACATGCTAGGCTTGAGGAGAGTACATGGGAGAGGGAAGAACAGATGTGTTCCCAGTACCTAGAGTTGTTTTGAGTTTTGAGTTTGTAATGTTCTGTTTGTTATACCTGTTGTGGTAGAATGTTTTACCTTATTGTCTATGAATACTAGTTTTTGTTCCTCTGAATGTGTGTGAAAATTGCTGGCTATGGGCAAGGAGAGAACCTGGCCCCTAATCAAGATGAATTAAGGTGGATGCGATTAAACCCATGTGGGTGAGTCTGTGCCGCCCAAAGGGGATAATATCTTAACATGGGTAAGGAGACTCCCCAACCCCCACATGCCTGGGTAGTTTGACATGATATGTTGATTGGTTCGTGAAAGGATTGTGTTCTTAGTTAACAATGAGGTCCACACCTAAGAGGTATCTTTCTAGGTGGTTGTCTGGACCCTCTCCTTCCTTCTAGTCTGTTTTGATGTTTAGACCCTCTCCTTCCTTCTAGGTTGTTTTGATTCTTGAGGACGAGAATCGTTTATGAGGTATCTGATGTAATGGCCCGGGTTTTTGGGGTCCATTACTTTGTGAAAATCTCATGTTGGGAATCTTGGTGATGTTTGGCCAATGGAAGGCCTACCGGTAGCATTAGACTACCGTTAGCAGGCCTATCGGTAGTTCGGTCTACCGGTAGCCACAGCCTATCGGTAGCTCTGTCTACCGGTATCTCGGTCTACCGGTAGCTGGAGCCAACCAGTGGGTTGACCTACCGGTAGCTGCAGCCTACCGGTCGCTTGGTCTACCTATAGCTGTAGCCTACTAGTAGCTTGGTTACCGGTAGCTGTCGGCTACCTGTAGCTCTCGGCTACCTGTAGATGTCACCCGCCGGTAGCTCTCAGCTACCGGTGGCTCTGGCCTACCCCCGCGGGTTTTTTCCAGTGGCCCTCCTTGCGCAATTAGGGGTTTGAACCCTATTTTGACTCCTTTAAGCGTATTTTAAATCTCGGTATCACCCATAAATGTTCTAATTAAATATTTAATTAATTAACCTGGTGTGTGTGCATCGGTATAGAACCCTTTAATAACGTTTGGGACCGTGGGGTCAACCCACAACCCCTGCTCCTTACATGGTTTCATGTTCTTATCTCAACCGCCCCCGAACCATATAAACTAAAGGGTTCGCAAGGTTTCTTCTTTTCTAATTACACCTATGATAGATTACCCTTCGTTCAGGCAAGCTGCATCACTATGCGTTAGGTTCCGCACCCGGCCTAAGTGTTGATAGACGAGGCTATTTTCGTTCAGGCGAGCCGCATCGCTATCCGTGATGTTCTGCACCCGGCCTCAGCGTCGATCATTGACCAAAAAGTGTGGAATTTTATCCTTAGTCTCTCCCTTATGTGTATCATGTGGGGTGGGCATGCTTTTGAGTCTATATAATTGTATAAACTAGACATAAATAAGGGTAATGAATAGATTCTATAAAGAAAGAAGGGGGGGCTATGATCGTTGATTCTATTTTATGATCTTCTTTTTGATTTTTTTAGGCTTATGCCTACTGAAAATCATGGTCGTTGGTGGTCTCCCTCTGTGCACTAATGAACCCCTCGTGATTTTATTAAGTGGTTTGTTTGTGGTAGTGAGCTCTTGCTGTAAAAAGGAACTAATCACGTACATCTGGCTAAATGAATTGAAAGCACCATGATCAATCCTTCTATGATAACACCCGGTTAAAGCACACAGAAATTGAAATCTTGGATTGTGTATAATATTTTAAATCTGAAAACACCGGAATGGCCCTGCTTAGTGTTGGTGATAGTGGTTTGGCTGTTTTCTTTCACGGGCCAATTGGTGGAGATGTGGGAGGGGATGGGATCCCCTGTTTTTATACTCTCGGTGGTTGTGTGAAATTAGGGATGAGATCCCCTATTGTTATGGATTCAGTGGTTGCGAGTATTAATACCGGTTGGTTACAATGTTTATATCACAAATTTCAGTGGGATCCTCTGTTGATGAGAAACATTTTGGGGGGTCACGTGGTAGTTTCTCGGGGTTGTCTTTGGTTCCAGTACTTCGAGAGATCTCTCTTATCCCTGTGTTGGTGACTTTACAGGGGAACCGGGTGTGAATGTTTAAATTGACCTTTGGCTGGATTATTTTCCTATGTTATCTGTATGGTCTTAGTTACCAAAGTGGGTGCAGAACTTAATTAAACATCATTACTGAACATGAAAAAAAGATTGAGACAAATGGGTTATTTTGGTGAGAGTTGTGACTCGTCTTGAGTGATGTTGTGGTCTGTAGGCTGTCTGAAGAGAAACCTAACTTTGGGTGAGTTCTTGTTATCTATATATATACTTGTAGTTTTGTGTTTCTTATTCGCGCCCCATACATGATGAGCACTTAGTGCCCAACCCCCCCATTTCATGGGGGAGGGTGTTTTTTCCAACACTATTATTAGTGGCTGGTTGTTAGCTCCTTTTCTGCTCCCATTCTCAGATAGCCCATGTATCTTCGAGAAGGATGTGATGGCCTATGGTCCATTATTAGCCCAAGAACCTTCGAGTGGGGTAGTGTGGTGGTTATGGCCCAGGTGTGTACGGGCAGGTAGTTTCCCAAGTGTCTTCAGGATGAGGCCCAGGTGTCTCCGGGCATGGAAGTGGATCTTCTAGCCCAGGTGTCTTCGGGCATAGTGGTGGTTGTTATGGACTAGGTGTTTGAAGGCATGGCTACATGTGATAGTTGTGGCCCCGGTGTTTGCGGGTGGGATTAAGAAGTTGGACTGCGTGCGGTTGTGGCCCAGGTGTGTGCGAGCGGGTGTGGCAGTGGGACTACGGTAAAAATGACTGGATTGGTTCGATGCGTAGTATGTCTCAATAACCAGTGGGAAAGTGGCGCTGGGTACCCAAACATCGATGTGATCTTATTATATATATTACTTGACTTGCGTTATTCGGGGTGTGTGCCTTGGTGATGCTTGGGTGGATATTTTACCTTGTTAGGTGTTTGGTTTACTCTTTTTTTTTTTCACGGGACTTTAGTATGTTCCCCCACTTGTGAACAAGAGTCTTTGGTTTTCCCTATTGAGTGTACATGTATTCTCTCCCTACATATATAAAACTTCTTTCAAGTTTCCAGGAGGACTTCAGGGATCGCACATGACCATACTAGCTCGGACCTTTGGGGCAGTTGCTGTTGCTGCATTCCTTCTTTGGTACTTAACCATGTAGTCACTTTTGTACTTTGTTGATTTTTCTTTTGGATCGTGCATGTGGGAATGGTTTAATTTTGGATTTACTTTTCTTTTACCTTGTTGTTGTTGGGTTTCATCATCATATCTCCTGATCCTAAAAAAAAGGGGCAATGCCTTCCATTTGTGTGAAATTTTTATACCCTTGGTGCTAGTCGCCACTCCGGGATATATAGAAGGCGAGTTTCGGGGGTCATTATCACTCCTTCCACTTACGGAACGAAGGGCTTAAGAAACCTACTAACCCTTCCCTCCTTTTGGTGAAGGCAGGTCATGACAAGATTGTTTTTGGTTAAAATCTATTTAAGATGATTATCACTATGTGCCTTTTACCCGTTTAAAATTTCCATGAATTTTGTAATACATTTAGTAAATTATTTGATTTGATACATAAAAAACACTCAAAGTATTGTAAAAAAATAACTAGTGCAATATATTTGATTGATTTTGTTACATAAATATTAAATTCTATGATTTTCCAGGTTTACTGAGTTTTTTTCATATAGAAATTTTATGAAAATTAATTTTGTCTAAACATGGTCAAAACAACAGTTCCAGGAATTAATTTAATCACAATTTAATTAAAAATTAAAATTATTATCTGTTGTCCATTTTTCATCTTTTTTAGCTATAGGATTATAATAATGAATAAATTTATTCTATAAGAAATAACAATTTTATCTAAGAAAGGTTGAAATACATGTCTTTTAAATAACGATAATTTTTACCATTAATGGGATCTAATCTATTTACCTTTTCCAGTTTTGTAATGAAACATGAATCTTTCACTATAAAAGGATGTGTGTAACGAAATCATTGAAATAAGAAAGAAATAGATGATTGAAAGAAGAATTAATTTTTATGAATGGCCTCAGATATCATAAATATGAAAAAAGAAGCACAAATAGGTAATGAGATAGATTTAGAATATTGATCCAATGATTTACAAATGTTGTTGACCATCCTCTACCTAGTGAAATCATTATGTGTTTTTGGTAATCATATTGTGTCTTAAAGATTTATCAATATTATTATGAATGTTTTTTATAAATAAGTATTTATAATTTTTTTAATTGTTTTGTTGTTTTAATTATTTGTGACGGATAATAGAAATTGATCGCAAATAATTTTTGTTAATACTATATATGATATACTTAAATTTAGTAAAAAATTACATTTCTCATAGATCACTAATTATTTAACAAATATATTAGGTCTAAACATATTGTAACTATTTTTTTGGAAAACATTCATTATATATATTTTAATTATTAGGGGTAAAGGGATGATATAAATGAAAATTGAATCAATGTAGAAATCATTATTTCAAACTAATATTCATTTAATTTTAAATAAAAATCAATTATAATATAAATATTTACTAATAAAGTTAAAATAAAAACAAATATTTCTAAAAAATTCAAGTCTTATTGAGATTTGTTATAAAATTTGTGAAAATAGGGTTTAATTTTGAAAAAATTAAATTCATTAAATCTATACCCATTTTTTAATTGTACCCCTTTTCAAATAATAATTCTTCACATATGCTCCCCTCTCCATTATCATGAACCATATATTTTTATGCAGATTATTGCAAATGAGTGATGAAAACCCAGGAGAGAGATGTCAGGGGTGATTATTTATGGAATCCTTAATCGTGAATGTGGTATTTCACCACGAAAGTTAAATTAGATATCATAAGACCAAATTTAATAATCCATTAATAACACTAAAGAAGAATCATTGTATTGTCTAACCAACATCATGTAGACATTGATCGATGGATGTGATCACAAAAACACAAATTGGGAAGAAACAAATTGGTATTTATTTCATAATCATTAAATGATAGTACAACACAGAAAAAATATCCTTTTAAATGGATAAAAACATGAAGAGAAAAATAAAGAAAAAAAATGAAATACTAGTCCATAAATTTAGTGTATTAGGTTTCACACAACTCTTCAATGCTAGACAAGTTATGAATTTTCCAACTTTGAAGTTGTTTAGCCTCAATTGCATCAAGGAATGTTTGAAACATCTTAATAATAAACATGATTATTTTCTAACATCCCCCCTTAAACTTGTTTTCCTTGTAACCCATGAATTTGAATCATATTCATGTGGAAGACTAACAACTATAATGAAATCAACATAGACATTAGCTGTATTAAATTAAAAAGCACATTATGAAGTGGATAAAAATATAGGTAGGGGTAATCATATAAAAAAAATAAATGGACCAGGAAATAAATTTGATTTTATTGTTTTGATTTGTATTTATTCTTCCTTGTACTCTTCTAGGATCAGATTCATATTGAAAGAAAAATTTTCCTTAGGTTCTTAGGAATGTCCCCCCATGCTGTGGGGCTTCACTGGAACTGAGACAAACTGAAATAAGACATAATAATATTTCACTAGGGGGCCTATACAAGGATTTTATACTTCACGAAGATAGAACCGACAGATGGTCCACCAAATTTAATGTCGATGGTGGTATCGTATTTTAGGAAGGTTTTTCAATTAGACTAAAAATCTAGTTTCATAGCAGCTTCAGTTGTTGAAGATTGATTAATCTTAAGGATAAGATACATAGAGGTGGAATAATGCCCATATTCATCATTGGTGTTTACAGATAATTCGAAGATATCATCGATGAAAAAAAAATTATATCTAGGAAAATAATTTCCTTAGATAGTTCATATTGAAATTATTTTTTCATAATTATAAGCATAATTTTTTCAGAAATGAAGACTGTTATTTTTAGGAATTTTATATGAATTTTTATTAAGGAATTATGGACATCCATAATATTTTCCAGAATAAAACTGAATAGAGGAAAAAAATTAGAATGTGATAATAAACTAGAATTATGAATAACATTTTAGTTTATATTTTCTTGCTAAATATTTGGTGAAACATGGTCTTGGGAGGAAGGAAAATAAAAATGGTTTTGAAATTTTTTGTTGGAAAAACAAGGGGGAGGCATGGATAGTAACTGGGGATAAAGGGAAGGAAAATAATATTTGTTTGGAAATGGAAAATCATGTGTGTCAAATAATGGGATACCATTTGAAAAAGGACAGGTTGAAAAATGAAAAAAATGAATTGAGGTAATTATTTCATTAACTTTTGACCAATGAAAAAAAATCAATAACCAGGTGGAATCAATCCCATAATATGAAAGCATCAACTATTCTCCATCTTCTTCATTGGTGAAATTGATCAGTTACAGAACTTGTTGATCACTCTTGACAAAATTCACCTTGAACATGGTTCTAATACCACCGTAGGTGGTTTTTATATAGAAAAATAAAAGTCAGATCACACAATCCCACATTCAACCTCACTCTAAAACCATTAAAGGGGGATATATGTATTGGTAAACACATCCAGATATATGTAGATCACTGGAGGTGAACACAACACCAAAAACACAAAAAAAAACTGAAGTAGTATTTACTAAATCACATGAAATTTATATTACAACACTCAAAACATATCCATTTATATGCATGCAAACTAACATAAAAAAAATGAAGGAAAAACCAAAAAATAAATAAAGGACCACAAATTCGATCTCGTCAGTTCTACCCAAGTATTCAACTATACACACGGTAACTAGTTTCCAACACTGAAGTTTTCTAGCCTCCATTGAAATAGGGAAGGTTGACGTCATCCAAGGAATTAATAACTATACGATCCAAAAACTCTAATGTCATTAAACGTATTGTACACATTTCATGTTCTTTAAGGAGAATGGAGTTTCATGATCTAACATCCCTCCTTTATCAATCTCCACTCGCACAGAAGTGAAACCCTATGAGGAGTTTTTGTTTAGTACCATATCGGTTTGACAACAGGTCTTCACATCATCTCCCATAAATACATCCAAAAAATAAGGTATTTTAATTTAACATTGCACCTAATTCACTTGATATCCATGTATTGGAATCCGTAGATTTGGGGCTACTATAATGAATAAACAATTCTCTAAAAGACAATCTTAATTATTTGTGTGACGGTTACAGTGAGCTCTCTCAAATGAAACTGTTGATGTGTTCTATATATCTGGGATTATATTTAATCAATTTTTAAGAATATCATTGGATTTTGGGATGTGTTTTCATACAGTTAATTAAACCTATTGAGGAATAATGGATTAAAGTGGTGCAAAGGGAAAATTTATTGATATAAATAAGGTTATTAGAATGATATAGTCACCATGATGGATTGGGATACGGAATAAAAGACATAAACATTCCATAAATTTCACCACTTTCACCTCATATGAGCTGTTAATAACATTTTATAGAAACACCGTCGTAATGGTGTGTAATTGATATATTAAAACACCATTGCATTCCCATTTGAAAACCGGTAAAACAAACTTGTTAATGCCTCTAAAAATATATTTATATACTATATGAGTCATTATGTTTCATTCTGATTGGGATCCATGCCATCTTGAAATGCTTACCAATCTTTGTGGAAAAAATATATACAACTTGAAGGATGATAGATAAGGCGTGATCTTGTTTTTCAATTGTTTTCTTCATCACATCACCCATGCCACCTTGGTTTCAATCATTTCTTTCTAATCACCTTGAATCAAATCTGATTTTTGATTATATTAACAGACCAAATATAGAATTTTTGTTGAATATTTCTTTTTTTTTCATATCATGCTTGTTTATAATCAATGATAACCATTATTGGTTTATTAGATGCTGATTTATTTGAAATATTTATCATGTTCTTTCCATATTTTTATTTATTCACCACATATCAATTTCCTGTCCATTATTATAAATATTTTTATTGAATTTTTCTATTATATATAATTTTTGCCTTCAGGTATTCAAAAATTCTATTACAGTATGAAAGTATTATGTTTTACGTTTTGGAAAAAGTATAATATACTGTAACCCATGCAGTCCTGTTCATATGATAAGCAATTGTTATTCGACAAAACATACCTCAAAATTATCATTGAATTTACATAAATGTAAAGGATGGACAAGAGAAACTAAAATTTTTTGTCAATATTTCATTGTTTTATTTATGACACCTCACTTATTATTATTTTTAACTCATCCCATGAAATAAGTGAACATAAAATACCTATAATTTATTGTCTTATGTGAGTGTAATGGTTGAAAAAACTCACAATGATTGAAAAGATTGATATATGAAATAGATGTTTTTACAATTAAAAGACATAATGATGGATTACAGTAGTAAGTTACACTTTATGGTGGATTATGAAACTTGAATGAGCTAATCTTCCAATATTAAAATAACTTAGTATAGTACACATCTAGGAATTTTGATACCAATTACTTGATTTAGCAAATCCATCATGAGAGGGAGGTTCCCCACAACCCATAACACAACCAAGTTGTAGGTAGGATGAACACAACTATCCTGATGTTGGTCAGGGGCATGATGAGTTTTACTATGTTACTTATTATATTCTAGGTATAAAATATATGTTTCATGTTTCCTCATTAATAGGTCACCATCAGTCCCTCTGAATTTCAATATTCTAAAGAAGATATGGATTGGTAAAAAACCATATAACCCTCATTTATATGTAAGTCGTTTTTTATCTTTTACCTATCGTTCCAAAGAGATCATGAAAATACATTATAGTATATCTACTTCGTGCATCATCATAGACTATGTATATTAGTATTTTATATATGATATTTTGGTTCCTAAAGAAAAATTGGTGATCAAAAAAAGCGAAATAATATTACATTAGAACTAGATGATTAAGGTTATTCAAAATCCTAGAATGTATCCAAGAAAAGATTTTTGTGATCCAATATTTTTTCCAGTGCCATAAAACACTAAAGTGGAGGCGATGTAATAAAACCATTCAATAGAAACAACGTGTGTAAGTATAGAAGGATACTGATTAGTGGAAGACTCAATCCTCTCAACTAAAAGTGGAATAATCAGATGGAGTTAGGTAATGGCATGCCTATGGAACCTTTTATGTCCATTTTGGGACTCATTGCACAATAGTTTACATTATTATGGAGTAAAATATTGTTTTTTGACATTTTTCATTTTGGATTTAAAAATAAATGAATTTTTTCCTCATTGTATAGTTTGTACCTAGACACCATGCAGTTTTGTGAATTTTGAAGATAACCATTTACATGGGGATTTATATATACACATCATTTACTTAACCATGGATGGTAACAATTACATATAACTCATGTATACCCTTACATTGGTGCCTTCTCAGTTCATTTTGATCATTTGTGGTTTTGTTTTCATGGTCAATTCATGGTTTAATTTAGACCGTGTGAGTTGTAGTGGAACCCATGAAATACACATTGTTTTTAAAGGTGATTCTGCCCTTATTGATCATTAGGAATAGAAATTTCAGGACATGTTTGTGATACTATTTCTCTTTTCACCAGCTTCATTTTTTATGGGAATGAACTACAGCTCTTCATTAGACAATCTCCCTATGATTATACCTAATACCTTATTAGAAATTAATTTAGGTCACAAAATTATATTTAGGATTTGTGGGTGCTAGGAATGTATTTATACTTGTATTATCGGAGCTAAGAGGCTCTTGAGGTATTGATAATAGATGAGAGGGGGTATCATATTACAATTGAGTGATATGACACACATGAAATTTTTCCAAACATAGTCAGATGTTACGGTCTTATTCATGCCAAATGACTCCAAAATGAAACATCTTTAAAGAAGAGATGTGATAGGGTCAAAATATGATTATCCAATTGGATTTACACTTCTTTTTTGGACATTTAAACTCTTTTTTAAGTTTTAACCTTTATTACCTATTTAAACACTAATCGTGGTATCTAAATTCATTAAATAAAAGTTACTATTTATAATGAAAAAATGAACATGGATTCATTAAAAAATATCAGAATGTTGATTCCAAATATAGAATAAATTTTATAAAATAAATTTTATATAAGTGTTATAAATTAGTTTGGAAAACAAGCTCATAAAATGTGATGAAAACAGTTCAAAATAATGCAATTTTAAGTATAAAAATATTTTAAAAAAATATAATGAATAAAGATTATAAAAATCTAATTAATTGTATTATATATAATAAAATATAAATAATCAATGTATTTAATAAATTTAAAACAAAATGGGGATTTTTAATTACATGAATTGAAAAGACCATTCTCCATAAAATCCATATTTTTTCACAATTCACTGAAAAATTAATATTTTCAAAAAATCCCAAAATTGCAGTTAAATAAATTATTGATATTTGAATTTAAAAAATGATGTATTTTTTATAAAATATAATTTATAAAATTGGATAAAATTAATTATAATCTTCTCCCACAAAATACAATAAAATTAATTTTAAGGAAAAATTATTTTTGAAAAATAAAATAACATTACTAAAAATTGATAACTTATTTATTAGGAATTAATTAAAAAATTTGAATTATATAAAAAAATTTACATTTTTTTTATAATTTGGTTGTTCATATTAATCCTATCAATTTAATGATTATCTTATCACGATATAATATATCATAATTCATTTTGACCGAGGGCTGCATTAAAAACATGCAATAAAATTCTTATGTTTATCTCAAAGGCATAATATATATGTAAAATCATGGGGTTTTACATTATACTCACTTTAAAATAACTTTGACATTGAAATTTAATTACTATGATACAAACAACCAAGGATACTTCTATTTAATCACGTCTTCATGTGCCCACATTGCTTTCCCAAATTTAGGGATTATCCAGAAAACTTTTACCAGGTAAGTTGACATGTTCCACAGTACATTCTCACTTATATACAAAATGTAAACTAGCAGTTCCTCATCAGATAGATCATACTATAGTGGTATAACCCTTTATTTCAGTACATCTTAAGGATAACACATGTACTTTCTTAGGATAGATTCATGGACGACATCATGAACTTGAGAGAAATTTAGTTAATGTTCTCTGGGATAAGCAGTCATCAGAATATGATCAATAATTTTAAATGGGTCAATATATATAAGGATAACCTTTACATTATTTCCAAATCTCATAACATTCATCCAAGTATTTTTTTTGGAATACCTAATCACAATTATCAATCATTAGATATCACCAATGTTTGTTAGAATAAAAGTATTATCAACTCTGAGCTACCCATATGTGTGGTTGAATGGATCTAACCTTCCTTGAAATTTTACAGGCTCAATTAAGACCAAATTGATTTCTATCTCCAAATACATTCTAACATATTGGATTTATGTACTTCCTATCATTGAGTTATTCATAAGGATCCATATGAATGATTGTATGAAACCAAAGTAATTTGTTGATCCCAATCACATTTAAAATCAATTGAATATGTACTCAATATATATTCATGGGTCTAATGGCCCTCTCAAATTTACCATCTATTTGAAGCTGATATATTTTATTAATGTTCATCATCATATTCAATTCCAACTAAATACTTCCATAGAATATCGAGGTAAAACTCATATATTGGTCATGTACTATATACTGTGGTTGTCTATAAAATCTAACCTCTTACTTGAGTTATATCCGAGAAACTTGATGAAGAGAGAAATATTATCATATTACAATGAAATTTTTTGAATTTGACACCATAAATAGATTTATTCAAATTATATGTTTTAGATTGTCTGAAGATGAAATCCATAAGGATGTTTTCCCATTTCTTGTTCTGGTGTGGTTAATGGATATATCATTTATTTTTACGTATGTATCTCGTTCTTAACTATCAAAAACATATTCTTCAAAATATATACTCTATGATTTCCCTTTGCATGTTTTCCCACCATAAACATTATTTTTAATATCTATGCATCATCGTACATTCAAAATGAGTAGAGAATGAAGAACAAAGAACTTCATTTAATAGCACTTTTAGGTCAATTATTTATGAGAGACATACTATGATCTTATTTCATATCATTTCATTATAATATTTTTTGAACTCAAGATCAATTTTCACCTTCTTTTACTCTTCCAAATATTATTTTTATGACTCTTGAATCCCCACATTTATGGATAGTTGAACATTCATCTATGAAAGAGAATATATTTCTCACTTTCATATGATTTCACAATCCATGTTACGAAAATACGTATATATTGGATCTCATTAAATAAAATTCATTGAAAAACTACCATGTTTTTTTCAACTCAACGCATCAACCACCTTGTTCACCATCCATGGGTGGTAGTGCATTGAGAAATCATAATCCTTAAAAAATTAGAATGTAATGTACCAAATCCATATGGATAACCCTTTTCTTATTTCTGAGGCTTGTGGTGCTCTCGGGAACAGGGAGGTTGTCTGGAGGTGTTTAGATATAAAATGATGGAAACTGAGAGATTACACATTGTATAAATACTCTATGAAATGTAAGTTTGTATCATGGATTTTGTAGGGCCTCTCATGGCATGTAAATTTTAATGGTTTAAAAAATAAAAAGGTGACACCTTGAACATCAACTTAAACTTGAGGTTTTCATGACATGAAAGGGTATTACATGTCATGTAAATCCTCACTACAATACATCTATAAATGGTTTTGATGCTCATGTTTTCTCCAAAACCAATGAATGTAATGAATCTCTCTCTCTCTCTCATTTTTAGAGACCAGTGGATCCCTCATCATTTGAGATCCCTTTAATTGATAATCAATTATTTGATTCGTTCATCGATCCATGGTGATATAAGGTGTTTTCTTCGTTTTTTCTTGTAGTTTCTCCATGTTTCATCTCTTTTCATATTGTATCATCTATCCATGAGGTATAGGATGATATCCCATGTCTCTAATTTGGGTTTATTTCATGTTTTTTGGTATGGTGATGTCACAAAATCTGTGGGTGGATGAAATTATTACAGGATAAGTGATAATAGATCTGTTGTTTTGGTCTATTCTCATGCAATGAAAGATCGCGCCTTTGAGGAAGAGGATTCAATGCATCTATAAATTTACATACATTCAAATGTAAATTATTTGTGATTTATCTATTTGTATTCCAATGATATTATCCTAATAATTATTTGAAATTTATAAAGTAATTGGATGATGAACATATATTTATGTGATTTATACTGTGATAGCGGTTTGCCACATGATTTTAAAGATAGTGTGATATCTAGGTTATATGCATTGTTAGAACATTTTTATGCTTTCTGTATCATGTTGAAATCAACAAAGATCATAAATCCAAAATTAATAGATAATTAATTGTCTTATGAAAAAAAATAGGCATCTTTATCGAATCTAGTTTTCTGTAATTTTATGTAGTCAAATGGTTATTAAAGGCCTGTTAATGTTTTAAATTCTTGAGACTTTTGAAACTGGAATTTATTCTTGGTAGAATGTAAAATTAATTAATTTTTTTTATATCTTATTATAGCATTATTCCTTAGCCTTCCCATATATGGAACCTATTAATAATGGAATCAGAAAATTCAAGATGAAAAAAAAATTAGCTCTATGATAAAGTTATTTGATAGGGTTCGAGTTTCCCATTTTCTTGAGAAGTTTTCGTGACTTTTTTTGAACCATGAGAGCTCCGTTTCATGTGAACGATGAATTACTTATTTGATTTATCAATATCACTGTTTATTCTTGGTTTTTTCCTACGTCTTTATGGTTACATGTAGATACAATATTTGTGATATAAGCCTAAGAAAACTGAGATCGGGATGTAGGATAAGGGTCATATTGGCATGGAATTAACGTTAACCTAGTATGACTGATCTAGGATTGTTTATGTGATATGGGGTGGGGAGTCCAACATTATGTAGTAGTGGTTAACAACTATGATAGTGAGATGCATTGGTATATGCATGTGAATGTCGGGGATGAAACTAGAGATGACAAAATGGGTTAAATAAGGGATTAACTGTTTATAAGTTGATGATAGATTGTATTATCACATTAATATGTTTAATAGTCAAATGGAAGAGTTGTTTTCTTTATTTTAATTCGTTTTTACACTACTTGAGGAAGCTATAGGTGCTTGGATTCATGGTTCTCTTGCTGGTAGTTAAAGATGTTTTCCAAGAGTACATGGATATGGAATGCTGTTATTGAATAAATAAATATTTATCCCATGGGGTTTGTTGTTTATGTAATGATAATATTAAAGGTTATTAAGATTGATAAACCATGGACATTGTTGAGTTATTCCTGAAGGTCCTTGAAATTAATATGAGGATTGATATAATGTAATTCAATGTAATATGACGAGTAAGAATTTTAATGAATAATTAATGTATAATTTATTAAATAACAAAATGAAATGATAAAAGGTAAAGATGTAATTTAATGTAGTTCAGTAAAATGATTTTGTGCTTATAGGATATTCAGTCTTAACAATGGTTGGAAGGAGTCCGAGAGACATTATCTTTATTTGATTCTAAGACTAGGTTCTGCCCATAGTGTGCTTATGAGATATATAATATCATTTATATACTATGAAATAATTCAAAACCCCACCCATGTAAGATAGAGAGACCAACACCACAGAGATTGTGAGCCCTATGGGATGTTTTCGTAGACATCTCGATGAGAGGATGGATGGCTGACTATGCCCTTATCTATTGATATCTTCTCTTGGTAGTTAATGGGTCATGTATACATAGTGGATAGTTTTCCCCGTATATGTGTGTATAGGAATGTGATGGATTTTGGTTATTTCACACACATATATTATAGGATATAGTATAAAATTATTATTATTTCTATGATGTGTATAGGTTGTGAATACTTGCAGTACCTAACTCTGTGTATGGGTTTTGATAGATTGATGTGTAATAACTGATGTATGAAACATATCGTATGAGAAATGGTGGATCCTGAAAAATACTTTGTTACTATATATGGATATTTGGATTGGGTGATGTGGTCATGGGATGCATGAGGTTCACATTGTGATTCCATTCCAAGGTATTTCCAAGATGGCCTATTTTGGAGAGAGATAGACCATAATGGGAAACAATGGGGAATAGGTGAAAACTTGTGGGGAAGTAGAAGAGGGGTAACCTTTATGTGTTTTAATATTATATGATCTCTTGTTTTTGGTAATTGGTGAGAGTTATTCATAGTGTGTCTGGAATCATAACATACCTTTTCAAAATATGTTTTAGTTTCATTTTATTCACTAAGCTTTAACCTGCATTCTTTTTCTTTTGTATGAGAATATCTGAGGAGGATCCTACTGATTATACTATTATGATCACCATATGATTATATACAACTTTTTTCAAGTTAGTTGTAGTAGGTTGGAGTTTTGGAATGAAATTAATATATCATTAATTTTTAGGAGCTATTTTAGCACCATGGCTACTGTATCCATTAAACATTGGGTAATTGTAGTATTCCTATCATTTGTGGTTTGGTTTTCACAGGAAATGCATGGTTTAATGTAGACCATGTGGGTAATAGTGGAAACCATGAAAGACCCTTTGTTTTCAAATGTGACTCTTCCCTTCTCGATCATGAAAAATATAATTTTCAGGACATGTTTGTGATATTGTTTCTCTTTTTACCAGTTTCATTTTTATGGGAATGAACTACACCTCATCATTAGACAATCTCCATTGTGTTATACCTAACACCTTCTTAGAAATTAATATTTATTAAAAAATTATCATTAGGATTTGTGGGTGCGGAGAATGTATTTATATTAGTATTATCGGAGTTAAGAGGCTACTGAAGTATTGAAAATAGATGAGAGGTTTTATCATATTATAATTGAGTGATATGACACCCATGAAATTTTTCAAAAAAATATCACATGTTACGGTCTTATTCATTCCAAATGACTCCAAAATGAATCATCTTCAATGAATATATGTTATAGGGTCAAAATATGACTATCAAATTGGAATTACACTTGTTTTTTCTCCATTTAAACTCTCGTTTTTAGTTTTAACGCTTATTACATATTTTAACGCTAATGGTGGTATCTGAATTTTTTAAATCAAAGTAACTATTTATAATGAAAAAATAAACATGGATTCATTAAAAAATTACAGAATGTTTATTCCAAATATAGAATAAATTTTATAAAATAAATTTTCTATCAGTGTTATAAATTTATTTATAAATCAAACTCATAAAATCTGATAAAAATAGTTCAAAAAATGCATTTTTTAGTATAAAAATGTTTTATAGAAAAATTAGGAATAATGTTGATACCAATGAAATTAATTTGATTATATATAACAACATGTAAATAAATAATTTTTTTAATAAATTTAAAACAAAATGGGTATTTTTAATTACTTGAACTTAAAAGACCATTTTCCATAAAATCTATATTTATTCACAATTGACTGAAAAAAAAATATTTTCAAAAAATCCCAAAATTTCAACATAACCAATTATTGATATTTGAATTTAAAAAATGATTTATTTTTTTATAAAATATAATTTATAAAATTGGATAAAATTAACTATAATATTCTCCCACAAAATGCAATAAAAGTCATTTTAAGGAAAACTAAATTTTGAATCATAAAATTTCTTTACAAAAAATTAATAACACATTTATTAGGAATTATTTAAAAAATTTGAATAATATAAAACATTTTTACATATTGTTTATATTGTAGTTGTTCATATTAATCCCATCGATTTAATGATTATTTTAACATGATATAATATATCATTGTTCATTTTGACCTAGGGGTGTGTTAAAAACATGCAATAAAATACTTATGATTATCTCAAAGGCATAATATATATGTAAAATAATGGGGTTTTACATTATACTAACATTAAAAAAAATTTGACATTGAAATTTCATTACTATGATACAAACAACCAAGGATCCTTCTGTTTAATCACATCTTCATGTTCCCACATTTCTTTCCCAAATTTAGGGATTAGCCATTTTACTTTTACCAGGTAAGTAAAAATGTTCCATAGCACATTCTCACTTATATAAAAAATGTAATCTTGTCATTCCTCGTTAGATAAATCATTCTATAGTGGTATAACCTCTTATTTCATTACATTTTAAGGATCACACATGTACTTTCTTAGGATAGATGCCTGTAAGACATCATGAACATGAGAGAGATTTATTTAATGTTTGTTGGGATAAGCAGTCATTAGGAAATGATAAATAATTTTAATGGGTCAATATATATACGGATACTCATTACATTATTTCCAATGCTCATAACATTCATCCATGTATTTTTTTGGAATACCTAATCACCATTATCAATCATTAGATCTCACCAATGTTTGTTAGAATAAACTTTTTATCAACTCTGAGCTACCCTAATGTGTTGTTGAATGGATCTAACCTTCTATGAAATTTTTTCAGCTAAATTAATACCCATTACATTTATATATCCCCCTTCATTCCAACACATTGGTCGTATGTACATCTTATCATTATGTTATTCATAAGGATACATATGAATGATTGAGTGAAACCAAAGGAATGCGTTTATCCCAATCGACTTTAAAATTAATAGAATATGTACACAATATATATTCATGGGACTAATAGACATCTCAAATTTACCATCTATTTGAAGGAGATATATTTTTTTAATGTTCATCATCATATTCAATTCCAACTGAATACTTCCCTGGAACATCGGGGTAATCCTCATATATTGATCATGTACAATAGAATGTGGTTATATATATAAAATATCTTGTTACATGAGGTATATCTGAGAAGCTTGATGAAGAGAGAAATATAATCATATTACAAAGAAATTTGTGGAATTTGACAACAAAAATAGTTTTATTCACATTAGATTTTTTAGATTGTCTGATGATGAAATCCATAATGATGTTTTCGCAATTCTTTTTCTGGTGTGGGTAATGGTTATAACATTTATTTTTACTTATGTATCCCAGTCTTTACTATCTAAAAAATATTCATCGACATATTTACTCTATGATTTCCCTTTTCATTTTTTCCAACCATAAACACTATTTTAAATATAAATTCATCCTCATACATTCAAAATGAATAGAGAATGAAGAAGAATAAGAATCATTTAATAGCACTTTTAGATCTATTATTTGTGAGATACATATTATGGTCCTATTTCATATCATTCCATTTAAATTATTTTTGAACTCAAGATTAATTTTCACCATATTTTACTCTTCCACATCTTATTTTTATGACTCTTGAATCCTCACATTGATGGATGGTTGAACATTCATCTAAGGAAGATAATATATTTCTCACTTCCATATTATTTCAAGACCCATATTATGAGAGTCCAGATGTATTGGATATCATTAAAGAAAATTCATGGAAAAACTACCAATTTTTTTTAACTTAGTGCATCAACCACCATGTTCACCATCCCAGGGTGGTAGTTCATTGAGAAGTCATAATCTTTAAAAAATTATAATGTAAATTACCAAATCATTGTGGATAACCCATTTCTTATTTCTATGGATCTTTGTTCTCTAGGGAACATGGTGGTTGTCTAGAGGTGTTTAGATATAAAAATATGGAAACTGAGAGATTACAAATTGTGTAAATACTATCTGACATATAAGTGTGTATAATGGATTTTATATGGCCTCTCATGGAATGTAAATTTTGAGGGTTTAAAAAATAACAAGGTTACACCTTCCTGAACATCATCATAACCCTGAGGTATTCATGACAAGAAAGGGGATTAAATTTCATTTAAATCTTCACAACAATACATATTTAAATGGTTTAGTTGATCATGTTTTCTCCAAACCCAATGGATGTAATGAATCTCTCTCTCTCTCTATCATTTTTAGAGAGCACTGGATCCCTCATTATTTGGGATAGCTTCAATTGAGAATCAATTATTTGATCCATTCATATATCCATGGTGATTTGAGGTGTTTTCTTCTTTTTTTCTTGAAGTTTCTCCATGTTTCATCTCTTTTCCTATTTTAGCCTCTATCTATGAGGTATATGATTATATCCCATTTCTCTAATTGAAGTTTATTTATGGTGTTTTTGTATGGTGTTGTCACAAAATCCTTGTGTGGATGAAAGTATTGTAGGATAAGGGATAATATATCTGTTGTTTTGGTACATTATCATGCGAAGAAAGATCACGCCTTTGAGACCAGGGATTCAATGACTCTCAAAATTTACTTTCATTCAATTATAAATTATTTGTGCTTTATCTGTTTGGATTCCAACGAGATTAACCTAATAATTCTTTGAAATTGATAAAGTAATTGGATGATGAACATATGTTTATGTGATTTATACTGAGATAGTGGTTTGCCACATGATTTTAATGATACTATGATGTATAAGCTATATACATTGTTAGAACATTTTTATACTTGGGGTAGCATGTTCAAATGAGTAAAAAACCTAAATCCAAAATTAATTGATAATTAATTGGATTATGAAATTAAAGAGGCATGTTTATTGAATCTAGTTTTCTATGATTTTATGTAGTCAAATTGATGTTAACGTCCTGTTAATGTTTTAAAATATTGAGACTTTTGAAACTAGAATTTATTCTTGGTAGAAAGAAAAATTAACTTATTAGTTAATTTTTTATAGCTTATTATAGAATGATTCCTTAGCCTTCCCATAGATGGAACATATTAATAAATGAATCTGTAAATTCAAGATGAAATAAAAATCAGTTCTGTGATAAAGCTATTTGATAGGGTATGAGTTTCCCATTTTCATGAGAACGTTTCGTGACTATTTTCTTGAACAGTGAGAGATCCTTTTCTTGTGAACGATGAATTACTTTTTTGATTTATCAATATACTTGTTGGTTCTTTTTTTTCCTTCTTCATTACGGTGTCCTGTGGATACAATAATTGTGATCTAAACCTAATAAAACTGATATCAGGATGTCAAATATGGGTCAGATTGGCATGGAATTTATTTTATCCTAGTTTGAATGAGCTAGGATTGTTGATGTGATATGGGGTGGGGAGGCCAACATTATGTAGTAGCGGTTAACTCCTATGATAGTGAGATGCATTGTTATATGCATGTGAGTGTCGGGGATGAAACTAGAGATGATAGAATGGGTTAAATAAGGGATTAACATTTTATGAGGTGATGATAGATATTATTCTCACATTAATATGTTTATATAGTCGAATGGACAAGTTGTTTTCTTTATTTTCATTCCTTTCTCCACTGCTTGAGGAAGCTGGAGGTGTTTGGTTTCATTGTTCTCTTTCTGGTAATCAAAGATGTTTTCCTGGAGTACATGGATATGGAATGATGTTATTGAATAAATAATTGTTTAACCCATGGGTTTTTTTTGTTGATGTAATGATAATTATTAAATTTATTAAGATTCATAAACTGTCATCATTTTTGAGTTATTCTTGAGGGTCCTAGACATTAATATGAGGATTGATATAGTGTAATTCAATGTAACATTACATGTAATAATTTTAATGAATAATTAATGTATAAGTTATTAAATAACAAAATGAAATGATAAAAGTAAATAAGTAATTTAATGTAGTTCAGAAAATTATTTTGTGCTTATAGGATATATGGTCTTAGCAATGGTTGGAAGAAGTCCGAGCGACATTATATTTATTTGAGTCTATGACTAGGTTTTTCCTATAGTGTGCTTATGAGATATATTATATCATTTATATAATATAAATTTATTCAAAACCCCTCCCATGTAAGATAGGTAAACCAACACCCTAGAGATTGTGAGCCTTGTGGGATTTTTGCACAGACATCTCGATGGCAGGATGGATGGTTGACTATGCCCTCATCTATTGTTATCTTCTCTTCATGGTTAATTGGGATTGTATACATAGTGGTTAGGTTTCCTCGTATATGTGTTTATAGGTATATGAAGGCTTTTGGTTATTTCACACACATATATTACAAGATATAGTATACAAATGTTTAGTATAGCTATGATGTGTATAGGTTGTGATTACTTGTGGTACCTAACTCTGTGTATGGGCTATGCTAGATTGAGGTGTAATAACTGATGTATGAAACAAGTCATATGATAAATGGTGGATCCCAAAAACTACATGGTTACTATATATGTTACATGTATTGGATGATTTTGTCATGTGATGCTTGAGGTGCACATTGTGATTCCATTCGAAGGTGTTTCCAAGATGGCCTATTTTGGAGAGAGATAGACCCGGATGAGAAAAATTGGGGCAAAGGTGAAAAATAGTGGGCAAGTAGAAGAGGGGTACCCTTTATGTGTTTTCATATTATATGCTCTCTTGTTTTTGGGACATGGTGAGAGTTATTCATTGTGTGTCTGGAAAAATAACATACCTTTTCAGGAGATGAGTTGGTTTCATTTTTGTTCACTAAGGTTTAACATGCATTCTTTTTCTTTTGTATGGGAATATCTGATTAGGATCCTGCACAGTATACTATTGTGATCACCCAATTATTATATAAACTATTTTTCAGGATAGTTGGATTAGGTTGGAGTTTTGGCTTGAAATTAATATCTCATCATTTTTTAAGAGCTATTTTGGCCCATGGTCACTGTAGCCATTAAACATTGGGTACTTGTAGTATTCCAATTTTTTGTATTAGTATTATATAACATTACATGTTGTTTTTTGGGATTTATTTTTATGTATTTGTTTGATAATGTGTTTTGGGTGTATCTATCTTATCCCTCTCTTTATCATGTTTCACTTAGAGAGTAATGCCTCCCATATACATATTTTATTAAACCATTGGAGCTATTTTCTAACTTGTGGCCAACTAGAGGCAGGACTCAGTGTTATTATCTCCCTTTATTCTTTTGTAGCTTAGGAGGGGTACACATTATAGAGATTAGTCTTCAAGGAGTGGTATCAAATGGAGGTTAGATAGGGATAAAATAGAGTTTGGAGTTGGGGACTTGTGAGATTACATTTGACGGATGTGAAATAATGTTAGATAAGATTAGTAAGAGATGTAAACATGAGATACCTACCATGACATATGTATTTAGGTCCTCCTATGATCTGATGGATAGAGTTTTATGTTTACTAAGAATACTAAAAAATGTGAAACTAGATGCGGGGTAGGGACCTATGAAAGGATCACACATAATTCTTCTTTCTAAATGTGTTTGAAATGGGTAGAATTTGTGTTTGGTTAAAACATTAAAAATATAATTAATTAATTAATTTTATATATTCCATAATCCAAGTTTAGGAGGTCTAACTATTGGATATTTTTGTAGTCATGGATCTAGGCTGACGTCCTCGTCAGGTTCACATTAGTGATGTTTAGCAGGATTTCAAGAATACTGTCACGCAGTTAAGGTCGTAGACGATGACAAATGAATGAGGACACTCAGAGAGTTTCATCACCATAGTCTATAGAAGTGAAAGGGCTGATATTTAGATTTATTCACATATGACTAGTTGAAGGAGGTTGAGATATATTTGAGTTTGATCCTTGATCGAAAGGAATAATAGGTTTTATTGGCAATGTCTATGTTGAATGGAGCATTTGGATAATGGTGGATCTTGTTCTTCATGGATCACGAGGAGTTGGAAGTCTCACGGGAAATTTTCTATGATTGGTTCAGAGTAGAGTTTCTTTATATGACCATGATGGCTTCCAGTCACCAGAAGCTTCATACCCATTAGAAAGTATGTTCCAGTGAGAAAGTGTTTGGGATCAATTTTAGGATGCTTATTGCGATATAATTCTAACATGATTTTGGATTACGAGTCAAGGGTGAGTAATTTGGGGGTGTCTTTGAATCCATAGATCTAGTGCCAAGTCACACCATTTATGATGAATACATATATTGAGGTTCTATTTAGAGAAGATGTTATTTAGAGGACGTTGGTAAGAACTATATTGGCAAAAGCGTGGAGTATTTTGGATTCCTTGTGAAGAAGGGATATTGTTCAGGGTTCCCATTTTTAAGGACATAATACCTTTCAATCATTTGGGAGTATATAAAAGAACTCACAATATCATTTCCCTAGGGCTAGTGTCTCGTAGACCAATGAAAAAAAGATCATATGTATGTTTTTATTGTAGAGGATGATGTTATCAGTGGATTGAGTGACCAGACATTCAAATTATTTATCGTGTTCTAGGTGCTCCACTTGAGGTTCTACTACTGAGATAGTTTCATCCAAGGTAGTAACAAAAGGGTGATCCAGTATAGGATTAGCAGAGAGGAGATATAATAGGTAGAGGAAATCCCCTAGGTGTTCGTCTTCCATAGAAAGAATATTATTTCCAGGAAGGTGTCATTAGTAGGGTCGGAGAGGTCATAGGAAAGGTCATAGACAACTTCATGCTTTAGCGTTGACAATGTCAGGTGAGTTGGATGTCATTCTAGGTATTGTTTTCTAATTTTCTATATGGGTACATGTTTTTTAAATCATGAGTGACACAATACATTATATCGCATAACCTCTTCCATGCTTTGGGAATTGAGGTATAGAGGCATCCAATTCCCATGGAATTGACTATTCTAGTTGGAGGTCAAGATGACCTATATGAAGTATGTAGAGACTGTGAAATAATTTGTGGGAATCACTGATCATGGGACTATTTCCCATGTTTATGGATACAACCATATGAAATCATCGATGTCATGGATTGGTTGTATTAATAGGAGGATATAGTGTTTTTATTCTGGAGACAAGACGTGTTCTATAATTCTTATTTACATCCAGTGGTGTTTATTGGATAGATAGACCCCATGATGTGTTAGAGGAATGTTCTTTACATTTCATATTTGATGGATCATATGTTTCTTTGTTCCTCAGAGCATCAATAGTCATTGCTTTCTATGGTAAAAAAATAGTATCTAGATGTATTTATATAAGAAGATGTTTCCTTACCCCCTCACCAAGTGATTGAGTTTGGGGTAGTTCTACAACCATGTGTGTCTCATATCTCTATTTCTCCATATAGGATTGTCCTTTCTGAGTAATGAGAGATGAAAGTACAACTCAATGATTCATTGTAATAAAATATTTTCAGATCAGTGTGCCACCGTGGGGTGCACCAGTTCTATTCATAATGAGGGTTTATTGATGATTGTGTCTTTGTATCAATTATAATCTTTTGAACCATGTGATAGTGAAGAATCAATACCCTATCCAATGTATTGATGATTTATTCGATCAGATGAAGGGTAAAAGTTGGTTCTCAAAGATAGATTTACAGTCTTGATATCATCAGTTGTGAGTGAAGAATGAGGTTGTTTAGAAGACTGAATTCAATTTTCTTCATGGAAATTAGGAGTTTTTTTGTGATTTCATTCATTGTTAAAGACTCTCTAACCATGTTCATTGTGTTGATGAATGAATTATTTATATTTTCCTTTGATAATTTATGGTAGGTTTCTACAATGGCATCCTTGTGTACTCCAAGTCAATGGAGGATCCAAAAGAGCATATACATGCCATTTTTGAGTTCTTCATCATGATTATATATTCCGGAAGTTGTATAAGATTGAGTTTTAGTATTGTGAATTCTGTTTCTTAGGTCATGTGGTGACCCAATAAAGATTAGTTATTGATCCATTGAATATTGAGTTATTTGTGATTGTGTAGCACCCATGACAGTGGAAGAGGAGAATTGATTCGTTGGTCATGTATGACATTACATGAGGTTTGTAGTTTAATTCTCTTGGGATGAGACTCTTATGAAAACCATGACCCATAAGGATCAAAATTTATTATAGACTTACCAGTGTATGGAATCTTTTGATTATCTAGAGGAGATGTTGGTCAACATAGTATTATTTTGTTCTCTAGTGGAAGGAGTTCATTGGTGGTTTTCAGTAATTCTACACATCTTGGATTATGATTTTTAATGATACATTAGAGAAAATTAGATACTTATGGGTCTCTATAGTTTCATCCCCATGAGTATTACAATGCCACCGACAATTTTTTGTTGGGAGCGAGGGTGTTTTATTTGATGTTTTGGTGATATTAAATCAACAACAAGAGTTTTTTAGTTTTAACTAACTATACGAGAAAGAGTAATGTATTTTCATATAATAGATTGAACTTTCTGCAATGTTAGTGGATGGAACTATTACCAGATTACAACATAGAGGTTTATTATGTGCTAGTAATAGGAAATGTTGTAACCAATGTACCGAGTAAGAAGTCGTGTAGTGAAACTATTATTGAATATGAATATTCCTATAGTGTGATGGAATATATCATAGTAATGAATATAGATATGGGAGAGTTTTAGGGGAGAGGTTATCTTTTCATGATGATAATGAAATTTTATTTGGTGTTGTGGGGGAGGTGTCACAGTTTGGGTATTATGTTGCAGTGGTCTGGTGAGACTAAGGTGTTTTTTGTGATACCCCTAATGGTTTGTTTGAGGAGTTCTAACATTGGGAGATATTTCAGGGAATTATTTTTGACCCATTGGAAATGCATGAGATAGTTCTCATGGATTTCAATATTTCACATTGAACGGTACATCCTGGAATAAAGATGATTTACTAATCATTGTGTGGTCATTTTTGATGTATTCGGATGATGAATAAAGTTTTAGAGTTTGTTTCTTGATATTTGGTCTCCTAGAAGGTGGAGGCCAAGCACCATGTTCTTGGTGGTTTTCTCCAACTGTAAAATGTTCCCCATGGGAATTGGGATGTCATCCCAATAGAATTAATTATTGTTTTACCTTGATCTAAGGGAGGATATGATGCTATATGGGTGATAGTTGATTGTTTCGTGAAATCATCCCACATTATAGTGATCGAGATGTCAATACTAGTGGAGGCATTTTCAAGGAAGTATCTAGAGGAGGTGGTGTGACTCCAGAATGTACCAAGGATGATCATTTTTTGATCTTGATCATCATTTCACCTCCACGGATTGGAGTGGTCACTATCATGATTTTGGGTCTCAATTATTCCATTCAACTACTTTTTCATCCATAGAAAGATGATCAGATAGAGTAAACCATCCATATTCTTAAAGACTTGTATTGATCTTGTGTATTGAATTTTGATGGTTCGGGAATGAGTCAAATTCCATTGGTATAGTTTTTTTACAACAATAGTTTCCACTCCACCATTGGAATGGAAGCATTCAATGATTTTTGCGGTCAACCTTTATGTTCACTGATGTGTAGGACCTGCATAGGAGAGGTACCATTTCTCAGGACAAAATTATTACAGAATATAATAGAGCCAGTACAAGTATTTCATTAGACTATGAAGGCAGTTCCAGATCAACATAAATCCTATGTTGATCATAAGAAGGGACCTCTACAGTTCGATATATGAAATCACATGTTTTTAAGGGGATTCAACATTATGGGTATCGAAGGCTTGATAATGGATATAATCTATCTCCATAGTTTGTTGTGACTTTTGAGGTGTTGGATTGTGTCAGAGATATAGAGTATCAGATAAAACTACCATCAAATATGAGAAGGATTCACAAGGTTATTCAGATGTCTCATCTCCATCATTATCTTAATGATGACCCTTATTCCATCAATCGGGGAGAGATCAATGTTGAAGATGATACATCCTTTGAGGAGAGATCTTTTGAGATTTAGGACCACTAGGAGAAGGTGTTGCATTGTCATGATATACCCATGGTTCATGTCTTATGGTGACATAGAGGCATGGGGGAGAGTACCTAGAAATTGGGGCCAAAAATTCACACTCTATACCTGAATTGTTTGATCTTTAAATATTCTCATGTAACACTATTATTTTGGGTATGTCGTCCTTTCAATGTGTGAGATGTTTTCTACTTATTTTTTTGTATTTAATATTGTTTGTGAGGTATATCCCCCTAAGAGAGTGTTTAGGATCCCATTCTGGTTGATGTGTGGTTTTTTTCATGTTCCTCTGATGTAGTGGTTGAGCTCCTATGGTGGTGAGATCTTTGAGAAGTATCTCACGGGGTGGCTATTTGGACGACCCCATTTCATTTCCTATCTGTGATTGGTTTTTGATTCTCTAGTGTGATTATTGTTTGTGAGGTTTATAATTTATGGGATTAAATCCATTTGGAATGAACCATTTAATTTTTTTGATGATTGTTTTTCTTGAAGGAGGTTTGGAATTTGTTTTTTGGGGTTTGAATGGAAAAGGCTGGAAATAAGAAGATTACATGGTGTGGAAGTAATACATAACGGGTATGTGTGGTTGATGACTTATGTAGGTCCACACATGTTGGGAAATTTTTTGGGGATGAAAAATTTAAAAGTGAAATATTTTTCATTGTTGATGTCACCCTAAATATTAAATTACATGAAAGGAGATTGCATGTCATGTAAATCCCAAAAACCCCACGTCATTAATGGGAAAAAAATATCAGGTTTTCACTTAACCCTATAGATGAAACATTTATCTCTCTCATTCCATGAGACCATCTAGTCCCGCCCAATGCATTATGAGATCACTTCAACCATGTGTCGATTGTTGTTTTTTGTTTTCGATCTACGCTAATTTTTGGTAATCCATGGTGATTTTTTCATCATTTTCTAGTGTTTTCCCCACATGATCTTGTTTCCTTTCATATCCTCTCCCCTAGCAGTGAGTGACAATCTCCCATGTTTCTAATGAGCTTGTATCCATTGTTTTTTGGTGTGGTGGTGTTGTGACGTTCTTGTGTGCATGCTGTTCTAATAAGATAGGTGATCAAAGATCGATTTTGTTGGTTTTTTATCATGTCAATAATGATCATGCATTTGATGTATCAGATTAATTTCCTCACATACTTTATTTACATGTAATCATAAATTTATCATGCATTATCTTTCTTGATAACAATGAGATTAAAATAATAATTATTTTGATTATACATATGGATTGGATAGAGGTCCCATGTTGATAATATTTATACCGTGATAGAGGTTTAACTCTAGAATTTTTTAGATATTGTAATGTCTATGGTGTCTTATTTATTAACATGGTCATTTGATTTGTGTATAATGTTGAAATTGTTAAAAAAAATATATCCAAAAAAAATAATAATTACTTTCCTTAAGAAATTAAGGAGTCATGTTTAATGAATATGATGTGTTCTTATTTGATGTTATAAAATTGATGATAAATGAATGTTAATGTTTTTAATTACTACATCTGTTAAACCTAGATTTTATTCTTGGACCTAAGATAAATTAATTGTCTAATAAATTTGTGATAGATTTTTATAGCTTAATACCATTGTTTACCTGTAGTTGGAACCTATTAATAAATAAATCTCTTATTTCGAGATATAATATGAATATTTTATGTGATAAATATATTTTCTAGGGTTTGAGTTACTTTTTTTATTGATAAGGTAGGTTGTCTTGTTTTGGATCCATGATTGCTCATGTTTATGTGAAGTCCGAATTAATTTTTTGAGGAACTAGTCTCCATGTAGATTTCTTTTTTGTTTCATGATATTTTTTGATGTGATCTTGATACGATCATTATGATATGATCATGATATGGATGAACATAGGATGGATAATATGGGGAAGGGAGTCCCAGAAGTGTTGTGATATTTGTAGAGATGACCCTAGAGGGGTTATTGGATATGGGGTAGGGAGGCTTGGATGATGTAGCATCAATTAAAGCCTTTGATAATGAGATGCATTAACATATTCATGTTTGTGTTGGGGTTGACATTGGAGATAGTGGAATGGGTTAAAGATGAGAATACCCATTGATTAGATTAAAATATCTAGTATGATCTCTTGAATCAATTTAATGGCTAATGAACTAGTTATTTACATTATCTACAATCCATTCCCCAGTACGTGAAGTAGGAGGTGCTTGGTTGCGTGGTTATCTTGCAGGTATCATAGGATTTTTATCATTGGGTACCTAGATATGGAATTTTGGTAATGTGTAAATAAAGTTTTAATACATGAGGTTGGTTGCTGATGGATTGTTTTTGATAAAAATGTTAATCTTGATAATCCATGGACATGGTTCAATTATTCCGGGAGGTAAAGGAAATTTCTATGATGATTAATGTAATGTAATGCAATGTTTTGTAATGAGTAAAAATGATATAGGTTAACTAATGGATAATGAATTAACTAACGAAATGAAATGATATAAAAAGGAATTAATTTGATGAATCTCAAAAGAATTATTTTGTGATTATAAGATCTATGGTCTTAGGAGTATAAAACGAGAGTCTAAGCGACATTATCTGTAGCTGAGTCTAATACTGGTTTATACCCATAGTGTGGTTATGAGATTTATTATTTCATTTGTATTATCTAAATTTATACACTACCCCAACCATGTTGGTTAGGGTGACCAACACCCTCAGGAATATAATCTGTTGGGTGTGTTTTCCCCAACATCTTAGTAGGAGGATGGATGAATGATTACCCCATGTCACCCACTCTCTTATATTGGTAGATGTGTGTTATGGTATGCATGGTGGTTAGTTTACCCTATATATGTGTGTAGATGGATATGATAGTTCCGGGTTATTCCACACATATATATTTCTAGATATATTATCCAAAGGATTAGTATAGGTATTACATGTATAGGTTGTGATGGCTTGAGGTACCTTACTCGATATATGGGAAGGGATGGCGTGAAGTGTAATACTCAATGTATGATACATGCCTTATGGGCTATGGTATCTATCCAAAACACACTAGTTATTATATTTGTATTTTTTATGGGATTATGTGGTTATGTGATACATTAGGCGCATGTTGTCATGACTTTCCCAGGTGTTTTTCTAGGTTATAAATTTTGGTGAGAGATCAGCTAGGTTTCATGATGTTAGGGAAGAGTAGAAACCCCAATGGGGAAGTGGAAGTGGGGTGACCTTGATGTTTTATTATATTATATTCTCTCTTGTATGTGATACATAGTGAATGATATCCATTTTGAGGTGGATAACTTATTATACCTATTTAGTTAATGAGTTAGTTTCACTAGTGTTCATTGTGCTTTATCCCCGATTTAATTATATTTTACAATATAGGCTCTATGGATGATTCTACAGAGTATATTGTTTTTATATCTTGACGTTTATATAAGCTATTTTTTAGGTGAACTAGAGTAGGATGGAATTTTGTCTGAACATTAATAGATCATAGTTTTGGAGGAGTTTTCTGGGATTTGTGGTTGTTGAATTTTTTTCCTTTTTGCTACATATATTTTTTCATTCTATTTTATTAGTACTATATAAAATTTCATGTTGTTATGTGGGGTTTATTTTATATATATGTATGAGCAGGTGTTGTTGGACGTATCTATCTTCTCTCTATATTATGGACGTTTTTTATAGAGGTTAATTCATCCCATACGCATGATTATTATACCATTGGTGCTAGTTTCCATTATGAGGCCTACTAGAGTCTAGACTGATGGGGTCATTATCTCCCTTTATTCATTATTAGCGTATGAGGGGTACACTTTATGGGGAGTGGATCGTGATATCAAACCACCTCTCTTGGCTCATATTCAACTCTTTTCTCTGTGAATGTATAATTCAATATTTTGTGATATGTGTATATTTCACACCAGTCACTATAAATATAATGACTCTATATTATCAATCAATAGAATACAACTTCCAGCTCCAAATCATGAGTCCTGAAAGTTTTCTCAATAATTTTTAGTTGAAATGTGACATATGTTACCTCCATGTCATTATTCACGGGGATGCATCATTTCCCCTTTTTTGAGGAGTTACTATAGATCACAAACCATTTTCCACATTTTGATAGTGTCAAAACAATTTCAAAAATCAGCTATCATTTTATCTCATTATGATTTACTCACATTCATGTGTTTAATGGTACGTAGAACCCATTCATGTCATCATGGTTAGTAGACCAGATAACTATGATAAATTCTTTACCAAGCATCAATAATATCCATCCAATCCAAAATAACTATGGATATCAGTTACCATTGATGGTCTAGACAATTTTTTAATAACTTTTTTCCATAAAAGATCTTTTATATACACTTTTATTAGAATATATGACCTAATAATGAAACCATATGTAGCCATAATCTACACATAAAAAATTTAGAGTAGAAAATGTTCTTCCGTAGGGACTTCAACACAATCTTTTGGTGATCATCTATCTCTTATTTTATTATTTAATATATAATAATATAATCATTAAAGACTAAAAAACCGATAAATTTAATATAATATTTCATTATTCATTAAATCCATGAAGATGGAGGGAGTATTTGTATGTACAAATGGAATTTCTGTAATTTTACAATGACCATACCACGTATGAAAGGAGTCCTCGGTATATCCACCTTATTGGCCCTAAAAATATCAATCATAAATAGGTATTGGGTTCTGAATAGTTGATCAAGCAATTCATGAATATTGTGTAAGTGGTATTTTTTATTGATACGAAGATTGATATGTTCTCAATAATAAATGTAAAGATACATTGAAACATGTTTATTCTTATCAAAAATAAAAGATACACCCCATGGTGACATATCAGGGCTTATTACTCATTTCTCTTGATCCACATAGAGCTTCTTCTACAATACCTATGACTTATTTGGGGTCATTCAATATGTATTATATGAAATATGTGTATCACCAAGTGTGATTTTGGTAATTGAAAAATGTATTCCATGAACTTTTCTATAGAAATCATAATTTGATCCTCATATTGAAAAACAAATTCAAGTATGAGTAAAAATGTGTCTCTATAATATAAGGGGTATAAAATTGGGTTACCATGTGCCATAAGTATTCTCATACACCGAGTGATGGATATTACTAATAATCAATTCCCAATCCAATGGCATGGCGGGGATATCCCCCATTCAATAGTAGGAGTCAAATTTCTGAAAATCACTCAAAAAAAGATTCATGGAATTAAAATTCAATTTTGGGTTCATTATGAGAACATTAAGTGTATTAACCATATAAAAGAGTTTATTTCTCTTCACAATATTTTACATGACTGGTGATGGATCCCAAATGGGTTTATGATTCAAATGTAATGTCTCTCATAAGCCGAGAAAATTGTATAATGGAATTTTCATTACTGTATAGGCCATTCACATGACAACTTTGTGAAAGGCTCCCAAAAATCCTCTTTTTGAATGGCCCCCATAAAATTCTAATTCAGGTTATTCTTCTAACCTACTAATAAATTTAAAACCCCTATACTAATTTTAGGAAGGAATGATGAGCTCATGAATAATTAATTGATGTGAGATCCCCAGTCATACAACTCCTTCACCAAAGTATTCCAAACATACATGGGTGAGCTATTATTTCTGTAATTCTACGTGG
This sequence comes from Viscum album, assembly GCA_963277665.1. Classification (NCBI taxonomy): domain Eukaryota; kingdom Viridiplantae; phylum Streptophyta; class Magnoliopsida; order Santalales; family Viscaceae; genus Viscum; species Viscum album. The sequence continues at coordinate 637,278,873 of OY728134.1, forward strand.
ATAAGGCCCCCACCTGGAAAAACCTCTTGAGAGATCCCCCATGAAGGTGAGGTAGTCCAATCTTCCCACATAAAACTTCTGAGTGGTACTTCAAATCCACCCATGTAGTATATTAGGGTGGTACATCGAATCCACACAAGTACTACTTGGGCGTGGTACTTAAAATTATCCCATGTACTACATGGGATATATCGTACATAGAAGAACCATACTTGGGATTTCCGTACTTGAGTGAGCCCCCACTTGGGTAAACTACTTTGGTTATCCTCCACCCATGTCATGCTACTAGTGTAACCCTTCACACCCATCGGTCCACACGACATGTGGATTAACCCATACATTTCCTTAGACCATATCCCCACACTTACCCCCATGAAAAATGGTGATTAATACCAAGAACATTTTTGGAAGGATTTATGATGTTTTTGGGTGGGACGCATACAACCCCACATCTTGTTCTAAATATTGATGAGTCAATATCCACTTAATTTTCCAGAAACAAGATCCTCCTCCTAGGTGTAATCTCCAACCAAACCAAATCAACACAATAAGAGATACTCCTCACGGTTCCAAAAACAAGTGTATCCATCATGGATTATGCTATTAGTATTTATTTTATGTGGTAATACCCCTCCTCTTTTCATTCTTCCCTAGTCCAAAAAACTAGTGTGGACATGTAAACAGGAAATAAATTTCACTCTCCCTATACATGGCCTCATCCACCAGTGGATAAAGAATATTATGTGGTTTATTATATTATTTAATTTCTATTATTTCCAACAACATGCATGATTATCATGTTTCTAGAGGTTTGTAATGATTATGGAATCCACACAATCACATTCGTGTCTTGGTGGATAATCTTTTTCAAAATCATAATCTCATCTTCCTTCATAGGGACTCCATAGACAGATGTCCACAAAGAAATTCTTACAACACAATGGATAATATATATAGTATAATCCCATGACATATTCACTCCATGTGCCTCTTATTCGGTATAATCCCCAGTCTTGTTATTACAATCATAGAGGGTCGAATTACCAGTGAGACAGACCTTCAAGGGCCTCCATAGGCATGTGTCTTGACACCCGAACTATACAGACTTTGATTATTGTAAAAATTTTATACATAGAAATATGATCCAATGATCCAATACATAACTCAAAATTTACCCAAATTTCTCCTTAGTTTCAATCCCAGTAGGGTCATATCCAATCTTAGAGGATTTATTCCCTCTGGGTTCTTTCAAATGCTTTACTGTAAGTCGCTGACTATCCCTTTATTAGTAACCTTCCTCCCAGATGTCATTGTTGCATGATGTTAAATTGTAGGATTTGTTCCCCATATCATAACCATAAATGGTATGAGGTGTATAGTTAACTATAACCAAAATCTCTGGGTTTTTATTCCTTTTACATGGATATATAGAAGCCCATATTATGGGACCGATACTGAAATAAAAATAACCAATTTTTCCTAGGTGATGATAATTTATATAGTACCCCACTATGTGGATTAAAACAGTCATCATAATTATAAATGACCAAAAAATATAAATTTTGTTTGAAAAACAACACATTCATTAAGAAACTCATATATATAAAGACTTATCTATCAACGAGAAACCTAGGATACATAGAGATGATTCTAATGTTTGTTTTTTCTAGTAAGTGATTTTTAACCCATGGAATACCCTTGTTATACTTCTGATTTAATAAGGGATTCATGATTATGTATATAATTATTAATGGAGTATCTAATTAGAAAATTAATCCCCCTAAAAAGGTATGATGAGACCAACCACCCATCCTCTCAACCAATACGAGTCCCTAAGAATTGTTGGACCATTTCCCAAAAACTATATTTATTTAGAAAGTAGTATCATGTATTATTTGGAACAAAGGAATTTTTTTATGTTTTTTGTTCCTCATACAAGACCCATTATAAAAATCTTATAAAGGACATGGGAATATGTGTTTGAGGGGAATGACATGACACCACCACCATTGAATACTATTCCAACACAACATTTTATTATGTAACAAAACAAATATTTCCATTGAAATGTAAACATTATGATTCTAGGTATGAATATGAAATTCATCAAGAATTGTTTTAGATTAATCCTTTAAAATAGGAATATTTTCAATGTTAATTTTATCCCAAGACATTTGAGATAAATATTCCTTATGAGAAGTAGTTAGACCAATATGATTGATTTAGTTCCCAGTGGATGTTCATGTTCAACCTTGTAATGATATACAATCATCAGTTGATTCCGAATATAAAATATGGAAACCCTTATTCAGATATAGAGATGGTAATTATATAGATAAATATGATCCATTCCCAAAATCAAATGAAATTCAAATATAAGAGTGAATTAAAAGAAATTTAGGAAGCACATTCCGAAAAAATTCAATCTGAGAGGATTTATATACTTCAGATATGATCATTATTCCATTGTTTTTTAACTACCAATTCAACATCTAATAATTATCATGGTGATGTAATACATTTAGAAAATTCATCAAATATAAACAATTTTTTTGAGGTATAATAAATAATGACATTTTTATTTTTAGAGTTGATAGTATGTCTACCTTTAAAAATGTAATTCTCCAAAAACACACCAGTTTCAATATCAAAGGAATTCACATTATCCTTTTTCTTATATTTTTTGAGGCCTAACATCCTTATTATCTATGGGATTATAGAATCGAGTCACATAATACCAAATCACCTTACAACTGAAACATTGAAAATTATTAGTTGAATTCTACTTATTATGAACTTAATATTCTATCTATTTTGTCTACATTCAAAAATCACTTGCTCAGTGACCATCTATTCCACAATTGAATCATTTTTTATTTCTTTTAAAATAATTTACTAATTATTTTCCAAATATTTTTCATGTAGGTGGGTGGAATTTTACTCCACTTTGGGATTTACCAATATAGCATACATAAATCTCTTTTTTTCTTAAAATTAAAAATAAATGAATATTTGGGGTTCTCACTCTCCATTTTAACCTTCTATGCACATCTAATAGTTTATTTATAATTATTTATGTATTTTATTTTTAGAGACCCAAAGCTTGTCGTACATGGACATTACATTACTTTAGTGAAATTATTAATACATAACAAAAACAGACACCCATGGACCGAAATAGTTTAGTGTCTTTGGAAACTAAGAAAAAAAATCTTCTAATCACGGTGATAGATCATCAATAACTCCCATAAAGTTATTCCCCAGTTTTTTCTTACCTAAAACCATTATTCATATCATACGGAAATGAAAACATAAAAAGGGTGATCTCTAATTATTATTAAGGGTAAACATGGAGAACATCAGACAATTCATAAACATTTGAACATAAAAACAAGAACATAAAATATGAGTAATGACAAAAATAATTTTTATACATGAGGCATAGATCAAAAAGGAACATTAATCATGATAAAATATAATGGGAATAAAACATGTAATTGTTGAAAACCATTAATAATGTGATATGATTTCCATAGTAGCTAAGGAATTTCTGCAAAAACCATCATAGTGGACAAAGTGCATTACTGAACCGGGTTTAGTTTCCATTCCCTCCCCTTATTAGTGAACTAGATATTACTTGTTGATCCATCCATGTCTATCTCCTGAGATATAAATCATTACCCAATGCATTGGAGGGAGATATAGGTGCCTCCCATCTCATAATGGAATCATTCTTATGAGTTCAAAAAATAAACATAAACCATTCATCAAAACTCAAAGAATAAAATGGGATTCATAAACCTCATCTCATCATAACATAATCCATATTAAAAAAATGTATATCATTTCAAAATTAGAAAAATAAAACCATGTAAATAATAGTGACATTATACATGAAACATAATAAAACTAAATAATGTCATCCTAAATGGGAAATAGTTTTGATAAAACATTTCAAATGAATTCATGAGGAAAATATCCTTTCTTCTTGAAAATAATTTTCTTTCTAAAAAATTCCATGTAATATTAAAATAAAATGATTTTTTTTGAAAATAATCATGAAATCTTGTATGGTAAAAAAATAAAGATTCCTTCCATACCTAGTGGTAAAATTCATAAAAGGGTAAAAATGGAATTAAATTCACATGAAAATAAAAGTAAACATTTTATGAAAACATTTTGAGAATAAATGTACATGTATGTTTAACATAACCCCGGTAAATACATACGAATAAACAATCTCGGATAAGAATGATATTGGAATAATTATCCATTTCATTATTTCTAATTTCTTTGGTATGTTTCCAAGACTACTATATAGTGGGTTTAAACATCTTATTAAATTTTAATCGAAATATAATAATATTAATGATATCATACATGTTTCACTTACGACTTTATATTAACCTTTCATTTTCCAATTCCTTGTTAAAGCAGTGTTTGGTGTAAAATCGTTTCATTTGTCTTACATGTTTTGATTCTTAATTATTAATATGATTAATTATATCACGATGAAATTCTTATATAATGTAAAATATGATTTATATATAATATATATTTAGAATATATATATATAATATTGATAAATTTAATGAAAAACACCGTTCTTGGAGAGGGTAGGTCGTACGTAGGCATGAATGCTGTTTTCATTTCCATATTAAATTGAATGGAAGTAAATTTAATAAAAATATATATAAATAAATATAGTAGAATTATTATTTCATATATATCATGATTACACATTATATATACTTTATAATCATTATTTAATGGTTAACATGGAGAATGAATCTCATCGCATCGTGGAGACGGTAATCTGTGCGTACGCACGAGCGATGATATAATTCATATAATTATTGAATTGAATTGGAGTGGATAATATAATATCTAAGAATTATTATTATGTTATTATAATCATATATAGTTATTATTTCCACCATTATACCCATCGATGTAAGGTGGTGGTGGAAAAAAATTACACCACGGCGTGGAGACGGTATTCCGTACATACGCACGTGCAGAGATTTCATTTTTTGTAGGATTGGTAGAAGGTGAAATGGGGTTGTTTCATATTTATAATAAAATAACAGTATATTATTTATAACTATTTAATTAATTTATAATGAAAAAAATAATGAATACAACGTAGAAGAATAATGAAATTTGAAATAATCATTAGAAGATATTACTTCTTTTTGATGCACCTCCTTTGATCTTGTTCTTAAGGGAATTGAGATGGTATTTTGAGAAGAGTAATTGTTAGGGGTTTTCCAAGCTTGAAGGCTCAAAATTGGGTGAGGAGAAGAGGGTTGAGGTTCCCTTTTATAAGAGAAGAGAGGGGCACTGATGGAAGCCTCAAAAATATTAATTTATAATAAAATCAAACCCCATATAAAAACCTCCAAAATGACTCAAATTAGAATATGAGATGAGAAATTGTTATAATCTCATCATCCAATAAAATTAATATTTGTTGGGAAATAATTTTAAACCTTATAAATTTGATATATAAAAATTTAATCTATTTAATCTTATTTGTGGTAATAATTTTATAAATTTTAAATTGTTAAAAATAATTACTTATGTGTACTGAATTGTAAATAATTGGGTACTTTATGAAATATTAGACCATATAAATTTCAATTTATAATTTTTAAATATTTGTGTGATTTTTAAACAATTAAATAATGTGTTATTTTTATAAAATTTCAGTAGTGTCAATTTTGACACTGTTCAATTATTTGCATTTAAATAAAATGAAAAGAGAAGAAATATTTGAACCAAAATATTTAATATATTATTAACATGTCATATTAATATAAAAAATTCATGGATCACATTAATTTTATCATATAATATTTATTTTAATGTTTTTAAAACCATTTATTTGATGTTTCTCTTAATAAAATAATAATTACAACATTTATGTATAATTATTTAAGATACTTATTTTTTGAATAAAATTATAAAAATAAACTATTATGATAAAGATAAATCTAATATATTTTATAAGATTACTTTTACTTGAATTTATCATCTGACAATAATAACATTTAAATTGATATATTTATTAAATTTTGAAGGTGTGAACTTTGAAATATTTTAAAATAAAATAATATAAGTGTAATAATCTCTTTTATAAGGATAAAAATGGTCCAAAATTATACCATTGGATTATTGTGGTTTATATATACACGAAGAATAAGTTTTTTTCAGGTGTTTTGGGACATTTATGAGTATTATTATTTGAATAAAAACTATATTATTGATTCTGTAAAAAAATAAATTTTTCATCATTAATGTATAATATATTTAGGTAATAAAATATTTCCTAAAAATTAAAAATAAATTTCCTTACCATTGAAAAAAATTTACCTTTCAAAAGAGTATTTATAATCGAATTTAATATTCGGTATAACCTTATATTAAATATACTTTAATTATTAAATTTTTAGTGACACGTATTTCACATTCATTCAACCCAAATATATTTTAGGATGAAATATAATCATCCAATTATATTATTAAAATTGTTAGGGTAATTTTATAATATTATATTTACCCTCAATTTTTTGATTTACCATTAACTTGCGTAAATGAAATATAATGTAATTACTATTCATAATGCCTAAAAAAAATAATCCTATTAACATAATTTGGACCTACTTATTACAAATATGGAATTCATTTTTCTAAATTCAATACACAAAAGTGGCAGTATTTAATCTAAAATTAATCCTACTATTTAGAAAATGAGTTTTAAAAGTTAAAACATTGCAAAAGATTGAAAAGTTTTTACCTATGAATTCAGTTTAAAATTAATACTAATGACATTAGTTATATAAAATGGTAAAAATATATATTATTCTTATACATTAAAACCATTAATTATTATAATTTCTCCATATAATTTATCTTGATTAAAAAAAATTAATTAAAATTTAGCGCATTTTTACTAATCACCAAAATATGAAAGTTAACAGAAATATATTAAAAAATTATTCAATGTAAATTTTTATATAGTTATTGAAATGAATAACATTATTCTATCAAATAGAACTCATAAACGTTTCAAAAACTTGATTTAATGTGGCTGCACCATCAAAAGATGACAAAACTGTATTTTTTTAAAATACTTATTTTTCCTGAAAAAATATTCTGTTCTCATACGATGTTCTAGAATACATGTAAGATGAATGATATTGTTATAAAATTAAAAATGTGGTCAGTAATATTCATAATATCTTGTTCATAATATATCATTGTTTAGTAAAACTCAGTATTGCGTACAACACATGCTATTGAGGAAGGTCTCTCTTGCGTGCAACAGAATCCAAGAACAGTGTTTGCGTATACAACAAAAAAATACGGTATAGCTCAAGCTAATCTTGGTGTAGTGTACAACACAAGACATCAAAGAAATTAAAAATAATATTTCTCATAAAATCTCAGTGTGTTAGTCTCTGCCCCCCATAAAATGAATTTCACCCTCAATGATTATTGGAGTTATAAATTGTTTACTACTTGAAAGCTTCATTCATTGAAACCCACATCGTATAAATAAATACTAAAACTTAATTTTAAAAACTAAAGTATAAAACATAATGGTTACCCAAATTAACTCATCACTGGGTTTCCACATAGGATAACATAGTCCAAAATATGTATATGAAAGAGAAATCTAACCATCATGTTCTGATGGAGAGTGTTAGAGGACATGGCTATGAAAAAGCTAACAATCACAAACCCATAAATTTTTGACGATTTAAGGTACCATCTGATTAATCAGATATGAGTGTACTAGGAAAAAAATTTTGGTTTCAATATCATTTCTCTACATCTGATAACTTTTTTCATAATGATAAATACTTACTTGATTTCATTGTAATATCATCGTTGGTTATTCCGTTATAAATTTCCACTTTATCTCTTATTTAAAGAAATGAAGTTGAATTTTTCATTCTTGTTGTGTTAGCAGATCAGGTGATATAATGATGGGTCATTAAATCTGTCTCAAAAACAATGGTTAGCAAAACTTATCAAATATACATAAGACCATCTATGGTGATATTAACCATATATGATTCCAAAAATGGACTTATACTTCATCTATCATAATACATAATAATTTATACTATCCAATGACTTCCTGTAGGCAATTGTAGGACAAAAAAGCATATCGAACTTCGGTTGTGGGTTCAATTACCACATCCTTGTCCGACCCAATGGGTTGTCACTCGTCCTATGAGTTGTCCTTTTTATAAAACTATACTATTATAAAATTTCATAAATAATATCAAAAAGTTCTTGCCTTAAACAATACTATATGATTTCTAACTTAATCTATTCCAATTTATAGGGATATCCAAAAATACTTATGTCTAATCTCCCAGTATAATGGAAAATATTACTAGAGAGGTCATCTATGAGGAATATGAATACGATCATTTATCCCCTATATATCATATGATATGTCTTGTTGGTCACATTATAAACATTTGAATACCTTAATAATTTATTCTCTAGAAACATGAATTATAATAGATTCTTAGTGAAAACCTGAATGCTGTCAACTGTTAATTATTTCCACATACCAAGATCCAAAATTTTCTATATACTCAAACATTGATGTCACATTGTCCTTATATCAGTCATTAGATCATTAATACTATCAAACATATTGTTTTCTTTGTATCTATTCATTATGCACATATTATGTGTTTCCCAAAACTATCTGAATAACCTTTCATGGTCACCAGTACATTTCAACATATGCTTTCAAAAACATACAGAAAAACAATAGTGTAACAATCCATAGATGTGTCTTTATTCCATGGAACCATGAAATTACTTATACAACATTATTCTTGGTAAAAATGCAATTATTCCACTGCCTTCTTAAAACATTAACCGAGCTTCATCATTTTATTCCTGAACACTTATTTTATCTCATATATCATTTGTACCCTCTTTATCATCATCAACATATATACTACCCATATGAATATGAAGATTCTCTTAATGATACATTTCATTAGGACATTGGTTTTCATAATTACCGTACATTCCACATTTAAATGTTCAACCATTGTTGATGTCTTAGCAATAACATTATCCTTATCCATCATGTTAACTGAACATTTTCCTTTGTAATTATTGGATTTGTGTCCTTCTTTTACACACCCAAATAATATTCTAGTTCAATTTAATCATTCTCATTGATTCTTGTTCCCACATAATTTACATGAGGGAAATTGATTTTCTGTTCCTCTATGATCATCATGAAGCTCCATCTTTGTCTTATTAGCTGAGTCTGGAAACATACCAAAGTTGTTATTATTGATCATATTATGAGATTTCTGATTAGGAATAATACCAATGTATGGACATCCAAACCCCATTTCATTTGGTTGGAAATAAAGAATATCATTTCATAGTCCATCATATCCTCTATTATCATGAATCATTCTGTTCCCAACCATTTTTCTAAAATGCAAAATGAATATTGTGAGAAACAAAAATCATGATAAAAAAACAACATAATAAAGGAGGATTACATTCAATCTCCATCATATTAGGTTTAAACCTAGGTTATTCATGATCCTTATCATAATTCATGGACTATAACCTAGATTTATAATTATCCTTAGGAACATCCCTAGAAATACCATAAAAATATCTCTAGGGATCTCACTATAGCTTTTGTATCCTAGTATCCAATGGATAACTAAACCTTTCCTATGATACCAACTGTAGAGACCCAAATCATATCGTACATAGACATTACATTACCTTTTCTAAATACATAATATATAACAAAAACAAAAACCCAATGACTGTAATAGTTTAGTGTCTTTGGAAACATGGAACAAAATATTCTAATCATGGTGATATATCTTCAACATCTCTCATAAAGGTATTCCTCCTTTTTTATAACCTAAAACCATTATTTATATAGTGGGGAAAAGAAAACATAAAAAGGGTGAGCATAAATGTTCAATTAGAGTAAACATGGAGAACATCAGACAATCCATAAACAATTGAATGTAAAAAACATGAACATAAAATATGAGCAATGACATAAATCTTGGCAGTACATAAGTCATTGATAAAAAAGAAATATTAATCATGATAAAATATCATGGGAATAAAAAAGGTAACTGTGGAAAACCATTAATAACATGATATTATTTCCATTGTATCCAGTGCATTTCTGACATGCCAATCATAGTGGAAAAAGTCTATTTCTTAACCGTGTTTCCTTGTCGTTCTAGCCCTATATTACTGAACTGGATTTTACTTGTCATTCCAGCCATGTTTATCATATGAGATATAAATATTTACCCAATGCATTGGAGGGATATAAAGGTCCCATAAATCTGATAATGAAATCTATTTTATGTGTGCCACAAAATAAACATAAATCATTCATCATAACCCAAAGAATAAAATGGGTTTCATAAATATCATCCAATCATAACATAATCCATATAATACTAATAGATATCATTTAAAAATATCAAAAATAAAACTATGTAAATAATAGAGACATTATACTATAATAATAATCATACTAAATAATGTCATATTAGATGGTAATATATATTTTATAAAACACTTGAAATGAATTCTTTAGGAAAATATCCTTTCTTCTTCAAAATAATTTTCTTTTCACAAAAAGACATGTTATTTTTAATAAATTTTTTTGAAAATAATCATGAAATCATGTTGAGGAATATTCATAAAAATAATTTGTTAAAAACCATAATAATCCATTCATTCCATATAAGTTTAAAAAAACATTCTCCTCCTACTTTGGCTGGAAAAGTCAAAAAATATCTCATATAGTAGACAGAAGAAAGATTCCTTCAATACCATTTGGTAAAAGTCATAAAAGGGTAAAATTACTTTAAAATTACATGGACGAATAGTAAATATTTTATGAAAACATTTTCAGAAAACATGGACGTGGATGATAAACATAACCCTAGTAAATAATTATCAATAAACAATCTTGGATAAAAACGAGATTGGAATAATTATCCCTTACATTATGTTCAATTTCATCTGTATGTGTGTGAGACATCTGTATAGTGGGTGTAAAAATATTTTTAACTTATAAAATAAACACAATAATGTTTATGATATCATATATGATTCACATAAGACTTTATATTACCCATTAATTAGTCATTTCCATGTTAAAGAAGCATTTTGGGTAAAATCGTTTCATTTATCATACATGTTTTGACTTTTAATTATTAATATGATTACATAATTCAAGATTACTTACATCCAGAATGTAATGCGTGATTTATATATAACATATACTCGGAATATACATATAATATATTGATAAATAGAATTAAATAAACCGTTCATGGAGACTGTAGGTCATACGTACGCATTGATGTTGTTTTCGTTTCCTTATTAAATTGAATGGAAGTAAATGAAATATATATACACATAAATCAAGTAGAATTATTAGGTTATATATTTCATTATTACATATTATATATACTTTATAAACATTATTTAATTGTTAACATGGAGAATAAATCTCCTCACATCGTGGAGACGGTAATCTGTACGTACACACGAACGATGATATTGTTCCCATAATTATTGAATGGAATTGGAGTGGATGATATAATATCTCAGAATTAGTATTATGTTATAATAATCATATATAATTATTATTTCCACCATTATACCCATACATGTATGTTGGTGGTGGAAAATAGGTTACACCACGACGTGGAGACGGTATTCCGTACAAATGCATGTGCTGTGATTTCGTTTTTCATACGATGGGTAGATGGTGAAATAAGTTTGTTTCATATTTATAATAAAATACCATTATTTTAGTGATATTTATGTTATCAATTTATAATGAAACAACTAAAGAAGATAATGTATAAGAACAATGAAACATGAATGGATCGGTAGAAGATATTACCTTTTCTTCGATGCACTTCCTTTGAAGATTATTTTAAGGGAATAGTGTTGGTCATTTGAGAAGACCAGAATATAAAAAAATTTACTAGCGATGTTGAGAAGAGTAATGGTCAAGGGTCGGCCAAGATTGAAGGCTCAGAAAGGTGTGAGGCAGATAGGGATAAGGTTCCCTTTTATTATTGGAGAGAGTGGCACTTTTGGAAACCTCAAAAATATTAATTTATAATAAACTCAAACCCCATATAAAAACAACCAAAATGACTCACATTCGAATATTAGATGATATATTGTTGTAATATAATCATCCAATAAAATTTAGACATGTTGGAAATTTATTTTAAACCTTATCAATTTGATTTATACTTATTTAATATATTTAATCTTATTTGTGGTAATAATTTTCTAAACATTAAATTTTTATAAATAATTACTTATGTGTTGTGAATTGTCCATAATTTGATTCATTATGACATTGTAGACCATATAAATTTCAATTAATAATTTTAAAATATATTTGTGATTTTTGAACAATTTAATAATATGTTATTTTTATAAAATATCAATACTGTCAATATTGACACAATTCAATTATTTGAATTTAAATAAAAAACACCCAGAAGATATATTTGTACAAATATATTTAATAACTTCTTAACATGTCATATTAATATAAAAAATTTTGGGATAACATTAATTTTTTCATATAATATTTATTTTAATGTTTTTAAAATCATTTATTTGATATTTCTATTAATAAATAAATCTTTCTAAAGCATTGTGAAAAATTGTGAAACTAACTCATCCCCAAAACTGGAATAAAATTTTTCTAGACTCAACATGGATAACTCTCACCAAGTATCACATAAATGTCATCGTGTAATATAATAAGGAAAATAAATGGCACCCAATCGACTTCCCCACTGGATTTTCACATTTCCCCAATTTCACTTGTCTTGGGCCATCTCTCTCCAAAACAGGCTTGCCGAAAGAATCTTATGCAAGGAATCCACATATTCACCAAGTGAATCACATAATTTCCTAATCCCATCCACACAAATAAATATATAATAACCAAGTAATTTCAAGGAGTCATCACATCCCATATGATGTGTATGAAACATCATTTATTATACCTCATGACATTATAGCCCATAATCATATTATGGTACCACAAGCCATCACAACCTAAACATGACATACCAATAATAATCATTTAGATACTATATCTGGTAATACATATTTGTGAAAAAACCAAAAGCCATCAGATCCATCTACACACATTTTGGTGGAAACTAACTATCATTCTTAAAATAATAAGTAAGGACTAAGCGAAGAGAGAGAGAGTTGAGGAGGAATTCATCCATCCATTCTCCCACTAAGATATTGGGTAAAACACCATTCTTGAGTTCTATGGATGAAAGTTTACCTAAAATAAATGGTAGGGGAAACATATGAAATCACATAATATATATGATATAATATAGCTCACAACCACAATATGGGCATCACCAAGTCTTATACTCAACTAATGCTAACATCACCCAGTCTCCATGATTCAACTACAATGAAGACATATCCTAATACAAATTAAGCATTTAATGAGCTATTTTAATTAAATATTTCCATTTCATCATTTATGTCCATTAATTAATTCATTATCCATTAAATAATCCTTAATAATTATCTCATGTTACATTATACTAATCAATTGATTAATGTCAATGCCTCCAAACATAATAAAAACTGAATCCTTGGTTTCTCAAGATTAACAACTTTTAGAATTTTCATTGCACGAATATAAAACCCTTGGGTTAAACATTTAATAAATCATTTTTAGAATCATTCTATATCTAGGTACTCTTAGAAAACCATCCAAATATACCACCAATAGAAATCATATGACCATGTGCATATAGTTGCATTCATCATTTGGGAAAGGAATGTTTATAAACATGAAACTCCACCATCATCCATTAAAGAGATTAATAAAACAAAATCATAGATCTTAACATAACATCAATGGGTAAGCCCAGCTTTGACCCATTTTATCGTCTCTATTTCCATACCCTACACCCACAACCATATCTCAAGGAATCTATCCCCCACATGCATCAATTGCTGCCACATCGTCTACACCTCCCTCCTTCTACCAGACATCATCCATTCCAAGATTATCCATCCCAGGATCACATCACATCAAGGCCTCTCAATCCATTATCATCGCCATCCCTAGCTTATCCATATTATTATCACTTCAAAAAATCAATAAAAACATATATGAAATTGCAACAAGGAACTCAAAACATGGAATCCATCCTTCACACATAAATAAGCTATCACATATCCAAACTCAAGGTACATTACCTTATTAAAAAATAATGAATATTAGGACCTATCACTTATCTATATCACAAAAAAGTTTCTTATTACATCTTGAAAATCACACATTAATTAATTATAGGATCCAATTATGGGAAACTAAAGGCATCGAGTTTTAACAAGTATTCCGAGGAAAAACATGGTCTTAGCATTAAATTAATTTTCATCAAACTATTGGAAGTACCATTAACATTTAACATGAATTATATTTATTTTGAAAAAGAATAACCAAGAATCATCTTATATATTATATTAGCCCAGTTAAGGTCACATTTAATTAAACCTACATAAATTCATCAATTTGATTATCACCAAATCATTACAATCACCCTATTTGAAACATGTATCTACTTTAATTATTATTAATCATTTTAATTATCAATTTATTTTGGCTTTATATAACTTACTAATTACAAAATCATACTGAAATTATAACAAAACATGAAAACAAATCAGTGCATATATAACACTCTATCTCAAAAATTAAGAGTAAACTCATCATAATTCATTAGAGAAACCACATCTACATGAGATTGATATCCAATTTCATTAATACAATTCAATATTATTAGATCAATTACATTTCCATCAAAAGATATAAATCATCAATAATTTAAAATTTCAGGAAAATAAAATATGTTAATTAAAAATCCCTACCTGAAGGGCCTAAAAGTTATATTCACGATTATGAACCAACATTCACGACTAGAAATTTTTCCTTTAACAGTGCTAAAAAATCATTTATCAGCACTAAAGAAGCACATATAATGCAATAGATGTTTAAGGTAATGCTTTATTAGTTCTCGTAAAAATCATTAACAAAATACCCTTTTAAAATTTATAAAAAATCATTATTAAGGGGGGCCTTTATCAACTCATGTTTTTAAGAACTGATAAAGGGGGTAAAATTAATTTTTCATGGCCTATCTATGCCACCCTAAAATTATCATCTCCCCTACATTATCAGTACCCCACCCTTATCTGTTCTTTTCACCCACACACCAAAAAACCCATTATCAGCATTTCCCCAACCCCTCTATCAGTTCATTGTGAAATTCTAGTTTTATTCCCACACCCGGATTTGATCCTAGTACCTCTGCTTTGGAAATTGAATGACATTACAACTGCACCAAGATGTTTTTTTTGTACTATTTAAGGATATTTGTTTTTATTATATATATATACATATATATATATACATATATATTTTTTATTCATATATTTATATAATTAATTTTTAATAATTTTATAAAATATATGTTTGTCTGTGTTATATATAAATATAAATATAAATATATTTATATTTATTTAAATATATTATAAATTATAGTCATTTAAATATATTGGAATATAATATAAATATATATACATTTATTAATACACAGAAATATGTATATATATACATTATATATATATTTTTTAATAAGTATATATATTCACATTTTTTTATATTGTAAAAAATGGTAATATGTTGTTTTAAATTCATTTTCAAAATATTTCTCTATATTTAGATATAAATTTTGTACATTACATATATATTTATATATCTATACATTTAAATATTAAAATATAATTGATTATTTATATAGAATTAGATTATAATTTAAATTTAAATATTTAATATAAAATATGTATATATATTATATTTAATGACAATGAAAATGAATTATTTATAAAAAAACATTTATATATGATGTCTATACATAGTACCGATACACACACACAAGTATACATTAATATTTCTCATATAAACATTGAAATATATACATATTATGTCTTTATTTACATATATTAGATTATACAAAAATACATACCTATATATATATATATATATATATATATATATATATATACGGACACACAAATGTTTATATATAAACATTAAATGTACATGTATATATAAATAATTCATTTTATAATGTAAAAAATGGTTAACTTTTTATTTTAAATAAAACAAATAATAAATATTTATTTTTTATATTTGAAAAAACATTTTTATTTAAATAGTTTTTAATATGTATTTATACAATTGATATATTATACGTAAATATAAGAAAATATTCAAATATTTAATTATAAATAAAACTACATAGTGAAAAAATAAAATTTTTAAAACCATGATTTCTATGTGAATGTAAGCCCTATGAATAAATTCTATTCTAATAAAAAAACGACAACGAGACCCCCATATAGGAGGCTGAAATTCCGTCGAATGATAAAAAATTTGGACACCCATACTCCCAACATTGTTTTGGAGGAATTATTTGACTTTTTATCCTTGAAACATGTGAAGAAGGTTCTCCTTGGTTACCACCGTATAGACCTCTTCTCAGTATTTTATTTCATATGTGGTAAATCCAAAATGGACACTTGGATCAATAGTTCTAGATGATTGAAGTTCGTGTCATGTTTTCAACTTATCTCACAATCATCATTAATTCATTTAATTTTTATGTCCCCCAATTGTAATTAAATGACTATTACTCAATAATAATTTGAAAGTTATTAATTAATAATAATTTTAAATTATAAAATATATTATATTAACTAAATATCTAATATAATAAATTTATATGCGCACTTATCCTAATATAAATAATATTTAAAAATATCATATTTATATCATTATAAATATATTTATATAATAAATTTTTTTTAATGAAATATAAATTTATAATGATATATACACGTTTTCAGTGCTAGTAAAAAAGTAATGATAATGAGCCCCCTTATTTTGTAATATTTTACTAGTAAAAATAAAGGGACCCCTTTATCAATACTTCTTTGGTCGTGTTGATAAAGGGCCCAACATTATATGCATTTTTAGCATTTATACAACCTAGCATTGGATAAACCTAGTTATATAGTAGTAGTTATAGATCCTTATCAACCATCAAACAAGAAGAAGAATCAATCCAATGACACTAAGAAAAAAATCAAACTAGTAAAAACCCTAAAAACACTATTAAAATAAATAGATAGAATGATGAGAAGAAATGGAAAAAAATGACATTAATCTTGGATAAATATCAAGAAAACGATGGAATAATGCACTGTGGGTCACCAAAAATCAAATACGGAATGATATAATCAATCACCAATGAAACAAATCTAAGAATTATGAAGGGAGTGTTGTTTGATCACCATGAATGAAGAGACAGTCGTATGGTATTCTGAAAACCTGAGCCCCATAATATTTATAAGCCACACTACAATGGGAATTTACACTACATGTAATGATTATATGCCATGTCAATTTTAGGTCTCAGGTCAAACTAAAAAATGTGTCTCATCAATACTTTTATCACCAAATAAATACATTTTGGGTAATATCCTTTGAACTGGCCATACATAAGTGGTGAAGTACACATACATGACCTGTAATGGTTTCACATCATGTAATACCTCTATTTCTTTAATTTTTGTAGCGACACCCCTATAAACATAATCCAAGACTACTCTAAGGACCAAACTATTGAGAAACATGAAAAGGGTGGGAAAATAAGGATCTGGTCTCATACATTAGATACATATCAAAAAAAATCTCATCCTCGAGAATCCAAAACAAAACATAGAGTGAAAATGAAAAGTGGTTGTATGAATAGACACCCCATGAGATATATCTCAATGGTATATACATCATATAATCTCAGTCGCCTAATCACAGGAACGTGTGAAAAACCCGGATGCAAAAATAACCAGATACTAAACACTCTCCCAGGGGAGATACAACTAAAATGGTGGTAAAGTAACAACAAGAAACTAGAGGAACCAATCACACAACCTGAAAGGTCAACATCCATTGGGGAATAACATAACAAGAAAATAGATAAATATTAAGGAGATTAGTATACTGAGTGTTCATTAGTGAATAAAATCCCTAGTAACTCTCCTCCATGCCATGGTTCTACCCAAGGACACAGACCAATGAAATATTACCCTCATGAATCACCTTCTCTTCACAGTCCTTGATCTCCATCGGATACTCCTTGAAGGTCACATCGTCTACAAATTTGATCTCTCAACCATAGATGATACAAATGTTTTCATGATGATAACCATTGATCTAAGACACATAAAAAACCTTATGTGTCTAGATAACCTATAGGTGAAGTGATATTTGATTGGACATAACTCCAACATGATCTAACATATTTTATATACCAATAGTATAGGGAGAAATATTACTACTACGACCAAATCTCCACTGCGCATGATATGGATTCGCATTTAGAAACATGTGATCTCCAAAATGAAACTGTAACGGTCTCCTCCAGTGATCATCATAGAATTATTGATGAACCTATTCTACCCTCATCCTCTCATGAATCATCTATACCATCTCTGTTATATCATGTACTAGTTTCGACATATGAATTATTGCCCCTCCATCATAGTAATAGCACACTAGAGAATATATAGTTTGGCTATAAAAATCATCAAATGGTTCCAAACTAGTGGGTTAGTGGAAAATATTATTTTAAGAAAAATCATCCAGTGGTGTTGTAATGTCCCAATTCTGGAAGTTTCCTAGAGACTTCCCGTACACGGTTGGTCACATGGCCCCTTGCACATTTCCCTAAATACTCGAGGCTGCTGACTAACAGCGAGGGCCTAGGTGTGGTAGTGGGAAAATTATGCCTTCATTAGCAGAGTAACACAATATAAGTAAACACAAAGCAATAGCGGAAGTAGTAATATCAACATACAAAAAGATACAATATAAGACGAGGAAATAAATAGTTGGAGAACATATATAATGATGCATGATGCATATGTCTATGAGAAAAGAAAAAAAGTCACAATGTTGAAATACGGTACCAAAACAAAGTAAATGATAAACAATAAACATCTCCACAACATCTCAAGCTAAATATTGGTCCCATAATCTCTAGCTCCATAGAAGTCATGTACCTTTTGTATAAGGGCGCATGCCCTTATCTATACCTACAAAAATATAATCAGTTTGGGCCCAAAAGCATTGCCCAAATAGGGTGTGAGACTAAATCCTAATAAGTAACCACCAAGAGATTTATGTCTAAGAGTCAGTGAATATATATGGAAAGCCATAAACAAAAGAAGCTGTAGACAAGGAAGTACTCTACAGTAAACATTCCTACAGATTCAAAGAATTAAATACTATATATCTAGTAAGAAGATAATCGCAAACATGGAACCCTCTGGGAAGTACTCATAGCCAATCCCCTCTAGTCCAACCTAGAAAACACAACAACCATCTGGGAAGAACACATTGCCTCACCCCTCTGGTTCAGCTTTAGAATAGACACTCTGAGGAAGAACTCATCATCAATTCCCCCTATAGTCAAGTGTGATCAATGACTCTTTGAGGAAGGACTCACTTTTAATTCCCCATGTAGTTCTTTAAAGGAAAGCTATAGGCACTCGGAGGAATAACTCAACATCAATTCCCTTTGTGGCCTCGTAACATAACTATATACCCTCTGAGGGAGCACTCAACTTCTATCCCCCAATGTTCTCATATCATGGTAATAATTACAGACACACTGGATAATCCCTTTTGTCCATTCTTTTTATAGTCTACTACACCAGGTTCGTAGATCCCAATGGAATCCAAACGAGCATAATAATGCAAAGTGGCCAATGTAAACCGCAAGAACTACTTGGATAACAAGTAAGCATCATCATAACAAGTCAGATAAACAATCAATCCATCCTAACAATACTAGGAATGGTAAATAAAAATCATCTTAATAGGAAAACTAGAACAAATGATAAAAACAAGACAACATGGGAAAACCTCAACATCGTAGCAAAGTAAACAATATTCTCAACAAATAACCTCTATCCATTCAAAATACAGTATAATAGAAAACAATAGGACTAAAACCATAAACTTTAAATACCCCATTCATGGGTGTTGGGAAATTTTTCACATAAAAATCAAATACTATCTATGTAAAGGCACAAACCACTTACCTTATATCGGGTGATCAATATACAAGAGTCTCAGGCCTTGAATAAAATTTTAATTCTGTATATCTAAAAAACATCTAAAATGTTCAACTCATGATATCTCACGAGAGAGAAGGAATCAGAACAAGGTGTTCAAGAATAAGAGATAACTCACAGATGTGATTAGAACACAACAAACTAAGATCAATTCAGAGAACAGACACTCGATCGGGGGCTTGGGGAAGCTCTGCACCATACGGATGCTCTTGGGTGAACTAGGTTGAGAAGAAGATGGTTTTATTTGTCAGACATGACCCCTGGTACATTTAATGAATAAAAATTACACAATGTGTATTTCCCTTTCCAGCCCCTGCATTAGGTGGTATCGAGGTTTTCACACATGTCTATGTGGTTGGCCGTTACACGACTTGTACGTGGACACTATATATACCATGTACATGGTGTCTAATTATAATTTACATGATGTGTACTTGTAATTTTTTTCCCAAAATTACATTTTTTAAACACTAAAAAAATGAAAACATACCTGAAAACAAGATCTGTGTTCTTACAAACTTCCCCAAATAAATAAATTCAGCCTCGAATTTCCCAAGCATGGTGACATAGAAGAATAATACTTGAACAACTCAGGCCACAATGATCTTACATCGGTCTCCCTCTCCCATGCCTCGTCTTATACATGCATGTGCAACCATAGCACTCGTTGTAGAGGAAACAATTGACGATGTAGAACCTTTATACTATGATCCACAATCCAGATAGGATGCTCCTCAAATGAGGAATCCTCCTATAACTCATCCTAACTAGGTTGGAAAGCATGATAAGGGTCTATGAAGTAACGTCAAAGCTGAGAAACAGGGATGACATCATGCATAGCCCTGTACCTTTGAGTTAACTGCAACTGATAGGCAACCGGCCCAACTCTCTCCAAAATCTCAAACGGCCCACCATACCTTGGATAAATCATACCATGTATCCTAATCCTCCTATTCCCATCCTCGGTGCCACACGTAGGAACACAAGATCCCTGATCTCAAACTCTAGATGTCATCTTTTCTGATTAGAATAAGATATCAGTCGAGACTGTGAAGTAGCTATCATCTTACGAATCAACTCTATATACTCTATAGACTCTCATACAAGACGATGTCCTAACATATCTTCCACTCTTACCTCCATCCACCATAAGTTTGATCAGTATGGCCTTCGGTAAAAATCCTCGTAAGGTTCAATCTGAATTGTTTCTTGGAAACAATTATTTTCTGCAAACTTCATAAGAGGTATGTGCATCTGCCACAAACCTCCAAATTCTAGGATGCATGCTTGAAACATGTCCTCAAGCAACTAGATCGTTTGATTGGACATTCGATCTTTCATAGGATGGTAAGTTGTACTAAGAAGTATATGTGTACCTAAATCTTTCTTAAGTACCTACCAGATCCGAGAAGTAAAACATGCATCCATGTCTGAAAAAATGAATTGTGGAACCCAATGTAAGCGTACTATATCGTGTATGTACAATCATTCTAGTTCATCAACAAAGAAAGTATCATTGATCGGAATGAAATGAGAAACCATAATGATTCTATCAACGATAACCCAAACAACATCATTTTCTCGAGGTGACTTTGGTAAACCAGTCATGAAATCCATCGCCACATCATTCCACTTCCACTCAAGAATGGGTAACTACTGCAAAAGCCCTACTGGTTGTTAATGCTCCACCATCACCTACTAAATGATGGAACACCTGATGATGAAACCATCATCATCTCTCTACATACCAGGCCACCAACACTGATGGAGTAGATCATGATATATCTTGGTGACACCATGATGAGTTACCCAAATAAATGAATGAAATTTCCACATCTTCTCATCATTTATGTCTACTGACACCCATTTTCTACCTTAAAATGCAAGATATCAACCTCGACTATAGGCCATCCAGTAATAAGGTCCCCTGCTAACATGCTCTCATGTAGGGCTAGGCCTTCAGAATCTGATTGCCGCCTCAATCGCACTGGGTCATGAAGAGTAGAAGTAACAACTACATAAGAATGAAAAGTACACACCTTCTATCATGAACCTGAAAATTCATCTCATAGAACAAATCCAAAATCTTCCACTCATTGATGGATTCCTGAATTACCTGTATCTGAGCCGTCCTTCTCAGTGCATCAACCATAGCATTGTCTTTCCCAGACATATAAGAAATCTCAAATTCAAAATACTAAATGTATTCCATCCACATTCGATGTCCCAAGTTAGGCCATTGTAATTGATAGTATACATGAGACTTTTATGGTCGTTGATGCTTATAAAATGATCTCCCAAAAGATAATGTCTCCAACAGTGTATGGCATGAAAAACTGCTCCCAAATCAAGATTGTGTGTCAGGTAATTCCTCAGATGTGGCCCCAACTACTGAGACCCTTATACAATGACTCCTTCTCCCTGCATAAGAACAGCTCCTGGCCCGATACCCAAACCATCATAATAAATAGTTTAGATCATTCTCGGCTCTGGTAATATTAGTATCGGTTATGATGTGAACTTCCCTTTCAACACCTGAAAGCCTGACTCTCAAGAATATGACCAAAATTAGTTCACACCATTCTTAGTCTGGGAAATCAGTGGCGCTGCTAGGCATTAAAAGTCTTTTATAAAACATCTATAGTATCCATCCAGCCCAAGAAAACTCCATTCCTCAAAGAATTTCTTTTTTTGTTCCCCAAAAACTACAACTATCACTTTCTCAGGTTCCACTGATACTCCTGTCTCTGAAATAACATGACCCAAGAAGTGAATCTTGTCCATCCAGAAGTGGTATTTTTAGAGATTAGCATATAACTGATATCTATAAGTGTACTCAAAATGATCTCAAAATGGGTGGCATGGTCATGTTTAGTTTGAGAGTACAGAAAGATATAGTCCACAAAGACCACCAAAAAAGGAATCCATGTTTGGATGGAACACTCGGTTCATCAGTGCCATGAAAACTGTAGGTGAATTCATGAGACTGAAAAAAATAACCATGTACTTGTGTAGACAATACCTGCTCCGGATGTCTGTAAGTGGTATATTAGATGGTATAATGTTCAAATTATGATAACCAGATCTCATTTCAATCATTGAGAACACCCGGCCTCGTCGATATTGATCAAATAGATCATCAATCCATAGCAAGGAATATCGGTTCATGACCGTCAATTGATTCATCTTCCAATAATCAACACAAAGTCCACCTTATTCACAAACAGGACATGCGAACACCTAAGAGAAGAAATGGGTCAGATGAAACTCATTGCATGCAACTCTTCGAAGTGATTCTTGATCACCTATAACTCTAGTGTATCGATCCTATATGGAGGAACATACATCACTGTCGCTTCTAACATGAACACTATAAAAAATTCAACCTCGCACTCTAGAAGAAATCCTGAAACGTCCTTTGGAAAGACATCCCTGAAATGATCCACCCTTCAAGGAAAGTCTAACTGTGAAGTACCTTGGTCATCCAGATATATACTAGAAAACTAGGTTGTAACTCCTCCCAAACCATGATGGCCAGGTCCAGCTCTACTCTCCTGGACATCCCATTTTCCAATATGAAGAATCGATCTTCCCTCTGGTGATGTGAAACTCACCCTACGGTGATAAAAATAGACAAAATCCTCGATGGGAATTAAACAGTCCATTATGATAATGACATCATAGTCCTTCATATCTAGGACATAGAGATCCCATAAGAAGTGAATCCAACCAACACCAAGAGGGAAATCCTTGAATTAACCTACACCATCCATTCTTTCCCCCGACGGAGATTCTAACATCATAAAATCAACAAGAGAAAAGATAAAGATCACAAGGCTCTCCCCAATAATAATAGATATAATGTTATGGGAAGCACCTATATTGGAAAGCGAAAAAGAAAAAAGCTGAGGCTACTAGATCATACCACGAACTGTATAGGGTCTAGGATCCTGCTCCTGCTGGGAATTCTCTACTGCAAAAGTCTAACCTACACTATGGCCATGTAACCCTACTGACACCCTAAGAAGATCCACCCTATTTTTGAGAGAATCATAGTGACTGGCTACCTCTGCCACAACCTCCACCTCAGCCCGAGCAGCCCAAAGAACTCCAGTTCCTAGACTGAGGAGAAACTGGTGGTGCTGCTCTTGAACAAGAAGTCATATAAGTACCATTTTCACCAGCTGATGTTGAGATGAACTTACTGAATGATGATGATGTCCCATAATTCTGCAATATCTACAATCCACAAGGACTCTCGGGTAATGTGTTGTCATATGCCCAACCTTCCCATACTGGTAGCATACCACCTATCTACCTAAAGGTCCATACCGCCTACTTGGA
Organism: Viscum album; assembly: GCA_963277665.1. NCBI lineage: Eukaryota > Viridiplantae > Streptophyta > Magnoliopsida > Santalales > Viscaceae > Viscum > Viscum album. The sequence continues at coordinate 637,303,545 of OY728134.1, forward strand.
TCTCCTTGTGTAGTCACCTTGTGGTGCTTCTTGCTATCAATCGGTGATGCAATGACTTTTGATGCTGATACACCCCAACTCACAACTCCAGAATCCCTCATATTATGATCATTGATTAGTTCCTGGTTGACTATAGAAGTTATCGAAGTCAACCAGAAGATGTTCACATGTGCCCAAATGCCCTGTCTGAGACCATCCTAAAACAACTATTATAGGAACAAACCATCTCCCCCTAGAAATTTCATAAATCACTACAGATCAGTGAAGTGAAAAGAGCAGTCCAAAACAAAAAGAGTACCATGTTCCAGAATCATGAACTCTTAGGCATGATCGCCCCTCAAATTCTCTGTATAGAAGAAATCATAAAAGTTATGCTAAAACACATCCCAAGGAATATCTTGTTGGTGTCCCGCTAGTGAGATCACCACTCACTGTCTCTTGGAGGAATCCCGAAGAATATACATAGAGATTTTTTCCCTCCTCTCCAATGGTGTCTCCTGGTGCTCGATGATCATCCCTGAGGCCTCCAACAACGACTATACAACCTACAGTTCTCATACCCTTATGAAAGAGTGAGGATGTTGCTGCTAAAAAACCCTCATAAAATATTCCATAGAATGGGAAGGATGTGGTACTCTTCATAAAGTCAACATGATCCTCATAATGCCCCTTCGAAATTTTTCACCAGCACCTATGTACGGAATGATGGCCGGTGCCATGACTAGAATAACTGGAGGATCTGCTGGAAGTCCTTGATCTGTCATTTGTGGTGTCTAATTTTTGCCCTGTTAACGGCATACTACCAGAGGATGTCTTTGTGGAATGACTAAAAAAATTCAAATACACACCTTTGATCAAGATTATCAAGGACTGAAAACTCAAAGGGTAATAAGGGAACAAGATAAAGAAATCACTCATGTTTTAAAAAACATGGATACATGTTGTGTATGCTTAACTACACGGTGTGTTCCCTTAAAACATTCACATGGGTGTGTACATCTTCTAAAACTGGTCGTGTAACACCCCAAACACACGACATGTTGTCCTAACACATGGAATATACATGAATCACCTTCCCCTAACTGAGGTATTCTACATGGATAAGCCTTGCGACTCTCCTAGAACAAGACTACATGGTGTGTTTGTGCTAGACATGACATGTACTAGACAATATTCACTGACCTTTGTTGTTAGTAACATTGCAGGAAACCTGGCTCACACTACACAACATGGTCCTGGAAGACACGCGGTGTACTAAAGAATTCCCATTGACACCTATTGTTAGTTACACAACCAGATTCTAGGGAATACACTACAGGACGTGTTCAAGGCAGACACAGATTGTATTGCTTTTGTTTTTATCCATCCATGTCTTTAGTCACATAGGTATAAAAATGATCTAAACACACAACGTGCATGTACAGTAGATGGCCTATCCCACCAAAATGTTTCTAATATCATGTCTATACTCACACGGCCAACATCACTGTTATAGGATACACATCATGTACATAGAGTATAGGATATGTACATAAGAAAAATAGTTTCTTCCCAAACAGAAGAACACATGGAGTGTATTCAACACTACACAATGTTTATTCTTGTGTTTTCTTGTAATGCCCCGACCCCAGTTACCCAGAGTAGGTGCATTATTACATAACATTGGTATGATCACAAGAAATATCAAGTTTCTAAAGACCGATTAGTTTAGTAGCCTTGGAATAACTAGATACATTAATAAAGTTTATAATTACATCATAAAAATGAAAAGTACAACAACATAGTCTCCGTATCCACACTCTTATCCCCTCATACTATCCCTGCAGGTCATTCATAAATTACTTCTTCATATACCGAGAAAAATAAACCATAGAAAAGGGGAGAGCTTAAATACCCAGTAAGGATAACAATATAGCGGAAACTTTCATAAATAAGAATAAACATTTAAGGCAATGTATAAAAAAAATCCTTTTAAAATTGAACTTCAACATAGAATAGAAATAATAAAATGAAATAATGTTATTTACTTATTCACATGGATATTCTACTAATCGAATAATTGCATGCAATATCAATAACCACTTTCATAATGATGGAATGCATAATTCCAGACTATCATAACCACATAGCCAAGGCCTCGTGCCAAGACTAAAAATAAGATTTTGTCAAGGCCTTGTGCCAAAACACTAGTTTGTCTCATGAGACCTATCGATGCATCAATGAGCTATAGTGGGCTCCACCCGTCACATATTAAGTCCAATGCATTCCCATATGAAAATGTTTAATCACAACATAAACATTCGTATTAAAACTAGCATACGAAATGTAAATAATTCATCCATAAACCACAAGTGATATAAAAAATAACACATCCACAGTCAAACATATCACAAAAACTTCAATACAATATAGAAGTTTTGTATCTAATAAATCAACTTCAAATAAGCGTAAAATCAATCAAAGGATGTTGACAGAGATGAAATCAAAATTCTTTTTAGAGAAATATCTCTTTCTATTTGGAATCATTTAAGAGTCATATATTTATAAAATAAAACATTTTCTTTGAAAATATTCTTATAATATTTTATGGGAAGCTTCCACGATTTTATAACAGCGGAAAATAGCCGCACCCGCCGTTTAAGTTAAAAAAAACATTCTTACCTTAATTCTGTCGAAAAGGAAAAAAAGAACCTTGTTTGGAAAACGACGGAAAGATTCCTTTATAAAACTCTTATAAAAATTCAATCAAGGGTATAAATGACTTTAACCCATATTCTTGTAAATAGTAAATAAAATTGAAATTCATTTTTAAGAAACATAGATGTGGATGGTAATGAGATCCCAATAGATTATTACGAATAAAAAATCTTGGATAATGAAGAGATTGCAAAATAAACCCTTAACTTGTAATTTTCCTTGGTTGAGGGTAGGTTAACCTGCTATATAATGGTGAAATAATTGTTATTAAATTATAAAAATATCATATTTATTAATATGATATCATATAAGATCTTTTAACATTGATTTGTTAATAATATTTTATAATTATCATTGTTTCGTGTGTTAACTTACTCATTTTCTTTTATATGTTTTTTATGTAAGCCATTTTTATCATGGATAGGATGTATCTTATTCATATCCATAATGATATCAAGTCCTTAAAAATTATTTTTAAATCATCAAATGATAATTATACTTGAATGGATACGATTGAGAATGAATCTCATCGCGTTCGTGGAGACGGTAGTTCATACGTATGCACGAGCGAAAATATCATTATTTTGATATTAAAATAATATATAATTGGATGGTATATCATATATACAGAATATTTATCATGATATATTTATTATTTACATGAATTAAAAATCATTATTATAACCATCCAAATAATAATATATTGAATAACAATTACACCACAATGTGTAGACGGTAAGCCGTACGTACGCACGTATGGTGACATTTCATCAAAAGGATGGATATAATAATGAATATGGTTGTAAAATATTTATAATAATATTACAGTATATAGGTTATACTGGATTAATTATTTTATAATGGTAATAACAAATAAATAATAAGTGGATGAAGAACGGAACTTGAAAAAGGGTGGTGAAATCATTACCTCTTCTTCAGGTTCTTCCTTTTGATTTGATCAAAAGGGCTCCTTAGTTTGGATTTCTGACTAAAGGAAGGACTATAGGATGAATTTAGGGAAGTTGAGAGAGTATTTGGGTAGGGTTTGGCCGAACCAAAATTCTTTGAAGGTGTAAATTAATGAGGAAGAGGAGTGCACTTTTATAAGAGGGTTGAGAGGCACCTTTGGAAAATCTAGAAATATTATTTTATAATAAATTCATATTCGATTTATGATGGCTCAAAAGTTGATTATTTAATGGTTAAGGTGGGGATAGGTCGAAAACCACTCGACTAATAGGATTTAGAAAGTTTTGGGTTACTATATTAACCTTATCTTTAAGAATTAACTCATAGTTAATTAGTTTCACTTTTTCAATGTCTCTTTTTTTATATTATATGGTTAAAAAACATACTATATAAATTCAAGAGACCCCCAAGTGGTCCATTAATGATACAAATATCATGATATAAGTCTTTTTGTCGAAACATAGATTTTTAGGAACTTAATATCAATTAATAATATAATATTTGTTTTAAAAACTATTTTATATCAATTTTGTCACTATTCAATAGTTGATTTTGGTAAAACTCATAACAGAATTATTACTTCTAAAAAGGTTAATTAAAGAATTACTAACATGTAATATTAAACTATAAAATTAGTGTAATTCATAAAAAGTATTAAATTATATTTATTTTGGTATTTATAATATCAATCATTTTAATTTATCACTATTATTGTAATTACTGCATCATCATTATGTCATAAATAATTTAAATTATTTAATGTTTAAAAATTATAAATAAAATACCATTATGTAGGAAATTGTTTTATCTTTATAATTAATATTTATAGTCGAAAATAAAACATATATAACCCTTTTAAAAAAATTTTTTCTTAAAGATATATGCTTTTTTCATTTTTGTATTTATTTTACCTTAATTAAAATAATGTGTCCCTATCACCTTCATGTGGCTCTACGGGGCCCCAAAATCGACCCATAGATTCCCATGGTCCGACATGTATCCACCAATAATGTTAGGATACATTTTAGGGTAATTTAGTATTATTATAATATTATTGTTTAACCCTTATTTACTGGAATTACCCTTTAACCGTGGTAAATAAAATATTTACCGAAGTAATTATTCAAAATGTCTAAAAATAAAAGTTACCTATTTACACAATTTGGACATCCTGATTCCAAATATGGAATCCATTTTTCTTAATTCAAAACACATAAGTGGTAGAAATTAATTTAAAATTAATTCCCGCTGTCAAAACAAAAATCCTGATTTTAAGATATAAAAAATATCAAAAGATTTGTACTTGTTTATGTCCGGTTTAATTGTGAAATTATGTCCAATGACCAAAATTGTATTAAATGGTAAAAATATAATATAAATATAATTTAATACCACAAAAATTCATAATTTATCACAATTAATTATTTTGATTAAAAATGTTTTTTTAATTAAAATTTAGTAATTTTCAGTATTCATCAAAATATTAAAGTTATCCGAAATGTACCAAAATTTCACATTAGGATAAATTCGATACTCCGAATCCAAAAATGAAGTCCATTTTTAGAGGTAAAATTTCTATAATTTGAAAAAGTTGGTATTACTATTCATAACGACTAGTTTGATCGGTTGTGGTGTGTATTAGAACTCGATGTTGCGTTCAACGCACGCTATTGCATTATTCAAAGGGAAACGTACCGTAGAAGCTGGAGGAGTTACATTATCCCATCCTTCAAATAAATTCGTACTCAAAATTTATAGAATACTACTGCATGAAAAGAATCGTTTGGTTCTTCATCATAAGTTCCTCGGGTTCCCATGTTGCATCTTCCATCTTATGGTTTTTCCACAAGATTTTTACGAGACGAGTCGTCCGGTTTCTCAGTACTTGTTCTCTCGTATCAAGAATCACGATGGGCTCTTCGCAATAAGATAGATCGGGTTCCAGTTCTAATTCCTCATAGGTGAGTACATGTGTTGGGTCAGGCATGTATTTCCTCAACAGATATACATGGAACACATCGTGAACTTTGGAGAGACTTGGTGGCATTACCAATTGGTATGCTACAGCCCCAATTCATTCTAGAATTTCGAAAGGTCCAATGTACCTGCGACTCAATTTACCTTTCTTACCAAAATTTATGAATCCCTTCTATGGAGAAACCTTCAGGAAAACATGATCACCGAATTGAAATTCCAAATCCTTCCTTCGATTTTCGGCATAGCTCTTCTGCCAACATTGAGCATCTTTGATATGGTTTTGGATTACCTTCACCTTTTCCATCGTTTCATCCACTAGTTCTGTGCCTACAAGTTTTCTTTCACCAACTTCATCCCAACAGGTTGGTGTGCGACATCTCTTTCCATATAACGCTTCATATAGTGCCATCTGAATACTCGAATGGAAGCTATTGTTATAGGAAAATTCTACCAGAGGTATATACTGATCCCACATACCCTAAAAGTCACGTGAGTAGGATCTCAACATGTCTTCCAAGGATTGAATAGTTCGTTCTGATTATCCGTCTATTTGAGGGTGGTAGGCAGTGCTCAAATGAAGTTCTGTGTCCAAGGCTTTCTAATGACTTTTCCAGTATCTTGAAGTAAAACGGGGATCACGATCAGAAAAAATCGATAGGGGTACACCATGAACTCTCACAACTTCATCAATATATAGTCTTTATAGACATTCCAGTGGTAGATCTTCCCTTATAGCATGAAAATGTGCTGACTTTGTAAGACGATCAACAATAACCCATATTGCATCGTTCCTTCTAGGAGTCTTCGGTAGTCCCATGACAAATTCCATCATGATATTATCCCATTTCCACTCAAGTATGGGAAGAGGATGCAATACTCCACCAGGCTGCTGCCTTCTAGCATTCACTTGTTGACAAACCATACATCTTGACACAAAATCTGCAATCTCCCTCTTCGTGTTGTCCCACCATAAATTTTCCTTCAAATCTCTATACATTTTGGTGCTCCCATAGTGTATAGAGAAATTGTAACTATGAGCATCATCCAGAAATTCCCTTTTTAGATAAGGTATATCGGGAACACAAATTATCTTCCCAAATTTCAAAATTCCATCTTCGTACACAAAGGCTCTAAATCTCCCATAATTCATAGCATTAATATTCTTTTGAAATTATTCATCATCAGTCTAAGAATTCTTAATCCTTTCTAGTAAAGATTGATTGGAAACCATTTGATAAAGCATTGATGTTTCAACATCCCCGGTTATTCCCATGTCCATCATCACTAGATCCATGAAAATTGGATCACTTTCATTTCTCATATTTTTCAAAACTCCATGATCATTTCAGCTCAAAGCATCTTCCACCATGTTTTCCTTCCCCGGGTGGTACTCTATCGTGAAATCATAATCCTTGAGTAATTCAATCCATATCCATTGCCTCATGTTGATTTCTTTTTGTGATAAAATATATTTCAAACTTTTGTGTTTAGTATAAATCTCACATTTTCACCATAGAGGTAGTGCCTCCATATCTTCAAAGAAAAGATCACAGCTGCTAACTCGAGATCATGAGTAGGATTGTTTTGTTAATTAATTTTGAACTGTCGTGATTCATAGTTAATAACCCTATCATTCTGCATAAGGACCCAACCATGTCCATTCTTCGATGCATCACTATAAATTATGAACCCATCATACCCCAATGGTAGAGTCAATATAGGAGCATTGAGTAATATTTTCTTCAGTTATTCTAAACATTCTTCACACTCTTTTGTCCAAACAAATATAACCCCTTTACATGTGATCTTTGTTAATGGGTTAGCCAACCGGGCAAAATTCTGGACGAAACGTTGATAATAACCTGCTAAACCAATAAAACTATGTACCTCTTTTATACTCATCGGTGCTGGCCATTCTTGGATTGCCTTGGTCTTTGAATGATCAACATAGATTCCATCTTTAGTGACAATGTGGCCAAGAAAAGAAATATCCTGAAGCCAAGAATTCAAACATTCTACGCTTCCCATATAATTCATGTCTTCTTAGAGTCTTCAGGATAATGCACAAGTGATATTCCTGATCCTCGTAGCTTTTGGAGTATACCAAGATATCATCAATAAATACCACCACAAATTCATTGAGATATTTCCTAAAAACTTAATTCATCAGATCCATGAATACAGAGGGTGCATTATTCAATCCAAAAGGAATTACTGTAAACACGTAATGCCCGTAACTAGTTCAAAATGTTGTCTTCAGAATGTATTCTTTCTTCACACACAACTGATGGTATCCAGATCGAAGGTCAATCTTTGAAAATTATCGAGCTCTATGCAGTTGGTCAAATAAATCATCATTGCGAGGTAGGGGATTCTTGTTCTTTATTGTTATAGCATTGATCTCCCTGTAGTCGATACATAAACTCATAGATCCATCGTCCTTTTTAACAAAAAGAACAAGGGATCCCCATTGAGAAACACTAGGGCGAGTAAATCCCTTATTACTCAGTTCCTCTAGTTGTTTCTTTAGTTCAACTAATTCTACAGTGTCCATTCTATAAGGGGTCTTTGATATAGGCCTTGATCCAGGAATTAAATCAATGGAAAACTCCACTTCTCATTCTGGAGGATGTCCGTGTAAATCTTCTGGAAACACATCTACATATTCAATCACAATAGGGACATCCTCTATTTTAACATTCTTTTCCTCACCCACTGTATTTTCATCCTCTTCCTCCCCAATAATTGAATTTAGTTGAGATACTGGGGGTGGATCTAGATAAGAATTAGGTGGTGACGATTCTGCTCTAAAGATAAGGTGGTCCTTATCATCATCATCAAAAATCGTAACCTCCTTCTTCTTACAATAAATCTTCGCATCATGGTCCGAAAGCCAATACATTTCGAGGATTATATCAAACTCAATCAGAGGTATGACGATGAGATCAGTGGATAAAGAACATTTATGTGCTCTAATGGGGACTGATTCACAAAACATTGTTGCAATGATACTTCCCTTAGGAGTTTTAACTAACAACTCCATTGTTAAATCAAATTGGAAATATCTAATTTTCTTAGAAAACTGGGAAGATATGAAATAATGCGATGATCCAGAATAAGATAATGCATTTGATAAACTTGAGGAAACCCTTAAATTACCTGCCCCCACGTCTTTCGAAGCTTCTACCTCAGTAGTAGTTATAGAATAATCTTGTCCATGATCCCTGTGCCTTTTCTTAGGTAAGTTCTCCTGACTCTTAGGACATTCATTTTCATAATGTCCCATCTCCCAGCAATTGTAGCACTAAACATTGGTAGCTTCCTTCGTCCCTTTGCAATCACGATCTTGGTGGCCTTTTTCACCACACTTGTAACAGACACCCATTCCCTTCAAGAAAGTACCAGGGTGTTTCTTCCCACATTTACCACAGGATGGATATTCAAACATTACCTTCTTCCCCTTATTTACATTCCCAGATTGATAAGCAGATCTCTTCTTCTCTTGCTTTGCATTAAAGACATAAGACTTAGAGATTTCCTTTTCTGTCTTGATAGCACATGTGAAAATGTCTTCATACGATGAGAAGGATTGTGAGACTAATGCATGATGGAGAAATGGTTTTAACCAATCAAAGAAATGATCAATCTTACTTCTTGGGAAACGTATATAATCTCCAGCATACATTGCTAACCTTGTAAAGTTATCCTCATACTTTGCGACATTCTCATCCTCCTTTTGTCTCAGACTCAGAAATTGCCTTTCCATATCTGCTCGATGGTCACAAGGAACATATTTTTTTAAAAACAGATCTTTGAACTCCCTCCATTCCATATTTGATACTTCATCATCTTACTTCATGTTTTGAATCAATGACCACCATTGATCTGCATCTCTAGTGAGGCGGTAAACTACCACGATAACTTTTTCTCTTTCACTACTTCCCAAAGCCTGAAATATTTTCTCTAGGGAACATATCCATTGCTCAGCAACCAATGGATTTGTAATCCCATTGAATGTTGGTGGTTGTTGACTCATGAAGCGTTCTAACATTTATCCTCCATGCTGTGGATCAGGGTTTTTATCCAAATGGGTATGGTTATTATTCATAACCTGAGTGAGTTGTCCCAGTATGGTGATTAGCTGATCGGCACAATTTACATCACCAGCTCCACGATAATTATCTTGATCAGGAGGGAAATCCCTACATGTTGTGTGTTCATTTATACGGTTTCCATTTTTTTCACTAGGCGCCATTTACAAACAATGGCATAAACTATATCAGTTTATGAATCAAAATACATAATTTCATACTTATAAAACACTTAACATAAATTGAACTATATATGGATATAATCCATAATAATAAAAATGTTTTATTTGAGGAAGTATAAATTCATAAACCCTTCATAATTATTTTTATGGAAAATGAGAGTTATCATAAACATATCCACCGGGAGTGTCGTAACCAAGAGTGCAACAAGGCCCGTTGTCGTGCACCAGTTCCCGTTCAGTCTAGATCAAAGTGGTGTTTTCGGGTTTCACCCCTGGGTACATCTGTGCCAGAGCCGCCTCAACATGCTCGTATCTAGACAGGGATGTATTATTTAGAAAACTAACAAAATCTCTACAATACCAAAATTCTAGGAAGTTTTTCTATACTAATCCTCAATGTCCATCTTATGTATATGTGCTCTAATCAGAGTTTATCTAAATCTAGCTTTGAAGGTTTGTACCAAACTTCCTCTGATACCAACTGTAACGCCCCGACCCCAGTTACCCAGAGTCAGTGCATTATTACATAACATTGTCCTGATCACAAGAATGATCATGTCTCTAAAGAATAATTAGTTTAGTAGACTTGGAATAACTAGATACATTAATAATGTTTAACATTATATCATAAAAATGAAAACTACTACAAAATCGTCTCTGTAGTTCACACTCTTATCCCCTCATACTATCCCTGCAGGTCATTCATAAATTACTTTTTCACATCCTGTGAAAAATAAAACATAGTAAAGGGGTGAGCTCAAATTCCTAGTAAGGATAACAATATAGCGGAAGCTTTCATAAATAAGAATAAACATTAAAGGCAATGTGTAACAAAAACAAAAGCCTTTTAAACTTGAACTTCAACATATTATGGAAAACATAAAATGAAATAATTACATTTACATGTTCACATGGATATTCTACTAATCAAATAATCACATTCAATATCAATAACCACTTTCATAATGATGGAATGCATAATGCCAGACTATCATAACCACATATCCAAGGCCTCGTTCCAAGACTACAAATAAGATTTTGTCAAGGCCTTGTGCCAGGACAATTGTTTGTCTCCTGAGACCTATCGATTCATCGAGGAGCTATAGCGGGCTCCACCTGTCACATATTAAGTCCAATGTATTCCCATATGAAAAGGTTTAAACATAACATAAACCTTTGTATTAAAACTATCATATGAAATGTAAATACTTCATCCATAAACCATGAATGGTATAAAAATAATACATCCACAGTCAAACATATCACAAAACCTTCAATACATTATAGAAGTTTTGTATCATAATAAATCAACTTCAAATAATCCTAAAATCCATCAAAGGCTGTTGACATAGAAGAAATCAAAACTATTTTTAGAGAAATAATCTATTTCTATATTGAAATCCTTCAAGAGTCATATATTTATAAAATAAAACATTTTATTTGAAAATATTCTTATAATCTTGTAAGGGAAGCTTCGACGATTTTATAACAGCAGAAAATAGCCGCACCCGCCATATAAGTTAAAAAAACATTCTTACCTTAATTCTGTCGAAAATGTTAAAAAGCACCTTGTTTGGAAAACGATGGAAAGATTCCTTTATAAACCTCTTATAAAAAGTAAATCATGGGTATAAAGGATTTGATCCCATATTTTTGTAAATAGTAAAAAAATTTCAATACATTTTTAAGAAACATAGATGTGGATGATAAAGAGATCCCAATAGATTATTATGTATAAACATCCTCAGATAATGAAGAGATTGCGAAATAAACCCTTACCTTGTACTTTTCCATGGTTGAGGGTAGGTTAACCTCCTGTATAATGGTGAAATAATTTTTATTAAATTATACAAGAATCATATATATTAATATGATATCATATATGATCTTTTAACATTTATTTGTTAATAATATTTTAGAATTGTCGTCGTTTCGTGTGTTAACTTACTCATTTTCTTTTATATGCTTTTTTATGTAAGACATGTTTGTCATGGATAGGATGTATCTTAATCATATCCAGAATTATATCAAGTCCTTATACATTATTTTTAAATCATAAAATGATAATTATACTTGAATGGATATGATGGAGAATGAATCTCATCGTGTTCGTGGAGACTGTAGTTCGTACGTATGCACGAGCGATAATATCATTATTTTGATATTAAGATAATACATAATTGGATAGTATATCATATATACAGAATCATTATAATGTTTTATTTATTATTTACAAGAATTAAAAATCATTATTATAACCATCCAAATAATAATATATTGAATAACAATTACACCACGACTTGGAGACGGTAAGTCGTGCGTACGCACATATGGTGACATGTCATTCAAAGGATGGATATAATACTGAATATGGTTGTACCATATTTATAATAATATTACATTATATAGGAGATACTGGATTCATTATTTTATAATGGGATTAACAATGAAAGAATAAGTGGAAGAAGAAAGGAACTTGAAAAAGGGTGCTAAAATCATTACCTCTTTTTCGGGTTCTTCCTTTTGATTTGATCAAAAGGGCTCCATAGGTTGGCTTTCTGACAAAATTAAGGCCTCTAGGATGAATTCAGTGAAGTTTAGATAGTATTTGGTCAGGGTTTGGCCGAACCAAAAGGCTTTTAAGGTGTAAATTAATGATAAGGAGGAGTTCCCTTTTATAAGATGGGTGAAGGGCACCTTTGGAAAAGCTAGAAATATTATTAAATAATAAATTTATATTAGGTTTCTAATGACTCAAAACTGAATTATTTAAAGGTTAAAGTGGGGATTGGTCGAAAACCACTCATACAATAGGATTTAGATTGGTTTAGGTTACTATATTAACATTATCCTTAAGTATTAACTATTAGTTAATTAGTTTCACTTTTACAATGTCTCTATTTATTTTTATATTATATGGTTAATAAACATACTATATACATCCAAGAGACCCCCAAGTGGTTCATTAATGATACAACTATCATGATATAAGTATTTTGGCCTAACCTTATATTTTTAGGAATTGGATATGAATTAATAATATAATATTTATTTTACAAACTCTTTTATGTCAATTTTGACACTATTCAATAGTTTATTTTTGTAAAGATCATAAAAGAATTATTACATCACAAAACATTAATTGAATCATTCCAAAAATGTCATATTAACCTATAAAATTAGTTTAATTCATAAAATGTCTCAAATTATATTTATTTGGGTATTTATAATATGAATTACATTAATTTTTTACTATTATGGTAATTACTGCATCATCATTGGGTCATAGATAAATTAGATTATTTAATGTATAAAAATTATAAATAAAATACCATTATGTAGAAAATCGTTTCAGATTTCTAATTAATATTTTTAGTCTAACATCCAACATACATAACCCTTTGTAAAAATTGTATTTCTAAAAGATATATGTTTTTATCATTTTTGTATTAATTTTATCATAATTAAAATATTGTGTCCCTATCACCTACAAGTGGCTCCATGGGGTCCCAAAATCGACCCAATGATGACCGTGGTCGGACATGTATCTGCCAATAATGTTAGGACACGTTTAAGGGTAATTTAGTATTATTATAATATTATTTTGTAACCCTTATTTATAGGAATTACCCTTTAACCGTGGTAAATAAAATATTTACCGAAGTAATTTTTCAAAATGTATAAAAATTAATGTTACCTATTTACACAATTTGGACATCCTGATTCCAAATATGGAATCCATTTATCCAAATTCAAAACACATAAGTGGCAGAAATTAATTTAAAATTAATTCTTGCTGTCAAAATAAAAAGTGAGTTTTTAAGATATAATAACTATCAAAAGATTTGTACTAGTTTATGTTTGGTTTAATTGTAAAATTGTGTCCAATTACCAACATTGTATTAAATGGTAAAAATATATTATAAATATACTTTAAGACAACTAAAATTCATAATTCATCACTATTAATTATTTTTATTAAAAAAGTTGTTTTTAATTAAAATTTAGTAATATTCACTATTCATCAAAATATTAAAGTTATCCGAAAAGTACCGAAATTTCACCTTAGGATAAATTCGATACTCCGAATCCAAAAGTGAAGTCCATTTTGGGTGATAAAATTTCTAAAATGTTAAAAATTAGGTATTACTATTCATAATGGCTAGTTTGATCGGTTGTGGTGTGTGTTAGAACTCGATGTTGCGTACAACACATGCTATTGCATTATTCAAAGGGAAACGTACCATAGAAGCTTGAGGTGTTATAGTTCTTGACAGTTTTCCTTATAATATATTCTAGAATCCCATAAAATAATGAAACAAACATTGATATTCCAAATTCCAATCCATAAGGGCCCATAAAACCTCAAGAACCAAAGATTTGCATTTATTAAAAAAACCATAGACTAGTAAATACCCTGTCAAACGGCAGGTATTTAATCAAGGAATCTATCACAAGATCCTTCATGTATAGCACAACATGTTTCACAACAACATGAAATCACAAATTCACCATAAATGGCATTGTAAGAATTCATGACATGTTATTCCAAGAAAGTGTCAATATGATTCATGAGATGAAATACCTACATATAATTGGGTTGAAACTGAAATAGAACCTCAAAAATATCAATTATAACAATAAAAAACATGTGAATCATCCAACGGTGAAATCAAATCTACCATAAAATTGCAATACTATAAAATTTCAATAAATGAGGTAAATTTGTTTTTTCACTGTACGTATATTTGCTACTCCCAGGAAAAGCTAATTACCAAGTACCAATTTCCTTCCAATCCCTGACTATATGTTCCAAACATTATGTTATGAAGAAAATAATTCCTCTGATATCAAATTGTAACATCCTGGTGCTGTAAGCCGCCCAGAGACGCCCTGTACTCAGTTGGTCACATATCTTAAGAGAATTTCCCCATATTCTAGAGGCTTCTGGCTAGAAATGATGTCCTTGGATGTGATAGTTGGAAAAATATTCCCTCATTAGTAGAGTATCATAGTTTAGGTAAAACACAAAACAATGGAAGAAGTAGAAATATTACCACACAAAAAGAAACCGCGAATGGGCTGTAGAAATAAATAAGTGTAGCACATATATAATGATGTCTGATACATATATCTAATAACGTAGCCAAACAAGTCACAATGATGAAATACATTGCAAAACCAATGTACAACAAAAATAGTAAATAGCTCCACAACATATCCAGATAAAGCATGGTCTAATGCTCTCCATCTCTAAAGTAGTAATGTACCTGTAGTATAAGGGAACTTTCCCATATCAATAACTGCAATAATATAATCATTTTGGGCCCAAACGCATGGCCCAAATATGGTGAGAGATTAAATCCCAATAGGAAACCACCAAGAGATATATTCCTAATAGTGAGTGAATATATATAGTAGGAAATGAAAAAATAAGTAGTAAACAAGGATTTAATAAACAGTAAACATTCCCAAAGTTTCATAGAATTCAATACCACATATCAAGTAAGAAAATAATGACAAATAGGTAATCTTCTAGGAAGTACTCACAGCCAATCCCCTCTGGTCCTACCTACCAAACAAAAGTAATGCTCTTGAAATCACACAGAGTCTCACACCTCTGATTTATCGTTAGAATAGACTAACTGAGGAAGCACTCATCGTCAATTCCCCCTATAGTCAAATGTGATAAAAAAATTCTCTGAGGAAGTACTCACCGTGTATTACCCTTATTGTATTTTAACAATAACCTACATGAACTCTGAGGAAGAACTCAACTTCAATTACCCCTATGTCCTCATAATTTAACTATAGAACCTTTGAGGGAGCACTCAACATCCTTCACCCCAGTGGTATCACAACTTTATAATATTTACAGACACTCTGGATACGCCATTACGTCAATTTTCCTTATGTTCTACTACAGCTGGTTCTCACGGCCCTGTGTATGTCAAATAAGCATAACAATACAGAGTGACCAATGTAAACCTCAAGAACTACATGGATTACCAGTCTACAGAAAAAAACATATCAGATAAATAGTCACTCCATCCTAACAATAATAGGAATGGGAAACAAACAGAAGCCTAACAGGTAAACAAGACCAACTGGTGAAAACAAGAAAACATGGGAAAAACCTCCATAGCATTGGATTGTGAACCCTATTCTCAAAAAATAACTTATATCCAATCAAATTAGGGAATAATAGGCAAAAAATATGGCTAATACCATAAACGTGAAATACACCGTTCATGGGTATTGGGATCTTTTTCCCATAAAACTCAATGAAAATCTAAGGAATGGTACAAACCATCTACCTCGGCATCAGGAGATCAATATAATTGATTATAAGGCCTTGAATCACCTTATAATTTCGTAGATATACCAAAACTTCTACAACTTTGAACCCACAATATCTCACTAGAGAGGAGGAATCATTAAAATGTGTTCAAGAAGAAGAGAGAACACACCAATGCGATTCCAACACAACCAACAAAGTTCAATTCGTAGAATGGGCACTCGATCGGGGGCTCGATGAAGATTCATGGTGTATGGATGCACTTAGAATAACTTGGATGAGAAGAAGACCATTATGTCCATCAGACATGACCCTGATACGTTTAATGAAAAAAATACACAGCGTATACTTTCCCTTACAGGCCACCACATGAGGTTGTCTCCAGGTCACCACACATGGCCATGTGTGTGGTCGTTACATGGCCTGTACATGGTCACCCACAACAACCAACTACACAGTGTGTACATATAATGTTCATGGTGTTTACTTATAATTAATTTTCTTATGAAATTCATATTTTTCTCAAAAACACCAGAAAAATGAAATCGTACCTACAAAGATGATCTGGGTTCATACAAGTAGGTGCCTTATCCATTAACCTATATAATCCAGGACACTGAAGTGAAACATGACTTCCAGAGTGTGGATGGTCTGATCCATTTGAACACTCATGATTAGATGAAATTTTGCGCTAAGGTGTAACATAGAACCAAAATCAAGGTGAAGACCTCTCCACACCTTGTATGTTAATAATGTATTTCAATCAAAGATGATCTTTCTTGGGACCCTATGGAGTTGCAACAACTCGTACAGATTATTTCATGAAAAAACATTCATTTAACTTGACTCCATGATCAATATAATTTTGTCTAATTTTATCAAAAAATACACTATAACCCATATAGAATCCTAACCTCCCTAATCATGAGGAAATCTGGTCACAGAGTCCATCAAGATGTCCTCCCACATCCATTAGAAGGCATAAAATAGTTGTGTCAAACCACTAGAAAGACAATACATGGCCTTCACATTATAGAATAAAAAAATAATGAAACAAACTATGAAACCAGATGCTTCAACACAGGAAAGAAAAACTAACATCACAAAGCACAATATAAAATTTTAATTATAGGATGTACCACTACAAGAGAACTATGGAACTCCTAGTGAACCATCTCATGCATCACTAATGTAATGAAAATATATCCTCAGAACAACACCAGGTTCTATCCATACTCGGACCAACCATTAGGTGAATCATAAAAAGACATAATCTGTCTAGAACTACACCTTAGAGTCCCCGAGAAGGTAATCCTCCACCTGCTTCAACAAATATGATTGTACCATCATCTTTATAAGTAAATCTATTCCTACAAACTCTCCTGTATCTAGATGAATCTCTCATTGTTATTCCACCACTCTTTTAGACTCTCCTAATTCATGCATGACATAAATATGTGACTTATTGTTCAGCGTATTAGATACAACATTTATCTTTCCTATCATATATGAAATCAGAAATTATTTCCTATTAGAGTTCCATCCATTGATGCTATCACATGTTCATGTCCCATTGTGATAAGACATACCTTAGGCTCTTATTTCATATAAAAAACTACTTTTTGATGAGGTAATGTCACCATGTTCAATAAAAACACCACTAATTCCACCTAATGATTTTGGGTGACATAATTACGATCACATGGATGTAACTGCTAAGACACAAAAGTAATAACATATCTATATTGCATCAGAACACAACCCATGATACCATGTGAAACATCCCTAAAAACTATAACTGAAATTATTCTCCATGAAAACAATGTAATAGAGCACTGAACCACTTCTCCATAAAAGACTCAAATACATCCTAACACCGGTCAGTCCCTTTGAATTCCTGGTCCTTTTGGGTCAAGGCTATAAATGGAATCTCAACTGAAGAAAAATAGGCTACAATCCTTCTATAATAGCATTCAATACTAAAGAAACTTATCCCCTGTATCATTATCTTGGGGGATTCCCAATAAAAAATAACCTATATCTATAAATGATACATAAAAATCTCTAAAAGGACCTAACATTCTCTTTGAAATGGATTTCACAATCCCAGAACTCACACTTTGAAAAAAATTTAATAGATACTAATAATGAATAACTCCAAAAATGGGATATAGATTCTATGCATGATCCTCCTTAGACATTGAGTACACAAGTATTTCATCAATAAAAAACCACCATGATCTTTTCCTAGAACTCTCTAAACATTTCATTCATTGATCCCATAATCATAGTTGTTGTAATAATCATATTTAATAGGATAACACAAAATTCAAAATTCTTATAATTAAAATGTAGTTCCATGACCCCAGTTACATAGAGTCGGTGCATTATTACAAAACATTAGCATGATCCCAAAAGATCTCTTCTTGAATGACCGATTAATTTAGTAGTGTTCGATGTACAAGATATATTCATAAAGTATACATTATATCATAAAATGGTAAACTAAAACAACATTTCTTCCATAGACAATACTGAGATCCCATATATTGTCCATGGAGGTCAATCCTAATATAATTTTTTGCATCCTGAGAAAAATAAAGCATAGAATGGGTTGAGATCTGATGTTAAGTAAAAATAACAATATAGTGGAAACTTTCAGAAATAAGCATAAACATTTAAGGCAATGTATAACTAAAAAAATTCCCTTTAAAATTCAACATCCGCATAATATGGAAAAAATGAAATTAAATAATTCCATTTACTTATTCACATGGATATTCTACTAGTCTAATAATCACATGTAATATCAATAACCACTTTCAATATGATGGAATGAATAATGCCAGAATATCATAACCACATAGTTATGGCCTTGCGCCAAGACTACAAATAATATTTTGTCAAGGCCTTGTGCCAAGACACTATTTTTTCTCATGAGACCTACCGATGTATCGAGGAGCAATAGTGGACTCCACCCGTCACTTACTAAGACCAATGGATTCCTCATATGAAAAGGTTTAAACATAATAAAAACATTTGTATTAAAATTGGAATACAAAATGTCAATACTTTATCCATAAACCATGAATTTTATGAAATAACACATCCATAGTCAAACATATCACAAAATCTTAAATACAATATGGATGTTTAATATCATAATATAATCTTCAAACAAACTTAAAATCCATCGCACGATGATGACATAGATGAAATCAAAACCATTTTATATAAATATCTCTTTATTTTTTTAAATCATTTAAAAGTCAAATAATTATATAAGAAAACATTTAAATTTGAAAATATTATTATAATTATGTAACAGAATCATCAACTATTTTATAATGTAGGAACAGTTCCACACCCGCATCATAAGTTAAAAAAAATTCTTAACATAATTTTGTCGAAAAGGTTAAAAAGTACTATGTTTAGAAAACGACAACAAGATTCCGTTATAAAAATCATATAAAAATAAAACAAGGGTATAAATTACTTTAACACATAGTATATAAAACAGTAAAAATGTTTTGAAAAACATTTTAATAAGACATTTATGTTGATGATAAAGAGGTCCCAATAGATAATTACGTATAAAAAACCTCAGATAATGAAGAGATTGTAGAATAAACCTTTACCTTGTACATTCCATTGGTTGAGGGTAGGTTAACCTCCTGTATAATAGTAAAATAATTATTATTAAATTTTACAAGAATAATATACATTAATATGATATCATATATGATCTTTTAACATTTCTTTGCTAATAATATCTTAGTCTAATCGTCTTTTTGGGTGTTTACATATTCATTTTCCTTTATATTCTTTTTTATGTGAGTCATATATTTTATGGATGGGATATATCTTATTCATTTTCAGAATCATATTAAGTTTTTAAATATTTTTTTTAATCATCTAATGAAAATTAGTCTTCAGTGGATATGATGGGGAATGAATGTCATCACATTCGTGGAGATGGTAATCCGTACGTACGCACGAGAGACAATATCATTATTTTGATATTAAAATATTATATAATCTGTTGCCATATCATATATAAAAAATCATTATCATGTTATATTTATTATTTACATCAATTACACATCATTATTATACCCATCGAAATAATAATATATTGAATAACAATTACACCACAACGTGGAGATGGTAAGTCGTACGTACGCTCATATGGTGACATGTCATTCAAAGGATGGATAAAATAATGAATATGGTTGTAACATATTTATAATTACATCACAGTATATATAAGATACTATATTTATAATTTTAGAATGTATACAATAAAGAAAGAGGAAGTGGAAGAAGAAATGAACTTGAAAGAGGTGATGAAATATTTACCTCTTCTTCGGGTTCTTCTTTTTGATTTCATCAAAAGAGATCCATGGGATGGATTTTTGACTAATGTAAGGCCTCAATGATGAAGGGAAGACAGTTTGAGAGGGTATTTGGGAAGGTTTTTTCCAAGACATGTGGATTTGAAGGTGTTAATTAGAGAGAATAGTGAGTGGCCTTTTATATGAGGGGTGAGGGGCACCTTAGGAAACGCTATAAATATTATTTTATTATAAAATTATTCTTGGATTCTAATGGCTCCGAAAAATATTATTTAAACTCTAAGGTTGAGATGGGTCGAAAACCACTCAAAAATCGGTTTTATATAGGTTTAGGTCACTATATTATCTTTATCTTTTTGATTTAACTATTAGATAAATAGTTTGGCATTTACCATGTCCCTTTGTATTATTATATTATATATTAAATAAACATAATATATACTACCATGTAAACCCAAAATGGTTCATTAATGACACCCCGATCATTATATTAGACTTTTGGGCGAACCATACATTTTTAGGAAGAATATCAATTAGTAATATAATATTTATTTTAAAAACACTTTTATGTCAATTTAGAAACTATTTGGTATTTGGTATTTTCTAAATTCATAATAGAAGTATTACTTCGAACATAATTCATATAAACAACCTTAATATGTCATATTAACCTTTAAAATTAGTGTAATTCATAGAAAGTCTCAAATTACATTTATTTGGATATATATAATATCAATTATTTTAATATTTCAATAATGAGGTAATTATTGCATCATCATTATGCCATAAATAAATTAAATTATTTAATGTCTCAAAATATAGATACAATAAAATTATGTTAGAAATATTTTTTGATTTCTAATTAATATTTATAGTTGAATTTATCTTATGTATATCACTATATTAAAAATATTTTGGTTATTAAACATTGATTTTAACTCTTTTAAATCTTCTTTAAATAATATAATAATAAGTGTCCTAATCTAATCCAAGTGGACACAAGAGGTTTATATATTACTCCTATGGTTTTTTTGTCGAATTATACTTATCCAATAGAATTAGGACATGTGTTAGATTAATAATAATATCATTTTACCCTTAATTACCCTCTTTACTTTTAACTGTGGTAAATAAATGTAAAAAAGTTAATATTCAAAAAAAAAATATATTCATCTTATTGAACCATATTTTTCTTACAGATATCAACCGTGTCTCTGGGAATTTTGTAATTTCACTCACAGAAGTGGTAAAATTATGTTTTATGTGAATTTTCAAAATCTCTTAGGATGTGGGTAAAAGACGGTGAAATGTTCAAAAAAAATTATATATCTAAAATTATTATTAACTAACCCCAATTAATTATATTGAACATATATAGGTATTATCTATCTATTTTTACATAAAATAAATTTAAATAAAATAAATAATTATCTATATAAAAATTCGATTTTAATCTATAACTCAGTGTTTTTCACTATTCATCAAAAAATAATGTTTTCAGAAAAATACCAAAAATTTACCATAAGATAATTTTGATATTCCAAAATCAAAAATGAAATCTATTTTACCAATTTCAAAACATAAAGGTTTTATTAATTAATTTAAAAATAATTCACATTTTCAAAACCAAAAGGTGTATTTTTAAGAAATACTAACTATCAAAAGATTGACACTTGTTTATGTCCAATTTCAATGTGAAATTACTTTGAATGATCATAATTTGATTTAATGGTAAAAATATAATCTAATTACACTTCCAAACCATTAAAATTTATAATTTAACACTATAAAATATCTTTGTTAAAAAAAGATGTTTTTAGTTAAAATATAGTATTTTTTCACTATTTACCCAAATATTAAATTTAACAAAAAATCAAAAAATATTTATTGAAACTAAATTCTAATTTCCTCATTCTATAGAAGAGGTTTATTTTGTAAAATTGAATATATAACAGTTTCAAATGTTGGATTTAAAAAGGCTTCTTCATTAAAAGGCGCTAAAATTGAATTTTTTAAAATAATTCTTTTATTTGAAAAAATGAATTTTTTCTTAAATTATGTCTATGAAAATCATAATAAGGATTCTAAAATTATAATGATTATATATAGTTCAAAATTTTGTTGACACTATTCATAACTGCTATTGAACGGCTTGTTTGGTATGTCGTGGTGCGCTTGAACTCAGTGTTGCATATAGTTCATGTTGTTGCATTAATTTGAAGAAATAGTGTACTATGAAATCATGAGATGTTACAATATTAACTCCTTCAATAAATTGTGTCATTGTATTTTGAAATTATTCTATGAAAATCAAATTTTCAAAATAGAAAATACCTTTGTGGGAAAACCCACATCTAAAAATGGGTTAATAAAATTTATTCTTAATAAGCAGAAAAGGGGAATGAAAAATTAACCACAAAAAAATTATAAAAATTAAGAGAACATTTGTAGAAATTAGAGAAACATAATTGGTGGAAAAATGTAAATATTTATAGGGAGTGATTGAGGTCATCAGTCAAAAAAAATGTAGAATTGAGGGCCTCAAAGCCATCAATCTATGATGATTTAAAATATCATCGGTTCAACAAATCATAAGGTATTAGGATAACATATTTTTAGTGTTAAGACCCCTTACCTAATGTTTAATCATTAATATATTCATAGAATAAGAGAAGAAATATATATATATTTTACAAGTAGAGTTCCATCCTTTATCTAATTTATACCACAAACTCATCTTTCACTCTAAACGATAATAGAACATAAAAAATATTCTTTTTATCCTATTCATATAGGGTCCCAAAGAAAATAAATTTATAATCCATCTACCTAACCTTTACAAAAAAAAACATTATTCAATACAGGAAATCATGTGGGCTAGTGGTAGGTGATACACCCTTATCTCCCTTTTGTTTCGAGTTTAAGTCTCATAGCCTTGCCGGATGAGACGGGTTGTCGCCCGACCTCCGGGTTGTCCTTTTATAGAAATCCAAAAATAATCTCAAACTAGAATTTTCCAAAAAACTTCTTTCCAAACACCCAGTCCAAAATTTATATGGAATGTAAAAATAATGAAGATCCTGTTTTCCAGGTAAAAACATGTGAACTCCTTTCTCATGTATTCTATTAAAGAACTTCAACATCCCGAATTACCATATACCTTATTGATTACATTCATGCTACCTTATTCTTTATAGAATATGGGATATTATCCTTCTATCCAAAAATGTTGTAAACTCCAACAATGATGGAATTAACAAATCATTAATCAGTATTAAGGTATTCAAGAATAAACAATATAACATATCAAAATCAATCATGAATTATTCCAAAATCACTACCTCGATATCAGAAGCATATTATGGTTTATCTTTCTCTCAGTCATATATTTTCCAAAACGTTAACCTACGATTGAGTAAATTTTCATGTTTCCACTAAATCTTATGTCCTTAACAAAATAGTATTGTAGTACATTCCTTATAAACTCTATAATTCTTATAACATGTAAATCATCGTTAAAATACCCAAATTACATAATAATTTAATAAAAACGTAAGAAATCTAATCATTCCTCTTCATCTTTGATATTATCATAACATTATTATTATCCAACATATTCATTTTGGGTATACTATGATGATTTAGACATAGATACACATAGTGTCTCAACTCCTTGTAGAAGAGGCATTGTACATTTGAATCTTTTTTCTTACCCTTGAGATCACAAACATGGTTTCCTTTTTCTCCACACTTATTACAAACTCCCGTTTCCTTCAAGAATTTACCAAGGTAACTCTTTCCACAGTTATAACATATTGGAAAATCCTTCTTTTTCTAATTCCCTTTATCTGTATTCCTCTCTTCTATCCTTTTCTTTTCTTTCTTCCCTTTAATGCCATAGGAATCAAATAATTCTTTACTTATCTTATTAACACGTGATACTATTTCTTCACATGTTTAGAATACATGGGAGACTATTTTTGTTCTAAATGTTGGATTAATACTTTGAAATATATGATCCATCATACTCTTTGGATCATACATACTGCTGGAGTTCACATTCCTTCTACTAGGTTCCATTTCTATTCAATGAAATACACTAGGTTGGTTTATGAATTTCAATAAACAATTCAAAACTTTTAAAATACCTAACGTAAATTGAACAGTTATGGTTATAATCCAAAATCATAAAATTATTTTCTTTGAGGAGGTATATACTCATAAATCCATCTCAATGATTTGTAAGGAAAATGAGAATTATCAAATTCATATCTCTGATGAGTGTCGTGAACAAGAGTGAAGCAAGGCCTGTTGTCTTGCACCAGTTCATGTTCGTGTCTAGCTCAAAGCGGTATTTTCAGGTTTTACCCCTAGGTACATCTATTCTAGAGGTACCTCAACCTTCTCGTATCCGTACAGTGATTTATTTCTTGGGAAAAAAAATCTCAACAATACTAAATTTCAAATAAGTAATTCTATACTAATCATCAATCTCTATCTTAGGGTAATGTAATATAATCAGAGTTTTTCTAAATCCATATTCCAAGGTTTTTACTAAACATCCAATGATACCAACTGTAAAACCTTGACACCAGTTACCAAAGTCGGTGCATTATTACATAACATTATCATGATCACAAAAGATAATGTCTCGAAAGACCGATTAGTTTAGTATCCTTATATTTAGTAGATACATTCATAAAGTTTACATTAAATCATTAAATTTAAAACTAAGACATTTTTTCGATGGAAAATACTATTATCCCATTGACAATCACTGTAGGTCAGTTATTATATACTTCTTCGCATCCTTGGAAAAATAAAACATAGAAAGGGGTTCTCTCAGATGCTCAGTAAGCATAATAATATATCAGAAACTATCATAAATAAGAATAAACATTTAGGACAATTTATAACTAAAAAAGACTTTTAAACTTGAACTTTAGAATAATATGGGAAAAATAAAATTAAATATTTTCATTTACTTATTCACATGGATACTCTACTAGTCGAATCATCATGTGCAATATCAATAACCACAATCTTAATAATGGAATGCATAATTCCGAAAAATCATAACTAGATAGTGAAGGCTTTGTGCGAAGACTACAAATAATATTTTTTTCAAGGACTTGTGCCTAGACACATTTTTGTCTAATGTTTCCTACCGATGCATCGAGGTTCTATAGTGGGCTCTACCCATCACTTACTAAGTCCAATTCATTCCTAATATGAAAAGGATTAAACATAACATAAAAATTCATATTAAAATTGGCAAATGAAATATCAATACATTATCCACAATCCATGAATGGTATGAAATAACACATTGACTGTCAAACAAATCACAAAAACTTCAAAAAAATATGTATTTTTTGTATCATAATAAATCATGATGATACAAACTTAAAATCCATCAAATGATGTTAACAAAGATGAAATCAAATACTTCTTCAAAAAATATCTCATTATATTTTTAAATCATTTAAAATTCATGTAACTATATAAGAAAACAATTATATTTTAAAATAATATTATTAGATTGTAAGGGAAGGTTTGACAATGTTATAATAGTGGAAAATATCCACACTCTCCGTATAAGTTAAGAAAACATTCTTACCTTAAATTTTTTGAAAAGATCAAAAAGTACATTTTTTTGAAGATGACAGAAAAATTCTATTATAATCATATTATAAGAATCAAACAAGGGTATAAATGAATTTAATCCATAGTCAATAAAATAGTAAGAATGTTTTGAAATTCATTTTTACGAAACATGGATGTGGATGATAAAGAGGTCCCAATAGATAATTAAGAATAATAAATGTCAGATAATGAAGAGATTGTAGAATAAACACTTACCTTGTACATTCGGTTGGACGAGGGTAGGTTATCCCCTGTGTAATGGTGAAATAATTTTTATTAAATTATACAAGAATCATATAAATTAATATGATTTCATATATGATCTTTTAACATTTCTTTGTTAATAATATCTTATTATTATCGTTGTTTCGGATGTTAACAGATTCATTTTCCAATATATTATTTTTTATGTGAGTCATATTTTTTATGGATGGTATGTATCTTATTTGTATTCATAATTATATTAAGTCTTAAAACATTACTTTTAATCATATAATGAATTTTATTCTTGAATAGATATGATGGGGAATGAATCCCATCGCGTTCGTGGAGATGAAAATCCGTACTTACGCACAATCGACAATATCATTCTTTTGACATTAAAATAATATATATAATTGTATGGTATATCAAATTTAAATAATAATTTTCATGTTATATTTATTATTTACATCAATTACACATCATTATTATACCTATCCCAATAATAATGTATTGAATTACAATTACACCACGATGTGGAGACGGTAAGTCATATGTACGCACATATGGTGACATGTCATTCAAAGGATAGATAGAATAATCAATATGGTTTTACCATATTTATAATAACATCACATTATATAGAAGATACTAGAGTTATTATTTTATAATTTAACAATAAATAATGTGAAGTGGAAGAAGAAAGGAACATGAATGAGGTGATGAAATATTTACCTCCTCTTCAGGTTCCTCCTTTTTATTTTATCAAAATGGCTACATAGGATGCATTTTTCACTAAAGTATGGCCTATACGATGAAGGGGGGATATTTGAGAGGTTATTTGGGATAGTTTTGGTGGAGTGAAATGGATTGGAAGGTGTGAATTTGAGATAAGGGGGAGTGCCCTTTTATAAGAGGGGTGAGGGGCACCTTAGGAAAATATTGAAATATAATTTTATAATAAATTATTTTTCGGTTTATAATGGCTCCAAAATTGATTATTTAATGTCTATGGTGGGTATGGGTCGAAAAACACTAAAAAAATTGGTTTTAGAGTTTTTTGGGTTACTTTATTAACTTTATCATTTTGCATTAACTCTTAGTTAAGTAGTTTGACATTTACCATGTCTCTTTGTATTTTTATATTATATAGTTAATAAACATATTATATAATTAAAAGAGAACCTAAATTGGTTCATTACTATTACACCTATAATTATATAAGTATTTTTACCTAACATTATGTTTTTATTAATAAGATATCAATTAATAATATAATATTTTTTTTACAAACTATTTTATGTCAATTTGACACTATTTGGTATTTTGTTATTGCTAAATTCATAACAGCATTATTACATTGAAATAATTAATTTCAACAACCCTAATATTTAATAGTAACCTATATAGTTAGTTTAATTCATAAAATGTCTCAAATTACAGTTATTTGGATATTTATAATATCAATTTTTTAAACATTTCATTACTTAGGTAATTACTGCATCATCATTGTGTCATAAATAAATTTAATTATATAATGTATAAAAATGTAAATAAAATACCATTATTAATGAAGTAATTTTATATTTATAAATCATATTTATATTCTAATTTATCAAATGTATAACCCTGTATTAATAATGTGTTAGTTATTAAACATTGATTTTATGTCTTTTTACACTTCTTTAAATAATTAATAATAAGGGTCCTAATCTAATCCAAGTTGACCAAAAAGGATAATATTTTATTCCTAAAGTAGTTTTATGTCGAATTATAAATTTACAATATAATTAGGACATGTTTTATTGTAATAATAATATCAATTTTTACCCTTAATTAGACAATTTAATTTTAAACGTGGTAAATAAAAGTAAAAACATACTTTTCAGCAAAAAATATTTTTTTTCTTATTGAACCACATATTTCTTACTGATATCAACCATGTCTCTTGTACTTTTAAATTTCCACTAACAGACGTGGTTAAATAATGTTTTATGTGAAATTTCAAATTCTCCTAGGAGGTGGGTAAAAAACGGTGAAAAGTTCAATAAACTTTTTATATATTTAAAATTATTATAAACTAACACCAATGAATTACAATGAAATTATATAGGTATTATGTATCTATTTTGACCTAAAATAAATTTAAATAAAATAAATAATTATTTAAATAAAAATTCGGATTTAAACTGTAAATCAGTGTTTTAACTATTCATCAATAATTGAATGTTTTCCGAAAAATACCAAAACTTCACCCTAAGTTAATTATGAAATTCCAAATTCAAAAATTAATTCTATTTTACCAATTCCAAAACATATAATATTCATTCATTAATTTAAAATAAATTCTATTCTCAAAACCAAAAAGTGTATTTTTAAGAAATTATAACTATCATAAGATTGACACTTGTTTATATCAAATTTCAAAATGAAATTACTTAAAGTTACCATTATTGGATATAATGGTAAAAAATTAATCTAATTATTCATGCAATCAATTAAAATGTATAACTCAACACTATAAATTATTTTTATTAAAAAAGTGTTTTTAAGTTAAAATATAGCATTTTTTCTATTCACCCAAATATGAAATTTATCAGAAAAACACTAAATATTTATTGAAAATAATTTATTATGTCCTTATTCTAAGTATGATGTTTATTTTATCAAATTTAAAATATTAAATTTTCAAATATTGGATTTAAAAAGGGTTCTCCATTAAGAGGCGGTAAAATTGCATTTTTTAAAAATAATTATTTCATCTAAAAAATGAATTTGTTCTTACATTATGGCTCAGAAACTCATAATAAAGATTCTAAAATTATAAGGATGAGATAAAGATCAAAATTCAGTTAATACTAATCATAACATCTTTTGAACAGCTAGTTTGGTAAGTCGTGGCGTGCTAGAACTTAGTGTTTCATGTAGTGCAAGTTATTGACTTAATTTGTTGAAAAAATGTACTATGAAATCATGGGTAATTACATAAAATGAAAAGAAATATTAGGATTATCCACACACTTCCACTGTATTTGAGGATATATAGGTAAAAAATAATTTTTTGAGAAATTACCTGCCCCCATTATTTGAATAAATAAATCATATATCTATAGAAGATGATAGAGGTTCTACAATATCAGTAGGTTCATGACATGATAATTGATATGAAGCTAAAAAATGTCATTGATTTTATTTATAAAAGAAAATGGTGCACCCTAATGTGGCATAGTCATCCAAATAAAATATCCCTAAATGAAACATCAAGTTGTACTCACAACCCTCACAACTCTTAATGAACCATCCTTTATACAGACCACGAGATATAAGACACACCAGACTGTAGCATGATCTAAACTCAATCGACCATAGAGAGGGTAATTCTATAACCTTCTATAGAAAGACATCAGGGTACACTTCCAAAACCCTTGGAAATATAGACTATTTAACACATGATTGATCATTATCTCTACCATCAAATAAGATATTGATTGAATAGAAGAGTGAACCATCCGAGGGAATTTCTTACCAAAACACATCTAGATCTCCACCAACATCTAAAAAAACCTTCTTACTGATGCAATCCATGAAGTAGTTCAATGAATAAAACCATTCTATTTTGAAGATGATGTTATATAATAGTATTCATAATAATATGAAATCTCCCCAATAGTGGTGCTACACCAACTCTAGCTTATAGTCTCTACATAATTCATAAAAAGTAGATCGACCTCCAATAAGATTAGTCAAAATCAAGGGAACTAGAACCCTCTCTACCACATGTCACAAAGCATGGATGAGGGTAGGTGATATAAGGGATCATGTAACTCTAAAATTAAACAAATCATGATCCCATGATGAAAAAAAGAAAAGGGTACGTTGAACGATGACTGGATGACCTGACAATGGAAACTCTAAATCATTAAACTGACCATGAACTACTACACTCTCTCACACAACTACTCATGACCACCTCCGAATGCACAATATACTATTTAATTACAAATAAAACCTCATGAGTATAATTTTCCTACCATCTATACAATCTACTACTCCCAACAGTGATCACCCTTCTTCTGCTACCTCAGCTAAAACAACCTCATCCGTCGAACCTAAATTAGATCACCTAGAATAAACTGTATTCTCAAAAATGTTGAGAACACATTCCAGTAATGACCCCCAAATAAAAAATAAAAACTCACATATGATCCCCTGTCATAGGATTGTGATCTGTCACTCCAATGAAACAAGATGATGACGGCTAGGAGCTACCCCTTACCGACTAAAATTTCATATTTCATAACAAATGGGAAACCATGGCCCGAGTTATTCATATTGATAAATCATAAAGGCTCCCCTATTTTGATGACCTGATTCCTGATAATATCCACTCAACAAATTATTCTCTCAAAAATAACTTGAGATACATCATTATAATAAAAAGGGTGACATGGATCTAAATATCAGTATGTAAAGCCTCCCCAAAATTCCACACTAAAACCTCATCGTCTTTAAATAAGATTGTGTCAATTATTATAAAGGGTATTAAAATGGATCTCAATCCATTTCAAAATGGAAATCCCTTTCTAAAGGGTAAAAAATCCTTGAGACTAGACACATAAATGGTTGAAGAGTGAAACCTTACCTAAAATTGGTCATATAACATATACCATGAGACTATCGACTCCCTTTGTTCCTTGAGGAATAATGACCACCATTTCCTCTATACGTCACAAAAAAATCATCACCTCCAATGAAACCTAGTTCCCCTTCCGATAACATATTGAAATAAAATCTATATCAACCATTCCTAACCTGTAGTACATGACTAAATCTAAAATGGATCCCTCTTACTTCTATAGACTATCACACTGTAACTCCTAGAATGTGCCCCTCAAAGTGTTGTTTTCATCAACCTCTAATCTACCTGAATTTTATTGCACATTTCACTTAACATTTTCCATGAAAACCTAATGAGGATATCGACCAGGAGCTATGCCTGCATAAATAACACATTGTAAGATTCATAAACATGTAATATAGAATACAAAAACATTAATTAATTATTTTATTATCTAATTAAGGTTTTCAAATAATCCCATGGTTTACCCAATCCAATCATAAGAACAAATAATAATAATTCATGATTCTTTCTGAGGTAATTTTTACATGATCAGTATCTAACTATATAGTAGACTCAGCAAACATCTAGATCCTTGAATATAATAATAGGTGACCCTAAATACACATAGTTCTTCTGGTCTCCCATGATTACATAAGTTTCTATAACTACCTGGCACAATATCCCTAATAAATTTTGTTTGGTGTAGTAGTCCTTAAAGAGGATTCAGATGTTATTTAAGGGAGGTAGATGGAATAACATGTGGTGAAAGATTCATCTTATTAATTTAGATTTCAATTGGTTCTTCTTTATTCATATTTGTGTTGGTATGATGTTTGAGGTTCAAGGTAGTTCATCCTCACTGTAGATGGTGGTCCCAAATTCAATGTTCGATTTTATAATTCAGTTTTTTCATCCTTGTGTACTAGTTTTGGATTTTTGGAAGAGAAGGTGGTGGTGGTTCAGATGGTATAGGGGATTCAATGTTTAGGATTGATAGTCATGATGACGACTGGTCTAGTTTCTATTTACCAATGAAATGGTTTTATGGTAATATTTTTGGGGGTTCAGGGATAGACCATATGTCTTGGGGTGTGGCCTGAACATGATGATGGTTTTCGTGGACTGAGGATTGAATTTTTTTTCTTAATGGATGTTTTGGTTTGTTTTATAAATTTTAATTATTGACTGTATTTGTGGAAGATGACATGGTGGTTGATGAACTGTTAATAATGATTATGACAATTAAGACTCTTTTTAGTCGGCTGCCATTGATGGTTATGATTTTGGTGGATTTTCTAGGTTAAATTATTTCCATTGGGTCTTTGTAATTTTTTTTCAACATGGATTTAATTTTTTTATGATTCACATGTAACCATTATATGTTTTTTTTAATAATTAAATAAATCTGGATTTGGTGGAGGGGCATTACCCTCTAGGGGACATTTAGAAGAAAGAGATTAGTCATATACCATAATCAAAAACTTCTAAAACACACACACACACATATACAAATAAATATATAATGAAATACTATGTGTTACATGAAATTATAGACAATACTATAAAAATTGAATTAAAAACTACAAGTAATAAAATGGAAAAGATGACAGTGATAATGAAACCCGAACATTTCCTGTAATACCTCGACCTATTAATATCCATCCTGATCTCAAATCATCTATTGATTATATGAAAAAAAATATTATATATAAATTGGATGACAATAAGAGTTTACTATGTTAGATCCTCCTTGAATCCCCTCTGGAAAAACATAATGAAAGCATGTTAAGGCAATTGAACAATAGAGTAACAAACTCATCACCAAAACATGGATACTATGTTTTTAGACTAACCATGGATAACTTTCACAAATTATCATATTATCGGGGGATTATAATATAATAATTAACATCATAGGTATCCAACATCTACTTTACCACTAGTTTACTGCACTTCCCCAGCGTCACTGGTCTTGGACCATCTCTCTCTAAAATTGGCCAGCCTTAAGATAGTTGGGTAAGGAATCACCACATAAACCTCATACATAACATCATCAAGTCATCCCATTCACAAATCCACACACACACACATATATATATATTATTAGAATAGTTTCATGGAGACACCAAGGTCATATGATTTGTATCATACATAAGGTATTTTACCTCAAACCATCACAGTTTATACACCATGTAAGGGACCACATGCGGTTAAAGTATATACACATCCTAACTATATAAATTATTTTCATACTATATCCAGTAATATATATGTGTAAAATTATTACAAGAAATAGAAATCCTATGCATACATATATGGGGAAACTAACCATAGTGCATTCCAGCATAGGTAATGTCCAAGAGAAGAGTTAGGTAATGACCCATATTTTTTTATCAATTTAATTTCTATTCCTATGTTATAAAACTCATACATCACATACAAAACCCAATAAAAGAATTATTATCATAAATGAATAATGATATATTTGTCAATAAATAAACCAATAAGAATTCCCAATATTAAAGTGGGATAATAAATAGAAATTAAGATAATAATAATGGAAACTATTTTATCTACTCGATCCAATATACTGATTTCCCTCATGAAAAAAGATATAGAATAAAACATATTGTTAAAAATATAATTTTAGTTATTATAATGAAATTATATTACCTTGGGTAAAAATATATGTGAATTAATACTGAATGAAAAGGTACTAATAATAATGAGGAAACCCATATAAATCTTTCTATTGGAATAATACTCTGTCTGTTTGAATATTATCCATAGCATTAGAGTAGTGTTTAATTGTTAGGAATAATAATATGACCATTAATAACAGTAACCTAAACTATTAAAATATAATTAAAATTTAGGTATCTTCTAAATGAAAATATTATATAATTATATAAATTTATAATTAAAAAAATGTTTTAAAAATGATACATTATGTTTTAGAAATTTTATAAAATGTAAGTGTTTATTTTATATATTATAGTAAATATAATGATTTCAAAGAATATTTATTTCCAAAAAATTGATTCATAAAGTAATATAATTCTGTATTATAATCATAAGATAATTTCATGCGACCATAATTGATTTTTCAATGGGTTATAAAATAGAATAAAATATTATAATCTCTTTTTTCTAATTAAAGATTATTTTATTTAAAATTTAAAATACTCATATTTAGAAAACTATTTTCATAAAAGGGATTTATTTTTTTAAATATACATCTCAAAAAATTGTTACGGTGAATTTTTTTGTATAGTTTTTTTTGCGAATATTGATATATAGTATTTTATGTTATTTGGAAAATACATTATTTTTTGATTCATGGTTGATGTAAGAATGATTATCTCTAAATATTATTCATTATTTAATGTATTTATTGAAATGTATCTAAACTATTGATTTTATTTATCCATAATAATAATATAATGAATATAATAATAATAAAATGCCCCTCTACTCCCTTATAAATACCACCCCAGTCCATCCATTCTCTTCAAACCTTATAAAAATTATATATTGTCTAAATTAAACCTTGTTACACTCCAAATAATCTTACCCACTTTCTATGGTCTTTATTGTCACAATAAAATACCAATTCCATGTTACTTATGGAGTTTCTCAAGGAGATGATATTCAAGAGGTAAAATCTTCATTCTTTCTCTTTTTATTTATTTTATATTATTTAATTTTATTATCCTATACTAACCACAACTATCCAATGTTACATGAAAAATACATTATCATATACACACACACTATAATATAATTTAATTAATGTATTATCCATCAAAAATTATATTCTCTCCTCCTTTAATTCAAAAAATTAAAACATTATCCACGATATGTTAATTCACCATCTTCATGAATGAGAAGTTTTAGATTTTCTTTATTTCCTTCATGTACAGTCGTAAAAAAATTATTTTGATTAAATAATATTTTAATATATATAATATATCTTGTTTCATTTTATGTAACCAATATATAATCACAATAGTAAATAAAATGATACATGTTCATTATGGTAGTAAAAATCTAAAAAATATACAAAACAAATTTCATTAATTTTTTATCTAATGAATCATCAACGTACGAGAATAAAATGATATATAGGACCATTTAAAATTTTGTAAGTATATTAATATCATTTATTTTCACTTCCATATTTTTATTGCAATTAAAAAGAACTCCAATAAATAAACCCAAGGAAACCGACCAAACAACCATGAAACTAACGCTCCTAGAACAATGAGATTAAACATTAAAACTCATCAAAAAGTCCATAAATCGAATTTATAATGTTATAATTATTCATATATATTTTTCATATATTATAAATTAAATTATTGATAATATTAATTTGATTACTGATGTTATTATGTGAAGGTGCATAATATATTTAGACATAAGGTAAGGGATCTCTCTGAACATCCAAATTAACGTTGGGTTATGATTTCTATATCTTTTCCCCAATGTAATTATTATTTATTATTATCTAATTATTCTATATTCTCTATGAAATTTCCATGCATATAAATCTATCCCAATTCATCATTCCATGATTGGAAATACGTAGTTTATAAGGTTCCATTCTAAACTCTTCCTGATAAGGAATCCCAATTAATTGGACGTTTCCCATCTCATACCTATTTCCAAGTATACATCAAAAATTGTTTTTAATCCACCATTATTTCTCTAAAATCACTCATTATATAATGAAAAACTATCTTAGTTCATTTTTGTTTAAAAAAAAAATAATTACTTTTCTTTTGTTAAATGCTCTTCAATCATTCCCCAAAAATATCCCTAAAATAATCATTTCTAAGTTTTATTTAACAATTTTTTTCACATATTCAATTCAGTTGGACATCAGTATACATATATATTCAAATTTTATGATTTTAGAGAAATTATTTAATTTCTTTTTTATGGTTACCATTATGATACATGTAAAGACCATTAAATTTCATGGAAATTTTTTTCATAATTTTTTTTGGAATTTTAAAAGAATGCAGCTTCTGACGGCACCTGATTCCGAGGCCCGGTGTGCCAGGAATCATTTTCCGAAGTTTGGCTCGGGTACGTTCAGTGAACATACGAGTAGGTTTTTCTAAATTTTGAACCGGTGATCAGAATCAAATTCTGAGGGCACCGAGGAAATCGCAGCACCGGTATTTTCTTAGAAACGCCTCTTCTGGAGTTGCATTTTGTCAGTTGTGTTTTTTAATTTTTTGGTTTAATGTTATGAAATAAAATAAAGTTGTGCGACAATTTTAATTTTATTTTTATTTCACTTAAGCCACTTAAAAGAAATTTAAGGCTTCTTAAGCTGAGTTGATGTGGATAAGGTGCGATCCAAAATATCCTACCCTCTTGGTAGGATATTTGTGAGGTGGGGCCTGCACGAGCCCCACCATTTCTTTTCCGCTAAGTAACGCACCTGCAAAAACCCGTCATTATGAAAGTCAACTGACACGTTTTCTTAAATTCTTAACGAACCAATTAATTGGGCGGTTTTCTTCATTGAATTAAATGGGCGGTTTATTTGTTGAAATTAATTCTATGAATTAATTTCATTCGTTTCTTAACCTGCTTAAAATCTGTTGGCGTAATAATAAAATAAGACCAACGCCGACATCTTGAGGATTACACGTTGAGAGACTTTTGACAGAAATTCTTGTGCCTTCACCCACCTCCACAAAGAACGCGAAGAACGCGAAGAAAACGAAGAACGCGAAGAACGCCGTCACCCTTAGAGATTGAAGATTCTTCATCCGAGACATTCTTCCCCGCCCCGATCTTCGATCATCCATTGAGGTGAGAGTTTTCGATTCTTTATTCTCCGTTGTGGTTTTTAACAAAACATGGATTTTATTATTTATAATTAAATATGTTGTTTCTTGGTCCATTGAGTTCGTCGATGCAGCGCCGGATTCCGTGACGACGCGATTCCCTTCCGCGACGACGCAACGCTCCCGCGACGCGACGATCGCCTCCTTCCGCGGCGATCAATTTCCGCGAAGAACGTGCGTGCGACTACTTGATGAGGTAGGGATTTTATTTGGATGTTTTACATTCCCGTGTTTGTTTCCGTTCAAAATGAAGAACCCGGTTCAAGAAAACAATTTTGATTCATTAAAAAAATTGTTTTTGGTTATGTATTCATGTGTTGAATAATTCTCCCGTTGTTATTATCTAACGTGTAGGGTGCGGGCCAAACGAACATGGCCCGACAACCCTCCGTCGTTCTTCGTGGTTGTGCGGATTAGGCGGGCAACGACAAAACGTGATGCAAGGGCAATTTGATGATCCCGTAGTGGATAACGGAACCCGAGAGGATCAACGACGCAGATGGGAAGGAAAACGGACCACCAGAGCAACTCCGGTGGCCCGCGGAAGTCTCCGGCGGCGCGGGTCGCCGCCGGCGGCCAGCGGACCCGTGGCCGCACGGGTCCGGCTCGCCTGCACGGGACGCGGCAGAAGCTGCATCCGCTGTCTCCAGCACGACCCCACGCGGGGCCGCGACACCATCCAACCCGTGGGTGCAGCGCCCCGTGGTTGCTTCTCTCGGCCGCCCGGCCGAGCCGAGCCGGGTCGGGCCATGCCCCGGCTGAATTGGACAAGGTCCAGCCAGGCTGGACTAGGTCGGGACGAGCCGGGCCCAGACCCCCGTCTTCAGACCGTTTTCGGTCTTTTTCACGTAACATGAGCTACGGACCTCAGAACAACACACTGTCATTGGCTACACGATCCTTGGATCGAGATGGTCGTTTCGGTATATTGTACTCAAAGTTTTGGAATACTTTGGGTTTGACCGGGTTGGTTCGTACACAAAACAATCTCGGCCCTCGGAGCGGAATCCCCCATATCTTGAGCTTCGGATGTCCGATTGACTTGTCGTCGACTTTGTTGAATTCCTCTATGTGAGACGGATCTTTTGGCTCACTCCGCCCAAAAATTGGACGCAGGTGGAGTAGAGTCGGGTTTGTTTTTTCTTAGAAACCAACCGGGCCCCTAGGACGGAAAAGCCAATAACTCTCACACCGGGCGTCCGATTGACTCGCCGTCTGCGACCTTGAGTTCCTGATGAGGATACGGAACTTTTGGATACATAAACCTGGACTTTGAGTCAGTTTATGTATCAACCTCTCGGCTCGTGGAGCAGACCCTCCCGAATGAGCTTGCTGTGTGCGGGGACCCTAGTGCTGGCTGCGGCTTCGACGACGACGACTATGCAGATATCCTCAGTGGATTCGACTGCGACGATGATGAAAACCGTACGGGAATCCTCTGTGTTTTCGGCAGTGACTACTATGGTACATCTTGGCATACCTCAACTCCGGACTACATGTCAGTTGATGCATCGACCTCTTAGCTCGTGGAGTGGACACTCCCGGAACGAGCTTGCTGTGTGCGGAAACCCTGGAGCCGGTTGAGACTTGACGACTGCTGATCGAACGACTCAGTGTGTTATGGATAGCCCAGTGGGGAGCTCTTGGTTGTAGCAGCAGACCCACGGCGGAGGAGCGCTTGGTTGTAGCGGCAGACCCGCGGTACTCAACAGAAGGAGTACATCTGGAGGCTATAACAGATGTGTGCTTGGTTGTTGCGGCACAGGGGAGCACTTGGTTGTAGCGGAAGACCGACGAAAGAGGTGCTCTTGGTTTTAGTGGCACAAGGGAGCGCTTGGTTGTAGCGGCAGAACCACGACAGAGGTGCACTTGGTTGTAGCGGCACAGGAGAGCGTTTGGTTGTAGCGTCAGACCCACAACAGAGGTGCGCATGGTTGTAGCGGCACAGGGGAGTGCTTGGTTGTAGCGGCAGACCCACGACAGAGGTGCACATGGTTGTAGCGGCATAGGGGAGCGCTAGGATGTAGCGGTAGACCCACGACGAAGGAGTGCTTGGTTGTAGTGGCACATGGGAGCACATGGTTGTAGCGGAAGACCCACGACGGAGGAGCGCTTGGTTATTGCAGTAGGCCCACAGTACCCGATAGGTGGAGAACTACAGTAGTCAAAGGTAAGAGGAAAGCGTTTGGTAGTAGCGGCATAACCACTATACTTGATGGAGAAGGAGTTTCCCAATATCTTTCGGTTCAGCTTCATGATTGATCCTGTGTAGGTCATTACGGGGGTTAGTACATACCGATCCTTTGTGGGTCCGACGACGTAGATGAATCAGTGGCAACATCTGATCATCTCTATCGTCATTTGAAGAAGTATACCTGGGTGAGCTGAATCATGTGTTACTCTCCTTTGTGGATTGTGTTGAGCTATCCTGTGTGGATTTTAAGTTTTGCATTCCTGTGTGGACTGAGTTGTTCTTGGGCTCGGATGTTGGAGCCGAACGGGAATTGGTGACTTAGGTATATGTATGGGAATATACCTAAGAAGTGTAGGTTGTTACTCCGTGATTGTATCTTCCCTTTTTGGTTTATCCTTTGTAGATTTCGGGAGACCTTCAGGGGTCTCGGGGTCCC
The DNA here is from genome assembly GCA_963277665.1 of Viscum album. Lineage (NCBI taxonomy): Eukaryota > Viridiplantae > Streptophyta > Magnoliopsida > Santalales > Viscaceae > Viscum > Viscum album. The sequence goes on from OY728134.1 coordinate 637,343,079, forward strand.
TACTGAGTAGCTTATACTCACCCCTGCATGGGCTATGCCCGCACTACATTGTGTTGGTTGCAGATGACGGACAACGCTGATCGTAGTGGAGGCTTGCGGAGTAGAACGGTACCTGGAGGTGGACCCCTGGGCGGGACGTACACGGAGCGGACGGCTGGACCGAGGAGCTGTGGAGGCTATCTGTGCTCACCCTTCAGGTGGGACTTCCCGACGATGGCTCGACGCTGTGGCTTTTTCTTTTCAGTTGTTGTTTTCCCCTTTCAGTTGTACTTTACAGTTGGGCTTCTATTTCCATCCCCTTTTACATTCATCATAGCTTGTTACAGTTTGTACTTAGTGTTTTCTCTTTCCTCTTGCTTACTCTGTGGTGGTTGTTTACTTTACCAAGGAAATGCCTTCCCTATTTATCGGGATTTACGCCTTGGTGCTAGTGGCCAGCCCATGGACTATGGAAGGAGGGCTTGGGGTAGTCACGGCACGGGCCCTGAGGACGGGTTGTGACAAATTGGTATCCGAGGTGGTCGGTTCTACCGAAAACTCTGATATTTCATCTATGTGAATCAATTGTGTTTAGCGTATTGGGTGTGGTTATCAGTCCAGGGATCCCAGTGTTGGTGCGGTGGCCGACGTATCCGTACACCAGGACCCTGACTTCTGATTTCCGACTTAATGCACAAAAACATTGATTGCGTGTGTGTTTCAAGTTTTCCTAGTGATTACTTGTGTCAGCTCACCAGGTATACTATTCTAACCATGGCACACCTGTTTCTTTTCAGGATGGCCCCACGACGACAGCCAGCTAGGGTTCCAAGAGTGGAGCGTGATGATAGCCCACCGAGAGACGGGGCCTCGGTACGGGGCTCCTTGTCAGCAGGGGCACCGGCGTTACCTTTACCTGCCGAGCCACCGATGCTTCCCGCCATGACCACTAATTATGCACGTCACCTTGGAGCTCTGCATGTGTTCCACCACCAGCGACAACCCAAGTTTCGTGGGGAGATGAACTCCCAGGCATCCGAGGACTGGCTGGAGGCGGTCGTACGGGTTTTCAGATTAGTGAGGACACCAGCAGATCTTATGGTGGTCCTTGGAGTGAGTCTCCTGCACGCAGTAGCAGGACGATAGTGGAGCTTGATGCTCTAGGTGCACGACGAGGCATCTTTTCTCTGGACGGACTTCGAGAGCCTCTTCCGCTCAGAGTTCATCCCAGCCACCCTCCGTGCGGTGCACATTTAGGAGCTACTACAGCTGCGGCAGGGGGGCATGACAGTAGCCCAGTACGCAGCAAGGTTTACTAATCTCTCGCGCTACTCCACCGATATGGTACGGGACCCGTTCTTCCGGGCCCGTACCTTCGAGCAGGGACTGAGGAACGAGATTTCGTCTTCGATGATCTCCCTCAACATTCCAACTAAGGTTGGGGTGTTGGAGCAAGCCCTCTTAGTGGAGAGTTTCCTTGCTGAGCAGTCTCCAGCAGCAGGACCCACCACTTGCCTGTATGCGGCCGAGTCTTCTGCAGCGGGCAGTAGACAGATGACGTAGGGGACCTAGTGGACTAGACCTACAGGTGGTCGACAGCATGACTCTGGATCATTTGTGCGAGGAACTCGGGGTGGAAAACGACTTTCCATGAGAGGGAAGTTTTACTCCTGCGGCAGGATTGGTCACAGGGATCGCGACTGTCCGACCCGCCATACAGATGACCAGCAGATGAACGAAGGACCCCCAGGCAGAGGCAGAGGTTCGATCAGGGCGGTCCGCAAGGAGCAGGAGGCCATGGAAGGGGAGCTGGCCGTGTAGCTGGAGGTGGACGACGCTTCGGGGTGTTGCCACCACCACCAGCAGGAGGTCCACCCTGACCGCAGGGAGTTGGTGGACATGCAAGAGCTCAGCATCAGGCAGCTGAGGCCTTCGATCATGGAGCTCTGGGAGCGGATGGACAGGAGCGGAACTAGTGGATACGTCCTTTTTACTTCTAGTTCCTTGTTGTTATTGTGTAGTGTCTCTGTATTATGAGCTGCAATAGAAAAAGATGCTTACATTTGTGATGTTTTCATTCATGTCCTCTTTTGTGTTGTTACTAAGAGGTTCCAGTTTAGACTGTTGACTTGACCCTCACTTGTGAGACATCTACTGGAGGAGACCCAGTTACCACACACTGATGCCGACAGCGTGGCTCAACCATTGGAGATGAGAGTAACGGTTGGATCTCTTGGTAGTAGCGTCGAGGCCTTACGACGTCATCCATGGTATGGATTAGAACCATCCATGTCGGGATTGACTGTATTAGGCAATGGAATTGGTTCATCCAGGGGATGAGACCAGATTTCTGTTATCGGCAAAGAAGAAATCTTAGCAGCTCTTGTGGGACCGGAGATGGTCCACGCCACGAAAGAGAAGGTCCATGTCATCCAGGAGCGGATGAGGACAGCTCAGAGCCAACAGAAGTCTTTTACTGATAAGAGGCGGAGGCCACTAGAGTTCGAGGATGGTGACCACATCTTCTTGTGGGTCTCACCTCGATGTTGATTACAGAGATTTGGCCGAAGCGGCGAGTTGTCTCCACACTTTATCGGACCCTTCCAGGTCCTCAGCAGGATTGTCAAGGTGGCTTATCGCCTGGATCTACCACCACAGTTGCGCCGGGTGCACGATGTCTTCTACGTATCTTAGTATAGGAGATACGTGCACGGCCCAAAGTCAATCATTGACCATGAAGAGATGGTCTTTGGTGATGGGGTGACTTTTGCGGAGGGTCTAGTGGAGATCGAGGATCGACAAGAGCGGGTCCTACGTGGACGATCGATTCCACTAGTGCGCTTCAGATGGTAGCTCAGGAACCTCCAGGAGAGAACTTGGGAGCGGGAGGCTCAGATGCGTTCTCAGTACCACCTTTGTATCCCTAAGTTTGTGGTAAAGCATTACGGGGACTTTGAGCCCTCTGGTGGGAGTAATGTAAAGACCTGTAAATTTCAAGGAAATGTTTTTCATAATTTTCTTTGGAATTTTACAAGAATACAGCTTCTGACGGCACCTGATTCTGAGGCCCGGTGTTCCCGGAATCATTCTCTGTAGATTGGCTCGGGTACGTTCAGTGAACGGACGAGCTGGTTTTTCTAACATTTGAATCGGTGCTCGGAATCAAATTCCGAGGGCACCGATGAAATCGCGGCGCCGGTATTTTCTTTGAAACGCCTCTTCCGGAGTTGCGTTTTCTCGGTTGTGGTTTTTAATTTTTTGGTTTAAAGTTATGAAATAAAATAAAGTTGTGGGACAATTTTATATTTATTTTTATTTCACTTAAGCCACTTAAAATCCACTTAAAGCTGCTTAAGCTGAGTTTATGTGGATAAGGTGCTATCCAAAAATATCATACTCTCTTGGTAGGATATTTGTGTGGTGGGGACCGCACGAGCCCCACTGTTTTTTTCCGCTAATTAACGCACCCGTGAAAACCCGTCATTATGAAAGTCAACTGAGGCGTTTTCTTAAATTTTTAACGCACCAATTAATTGGGCGGTTTTCTACGTTGAATTAAATGGGCGGTTTATTTGTTGAAATTAATTCTATGAATTAATTTCATTCGTTTCTTAACCTATTTGAAATCCGTTGGCGTAATAATAAAATAAGACCAATGCCGACATCTTGAGGATTACACATTGAGAGACTTTTGACAGAAAATCTTGTGCCTTCACCCACCTCCACGAAGAACGCGAGGAACGCGAAGAACGCGAAGAACTCGAATAACGCCGTCACCCTCGTAGATTGACGACGCTTCATCCGAGACGTTCTTCCCCGCCCTGATCTTCGATCATCCGTTGAGATGAGAGTTTTTGATTCTTTAATCTCCCTTGTGGTTTTTAACAAAACACAGATTTAATTATTTATAATTAAATCTGTTGTTTCATTGTCCGTTGAGTTCGTCGATGCAGCGCCAGATTCCGCGATGACGCGATGCCCTTCCATGATGACGCGACGCCTTCTGCGATGCGACGATCGCCTCCTTTCGCGACGATCAATTTTCCGCGAAGAATACGCGTGCGACGACTTGACAGGGTAGGGATTTTATTTGGATGTTTTACATTCCCGTGTTTGTTTCTGTTCAAAATGAAGAACCCGGTTCATGAAAACAATTTTGATTCATTAAAAAAAATTGTTTTTGGTTATGTATTCATGTGTTGAATAATTCTCCCGTTGTTATTATCTAACGCGGAGGGTGCGTGCCAAACGAACATGGCCCGACAACCCTCAACCGTTCTTCGTGGTTGTGCGGATTTGGAAGACGATGAAAAAACGTGACGCAATGGCGATTTGATGATCTCGGAGTGAAGAACGGAACCCGGGAGGATCAACAGCGCAGACGGGAAGGAAAACGGACCACCAGAGCAACTCCGGTGGCCCGCAAGAAGTCTCCGCTGGCGCGGGCCGCCACGCCAGAAGTGATGGCGGCGGCGGCCAGCGGACCCGCGGCCGCGCGTGTCCTGCTCTCCCGCACGGAACGCCACAGAAGCCGCGTCCACTGTCTCCAGCGCGACCCCACGCGGGGCCGCGACACCTTCCAACCCGCGGGGGGCAGCGCCCCGCGGATGCTTCGCTCGGCCGCCCGGCCGAGCCGAGCTGGGCCGGGCCGCGCCCTGGCCGGACCGGACCGGGTCTAGCCGGGCCGAACCGGGTCGGATCGACCCAGTTCGGCCGACCCAGGGGGGGTCGGGCAGGGTCAGCCCGGGCCCAGACCCCCGTCTTCGGACCGTTTTCGGTCTTTTGCCCGTAACATGTGCTACGGACCTCCGAACGACGCGCCGTCAGCGGCTACGCAATCCTTGGATCGAGACGGTCGTTTCAGTATATCTCACTCAAGGTTTTGGAATACTTTGTGTTAGGCCGGGTTGGTTCGTACACAAAACCAACCGGGCACTCGGAGCGGAAACACACATATCTTGAGCTTCGGACGTCCGATTGACGTACCGTCAACTTTTTTTAATTCCTCTAAGTGAGACAGATATTTTGGATCACTCCGCCCAAGGTTTGGACGGAAGTGGAGTACTTGCAGGTTGGTTTTTCATTAGAAACAATCGGGCCCCTCGAACGGAAAAGCCAATAACTCTCAGACCGGGCTTCCCATTGACGTGTCGTCTGCGACGTTGGGTTCCTGATAATGACACTGATCTTTTGGATACATCAACCCTGGACTTTGAGTTAGTTGATGTATCAGCCTCTCAGCTTGTGGAGCGGACCCTCCCGAACGAGCTTGATGTGTGCGGGGACCCTAGTGCTGGTTGCGGCTTCGACGACGACGACTGTGCAGAGATCCTCAGTGGATTCGACTACGACGATGATGAAAACCATACGGGAGTCCTCTGTGTTTTCGGAAGTGACTACTATGGTACATCTTGGGATACGTCAACTCCGGACTACATGTCAGTTGATTCATCGACCTCTTAGCTCTTGGAGTGGACCCTCTCGGAACGAGCATGCTGTGTGCAGAAACCCTAGAGTCGGTTGAGACTTTACGACTGCTGATCGAACGACTCAGTGTGTTACGGATAGCCCAGTGGGGAGAGCTTGGATGTAGCGGTAGACCCACGGCGGAGGAGCGCTTGGTTGTAGTGGCAGACCCGTGGTACTAAATAGAAGGAGTACCTCTGGAGGCTTTGACCGAGGTGCGCTTGGTTGTAGTGGCATAGGGGAGCGCTTGGTTGTAGCGGCAGACCCATGACAGAGGTGCGCTTGGTTGTAGCGACACAGGGGAGTGCTTGTTTGTAGCGGCAGACCCACGACAGAGGTGCGCTTGGTTGTAGTGGCATATGGGAGCACTTGGTTGTAGCGGAAGACCCACGATAGAGGTGCGCTTGGTTGTAGCGGCACTGGGGAGCGCTTGGTTGTAGCAGAAGACCCACGACAGAGGTGCGCTTGGTTGTAACGGCATAGGGGTGCACTAGGTTGTTGCGGCAGACCCACGATGGAGGATATATTGGTTGTAGTGGCACATGGGAGCCCTTGGTTGTAGCGGAAGACCCACGACGGAGGAGCTCTTGGTTGTAGCAGCAGGCCCACAGTACCTGATAGGTGGAGAACTACAGCAGTACAAGGTAAGAGAAAAAGTGTTTGGTTGTAGCGGCATAACCACTGTACTTGATGGAGAATGAGTTTCCCAATAGCTTTGGGTTCAACTTCATGATCGATCCTGTGTAGGTCATTGCAGGGGTTAGTACCAACCAATCCTTTGTGGGTCCGATGGCTTAGATGAATCAGTGGCTACTTCTGATCATCTCTATCTTCATTTGAAGAAGTATACCTGGGTGAGCTGAATCCTGTGTTACTCTCCGTTGTGGATTGTGTTGAGATATCTTGTTTGGATTTTAAGTTTTTCTTTCCTGTGTGTACTGAGTTATTCTTGAGCTCGGATGTTGGAGCCGAACAGTAATTGGTGACTTTGGTATATGTATGGGAATATACCTAAGAAGTGTAGGTTGTTACTTCGTGATTTTATCTTCCCTTTGTGGATTTCGGGAGACCTTCGGGGGCCTCGGGGTCCCTACTGAGTATCTTATACTCACCCCTGCATGGGCTATGCCCACACTACGTTGTGTTGGTTGCAGACGACGGACAACACTGATCGTAGTGGAGGCTTGCGGAGCAGGACAGTACCTGGAGGTGGACCACTGGGAGGGACGTACACGGAGAGGACGGCTAGACCGGGGAGCTGTGGAGGCTATCCGTGCTCACCCTTCAGGTGGGACTTCCGGACGACGGCTCGACGTTGCGGCTTTATCTATTCAGTTTCTGTTTTCCCCTTTCAGCTTTACTTTACAGTTGGGCTTGTATTTCCAGCCCCTTTTACTTTCAGCATAGCTTGTTATAGTTTTTACTTAGTGTTTTCTCTTTCCACTTGCTTACTCCGTGGTGGTTGTTTACTTTACAAATGCAATGCCTTCCCTGTTTATCGGGATTTACGCCTTGGTGCTAGTCGCCAGCCCCTGGCCTATGGAAGGCGGGCTTGGGGTAGTCACGGCACGGGCCCCAAGGATGGGTCGTGACAATACACCCTTTTTATTATGCCTTATGACATGGTTATGAAACACACTTCTTTTCATGGATAAACTTATGTGTATTCCACATGTTTGATTATCTATGTGGGAAACATATGCATGAACATGTTATTATGGGTGTTCATATATATAACTCCAATATATTGGGTACTATTTACTCTCATTAGATGTCATGTATAGGATTTGGGAGTAAGCCTAATCCTTTACGGGACATTATCCACTATGTGATATAGTCTTGGCAGTTTTCATTGACTCATGTTTTATGTAATGTTTTATGTTGCTCATAAACTCCTAGGTTGCAAATATTACATTATTTAATGTTATAAATCTTATGATTCTATATTTTTATTCATGATTAATTCCACTAATTATCATTTTATTCCTTCTAACCCATATTCCAATTTGTATCCAAATTATTATTCCCTTATTGGTTCATTTAGCTTATCCATTTTATTTATATATTTCCTAGGTTACCCTATGAGTTATTAGAGCACAAATATAGTCAGGATCTCATTATAGTGATTAAAAAAATGATGATTTATTTTAATTTCATTTTTTCTAATTATGTTCTTAATCTTATAATGTCACAAGACATTTGAATCCTTTTTTTTATTTTATGGTTAATTATTCTAAATATAATTTAATAAAATTTTATAATAGATAGGTTCACTATAGTTGATATCAAATTTTTATTTAGTTATTTTCTTGTGTATTAGAACTAAAAAATAATTTTATAAACCCTAAGGATAATACTATCACCATTTATAAATCTTTATTAAAACCTATATAATAATAAGATAGGATATAAATTTTATGTTTATTCTTCTATGTTCAATGTTTCATTTTTTACATGATTATTAGTTATGTATTCAAGCCCGATGAATTTATTTTTTATTTTTTAGTTAATGTGTGGAAATAGGATAACCCATGCCCACAGTAAATGTGATAGGTAATGTGATGATTTACCTGATGATAATCCAAATATGATGGGAAAGAGAGCTCATAACTTCATGATAGTATTAGCTCAACTAGATCATGTTATGAATAATAACATGAATCATGTGGAATAACCTCATTCTCAAATGAAAGATCATGTTGTGTTAGAATCCTATACGAATCAATGTCCCCTATCATTAGTGGATGTTTGGATACCCTCATTTCAAAACAATGGATTTACTCCATTGAGATAGTATTATATATCCTTCTGTTCTCATAAGATGATAAATTCGTGCTAGAGGACTATAATTTGGATGGGGAAGTTGAATTTTGGTGGAAACTAATAAAAAATACCATTTATTAGGACGAAATTGATTATATGTATTGGGAAGGATTCATGTAAATATTTTTCAATTATTTTTTTCCTTGAACTATCTATCTTAACATGGAGAGGGAGTTCCTCGTACTAATGAAAAAGGTTGATGAGTCTACAGGGATATATAAGGAACACATAAAAAATATTTCATGATATGACTCTGGATTTTTCATAGAAATTTAATGTAATTTTGAACACTTTTTTGGTGTATTAGTGATGAGTCTATGAAATGTGTTGGAAATTTAATCCTTTGAAATATATTACTATATTGTTCATTATTTCCTTAATCATCATATAGAGATCAGTGATTCTCAATGTTCTCATGGGATCGAAGATATAAAAAGTCAAATTGAGTTTAATATGGGAGGATCAGAAGACAAATATCATAATGGAATGAAAACTCAATATACCATCAAATGTGTGGGAATAAACATCCAAGGATCTATCCAAAAGGTACCTGTAGATTCTTAAAATTTAGAAGTTAGGGCCATCCAAGTAATTATTGTTGAAGTTATTTAAAGAATCCCATTAAAATAGATGAATAGATGAATATTCATATCAACAATAAATCTACAGTGAAGTATTTCTATAGAAAGAAACAAGGTTATTTTTTGAACCAATGCCTTAAGCCATGGATTTTTGAAGTAAATAAACAATAACAACCTCTAAGGAATAAAAGAAGGGAATATGATGTCACTAAAATTGAGGTGGATCCCATGAATGATCTAGTGATAGGTATTCTTGTTGTTCATTCAAAAATAGAGAATGCTCTATTTTATTATATTTCTATATATTCATTCATACCTTTCATGTTTTGTAGAACTTTGCACACACCACCTCAAAATCTGAAGTCTGATTTATCAATGAGAATATAAAATAAGGAAATTATTGCATATAATGAATATAACTCCACCGAAATTATTTTTTGTAGAATGAACCATACATACATTATTTTATTAATTTTTATGGTGGACTTTGATTCAAGTTTATGAATGGATTGGTTATCTTTATACTAAGACAACATTAAATATCAGGAAAGGGAGATCACTCAGGATACTAAAGGTATGCTTCAATTAATTAAATGTTTTAGGATGAGGATAACACTTTTTGGGAATCATCTTCTCAATTATGGATATTTTTTTTTGTAAAAAAACATATCTAGCTCCAAATATTGTGAACAAATATTGGATTATGAACAATGACATTCCCATTTTGAGGGAATATTCAAATATTTTTCCTGAAGAATTGAATTATCTTCCCCCTACCCTAGAAATTGTATTCTCAATTGACCTTATATCAGTATATCTACATGTATCAAAGATTCATTATAGGATGGCCACCATTGATTTATAGTAAATGAAGAATCACATACAAGAGAACCATGAAAAGGGTTTTATATGACCGAGTGATTCACCATGGGGTGCGCTAGTATGCTTTGTCTAGAAGAATGTGGTGTCAATGCACCTCTTCCTTGATTATCATGAGCTCAAAAAAATCATGATAATGAAAAAGTATCCCCTACCACAAATAGAAAACATCTTTTATTATATACCTATGGAAAAGTATTTCTCTATGGCAGACCATCGACCCGGATATCATAAATTAATGGTGAGAATGTAATATATTCCAAATAACACCATTCAAATACGGTATGGACACAATTAGTTCATAATGATTACCTTCATATTCAATAATGATCAATAGATTTCATGTACATAATGAATAGAGTCTTTAGAGATTACCTTGAAAATATTTTTGTTAATCCGTTTATAGGATGTTATGATAGACTCCCAGAGCATGTAGGATCATGTGGATCTTTTAAATACATTGATAAAGACATTGAAAATGGAGAAACACTATATAAAGTATAGAAATTTGGAGTTCTAAATGGAAGAAGTATCATTCTAGGGACATGTTATCACTAAAAAGGGAATAACTAAAGACCCTTATAAATAAAAGGAAATTGAGGAGTGGCCCTAACTAAAATCTATAAAAGAGATCAATAGTTTCCTCATTTTAGCTAGGAATTACTGATGATTTTTGATGAACTTATCATCATTGTAAAACCCACAAACCATATCAATTCAAAAGGGATTTATGTTTTTATTGACAATGTAATATGAAGACTACTTCAAAGAGTGTTAGAAAAGGCTTATCACTACATGAGTACATACACTACCAGCAAGTGGGAAAATCATTGTGGAATATAGTGACATTTCCAAGAAGGTATTAGGCTATGTACTGTGGAAAATGATAAAGTGATATCCTACACCCGAAGGTAGTTTAATTCTCAAGAGAAAAAATATAACTCAAATGATCTGGAGTTGGTGGTTGTGGGTTTCTTATTGAAAATATAGCGACATTATCTTTATGGGGACAAGTGTGAGATATATATAATGATTATAGGTGCTATAAATATATATTCACACAAAAGAATATTAATATAAACCAATAAAGATGGTTATATCTAATCAAAGAATATGATTTAACTATACACTACTATCATTGAAAGGATAATAATGTAGCTGATTCTCTTAAAAGAAATGATCCTTTCACTTTATTCATGATGTTGATTGAGAAAGACCCTATATTTATGGATATTCAAAGGATGGATTTGGAAACCATAATAGAGGAGAATAAATAATCACTTTCTCAAATTATATCCCAACCATCTATCCCAAGGAAGGTTAATGAGGGAAAAAGGGGTGATCTGGAGCTATAAAATAATGTTAAATAAGTAAAGGATGGGAAGTTACGTGAGTTCCATATTGATATTGATGGTGTGATTCTTTTTGGAACATGTCATTGTGATCCATTATAACCTTAGATAAATAATGAGATATTCTATAATTTACATAGATCATATTTCTATATCCAACGTATAAGTTCAATGATTTATTATCATGTTTGAGAGAATTTATTGAGGGACTACACAGGGAAGGATATTGTATATTGTATATCACATTTTATTACAGGTCAAAAATTTATAGAAGAGTGACAAAAGTTCAAAGGGATGATGAAACCATTTTCTATACCCATGTGGAAATGGATGAATGTCAATACGAAATGTGTCCCTTATCTCCCATGTACATACAAAGGAAATAATGTGATATGGGTTGTGGTGGATCAACTCACATTGACTACCGGAATAATTTCTATTTCAGATGATTTCTCTCTTAAACAACATTACAAGATCTATGTAAAGGAAGTGGAGAGGCTGTGTGCGGTTTAAAATTTGATCATCTAGGATCATGACACAAGGTTCACATCTATGTTTTTGAGAAGTATTCAACATTGTTTGAGTAAGGAATTTAATTTTTGTGTTTCCTTTAAACCCCAGTTGATGACCAATCTAAAAGAACTATTTAGATGCTCAAGGACATTCTAAGAGCCTAGCTAATGTAATTAAATGTTGAATGGAATCAACATACCCCATTGGTTGATCTCTCATATAAAAATATTTACCAACCAATTATTCAAATGGATATTTATAATGCTATATATGGGATGTGATGTTGAACTCTAACATGTTATGATGAAGTTGGGGAATTGAAAGCTACTCGTATATGATCATTTATAAGAATTGAAAAATGAAGTTTCAAGCCATCCAACAACATATAAAATTAACAAATTGTTAGAAAAATAGTTATTCTGACAACCATAGAAGGTACGCGGAGTTCAATGTTTGGAATAATGTATTCTTTAGAATATGGCCATATAAGAGAGTCAAGTGGTTTGGGAAGAAATAAAATCTTATCACATGGTAAATTGGCCCCATTGTGACCATTTATCACATAAGAGTAGTTGACTATTAGCTTAAACATCCCCCAAGTATTGATCACATTTTTGACGTGTTCCATGAATCACTCCTAAATTAGTATATACCCGATTCCTCACATTTAATGAATCCAGAGCCAGTACAAATGGAGAATCAACTCTCTTTTGAGAGGCACATTGTAATTATTTTGGACGGTATAGGCAAGGTTCTACCTAAAAATCCACTCAAATAGTCATGGTACATTGATGAAACCATAAGTATGAACGATGAAAATGGGATTTACTGGAATCAATGATGTAGATATACCCTCACTTGTTTTTCCCTTAATATATACAATGTAATTTGAATGGAGAAATTTCATAAAGGGGGAAGAATGTACTGACCCATAATTTTTATCAGTGGAATTTTCCTTCTTATGTTATAAAATACGTACATCACATAGAGAACCCAATAAAAAAATTATTCTTATAAATGAAGAATGATACCATAGTAGATAAATTAAGTAATAATAATTCCAAATATTACATCATGAAAATAAATAGAAAAATAGATATAATAATGGGAAATTTGGATTTTCTCAATCCACTTGAACAATCGCACCAACGAAACAATATATAGAAATAAAAGATAATGTTAATAATATAATATTAATATTGAAGATAAAAGTATATATCCTTGGAATAATTTATATGCATATTAATAATTAATGAAAGGGAACATATAGTGTGTAGGAAACCCATTATAATTAGACCATTAAAATAGTAATCTGACTATTTGAATAGTTACCTAACCATTGAAATGGTATCTGACAATTATGAATAGAAATATGATTATAAGAATAGTAAACATACCAATTAATGTATAAAAAAACTAAGTATCTTATAAAATATAATATAATTATACCAATGTATAAGTTAATAAATGATTTAAAATGATAAATTAAGCGTTATATATTTTTTTTAAATGTAAATGTTTATTTATAATTTTATAATTAAAATATTTATTTAAAATAAAATTTATTTTAATAAAATTGATTCATAAATTAGTATTATTTTTGTATAATAATAATAATAATATAATTTTATGAGACCTTAATTAATTTTTCAAATGTTCAATTTTTTTTAATGATAAAAACAATATTATTTTAATAAATAATGATTTTTTTGAAAATATAAATGAATAATATTTAGAAAATTATTATCATAAAATTTATTTCTTTTTCAAAATATTCATGTTTAAATGTTTTTATGCTGATTTTTTGGAATTTTTTTAAAACAGTTGAATTTTTTGTGAATAGTGAAATATAGTAATTTATAGAATTTTACAAATACTTGACTTTTAGATCCATAGATGATGGTTGTATGATGTACAAAATATTTTATAGAACTCTATATTCATATTTAATTAATTTATTTAAATGTATCAACATTGTTGTTAGTTTTGATCCAAAACAACAAACTAATGACTATAATAATAAAAAACATCCCTCTCCACCCCCAATAAATACCAACCCTCACTACCACATCTCCTCACACATTCTATGCCTTAAATAGTTTCGAAATTGTTCTAAATAACGCTTCTGAGAAACATTCCTATGTCCTGATATTTGAGGTCTCAATAATAGGCGAGTTCTAATTTCATTAAATAGGTTATCTAGGAGAATATATTCAATATATAAAATCATCCTTCTTTCATATTTATTATATAATATTATATTTTCATTTCTAATCCTATCCACACCACCAATATCCAAAGTGAAAAGATAACTCTTGTATCATATATATATATATAATAGTTTATTATTATTTTAATTGAATACCCATCTAAAATTATCCTATCTCCTTCTTTAATTCTAAAAATGAATACATCATCTGTGACATATCAATTCACCACCTTTGGGGATGAAGAGTATTCATTTTTCATTACCAACATCAAGGATTGTCATAAAACTATTATTATTGTAAAATAAGATTTCAATATATATAATATAACTTATTAAATTTTTTAGAACTAATATATAAATATAATATTGAAGAAAATGATACCGGTTCATGATGGATGTAAAAACTACCTTAATAAACGAAATAGTTTTCATTAATGATTTATCTAACGATTCAATGTCATATGAGAAAAAATGATATATGGGACCATTTATTAAAATGTAAATATATTAATTAAATTTATATCCACATATGCTATCTTCATTACTTTTTCCCAGAACTCCCATAATTAAAGTCAGTGGAACAAACCATAATACTATGAATCAAACGATCATAGAACAAGGAAATTAAATATTATAACTCATTGAAAATTACATAAATGAACTAAATACATATATAATAAACCAAATATATTATGAATATTTTAATAATTAAATTATTAATTAATATATATTTTTTATCTATGAGATTATTTGAACATACAAAATATATTCATACATAAGGTAAGGGATCTCTCCGAACCTCCAAATTACCTTTGGGATATGCTTTCTCCATTTTAACACAATTTAGTTATTCTGTAATATTATATAATTATTATTTATTATATATTTATATCCCAATAACATAAATCTTTCCAAATACGTGTTCCCTTGATGGGAAATTCATATTTTATAATGTTGCCTTCTCAATTATTCCCAATAAGAAATCCATATAAAATGGAATTTTCCCATTTATTAACTATTTTCAACTAGACATAATAATATATTTTCATCCACCAATATTATTCTAAAATACCTCATATTTACATGAAAATTTTTCTTTGTTTATTTCTGGTTTTCTACAAAAAAATGCTCTTCCTCTTTAATGACTCTTAAATCATTGCCCATAATCTACACAAAAGTATCTCATTTAAAATGTTTCAAAAAAAGTCTTTTCATGTATTCCCATCAATTGGAAATCATTATTCATGATCTATTCTTATTTATGATTTACTATAAATGATTTAATCCCTTATTTCATGGATACCATTATGATAGACCGTTTTTGTTAATCCTTATATCATGAATATGAAACCCACTTCTTTCCATGGGTAATTATTATGTTTATTACTAATGTTTGATTCTATATGTGGAACACATATGCATGAACATGTTATTAAGGGTTTGCCTATGTAGTTATCCAATGCATTTTTCATTGTTTGGTCTCATGAGACATCATTTATGGGATTAAGTAGTAAACCTAATCCATTATGGGACATTGTTTCGATGTGATATAGTATTGTAAGTTAGCATGGACTGATTTTTATTTTATGTTGTATGTTGATTCCTCATTTCAATGTTTCCTTGATCATATGATTCCATATTCTATATGTTATTCTTCATTATCCATATTCCTGATATATTTCCTTAACGATACCATTTTATGCCTTCTAAGTCTTCTTCAATGCATTATTCAGATGATTATTCCCTTACTAGAAAATTTAGATCATCCCTTTTGTTTATGTATTCTCCAAGCTACCCTATATAGTTATAGGATTTCAAATGGAGTTATGATATCATTATGGAGATTAATAAAATGAATTTTTATTTTAGTTTCTTGTTTTATAATTATGTTCTAATCTTCTTAAGACACTAGATGGTTGATCCTAGGTTAGTAATTTATGTTTAATTATTCATAAAATATTGTAATAATTTATGAAAAATATAGGTTCACTATAATTTAGGGTCCATAAGGGGTAGTCATCCATCTATCATACCACTAGGGTGTTACGGAAAACACCCTCCTATATTCTACTAGGTGTTAGTTTCCTAAACCGACCTTTTTGGGGTTGTGTTGAAATCAAAAAATAAAAAGGATATAATATATCTCAAAACAACACAGTAACAATCACATAATCTCACACTCAACTAAAACTAGAATCACTCAGACTCCCAACTACCACTACTATGACCATCTATCCAATAAGAAATCAACCATTTAATGAGTTACATTAATTAGATGATTAATTTTTTACATTTTATATCTATTAGTTAATTCAATTGACATTACTTAATTATTAAGTGTTATCCAAAATTATATTACATTAATCATTAATAAAAATTCCATGCCCTCCAATAATAATCAAATCTTAGTCCATCGTATCTCAATATTGACATCTTTTAACTTTTTCAAATTATAAACACCCACCCCATGGGTTAAACATTTATTAATTTATTAATAAAATCAATACTTATCTATATACTCTATGAAAACTATATTAATCTACCATTAAAAGGAATCATTCAACCAAGAACATCTAGCCACATCATGTTGTAGGGAAAGGAATACAGATAAACAATCAACCTAACCATCTACTATTAAATAGATTAAAAAATGAGTACACCACCACTCAACATCACATCAATGGTAAATCCCATATTAAAACCATTCTCTCATCTCCAATTCCATCACAGACACCCAAATTCATATCCCGATGTATCTTTACATCATAGGAATTAACTAATTCCACATCAATCGGGTCTCACTACCTCCAAAAAACATCATCCATCTCATGAATATCCTTCCCAAACCCACATCACTAATGGGCCTCCCTTCCCTATATCATCATCCATTTAAGTATCATCCATTTCAAGCTCTCATAAAAATAAATTATTAATGAAAAAATCATTTACAATCGGTAAAAATGGAAATTAAAATAAGGAATCCAACCTCCACACATAAAGAATATCCCACAACTCTAAACACTAGGCACTCAACCATCTCATGTAGATGGTAAAATTTCTCCATAAAATTTATCTTATTTACAAAACTGGTTCTTATTCCATTTTGAATTTACTGATTCATTAATTAATGTTTCCGAATATAGGTAAACTAAGGCATCATGCTATAAAAATCTATAAATATAAAAACATGATATTATAATTTAAAATCTGTTATTTCAAACTACGATAAGTACCATTATCATTTAACATTCCTTTTATTTATTACCAATATGTATAAAGATACATAACTTTTCTATTACATTTTTAAAAGTAATATCGTATTTACTTACACTTTAATACTTAAATAAATTTTATTATCATCAAATCAACAAAATTATTAAATTACAAAAAATTTTCTTAATCAATTATTCATAATCCAATTAATCATCAATTAATTATTGGTTTATGTTATTTAACAATTTCAACATGCTTGTCCAAGAATATAAAAATTATACCAATGCATTGTAAATATATCAAATTATCTCTAAAATGAAGTTCAAACCCATCATAATAGTTTAAAGTAATAATATCAACATGCAATTTCATTCTAATTTCTTTAATCATGATAGAAATTATTAGTTCCCCTTAATTTACAACAAATGGGACAAATCATGATCAATTTATAGTTGCACTTAAATAAAATAATGGAAGTAATAAATCCACTACCTCAAATGAATCAATTGTATTTTCCTGAGAATGGGACAATGTTGTGGATCCTGGTCAACACTCCCACTAGATGTTGTATCCATACAAGGAAACTGTAGAAAATATGCACCAAAATAACCTATAATACCACATTAGAAAGAGTACTGATTAGGATAAATATCATGGAGAGAAAAATAGGATGAAATGAGACTAACCATAGTGAATATACTCGAATCTAAAGGAATATTATACCTTGGATCACCTTGAATCGAAGATATCAGATCAAAAAGAAATCCTCGATGAAGGAATTAAAAAATTAATAAATCATGGCTATTCGATCTTCGGGAATCGTGAGATGGGTATTGGGTTTTGGGAAAAATAAATCCCCCATTAAACTTATAATACATGCTGCATAATTCATTTACACAATGTTTAATGTTTACATTTCAAGTAAATTTTATGTTTCAGATCTCACCAAAAGACACATCACCTTAAACCATTTAATGATGAATAAATAAAAATTGTTTTTTATCCCCTGAACTAGTCTTACAGAATTCACTATCTACACATACACAATGTTTAAATGTTACATGTGTTTTAATCCCCTGTTTTCTAACATTTTAATAGTCAATCCCCTCTAGACATATCTCAAGCCACCTAAAAGGACTAAAAGTTTTGAATCATGGAAGGATTTGTACATCACATATATGGGCCCATAAAAATATACGTTCATCTATTATAAATTTCCATGAACCATGTTAATGTATTAGAAAATGATTCATTTATATGTATAAAAAACTATCTAAACCATGTTTGATCATATCTAAATTAATATTTATTACATTTTCTATTCATTAATTCGTTAATTCATTGATATTTTATATTTCATTATTCTTTTTCATGTATAAATTCGATTAAATTTACTTATTTCTAAACCACAATGCCAGGAATTCATTTCATTTAAATTTAATTTAAAAGGAGAAAAATCAGTAGGTGGAAATTTTTCATCCTTTTTAGTAGTAGCTTTATAGTCATGCATATAAATGATCCACATGGGATTGAAAATTTATATAATAAAGGTGACATATCTGTCTTCAAATAATCATAATTTATACTATTAAAACGGGATAACTATCCAATGAGTGTCATTTGAAAGAATCATGGATGAAAAAATCCAATAAAAAAATAAAAGTTCAGAAATATTTGATTCGTGATTTGAAAAAATATAAGATCTGAGAAGGTTGAAAGACAATAAATAAGTTAATATTACTTAAGAAAATTAAATCTGTCTTAATAAATAAATTATGTATGAGAGGATAACTTGAAAGAGGTGGGATGTGAATTATCATTTTAGAAAAAAATGTAATAATTAATTTTTTAAAGCCTATAGACATATTTTTAAAACATTGATGATAATTATTTTTGATACTAGAAATAATAAAAATTAATATTTGTAAATTAAAATATAATGTATAATAGATTAAGAATATATTATTAGAAAAGAGAAATCATATAATTAAAATGAAATCAAATATATAATAATTGATCATAGTGGGAATGAAAATATTATATGAATTGATTTATGAATGTATAAGTGATGAAATATTTAAAATATAAAGGTATCGTGAATAAAATTACATTATTAAAATTATTTGACAATGGAGTTCTATATAAATTCATTGATGAACCCCTACATATCCTAGGCCAATGTTATGAGTATTTATCGTATTAGTGTGTTGTATTTAACAACATGAATGATACAAAAACACCCTTTATTTTTATTTGGTTAAATAGAGAAACTAGAATTCAACCATCCATATCTTTTGTATTGATGTATCTAGATACTTGAAACAAATAACCCCTATCCTTTAAGCAGTTTTGGAAATAAAATCGATTTATTATCTTTAAAATGTAGTGAAATCCAAAATAATGGAATTATAAAAGAAAGATATGATATATATAATTAATCAAATTTATGATTGTAATTTAATATATTATATATATATAAGAATAATCAATATGAGAGAATAATTATTATAAATAAGATGGATGCCATAATTTACAAATGTATGTACACTTTTGGAATTGAGAGAAATTTGAATAATAAGATAAAACTAATTGGCCTAGATCTTTTTGATAGTGAATCACTGTATAGAATCCAATGTTATCAATAATATTCTGTAATCAATTTAGGGTAAATAATGTAATATGGGATCAATTCATGGAATCATTTACCATAATAAATACATACTGTAATAACTGGTCTGGAAACCACTAGATATCTGGTATCATCCACTAGGTAGCTTGTGGACTTACTGCTAATTTCCATATTTTTTAGATCCCACTAGCTATCCAATAATCATACACTAGCTATCCCCAAGAATATTTCTATATGGATGCCTCTGTTCATTAGAATCAACTAGACTATCACTCCCCACCTGGTAGTAGATAGAACTATTATAGGAACTCAACTTTTTCCAACATGGATTCGGCTAGATTGTGTAGCTTGTAGTCCATCAATATCTATTTTTTCCTTCTAAACATCCTTCATTTACTATTTTTTCAACTACACCATCCTTTTATTATTTCAACATATGTAAATATCCATCATGAACCGTAGAAAATATTTCATCAAGATCCTTCCAATAATCAATATCCATTCATTTTGTTCATAAATTTCATCTCATGTAATGTTTTAAAAAATTACATTCAACCATGAAAATGTAATCACTAGAAACACTAAAGACTATTTATAATCAATAATACATAACAATATTAAAATCTAAAAATATATATCATTTTTTATTTAGAAATTTCCAATATATTATTTTTCTAAATAAAAAAATTTATTTATAAAATTGTGAATGTTTTAGCTGCCTATTATATTCTATATTCTTCAACATAAATGACAATGTATGGTATTATCGGCGGATGATTCTGATATAATGTAAAATTTTGATCATATCTAATCTAAACCCTCTTTTAAAAGTTACATATTTCCAAAACATAAGACTTAAATCAATGTTTCCATATTCATTCACAAACACCATCAGTGTTCTAGGAGATCATTGTGGTTGAGCGGTGGAAACCCGGCAATGATAAATCATAGAAAATTATTAATAAAATCATTTAATGATAATAATTATAAATATTACAAAAAATTCATATAATTTTTAGATAATGTAATATAATGTTATGTGATCCTTCATTAATAAATCTCTTTACTTGCTGAAGTTGAATTCTATCAGGGTTTTTATTCAGTATGATGGTTTGAGAATGTGTCAATGATTTATATCTTCCACAAATTACTATAACAATAATGTTTTTTCATTGATATTTATAAATGATTCATGAAATATGTGTTTATTTAAATCATCAAATTTTTATCTTTGCAACACCCTCAACTATTCTCTTAAAAACAGTCTAAATATTCTGTATTCCCTTTTCATTATTAAACTCACCCCCAAAAAATGAAATTCCACCCCATACCAAGCTTTGAAATGTTAATGTATGCTGATATTATATCAATTATAATTACTATCATAATCCCATTATAGTATAAAATCATACAAGTTCTGCTATGAAATTATAAAGGCATGTTGATCCTAATTTTAATTTCCAATTAATGGTAGTGGAGACATACGTAAAAAATATGACATGTGTGAATCCAATTAAATACCACACCACCATGGGATTTTATTATAGGTAATATTCAATGGATATGTTATGGGTTCCGCAATCTAATATTTGATGGGTATACTCAGATCCTTCAAATGAGGTTTATCCCATGATCTATGTATCTGAGATGAGATTTAGTGGTGTATATGTAGATTTTGGAATATCTAGGGATGTTGGGATTCATGGGAAAAAATGATGAAACATATAGGTGGTGAAGAAGATAAAGTAATAATGGGGGGGAAATAGTGATAGAATTTTAGGTATTATATAATTATGTTCACTATGATAGATAGTGTATTTATATAATAAAATACATCCACATGTAGTAAATTTTACCTCATTCACCTCATAGAAATATCCCATAGAATTGTAAGGAATCACCTACAGAATAGTGTATAAATGATATATTACAATTCTCAATTATATTTAGTTCTAAACATATCACATAATATTTTGGATTTGGGGTGGAATATGGTCATATACCTTGATAATCACAAGTTTTCATTCTGATTGTGAGACATTACATTGGGATAAGCAAACCTATATATATGGGAAGAATATTGACAATTTGAATGAAGACAGATAAGATGAGATCACATTGTTTCATTTTTTATTCATCCCATAACCCATGCCATCTTGGTTTCTATATTTTCTTTCTATCAACCTTCATGGAAATCTGATTTTGTATTATGTAAATTTCCCAAATTTAAAAGTTTTTGTAAAATATTTCTTTATATTATGTACAACATGATTTTATATATTCATCAATAACCATTATTGGTTTATTTGTATATTACTTATTTGAATAATCTATTACTTTAATTCCATAATCATGTTTATTCAATAGATATATATTTCATTTTGTGTCTTATAAATATTATTTATTTAATTTTTTCCAAAGTATATATTTAATATTTTAATATATTAAATATTTTTTATGTGGTGTGAAAATTTTATATTTTATTATTTGAAACCAATAAACTATACATTAATCTTATATTATGTTCCATGTAATCATATTTTGTTTCCTAAAAAACCTATAAAAACATGGAAATTGACATTATGACAATATAAATGATGACCTATATATTATGGTTCCTCTGTCTCAGAAAATGTGATATTTTTTTACAAATTTTATTACATTATTTCTATCTACTTAATTATTATATCCTTCTTTATAATATCTAAAATAACTAAAATAACTTTATATATCTTTAATTAATTGACATATATGAGTGGAATTGTTGAAAAATATGGTAATTACATAAAATAATTATATGTGAATTAGTTTTTTGATATAATCACCTGAAACATACATTATTATTTATAATATATGAACACATACCTATAATTTCCCTATTGTACATATATATTAAATAAAATATAATTTCAAATTAAATTATAATTTGAGTGTGTGTATGATATTCATAATTTATTTTTTATTATTCACAACATGTTTCACAATTTACTAGATTTTTATTATAATTTCAAAATATCTTAAAAAAAATTCAAATAAATATATCCAATTATAATTGAAAATATAGATAAAATGTTGATAGATTAAACCATGAGAAAAAATAGACCAATACACCTAAAACTACTACTAAAACATATTCATTACATATATGCATTGATACCAACTAAAGAACCCAAACATAATATTCCATAATTTTTTGTTAATTACATTCCCTATTCAATCTTTAGAGTTTTAAAGAGTTATGAATAAATCATAACTAAGAAAACACATATCTTTTCCATCTTATGGACAATTTTTTAATTATATTCATCTTTTACTAATAACCATTCAACATATCCTAAATATTTCTCCACATATGATATACTATTAATCATATCATATGTCATATTTTATGTTATATCCATGGGTAAGAGAATAATAAAAAGGTGATATCAAACATGAAGTTAGGGGTAGTGTATAATATAAAAAATTATAGAATAAATAACACAAGAATAATATAGACGGAATGAGTGATAATAAAATAATTCCATATAAATAATTATATGATATGGAAATATGTGTATGGTTCCTACAAAAATATAAAGGGATAACAATAACTGATTTCATGGTAAAGGAAGTCATCATGATAGACATCTCTAACATGAGATCTAAGTAATCTGCCAATATATCTTAAATATTAGGCACAAATACACCATATACCATGGATAATATCTATCATGGGACCTACTGATGCATTTGTGGATTATTTGTTCCCCTACCCAACACTTATAATGTGAAATAAAATCAATATATTAATGTAATGAAAAAACACATAATCACTATTCCCATAAATTGATAACTATATGTATAAGAAAACCTATAATACATAATTTAAAAACATTTCACAATACATAATAAACATTCCTTTTCAATCAATAGTCATTTATATAATAAAAAAAAGAATAAGGATTTCCAATAATTTCTCAGTTGATAAATGGGTTACCTTCCTTGGAAAATACCACAATTTGAATTATATAAAAAGAGATGGTTACACTATCTTCTGTAACTTATAAATTTCAAATTAAATATTTTAAATGATTTGGAATACATCCATTATAATGGAGTGAATGAATATGAAGTAAAAACTTATAAAAAATGATATATAGTGGGTTATAGAGAACATATTTATAAGGATGTTATTGAAATGATAATAAATCCTTATAGAAAATTGACGTATAAAACAAAAAATAATAAGGTCTAAAATAAGAACCCCAATTCCTCCAAAATGATGGTTTTGTAGTGATGGAATTCCCTGTAAGTATTAGATATTTAAATCAAAGTGAAAAATTTAATTGAACTATCATAATAATGTTTTAAATTAGTTTCACAATCAATATTAAAAGTCACTTCCACAATCTTTTTCATGTGGTGTCAAATGAGACATTCATAAAATTTATTTCTAAATTAATTTTCCATAATGAAATATTGATGATTGGAAAAAAATTTATTAAATAATATGATGATATTTTTAAAGTAAATTCCTATTTGAAAAAAATCCATTTTTAAAAACATTTAGAAATTAATTTCCATTTACCTTGGTGTAGTGGAATTCAGATTTTATTTGGAAAATAATGTAATATTTTAAATGAATCTGAATAAAAAATTAACATTAAAGTAGAAAATTGAAATCAAGGGGTAAATGTTGAAAATATCATTTTCAAATTTTCTAAAGAGAGTTAAATGTGAATTATATGGAAAATGTTAAAAAATATCCATTTAGAACCTTTTTAAAAATGATAAAGATCAATGAAAATGAATATTAACATTCATTATAGTATATATAATAGAATTATTGAATCAATACCAAGAATACTAATATAGGCGTGAAATTATCCTGATTAATATGGTGAAATAATGTTATCTTTTCATAAAAACATTATTTAAATTCTTTTGAGTGAGACAGTTTTTGGTTAAAATTAATACATAAAAACACTGAAATAAAAATAATTATATATAATTTTAGAGATATATATAATATAATTCAACTAGAGATAAAAAATATTTCATAGCCATTATTAAAAACAATTCATCAATGTTATGGGATTTATTGTTATGAATGAAGGATGAAATGATGGGTTACATTAAGAAATAACACTTTATAGTGGACTGTAAAACATAAATGTAATAATAAGATCTATTATTTTGATAATATATCTGTGTAAATTTTAGGGAGTTTGATTCCCATTATAGGAATATGGGATTCCAACATGGGAGGAATATCCCAGGGATCCCATAACAATGTTGGAGTTGATGTCCAAGAACATGGTATGTGTGTATATGATTTCAAGTATATTAAATGAGTTGAATATTAATTTAATAATGTTATTACATGTTTTACATAGTTCTTCCTGACATTTAGGTAATAACATCCTAGAGTATTTTTCTCATTGAAACAGGAATAAGAGTTACCAGTTATGATGAGAAAATTAAAATAACACCAAAAGACTCATAAATATTGTTCTATTATCAGCTAATATTCTATGATTGAAAACATAGTATATTGACCATTAGGTGAGAGTACTAATAACCATATGAGACTTTACCACATGAATTTCACACTTGGTAGTCTCTAAAATATGAGATTATTTTAAAAAACTGACTAGTAGGAAATCTACGTGTTTTTGTGTCATTGGATATTTGGTTTTACAAGAGTGTGTAATGGATCATGGACACAACCAATATAATTAATTATTCCATAACTCATGAACATATGTTTATTTAGGTAAACCATGACAAAACTAGATCCTGGTAAAGGTGGTTTTGATAGATTCATCTTGAATTCCATGTTATTAATGAATATTTCGAGGAAGGATTTGTCCCTTCCATATTTATTGTTGATGATATCTTGGAATTTTGATTAAAATATAACCATAACGTTATATTCAATGGGCAAGGTGTAATAACTAGCATATTTGATATAGTCAAAAAAAGACATATTAAACATATTGGTTGAAGACATCTTTGTGTGACATTATTTTGTATATCAAGTGTTAATGGGATTATATTATACAATGAGTGATAACATTTCATTATCATCATTGGGATATTAACTTATTTCTATTTGGTGTTTTGGTTCCTTTCTATACCATAATATTTAAATTTAGGAAAGGTAATATAATTAAAATGAGAAATAATCCTAGAGGGTCACACACTAGTTGTATTAATTGATATATATTATATTTATTTGAATTTAATCAGTGGAATAAATATTATAATAATGATAGATGAATAATTTTATTACATATTAAATGACCGCATAAATTAAATAAATATTTATTTTCAATGTAATTATTAAATGACATGTATATATAATATTTATTTATTTAATTAATTAATATTTAAATAAACATCCATTTGAGTATATGATAAATGTCAATGATGATTCAGTATAGAAAGAACATGTCTCACAATAAATATTAATTTACAAGATGGTAAAATAATATTTATCATCTCACTAATAAAGAACACATGATCTGAAATAATAATAATAATATTATTATTATTATTATTACATTTATTGGGGTCATATAAGGTTTTATATCTTATTTAAGGGCTATTTTTCTATTAAAAAATATTTTTACCCTAACCCTACCTCTCTAAATATACTATTATGATTATTATGTACGTAATAATGAAAATAGAGTATTATTGTGAAAAAAATATCTCTAGATCTATGTCAAGGATGAAGGACTCTCTAAATATTATATTCCTCCATCAATCATCACAATAATGATACTTCAATAATGATTCATTAAGCATGATGTAATCAACACAATAATCAAGTTGAATATTGGAAGGCAATAATCCACCACAATAACTCCTAATAAATCATAATTATCGTTTTTCTATCATATGAGCTTGTCTGGATTACTTCAAGATGGATTCAATACTTGGATCCTTTAAAATCAATGATTATATCCCAAATTGTTTTTCAAACAATCATAAAAAACATTGAATAAGGATTACAATTAAAGGTATTATTCCTCCTAATATTTTTAAATTAATTATAGTATTAATGTGAATAGATATTACAATAATTCTAGAATATTTCATTTTTAGTGTTCCTTGGGGAAATATCATTAGACATAAATTTCAAATATTTAACAACGCATGAATATTCATTTGAATATAAAAATTAATGATATGGGTTCAACCCACAAAATTGTCTTTTATATGCCCAGAAACATCAAGGGGTATCAGATCTAGTAATATTACAATTAATAATTATCTCTGGGATTTTGTATCATTACAAATTTAAAAGATAAATTTCATTTCAATTTTAATTCATTATAAACCCATCATCAACATCAATTCTTCCATCTCTTTGTTTCTCCCTCATATAATCAAGATCTGTTATTAATTAACAGTGAACACATGTGAAGAACTCTTCTAGAGGTGCTATGATTTGTTTCTAGATAACATAGGGTTACAGGGAGTGTACTCCATGATTACATGTCTTTTAACCTTTTTCATTATACTAGGACACCTTCATGGACTGTAGGACATCATATAATATAAACACATTGTGTATATTAAATGAACCTCATTTCAACCGTCAAGGGTGTCCCATGGATTTTTTGGACTACACTTTGTATAGTTTCCTACAAATATTATAGTGCATGTATGTTTGTAGAAGAAAACAATAGGTCAAGACATGTGGTGTAATTAATATATTGTGTGTCTTTAATATGTTGTGCATACATGCTTATAGACCTAAAAAATGTTGTACGTAGATTGAAATCCATTTACACATCATGAACTTCATAAATTCTCTTGATAAGTACACATAAAGTACCTAGTATTGTACTATAGATATCTAGTGAAAAAAGTACACATCACGTAGCCATCATTCCTACATTGTGTACATTACCTATATATGTGGAAATATTATATTTAATAAAATAATCATTAAAACTTATCAAAATAAGTTATTTTATAAATAAATTTATAGTTTATCTCAATCATTATGTTTTAAATTATATTAAATGCATAATATATTCCATGAAATATTTGAAACAATGATTTATGTACATTAATTTCTAACTAAATACTCAATTTTAATTAAATAGTATAGGCTCTGTAATTTTCAATTGTTTCATGTTGTATAAATTTTTCAGTACACTCCATTACATTATGGAACATTCCATGAACAAAATATGTCATATGAGTGGATTGAATATAATTAGAATCATTCTGACTAGTTTGAACATGTACTCATCCAGTTTCTTCCAATTAAATGTTTTATATTATTTGATTTTGATTTAAATAAAATAAAATAAAATATTTTATTTATAATAACATTGGATTGGATTTTCCTTGATATTTGATGCAATAAGACAAAATCAAATATTTTTTTAATAATATAATTAATGTAATGAATTAGTTTAAATTTTATCATATTAAAAAATTGAAATATAATTATTTCTAACTATGAATTTTTAAATTAATACTCATTATATGTGTTTTTTATCATGATTTATGACCAAAACTTTATATGAGTAGGTTTAATTTATTTTATTTTATTTTATGTGTATTAAATTATTTATTAATAAATTAAATATGATGCTTTGTGCTCCAACCCACCCTCTTTTATTATGTAGGACCAATATGTTCACGGTTGTTTTATGTAATCCCATTTTACCAAGCCTTTGTTCCCCATTCCTATATGTCAGTTATAAAACATATGTAATAAAAAGAGTATCTTAAAAGAATAATGATCCAGTTATAGGAGGAACTGAGCTAGATGTGGTTCAAGATTGATCATAGATGAAATAAATTTGAGTGATACATAGGTGTAGAGGCAGAATAATTCAACTTGGGATAAGACCCACCAAATTTATTTTTTCTTTTGGGCCATAGGTTTATTTTTTTCCCACATAATAAATCAAATTTTAAATATTATTATGATCACATCATTTAATTATATATTTTATTTCTATCTATCGATTATTTTTCAAATAGACACAATAGTAGTATAAGACAATTTTAAGGTTTTATATAACAATATGGAATTTAAATAACAAAAAATATATCATAAATGTTTTATCATAACATGGTTAATACCTAAATTAAAATCCACATAATATGAACAATAATTGTAAAGGATAAAAAACTAAAAGATTAGGTATAATAATAAAAATCCATCATGTTATTATCAATTCATTAATTTGTCCACCATCTAAATTATTATGAGTCAATAATCATGGTTTTGGTTTGGACACAATCATGGGAAATTTTAATTATTAAGAAGTCATAACAAAGATAGTTTTTCAACATGAAAAAGTATATATTCTATATAATAGCTTCCATCTATTCAATATAAATTTAGATGGATTTTTATGATGAAATCCAATTCCTGATTTCTGGATTGGGGACTCCACTCAATGGTTCAAGTTGATTCTTTTTTTGGGGAAGACTACATCCCTAAATGATTCAAATATTTTTAGGTCCTCTTCCTATATTATAAGAATGTGAATATGGATTATTCCACTATAATTTTTGAAGAAATGATATATTTCATTTTCAATGGTGAGGGTCGTCAGGAATTGAAAAATTATTTGTAGGATTAATATAATTAAAATTTATAATTATTTAATACATAAATTATATATAATTAATGTACTTATAATTTTCACCATTATTTTAGAATAATGAAAAGTTCATCAACAACATTATCCTTACTATAAATTTTGATAAAAGACTCTATCTTACCTATATGTAACTTCTAGAAAGGGTTTAGACCCATTCTAATATTATTGTTCTATGAACTGAAGGAAGAGAAGATATAATCCTCGATGACGGACTCTACAAAAATTGATGCAAGAGATGAGGAGATCTCCATCGATGATGGGAACCTGAGCGATGAAGTCCTAATTTAGTTTTTAATGCCTTTATCCATTTATAATGAACTCATAAAGTCACATGAAGACACTGATGTTATAGAATTACCGAAAATATCATAGTTATTTAATATGAAGCAGAAATAGAGGAGTAATTTAAGATATCCAAAGTTCTCATTATATGAAAACTTGTATAAAGCTCACTAGCTAGGACACACATATATCATCCATCTAAATTAAACCCTATTAGCATTATCCATTTTCATCCCCAACCACAGTGATATATCTTCTTTATTTTTTTTTATTTAGATGTCATTGATCAAATAATTTTTAGTTCTGAATCCATAATATCTTCATCTTATAATAATTTACATTTATTTTTAAAGCTATAAAACACTAATTTATATTGTTATCACATAATTCATCTTAATTAATTGAACAATGTTTAGTTCTATTAATCAGGTATTATAGTAATTAATTTTTTATTCTATATTTTTGTGAACTTATCCTAACTATTATTACTGTTTTATTAGATATATGGAATTATTTTAAAAATTTTAATGATGATTTTCTTATTACGGTGGAAGTGGTTTGGTATTTTTAATGAATGAGTGATTTGGAGATGGGTGGATTTATTTATTTCTATAAATTTTTACTTCTCTATGTGTTTGTATTAGTTTTTCGGATAGGTCTAATTTAATGGTGAAATCTACTAGGATTTCGGAGAATATTCTTTGCATTTGTGATATCGAAAAAGGGTTGTCCACAGTTCTATTGAGCACAAATTATTAATTTTATACCTATTCACCCTATTTATTAATCTTATTTTATAATTAAACTAATACTATATATTTAATTTTAGTTTTTGAGTAGATTATTTTCATAGATCAACCCATATATATGAATTTCATAGTGATGGGTTTCTCACTCTATTTATAATCCTTACGTTTTTTATTTATAGACCCTAATTTAACTGTATTAGATAGTTTGGTCACTCATTATTTTTATCTTCTTCATTGCATTGAAATATATTTTGTGAAAAAATACATCTTTTAAAGAATGAAATCTTTTTCTACATGAGTATTAAAATATTATACAAATCCTTCATAACTTATTCTAATAATTTTATTAATTATTATCTAAATAATAAATCCTAATCGAGGTCTTATTAGGTCATGATTAATCTGGATTATTTAAAAAAAGGATCATTTACCTTAGTTTTATACTATTTAATAATAAATGTGATTGTAGTAGATATATATATAATTTTAATTTACATTTTCTCTCATGAAAATATAACACAAGAAAATAAAGCGCTAAAAGATATCAAATGTCTCATAACCATAGATCTTTTTGGGCTTACCCATGAGCCTTACTATTAAACATTATTATGTGATATATACTTAATATGTCCTTATTTCAACTAATAGTTCTAATATAGTCATATTTTATAAAATAGATTGGTTACTTATGTTCATTATAATGTTAGTGTTGAATATTTAATCTAAAAAATTATCTATTCACTATATATGAATATGAAATTGAATTTAAAAGGTATTTTTGTTTTTTATAATCGCATTCATTGGTTATAAAAATATATTTTAATATAAATTATATTCAAATTTACCAAAAATTAGTTTTCATATGAATAAATATGTTATCATTTCCTACTGATATTCAATAATACTTATTAAAAATTTCATTAAAAGACACATTCCCACATCATAAATTAATGTCAATTCTTTTATATGTATATCATTAATTAAATATCTAGAATCAAATTGGATTAATTTTTTAAAAATAGGATATCACGAACTGATTTAGGGAGATGTATAAAATTTCCATCATTGATTCTTGCTTTTCTTTTATTAAAAAATAAGATTCCAGTTTAATAGTTTTATTTCTAACTAGTATAGGATGGATTATATTATCATGGTTAATAATGGATAATTTAGTGTAATACTAGTAGAATATTTCATTTTAACCATATATGTAAACTCTATGGTTTTTTAGACCAAATTTTCATTGATGTTAGTATTGAAAAGTTACTTTTAGTTTTAGTGGATGATCATTTGATATTAGTTTACCTTATAAAATTGAAAAATGATACATTTTTCTTTCCAAATAGATATGTGTAATTTTTTCTTACAATTTTTTTATTTCATTTCATATATCATACAACATCAAAAATAAATAATCATTATTACATTTTGGAAATATTTTGGTAATTTTTTAAGTCTTTGTCTCTTTGAAATTGGGATTTTATTTTTGTTATTTTTTATTTAATTAATGGTCTAATTTAAATTAAATTGTTATAATTTTTTTGGGATTTAATTTTAATTTAATTTATTTGTTTTAAAACCAATTGTTTCATGGTGACATATCTATTTAATTGGATTTTGTAATATTTTATACACATTACATTTCTTATATTAATTTTTCTCTGTTTTTAGTGTTAACCATTTATAGCATATGTCAATTATTATTTTCATTCATTGGCTAGTTACTAGTATGTTTTGATGGATCTATAATTAAAATTTTTATTAATTAATTTCTTAATTATAGATTACTAAATTCAATTATATATTTTCTAACATAATGTATTGAATATGGATTTATCATACTGATTTGATCCCAACCATGTTTCAGTAGAATATGCTATTAATTTTATATTTTTCATTTAATAATGATTCATTTAGATAAAATATACTTGTTCTGTATAAGATCTTGTTTATGTGAAGAAAAATATATATCCCATATTAAAAATTTGTATATCAATCTAATATGTTTCTTATCACAATTTATGGATGAGATAACCTTCTATCATTCTTGAATGGAATGAAAGGAGTGGAATGGAAAATTTGATATTAGTACGGTTTCTAGTTATGCATCATCATAATAAAGATAATATCCTAGTGCAATAAGACAATGATATCAATACACATGAGGAACATAATAAAAATAATGACGTTGAGAGGGTGAGAAAAATTCATAAATGATTTTGGGACTCCAATATATCGATAATGTACCAAAATGAAAAATCGAATTGTTAATGTAGCTATATCATTTAAAACCCTAATATTTAATTTATAATACTTCTATTAATTATATTATTATGTATTCACGGACCTACTTCTTGATAATTCAAATAAACCCTCAATCCATTTTATTTAAGGTACGTTAATTAATCCGCTTCTGTTTTCTACTAACAAAATTCATGCTTTCATGTAAATTTAAACATTATTATTGGAGGAAATAGTATAACGTAAGGAATCTATATATTGTTTTATATCTCAATGAAGTCTAAATTATCATGTGCTACTAAAATTTACATGCACTTTCCATTGATTCCTAGGATTCAAATTTAATTAATGTACATTGAAGTAAAAAAAATATTTGATTGAATTATGATATGAAAAATAAAGGATATTATGAGTTAGATCATCCTATATATCTACTATCATGGAAGAACTTTAATGCATGTCACCTTCATTATTCAGGTAAGGTGCATAATGTTGGGTTGGTTCTATCCTATGATGGTTTCAAACAGTTCGGTGAGATTCTTGATTCACACAACATGTGGCCATTTTTTATTCATGTTTATAATATTTTTCTTTGGATGTGTTTGAAAAAACCATTCACTTTATTGAGTATACTAATACCTGAACATTGGAATCCTAGAAATGACATACAAGCCTACATTGAACATTTAATAAAGTATTTGATGTCACTTTGGGATGTGGTTTGCATGCTTTCTATGCTTCTTGAAAATATATATTTCATATTCATACATCCCTTAAGCATAATATAATTTTTTAACCTAATTTTTATGTAATATATAGTAACAAAAAAATGGGAAACTGTTATATCCTATTTTCATTAAGAATGCATAATAAAGAAGACTTAAATATTATCATACTTCTAGTTTCATGGGGCATCAATGATTCTTGGAAATGGATCACTCATACAAGAAGATTCACTAGTGGTTTTATAATACTATTGACAATGGAATGAAACTACAAAAAATGTTAGTAATTGATGAGCATAATTAATCGGAAGATTCTAATTATTCCTTACAGAATAGTTCGATGAAATATAAAATGTGTAAGAATTTTGGCACTAAATCCACATTAATTGGAAAAATAAAAGCATATTTTTGAATTTTGAATATTCGGTAACTAATTTTTACCCCTTCATTTTGACGTAACACACATTGAGAAAATATATTCTAAATTATGATTTAAATTCTTCTAAATTACTATGGTATGATAGAATATATTTTATGATCTAGATGTGACTTGTTGGATTATGTTATTAAACCATAATTACATCTTTTGTGTATCAAGAAAATAAATTTAAGGTTATTTATTCTTTTTCTGTGATGACAACATTAGAGAAAAATAAATTTCTGGATGTAATAGAAAATATCACTATTCATTATGGATATTCCTGAAACATGTCTAAAAGAGTCTATAGATTAGAGTAGATACTAAAGTCAATAAAAAATAATGATTATGAAAACATTCATCATGAAATGATTACAATAATAATCCATAATTTACTGTCCCATAATTTATGGGTGATAGGGATTTTATTAAGAAATTTTTTAATGACATGTGTGATAAAAATTTATCCAAGTATTTATCAATAAAAATATTTAAATACCATTAATTTTTTGTTATTTATAGAAAAATTTTCATCCATAATTTTTCACATTCGGTTACATTTAGCAGTCCATATTCTTAATGAATCACTTATTAGTGGACTCGTTTCATTACAATGGATGTATCCTTCTAAAAAATATGTTCATAACGATGTATTATGTATGGATTAGAAATCAACATGTTGGATCCATTAAGAGAGGTTATGTGGATCAATAATATATAGATTTTTAATCTATTTATCTGGTGTGAAAATAAGAAATAAATATCAAATAAGAAGTTAAACAATTCAGTATTGATAAATTGAGACTTCATTTTCATCTCTTCTCTTGATCGGAAGAACTCCTAGTTCATATAAATTTTCCACATTGAGCCTCAAAGAGTTGGATATAGCACAATTCGCAGCATTGTTTAACAATGGATTATTTGATAAATATATCAAGTAAATAATTTTAATATGTTTATATTATCTCACACTATGAAATTTCACATATATATTAAACAGTAATTATCATTTAATATAGGTAACACTAATAAATTATATATAGATTTAATAGTTACATTCCTTTGAGAAGAAGAGATACTTTTCATAGAAATGAATTTTATTCTGGGTTGAAATAAAAGGTATGACCATTACATTAATAAATGTTAAATATATATATATATATATATATATTTAATTTTATTGTTCATAAATATATCATTAATTTTATTGTTCCATTCACAAAATTTTTATGACACTGCATTAGATTTTAGGCCACAATATGAACATGATTCATATTTTGGAGTTGTTGAAAAAATATTTTTATCAGATTACTAATATCATAGTTGAGTCACTATAAAAAAATATATGTGGTATGATCATTGACATGACATTATATATTTATTGATGGCTATTGATTTAGATTTATTAATAAGACACAATTATTAGATATCAATGAACACTATATTTTTTAAGAAATTAAAAAATAAATTCTTATGTGAAACATCATCTCATATGTAATTAAGGTTTCAATAATATAGTATTCCCAAGAAATATTTTTTATAATGGTGGGGGAGAATGAAACTTTTGGTACCACCATTGGTGTTGAAAAAAATATTGTTTTTGATGACTCAAATTTACTAGTTATGAGAAATGATTTTCATCCTGATGTCGTAATTGGTAATATATATAAGAACCAACATATTTTTAATGTTCCTTAATTTTATCTTGATTGTGGGTTCATAGGTTGCTACTAGTATAAATAAATTAATTTGGTTTTAGTTAGTAATGGAATTATTATTTTAGTTTTTTTCCCTTAAATTGTTTATCTTTATTTAAATTCTATATTTGGGGATTAACATTGGTTTTCAAAACATATATAACATGGATTAAAATTATAGTTTCTAAAAAATGTTATGATGTTTTTATTTCTTTTTAAATTCTAATTTGATTGCATAATATTTAAGAAATATTTTAAAAATATATACATTTCATTCTTATGAATATTATAAATGACATTGAAGAAATTATAAGGAATTGAATATTTTATAACGATCGATTGCAAAATGAACATGGGTTGCCTCATATGGTTCCCTTTGAGAGTATACTAATTATAATAATTTTTTCTACAAGAAATTTCATGTAATGTTTTTATTATTTATAAAAATTCATTTATGTACAGTAATCTAAATATGAGTTGTCATATCCTCATCCGATTAGTAGGGGTTAGAATCATCACCAAAAGGGAAAGGGTTCAACTAGAGATATACAAAGACACAATCATAACCATTTACACCCAAACCAATGAATATATATACCAACTAAAACACTTTTCCCTTCTCCACATGATCCTCTATTAATTTTCCTATCTATGCTTCCATCATCATATAATTTAGTAACTAATATTCAATTACCATGTCCATTTCCTATGATGTATCCGCTTCACTTCTTTCTTTATCCCACCAAGTATTTGTTGTCTCAATTTCCTATAAATATCCATATATGATCCAAATTATTATTATCCCTCATCTTCCACAACAACACAAATTGTTGACCTAGATTACACAATAGAACAGACTTATACATAAGAGTCAACCAATGCAGACCTTCTTATGGATATATTGGATCCTAATAAATATACTGGATTAGGTTATGTTTATATGTCTGTCAAATTATTTCACACAATTATTATCAATTTAAAAATGATTTTTTTTTGTTTTTTTAACATATTCTGTAGGATATTATAATTTGTATCATTGGTAAACATGTATTCATGAATCCTAGAACATTAAAACACACGTAATGGTATATTAGAATATATATAGTCAAATGATAGGTAAAATCCAAATAAATAAATAATTTTCATGGAAACCTTATCCTATTATAGTGATATCATTCTAATGAAACTAGTCTCATAGATACATATCAGTAACTAAATCGAGGGGAATGTATTGGAGAATATATGGGAAAGAAAATGTGTTAGATTGAAATATATATTATTATCTTATTTATATGAATTATCATATTCATCACAACATATATTTAACTATATCAATGGTCAAGATACAAAAATTTCATGGTTTAGGAAACATGGGAAAATTTGAAAATCATATAAATAGAAGTCATATATTGGATGGAAGAGTATATTCAACACTGCATTAATTAGGACACCAATATTCAATGATTATACCACTACACAATATCATGATATGATAATTTATTAGAAGAGGAATGAGTTTAAGGTTTTAATAAACATTAAAGGGTTGTATTGAATTTATTTTTTATTAATTATATAGATTTTTTGTTTTTAGGATGAATTATAACGAAACAAAAATAACATGGATGATATTAAGTATATGAACACTTCAGGGAACACTTTAGTGTTCGAGAGTTAGAGGCACCATGAACATTATTTTAAAAATTCGGTTTTATTACACACAAAAAAACTGAAGAAATGAAATCTTTTTTGAAATTATCTAAATATGAGTTAATAAAATATATAAATATTATATAAAATCAAATAAGTGCAAGAATATAAAAAAACATAAAACTAGCGATCAAAAAATAAATATCCCCTAAAGGTAAACATTTTTATACCATAGTGACATATAAAAACTATAACCAACTCCTAGAATCCTATTATAGACCTTGGAATTGGAGATAACACTATACAATACTTCATAAATAACACAATATTTATATTTTATTGTGGAATCATTTGGCACACCATGGATGTATTTCTAGAATCCCATGGGCATGATGGAGGAAGTAGATCTGTTGTATTTTCTCAAAAATGATTTGAATAAATGTTGTATGAATTTAACTATATATGTTTATTTTTTGCTAATAATGGACATCTAGAAAGGAATCATTATGAGAGATGAATGTATCTTCCAAGAAGAATGTCTGCATGACTATGACATGGGGTGTAAATAAAAAGTGACAAGGGTATATTATATTGAAAAACAGATTCATTAGGAAGATGGTAGATTATGATGAGAGGAAATAAATGGCACTTCAAGAACCTATGATGAAATATTCATATCAGTCCACATAGATAGAAAAAAAAGTTGAAGGAATATAGATGTAGTTTTCATTGAAGAATGGTGAATAATCTATTTTGAAAATACATTCCATAAAAATGGTCTTTTAAAAAGTACAGTAGAAATTAATGTGGTTTTTTATGGATCGTTATATATTTAAAAATATAAGTTTATAAAAATAATGGACTGATCAAGAAATCGATGGAGCTTTATTGTGTATGTTAATGGGTGTGGTTGGTCTCTCTAAATATGGAATACTAGAAAGTCACTATAAAGTGATGTTTGTGAGGTGTGTAGGAATAAAAGTGGAATATGAATTATTATTTCATGATAAATTTAGAGAAGTTATCATATTTTAATTTTCCATAACTAATCAGGAATATAACCATATTCATTTAATTTATTAATATATTGTTTTTAAATAAAAATCTAGAGGGAATAACAAATAATATTTTTAAAAATACCTTTCATTTTTAAGGCCAATGGGGGGGTAAGTATGCACCATTACCCTATACAATATTGTAGAAAATTTGGAATTATATGGTGGCTTGTGATTTAATATGGTATTAAAAGAAATAAATCTAGGGTGGTGTGTTGAAGGCCAGTGGTTGTGTATTCGATATTTTGATATTAATTATTGGATTTGTTGACAATAACTGTAGTGAATTTTAAATATAGTAATTCTTGGAAGTTTATCATAATTTAACCATATATGGGGAAAATTATTTCTATAAATCACACAACATTTTAATATCTATAATTTATGTTTTATAATTATCATGGAGAATAATTTAGGTATTTATCAAGGCCAGTAGAGTGAATACATGAAGCACTGGAAAACATAAGGAAAAGGAATCCAATTGAAGAGATTATTTATTTGATCAGAAGAATAGAATCTTATTTAAATGAATATTTTCAGTCATGAATTAATGTGGTTAACTATTTCTATTCAGGTATAGAAAGGTTGTCGAAGAAGATTAAGCATGAATTGAATCATTTAGAGTAAAATGGAACTATTTTGGATAAGGAGTATATAATCACAT
This sequence comes from Viscum album, assembly GCA_963277665.1. NCBI lineage: Eukaryota > Viridiplantae > Streptophyta > Magnoliopsida > Santalales > Viscaceae > Viscum > Viscum album. The sequence continues at coordinate 637,381,827 of OY728134.1, forward strand.
TACAACCTGGTGGATCACATCATAAGGTATAATAAAAAATGATTTTTTATAGTTTTGGAAGATTAGTTTCACCATTTATAATGTTCCCATAACAAAATGGGTTATGTGTTTGGGTTAAATGAATGATATAAAAGAAAAATTGTTGTGGTAGTCATGTCATAATAGAATAGGTTTCACCATGATGAGGATACTATAAAATGTTTTTGTGGATCTATCATGACATGAATAATAAATTTCACCATTTATCTAATGAATTCCCCGCTATAATAGGATTCCTTTACCTTATGTCCTCTAGTAACTCACACTGTATATAGGTGATCCCTAACTGCTACATTCAAAGACATCAGTCACCAGAACTTCTAAAAAACCAACACCCCTTGATCACTATATTTCTTCTAGGTGTATCCACCCTTTCTAGGTTTGGATACCTCTATATAATCCATTGACCTAGTCACACTACACTAGAACTCTACTCCAATACACTAGCTTCGATATGATGGATTTGGGATACACCACCTTTATAATCTATCTCCATCACACATGAGGCCACAATTTCTTACATAATCCTAGATACCTAGACATATATTTCCATTATCAATATAAACTAGTTTCACCTAATTATATATTAATACACATCATACCACCTTTTAGTCATCACCCAAACAACCTCTTCCCAAAATTACATCATTGTTGTCCACACCAAAGACATTAAAACAATTTTTCTACTCCTATTATAAATTAATATAGAATCTACTGCCAAATTATATTGAAATTAAATGAAACACAACATTCCAAAAAAATATTATACTGGAAAAACTCATTTGTGAGGTTCCATTAATAATATATCCTTAAATTGACCAAAACAAAAAAAAATAAATCAATTTTTATTCAAATAATTGAATAATTGAATTATTTAAATGCACTCAAAACTAATAAATCAATAATTCACTCCAAAATTACCCTCAAGGGAAAAGATATCATCCCTAACATAGTAAAGAATTCATTAATCTCATCTCAGAACATTTACAAATAGAAAATGAAAAAAAATTCCACTTTGGATTTAAAAAAAATGGCCTTGTTTTTTTTAAGAAAATAAAAATCCAATGATCTTTATATGTTTAAATTTTATAAACATTTTAATATTTTTATCCTCATGAATCCCAGTATAATACTAATATCAAAATAAACTTTTTCAAAATAAATACATAATGGATCAATCTATGAGTACATTCATAAAATATAGACTGTCAAAAAGGATCATGCAATAACACAAAGAATGAAAAAATGGAATAGAATCAAAACATACATAACCAATTTTACCATCATCTAACTAATGGAACAATTCCCAATAAAACTAAATGAACAAAATTCTAATCAAACCAAATAAACCAAATATTTCCAAAATATAACCAATCATTTCCAATGAAACCCACCCTAAAATGAGTTCGATCTAATCAAACCAAATAGACATAAACAATATTGAACATATTTAAATAGGGATATATAAATTTGAAAGGAATAAATCCAAATCCACGATAAACAAATCTATGATCCTTTTACTAATAGTAGAATATTGACTTAAAATAAATGGTTCATATTTACATGACCCAAACTAGATGAAACTATATATAAAATAACTGAATCAAATCACAAAAAACAATACAAATAAAACTCAATGATGAACAAAATAAATAAAATTTATTTTAATAAAATTGAATTCAATTTAACAAAATGGATCCCAACTGACACATACAAAACTAAACAAAATAAATCCAAAAAAACTGAATTGAATTTAGTTGATAACATCATGAAAATTAATAGTTTTACATATGTATTAGGTGATTCACACCAAGGATGAGTATAATTCCAACCTGAGAAGATAATTGACCTCAATAGGTATTGGTCCTCTTCTATTAAATCTTAAAAATCTAACAACAAATAACTCAAACCTGCTCGTGTTAAAGTATCTGATGGTAAAGATATCTATTTTGTAGCTTAGAAGATGTAAAATGGTCACCAATATGTTCCTAAAGACTAAAATATTTATGTATATCACTTCCTTCAATGTATTCTATGGTATTTATTCATTTATTGAAATAATATACTCCTTATATGAGGCACCAAGTGATGGAAATGAGGGTCTTAGTTATATTATATGCGAGGAAACTAATTCTGAGGAGGATGATGCTAATGAGTATGATGTTGGTTCTCATGATGAATATTTTGATGAGGATGTTTTAAATTCTTGTGGTGGTTATGATATCAGTGAAGGTGATTAGGGATATTTTGAACAACTATAGTTTAGAGTTGACAGTAAAGGGAAAATGTGTTGATGTTGTTCAATGACAAAAAGTGATCAATTTTGTGGATTTTATATTAATTTTATATTATTGTAAATGGTTTGAAAACTACATATAATTAAATAGTTGGTAAAATTATAAATCTACTATATATGTACTATAAAAAATGGGTACTCCAGTGGATATTTTTCTTATAGTTGGTGGTATTTATTGTCTAGAGGTTCTATATGGGCCTGTATTTCTGGACGGGGATAGGAAACTACACCAATGGTATATAATACTATTAGTATATATATATATTCCAATAATTCATTATAAACTATTTCCATAGTCTAACTAGGTATAAAAATCTATAATAATAGTTTTCTAAACCATTTGTATAAATATATACCAATGGTTCTTTACAAACATTAGTTATATATAATTTTCCATTGTATATACCAATGGTTTCAATAGAAACCATTGATATAGACCTATTACGATTTCTTGACAACCAATAATTCTTTGAATTGTTGGTATAACCCATTAAAATGGTTTAAAAACATTGGTATTGATAAATTTTCTTTTAGGGATTATATGATGGAATCTATTTTTTCATCATAATGAGAATAAAAGAATTCCAATTAAAAAATAAAATTATTTTAGTACACATAAAGTATTAAATGGAAATTGTAATGTTAACATAGTGAAATAATTAAAGGATGCAACCATTACTCTAGTATAATAGAAATGTGGTAAAATGGAATGATTTAATTTACAATTTTATTGTTCCAGGGGAAACCCATGTATTGAATATTTAATACTTCTATTGATAAAAATCATACATTTTTGATCGAATAACTTCATGATGACTTAGATTTTCCCTCTATTGATTATATGGAAGAAAAGTTATATAACTATATTGGATTTTATTGAAATTAAATATGTGATTCATTGAAATATTTTAGCTTATTATTAGAGGAAACAACTTTTAGAGATGATTATATAAAAAGTGGAACGTCTTAATGGAATCCAAATTCTAATTGAACGTTTTCTTGTGTTCCACAAAAAGAAATATGGAACATTACATTGATTTATAGAATCTAAAATATTTTAATGTCTCATAATGTCACAATAAATATGACAGATAAATATATTTAGAGAAATGAGGATAATAATGAATTCATTCGTCCTACCGATGAACTATCTTGGTGGAAATATTATACATGATATCAATATTTTACTACTAAAGTGAAAAATGTACGGTTGGGTCAATCATTTGACAATATTAATTGATTTCGTCATATTCTTACATCTTAGAACAAATGGTTATTTTACATTCACATTTATAACCTTCCTCAATGGAGGATTGTAAAAATACCGTTCATATTCTTATGTATGCTCATATTTGGACTTTCTGATCAAAGCAATGGTATATTTGTATAATTTAAATATTTAATAATTTAGTTGATCATCTTTAGGATGTGGGTATATGCAAATATTATTCTTATTTAATAAAATTCATCTGTTTTTTGTGATTATGTGGAAGGTAAATGATTTTCTATCTCTGGTAATGATTTCTAGTAAGTGAATGAAACAAAATATTTCATACAATATTAACATAAAAAATACCTGATCTAAAAGACTTATGTATCATTGTAGTTTCGTTTTCATGGGGAATCAATCATACTTTACAATGGATCATCTATCTAGGAATAATAATCAATGGATTGAAAATACTATTGAAACTAATAATCCATATAAATATAATTCTATAAGTGATATAGAAAAAAATATATGTAAATCCAATAACAATTATAATAAGTAAATTAAATTCTTTGAGTTTCATAGTTGGATAACCAATATATTATCTCATTATCTAATAATATTTCACATTGAAAAAAATATATGTTAATTATTGAGGCCATTTATTATAATTGTGAAGGGGGATAAAAAAAATTTATGATCTCATCATGACATAGTAGATTGGGGTATGAAACTATAACTTCCTGATGTCTGTATCCATGAAATGAAATGGAAAGATCTGTGTCCTTCTTATGTGATGAAACCAAAATAAAATCAACTTCCAGACATACTAGAGGTTATCATGGAATCTGATGGCTATTCAAATAACATATAAAATTTGTTAATAAATGAGATCTGAATGAGAAATATACAAACACTCACGATTAACACATCCTTACACCTGATTTTAGTGTAATATAAATATTTCATATATTTTATTATAATGCAAGGGTTATAGTAATTTAAATATATATTATCATAGAGGTATTTTTGAATCAAAATCATCCATGTTTTTCATTCAATTAAAAATAGTGGCTCCATTAATTTTCTGTGTTTTATAGAATATATTCCCTCCATAATTTTTTAGATGCATGTTTCATCTTAATGTTTAACTTCTATACAAAATAATTCTTAAATGACAAATTTATTTAGTTTTGGATGGATCAAACTGAATTAAATATGTATACATTGAAATCGTATGCTTTGAATATGAATCACCATAAAGGATACATTGTTAATTTGTTAAATAGCTCAAGAATGTATGGATTTTTTTTCAATGTATATTTTTTATGTGAACATGAGATATAATTGGCCAGTAAAAAATTTATATGAGTATTATGATAAAATTTAAAATAGTTTTCCATTGCATAAATAAATAGATTGAGTTCTTATATCATATATATTGGAAATATTAATACATGAAAAGTTGGATATGGAACTTTGTATGATCTTAGTGACTGACTGAAAATTAAATTTTTATTATACAATTATCGTTTAAGAAAAAAATTGAAAAATAGTTCCAATTCAAAACTATCAATCAAAAAAAATAACTGAATTATAAAAATCATGATTAAGTCGATTAGAATCATTAAATCTCTTAATACTTGAATGCAATGAAGGTTCCTCCAAATCTAGGTCATCCAAGATAAGGTGTTCAAAATTATATTCCTACTTGTCCAACTCTTGGATAAATTATTCAACATCAATCTTCCTCTCATTGAAACCTCATTCCAAAAAGATATTTTCATTTTCAATATAATCACACTTTTACTTTTAATGTTTTACATGAATCATTATATCAAGAATACTTTCCTATTACTCCTATGTGGTGTTGAACTCCAATACCTCGATTAAAATATCTTCATTTTAATGAAGCATTATCTTGCATTCTTCCATTTCTTCTTAGAACACACCATATATTACTCTGAACATATACTTATCTCATTCCTTCTCCGGAACGTGATCCCTGGGATCACTATCCACCACCATATTCAATTTTGAAAACCTATTTTCCATCGGCTTCGGTAAAGGAGAATTGATCCTACAGCCTTTCGTATTCTTTATCTTTAGCACAATTTATTCCTCAAAATCTCTTTTGTCATCCCTACCATTCTTCCTCCTATGCATATAGAGACAACTTATGTGTCCTTAATCAACACTTTCCAATGATACTTGACTAGAATTCTCATCCTCTGATCATGTTCCATAGAAAATATGATCTTCTAAGAGGTTTGGTGTTGGTGTTTTGATTTGGATGTTTTTTGTATCACAACCCCTTTATCCCATTCCAAACCTTCGACCTCTAGGTTCACAAAGAGATTACTTGCCTTAATATTCAAGTTATTCCCTCTCGACCTCATACATCCTATACCATAACCCACTCCTCAATACCTCCAATCAAACCACTGGCATGTTTCTCTTCATTATATTCTTCCTACAATCCCATTATGCACATTTCACTATGAAATGTTCCTTTACCTCCTTGTTAGTAAATTTTGGAGATATTTTAATTTGAGTATTATATATCCCTATTGTAGATAGAACCTTTAGGTCACAGTTAAATCTTCCAAACATGTCAAACACATTTGATTTCAGAGTAAAATATTGTGCCTTTTTCTAGAAGGTGACATCCTTTGATGCTCCCTTTGAAATCAAATTCTCATTTGATTGCCCCATAGAAAATTTACTACCTAATGATTCCCCTTCAATGAGTTATCCAATTACCATTTCCTCCAAATTACCACCCCAATCCAATGAATCACGTACCAGATTCACATACTTCGAACATGCACCTGGAATAGACACCCCTCCATGTTTTTCATATGGATTATAGAGGCTATTCATACCCCCATGCCTACACACTATCATCACATGGAAATTTTTCGTTCATATAGAATGGAAATACACCCATGATTTACTGAAATTAGAGTTCTTAAAGAAAAACTCTTCTCCAATAGTGAACCAATCAAAATCAGATGGAACCCGAGACATGTATATTTTAACACTGATTCATATTGAAATGAGGTGCGTAACTAAAAAGTCATTACCATCAGGGAATAAATATCTTCCAAAAAGTACCCCTATCATACAAATAATTGAGGTCTATTTAAAATGGGGGAGGCATTCAGGGGTCTAACTCAGTTAGTCATGGATGGGGAATCACACTTAATGTGGAAACCATAATTCCTCCTAAATAAGAAGATTATTGATCTATTGAAAATGCCATGAGAGAATGACAATGCTTGAATTAGTTATTCCTCTGATGTAGAGTGGATCATGATGTGCTTAATTTCAAAATGACCTACTATAGATCAATCTTATTTCCCACAAGATCCAAAAAAATATATCAATTGGATCCATCGATGAGATATGATCTTTGAAAAATGAAATCAAAATAAATTTTAGGAGAGAATAATCCTTTTAGAACTCTGATAATGAGAGTGTAAGAAACATAAGCCCATCAAACTGGTCGGGAACATTAAGGAAAATATAGATCCAAGGTAAGGGAGGAATGAGACACAGATCAAAGAATGGAGAAAATGGGTGAATCCAGTCACCCAAGAAGGATGACGAATCCCCCCCCCCATGTGGGAGGGAACTAGCGTAGCGGTCAGCGCCGCCAAGTGAAATGTGGATTTGTTCCACAAATTACTATTTATTGCAATGTATTTTTTTAACTTTTATTGTTTTTATGACTATATCATGTATGAAAAGTAGACATGTGTTTGTTATCTCAAACTAGGTAATTTTATATTTGTGCTAAACTATTTATATCTTTTTATAAAGTGAGCATAAAAAATTTACAAAAAAAGAAATCATCATTCATTAGCGTTGATTAGGAGATATACGTTTTATAGAAAGAAGCATCATTATTGGATGAAATATAATGTATATGTATTATTGAAATAAAAATATATTAATTTAATTATAATATTCATTTATATTTCAAGTGTTGAGTTTAAATTTTGATCTTATCTCTGAAAAAATACATGATTTGGATACTGGTCTAAATTATATGGTCTGTGAATTAAAATTATTGTTGATCAATGAGTATAAATTTATTATCATTGTTTGATAATTTAAATGATAATAAACCATTATGGAGTTACGGTAAATGTAATAATGGATATTTATACTAGTATATTAGATAATATTACATGATATTAAAATATACCATATTATGGTGTTCTTATGAAAATAATAATACTAGATTATTTCTCCATTGGATGAGTCTCTAGGGTGAAATTAATTTTGTTTTATTCAATGAATAAATAAGGAAAATTTAATGAAACAATTAAATTTATTGTTAATAACATGACTCAAATACTTACTGCTAATAAACCTTTTATTAATGATTTATTATAGAAATATGTTTTAACGAGAAAAATCATATAAACCCTTAATTTATTGATATTATATAAGTAATCCCAAGAAATATTTTTATTGATGGTGGCGGAAAAATAAAATCATATCTACCCCAATTAGAGTCGATTAATTAATTAAATATTACAAATTAAGTTATTTAATTGTTAGAGTTGATAGTAAAACTTCTGTTGTGATGGGTAATATATATAATAAACCATAGGTATTTTCAGTTCTGTCATTTTAAATGAAAATCATTCTTTTGGGAAGTACTATTTATATTTCATTAATTTTTTTTTCTTGTTTTATCCATATAAAACATCATTTGAAATTTCTATATAAATTTGTTGTAGATTTCTTTGAGATTAAATGTTTTTATTAAATAGATCTGTATTAGAACCCAACTAATTGAACAAAACTGAAATTTAAAAATTATATATAAATCTTTCTAGAGCAATCCAAAACATATTAAAATCATTAGAATGATATAAAAACATTGAATCCAAATTTAAAAATATCAAATGACAAAAATAAACCAACTTATCTTACAAAAAATGAAGAATATGACCATCCCAAAATGAACCAAATGGCCTAATGAAATGACCAAAAGAGAATATAATGAAATAACCAAATAACATTACCCAAATATAAAACAAATGACCATTCCAATATATTAACAAAATAACATAAACAAAAAAATGGTTAGATGTACTAATTGAATGAAAAAAATAAACCAAGTGACCTATCCTAAACTAAATATGATTAAATTGAAAATTACCTAAGAAAACAACTTTATAATCATTCATAACATGCTAATTAGAATATATTGATTTTTATGGTGAAAATTTTATAATATGATATTTTCCCATTTAAAACAATATGATTATGATCTGTCACTACCTATCCTTTTTTTCATGGAAATTTATATCACATAATTAAGTCACATCACCTCTTCACTGTTCTTTGATTGTACATTATTTATTAATTTATAATTAAATTCATGTTTATTTTCCATCATAATAAATGAAAAAACATAAAGTGATAAGAGGGAAGGGAATTTCCTAAAATAATCAAATCATGAGAGAGTTGTTCTATTATCATACCGGTCTAGTTATTAGTATACTAATTCAAATATATATATATATATATATTTAAATAACATACCATTAGATTTCATTAATCATGAAATAAATTTAAATCCGGAACCATCTTATTGTGACTGCCAACATTACGATTTGAGTGAGTGGTATAAGAGACAGTCATAATACTCTCCACACACAATTAATCCCAAACCCTTAGTCCGATATAACTTGTAGGACAGTTTCATGTCTCATATTTCAATTAGAGGAGCTTAGGATATTCCTACATTCTATATTGAAACCACCAATTATGTCTAATCCTCCTCATATATCATTTCCTTAAATGAAAATGATATCACTCCCTATTCATATTTTACTTGTCCATTGATGACTTTGTCATCCCCATTTCTTATAACTTCATTATCATTTATCTTTTTTGTTCAGGCTCATTAAACTACTTTCTAAACATTATGAAATTCCCAAGTTTACTGATCATAATAAGATAATGATGGAAGGAAATAGTACTAAAAATGTTTTTAATAATTCAAAACATACGATTCCACTAGTACTCAATAATAATACTAGAACTGGTATATTTATAGGACCACAATAAATTTTGTGACCATATTATATTTCACTGTAATTTGTATTAAATTAGTATTTTTCTTTTATTCTTTCACATTTTGATATTATCCTATTAGTAATTATGGAAATATATGAATGTGTGAAGTGTGAAATCCCATGATACAACTAATGGTTGAGTAAAATGTGGACAATTATATGATTTTTAAAATTGGAATAGAATGAATGAGTTTTGTAGTGAGGCTTCCCAAATACAGTGACACCATTATTGTTCATCTAGACAGATGGGGGAACCTTAAAAATAAAATAAAATATAATTATTGGGATCCAATACGGGTATGAAATTTAATTATATATAATGTTGTATAATTATTTTAAGTATATGAATTAATATTTTGGAAGATGATTCATTACAATTTTCACAATGGTGAAGTTTTGGGGACTGTTTAACTAATTGAATTTAGTGACTTATTGATAGATTATAAACACATATTATATATTGGTATTTTTTTACAGAGTTTTTAAGGATTTATAATATATAACTATATGAAATAATTTCCAATAAATAGTGTATCATGATATTATTTCTCAATATAATAGTGATAAATTTTATCTATTTATAAAAATCTGTTTTTTTTATTGAAAATAAATATTATTTTCCTTAATAGATTGTTTTTTACTATTGAATATAAATTTTTAGTAATTTTAAAAAAATTAAAAATAAGTAGGGTTCAATAAACTATCTCCACACTTTAGGGTGAACAATAATGCTAGGATATAAGATGAAATAGGATTTTAATGGAAATATGCATTTAAGTAAATACTAATTGAAATGAATGTGGATCATACATTAATAAATTGGTAGGCTCTTAAACATGATGTGTTCTAAATTGGTTTAAAAAAATGATATCTTTTTAAACTATATTTTAATTTTTATTATGTGATTACAATAGTTATATTAAAAAGTTTTCAAAATCTATTTATAAAACGGTCAAAAATAGATGGTAATTATCTTTTTAAAATACTAAAAAACTTCTTTTAAATAACCTTTTGACCTCAATATAATATTATTTTATATTTGTTTTACATATTTTTTAGAAATTCATTTTAAAAATATTTTAAAAAATTTTATAAAACATCTTTTAAAACGACTTCTTAACCGGTTCACAAAGATTGTTTTGTAATGTTTTTAAAACCCCTTTAAAAACCTTTTTAGACACATTATTTTTTTATTTCATTTAAATAGTTTTAAAATTAATTAGTCAATATTAATATCATTAATTCTGAAAATCATTAACCATGACTATTACATAAAATTCAAAACCTTCTTTTTCAATCATTATTTCATTATTAGATTCACTTACAATTTTGAGAGTCGCATATTTACCTTTTATATTACATGATTAATTATTAAATATGAAAATATACACTTAATGAAGAAGATAATTATTTATGAAACTATACATTTAAAGATTTGATTTGTATTTCTGTGTAGTGTGATATTTTGGGTAACCTTTATTAAGAAAATATTTAAACATTATTTGATAAAAATTCAAAAAATCCTAAAATTAGATCAATCCGAAAAACATTTTAATAATTATAATGGTATTAATATTGTATGAAAAATGATATGACATGAATCTGAACAACATGTTCATGAATCAACAAGGATTTATTAAAATCACATATTCAATGTGTACATTAATTAAATTCAATTTTAGGAAAATTTATTATTTTAGAAAATTATCAATAGCTATAACACAAAATAATAATAATAATATAATATGGATAAGGTTTTAAAATGTATATTTTAGTGAAACTAATGAAAATAATTCATATACCTCTATCTGATTCCTACTTTGAAATTAGCATGCATTCAACACCCAACTTAAGAAAAAACACTCTAACAATTCCCTTTTCAAAATAGGATATCAAATTTGTTCAACACCCCTAATCCAGGATTTCAAAAAATCACCATGTTAACTTCTTAATATGATTTACAATTTATGAAAAGATATATCAATAAACTCTAAATTTCATTATAATGTACATATTATCAATTAAAACAAATATATAAACATGTAAATATATTCATTTAATATTAACACATATAAATTCCAACATTACACTTTAACTAAAGTGGTAAGGATATAATTTATTCAATTGAACTACACTATAACAAATGAAACATGAATTGAATGAATCTAAAATGAAAAAAATAACTAAGTGAAATAATAATAAAACTGTAAAAATTAACATGAACTTAACATTTAAAAACTAAACTAAATAATATAGTCCTAAACTAATGAAAATTAAAATTTTTTATTCATAACTAAAAAAATAGAAGAAATATATATTAGATTGTATAATTAATGTAAGACAATATTACTCAAACTGATCTCACCCAAACAATGTCAGACTAATAAAAATTAAAAATAAACAAATAAATTAATTAAAAAATAATCTAAATTGTGATTCCGAAAAACAATCCAAATTTTTTCATTTTGTTTTGATGAATTCAATTTTTGGGGAAAGTTTTCTATGAAATTTATTTCAATTGGTTTTAGTTACTATGATTAAATTTTAGCAATAATGAGTTAATTTTTTTCAAAATTAAAATATTAAATATTAATGTTTTCTTAGATACAATTCTATATAAATGGGTATTGTTGAACATTTAAAGCATTAAGCCCTGAAAAATTATTTTCCTCAAGAAAAAAGAACAATAAATGAATCAATGTAAATTAAAAGACACAAAGAAGTATTTAATATTTATTTTTCAAATTAAAAAATTTAATATATAGTTTTTAACTAAATATTTCATTTATAATAAAAATATTCAATAGAGTCCCTCGATGAGTTGGAAGATGATGAATTTTTTCCAATTGATCAATTCATAAGAAATTTGGATATGTTAACCAAGGAAGAGTGTGTTCTCAACAAGGGAAAAATATTTTTTCCATAAGTAATTGGACCACTTTAGTTTTTTCTATCAATAATGATAGCACCGAGTTAGAAATGGCTAATTTATATATAAATGATGCTACTGTAGAGGTGGAAGAGTCCGATTAAATAGCCCTAATATTAATTGAATGAAGTCAAAAGGACAACACGACATTTTTGAACGAAATATAAGTATTATATTGATCAATTTTCCTAGATGATGCCATGATTTTTTATATATGAATTTCAATGATGTGTTTTTTATATGATATACTAGGAGATATTGATGATGGTATTAGTAGTGGATGTGTAGATTACATCTCTATTAATGGTGATGGATATGACGATGTGTATGAGGATGATGATATTGATGGTGATGGTGATGGTGATGGTGATGGTGATGGTAATGGTGATCGTGATGGTGATGGTGATGGTGATAGAGATGGTGATGATGTTAGTGATGATGGTGATGGTGATAATGATGGTGACGATGATGATGATGGTGATAGTGACAATGATGGTGATTCTCCTGAAATCATTTCTGATGATGGTGATTGTATTTATGGATGTGGTGGTCATGAGATAGATTTTAATCCCCTGCATTTCTGAATTATTTTTTTGTCACATGATGTATAATGACTAAATGTGATTGAATAGATGTGTAATGATTATTTTATTATTGTAATGAATTAAAAATTTGTGAATATAAAATATATCATCTATTTTAATTATGTATTGTGACTACTTCAATTCGTTAATTTGTATTTAGATTCTTCTATATTATTTGAATGTTTTTTGGGATGTGGGTTCAGTTATCTATGGTGTGTGCATGATTTGGAGTAATTTGGGAAGGAATAATGATATCCTTATTGGTGGAAGGCTATACCAATAGTTGTTTAAACAATTGGTATATAATTTCTACCAATTATTTTTTATAACACTTAGTTATAAGAAAATTAGGGGGATATATACCATTAATACCTTCGAAACAATTGGTATACGGTTATCCCTACAACCTTCCACCCAATAGTTGTGGGAACCACTGGCATAGCCAATAAATATAGTTCCACAAATAGTAAAAAAATTTATAATTTTTCCTATGTAGGGAAAATTTCTATTAGTGTTTCATCCCATAATTACTATTTTGGATTTCTAACTTTTTGAATAGATCCCAATGGAGCCTATAATTTGAGAAGGGATAATTTAGAGAGTTATAGTTATTTACTATTATTTTAAATAGAATGTTTTTATAATGGTCTATGCCTTTTCAATCCATTAATTTTTTATGTTTTTAATGTTATTTGGGGGATGATTCAAGATTTTACAAGGGAGTTGGAGATACAGTACAAATACTGTAGGAAATACATCTCTTGTAAGTGTATTACATTGCGTGATTGTTGGTTTCATAAAATATGAAATAGTGGTTGATGATGTGTAGATATAGAGGGTTATATAATAAAAATTAGATGTGTTTTCAATGAAATTGATCCATGTGGAATACATGACGTGAAAGGGGACTACATTTCAAGTAAACCCTCAATGCAGTGCAATTTTAATAGTTATTTCTATCTAAATTTTCAATCATTCAGTTGTAGATTCTTCTTCCATTAGTTTTGAACAAACCCTAGGTGCCATGAAGAGTCATCATGATCTCTTCCCCTATATTTGATTCATTGGTAACAAAAATTGTTCATATTAAATCTTTGGTAATCCCTTCATTCATCTGGGTAAATTTTTCCATTATTCCCCAACGGATTTTCTAAGACAATGTGGTTATTGTTTAGAGTGTGTGTTAGGTTTCATTTTGAAGGTAATTTCTTCTAGTGGGGTTGATCGAGGTTTTCTCATGGCCCAGTTGTGGTTTGTCGTTGTTTTTATTTTCCTTGTCATGCACAGCAATTCGAAAAAGCATCTTTAAGGTAGGTAACCACTCATTTATCATTATTGGGTATCATCTGAGATGGGGTTTATTTTTTTAACCTATGATCCAAGGTTGCTATGACATAATCAAATCTAAAGAATTCAAAAATCTAAATTGTAGGGTAAATGTGGTATGTGCATGTTTTAACAAATTGATATTATTGTGATATTTTTTACCATATGGGATAGATTCCCCACTAGAAATTATGCCCATTGGGGAATTTTTTTGCACATAATATATGAGTTGTGATTTCTTCTTTTCATGGGATTTTATTGATATACCCCTAAAATAGAAACCAATTATCCAATTATTTATGGATAATGAAATGTTTTCCTTAGTATTTTGACTTGTATGATAGTGCCTCTAAAATAAAATATAAGGTGATAGAATCCCCTTTGTAAATCTATGAAATGAACTTTTTGTGTTGTGTTGTGTGGTCATACATATTCGAAGGGACGTATGGTTGAGGATTGTGGGGTTGATGGTTCTTGTGTTGTTATTTTGGGATGGTGAGGTTGTTTGTTTTTTCATTTAATTAATGTGGATAAGAGGTGCTATGTATCCTCATGACTTTGGGTTGGAAGGGTTGTGGTCATTTTGGCAGTGCTTTTAGGGTGGTGAGGTGGTGGTTTCTTTGTGCTAGATGCCCGATTAGTGATGTTATAATTAAATAATTATGTGAATTTTTTTGAAAGGGATTGGGATGGTTTGGTTTTTGGGATGAAAATTTTAAATGTATAACTAAATGATGGGTTGTGTGATTAAATGTGGATTAAGAAAAATAGTGAAATGAATTGGATCATTAAATTAAATTGGATGGTAATATTCAATGGGTTATTGACTTTTTTTGTGGTGTTTTCTATTTAGATGTGGAATAAAAATTAACAGTTTTTTGAATTGGATAGATTTTTTATGTAGACCTATTTTTTGGGATTGAGTGTTTGATAGTATATATATATAATTATATATTATTTATATTTTTATAGATTCACCACCAGCATCGAGCACTATGTTCTGACACTCGCATTGTCATGCAGGGGTGTTTTCCTGACATTAAGTGAGGAGGAAGGATAAATGGGTACCCACTCTTTCCCACACTATCATCTAGAAGATGTAGTTATTTCACATGATGTGATGTCCAGAGGACATTTAGTGTATTATATGGTGTTATTGATAGACTATGAATCATTATAGAAGATGTGACGACCTAGGTGTTTTCAGGAAAGATGTGATCGTGCTTGTAGGGTGGTATCCCATGTGTCTTTTGGTGAGTTCTGATATGGTTGTTCTTGTGGGAAGGTGAGACATGTTATATTTGTGTGTTTTGTGTTGTGACCATTATTATGGGGTAGTGTGATATATGGGAGATATATGAGTGTCAAGACGTATGATATTGGGTTGTGATGACACCATGCTGGTAGGAAAGCGGTGTAGGGTAACCTTATCAATGAGATTCCTATAATATTATATTACTTGGATTTTATTATTTTTTTAGAATGCCATCGTGAGATTGGGTTTGGTTAGTATACCTCTGTATGTGATGTTTGGTTCTATTGTTTTCTGAAAGGTACATTAGAATGATTCTATCGCATCTGCATAAGAGACTTTGGTTTTCCTACTAAGTATACTTGTATGCTTACAATAACAATATAAAACAATTTTTAGATTTCGAAGAGGATTATGTAGACCATGTAGATCATTACTAGCTCATAGCATTGGATTGATACTATGTCACTACCTCATCTTTCCTTTTTAGAATTTACTTTTAGAGAGTATTATTGTATAAATTTTAATTATACATGCACTCTGTGATGATTTTTATTTATTTTTATACCATTTATTGGAGTTGTTTTCTAATGATTCATCATATATCTTACTCATGTTTCTTTTATATAGGGTAATTCCTCCCATATTACGATATTTTTATTCCCTTAGTGCTAGTCATCATCTAGGGGGTTACTAAAGGTTGGAATTGGGGTTCATTATCTCTTCCCCCTCATTACAACTTAGTTGGAAGGAAGGAGTAATGATATAGTTGTATCATAGGAGTGGTGGAGATATAAGATGAATTTTTGTGTTAGTATCAGTGAGTATTGCATGTGGTGGTATGGAAACACATACATTTGACATTGATACACGAATATGATACGGACCAGCTGTGAAATGGGATGTTAGAGAACCCATGATCCAATTACAGGACTCTGATCTTATTTAATGACCAAGTGAGATGGATCAACTTGTAGGGTAGAATCATTGGAAAGTTACACAAATCTGGATGGCATGTATTCGTGATTGAATTGGGTTTTTTTGGGAAAGATAAAATATACATAAAAATAATTATTTATTTAAAAGGAATCATAATAAAATTCCATAGTACATCGGCTTATGAAATCATTTTTTTACTTTCAGATATGTATTCTATTCATCATTCTCATGTGGGTTAGGTAGTTCAGGTACAATAGAATAATCTAGTTCATCATGGTTTTGGTAGATCTGATTGAGAATGATGACTAGATATAGAGGGCATTACAATATTTCAAACAACATGCTTTGGGGAAGTACTAGGGAATTGGTTAAGAAGTATATATTGAGTGATGGTTATAAGAGATTTAGTTAACTTTTAGTTTGATTTGAGACCCAACAATGTACGAGTTACCTTTATCTGTTAGGAAGATGAAAGTATATGCATGTTAGTATTGGAAAGTATATCTAGGAGTGCAGAAATAGTTATATTTCATTGGGTAGAATTCTAGAAGTTTTTTGAGATGTTTTCCTTTTATAAAAAATAATGATAGTGAAGATGAAGAAGCTTATTTCTCTTCTGTAGGGGAGAATGTCAATGTAGGGGTTCTGAATCTGGTTTAAGGAACTTTTTTTTTCAGATCTTCTTCTAGATGAGTTGTCTCGTGCACGGTGTCTTGAGGATGAACTTCTTCTTTCTATCTAGTATGCAGTTAATCATTATATGTTACCAATGTTTCTGGAGAATCAGAATAAGGAAAAATTCATTTAGATGATGCACTCATGAGAAGGTTTATTGCAATGAGGAACCACAATGATTACTTAAGGGGTAGTGTTGTTAGCAGAAGGTCTCAGGAACCAGGGCCTTCAATGATTAACCCAAATGTGGTTGACCTCATCAACTTTTTTTCTAACCAATTGGGGCCAATGGTTTCCATGAATTTACTAGAATATTTGTGAAATTCTATTTTGGTTGTGGGGTTTGTGGCTATCTCTAGAACCAATTCGATGTTGTTCCCTAATCATAGATAGGTGGAGGTGGACATGTTCATTGCCATCAGCAGTAGTAGTTTTTAGTGAGGTCATTTCAGCATTAGGGGTGATAGTTTTATTCTCTGTTGGGGGAGATGGAGTATGTAGTGGCTGACCTCAAACTGTGTTTCATATATAGAAATTGTGACTTTAGTGTGGTTATAGGGCTGTTTTTTAGTAGATAAGAGAGGATTTGGGAATGGTTTGTTGCACATAGTGGAAGCTATAGTTCCTAAGGGGCTAGAGATCATCAAAGGTATGAAATTATTTTTTAGAACCCTTTATTGTTCCCTTTTTTATTACATAGTTCTGAACTCATTATTTACACTCCCTTTATCCCATTCTCTAGGACTAGATGTAAAGAGGCATCCCATTCCCCTGGTGTTAACTATGCCAGTTAGAAGAAAGAATAAATTTTTTGATATGTGTCAGGTTTGTAGACTATTGATGGGGCTACATTAGTATTATGTGGATCTTTTCATGCTACAGATTTATTCATATGATGTCATACTCAGTATCAACTAATCGTATATCATATGTGTTGTTATCAACTTATTAAATAGTAGGTTTAAGATTTCATATGTGGTTCGACAGTGAGTGGTTTTAATTGGTGACTATGGATGTCAGGTGGGAAGATGGCATGTGGAGCCCCTTAATTCCTTGTTGGATGAGTTTTTGGTGGAATCAGTGGATGTTTGGATGGTAGAGGTCCCCAAGGTTATTAGAGAGATACTAAATGTTTTTCCCATGGATGTTATGATGCTAGATCAAAGACGCGATGATAAGTTCGTCATAGACGTGAAGCCTTGTGGATCACCAATTTTAATGGCTCCTTATCATATGGAACTATTTGAGTTTTAGGAGTTGAGGATTGAGATAGATGATATGATGTTTAAGGGTTTTATCGTGCCTAGTGATTTATTATGCGGTGCTCTAGTTTTGTTTCCTAGGAAGTAATATGGTTGCCCAATGATTTGTATAGACTACTGAAGTTTGAATCGGGTGATGTTCAAAAATAGTTACCCTCTTCTAAGGATATATGATCTTTTTTAAAAGATAATTTTGGGGATTTGGTTTTCTCTAATTGATCTGCAGTCTGGATATCGCCAGTTGTGGGTGAAGTAGGGTGATAGCCTAAAGTCTTCCTTCAGAAGAATGTATGGGAAATTAGAGAATGTTTGTCATACCATTTGGGGTCAAAAACACACCAATTGAGTTCATGGGTATTTTTAACTCCCTGTAATATGAGTTCTTAGATCTATTCATCATCGTATCCATCAATGATATCTTTGTCTACTCGATGTTAGAGGAGGATCATGTCCAACATCTCATAACTACCTTTCATGTTCCAAGATTCCACCATCTCAAAGGAATGATTTCGAAGTGTATGATCTGGAAATGAGAGGAGAATTTCCTCAAGCTAATAGAGTCTTTGTAGGGTGCGATAGACAACCTGTCTATGGTTGAGGCATTTTTTTGTTTGAAAGCACACAAGAATTTTGAAAAGGTTTAAAATTTCCATGGTCTCATAGGCTATTATCAGTTGTTTTTACATGATTTCTCTTCAGTCACTATCCTGTTGATAGCTTTGACTATAACGGAATAGGTTTTTGTGTGGATTGATCAGTTCTAAGAAGAATTCAATTACCAGAAGACGAAGTTAGTTAGTGATAAAGTTCTATGGTTTCCTATGGAAGGGGTGATATTTGTAATTTTATTGTGATGCTTCTCAATTGGTATTGGGGTGTGTACAGATACAATAATGGTTGGTGATATATTTTGTTTCCAGGCTGTTACACCCCCATGAGAAAAACTATTCAACCTATGATTTTGATCTTCGAGCAGTTGTGTTTATGCAAATTTCATAGAGTCATTATCTCTTTCAGGATCACTTCGTGGTCTTCACAGATTATAGGAGTTTGATGTATTTCTTTTCTTAGGGGGATATAAACATGAATTTATATAGGTATATAAAATTTCTTTAGGATTATGAATTTGATATATTTTATACATCATTAAAGTTTGATTTTGTGTATGAATCTTTTCGTAGGATATTGTGTATGGTTGTTTTTAGATAGTCAGGGTATGCCTAGAGAGAAATGGATGAGCTGAAAGCCTTTCACATAGATACAAGAGTGGATGGTCATAGATGCTATTTGTTTTAAATGACAATAAAATATTATCTAATACAGTAGTTGGAGGAGTCCCAGTATGGAGACTTAGTGGCAGAGGTGATGCAAGATCGTGTTGTCCATGATGATGATATAGAGGGATGGTCAGAGGATAGTCAGATGCAGGTTTTTTTCATGGGATGTTTTTTGTTCTAGTAAAGATGCACAATAAATTCATTGTTTTGTTTCATATCTATCATTTTGTGGTACTCCCAAGAGTTCCCAATATGTAATATGTATTGATAATGTCGGTTTGGTGGAAAAAATGATATAGTTTGTTATTGAGTTCGTAGCAATGTTTATGGTTTTCTATTAGGTAAAGGTCGAGAATTGTCTTCCAGGTGGTTTTTTGCATCCCTTGGATGTTTATGAGTGTAAAAGGGTAAACAAAATGACATATTTTGTCACTTGGATACCCAGAGATAAGAGTGGTTGTGATGATATTTGGGCTATCATGTGCAGGTTGAAGAAATCGGCCCACTTCTTATAGATCTAGGAATAATGTGCAATGGATGATTGGGATAAGAGATATGTTGATGATATTTTCTAGTTCCATTGAGTTTTGAGGAACATTGTCTCCGACCGAGATGTAAATTTTACCTCACATGTTCAGAGGGGATTACAACATGCATTTGGAACCCAGTTATGCATCAACACTACTTTCCACCCTCAGACAGATGGGAAAACAAATCAAACTATCCATACGTTGGATGATATGTTGTGGGCAAGTGTCATGGACTTTGTTAAATCATGGGAATGAAGCATACCTTTGGAATATATTTCTAATAATAATAAATCTCACTTTTCCACTATCATGGCCTCATATGAGACTTTTTATAGGAGAATGTGTCATTATCCGTTGTTTATTATAGAGTTTGGAGAGAAATCTATTCTTTTTTCCAATGTGGTGCAGAGAATGATAGAGAATGTTCAGATTTCTTGTGAGATTATGAAAGCCTCACAGGATCAGAAAAAAGTCTTATTCAAATCAAAGGAGGATTCCCTTAGAGTTAGAGGTTGGGGACCACATGTTCATGATATTTTCCCCTCATTGTGGGTATCAGTTGTTTGGAAGAGGGAGTAAGATTTCAATTATGTTTGTTGGGCTATTTTAGGTGTTTGGGAGAGTTAGTGAGGTGGAATATCGGTTTGAGTTTCCACCATAGTTAGATATAACCATGATGTATTCCCCATCACTCTGATTTATCAGTATGTATATGATGACTCCCATGTCATTGATGGGGAGAGTTTGATATAAATAACAATGTGATGTATTTAGAGAGAATAATAGAGATCCAGGATTAGTAGGAGAAGAACTGTGAGGATAGAACATTTATTTGGTTTGTGTGATGTGGAGGCATGGTGTCATGGAGGAGAATACTTGGGAGCAAGAGACACAAATGCTTTCCTATTACCCGAAGTTGTTTTTTGTTTTTGAATTTATCTATATTTCATTCTGAAATGATGTATAAACACAATTTTATGAGATGAGAAGTTTTTATTTATTTGGGATGTGCATGGTGTGATGTGTGATATATTCCTAACATATTGAATGTGTAGAATGAAATTCCTAATTGAGAGGTGTTAACTGGTATGTGATTAAACCCATGTGGTTGAGTCAGTGCCACATAGAGTTGATAGTATCTTGACATGGATGATTGAATTCCTTGATTCATGTGTTTGGGGTGGTGTGTTCATTGGATGTAGTGGTTTTTGGTTTGGGTTGTATAGAGGTCAAGATGGTAGTGCAGTGGTTGGGTGGAAGTGTGGTTGTGTGAGAGGTGATGACTAGTGGTTGTAGACATGTGGGTGTGCTCTGTGTTTTTTAGTCATTTTTAGGTTTGTTTGGCTGGGGGTAGGGGTTGAGGTATCATGGGATGCTTGAGAGGAATATGATGGGGTGGCTTCTTTCCTACCTTTTCTTCTGGTCTTGGTTTTTTGTTCTTCAGAGGGTGAATCATTTGAGAGGTAACTGATGTAATGGTATGTAACTTCTCAGTCCATTATTTTTCTAGTTTTGGTTGTTGGAGGTGCTCAAAGAATGTTTTAAGATTTTTTGTGGGAGTTACAGTTATAAAAAATATTTTGTACGAAATACATGTTGTGTAAGAGCGCTACACAACATGAATGTTGGTTTCACATTTTTTCCATGTCTAGTTATTGATTTGTCTTTTTTGGGGGTTAAATAATAAATAGTCGATGTGTTTTTTAGAAAAATAGAACCCGAAGGATTACATGACAAGAAAGGGGATTACACATCCTATAAACCCCGCATGTAGTCAAATTTTAAAAGTTATTTCTGATCAAACACTCATTCATTGGGCCATGGATTCTTCTTCCCATCGTTTTGGTAGAACTATAAGTTCCCCCAAGGAGTTCTTTGAGTACAATTCCTCCCTATTTCATCTACTGGTCCTGGGGGTTGTTCTTTAGAAATTTGTGGTAAGCCCTTCACACTTCATGGATAGTTTACGTCCATTTGTCTTGCAATGATTATTCGGGGAGATGTTTTTAAGGTTTAGGGTGTGTGTAGTGTTGAGTTTTTATTGTATTTGGTTGTGGTGTAGGTTGATCCGTGATTTCACATGTTGTGGTTGTGGTTTTGGGACATTATTCTTCTCCATGTGGTGCACAGTGAGTCGTCAATGATTCCTTAATGTATAGAACCCCACATTTCTATTTATTATTTATCATACATGTAGGGTTTTATTCTATTTACCTATGATTTATTTTTTTATGACATAATCAAAGTTATAGAATGAGTTAATTTAAATTTATTCATAACGAGGTTTTTTTGACATGATTTTAGATCTTTGACATTATTATCATATTGTGTACTTTATGTTCTAGATGCCTTATTGGAAATTATAGTCCTGGGGGTATTTGTTGAAACTATATATATGTGTTTTGATCTATGATGATGTTGTGATTGTTGTGATACCACCGAAAAATGGATATTGATTATCCGCTTATATATGAAAAATGAAATTGTTTTCCCAAGATTATGACTTTTGTGATAATACCCATAAAATAAAGTGTAAGGTGATATAATACCATTTGTAAATCTTAAATTGAACTTGATGTGTTGTGACTTCTGTTCATGCATGTGGGATGCTGATGTGTGGTTGAGTCATATGGGGTTGATGATTCATGTGCCATGATTTTGTGGTGGTGAGTTGGGTTGTATGACAGTGGTTGGGGGAAGTGATAATGAGGTTTATAAGGTGATGATTTGGAGTTGGTGAGGTGGTGGTCTATTTGGATGTGCTTTTGGGGCTGTGAGTGGGTGATTTATTATTGCTATATGTCTGAGTAATGAAGGTATAAATAAATAAATGTTTGATAATGTTTGAAATGTATTTGGTAGGTTTGGTTAATGGGGAATTCTTTTTAAAATGAACAATTATATAATGGATTGTTTTATTAAATATGGTTGATGGTAAAAAAATTAAATGAATGGACTTATTAAATGAAATTGGTTGGAAATATATAATTGATTTTGTGGATTGTTTCATGGTGTTTTACATTTATAGGTGGTTAAAAAGTGATGGTGTTTTGATTTTATTAGCTTCTGGTTATGGACCCATTGGATGGGATTGAGTGTTTCATATTAAACATATATTCATTTATGTTCATGTGCTTTCTCAATGAACCCCACCCATGTCAAGAACTATTTTCTGACACACTCATAGTCACCTAGGGTGTTTTTTCCAACATGATGTGATGGTAATGGATGTCTATGTAACCACTATTTACCTATCTCACATCTTGGTGTGGTAGGTATTTCACAAAAAATAATGGCGAGAGGTATTTTATGCATTAGATGGTGGTTGTGCTATCCCAGATGTCTATGGGAGAGATGGGACATCACATGTATTTTCAGTTGAGATGTGATCATTATTTTGGGGTGGCTGACCATATGTTTTTTTTTCCTTTTTAAAATATACTAAACCATTATATTACACCCTTTATGGATTATTGGGACCTTCAATAACCACATTCTATGGGGGTAGTTATCATTTTGTTACGATAATTGTTGACTAGTTAAATATAGTATACCTTTAAATAGTCAAAAATAAATCTAAAGATTATGAAATGTTTAAATCCATATTGAAAATCAGGTTGGAAATAATCTTAAATTCAATGGAAAATATAATGTATTTGAGTAATTTTATTCATATTTCATCCATACATATATATATACGGGAATATAAAGAGAACAAACTACATTGTAGACATGGTGATGGAATGGGATTGATGGGAGCCTGAAATGGACCTTTAATTTGTTATCCAAAAGACTTATTGCATGCTATAGGGTACACAAAAATTATTAGGAATAATCTTTCACCATAGTAGTGTTCCTAATTAACAATTTTCAATATACTAATAATCCATTTTAACCACCAGTTGAATTGTGGAATTTTAAACCACCTTTTTTTAACAATCCAAGACATTTTTGGTGCATTGAATACACCCCATGAAAATAGATAAGTTAGAACCAAGATCTCATAAGTGTTTTTTATAGAAACACTATATGTTTTTAAGGGGTATAAGTTGTATGTTGGAAACCCAATATATAAAGGGAGTATAACCAGTAGTGTTGTTTTCTTTCATGAGTATGGGTCTATAAAATCGAAAGCATTCACATGTGATAATGATGATAAAACCCTTCATTAATCAATTGATTATAACTCTTAAAAACATTTTGAAGCTCTTGATGAGCCTCATCCATCTATTTCTCAAATAAAAATCCTGAATGAGTCGTATTATAATTCATATTCAAATTATATTCCTCTTAAGGCTAATAATAATTACTATTTGACTCAAGATAGATATTAGAGGGTCATTAGACTTGTTTCTCAGTTTTTGAAATGAGATACGGATTCTTGTATCCATTTATTTCTCATAGAATCACAATTATTTTTATCTCAAAACATATATGTCACCCGTGAATGATGGAGATTACAAATAATGGATATATCCTTTATATGAAGACATAAAATCATGGAGTAAAATCCATACATGTTCAATTGTTCATAAAACTGTTAATTCCAAAATCATTGTTTGTAAATGGAATTAAAAAATAAGGGAAGACAATTTTGATGAAAAAAATATTAAATTTAATAATAGATTAGTGGAAATGTGTAACCTTCAATGATAGGGAATTGATTATGATGATATCTTTTCCCTACGTGGTAAATACTCTTATGTTCTATTATTTGATAAATTTTATACATTATTTATTCTCAAATTTATTAATTAGAAGTGAATATTTACTTGTTTAATGTCGAACTTAATTATAATTGTACATGAAACATCATAATTTATATTAAAATGATTTCAAATCAAACCATGTTTTTATTTTAAAAAAAATATTATGGTCTAAAATAATTCAATAGGAAATGGTAGATGAAATATTATTCTTTTATGATTGATAAATAATTTAATAATATCCAACATGATTCATTTTATTAAATTATATTTTTAAGGACTCAATGTTTAAACTGCTACTTTATGTAGATGAAATATTTATTGTGTGAAATAATATAAAGCACATAAATCACATTAAGTTTGAATTGAAAATTAATTTCGAGAAGATTGATTTTTGAGTATAAAAAAGGATATTAGGCATGTAAATGATAAGGGGTGAACCTAATAAACTATAATAATAGGTCCCAAAAAGGTATATCCTTGATACCATAAAGATACATAATGTCCCCTTTGGTCTATTTTTAAAATGTTTTTAACTCAAGCCCCTACTTATGTTGTAGACATTGAATACATGTCAAATTTCCCTTTTTCAAATATTGTTGGTAGCCTAATGTATTCTATGATTTACAAAATACCTCACATGTATTTTCCTATTTACAATCTTATAATATTCATGTTCAATCTAGGGAAACCTGATTAGTAGGTCATAAAATGTTTACATAGATATGTTATATAAATTCTTTATATGTCTTTGTGCAATGGAATAAATTTATAAAAAGATGTACTAATTTCTAGATGTAAAGATATTCATTATGAAGGTTTTTTGTATAGTAGAAATTCCCCCACAAGATATGCCCTCACTTCTTATATAGAAATAATATCATGGGAATATAATATGAAATCTATGGTTTTACTTTCATCTACATGGGTTGAGTATATTTCTTTTACTGATTGTTTTAAGGAGTATTTATTGTTAAATGTTGAGTTTTGGAACTCAGTTTACAAAATTCTTTTATTTTAGTTTATTGTTTTATTTTATGTCTCTATTTTTTTCCAAAATTTTGGTTTTTCATTATCAATAAAAACTCTTAGATACTATGTTATATTTTTTAGAGATATCATTGAATCTAGAATAGTATGTCTCATAATGATATATATTGATAATAACACAACTTATAGTTTTTCTATGTTTGTAGTTTTAATAGAATACTTGTTTTTTTATAGAATAGATTTTGTTCTTATTTAGTGATAATGGGTTCAAGAACATATCAAATTTGAAATGAAAATGGTAGTGATTTTTGAATTTAATATGTTTTTTTTTGATTTTATTTTTACTTGATAATTATTTATTGCATTTATTAATTTTTTTTAAATTAATGTGAAGTGATTTTAATTATAATTATATTACTATAACCATTTATTATTATTCAGTAACATAATGGTTTCCCTTACGTAGGCATTGTTTCGGTCACCTTACCCTTAAATAGTTCCCTTCGTACCCTTAAATTTCTGGTTCATGGTGTACCATTATATATGAGTATAGATTAACCTTATCTGCCTTTTTTCTTAAGTGGATTACCCTTACATTGGATTCGCTTCTTTTTAAGAAACATTGTTATCCCTTAAACGGGACTCCTTTTAGCCTTACATTGGGATTTAACATTACATGTGTACCCTTACATAGATGGTAAACAAATGAGTTTATCCTTATAAATTGGTTTATACCCTTGTGTAACACATTGTTTACATTTATATAGCCTGGTACCTTTACATAGTGGGTTTATAAACCTAGCACCATAGTTCTATTACCCTTACACTAAAGTGTATTTACTATTACACTAATTTATCAACATATGGTTCTATCCTAACCCTTACATAGAACTTCAAATATTGTTACATGGTTTTATTTCCAATCTCAGGGTGATTTTTTAGAAACAGTAATTAGATTGGTTATTACTAGCCTTTGAATTTTTTTAAAGAATTTTTGCCCCCAATAGCATTGACCATCAGTATATTTTTTATTACATCATCCTCGATTTTATCTGCATCATAATGTTGACAAGTGCTTCAAAGAATATCTATTTTTTCCTTGTTTTCATCTTGTAGTGATGTTTATACCCTTTTTTAGGTAGGGATCATCATATACCTTTTTATAGATTAGGTGTGGTCTCTAGTATCTAGTCTTGGAACCATCGGTATAATACCAGGGAGTTTATTATGAAAATGATTCAGTAGTGTAATTTGATAGTGATCCCGATTTATAGATAGAAAAACTATCCAGTATTGAAATTTGTTTTGAGTTTCTTAAATTTATTATATTTTTTTATCCTGTACTATTTTATTTCCATTAATATTAATAAAATTTGTTTCTGAGTGTAGGTGGTGATATTTCTTAGAAAATTAACCACAAAGGTAATGAAGGGTATTAAAATCTATTCCATTCTTTTTTCCTTTCTTGTTTTGGTTTATTTATTCAATTTATATTGTTATTGATATAATATTATGAATAAAATTTTAGTTTTGAATTTCTTTTTATATTTCCACACATTACATAATTCATTTCTATTCTTTTATATTTTTAATTTAAATTTTTTAATCATAAAGTTAGGGTTTTAATTAGAACACATAATTGATTAATCATGTTCATCCATTGATATTGGTTTTTCATAGGAGACTATGATTTATGTTGTCCCCAAAAAAGTGGCATCAGAGACATCAGTTAAACCTGGATTCTATGTTGTATGAAATTGTAACGTTTTAAGGTGATAATGAATTTAATTTGTAATGAACTAAGATGATGTATATTCTATTTCAACCAAAGAATATAAATTCTTCTTATGGCCCAAGTAAACCAATTTTTACCATATCTGATGATATTGATACCACTACAATATATCAATATGTCTCTATTTAAATTATTCTTAGGGTCTAAATTTTTTTACTTCATCATTTAGGTGAAATAGTCTTTCGTGAGATTTACGTTATATAAACTACTACTGCTATATGGTTTTTACTAGGGAATCATTTAATGTAATCTTCACTTGTTGGAAGGAATTATAAAAGACATAACATTCTTACATTTAAATTTCTTTCTAGTGGTTCTTTTAAAACCCATTTGGATGAATTTAGTAAAATAATTTTTATTTTACCAACATAAATGTGAGTGTTTTTTCAGTGAACTATGTTATGATTCATTTTATTTCTCTTGAAAATTCCTAGAGAACATCACTATAGACTATGTTGTATGTTATGACTCACTAACCATTGAGGAGGTAAAATATGACGTACTTTATAAGGAACATTATTCTAATACCAAAATAATAATTGGGGTTAATAGTTTTTTCACTAGAGGGAAGCAATCATACATGTGTAAAAGAAAAATAAAGGTAATGGGAATTGAAATAATAATAACCAACCCAATATAATGTAAAATAATCAAGATATGAATGTGGTATGTTATATATATGTTGTGATTGGGAGCATAAGCCGCATGTTTAAAAAACCCAAATAAAATCTTAAGGATAAATAACCTATTGACAAGTCCCTCTTAGTGGATTTTGGATATGATATTTTTTATTATTAATATCTATTTAAACATTCACTCATTTATGTGTGGATTATAGATTCGAGATTCAATTTCCACATGCGTTCTTATATATATTTATTCCTTGAATTAGAATATAGAGTATTGGTAGATATTATCATGGTAAATTTTATGAAGAGTAATGTTTAAGGAATTGGTTATAATCTTATATCATTAAATGAACATTATATCACCACCCTCATGTATGGTATGTTGGTCCATAACCTTCATGAATCCTATTTTCAATATGTTTTCTTAGAAAAAAATAATATTTAGTTATGAATAAATTAGGATCATTTAATATATACAAGGTCTCTAGAACTATAATCAAAGGATCCCTGGTGAATATAAATTATTTATTGAATGGGAAGACCCATCTAATGCAACCACTCAGGGTGTGTATGACTAATACTAATAATACCTCATTATGGGATATGATATTGGGGAATGTCAGCTCCAAGGGAATAGACTAATTTATTAAAAACATTATGTGAGAAAATAGTACAACATGAAATATACCATTTTTGAAGATTTAATCTTGTGTAATTATTAGAGAGTTTGTATTATATATATTCTTTTAATTTAACTCATCCATTAGAGTATATCCATTATGATTTATAGGGCCCTTTGAGAACCATATTTTATGGGGTGGTGTAACACCCCAGGTAAATAAAGAATATGACATTTTCATATTTATTCATATTTGTGAATAAAATATTAATATTTCTTTAAAGGGAATGCTATGCTTGATGGCGTACCCAATACGCAACAACGAGTTCCTTTGAAATATTACATTGCACTCTAATAATAAAATAATATTATTTTACATGGTAGTTAACGCCTAGCCGTTGTAATGGAGGGAATAAACAGAACTAACTAAAAAATTATTATATATGTTTGTCAAATATTTTTACTCTTTACAATAAATGTTAGAGGATTAAAAATACGAATGAATCCAATTTTAAGCGTAAACATTCTAATATTTTTTAAAAGGTCGAATAACCGCCTTTTGATGGAGAACCTCTTTTAAATCAACTTTTTGAAAATTTTATGTGTTATATTTTAAAAAATAAAATTCTTCTTTAGAATCGGGACATCAAAATTTACTTTGTGTATATTTTTTTTATTTTTCCGATAATGTTAATTTTTTAATGAATAGTGAAAAATGTTGTATTTTAATTCAAAACCCCTTTTTAATATAAATTATTTATATGATTAGATTATCTTTTGAATTGGTTTTAAAGTGAAATTAGAATATATTTTTACCATTTAATCCAATAGTGGTCGTTGGATTTTATTTCACTTTGAAATTGGACGAAAACTAGTGTCAATATTTTGATCTATATTGTTTCATAAAAACACGCTATTTGACATGACAGTGGGAATTTATTATTAAATTAATTAAAGTAACTTATATGATTTTAATTTTGTAAAATAGACATCATTTTTGAATTCGGAATATCAATTATAGCTTAGGGTGATGTTTTGGTATTATTCTGGAAAACATCAATTTTGATGAATAGTGAAACCACTAAGTGGTACTTAAAAAACTAATTTTTCGATTAAATGAAACTTTACCACTTATGTGTTTTGAATTTGAAAAATCCTACATACATGGTTGTCATTAAGAAGTAAAATGTGGTTCAATGGGATTAAAATAATTTTTTGGTGAAATGTAACTTTTATGTTTTTAATTGCGATTAGATCTAATTAGTTTAATTTAAGGTAAAAATAATGTTTTAATAATATGAAATGATCTTGACCCATGTCCTACCCTCATTGGATGTGTCATGTCAGACCAAGAAAATACATGGGTCAACTTGGGGACCCCATTGCGCCACTTTGGTTGGAAAATGACATAAAGACCTTTTTATTTAAAGTTAAAATTAAAATGTCACAAACATGAGTTGTTTTACTAAAACAATTTTAAAATGGGGTTATACAAGAAATATATTTGAATATAAATATTCATTAGTAAGATAAAAATATTTCCTACATCATGATATTTTTTTATAATTTTTAGACATTAAATATTAAATTATTTATGACATCATGATGATGCAGCAATTACCTCAGTAATAAGGGATATAAATAAAATGAAAAGTTAATGTTAAAACTATAACGTACACTTTTCACAAACCTATTGGATGGGTGGATTTTGACACCTTATCACCTTATACTCTAAATATATCCTTTTGCGACCTTTAAAATCCGAAAATCATTTTATAATAAAGTAATATTTTATAACTTTCCAAGAGTGCCCCTCCTCTCCTCTTATAAAAGTCCCCCACCTCTACCAACATACACACACCTCTCAAGCCATTGACTCGGCCAAACCCTGACCATTTCATCTCTCCACATACCTCTATTCATCATTGAACTCTCACTTTGGCCATAATCCTTTCCAAGGAAACCTTTGAGCTCAAATCAAAGAGAGTTACCGTATTTAAAGGTAATGTCTTCCTCTATGTTCTTTTGTTTTATTTTCCTTCTCAAACCCCCTAAACTATTTTTATTCTTAGATTTTATAACAAAAACAGTATCTTAAATATACTAGGATGTTGGTATGTGATTTATTCGAGCTATAAATACACACACATTCATCTAATGGTTAATGAATATACTATCTGTGGATGGCGAATTACTGCCTCACGAAACGGTGATTGTCCAATATTCTTTTAACACCTTCAAAGGTGTCCATTAAGATGTCACTATATTTATATATGATATATAATATGTTTATGTTTTCCTTAATCTTATTTATTTTTCATTTTTGTCATACCTTTATGGTTTCCATTATGGGTAAATGTGATATCTTCATTTTAGGATGTGTGGACTACCGCACCCTCAAAGTGATTTGATTCATTAATGCCATATGTGGGACATATAAAGGAAGGAATTAATGGTATTAATTATTTTATCATATTGTATTTATAATATACCTTTATATAATTATTATTTCATTTCATTTAATACAAAAAAAAGAAATGAAAGTAGCATTTATGCGTATGTACAGCTTACCGTCTCTATTAACGGTACATTTCATTTGTTATCTCCAAATGTTATGTACTATTATAAGTACATATATATAATGGATATATATGTAATATATTACATCTAAATTATGTATATCAGTCTGGAATTAATATATATTTATATATATCTCATTTTGTTTTAATTCCATTAATATGACAAAAAATGAAAGTAGTGTTCATGCGTACGTACGGCCTACCGTCTCCATGAACAATGCTTTTAATTTTTTTATCTCCAAATGATATGGAATAGTATAAAATGAATATATGCTGGATATATATTATATTTAAAACATAAATACTATTCTGGAGATGATGTACCTATAACTACATGAAAAATTCTTTTCCAACAAGTTAAATTTGTACTCATGTACTGAACATCAACAAAAACGTCGGATATGAACTCACTTTATTAACTAATAATTATAACATTATAATATGGGATATGAACTGAATAATAATATTTAAAGGAGTTCCTTAATAAATTATAAATTTACCAAATTTTATTATTTAGGAGACTAAAGAATGATCGAGTCATGTCGGACACGAGGTAAGGGAACCTACCCCTCTATTTCTTTTTATGTACACTCTTTTATGTCATTCCTTTTAAGCTCATATTTATTAAGATTGGGATGTTATTTTATATTCCTCTTTCTATAAATTTTATGTTAATATGATGAGAGACCCTATTTGATCTCATCAATCCAATTTTGGACGTTTTAAGTTGCCTCGTTCAGCTGCCGAGTTTTTGTAAGGGATTTTTCATCTCACATTTATTCCCGTGAGATTTATGATACTTTTACCACCATTTCCTTTGAGTGGTATACATACTACCCATTATTCTACTATTTTTGTAATATACTTTATTTTATGAGTATTTACATCAATGTTGTATTTTCCTTCTTTCATGGGGTGTATGTTTCGAAAGATACCCAAGTCGGTAAGGGAACTTTTCACCCTCCTCTTTTTAAAAGACTTCTTTTGTTTTGTCTTTTAATATACATATTGTAATGTTGGGATATGATCTTATATATCCTTATTGAGGTAAATTTTATATCCAAGTGATGATATACCATTTTTATCTCTCATCAACTCATTTTCTAATGTTTGAAGAGACGTCGTTTGGCTATCAAATTTTTGCAAGGGAACTGCTTAACCCAATTTTGATTCTTTGGGATAAACTTTTACTCCTTGAATAAGTGGTTCTATAAAGTTATGTTAATGACCACTGATGTTTTTAAACTTAATATTCACTTATATTAGGTGTATTCGTTTTTCACATATAATTATGTAATTGATTTATCCTTAATCCAAGGATACCTTCATTGTATGGGACTTCGTCTCAATCTCCGTTCATTGAGGCATACTTTGTTTTATACACAACATTCTTTTATACGGTGTATAAACCCCTTTGACTTTTATTTTTATCTGAAAATAATATTTTTTATACAAAGAATTTTACTAAACGACAAAAGGGAATGTTTTTGTCGTACGTATGCGGCGACAACGACTTCTCTTCCGCGGTGACCATTATTTGAGTTTTGACTTCCTCTACAAGCCATTACATTTTTTAAAAAAGAAATATAAATACCATGTTTTACTTTTCTTTTATTTTGGTATTGAAAATGGTTTTCATAATGTTTTTATATCAATGTGTTGTATTGATATCTTGTGATTGAAAAATGGAAATGTTATGTTCCCTTTATACATGTTTTATGTTATGCGATTATGTTATGGTTCTTGGGCATTATTATAAAGACGGGTGGTTCCGTGATAAACTAAGGGTAGGTGAGACCGATATAGCTCTCCAATTCATTGGGTAATGCGAATGGGTTAAACGTTATGTTTTCTCTGAAGAGATTTAGGGAATATACTGTGATGGGTATTCCAAACGTAACCAAGAGGGTTACTCCCTACGTAAGAATGTTATGAATGCCAAATGTTACCTTTATGTCTTATGTTTTCTATGATTTATACATGATTTTATGAGGTATGATAAAGTGCTTATGCTTTATGGGTAAAGTATGATTTTATTCTTATCTATATATCGACTCATGTTTCCTTTCCATACTTTTTGTAACCCTTACTGAGCTTTTTATGTTCATCCCATGTTTTTTAAATTTTTTTCACAGGTCAAGGGAATGATACATGATGTGATTGTGGGGTCATGGAAGTTTCAAGAAAGAATCCATGTTTTATTTTAAATATTTTTCCGTTGTTGGGAAAAATGAATATTGTCTTTTATGTAACCACTGTGTTTAAATGTGGAATGTAATACAAGTTTCATGATCTAATTCTCTAAAACTCTAAACCTGAAAAGATCCTCATTGTGTAATCTTGTAATAACTCAATATTAAGTAAGGTTTGAGACTGGGGGCCTTATAGTTGGTATCCTTGGTCGGTTAAGATAACTTTAGAGGTTAGGGTATTCATTAAGCATAAGTGACATTACCATAATGGTTAGGATTTCAAAAAGAGTCATAGTTTTTAGATAAATTCAATGAGTAAGTATATATATGTGTTTATCTTCCTCATTTGTACATGATGGTTGTGTTGATATAATCACTCTAGCATTTCGGTTTTTAGTGAATGGATGGATCTAGCAGGCACCAAATTAACAATAGGTTTGAAGGAAACTGTGGTGGTTCTCTGATTAAGAGACTAGATGAAATGGGGGATTTAATGAGGAAACCCTTGGTTGTTCTAAACCAACTATCAAGGAGTCATGATCAACCACTTGTACCTTGGTGAGTTCTCTAATGCATTATGTAAGAGATGACCAATCGTTGTGGAAGTTTTGGTAATAATTATAATGGTAACCATTATGGTTTATATGATCCTTACTTTTGAGGTAATTTTGGGATACTATATGTTATGATGGAATATGAACGACATGGGATAAACTTGAGGTTAAAACATTTTAGGGTTATTTTTGGAGTTTTATAAAGAGGACAACATGCAGACCGTGTGACAACCTGTCGCGTCGGACAAAGCTGCAGGAATCAAACCCACAACCAAAGTGTGACTGGTATTTATCGCCTACCACTAGACTATGTGAAGTCTCTGGTTAGTATGACTTTTTGTTTTTAGTTAGATTATTTTATGAGTTAAGATTAAGTTGATTTTGGGTTATCTATGGGAATTATTATCCTATCATGGAGGATATGTGATTAGGATAATTACTTTTAAATATGAGACTTTAAGAGCGACTGATGTTATTTGGAGATAAGTGTTAATTGTTTTTGTACCTTGGAAGACTATGCGATTAAATCCTTCAAATATTTGGGTTTCAATCTTAGTTTTGTTTACATTAAAGAATTTTATGGAAAAATTGATTATCGAATGGTGTTTGTTGAGCTATTGGTTTTTTGGACAAATTTTGGAGATTAAAAATCGATTTTCTTTTTATAAAGGATTATACATTTGTGGATTATCTGACCTCATACTAACAATTTTGTTTTTGGATTTTGTCTAAAGTCATGGGAAATATATAGTTCTCTTTTGTGGATTAGGTGATTCTCAAGAAGTTGATTATAGTACTCTTAATTCGAACAAGTCTTCCTAAATACTCGTCTTTTAGAGAAAATATGAGTTTGATTAAGGAATATAGTAAAAGTTGAAAGTCTACGTGGCAAGTAAGTATGTTTCATTATGATTTAGGTAAGCTAAAAAATAAATTCCTCAATGAAGAGTAACTGATATAAAAAATGTTGTTTGTTAACTTTTCCTACTAGGGAATCGAATACCGTTTAACCCACCACAAGTTAGTGATTTTCTTATAGATAACTTTATCCTAGACATGTTTACTATAACTCTCCCTCAGAACATGACCCTTTGTTTTTTTATTCCATGTCAATGTTTTCCTACATGGAATCCTAGTATGGTTTAACTCGGGTGACCTTTGTAATTCACTTTTTTTATTTTAATGTTGTAGCTTTACTGACTCTTGTTCCGATGTGGGATTTTCAATGAAGTTTCCAAGCCCAATTTTAAAAATTTCAAGGATGCAATTCCCAAAAGGCTGGGAGGATGTAACACCCTAGGTAAATAAAGAATATGAAATTTTCATATTTATTCATATTTGTGAATAAAGTATTAATATTACATTAAATGGAATGCTATGCTCTATGGCGTACCCAATACGCAAAAACGAATTCCTTTGAAATCTTACATTGCACTCTAATAATAAAATAATATTATTTTAAAAGGTAGTTAACGCCTTGCCATTGTAATGGCGGGAATAAACAGAACTATCTACAAAATGATTATATATTTTTGTCAAATATTTTACTCTTTACAAAAAATGTTAGAGGATTAAAAATGCGAATGAATCCAATTTTAAGCGTAAACATTCTAATATTCTTTAAAAGGTCGATTAACCGCCTTTTGATGGAGAACCTCTTTTAGAACACTTTTTGAAAATTTTATGTGTTATATTTGACAAAATGAAATTCTTCTTTAGAATCAGACCATCAGAATTTACTTTGTGTAAATTTTTGGAATTTTTTTGATAAAGTTCATTTTTTAATGAATAGTGAAATGTTGTATTTTAATTCAAAACCAATTTTTAATCTAATTTATTTATATGATTAGATTATATTTTGAATTGTTTTTAAAGTGAATTTAGAATATATTTTTACCATTTAATCTAATAGTGGTCATTGAAGTTTATTTCACTTTTAAATTGGACATAAACTAGTGTCAATCTTTTGAAAAAAATTGTTTCATAAAAACACGCTATTTGACATGACAACAATAATTAATTATTAAATTAAATAATGTAACTTATATAATTTTAATTTTGTAAAATAGACCACATTTTTGAATTCATAATATCAAATATATCTTAGGGGATGTTTTGGTATTATTCTGAAAAACATCAATTTTTGATGAATTGTGAAACCACTAAGTGGTACTTAAAAAACTAATTTATCATTCAAATGCAAATTTACCACTTCTGGGTTTTGAATTT
Source organism: Viscum album (assembly GCA_963277665.1). NCBI lineage: Eukaryota > Viridiplantae > Streptophyta > Magnoliopsida > Santalales > Viscaceae > Viscum > Viscum album. The sequence goes on from OY728134.1 coordinate 637,418,540, forward strand.
CAAAAATCCGAAATACATGGTTGTCAGTAGAAAGTAAAATTTGGTTCAATGAGATTAAAATACTTTTTTGGTGAATAGTAGGTTTTATGTTTTTAATCGCGATTAAAGGTAATTAGTGTAATTTAAGGAAAAAATAATTTTTTAATAATATGATATTAACTTGAAACATGTACTACCCTCATTGGATGTGTCATGGAAGACCAAAAAAATCCATGGGTCAACTTGGGGACCCCATGGAGCCACTTTGGTTGGAAAATATTATAAATACCTTTTTATTTAAAGTTAAAATTAAAATGTCACAAACATGAGTTGTTTTACTAAAACATTTTTTAAATGGGGTTATACAAGTAATATTTTTTACTATAAATATTAATTAGAAATCTAAAAATATTTCCTATATCATGATATTTTTTTATAACTTTTATATATTAAATAAATTGAATTATTTATGACATCATGATAATGCAACAATTAACTCATTAATAAGGGATTTAAATAAAATGAAAAGATAATGTTAAAACAATAACTTACACTTTTCACAAACCTATTGGATGGGTGGATTTCGTACCCTTATCACCTTATCCTAGAAATATATCATTTTGGGACCTTTTAAATCCGAAAATCATTTTATAATAATGTAATATTTTATAACATTCCAAGAGTGCCCCTCCTCTCCTCTTATAAAAGGCCCCCAACTCTACCACCTTACACACACCTCTCAAGCCCTTGGATCGGTAAACCCCAGCCCATTTCATCTCACCACATCCCTTTATTCATCATTGAAGCCTCACATTGGGCTGAATACTTTCCAAGGAAGCCTTTGAGCTCAAATCAAAAAGAGTTACCTGATTTAAAGGTAATGTATTCCCTTGTGTTCTTTTGTTTTATTTTGCTTCTACAACACCCTAAAGTCTTTTTATTCTTTAATTTTTTACAAAACCAGTATCTTAAATATACTTGGATGTTGTTATGTGAAGTATTTGAGCTACACTTACACACACCTTCGTCTAATGGATAAAGAACATACTGTTTCTGTGGATGGCGAATTACTGCCTCACAAAACGATGATTGGTCAATATTCTTTTAACACCTTAAAAGGTTTCCATTAAGATGTAAATAAATTTATATATGATATATATTATGTTTATTGTTTCCTTAAGTTTCTTTATTTTTCATTTTTGCATACCTTTATGGTTTCCATTATGGGTAAACTTGATATCTTAATTTTAGGAAGTGTGGGCAACCACCCCCTCAAAGTGATTTGTTTCGTTAATGACATATGTGGGATGTATAAAGGATGGAATTAATGGTATTAAATATTTTACCCTACTGGAATTATAATATACCTTTATATAATTATTATTTCATTCCATTTAATACAAAATAAATAAATGAAAGTAGCATGCATGCGTACGTACGGCTTACCGTCTCCATGAACGGTACATTTCATTTCTTATCTCAAATGTTATGTAATATTATAAGTAAAAATATATAATGGATATATATGTAATATATTAAATCTAAATGATGGATATAATTCGGGAATTATAATATATATATATCTAATTTTGTTTTAATTCCCTTAATATGACAAAAAATGAAAGTAGCGTTCATGCGTAAGTACGACCTACCGTCTCCATGAACAGTGCTTTTAATTTTTTATCTCCAAATGATATGGAATAGTATAAAATGAATATATACTAGATATATATGATATTTAAAACATCAATACTATTCTGTAGATGATGTACCTATAATTACATGGAAAATTCTTTTCCAACAACTTCAATTTTTACTCATGTACTGAACATCGACAAAAACGTCTGATATGAACTCACTTTATTAACCAATAATTATAACATTATAATATGTGATTAGAACTGAATATTAATATTTAAATGAGGTCCTTGAGAAATTATAAATTGACCAAATTTTATTATTCAGGAGACTAATGAACGATCGAGTCATGTCGGACATGAGGTAAGGGAACCTACCCCTCTCTTTCTTTTTAAGTACACTCTTTTATATCATTCCTTTTAAGCTCATATTTCTTATGATTGGGATGTTCTTTTATATTAATCCTGCTGTAAATTTTATGTTAATATGATGAGATACCCTTTTTTATCTCATCAATCTATTTTTGGATGTTTTAAGTGGCGTCGTTCTGCAACCGAGTTTTTGTAAGGTATTTTTATTCTCACTTTTATTCCCGTGAGATTTATGCTAATTTTACCACCATTTCCGTTGAGTGGTTTATGTACTACCCATTATTCTACTATTTGTGTAATATTATTTCTTTTATGAGTATTTATATCAATTTTTTATTGTCCTTCTTTCATGGGTTGTATGTTTCGAAAGATACCCCAGTCGGTAAGGGAACTTTTCACCCTCCTCTTTTTAAAAGACTTCTTTTGTTGGGTATTTTAATTTAAATATTGTAATGTTGGGATATGTTCTTTTATATCATTATTGATGTAAATTTTATGTCCATGTAATGAGATAATCTTTTTATCTCTCATCAACTCATTTTCTGAAGTTTGAAGTGACGTCGTTAGGCTGTCGAATCTTTGAAAGGGAACTTCTTAACCCAATTTTGATTCATTGGGATAAACTTGTACTCCGTGAATATGTGGTTCTTTTAAAATGTGTGAATGACCTCTGATTGTTTTACACTTAATATCCACTTATATTATTTTTATTCTTTTGTCACACATAATTATGTAATTGATTTATCGTTAATCCAAGGATATCGTCTTTGTATGGGACATCGTCTCAATCTCCATTCATTGATGCATAATTTGTTTTATACACAAAATTCTTTTATACGGTGTATAAAACCATTTGACTTTTACATTTATCAAAATGGAATATTTTTTATACAAAGCATTTTACTAAATGAGAAAATGGAATGTTTTTGTCATACGTATGTGGCGACAGCGACTTCACCGCCGCCGTGACCATTATTTGAGTTTCGGCTTACTCTACAAGCCATACCTTCTTTTAAATAAAAAATAAATACCATGTTTTACTTTTATTTTATTTTGGTATTGAAAATTGTTTTCATAATGTTTTTATATCAATTCATTGTATTGATATCTTGTGATTGAAAAGTGGAAATGTTATGTTCCCTTTATGCATGTTTTATGTGATATGAATATGTTATGGTTCATGGGAATTATTATGAAGACGAGTGGTTCCATGATAAACAAAGGGAGGGTGAGCCTGATATAGCATTCCAATGCATTGGGTAACGCGAAGGGGTTAAACGTTAAGGTTTCTCTGAAGAGATTTAGGGATTATATTGTTATGGGTATTCCGAACATAACCAAGAGGGTTACTCCCTACGTAAGAATGTTATGAATGCCTCAAGTTACCTTTATGTCTTATGATTTCTATGATGTATTCAGGATTTTATGAGGTATGTTAAAGTTCTTATGATTTATGGGTAAATTATGATTTTATTCTTATGTTTATATGTACACATGTTTCCTTTCCATAATTTTTGTAACCCTTACTAAGCTTTTTATGTTCATCCCATGTTTTTGAAATGTTTTTCACAGGTCACGGGAAAGGATCATAATGTGATGATAGTGTTAAGGAAGTTTCCCGAAATAATCCATGTTTTATTTTAAATATGTTTCCATTGATGGGAAAAATGAATACTGTATTTTATGTAACCACATCATTTAAATGTGGAATGTAATGCAAGTTTCATGATCTAATTCTCTAAAACTCTAAACCTGAAAAGATCCTTAATGTGTAATCTTGTAATAATTCATGATTAAGTAAGGATTAAGGATGGGGGCCTTATTAGTGGTTCTTATTTATCCCTAGTATATATTAATACTTTTTGAATCTATGGATTTACAAAAATAATTAAAAACTAATTTTTTCAAAATATTATAAAAATGTAATTAGATTTTTAAAAATACATTATGAAATAGGATTATTGTCTTGAGAATACATATTGTCTTGAATGTAATGTCTACTATTATTTCAGTTCTAGAAATTTAATGGTATAAAAAGTCATTAGACTATTAGGGATACTCCCCAATATAATGTTCTTGTTGGGATAATGAATAGAACCATTATTGAGAGATTTGGAAGCTTTCTTACATGATTATGGATGCCCAAAACCTTTGGGGATGAATACATCACTACAGAAGTGCACCTAATTAATATGAACTCATCTAATACTAATAAAATTAAACACATGAATGAACTATGGAATTGAAAAAAAAATTATGAGAACTATATAAGAGTCATTGGGTGTACTACTTATACCAACATTAATGAAGATAAGTTGGAACCATGAGTTATTAAGTGTGTTTTTGTGGGATTCAATGATGGTGTAAAAAGGTATAAGTTGTGGGCTGAAATACCTAAATACCAAATTTTTATAATTGTTAGTGATATTTCCTTTCATGAAGTATGTTCTACTAAATATAAATCTATAAATTTTGACTAAAATTAAAAAACCAATAATTAGAGTATTGATACTTATTCTTTAACTTTGGTTATCGAAACTAATGATCCTCCTACACATATTCCACAAAATATAAATATAAAATGAGTAAAATTTTGATTTAGACTCCTATTATGTGCCTCATAATGGTAACAGTGGTTTCCAATTGACTCGATATAGAGGAAAGTGGTTCATTAGACCACCGTACTTAGATTGGGAAATGTGATTTGGTTTCTTTAACCATTCTTGTTTCCCAAGATCCCATTGATGATGATCCCTAAACCTATTTTAATTCCATGATTGATATGGATTTCAAATAATTGATTTATTAAATGGATGTAGAGATAATGTCATTGAGTAAATACTACACCTATTCTATTTTTGATAGACTTCTTAATCCCATGTCCATCGAGTGTAAACAAAATTTTTAAAAGAAAGAAAGCAAAAACTCATAAATTGAAGAAAAAACAATTAAATCATGGTTAATGGAAAAAGGTTACATTTAAATAGATGGTATTTATTATGTCAATATTTTTCCACTTCATGTAAAATGTTATTCTATTCAGTTTATTATTAAATTTAATTGACTTAATGATATTCTGTTAGAATAATTATATGTGAAAGTATGTTTGTATAATGGTCTCATTAATGAGTAATTGTCCGCTAAACATCCTAATGGTTGTACAAATTAGTTCATAAATAACCATTTTTTTTAAAATAAATACATCTACAATCTAAAATAGGTCATTATACAACGGTATAGTAAAATTGAATCTTATATACATGATATCCAACTTAAAAATATCCAACATGATTCATATGATTACTTTAAATATGTAAAAATTATATGTTTTACCTACTTATTTATATAGATGATATGTTAGTTATGTGAAATAATATGAAGCTAATTAACTCCTCTATGTCTTAATAGAACAATTTTGTTAAGATAAAAAATTTATGGGGATAAAAAACAAATATTTGGAATAATAATTATAAGGGACATACCAATTAAATTGTAATATTTGTCATGGAATGGTTATATTTAGATAGTTTTAAATTTTTTTTTATTAGGCCTTTAAACCAGATTATATTCCCTTTAGTCAAAATTTTACATTATCTAATTTACACTATGATTTAAACTAGAAAAAACATAGCGTTTTCTATTTTCACTCTTTGAAATATTCATGGAAAATCTATGGAGACCACATTATTAGGACCTGAAATGGCCACTTATGTATGTTTCATACACTTTTGACTTGTCTTTTTTACACTAGAATAAATTTAAATAATGATGAACTAATATTTTGGTATGTAGATGATGATTATGTAGGTAATGTGGATACCAATAAACCACTCATTAAATATGTATTCACTGCTTATGGAGGACCCATAAACAAGAATTGATCTATGATATTTTAGAATTCTATTATAACCACATAAGTTGTGTATATTTACTTGATTGAGGTTGTTATGAGGGATTTTTTTGTTAAAGTGTTTGGGTTTTAACTCAATTTACATAAATATGTTATTTCATTTTATTATGAATTTCTATGTACCTATAGGTTTTCCAAAAAAAATTGTTTTTAATTGTAAATAAAAACACATATATATAAGGTTCTATTGTAGTATATATATCCTTTAATCTAGAAGCTTATTTTTTAAAAATGATAAAAAATGATAATAACTGAGCTAAAAGTTTGAATAAGGTTATGGTTTTATCAAAAATCATGTTTGGTTTAGATGTAATGAATTTTGATCCTATTTAATGAAAATATTGGTAATAACCTCTACAATTCTGAATGAAAAAGATTTAGTTTTTTATATTTATGTTTTCTCAATTGGAATTTTAATTGATTATTTTTTCTACCATTTATACATTGTTTTTACATATATGGGACATGATTTAGTATTTCCTTTTATTTATAATTATCAACACTCATTATCATGGATCTTATGGTTTACCAATATGGGGTTCAAATTTTAGTTTCTTTAACCTTATTTGGTTTCTTATATACCCTTTGGTAGTTTTATGGTTTATGTTTTAACTTTACATACGACATACAATTATTCTTATGTAGCCTATTTAAATTGGAATACCCCTATGTAGGTTTCCCTTACCTTTACGTAACTTGGTTTACCCTTACATATGAAGTTACCCTTACACATGTACCCTTATATATATTGTACCCATAATAGATTATGCATACATAGAATATAGTTTATAATTACATGGACTAGTAAATTTACACAATGGGTTTGTCTCCATTGATCCATAGTGGACTTACCCTTATGCCACAATGACTTTACCCATAGCTGGTTTCTCTTTATTTGAGTTTTTTTTAAACCATTTATATCCCTTCAAATATTTTTCTATTGTTTTATTTTCTATTTCATAGAGATTTTTGTCCCACATTGATTGGTTGTGATTTTTATTAGTCTATGTTGTAGTCAATATAATTTATTCCCATTCTTCCTCAATCATAGGATGATTTTTTTTGATTTCTTCTTCCAAAATTTTATTTAGTATGTTATATGGAAATAGGTTTCAAAGAATATTTAAGTTCCAATATACCATTTTCTGTAGAATAAATTGATACTCTATTTGTGTTAGAGATCATAGAAATCCCTTTACATTGAACAAGTGTGTCCACATGATTCTTATCATAAATCCATCAAACTAGTACCAAAGTGTTTCAAAATAATAATGTTTCAAGTGATTGGTGATATATGTTATCTATAATTCTTGATATGAAACCTATTTGGAAATGTAATTTTTTATTCTATGGATTTATTCTATATTTCTTTTCTTATACCTATTTTTTTCATTGAGATTAATAAAAAGAGTTTGTGTGTGGGTGATGTTTGTTCCATCCACATAGGCCCCAAAGTGACAGAATAACTTTAAATTTTTTGTTTCCCATTCTATCTGTCATTATTTCTTTTTTAATTCATTTTTAATTGTTGAAAATCAATTATTTTGAATTAAATTTTAGTAAATGGTTTCTATTTATATTACAATACTTTTCATAATTTTTTATTAATCTTTTCTGATTTTAATTAATATTACTGAAACCTCAAGAGTGTCACAAACATATTGTGATACCTTGGTACAAAAATACCCGAGCCATTATTGACTTGTCTTAAAGAGAGTTACATATCTCCATGGGTTAGCAATAAGAACCTATCATCCTAACAAGATAAAGAGGGAGAATTTCTTCTACAAATAATCAAAAACTTTATAAGATAAAAAATACATAGTCCGTAATCTCAACACTCATAATGGAGAATATACCAGCATCAAATTGTTAAATCAATGCCATAAAATTACATCATCTAAATAAAAGTCAAATCATGTCTACAAAAGTATCAAAACCCTTTGTTAAAAGTGGATAATAGACCCACCAGAAAACATCATCACTATATGGACCCAAGGATCAAGAAAATCCACCCCCTCTAAGAAGAATATTTCTATAGTTAGACATGGCCTATGAAAATCTAGAAACATACAAAGAAATAGGTAGTGTGTGAGTTATAAGTCATAGTAGGTCCTCAGTAAGATATCTATATACAATTATATAACAATAAACCAAAGATACTTTCAATTTAAATAATTCATAGCATGGAATAATCTTTAAATATATTGGAACAAAACAAGATTTCAATTCAATAAATAGAAATTGCATCAAAATATAGATTAAATGAAATATTTTATTAAAACATTTATATATATCATCTAGAATAAATAAATTATTTTACATAAATAGAATGTATAACAATGTATAAAAAACATAGCACCATGTTAAAAAGACATGTAGTATGTTAGTTTCTAGTAATATGATCCTAACACATCACAAAAACGATATCATCTCAATATATGTGTACACACTCAATTCAACTACACCCTAATAGTGGAACTAATAATAGGTAGTCTACACCCCAACAGAGGATTCCTAGGAAATAATTCCTCAATTTTTAGTTAGATTTGTCATCATTAATACATTGATATGGATTTAGAGTCCTAGTGTGATTTTACTAACTATGACTAACTTCAAAGAATAACATGTTCTTTAAATAAACATTAAATAATTCATGGTAAATCAAAATTTTAAAATCATTTCGAAATTAAATTGGGAATTTTTAGTTTTCAACATCAACTCATTTCAAAAATGAAATCATTGTTTTTCATCATCTCATTCCTATGAAAAAAATCTCATTTGAATCCATTTTTTAATATAATTAAACTAAATGATTTACCAATAATTATCAAAAAATAACACAAATTTCTCAAATACATCCAACAATTTCAATATTATATAAATTGGTTTTAATAAAATTTATATTCCATTTTAAATAAAATATAAAATCATTTCAATTCATGATTTTTAAGTCAATAAAAAACTCATTTAATAATAATCAATAAATTTTGGGTTTTAATTATATGAATGATCATATGGAACCAACATCCACTAATACTAGTAAAACATGATCAACACCCGCAAAAATAATTCCATCGGAGAAATGAAGGTAGAATTTATCAAAGAGTAATCAATATAATTCTGATCCACCAAAAATAGAGATTACAACCATCAATATCATAGTGATACATCACTCAATATCGATGAGAGAAAAAAAATATGATTAAAAAATGAGTGGAGGTCCATTAGAAGATAGAAATCAAATGCTTCCCCAGTATATTTGATCCAAGAAGACTGGTGTTATGATAATCAAAAAATAATATTGGGGGACGTCAGGAGAAAAAAGTTCAAATACAGCATGTGAGTGATAGAATTGGGAGTTTAAAATGGGTTCTGGGCATTTCTGTTTGGAAAATAATAAACCACTATGTAGACCCAACATCTAAAACGTATCCCTATAGAAAATATCCAGGCCACGACATAGCCACCATGGACTATTCTGTAGCCACCCATGTTAAATTGGTCTCCAAAATCCAATGCATAGATCAACATACAATGGGATATGTATATTTATATATTGATACAACATTCCATAAGTGTTTGAAAATATTTAAAACCAACCAAATCCACCCCTCAGACCCATACACTATAGAATCCTTCACTACACCACATCCCTTCCTGAAATGAAAATGGCTCTGAAATCGGTCATGTTGTATCTAGTTGGCCCCTGGCACAGTCCCCAATCTCTATGCCTCACCCCCTACACCAATCCATAGATCCCTATGGGAAAAAAATTATCCTCCCTCTAATTCTCTAAAACATGGAAACAAAATAAAAAAGATCATTTCTCATCCTATAAAACATTTATACCTCGAACACACTGACTCAAGAAAATATAAGTCCCAATAATTTTGTTTATTTTTCCCTACAAAATGTTTTCGTCAAAAATTGCCTGGAAATTCACCCTATATAAAGTAAAACAAAAAAAGATTCAAGAAGTACCTGAAATAAGGTGTCATTATGTTATATTCTCCCCAATATAAAATCCTTCTGTATCCTGAAATGATATCAAGATTATTCCATATCAAATAAATGAGACCACTACTCACTCATAAGTGACTTATGCTCCCACATCTCTTGCAGATCAAAATCATGCCTCCATAGTACACTAACCAAATATAGTGTATTCCCATGAAGAACATTGACTCAGAATAAAAAATCATCTCATGATGCTCAGTCTTTGATAAATTTGGTTCATCATCAATATTTCCCCAACTAATAACATAATAAGGTTTGGAAGGCTTCTTTTGAAGCTTCAATACCTAAAACACATTATGTATTTACATCATCTATGGTGGATATTGAAATCAGTAGGTTACTTTCCAAACCCACCCGACATCCAAAAAAAGGCCCACAAACCTCACCACAATATTTCCCTTTTCTCTATATTTTAGTAACCCAGCGATGTGAAAATCTCAAAATGACCTGGTCACCTACAGAAAAAACCAGTGGTTGATGATAATGATCAACTTAGGATTTACACAATCTCTTCACAATCCCCATTATCTAAAAAATTAACTGAATATTTTTCATCGACTATTGGAAGAAACTCAGTCCAATTATGGAACTCTCACCAATTTCCAACCATCACAATAGTGATTTACAAGTCCATCCAAACAATGCATTAAATTGAGACATATGATTACAGACTAGTAACTATTGTCAGAAAAAAATTCATCCATTCCCAAATGAAAATCCAAAGAACCACCAATGTAGATAATGCAAACACAAATCACTTATTAATTATTTTTATATTATTCTATTTTGTCATCTATCGGCTAATGAAATGATATAGTAAATCCTACCTTGGATCTTATTAACTCTTGGAGGCCTCTCCAAAAATGAAAAGTGTAATGGTGATCTCTATTAGAAACAATAACAAATATAACACCATGTAATATGAACATATCATGCACATTGAGACATCTCAAATCCTCAATTTTTTTTATCTTAAATGGGTATAAATTGATACGACATTTACAGCCTATCAATCACATACCATATCATATTTTTTATTTAAAGAGTGCATGACAACTCAACCACAATGTCCATTTAAATATCATCCCACATCCACATTAGTAGTAAAAGTGACTGAAGAAAACATGATGGCATCTACTATAAGGATTTAATCTATTGGCAGGTTTAACAATTATAATCCAAGTCAGTGATGTCTCTCTTCATACTTTTATAATATAATTATCACCATATACCATAGAAAATTTTAGTGGTTTTAGAATAAACTACCCAATAAGTGGAATGGAAATATTCAATAATGGATTTTATCATTGAATAAATAACAACCTTGTGGATTCATAAGTATTGGATGACTCTAAAGAGAGAGACCATTCACTGACGGTCTCCCTACTATAAATAGAGTACCTAATTCCACAAAATTCATCATGAAACTACAAATATTAATGAATCACCTCAAGAATATAGGTTGTAAACTACACACTCTCCAAAAAAACCTCAAACCTGTTCTCCGATACTCACTAATGTAACTGGGAAAAGAGATCCATCAGATTCTACTATTTTTATGATTCAGTAATGGACTAGTTTTTTACTTTTCCTCCTGAATTCGTAAAAACAACATTCCCTTGTGAGTGGTATAGGAAATTTCAAAATGAAAAGATATTATGTACTCCACCCAACCCTTATATGGAAATTCCATCATTTTTAGAGAATATATAACTCAATATATTCTCTAAAAATTAATTTTAAATCATTCTCAAAAAAGGTAATGTCACCGAATCTTATGATCATGAATTAAAAATATGAGTTCAAGATCATGTGTCTGATTATTCATCTCAGGTGTCCTATGATTATTGTTTGTATAGAATGTGACATAATCATCCTACATATGGACACATTCTAGATGGTCACTTGATGAATCCCAAAATACCTCATAACCATACTCGACATATTGAAGAGTCAAAACTGGTATGTATGTAAAAATATGTTTCAACTCCCCAACATGGATTCTAAATTACTCATACTAATTGATATTAACTATTTTTTGAGTGATTTTCGTTATTACATAATCCAAATTTTATAAATCTCTCATGAATAAGTGATAATTCACAACCAAACCCAAGAAGATCCAAATCATGAAAAATTTAAATGGTTGTTTCCTTGTCACAAGAGGTTTTACCTTCTCACGATCAATTGTGATACCATGTTTGAAGACCACATGTTCATGTTAATATGCATCATGTATTAAAAACCTAATCATTGACATTGTTTCATAATTTTGCTGACTTCCAAAAATTTCTAGGGCTTCTCCCAGATGACGCACAAGATCCTTCTCAATTTTATAGTAAAATATGATGTATTCCACAAATACCACCATGATAATGTCAAGGTAATAATGAAATATCATGTTTATCAAATTCAAAAAAACTAAAAGACATTGGTTAGAACAATTGGAATAACAATACACTCATAATTGTTATACCTACTCGGAAAGTCAGTCTTCTGAATATTAGATTCTTTAATTCTCGACTAGTGATAACTGGATAGAATAAAAATAATTGATAACCATATTTTCAATTTTGAAAGGTCCAAAAAAAATCTATGGAAATGGATACTTGTATTTTTCTATAAATTGGTAGAGTGTTTGGTAATCAATACAGGGATTAATTTCTAACCATTATTTTCAATGAGAAAAAGCACTATCAAATGTGACACACTTATGAACATAATTCAATTCTCTTGAAGAGTTTCCAATTGGGTTATCAACTCCTCCAATTAAGCTAGTTATTTATGGTACGATGGAATAGACACTGGTAGTGTTCGATGTAAAATAATGAAATGAAAAATCCACCTATCATACCCTTTGAAGGCCAGATAGTTGAGATAGAAACACATTAGGAAAATATTTTGATAACTACAGGGAGATCATCAAAAAAAATATACTCCATGTCAAAAGTGAGTACTGATATTAACTTGAAAAACTCTTGAAATGATGGAATGAATCTACTCAACACCAGGTCCCATTCTCAATGTAAACATAACACACCTCATCAATAACAATAAAGGATACTTGTTTAAGACAAAAGTCAATTCCAACATTATGAGAAATCAACCAATCCATATAAAAAATTAAATGAAGTGGTTTCATGTTTAGAATAAGAATATTATAAGAAATATTAATCTGTGATAGAGATAAAGCACAATTGGGGAATCAAATACCATTATCTCTCTTCATTCTAAGGGGAGTAGTGATATCCATCATATAATACAAAATATTTTTAGGATTTTTTAGTAGTTTCAAAATATGATTTGATAAGAATGGATGAGATGCACATCCACATAAGAAGTGCCATCTAATAATAAAACATTTGGTCAAATATAAAAATGATGAATTATATCAAATATTTATTCCATGAGACTATCATTATTCACTACCTTAGGAGAAAACTATACAAAATTACTAAAATGGTTTCCATTCTATGTCACGTACCTTTTGAACCAACTAGAGGCTAATAAACTCCATGTATTTCTATTAAACCATCGATTATTATTGAAATTTTGAGTCAAAATATTAAACGTGTATTTCCACTGTAAACCCTCATGCTTCTTCATCATCATCATCAAACCCTAAAATATCTTAATAGGCCCTTAACGAATAATGGTATCACAAATTATCTTTAATTACTTTAGTATTTTAAATATCATAATAAGAAGATAATTATATTTAAACCAATCCTCTTCCTTATTAAGATCATTCGAACCGGGGAATGAATGTGGTTTCTGACAAAAAAACTCTTTTTCATGATCAATAGAATCATCACATTGAGGTTCTACCATTGCGTCCTGAACATAAATGGTTGAAACCACCTATCCTAATGATTTTATGGAATACAACCCATTTTAGAAAAATGTTCAACTTTAGGATCCTCTTAACCTGGTTCGCTCACATATTCTTCCAAGTTCTAATTCAAATGTCTTTTCAGATTCATGTTGCTCCAAATATTTGCAGGAAACACTGAAAGAGTTAATAAGGGTACTCCTATCATCAACTCAATTAGAGACACATGAATTTCAATTCCGTCAAAAAGATATAAATATTGGGATTTCAGTATACTCAAATCAATAATATGGAAAGGCCTACAAATCAGATCAAATAAATCCTCAAGACACTTTTTCTTATCACACGTGCCAACATAACGATCATTATGATGAGTGATATCCATGAACTAGCTTGTTATTTCCTTCTAAGTCTCGTCAATCATACCTCATGACTACTAAGTCAGAAAAACTACATACTAACTTCAGGAAAATATGCATAACCTACCTATGATACTACATTGTCTAGAACTATCTCGAATACCTTTGTACCCTATTACTTGAGTTTTCACTGATAGTGCTTGAAGGTTGTTCTCCATTTCCATGGGTGGGTGACTAGAACTTAGTATCGTATCAAGATAAAGGGTGGATGGTTTTTCCATTAATAACACAATATAGTAGAATACAGACAATGCATATCTGTGTGGTCAATAGTCATCAAGGATAATCTACTGGCATCAAATAGGTTAAACGATATTGAAACAGTACATCAACCATAGAAAATTCACATAAACACCAATAAAAAACTAAAAAACCTAGGTAACAAGTGAAAAATAGCTCCTCAGGTCACCATCATCACTCCACAGTCCCAAGGATCAAAATCATTCCCCTCCACTGACAATATATTTCTATTTACTCAGACCTAGAATAATAAAAGTTATAATCCCCCAAAGGAAAATGTAGGGAGTAAGCTATAAATCCCATTTCGGTTTCACCAAGTGTTCCATACAGATATCCAAAACTATAAACTAAAAAATCATTCAACTTTCATAATAAATGGAATGAAATATTTATTAAATTTTTTAAATTAAAAAAATATTTCAATTCAATAGATTGAAATTACATCACAATCGGCATAAATGGACAATTTATATAAAAATATATATAATTAACTGACATGAATAAAATCATTCACAATCAATGTCAAACATATTAATGTCAATAAAACATAGAACCATGTAAAAAAGCCTTGTGATACTTTAGTATCTAGAAAATGGATCATCACACTTCTTAATAATGATATCATATCAAGATAGATGTGAAAATTTAAATAATCCACACCTGAATCTAGAAACCCATTACGGGAAGTCTAAAACCTAATAGGGGATCCCTCATTGGAAATAATAACACATCTATTTAGATATAGTTTTCATTTTCAATTCAATTCTAGGGATTTAGAGTCCTAGAGTGATTATCCCATTTACCACTAAATACCCGTGCTAAAATATCATTAAAAAAACAATTAATCCATCATGGGTAAATCAATCATTTCAAATCCGTACAAAATACATATTCCCATTTTCATTTTTCAACAGCCCTTTCGGAATTCAAAACCAAATCATTGAATTTCAACCTTTTTTGAATTTGAAATAATTTTACATTTAAATCAATTTTTAAATATCAGTCATCAAATAAATTTCTCAAAACATGTCATCATTCCCAAATCCATCCCTAAATTTCATTAACAATGAAATGATGGGATTCCCACATTTTCCCAGCCATTTAAATTCAAAAATCTAACCAGATCAATACTAGGTTTTTGAAATCACTTAAAAAAATCAAATCAATTAAAAAATTAACAGTTTCAATTTTTGAGAAATTCCATATGGAACCACCAATAATTAATTTCAGGATGAGATGATCAACACCCACAATGAGAGTGCCAATAGAGAGAAAAATGTGTGAAGGGTCAAATGAGAATCCATATAAGCACGATTCTCCAAAATATTGAATAAATTCATTAATAACATGTTGATATATTTATATCTTAGAAGGAGAAAAAATTAAAAGAAGGATTTCAGAATAATGAGAGTACCCTTACAAGAGAGGAAACAAACACTTCCCCCAGACATTCGATCAAAGAAAAATGGAGTTAAAAGAGTTAAATATTCTTATTTGGAGCATTCAGGTGTAAATAGTTAGAATGGGAATTAAGTGAGGGAATTAGGAGTTTCAAATGGATTTGTGGAATTTATTTATATAAAAACACTTACCATGCCACAACCCCCAATAACCACGCTGCCTCCCTAAGTAAAAAAGAAAAGGCAGTAGAGAACTCACCCCAGACCATGTCATAGCCAAACCAATCAACCAGCCTCTAGGAACCAATAAATTAATCTATTTTACATGGAATTAGATTCTGATGGGGCCATTAAATAGTGACGTAGGGGTTTCTAAAAAGGAACAAACTGATCAAATCCTATTTTTACACCCTTTCACAACACCAGCAATCTGTATTCCATAGCCATTCCTGAAATATAAGTGGATCTAAAATTGTTCGTTCAACAACAAGGTGGTCCTTTGAATATACCCTGAGATCCAAAATTAATATCCTACAACACGGTGAAACTCATTATAGGAAAACTATTATCCTTACTCTAAATCTCTAGAATATGGAAATAACCTTTAAAAGGTGTCATTCTCAGTCATTGATAGATTTATACATAGAATTTATTGACTCAATAAAACATACATCCCCAGTCTTTTAAAAAATTTCACCAGCAATGTTTTTCCATCTACAAGAGTCCTGAAATGTTCTTAATGAAACAAAAAAATAATAGAGTGAAGATTTTTATAATAGGAAGTAATTTGATTTTGTAATAAGATATTTGGAACTGAAATAGTTCATTTAATATGCCTGTTCAATCGTTGTTCTTGTATTTTTCATAGGCTTTATGCTTTAAATTATCATTAATAGAGGGTGACAATGAAAATCCATTTGAATACCAGTGCTTTTAATGTACTCTCTTAGATCTCATAGAGTGTAGAGGCTATTATGATATGCTCTATGACCCAAACCCCCCATTTCATGTTATTATCTTTCACATTACCAATATTTTTTCTACTAAATGGGAGGCTTCATGTCATCATTAAAAGACTCATCGACCTTCCTATCACTAACTACTCTCCTTGGTTGTTAATTATCTTTTATAGGAGTTTCTATTGTGTTATGAAATTCAAAACAATTATTATTTCTAACCTCAAAAATCACATGTGAAGGTGAGCCCAAGTTTTAATTCACAGTACTTCTAGATGGGCCACTTTGAAAAGATCATTCGTTATCAGTAACATTATTTTTATCATAGTCTTAAGGTACCCCCTAGTGTGTCTTGATAATTATTACAATATTTCTACATTAGTAATACTTCTTTATCTATCTTATTTTTCCATTTATGATCTATAAAGGATAATTGTTTTTTCACATACTACAACTGAAAGTCAATATCATCCCATGCATTTGGTTCACAATCAGAAACATTGTTATATAAGTATTCATTATTATTTCTAACTAACACAAAATTAAAGGAATTCTTCTAATTTTCATCATCCACTAATTATATGAATCTCTGATAGGAGTCAAGACAGTCTGTATTCTCTGTCACAGGCTTCATGTTAGCAGTGGAAACACATTTCATATAGTAAAAAAGGACATACTCATAAAAATGATTGGATCAAGCCAATTCATAGGTATAAAAATAAATTTTATAATTTACTAGAAAATAATTAATAATTAATCATTATAACTATAATTATTTATCAAATTATTAGTTAATATTAATAATGTATTAATAATTTATAATGAATAATGAATAATTAATAATTATGAGTTAATGACAAATACTAATAAGCATTCATTAATAATAAATAATTTATAATCCGTAATAATTAATAATGTTATTTACTAACTTTTAATTCTTCATAATAATTATTAAATTTTATTTAATAATTATTTATTATTTATTACTACTAATTATTTATAATTATTAATTAATAATAATTAATAATTATTAATCAATACTTATTATTAATTATTAATCAATACTTATTATTAATTATTAATACTAATTACTGATTATTATTTCTAAACAAGATATGGATGGAACCCCTTTGTTAAGAAACAAAAATAAGAACGAAAACCAAAATGATGGGATTAGAAAAACCGAAACATCCCTCATCTTTTCCATACACTCAACAAAAGTCATAATCCATGTTCTTTTTTAATATTGACCTAAAGGTGAAGAATCTCGTTATGAGTAGAACCCTAATAATGTTGGTTCTTCCATTATCCTTTCCTCTTTAGGGGGGACCTCTTCTTCGTGTCTTTTCATATTTTTAATGACCATCAGAGTGTCTTGAATCATCAATGCCCTTCAAGGCACATTCCATGGTATCTTCTAGAACCTACTCCCTCTTAGAGTGATCATTGAGTAGATAATATTACTTTCCCTTTAATATCGTCATGAGAGCCCCATAGAACACATTATCATGTATATCAGGAGACGTAAATATATTGGATGTTATGACCTGGATAAACACCTTAATTTTTTTACACATCTTTACCCCCATTAAATTTTTGTGCATCCATACAAATGGAAACATGTGACTTCCTCATTATATCCTTAGGATCATCAGATGTTGCTTGAATAATTTAACCTACTCTCAAGTGATCAGTACATTACATTTATCCCATGGTCTCCAATAATTCTATCTTAAAAGATCATGTGGATCCTAGAATTAATATTCCATTGTGTCTATTGGTTTCCACTAATTTTTCATTTTTCCCAAATGGATGATCCACTTCAACTAGGAATTCCAATTCCAATGCATTCTGGTCATCCTCATCATTATTATAAGGTGGATGATATTCTAGATCATCCCAATTACTATATATCTTAAAAGAAGTCATTACCCAATCAAGATTTTCTTGGTAACCAATTGTAACCTATTGAAGGACCTTATTACTGCTAAATATACTTCTCACCAGCAATTGGAATTACTTTCCATAGAGAACACGCATTTTGTGTTTGAGAAAACCCCATAACATTATCTACCTAAGGGTTACTAAGAGCCAACAAACATGCCATTTTATCATTCCTCATTTCATTTCTATCAAAGAAATATATGAAACCAATAAAATGGATCAATGTTATCTGATTATCATTTACTACATCTATATCAAACAGTTCATTTTATAAATTTGTCATTTTATTTTTTGACTTTTATTTTTATTGGTTTATCTTTTTATGTTATAATATATGATTGTTGAGAATCAAATTAATTAATGATCATCTGCTTCAGGAAATATCATTTTACTAATTCATGCTGAGTGGAGAGCATCACTTCATTTGACACACTTTTGTTAATTTTTTTGGAGGATAACCCCTCTTAGTATTTTAACTCTTACCAAATGCAGAAATCAATTTTAGCTTACACTTTTGACACTTATTGGTAACCAATTTAGATTATATACATAATTATTGATTATCCATAGCTGTCTACTCAGTCTCATAATCTGATTGACCATCTAAATATTCAACCTACCTATCATCTTCTAAGTCATGAAAATGTAAATATCTAAATGTGAGAGAATTTTTCCCCTCCACTACAATATCATCCCAAGAACTATGTTGTTGATAATGTTCCAATCCAATACTAAATTATTATTCCTAGGTATCATGATGTTTTTATCCATAGGAATCCATATATTTTTCCATTAGCACATGGGTTTGGTACCAGGGATAAGAAAACACTTTCAATAATAAAGGATATTTATCTATATTTATGTCACAATCCAAGTGATGAATTACCAAAAACAGAAGACTCAACTACAATGTCTACCCCGGACATGGAAGGCTCACTAGGATTCTCAGTCTATGATGAGTCATTTCTTGCCTTTTCCTTAGAGAGATATCCCTTGTCTATGAAATGACTTGTTCCACCACTCCACATAGATGATTATTTCCCTTAACAATGAATTTTCATGAAATATTGGTAAAATGATTCACCTTGAATGTTTCATTACCAACCCGATAATTGTGTAATGGAATCATGTGAGTTAGAATATCTTCAACCATCCCATTTTCATTCATTTTAAAAACCTGGAAAAAATTCCCCCTCAATCCGTAATCTTCCTTGGAGATATTTCTATTGTAGTCCACTACCGAGATCTAAACAACTTTATAGATGACACAAATATATTGATGCTTCTCATTTTAAAAAAATAACATGAATATATTTAGTGGGAGTAGAGGGAATAAAATTTTCAATGGTAGTGTAATTGATACATAACTCAACCATTATTCTATATAAATGACCAAATCATACATTCACAGTCTCACGATCAATGTGGACATATTCCAAAATTTTCATGAATATAACACTTAATGTCTTAACATGTCAAAAGATCTAATTAAGACCATATAACATAACTATTATATGTGAAAAGAATTCCTCACATAGATTAAATTTGATCTCAAGACCATTCATGGTAGTGGAGTGATCCCATCTTCAAGTATATAGATCCTAAAATCAATTTTTGTCAACTATAGTTTTCTATAGGAAAATTGTAATGAAAAATAAAAATTAAAAGGATACACCTACAATAAGATAAAACTCTAATAATATAATCCCTATAAACCAAATCCTCAAGACTACATGTCTTATTACCTTTATGGAGGATAATCCTTAGGAATAGGTAATTTTTACCTATCACCAGTCTATTTGAAAAAGCCTGTTGAATAGGTTCAAAATTATTTGATGAATCTTTCATGAGGATTCTACCAGTGGAGGAGTCCATAAACAATGCTATATAATGCCTAAAAATATCAAAATAAAATTCCAGAAATGCCCACAATCGACTATCTAGATTAAAAGAGCCTTTGATATACCTCATATCATCCTTGGAAGTTAGAGGTTCTTCCACAGAAGGCCCTTTATACAAAACACTGAAACCTAATAAGTGTATTAATTCCATGATTTCACAATAAATATAATTTCCATTGACATCTCCATAGAATGATATGTATATAAATATTTAAATGACAATTTTTATGTTTATGTTTTGATAAATATAAATAATTAAATTTGAAAAAATATTTAATATAATTCTATTCTATATGAAATTACCACATTCTAGGTGATTACAAAATAAAAAAACCCCACCTAGGATTCTACTTTATATGGAAGAGGACCTTGACATCAATTTTGGATTTTCTATATGGGACCCAGTTTCGATCATCATGAATTTTAATAATAATATATAATTAATAATAATTCAAAAATAATAACCAATAATTAAACATTTAAATAATTAAAATAAATAATCATTAATATATTTAATAAATAAAATCCTAAATAAAAATAAATAATACAATGTATAATTATTATGAAAAATAATATTTAACAATTAACAATATTATTATTAATTCATATTACAATTAATAATTTAATTATATTATTTATATAATTGGCTGGATGGAACCATAGGCCTTAAATTATTATTATTATTTCTAAATAATACACTTTTTAAATAGGTTTAGAGACAAAATAAACATGTCTGAAAGGACTAGAGGCAGAAATCCTAAATTTGATATGCAAGAGGCCTTGATGGAAAACCTCTTATTTTAATTTTAAAACACAGATTGAATGGTTGAAACCCCTCCTAAATAATTTTTTAATTTCGTATCAAGCATACCTCATTAAAATTATAATGATCTTGTAGTGACCATGTGTATTATATCATGTGTTGAAGCCATGATAGAAATATCCCTCCTTTAGTCCTTGGGATTTATTTGAGCTGTCATGGTGACTACTTATAATCTAATATATTTTCTCATGTCTACTATAGTAAGATGGATATATTCTCCTTTTTTCCATTATAACCTATGTCTCAAAGGACTAACAATGAGAAGGATCATATTTCAGCATACTCGAAGGGCTCTAGAGATCTTGGGAGGTGGTTCCATACTCAATACAGGGACATGGATGAAGGTAGGGTTAAGAGGAAGGGAAATATTGATCATGTGGTCACAAATGAGGAATCTATTTCAAATTTTCTTGACCAAGGTAATCATTTAATATTTTCTCCATTATTCCTTATAGAGGTTCAAAACTATAGAAGAATTAAGATTTAGAGTATCACCGTTTTTCTATTTGATGACTAAAATCATAGAGTTTTATCTCAAGGGGAAATGGTTATTTAATCTTCTTTTCCCTTCAATGTAAATTATGAAAATGATGTTGGGGATTGTCTTGATGTACCTCTAGCTGAGGTTCATTGACATTTAGGATGGGACTTCAATCATAACTCTCTTGAGTATAATAGCTCTATGTTATAACTATGGATTAGATTTTATGGGTTACATTGGATTTTTAACATCTTAAAATATTGTATAAAATTTCAATTTCTATTAGGAATGCATTAAATGTTTATAAGGAAATTGATTGGGTTATATTTTTGAATTATACTCACATTCTAGTGGAATTTTACATTTTATAAACTTTATTTTATATGGAATTCCCCATTACATAAAAAGAAGAATTTTATTTGAGGATTTTATATGAAAATGTATCTTATTATTTTTTCAACTATATGGTTATTGAGTATCTGAATACTAATTTTAGAAGGATCCTTACCTACTCAATTTGGGATAGTTCTAGTTATAGGATGATGAAATGATATAGGAAATATATATCTTATATGTTTTGAGGGATATTGATAGGCCAAAATAATCCCAATAAGAATGGATTCAAGAAATACCAGTTTACCAAATTGTCCCCCTCCACTGATTTTATAGGATTACCAAAGTAGGTTCACAATATTTTGGGCTTCCACCTGTTCTCCTTATATGTTAATCAAAGCATTGGGCTAATATTGAAGAAGAAGAAGATGTTAAATTATAATTATTCTGTGTGGATTTTTTTTTATATATGATATTTTTAAAGGCATGGAGCTACATAAATTACATATTGACTCTGTGGATGGCCAATATTAAGATCATAAAGTAGCACAATATGAAGTAGAGAAGGATTTATGTAAAAGGAATGGTCTTAATACTACTGGAGGAAAAGGGAAAAAAATTGTGTAGGATTCTTCCACGAGGAAACATGTGAATCATGGTGATATATCAAGTGGTCACCATAAAAAATTGGCCCCTCCTCTAGACTAGGTTCCATTTAGGTTGGGAATGTGGTGTCTATTTGTATTAGTGTTATCCCCTATTGCATTAAATCTGTTTCTAGTAGGGCTACCTTTTGGAGTGAGCAAGTGGTGGCTATTTCAGTTTATAGTTAACCCACAAATGGAATTCCAAATGAAGTAGGGGAACCATGTTTGATACTTTAAAAATATAATAAATAGCTAGTGATGTTGTTCAAAGTTTCATATCTTCTTGCGAGACACCGAATGTATAAGGTGCATCTTCTTCCAAAAAGAGATCTTCTATAGGAATGAACAGAACCCATAATTCACATTTAATGATCGTCGAAGCATCGGTTGCAAAGGGATCTCTTAATGAATCAACAATTATTGCTTCAGGTGGTAATTTTTAAAAACATAATCCTCATTGGTGGAAATGGTCAACACATATAACTCTATTGTGTTTGATTCATATCAATGTAGTGATAAATAAATTTAAGGGAAGATAGTGATTCTTAATTAGTCGAAAATCAGAATATTGTTGAATATGTGTTTGTTAATGATGGGGGTAGACCATGGAAACAAGTCAATACCTTATTAAGGTGGTGTCATCCATGAGGCCATGAGGGTGAGTTTCTAATCACAGTATGGGTACACAATCTCAGGCTGCTTGATTTCATTATTTGTAGGAATACTTGTATGAACCATCCCTTTTTTCCCTTACTTTTTTCTATATTTATTAATAGGGGTTTACCCAAACCATTCCAAAAAAATCTATTTATTAAAAACTATTATTGGTATTTATTATTAAATATTATTAATTATTATTAATAATTATTACTGGAGGACAAACCTATAGCTGAGTGGAACTTACCTGTGGTACCACATTTGCAAGGGAGTGGGATCGAATACCGATTCATCATTAATTTGCATAGCATGTAGGCATAATTTTATTTTAAGGTGGAATGTCTAGGCGTTATATTTCTAGAGGTGTGTTTTATGTAGGGATAAGGTCTCTTACTTTCCAATATATAGAGACATAATTTGAGATAATGAACAATAATTTAGGAAATTCTAATATGATTCCTTCTTTAATTACGTTAGGTATCAGGATGAGAATTATACCATTAAAAACACCCCCCTTCTTAGACCTCTTTCCCTTTGGAACATGTATCCCTCTACCATTACAATATTTCCATTGAAAAAACTCACACACTATTCCACCCACCATATCCTCTCCCATGCTCATCATGCCACTGTCTCTTCTCCCATGCTCATCTCATCACCACTTTCTCCCCCAATATCATCCCATTACATCTACCTTAGTGTATTTCTATATTCATCATTCATAATGCTCCTTGAGTCATGTACACATCCTACTGACATATCATTTCCCCGTCCTTATGGTGCCATAGTGGGGTAACTTCAAGGAGTTCCCTCCTCCAACCATCATATGCTCTCTCACCAATTTTGTTTCTTCTTATCATTCCCTTCTCCAAATTCAAAGAGTATCTAAAACAAATTCTTATTAGATATCTATACTACATATATTTTTTTGTTAATTGATGTAAATATTCACTAATAATGTTTTTTAATGTATTATATTCATTGATTATATAGTTTGATTAATACAAGATGATGTCAAATTATTTTAAAAAATAAATTTTTTTGTTATTATCATTTTGATTGAGTACTTGTCAGTGATTCAAAATGAAAAATTCATTATAAAGTGGTAATATATATGGCTAGAGTACTAATGGAAGGAATTTATTTTGATGAAATATCAATATTAGCATTGTTGATTTTTAATTTTGATGTGGAATCATTAGATAAAAAATAAATGTTATTGTTTAATTGTTGTATTGTTTTTGTCCTTATAGATTATGGAGATGTTGAGCAATTATTTACATACAATGAATTGTTTTCTCATCTCTATATTATTTTGGGGATATATGAATTCTTAGGGATGATAGTGTATGTAGATCAATGTCAATGACATGTTAAAATTTTCTATATAAATATTTTGTTCATAAGTTTTGTATTTAAATTTGATATTTAAATCCAATGGTTGAATTAGTTGGTGGGAATTCATAATAAATATTATCATATAATTGTGATTTTTAAATAATACCTTCTAAAATTAGTAGTTTTCCATATTCAATGACAATGTTAAATGCTTAAAAGTGGAATTAATTGTTGGTGGATTTGGCCAAATTTTTCATTCAACCAACATATTGAGCGAGATGATCATTAAGGACATCATTTAACATAGGAATATATAAAAATATTTAAGGAATAGTCCTATAATAATATTTTCAAATGAAAATTTGATATTTTCTTGTAGAATTAAACTATATATGACTTGGTGAATTCTACTCCATTACATAGTTATATTTTCTTTAAAATGATCATATGTACTCAACTCAAGATATACTAACAATTTATCACAAATAATGGGAATCATTGTTTTCAAATATCATTTGTGTTGATGTGATGTAAAATGTGGAAAAAAATTTAAATGAAATTAAAACTGTCTTGTATAGAGACAATGGTAAACCCCTTACATACCATGAATAGTTAACATCCATGAAAAAAATGGTGGAATAAATTGGGTTCTAGAGTATTCATATATGTCAATCCCTTGGATATGTGATAGAAAAATGAATGAATATATGAAAACAATAACCAAGTGTGTGGATTTTAAATATAACACATTTCATATAGGTATTCCAAAAAATGGGTTGTTATTAGCATCTTGAACAATTTTGTTTTTGTATGGGTGTCACATTAGTGGTCCTTATAAAGGCTCCTTGTTGGAAGCATAAACATATGATGTATATGAAAAACTATTCCCATTGAAATGTTAATTTAATGGGGTAAATCATATGATGATTGGACATGGTTTTTAAATGACATAAATAAAATTACATGTTCTATTGAATTATTTATTGTGTCTGATTGACACAATCTGATTATTGGTATTGATAGAACAATTTTTTTGAAGACATATAAATATTAATTTTTTTTACCATCATTTGAACGAATCATTTAGCTCTAAAATTACAAAATTGGGTAAGTTAATGGGAATATGAACTAATTAAAGGGATTGAAATTATTTGATTCCATTTCTTATTAAATTTTGGATAGTGATTTCAATATTGGTATGAAGAATTTTTTAATTTTATTTCCAAAGGTTCCAATATGGGTTGATAATGTTGGTGATTCTTATAGGTGGGAAATGTCACAATTTAAACACCATTGGTGAGATCATTTTATAGAAAATTTAGTTCAATCATTCAATGCATGGATATATAAGTTGTGTAAATGGTGGATGATGATGCAAAACAATAATACATTAAATGTGAAAATGAGATTGAAGGATATTAGATCTATCCTGAATGTCTATGGCCTTATTCCTAAGGATGTTTTCCGAAAATTGGTTCTAGTAATAGAGGGAGACTTTTCATTTTTTAAAATAAAAATCTTGTGTTAACCATACCTTCCCACCAAGAAACTAATGCTTTGGGTTTCAGATATAGATTTTGGACAAGACCTGAACCCTAATCTTCCAAACTATGAATTTCTCCACACTTTTCCTCAGGGAAGAGTACATGTGACCATAGAGTTAAATCTCTGCAGAAATTAAAATAATCCTAACTCCCTAATAATAAAATTGTGGGAAAATTTTGTCTATGGAGTTACAAATCCAAATAGGAGACACATAGGTTTACTATTCCCTATGGTTTTGTAAATCGGGAGGACATAGATGAGGTTTAAACTTGGCCCCTTTCAAAAAGGGTGACAAAGGAAGAATAATACCTAATATATGTGGCTTATAAAAGTGCTTCAAGTATGGCTTGTGTAGGTCCTAAGCGTAGCTATGTGTCATAGTTATGTCCTCTAGGTTTGCGGCATAGGTATACATTTTAGGTATGTCGTACAGGTCGTAAAAGGAACTAAAAAATGCATAACACTAGGTAATTGAGACTATGATAGCGTAAATGGACTACAATGTAGACAATACTTAGATGAGGTTATGATATAAGAACATAGGTTCCACATCTATGTCATTTGAAGAGCACTGTGTAGGTCACGTCAAGGAAATAGGCCTTGCGTAGGATTTTACTTCATTCTGGAAGAATGTTCCAAAATCATATGATTTATATTTCAAACACTGAAAGTATTTAAATAATGCTTATCCCTCTTAATTTACTTTTCATTATTCTTCTAGAGAGGTACCTAATAAACTTTGGGGGACCTAGAAAGAATAGCTACACAACAGGAGCTCTGAAGGTTCTTCCAATTTCTCATATCCAAAAATGTGGAGCACAGGGGTCCTATATATAGGCAATGAGGGGGTTGGTCAATCTGATATTATTGGCATAAGTTTTCTGTATAGGTATTCTATGTAGCTTTCCCACGTAGGGGTCTGGAAATTACTGGTATGCATTGGATTCCAATGTAGCGCTCTTGCGTCACTCTCCCGCGTTAGTGATGTGACTTGAAGGACATATAAGAAAGAGTTGTGATGGACTTATGATGCATATGTACTTATTAATTTATCAACCCCTGGAAATATTAAACAAATTAAGGTATTTTAATCATCCCTTCATAATATTTTGTATTTTATTTTGTCAAAGGGGAGTGTCAATAGAATCTCCACCCCCTTAGGATTGGATCCGACTAAAAAATGTCATCAAATTCTAAGGTGATATCAAGGGAAAAAAGATTTATAGAGATATAATTCGATATTGCACTGGTATTCCACATATCTAGACCATGTATCTTTTCAGTATAGCTCTTCGATGTTTGACACCCAGTGAAAATGTACAACATAGGGTATATGATGCTTATAAAAACCTGTTGTACTAGGTCATTTTCATCACCTTTTTTTCTCATCCTTTGAGGATGTTTTTCTATCATTCTGTAGAACGTTAATCTAGAATGATTTCATATCTCTCGTATGAAGGAATTTTTAAAATAGTACACATTATAAATACCAAGTCAAATGGAGCTCTGTGGAATTATTTTTTTAATGTGTTGTGCAAAAGGATTTTCACTTGGTACCATATCGAAGGACCCACACAAAAAATTATCCTTATCCCAAATTTTAAATTCCTTTATGTTAAAACATGATTTCTATTTAGTCAATATTCTCAATTAATTAGGAAGTTTTCTGATTCAATTTTAGGAAATGGATTTATTGAAGACATCAACTAAAGAAGATATTGTTAGTCAACCTGAAAAGATAGAACCTATTAGACCAGATCATTACAAAATTATTGAAATAAATCTTCATAAATTGGAGACATTATTGATTCCATATCAATGTAAATATCCTAATATCAATTATCTACCCTTATTTAGTAATTGGCTCCAGAATGATCCTCATATTTTGGCTTATATTAAATTCTTATAGAAAACCTAGTTTGATTAATACACCAACTGTCATTGTATGAATATTACTACGAACAATGATCCTCTAAATGAATAGAATTACCCTATTTAATAACTTTCAATCATAGTTATTGTACTCAAGATATTAAGTATCATGTTGTAGGGACAATACCACATTTTTACTACTCCAACTTTGATGCTTCATAAATAGATCTATCAAATAGTTGGATGTAAGAATGGGATATTTTCTCTAGAAAAGGACTGAAGCCTAAATGTATGTGGGAAATTTTGGTATGCCATACATGTGATGAATTCAAGAAGTAATAGATGGATGTTCATATTTATGAAGATATATAGATTGGGAAAACATTTGTTTCAAAAAATTACATAATTCCTGAAATGTTGAGTTGTTGGAGTTCACAATCAAAATATTTCCACTTGATGCACAATAAGGTTGGAATTATTTTATGGGATGTCTATAAAATATCTGGGGATCCCATTATTAGGGAGATGTATGATGAATTTATCACCCCAAAAACAATATGGGATGACGCGGAGAGTATTCCACAATTAGATCATAAGATATTTAAAATAAAAACTAAATTACAAAATTAATAGAATGATATTAAACCAAGGGAAAGCCTTCATACTAAAGTATGGATGGAAAAATTCTTAGACATATTAAAGGATAAGGGTCCCACTTTATGAGAACATTATATTTTACCATCCATAGATAATCGAGGTGCTTCAGCCACGTATTGGACCACATTGGAAAAAGGTGATTACAAGCATTGGGCCTATAAGTTCAAACCCAATATTGATGAAATTGTAAACGTAGATGGAATTATTGCTATGTGTTTATGAATTTATCTGGTCCTAGTTCATTTTCTCAATGGCAGTTTAAGGACATGGACATTTTTTATTGCATTCTAGTTGGTAGAGGGAAAATACATCAGGATAACTACCCATGTATTGGTAATGATATATCATTCCTTGTTGAATTTATACAATGGGATGGATTCTTTTAGATTTTCAAAACTATTAAAAGTCTTGTGTGGATGTATTACATATCATTGTTTTTATATTTGGTGTGGAATTCAGTTAGTGTCACCAATGGTCAGTTTACTCCATTTCTGCAGAATGTTTTTGGGATTCAACCTCTGAACCTGGGACATGATGAGGTACTGAAGAAACGAAATGAATCAAGGGATTTAATATTATTTCCTTTTGGAAATCTACCAAATTGAACACTTTTTGTTAATTGTTAGGATAACATTTACGAGATGAGGGGTTATATGATATCATTCAGATATAGTGTATTACTAATAAGGATTTATAGTGAAATTATCTGTGATGATTATGTACATTATAGGTATGTTCATATATTTAGATGATTTCAAAAATAATGTTCCATTATTCCATGTATTTGTTATATGATAAACACCCACTAATAGTTTGAAAATGTTGAATTCTGATGGATTTTGAGGTATTAAAATTACTGATTACACTAACTCCTTCAAATGAATCAATTGGACTACAGGCTGGATATGCTAATGCTCGGGTTTATTAATACCCATATGTGGATTTAACTAGACACGTATATTGGGTAGAGTCTATGGAAACAATTTCTTATTCCAATGGAAAAAAACCCATAACCATAGATGATGAAAAAAATTCAGAGGATTTAGAGCCTTCAAAAAAATTTCACAGAAAATCTTCCAAGAAGACTAAGGATAAGGAATCACTATATCCGGTGTCAAGGTTATTTAGTCACTATCATAAAAAATCACATGTTATCCTATCAGTGTATTATTATATATAGGAAGGGGATATTGAATAATCCTTCCAATCTAAATGTGTGTAATTTTCACTAGTGCCAACCGAATTCCAGTCGAATTATGTGCGACCATTTACAGTTCATTAATAGGAATATCAGACTCGTGAGATCAGAGATGTAAGTGTATTGTTTCAATATATTCTACATGTACTAGATTTGAGTGATATTAAATCACCCTATGATCTTCATCTAGAAAGTAACCTCACTGATATAAAGGAGTAAATGATAGAGGTAGAGAAATTAATATATGAATCTCATGACCATGTTCTACCATCAAAACAAGTATATGAAATGATGAACCGAGGGATACGTGAAGTGATAATTTTTCACCCTGAGGAGGAATAAGACATTTATGTCAATACTGAGAATGTATATTTTATTTTTCATTATTATTTTCCTTCATCAACCATAACTATATCTTACAATATATCATTTTTATAACTAAAATTCAAAGGAGTGTTAGGAAAAGTGATTGGGTCACCAAGGTATACACTTACAAGTTCTCCCAATGACATATTGGATGAAAAAAACGAAGCCTCCAGAACTCTATCTAAAATATAGAATCATGATAGATGTAATGGTGACTAAAAATCCAAATCCATTACCTCATGTATCCCCTACCAAGATTATAAGTACAATTTCTCTACAATATTATGAATTAAAATGAAATAATGCAGAGATGTTTCTTTGATGAGCATACCAAAGTTAGTTTCTACACTGTCACTAGTAACTAAAATATGTTCGGAACATTTTTTATCTTATCCACCAATTTTTAGGATCTAGATCACTCTCCACATTTAAGTGTTTAAAATATTATTCTTAAATAATAGAGAAGAAAACCATTGTATAATCTCAAATTCCTGCTGATGAATCTGTTATTTTGACAAATGAAACAAAAAAAGGTACAACTGCAACTGCTCCTATTTCTACAAAGATAGAGATAAGGGTCGTGGAAAAGTCAAATTCATTTTTTTATAATCAAATTTTTTTCTAATATCATTACCTTCAGAAAATCTATGATTTGTTTCATGTATCAAAGTATCCTTTAGTAGTTAATACTGATATCCCAATAACATCAGAAGGAAGGAGAAAAGATCTTGAGTATCCTGAGGCAGGTGTTGGTGTTAATCCTAGGATTATAAGCTCTTGTGACATTACATTAATAGAAAAACATACATAGGAGAATGTTAGTGGATATCTTGACCAAAATTTATTGGATACCTTAAATGATGAGAGTAATATGCGATATAAATTCTCATATACTAAAATGATATACATTATTAATCCATCCATTGATATAATAGGTTTCCTCATGGAGTTTCGCGATTTTTAATTGGATTTGGAATGAAGAAAGTTCTCATTATTGAATTTTTTTTATAAATAATCGTTTTTATTTTACTTGTCTAATCACATCAAAGTTCAACTTATGCAGCATTAGCTACAGAGAATGTTGTGAAGGACATTAATGAATGGGGTATTCCACTATATCCAAATTATGCTATGACTGGAGAAATACCAACAAAGAATCCCATGTTGGGAAATGCTCCAGGGCCTTAGATTATGTAAACTGGTAAAACATAGGAAATGATCCTCCCTAAGAAACACTAGCTCAAACAACTAAAGCTGAGAGAACTGTGGAGAAATATAATCAACCACCCAGCATATTATTGCGAAAATGTTAATGAATATCATGATCATTATTTATTTCTTCCATTTTTTGGAACCGATCAATGATTTGGATACACCATTTAGGGATATTGGCTCACATAGCTAGATATGAAGGAGAGACCTTCACGTTGTCTCAAACATTAATGTAAGGTAAATTATATTCAATTCTTAAATAAGTAGAGAAATGAACGAATATAAGTTATTATATTCTAAATTACATTTTTCCTCATGGTAAGGACTCATATTTTGATATAGATATGCATGTTTCTCTTCTCATGGTGCATAAAAAAATAGGAAACATATTTGGAAGATAATTTCTTAGAAGCCTTTGGAAGTTCTACCCTCCCATTTTTGAAAATATCTATTATTATTTTGTGTGTTGGGATTTGGTGTATTTAATTATTTATCAAATTATAATACAGTGAAATAGACCATTCACCGATGGGATTAAGAACTCAAGCTGGAGAACGATCCTTAAAAGTCAAAAATACTCATTAATGCTGAGATTTTTTAGGCTATTATAGCTGACATAGAGACCATGAATAGTAGAAATTCAATATAATTTTTCCATCAAATTATGGATACGGTGAAGGAAAAGATATATCATCAACAACAAATGGATGTTGATAATAAATTAGGAACAATTGATCCAAACATTGGGAGAAACCCAGTTGAATGAGAGAACATACATTTCAACATTAAAATAAGCACTTTATCGGGATGAGGAGGCTAAATCTACTCAACTAACCCAGCATTAGTGAGAGACTGATAAATATCATGAAGTCGTTCAACAGATGAAGAGTCATGATGATATTTTCTTGTAATACTAGATAGAGAGACCCCATTCTGTGGATGTTCCTCTGATTTTAGTATATGAATGAAAATATTTTTCCTCTAATAATATATATGTCTTACATTATTATTTCCTTATACAATTTCTATATCAAGGGTGATTTTCATAACATTATGTCTTAATTTCAGATAATGAAAATTACGATAATAGAGAAGGGTGTGCTCTAAATTTTTACCTATGCAAATGGGCCTAGTGAGAATAGTTTGATTTTGACTAGGTATATTTGGACAACCATATAAAAATTATATCATTTTTGTCATTACTATTATTTCTTCCTAAGATCTATATTAATGAGAAAAAGTGTGTATGATTTGTCTTTTTCATAGATTACCCTTTTGGGTTTTCAACCTATCTAGATTTGTGCCATTTAATTTTATTGCTTGATGTTAGTTATACCATACATAGTACTAGTATAGAGAGATGATATTCAACATTTGTCGAGGATAACCTTTTTGGGTTTTAAATCTTGAGTGTACAATGTCCATTTTTAAATTAACTTTAAAGTCATGAATATTTGACTAATAAGGAAATTTTTTATGTTAAACATCGTTCACCATGATTTTTGAGATTATAACCCAATCAAGGCTTATTGGATAAAAAATTTCCAAAAATATTTAGACTCCTCTAAGGTGAATCTGGTGTCATGATTTTAGTCTGGACACGAAACCTAATAATTTAAATATATGAATAATGGTTTTGTTTATTTTAAGAACAATATTACCACATCTTGAAAAACCCATAATGGGGATAGATTTATAAAGGGACCAGTAGGGCATGTGATGCATAATAAAACAATGGAATCCTTTAACAAGTTGGATCATTGTATAAGATAATTTTATATGGGGCCACATGGGGAACATACTGAATATTCTAGTAAAGGAAATCTCATTAATTATAGCATTATATTGCTGATAGACAATGGGAATTAATATTTGGGTGTCTCAAGACCACAGTAAGTGGATTGGCCATGGAATGATTTCCAATAATATAGGGGTCATCTGTTCCATCATAGGTTATGAATGGGGAAACCAATCCTACACATTTTGATTTATGATTAATGATTAAAATTTGTTAGAAAGGTTTTTTTTGATATTTTGTTGTGCAATTTACATTCATGAAGAAATGAAATTATAGGGATATAATTTAGGATATTTAGATTTGAAAAAAGATTTATGAATCAAAAATTCCTTTGTAATTTTTCATCAAGGATGCCTACATTATTTTGGTATGGAATGGGATAATTGTAAGCTGTGATTTTGAAATTTCTGAATCAGAAAATTAACATGAACAAAACTGACTAATATCA
The DNA here is from genome assembly GCA_963277665.1 of Viscum album. NCBI lineage: Eukaryota > Viridiplantae > Streptophyta > Magnoliopsida > Santalales > Viscaceae > Viscum > Viscum album. Next base: position 637,452,525 of record OY728134.1, read on the forward strand.
TTAATAGAGGTCTCTTCCAAAAATGAAGTTATCAATAATTTAAAATCCCATTATGGGGGTTGTATTATGCAAGTCCAACTGGGATATATACTGTATAGATAAATAGTGGTATCCTTTGACTAACATGCCCATCATATAGGAAAGTTTATGCAGGGGAACCTAAGGGAATATAATAAATAGTTAGGAAAAGGAGCTCTCAATATTATAAAATTTTATTACTAAATGTCAATGAATTTTTATAATGATTCATATTTTACCAAACACATAATTAGATTTATGGATAAAATTATCTGAATATAGAGGGGATAATTCTAATCATGATTTTCAATGAATTGGAGGAATATGATCTCTTTGATGGTCTGACCCAAACACATGAAATAGAGTGTCAATAGTTTTAGGTCATATGAATAAGGCCAATTTATCATGGAAACAATAGAGGATAGGTGGTAAAATGATCCCAAGTTATTTCAATATGCTTTGAACACAAGGAGAGGGATAATGTGTAAACCATGGTCATGGAGGATTTCATGTTGAGTGAATGTATATGGAAAAAATATAGAATGAATGATAAAATAAAGGATCTTATATATCAGCATCAATGTTTAATAGGTACAGAAGTAGTTTCTTACAAGAATAAAGTAACTACAATTTGAAAAACCTGTTATGTGGGATATATTATATAGGGCTAACTACGGAATATGCTACATAATCAAACACTAGAATCCATTGACTGAAGGATTATTATAATAGTGATTTTTTGGAAACAGAACTGGGGGATCATACTATATAGTGAAAAAAATATATCACAGTTATCAGACATTCTCTCACTAGAAACTGATGAAATATTTTGATGATCTGAAAGATTTATAGATTGCGAGTATAAAATACGAAATGGGAAATATCCTATATGCAAGGGATGTATTTGGATAAATATTGATCATAAAATTGGAGTTAATTACATAGATCAGACTCATATATATAATTGTTTCATTTCTTGTTTCCTTAGTGGGATCTCTAAGGAGAATACCCAAAATAAATGGTTCCTATATGAATTTGTAATTATATATGGTAGAGGTGAAATTTCTTTTATATTATGGCTGGGTCTAAGATCTAATTCCCAATTTTCACTATGTATCTCAATGGGATTAGAATCAACACATAAGTATTTTTTTGGGTATCTTTTAGTTTAATGTTGTTTAGTAAAGATATTATGTTATTCAGTTTAAGGTCATGAGATATCACCATTCTGTTTTTTATGTGAAGAGCTATTGAGTCCCCTCTTATAGATATGACTAGTGCATTTGATAGAAGATGATTTTACCTATCATGTTGCCTATGGGTATAAGATTGATATTTTGTATGTCACTATGTATCTCATAAAAGTGAGAATCAATCTACACCTAGTTTTTGTAGGTCTTGGGGATAGGACCCTAGTGTCACTATCTATTTTACTGAAGCAACAATCAAGACACATATAGTTCTTAATTAGGTTTTCTATGTTGGTTTGATCCATACATAGGAAATTTGGGATTTTAACATTGTGGCTAGACCCATGATACGTGATCCAGGTGTCAGTACATATCTTATTTAAATGAGAATCAAGCCACATGTAAGTCATACACTTCTGTGTAGTTTAATGTCATGCGATAATGAAAAATCTGGTCTGACGTGAAGTAAATAAATATATATGAAAACAAGAATTTAATTGCACAATGTTTTTTAGAAGATAATTTAGTTTATTTTCATGTATTGAGGAAAACTATAGTATCTTTTATGTTCTTACAACCAAGACCCTTGATAACCCAGAAATAGGAAATGATATACCTTATTTATATGTGAAAGCTCATTAACTGAATCCTAATCCCATGTGATATGTAATTGGTGTGAGAAATAAGTAGTGGATGGAAGTATATTAAGAAAAAACGTATAACAGGTTATGGATAAGGTTATAATAATTAAATTTTGTTAGATCCATGTTATAGGACCTGACCATCAAAATGTATCTTACTGAAGCAGGAATCAAGTTACAAGTCTTGGAATAAGTCCCTACAGAAATTTAAATTGTCCGTATCTAATAGAAAAAATGTTTTCATTCATGAAGATACAATAAAACCAATATAATAGATCCTAGAATCACTATATATCATGAAAACAAAATAATCAATCCACATGTAGTAATTGATTAGGTAGTTCTGCAAACCCATTGAGTTTGATGTGAGAGATGGAGAGTTTTTATTACTTAATACATTTTGGGATAATGGTTAAGCTCAAGACATAGGATGGGAATAGAATCAAACCATTCATTTTGGGGGATTTCTAAGTATACGTTTAACTCGTATATAAAAAATGGGGAGAATGAATTTCGCTATGGTTGTGTTTGGGCACGAAATTGAGGATTGCGGGTGTCTCTACATATCTCATTAAAATGAGAATAATGTCATGCATAGTTCTTGAAATTGGTATTCCCTGTGTATATATATCACATACACACACCAAATGAGGTATATGTTTATCATTTAAGGGCCTATGATTTGATATATGTGTCTCTATATATCTGATTATAATGATAATAAATCCATACATAGTTCATTAAAAATGGGTCCCTATGCGGATCTTATTCATACATTTGGAGAAAGTGCGTTTAAATTTCATTAGAGATTTGCAAAATGATATGATTAAATGATTATATATGAAATATTATCATTTTTAAAGGACCAAAAGAATGTCAATTTGTGGTACCTTGGGTGATTTCTTAAATTATGGATACATTAATAGTATATTGTAATGTCTTGTAGAAAGGAAAGATGATGTTTTATAGTTTAACGTCAATTGAAAAGGACGAAGATGCTACATATTTTAATGTCATATAACCAATAAAATGGATGTTATGTAGTTTATCATCATACTACTAGGACACCATTGGTGATATTATAAAAATAAATTCTTTAGAAACCATGCATTGGTTGAAACAATAATAAGTTCTCCATCCATTTAAATTATGGAATAAGATAAAATACAGTAAACCTTATGTATAGAGTAAGGCCCTTCCCTCTTTGGTTCAATATTTGGTGGATTATTTCCTATTTAATTAGAGTTATGAGGACAAATTACAATTCTCCTTGAAGGAAATAATGCAGGTGAACTTTATTCTTTAAATATTGTGTTACTTGGTTCTGATAGACTTCTATTTAATATGAGGTTTTCTATCTATTTTCATCTAATCATTCCAAATCATCCCATCACTTCTGAGAATTGTCATTTGTATTTAACTGATAAAAAACAACTCTATGTGAATCCAATTGACCTTTAATGAGAATGATTTCTTCTTTATGTATACCAAGAAGTACAGAGTTGACCATTTTATAGTATGGGTAATATTCTTATAAGACCATAAGGCATGTAAAAGCTTATTATGAGAAGAATTTTTTTCTTTATCCACTATCTTTTGGTGTATATTTGATTGGGTCTTGTTGAAATTCTCTATCTGTCCATTGGACGCTTCACCATAGTGAGATGAATGTTTGGATTTGATATTGTGCTCCAAATATAGCTTCATTACATTATGAGAACAAATATTGGTAGAGTTTACCATCAATACTGTACACTGGACATAAAATATGGCAATGATACTAACTTTGAAAAAGATAACATTGGTTTTGGCTCTGAATTCTTTAGGAAGTATCACCTCATCGCATTTGGAGAATTAATCGGTAGCAGTAAGTATGTAATTGAACTGCTTAGTCGTAGTTGGGGGATAAGGCCCCACTACCACCATTCCCCATGTAGAAAGTGGGTAAGAGTATGTAGCTGTCTTTTTTAGCTCTGGTGGTTGGTGAAATAAGGTAGCATGTACATGGCAGGGGTGACACTTCTTCGTGAAATTTGGGCAATTTCCCGTCATTGAAGGCTAGAAGCATCCAAGACTTCATATTTGATCAGAAAACCTATTCCTAGACTGGTGGGAACCACATGCTCCTGCATGAACGTCTTTCATGATAGCTCCAATATATTCCCCATCAATTCATCTTAAAAGTATTCCATTGAAGACTCATTAATAATGGATCTTATGGTGATGTTTGTTTTCATAAAGTATGAAATTGGAACCTCTTATATGAACATACTCTTTCCTAGTTATATCAGGTTTGTAGTACATAATTTTGGTGATATTCTAGATTGGTTTCATCTATACCTTGGTATGACCAGATTTTTCAAAATGGGGTTGATTTCATTGATTTCCACCATTCTGATTTGAATGAAGAGGGAAACCACATGAATATGGGCAATACTGATGATTGTATCATCCCGATTTTAAACTTCTTGAGATGTGATTGCATTAGATATTAAATCATCATGGTAATCTTGTGATCGTGGGACATATTGAGATATCTTCACTAAGGTAAATTCAACAATTAACCTTAAAATATAATCGCATAGAGGGAGAAATATTTCATTTCTGATAGTATAATCCAATTTTATTTGTTTGATTTCCAATTCTAAAATTCCATTCGCTTTTAAGAGGTTTACATGTACCTAGAATGTCAATTCTAGTCCCAAAATGGGAGATTCATATTTTATATCATTATTGGTACCACCATTTTATAACATTAAGGAATACGGTAACACATCCATTTTTGGGGAGATAAGAACAATTCCTAACACATCATTGTTAATCTTGGGGTTTTGTATTCTCTTCCCCACTATACATATTGATGTACCATCAATGTACATCTCATATATTTGGGTACTATCTTGAATATATATGATTTCATTATCGGTATATTTAGTATTCAATGATGTATCTTCTATGGATGGTTGTTTAGAAAAGAATTCCACAATGGCATGGCATTTTACTGCTTTCCAAGGAATAAACTGGATATCAAAATGTTGCAAAATAAATACCCACTACGCCCATTAGTCCTATTAGAATATAAAAACTAAGTATAAACTTGACCACGTTATTGGGAGATATCAAGTGAACCTTGTGATTCTACAGGTAGTGTCTTAACTTTTGAACAACAATGATTAATTCTAGGAATATTTTCTTGATACATTAATATCGAGTCTCCACATCAGTCATTGTTCGACTAACATTGTAAATGTTGTTTTCATTTCCAACATAATTATTTTGTTCAAGGATTCCACCCAATGATCTCTCTAAAGATATCTCATAGAGAATGAGTGGATTTCATTTGATAGGTGGAATAAATACTGGTGGGATCACGAAATATTTTCTGAGGATATCATATTTTTCTTATTATTCTTCTTTCCAGTGTTATGGGATTCCCTTCTTCATTAATTTGGTGATGTGTAAAAACTAGCCTGATAGATTAGCATTAAAGAAAAAAATATAATCCATGTGTCCTTGAAGTCTACATAATTTATTCAAATTTCAAAGGAGGTGACATACCAAGGATGGATTTTGTCTTCAATGGATCTACTTAAATTCCATGACACCATACAACGAAGGTGAGGGATTTTCCTAAGCTAGCCCCGAAATCAAATTGTAAGGGGTTCATATTCAGATTATGTTGTTGAAGATTACTAAATCACATCTCTATATTAGTCAAGTGATCAGAACATTATTTGGAGTTAACAACTAATTCATCCACATAAGATTTGACATGTTTTACCACGATGTGTTTAAAGATTTGATGCATTAAACACTGATATGTTGAAATATAATTCTTCAAGTAAAAGGGAATTAAAAGATAGAAAACACACATTGATAGGAACATAAGAGTGTAGAATCCTCATCTTCTAGGGATACCTTGATTTGATAATACTCAGAGTATCCATCAATGAAGAAATGATATTCATAGATAGTTTTTGCATCAATTAAGAGATCAATGATTGGAACTGAGAAGTCTTATTTAGGACAATGCTGGTTGAGATGTCTAAAATAAATATAAACTCTAATTTTACCATTTTTTCATTTGGATAATATTATCTTGCCATTTTGGATATTTTACCCCTGATAATGTCATTTAGGATAAGCCTATCGACTTTCACCTAAATTTTTGAAGCATGAGTTGGGTGTGCTATTGATGCCTACATAAATCCTCGATGATCTTTTGAAAAACCCCAAATAATTAGTGGCCACTTCATGGTCAAGACCTGAATTTTTATATAGTTACAAGGAAAACCATCCCAATGTTGCTTTATATAGGATGTACACAATTCTTGTTCTTTAGGAGTAATGGATAATCTAATATGAGTAGGATGCAACTCTTCCTCTATACCTATATTTATTTCTCTGAGTTCATCCACTCTTGCAAAGGCGCCTTCCAAAAATGTTGGAGGGGCTTCATTGAGGTATTCCAATTCTCCCTATTCCCCATGTGTTACTTCATCTACCTATTCTTGAATGATATATTAAAGGATAGTTGATAAATAAATGTATTCATGATTAGGGGATGAGTTGATATTTGGGAATCCTGAAGAAGTTGAAACCATTCCTGATTCAACTGATGGTGGAGGGTCCTCCCGATGTTTTGAATGAAAAATGATGGTTGGGAATCAATATCACTATCATTTTCCCTGAACACCATGACTTATTCTAACCCAGTTGATGAATTAGTGATTTTCTAAAATTATGGGGATATAATAAATATTCTATCATCCATGTTTTTATCATTTCTGATAGAATTTAAGAATTATTATGTTCTATCAGACTCAATTGAAATAATTGACATTATAAAATACAATGAATGAGTGACTTATTGATTTTGGTCTACCCATTCAATATGACTGATGGGTAGTATGTAATTCATATTAATATTTTTAAATGTTTTACCTAGGATCATTTCCAATCCATTTAGAGCATTGATCCAAGAAATATCATTTTCCATGGACCAGTTTTCATTTGTTTTATAAAACAATGAATCAATATAATTATATCCAATACTTTTAAATATGGCTTTATCACCATCCAATGTCCCAATTTTACTATTGAGGAAATATTTAAAACATTGGTGGTATGATGAAGTAATGGTCACATATTGATTTAGCCATGTTTTTCCCAGCAGAGCATTGAATATTGTATCTTGCTGGGTAACCAAAAAATATGAATCATATACAAGATCCCTAAATACAGTTTGGAGTGTAGTTTTCCCAAGGGGTTATTTTTCCTTCTATTTATAACCTTGATACATCAATTTGGAAGGTCACAAGTGTGATTTAATATGGGAAAAATGGAGAAGCATATGAATGGGAATGAGACGGACCCATGATCCATTACCAGGGATGGCTCATCAAATATAAATTTCATTAATTTTTTTAGATATGTACATGGTCCTGATGTGTCCTTGTATGACATAATCCTCATCTTCATCCATTAATGAAGTGAATACAAAAAATTCTTTACGATAATTTTATAAGAAGAAATCATTTGTAGAAAGAACTTCAGTTTTAAACTCTTGAGGGCTGGAAAAAGCCTCAATAGTGCTTCCTGAAGATCCTTTAATAGAATCAGAGTATCCATGATTATTAATTTGTCCGGAACATGGGAAAATTATTTAAAAACATCCTGCTTTTTTTCAAGAGGACTAGGCTTCCCTATTTGGAGATGCCCGTTTATAAGTAACTTGGGAGCTGATGTCCCTGTTCTAGATGGACCGACTTTTGTAGTAGTATCTAAATGTGTTTTAGTTCTTGGTGGATTTGGGTGACAAAGAATTCCCACCAGTATATGTGATGGTGGCCATGATTCTAACTGATCCTACATGGTGATTATGTTTGGATGTACTTTTCCTTGTGTGGGGGAGTTACTTTGTGACTGGTTAGCCCATTGGAGGGCTCTCCCACATGTTTTTTCTGTATAAATGGTTCTAGTAGGGGTGTGGTGGATTTAGTGATTTGGGGAATAACTACATCTTCCCTGGTATCGTCGACCCCAATGACAATGTCCTTTTGTTTCCCAATCGTATGTGGGGAAATCGTTTTCACAATCATAATAATCATTTGAAAGGGGTTTCATTATGTAAATTACATTAACAGAGAAAAAAATTAGATCTTCCCCTAATAAAGATAATGTTGGATAGGTCGATTCTTGTTGAACCGTTTGGTGGGGTGGTGCCCATGCTTTGGGAAAAGTTGTCATGAAATCCTCCAAATTCAAAGTCACTTTTTCCTCAACAATCATCATCTTCTTTTCTTGACAGTTCTTTATCCTTATGAAAATGTTTCTTATTTGGATATTGTCCATTATGGGATTGATTCATTGATGAGGATGGCTTTGTGGCAATATAGGTGGTAGGAGAGAAAGTCAATTTCTTTAAATGTATTCATTGAATAGCGTGAGTTCTATTGACCATTTTCCTAACCATAAAATTATTGAACTTTATCTCATTCATTCTTTTGACTTCTTTCCATTAACTTTCCGCCTTTATATCATTAGAAGAAACAGATGATACATGACATGATGAACCTTTCAAGTTCACTATCTCAGAATTCACCATCTTTTTAAAAGGGCCTTTAATAAAAACACTTTTTGTTGGGGTTACCATGAATTTGATAGAAGGGGAAAAACATTAGAAGGTGGTAATATCCATCATTATTTTTTATAATAATAAGTGGAAACTAATCTGAGTTGTTGTCCATATTTGGGATGAAGTAGCTGGTAACTAGTTCATTACGGAAAGAGTAGACTTTTTTCTTTAACTCCTCAAACTATTTCAACCTCAATTATTGGGGATCTTCTTGAGAAGTTTGTCATTATTCTTGATGCACAGGAGGTAGATCCCAATTGTATGGTGACGGTTTAGAATTTGGAGTATGTATAGGGGATTGTTAAAGTGTAACTATAGCAACCTCTTCTTTTCAGGATCTCATTCATAGATATGATAGAATTATTCTAGATATAACCTCATTTTATGAAATGGAATTTTCATCTTTCTGAAAATTTTAAGCAAGTTCCAAAAACCTTCATGTATATATCATATGTATGAGTGTTTTGTTCAAGTCATCACGAAGATTGGGTACAGAAATATGCAACATTTCTTCTTGAGGGAGTGGTAGAATCAAGGAATATTATAATCTATTCCATCGAGAAATGAAATATGAGACTCTTACAATCCCCATTTGTTTGATGTTTATAAGATCAAATATTTTAATATTCTATGATATTGAGCTGAAATGGAAGAGGAACGTATGATATAAATCTCTCCATATAGTAATTGATCGAGTCTGAAAACTTGTATACCAGATGAAATATGCTCCCTTCTGTGACTGTATAAAACATCTTCATTTAACTACTTTTAGTTGTGCAGGGATTACCTTCATGGGATCATAGTGATAGATGAAATGCATCAAGTGTTTATTCGGATCTCTTGATCCATTGAAGATTAGAAATGTGGGATTAAATATTTTTATCTGGGTGGAGTTGGATCTAACAATTATGGGTAAGCCTTATATTTTAGTTTAACGGGTGCACTTCCTCCTGCCATATCATCCAATAGAGATTATAATGAATAAATGGTGGTCATAAGTGCTTAAGAGACATCTAGAAGTGTCAGTATATGTGAAATTTTAATAAATGGAGCATAGACATGTAAAACGACCTATAATAAAAATGGTTGTGGCACCACTAGAATCTGTCGCGAGTAACCCAAAGAGATAGGCCTGTCAGGTTGTGTATAAAATGAAATGAATTCTTGTTGTTCTGCAATTTTTTCAAAACATTATCTTGATTGATGTGCTCTATCTCAGACATCTAGTTTGGGATTTTCATGCAGAGCATATCTGGCAGGAATCATCCCTTAGAGTAAATATGCATTGAGTGTTTTTAACACTTTCACTTCTTCCTCCTAATGCGCAAATATTTCTTCAAATGAAAGGAATTGACCATATTTTGGGAGAAAATGAGACATAGTTTAAAATTTTCATTTTACTATATTAGGTATCTTTTATTATGGTGAATGTTAATTATTTATGATAAATCCTTGATTCCTCTCGAGCCCTTGATTTTGGGTTCACATAACTCCATTTGTTTCATTGTGGATCATGCCTTGACTATGAACTTCTTATTTTGATTCCCCTAATCTAGAAATTTGCTCTAGAGGATCGAAGGATAAGGTATTGAAGTTATTTACGAAGGCATAATTCATTTAAGGTGTTCTATCAGTATCTCTATGAGATAGACTTCTTCCATGTCCTATATGAGAATTTTTCCTTTTTTAGGATGATTCCTTGGGAATTTCTTAGAGAAAAGTATCATGATGGGAATCTTATGATGAATTAGCTATGTGTTTAGTTTGTGGATTCATCCCTAATCAGGAAAAATGATATTCACTGAGGAAAAAATTATGAATATTAATATTCCCCCAGCCATGCAGGCTGGGGATGCTCATGTTCTCTATACTCAACCCTCTAAGCTCTGTTGGTTACTTTTAATGGTTGGGTTAAATAAACCCCCTAGCCCAGTGAGCTGGGGTATCTCCTGAACTACTATAGCTAAAATTTCATTATATACTCTTTTGAATTTGTAGATCTTGGTCAGAACATTGGTTGGGTGAATTATCTAACACCATCTCAAATAGACTTTTTTTTGGAAAACCATTGGTTTATTTTCAACATTTTCATCATCTGACAATGTAATCCCTCTAAATGAGAAGTCTGATCGATTTTCATAGATGCTTGATTAAAAATTAACTCAACAGCCAAATATCATTTGGTATGACATTGAGGAGTTCTATTCAAGGAATATTCTGGATCATATCAATTATTACTCACAAAATCTGTTTGTTGAAGCCAACTCTGGGCAATACCATTACATGTGACCACTTTTTTTGGCCTTTGTTGACTAGGGAGTGTTGTGAAATGAAATGATCCATGGAAAGCCCATTCAATAATATTAAAACCAGATTCAATATCATCAATTAATTGGAACAACCTTTTTAATGCATTATTTAATACACACTGAACGGTTCCCCGGTTTTCTCAACATTTGGATGTTGGAAAACTGAGGGAGATGCAAAATCAAATTTTAATTCTAACCCCTATATTGCATTTATATTATATTGATATTTTTCGTAAGGTAATACTTTCATCTTTATATGATGGAGAATATTCGATATGTTGAGGTAGAAATCATCAATACAATATTCTACCAACATCTCAGGAATTTTATATTCAAGAGTGACCAATTGAATGAACATGACTAGTACATCATTTTTCACTATTTGACTTCTCATATTCAACACGTCTTTCTCATCTTTTGAAAGAGGATCTTCTACCTGATTGGACCAATTTTGGTGATTCTATGATATTCAATCATAGTCAACAGGATTGGTAGAGGTTTCCTCTTTTGTATTGGAGGATAAATGGACAAATGTTGGTTTAGATAATGTATGATGCCTTGAGATATCTTTTGGATGAGAAATAATTTCACCTTCCAATTAAAATGAATCAGAAATATCTAGACATGTTTTTGAAAGTGAAAAAAGATTAGAGATATTTCTCATCACTACATTTTCCACTAAACAATTATCACGGTAGTGTAAATTACTACTACATAGAAAAATTTATTAGATGATGTTATCATCATGAGGAGTAATACCATGGTGTATTATAATAAAGGGATGACCCTAAAGATTCTTGGTCATTCGGTCACATGGAGGATTATCATGGCTCTCATCTAGATATGTGATATCAAGATTGACTAAATTATCATGATGAAAGATTTCATGAGGAAGCATCTGATGAGGAACCTCATAAAAAATAATACTAATATTGTAATTTGTTGATGGGAGAGTAGGATCTTGAGACATAACAGATAAATGTTTGACGTATTGAAGAACTCCCTCATTGAGTGGAGCCATATCACATATCAGCTCTTGATATTTCAACTGTGTTTTTTTGGTATTATTCATGTATTCATTCCTACCAACAGTTAGAGCCACTATATGTGAAAAGTGGTTATTAGGGACAGGTTTAATGATGGCCCTGGAGTGGCTATATAGTTAAGTCGATTACCTCTAGTTGGATCGGGTATATTTCACCAATCTGGTTGTATGTATGTTATGGGGTGGTATAACCCATAACCCTCCAAGACATTAATAGAGGTGTATATCTACGTCGAGAGGACATATTATTGAGACATCCCACTTATAGGGATATAGTTATGTTTCTTCTACTTGGGCACATCTGAAGTAACTGTTATGATATTTTGGAATGTATAAATAATATGGGAAGGAATTATCATCTACCCTTCTTTCCATTTCCAAAATTTTCTTGGTTACATCCGCAGTTGGAAAAGGAATATACATTATTTCTAGGTATATAGTATGTGGATGTACCTACTCATACCCTCTCTTTCCTAACTGAGGATTCTGACAGTACTCATTTGTGAAGGAAGAGTGTTGATTCTACCTCCTCCAAGTCATCTGGGATTTCTGATTGGCTTCTCTAGATGATTCTAAACGAGACAGTTGGGAGGCATCATTAATTCTATCTTTTAAATGAACATATTGGATGTTTGCCACCATATATAGTTTATGGAAATTGTTTAATTAAGGAAGACGTGACTGCTGGCAGTCTGAATGATTTTAAACAGGTGTATGTGCTTGTTCAGGGGACTCCAGTAGATTTGGGTATTAGGATTGGTTAGGTTTCACCAGATGATTCTTTTGATGAACAGATTGAATGAGGACATGTGTATATTCTCGTTTACTGGTTTCCACTAAGTTGGGTTGGTGGGTTTCCCTATAGATGGAAAAGGTAGGAACATGCTCCCTATAGGCCTTTTTTTGTCCCCAGTGTTCCATTGTACATGTCATGGTTTGAGGAACCTGGATTGGATATATGAATGCAATACCCCCATCATATTGGGGGGTTTACTACCGCATGATTCTGTTAGCGGATATTGTTGGGGGGTGCCCTTGGGATTTACCTTAGTGTATTCATGGTGGGCCATGACTGACATCTTAATACACCTCCCTAAAGTGTGGATGGGATTTTTTTATTTCATTAGGGGGATAAAGACTTGAAATAGTTGGTTACAGTGGTTGGCAATGTCTGCATATTGATCCTCGGTAATAATTGTCTATATGACTGGGGCTTGTTGTTGACTTGGAGATTTGTTCAACCAACCCTCTACAGTAGTGATAGTACTCTGTTGACGATATTCACAAACATATTCATTCGAGACTCAATGTTGAATATACTGAGTTAGGGATAAATTTATTTGATAGGAAAATTATCAATCTTGAGAAGAAGATGGGGCATTAACTACTGTAAACCTAAAATAATCCATTTGTATCTATTGTGAGTTCATTTGAAACGAGTGTTTGTTTATATGAAAAACACAAATAATTTACTCTAGAATTTTATTTGATAGAACAAATTACATATTGATTTCCTTGTTCACTCTCTTATCAATTGATAGTGTCCTAACATATGGGTAACATCATTAACATTATTTATGGTTTCACATCAGGTTCACCATATTATTATTTGTTTATGGGTGCCAAAAAATTGGTTTGACAGAGAATAACTAATCTTCTATCTTTGTGGATGTTTCTCATTAAGGTGAACTATAATTAATATTTTTTAAGGATTCGCGTCATGTTCGCCATTTTTTTCATTCCCCCAGAAATTTTTATTTGATAAGAGTCATTATTCATAGACGGTTTCCATCAGATTTATTTATGGAATCAGAAACACCCAATGGTTTTGTATCCCAGGGGACTTACATTCCAATGGAAGGCATTATTCGAGTAATTTATCCAACTATTCTTGAGAATACACATTGGTCGATTAGATCTGAGGTCGGGTTCATCACATCCAATTGGGGGTAAATATTACATAATCAGGTATTCTCTTAGAGATTTAATATATATACACGAATAATTATTAATTCATCAAGCATGCAATGAGTTTCCCTTTTTATTTGTTATCAATTATTAACTTGTATAAAATTCTGGAATCATCTATTTGCATCGGAGGCTCTACATTAATGTATACATATGAATGTATCTATGTTTATCCATTAATGGTATAATCTAGTATACTACATGGATGTTATTTTGATGTTATTGCAACAATATTGGTTTTGAATCCACACAATGGGCACACTGAAGTTTACGATCATCTAGGTAGACAAAAGTCACTCTAGAGTTTATTTTCATATTGCAAGACAAAGATTTCTCTAGAATTTTATCATCAACTAGTGATATGGAAGATGTTTTTATGTTTTGATGGAACCCATAAATGGGATACTTACATATCCTTGTGAAAGGAATCAGAACACACATAGTTTGGTTAAGATCTTGTAGGAGAGTGTGGCATTTTTGAGTGAAATTAAATTGGGTCCATTCCTAACATGGATGCATTAATTAGTTGAATTAAGATTGGTTGTTCATTTTATGAATGATATGATGTGGATCTTGGGCCTTATGAAGGATTCATACGTATCCCATGTATGATGTGAATCAGAGTTCTCATAGCTTATTTAATGAGGTGATTCTTTAAAATGTTGTAAGCATTACAGACATCTAATCCCATGCGTGTCGTTCATAGTGTTTGAAACCAGAGGATGAGATAGATTTAACAAAGGAACACATTATCCTTCTTCCAATAATGATAGAGGACTATCCTACAGTATAACATTCCTTGAAATTGATGGATGAGCATGAGGAGAAACAAACCATTTAATGAGAAATGTGATTGAAGGTTATTGGATCTGGCCTGAAAGTCTAGGGGATAATTCCAAATGAAGATGCCCTGAAATTGATCCGGGGCGGTGACGGAAACATTTTATTTGTCAAAAACAAAAGCCATTGTGAACCATACCTTCCCTACCGGGGAACTAAATATCTGAATTTTAGAGACAAGGGACATATATAACCCGAACCCTAGTCCTCTAATCTAGGAATTCCTCAACACTATTCCTAGGAGATGTTTCCCTGTGACTATTGAGATAAAACACCACATACACTTCAAGAACCCTAGGTCCCTAATAAGACAAGTGTTGGAAACCTTTTACCATAGAGATAAAAATCCATATAGGATACATGCTTGTGTTCCTTTACCTATTATTTGGTAAATTAAGAGTTGTTGGTGGATGTTATAAAATTTTTCCATTCAGACAAGGGAACAATAGAAGGAGAGGGCCTTTAATATGTATCTTAAATGATGGATTCAATTATTTCTCTCATAAGACCAATGTGTAAATATGTGGAATCGTTATGAGGCATAGGTATGCAGCGTAGGTATGTAGCATAGGTTTGTGGAATAGGTTTTCCACATTGTTATTCCACACAAGTCCAAGGAGGAATATAAAGATGATGAACACTGGTTAATTGTGACAATACAAGCTTTAATGGACTACTCAGAAGGAAAAACATCGGTAAGGTTATTATATTTGAACACTGAGTCTCCTTTAGTGTATTTGGAAGGGCACCTTGCATGTCCTATATTAAGAAATATGCCTTGGATGGGTTTTTTCTTCTTTATTGAAGAAGGGTCCTAAATTAGTTTTTTTATATTTCAAACTCTAAAAAGAATTCTATATTATTTATCACTGTTAATTTACTCTTCTCAAGTGTTCGAGAGAGAATCCTTAGAAAATTTAGGGGACCTGGGTAGAACATCTTCACTACAAGAGATATGTAGGTTTTTAAAATTTTTTAGATAAAAAAATATGGATCACATGGGTTTTATTTATCGACAGTAAAGGGGTATGGTCAAAAAGTGTTTGTCAGTGTATGTCTTCTTCATAGGTATTCCACATGCCTTTCCAGTATAGGGGTCTGGAAATTAATTTTCCATGAAGTTCTCCAGCGTAGCACTCTTGTGTATCTCTCCCGCGTAAGATTTTTGACTAAAAAGCTATATAGGCAAGAGTTGCATTGACCTTGTGATGCCTAGGTACTTCTTATTTAACTTCTCTTGAAATTATTTGACACTTAAATGTATTTAAATGTGCCCTTCATAATCATTTGGAATTCCATTTTTCAAATGAGATCGTAAACCAATACTCTTTTTCATTGTAAAGAACATGGTCACATTTCTTCTTACGAATTAGTATTCTATCAGTTTAAAAAAAATACAAATAGGCAATAGAATTTATTATTCCATTTATTCAAAAAAATAATATTCATAATAGAACCAAATGACTAAAAAATTAACCAAACACTAAATAATCACTTGTAATTTCCCAAACAACCATATCCATTACATATTTTGTGTTTAAATAGAAAAATATCCCAAATGAATTCCTCATGGATTGAATACATAGTTCACCAAACAACACAATATGTCAACCCCTTTCCATTGATAATAAATCTACAATAATGTTATAAAAAATTTAAATATATTAGAGAGAAAAAATATATATATAAACAGGTGTAAAATAAATATACCGACATTTTTTATCACTATAATGTTGACCCATTCTTCTAGGAATATGGTGAAGTGAATTCAATGATCGTTACTGAAAGAAACCATTAGATTAGAAAACAAAATTCGGAAGATAATGTGGTGTCAAATTTAGACTACCAATTATATTCTTGGTGAATAGATTCACACCTAAACTCAATTTTAGATGTTCAAGAAAATCCCCATAGTGAGGGACACCGGAACACGGTAACAAGGTAGTCACCTTATATGAATGTAAATATATATAATAAATTACTACTTTCTAAATAAGTAAATATGACTGTTAACCAAAAAACAAATGATGATGAATTCCAATTTATGTACCTGTTATAAAGACATTTTTTTAATATTTTTATCAGAAAAATCCATAAAAGTATGTCTAGGAAAAGAAAATTATATGTAACAAAGTCATAGAAGTAGAAAAAATAGTGATAATTCATCAATTCAGGGAAAAAAATACATTGTCACACTATTATATTGTATCCAATAACATTAGGAATCACATAGATCAAAACATCCGGGAATTACCACAATTATATACATTATATAATGTATTCAAACAGAAATATATTATCAAAATATATAAAACATATTAATTTTTTTTTCTACAGTAATAGATGCCTAAAATTAATACCATGATAAATGGATCAAATATATTCCCAGTAATTATTCCAAAATAATTATGATCATACATAGTAGTTATTGAAATCATGTTCACCATCTATTATTATGAAAATAGAATTTTTATGTTGATAATTAGTTGTCATAAAATAGTTTATTATAAAGGATTCATATACTAGATTTGTTGTAGACCCATTTTATACGGTCTAAAAAAATTCACTCATATTTAGTCACATAGAAATTATTCATCTCAATGACAATGCTCCATTAAAATTACAGGACATAATTACATGAAATAATTTTCAATATAGTACCACTCTTCGAAATATGAATATGATTGTAGAGTACAACTATTTTCTACAATGATGCATTCTTGGTGTGTATAGTTCATAAACCCTCCTTTTAAGGTTACCTCAACCTTTGAGAGGATATTGAATTTAGGGTGACCATTTTTTAACTTATTTTTCTATGACCACATTAGATTCATGCCTTCAGATTATTACTCTAATCTAGGTTCAATGTAACCTTTGTATAATTCCCTTTTTTCTTCCTCATTGACTTCCAGTTCTCCCCCCTCTTCTTCATCACTTCCCTCACCTAACTCTCACACATATTCCTCCTCTTCATATTCTCCCACCTCCTAAACTTCATTTTTCTTTTCCACTTCCTCGTCAAACTCATATAAATGATAACAAATCTATCCATAAACCTCTATTTATTCCTTTTGGACATGATCAAATATGTCCACATTTGTAGAAGTTGCTCAAAATAATAAATTACCGTGATCTCAAATGAGTTCAACCATGTTCTCATTGAACCATTCAAATAACCATCATAATAAACATTAACATCCTAAAATATATAATGATTATAAAAATATTAGTAATAGTTATAAATAGAAGTCATTCTAATTACAAAATCCCGATAAAAACATTCGGGCATCTAATAGAAGGCTTACAATTTACTATTCTTCAAACTTATAGAAATTAGCACAGATCATTTTGAATTTAACACTAAGAATCCAGATTCAATCACTAGAAATTTGGTTTTTGACACTAATATTTTAGAAATAAAAAAGAATTATTTCAATTGATCATTTCAAAGTTGGAAGCACTAAAATCTTACTTTTTTACAATATAATTCCCAGTTTTAACACAGGAAGTACAAATTCTAAATACATGGGGTTTTTAATGAGGATTTAAATTCATTTTCCATTAAGATATGTCACAATAATATTTATCATTATTAAGTTTACACTTAGAATCTTTATTTTACCATTGGGAATCAACATATTATATTTAAAATATTTATATATAAACAAGAGGGTTTAAAATTAAACACTACATATACTAACATTAAAATTCAAAATATTTACACTTGAATTCTGTATTTTAGCATTGGAAGGACACATAAATACATATTAGAATCTAAAAAGAGGATTTAAAATTAATTATCATCAATATAATATAAATTTACAATGATAATCCACAATTTAAAACTAATAATCTATATTTTAACACTAACCCTTCTGTTTTGAACACTAACATTTAACATATGAAATGTATGACTTTCAATTGAGCATTTAAAAGGTAATAACACTAAAATCCCATATTCTATCTTTAAAAAAACACATACCAACACATGAGAATTTTAAATGATGTTTTGAAAGAACATTACATCAAGCTAATAGAAATTAACACCAAGAATCCATAATTTTAAAGTCATCATCCATATATTATAATAAGAAATTTACATTTTAACTTTAATAAAAAGTGATTCAAAAAAAATATTTTAAATTAAACACTCTTGATAAAAAAATTGAAATTCAAAATTTTAACACAATAATTAAAATTTTAAAACTATAAAGACACATAATAATATATGAGAATCTAAATATGCATTTTAATGTTTTTATCTTCAGGATTTTAGAAATTAATACACAACATCACCAATTTAACACTGAGAATATTGATTTTAAAAATAACACTCTTGATTTTAAGACTAACATTTTATACTTGAAATTTTTTCCTTTCAACTGAACATTTCAATGTTGGTAACACTAAAATCCCACATTTCTTACACCAAAAATATACAACAATACACATGGGAATTTTTAACAAGACTTTAATGTAATTTCACATTAAAATACTAGAAATTTAGACTAAGAATCTATAGATTAAAAATCTATGTCCATATTTAAACATTGGGGATCAGATTTTATCATTAATAGTAAGAGATATAGAAATGAAGATTATTAATTAAAAATTATAAATAATAGGTCATAAATTATAGATTTTAACATTGTTATTTCTAAGTCTTAACACTAGAAAGACTCTTAATAACATATGACAACCAAAAGGATGCTTGTAAAGTATTTAACATCAATCTTATTGAACATCTCCTAGAGTACTATCAATTTAACGCATATCATATGTATTTTATTACAAACCATCATGTTTTTAACACTAACTTTTTACACATGAAAATTAATCCTTTCAATTAAACATTTCAAAGTTGTTAAATATAAAATGTCACATTCTAACATAATAATTCCTGGTTTTTAAATATAATATTACACATTTTGACACCTCAAATCTTATATTTATCACTCAAATCAAATAATTTAATCTATCACTTTATATTTTAATTTGAAACATTTAACAGGATGATTTTGAGAGTATAAGGATCTATATTTTACCAGAGGGTGAAGAAAGGGTGATCAAGAAAACTAATACCTGATGAAGTAGGAGACATATATAAAATACCTCTTTTAATTGTTTTTATAACCTTAATGTCATTATAATTTTTTCTAAATACCAAAATTATAAAAAAATTATTCCATATAAATTAGGAACCTCTATAATTGGGAGTTTTATGAAGAAAAATAGCTATAATTTAGTGTTAATATATTTATATAAGCAAGGTAAATTTACTATCTAAGATGAATATCCAACATAGTTAAATATTTTTAAAACATACTATTAAGTCAACTAAGAAACCAACAATATAAATCTTTTGTCTTATTTTTTATAATGACTTGTTGTACATATTCACATATCGAATAAGCTCCATCAAAATAGATTGAGACTAATACCATTCACCAATATTTAATTGTCAACAACACAAATACATATATTTCATTCATTTTGAAAATAAATTTATCTAGGATTTAACATAGTACCCAATTTAAACAACATAATGGTTGTCCCAATATTCATTTTTCGAAAACTATCTATAAATATTTTTATTTTATGATGTTATATTAATTCCCATGCAATAACTCTTCATTTATTTTTAATCACCACTGTACATTTAATTATTTGAATTTATTCCTCGAGAACGAATTCCGAAAATGTAATTAACTTATCCCATAGTAAAAAATATAATTTCCTCTAACTTCAATGTACATGATGGATTTTAAATGGAAGCATCTATATTATCACATAATTCTCTTTGATAAACTTGAAATTTAAATTCCAACAATATTTCAAATTTCAAATCTATTGCCAATTTTTTTATTAACCTTTATAATAATTAATCCAATAGCATATTTAAATAAATTTGGAGAACATCTGTATTTTATAATAATATGTTTACAAATTCATTGACCAACTGAAGCATACTTTTCTTCATTTTCCATGATATTATACTTAATATTTTGATGTTCTTATAGTTATGACCAGGAGTTTTATAAGTTAGACTTAGAATCCAAAGATTTTTTATAGAAAACATTATTTTTCTTAAAAAAATTGAATAAAAATTAAAAGTAAAATTAAATTCATTCACAACCATAATATGATATGATTTTCTAAAAAAGTAAAAACAATCCTCGAATAAAATCATACATATATTTTTTTTCAATCCATATTATAAGCTCCTCTCCATTATAGTCTATAGAACATCAATAATTAAATAGAATTATAAAATATTTATAAAATATTTAATAAACAAGGACAATGATATGGTGGGATTAAATTCTCATAGGAGGAACTAGATATGTCCGAGAAATGACAGTGTAAGTAATTGAAAGATAATAGGTGGAGGCATCTACTAGAAAGCGATTTTCAGAGAGGATGGTGATGGATCAAATGTGGAGGATGGTGGTTTTGGAGTGGATGGTGATGGTGAGGGAGTGGTGGGTGATAGAGAGATGAGAATGTGAGAGGATGTGAAAGTGGCATGTAGTTTTGAGGAGAAGAGGGAGATGCATGGGATATAAAGGTGAAACCATAAGTGTGAAGGGAGATAGAACAAGAGTGGATGAAGAAGACAAAATGTTCCTGTAATAGGAGTAGAGAATATGGTAGGTGTTTTTGGAGAGGAGAGTTAAGGGGAGGGAGATGAGGGTTAGGAAATGGAATCAGGGAAACTACAATAAGAGCATATGGGAGGAGGTTACATGGGATAAGGATTTTAGGATAATGGAAGAAAAAATCTAGGGTATAAATGTCATTTTAATTCCCAGCCTAATAAATGAAGGTCTTTGTCGAAATTGTCTTAATTATTGGTCATTATCGCAAATTATGCCTTTTTATTGGTCCATAGATGTCATTCTGCTATGTTATATTGGGGGTGGAATGGATGATTGGATAGGTGGGATGAATTTGGTCGTGTTTAGTGATGGATTTTTGGGGAGGTATTAACTTTGACATGACTTTTGGCCTACCTCATGATGGGTTCAACATGATTATATGATGGCTCGATTGTCAGTAATAAATTTCACTAATAAAGAACTCAAGAGTGGAGTTTTGAGATGTGACATGGAACACATTCACATTTATATTCTATGATATATTTTGATTCTGTCATCATCATTATTGAATAATTATCAAGGATAAGCCACATGATATAATATGATGATGGATGTGATGAAAAAAATCATTCTAATTCAATAGGGAGTTCTAGCAGTGGGAACACCTTGTAGTAGAGGTTATTTGAGTCATTGGTGGATAGTGGGAACAAAGGTGGTTTCATGAATAGGGGATGAAAATGGAAGGTAAGACCAAGGCCAATGAGCATAGATTTATAGTGTCTCAGGTTTATACCCTTAACCACATCCCATGGTTGGTCGTTGAATGACTACCACATAAGTCCACCGCAAACTAATCATTGAAAAAAGGATGAATAAAAATTTATCACTGTCAAAAATAAAAAATGGTATGCTACAATTGGTTACCACAAAAAATCATAGAAATGTTTCTTCATCAAATTAGAGGGAGGAAATACTGGGACGACGACCATCATGCTTCATCGAGAACACAAAATAGTTCTATTCTTAATTGTTTTCTACATAATAATTCATAGTATAAAAAATTTATTTAGAGTTAAGATGGGAATGCAATTTTGTATCAATGTTATGTTATAAAATCGTATAATATGAATCTAATACAGTTCATTGAAAACTGACATGTCATACAATATTTGTAGTGGGAATTATTAGGGAATTATTTGAAAATTTGAATCAGTTATAATTATAACAATAATATTTTCCTAAAGGCCATTATACATGAAATTTGATAGTGAAATTACACTATAATCTCCTACTGGTAATATCCCTTCTAATTTCAAATAAAAATTTCCAAATAGAATTCCAATAAGATATCAATATTGATGATTTACACTTTTAATTCATATTTGGATTTCCCAGCTGAAATTTCTAATTTTTTTAGAAGAATTAGTTTGTGATTTCCAATTGAATTAAAATTCTACTTTTATATCCTCTTCCAAATATGAATTTAATTAAGGAATTATCATATGAAATATCTACTAGATATTTATACTATAATTCGCATTTGGTATTCCAAAATGTAATCTTGAAAATATTTAGAATAAGTTAATTGTGATGTTCTATGGAATTAAATTATAAATATCATCTTGAATTTGATTTAACAATATAAAATTATTCTATGATTAAATTAGCACAAGTAGGTTTCATTGGGAATTTTCAGTTGAAATTTCCAATGGAAATTTTCATATGATTCAAATGAAATATACCCATCAAATAAAATTTACAAAAAAAGATATTTTATAGTCTGTTGTGCTACATTGAAAAAGATAGAATGAATGGAATAGAGTTAAATTTAGACGGTGTAAAAAATTAAGAACAAATAAATTCAATAGATTTGAATACTATACATTATTTTTCAAAATCATTATCAATTTATCATAACATTTCTGAGATAAAAAATCATATTTCATTACTGGAATTTTCATCGTTAGAGATGAAGTTCCACATTTAGAAAAAACACCCCATCCAATATAATTTAAAAACAAAGAAGTACATGGAGACTGTGAATTAGAATGGGTTTTATATAATAGTATAAGGCCTATTGATTTTATTTGATCTAAATAAATATATTTTGTATATTTGTATGGAGGTAGTTTGTTAAGAAACATATAAAGGGTAAATGTTTAGTAACATTAACATTGTATACATGTAATAAATAATGATACCAAAGATCAGAAATATGTGATGTCAAAGTAAAAAATCAATATGTTGAGACAAGGACTAAGTTAATGGTATGAATGGTATTTGTATACATGTCTAATTAGTAGTAAAAATGAAGGATAACAGTTGAAGAGAATAACCCTTCTTTACATTCTCCAGAGACAATGCATTTTATGAGGTCACAATAAATGATCATGGATGGACAAGGTGTATAGTTGGATATAAATGATAATGATCATATTAATCCTAGTGATTTATTTTCACATGTAACAACCATTGTAGGTGGGATCGAGATTTTTGGATTTAATTGAGTATACCAATATACTTTTTTACAGTCCGAAAGGCCGAGAGTGTTGAATCTAGGTGATATTGATGGAAGTTTAGTGTACCTAGAGAACGAATCAAGAATTTAAACATCACTATTATACTAAGTGTAACTCAACATACCCGGTAAAATTAGTAATGTACATTAGGATGATCCAAAAATGTATTTATAATACGATAATTTTGGATACATTGTCATATTTGACACTACCATCCACACAAACAAGTAGTGTAGGCCTTTGTGAGGGTTTGTATGCACAAACTGTCAAAAAGAGATTGTTATTTTTTTACAGCATTATTATATGATGAGAAACAAATTTATTTAGTTGTTTTTATTTTTATTTATTTTCATGGATGGAAGAATCCTGAGTTGATTTTTAAAGACCAAAATGTATCTATGCCAAAAGGAACTTATTTGTCCATGCATTAAACAAGACACAACCTATAAACTTGGAAATTAATGAATAATAAAATTAAACACTTAAACTAACAAAAAATATGTTTTTACATCATTTTTTCATAAAAAATTACATTGGTTGTTTGGGTGACTTCTTTGAAGGTGACATTGTAAATTTGTTTTTAACATCAGTTTTTATGACCAAGAAAAAAATTATTTTTATGGGTATTCATGTTAGTTTTAGAAAAACAAACCTGTAATACATTTTAAAATCATTTATTTTAAAAAAAGTCAATGTAAAAAAATATTTTTCAAATGAGGATTTATAAAATTGACTTGTAGTCATTTTTTATTTCAATTTTAAAAAAAATGAAGTAAAAGACCTATTTGACAGGTCAGTTTTCCAAAAAACTAACGATAAAAGTTATTTTTAATGTCATTTAAATAACAGTGATGATAATATTTTTCTGAATCTTGTAGCTAATTTCTTAATCATTGATTTTACTATTCATATAGCTCAAATAGAGTTATATATACAAATTTATAAACATCAGAAGTTGGATATAATTTTCTTCCAAGAAAATATTTCATGAGACAACACCAGATATAGTTTAGAATATGTTTTAGAATATTAAGGATGCTTTATAGTTTTACACTAAAATTATTTATTATTCATTATAATAAAATGGAATCAATAATTTGAACATCTATAAATAAAATTAATCATAAAAAATAAGAATTTTGTAAATTTTATTACAAATACATTTACAAAATCATCAATAGAATAAATATTGCATTTATGATAATGATCATATGAATTGAAGTAGTTGAATGATGATTATAGAAATAATTTATCATACAATTAATATATATAGTTGTTGGAAATATATAAATGAGATGGTAATTGGAAATGTGGTATTATAAATTTTAGGAGGCAATTGAAATTTTCAATGTTGCATTGTAAAAAACATTTTACTTCTGTATAGGTGGGATATTAAAATTATCATCCATCTTGGTTTTATGATAAATTTCTTGAAAATATTTTACTAATATTATTTTTCATTTCATTTATCACAAAATCAACTCGACAAGAAAATTTTTAAATCTTTTTTATCATAACTAACATGACAAATTGGATTTTAACATCCATTATTCTCTGAAACCAATGTTAATGGTTATTTTTCACATACGTTTTCAAAAAACGGATGTTAATAATATTCAAAAAATACTATCTTGATTCCAATGATTCAATTTGAGTGTATTTGGAGCTCAAATAGAGTTACAAATAAAATTTTATGGCCATTAGATGTTGAACTTCTCTATGACATCTTTCAGAGATGTTCAACATCTGAAACATTTAAGGATTAACTCCATTTTAACTAAATGGCCACTCAAATCGGAACTTTTAAAATGAAAAAAATTCATAACCATTTTTCACATTTTTTCCCCTTAAACTGACATGAAAAATGACAATAACCACAGGTTCTGGAAAAACTGATGCTAAAAGTCCATGTTTTGGGAATTTAAATATTAGTTTTTTTAACTGATGTTAAGAGTAATTTTATATGTCAATTATGTAATAATGATGTCAAAAACATGTGACATTTTTCATTTCATTTTCCAATATTCTATTTGACAGAATGTGGAGCTTTTAAATAGTTATAGATAAAATGATTTGGTCACTAGAAGTTGGACTTCATTAATATTTCGTTTAGAGATGACCAATATTTAACATCTATAACTTTTGATCCATGTGTCTTTTCTACCTCCATGACCAATCAAAAATATACTGGAAGATTAAATACAAATATTTCATCAATTTTTATGTTATTTTTTAAATAATTGATTCGAAAAAGTCATGAAGACCAGTTTTTCAGTACGGTTATTTTAATCCTACGTTAAAAAGTCATGAAATATGTTTTATCATAGGATTTATTATATAACTGACCTAAAATGTATATGAAAAGGATTTTTACATGTTTTTTATATAAGGACTTATATGGAAAGTCAATTTTCATAGATATTCAGATCAGTTCTAAAAATCTGATGAGAAAAATGTGATGTTATAATTATTTTTTGTACTCTTGTTTGGACTTGTAATGAAATAGGAGACAAATTTGATTTAGAAATAAAAAAAATTCATTTAAGGGGTTGTTGAAAATTCAAAATTTGAGGCTTCATGGGAAAAAAATCCAATTACATTGTGGTGATACAAAATTTACATGGTTAGATGACATGAACTAAGTTAGGCTAAAATGCGATCATTGTTTCATGAATAATTCATTAACTTTAAGCTTTCAACGAACATAGTTGATTATGAGTTTCAATTGAGTCTTAAAGGATTAATTTAATCATAATCTCAGTATGATGGAAATCATCCACCAATATTATTTTGAATTAATGAATAACCTTTATCAAGAAATGAAGGAAGAATTTCATGGAAGTTAAAAACTCCCAAGTAATAATTTTCCATTTTATCCTATCATGGTTTAATTCATTCATTTGTACCCATGAAACTTTTTTGACCTTTTTTTATGAACACTAACTATTTGGTGCTTCTTACTATATGTATTATAATGAAACAATTTCCCTATAAAGGGTTTTTTAGGAAAAAAGGTTCCTCAAATGATTTTCAATTGTAGGGTACTAAGAATAACCTATGTGAATTGGTTATACCTGCCGGAAGTATAAGAGTTATGGGTATTTGTGTTTTCATGCACTCAAAATATTAGAGAGTTCTTATGTATAGTTCTTGATATATATATATATATATATTCATAAGAGATTGACATGAAATTCATGTGATATCTATATGAAAGACATGACATTTAATCATGTTAAAGAATATTTGGTTGCAAGAAAAGCTAAATGTTACCTATTGTTGGAATGAATGTAAATAAATCATGTAATAGAATCCAATGAGTTTAAATAAGTATATTTTATTGGGATGTAAAATATGAGTTGTTATGTGATGGAATGATAGGAATTTAGTAATAATTTACCCTCAAAATATATAAAGATGAATATAACATGGAACTTCGATAAAAATATAAAACATAATTGAACAATAATGATAAAATGAGAGGTGGAGAAAGGTAAAAAATATTTCTATAGTAGGTAGGTAAATTAATAGATAATAGGTTCCATATCGAAAACCATGAGACCGCAAAACCATTATTTAATTGGTATTTTATGATTATGTTATTAAATTACTAATGTATGTGATAACATGGATAAATAATTCCATGATGTTATTGAAGGGAAACGATAATGAACTATCAATTTATGTCTACCATACTGGATCATTTATAGATCCTAATGTATATAAATATTATATCGTATGTTGAAAAGCATCACTTTTAAACTCACTATAGAGGACATCATATATTGTGATAATTTAATTTATCATAAAATAATATTGTTAAAAAATGATACTATTTATTTTATTAGCAATTAATATTAAATTATTCTTTATATTATGATGAAATTAAGTCCACATTTCATAAATTCAGGCTGGAAAATTCATCAACCAATGTCTCCTTTTTTGGATTCACCAAAACTGAAAAAAAAAATTTCATGGTCAGTTTATATACTGAAAAGATTCATACACTCAAAGAAATTATAAAAATTTTATAAAACATTAATGAAAAGTGGGTAATGTTGTCACTCTAAAAGATACATTTAGAAATCATGCACCACAAATAACAATGGTAGAAGATTTTTTAGAACCATCATGTCAGTGGAAACATTTGAAATTCAGTTTATATATATCTTCCTCTCAAGATTTCATCACAATGTGAAAATATATTTCAAAAGTAGATTTTATAAATAATTATGTGGTTCCCTTCACTAGATTCATTCTATAATTAGTTTATTTTTTATATGTTAATAAAGATAATGTTAATGAAGATATTGAAAGGTATCCCACATTTATAGGAATTACATGAATCGAAAATTACAATTATCTCCCTCTAAATTTTAACCTCCCATTTATAGTGTGGTTTAGTTACTAAGACCTCACCATGGTCATTTCCACCCAGAATTTCAAATTGACATGCAATGTAAATTTCCACTACAATTGATTAGTGAAACGTTGCAGTACTAAAATGTTCTATTAGAAAATTCTATAATTTTTTTTAAAATTTCTAGTCCTAGTTTTTAGTGGGAATTTCCAGTGTAAAATTTCAAATAGAATTCTATGTGGAAGTTATATGTAGTATATGTTTCAAATTGATTCCATGAATAGTCATTAGAGACAACCAAGGCATATTACAGTTTAACATCTATTATATAGTTAAATATTACATCAATATAATCAATATCACTATGTTCACCCATATCACTAAATAACTATTTCAAACCCTTATATAATTCCCACCAAAATGATCTAAATAAAATAGGAAATTCCAAGTGAGGATTTTTATTTGGAGTTTCAAATGTAAATTTCCAATGAGAATTACCAATTTGACATATATGTTGTTCACGTTTCGAGTTGATTTTACGAGTAGACAATGGATGCTAAAATTTTATTATCGTTTAATAGCTATCACACATGTACAAATTATATAAATAGTCGCAATATCAACATGTTCATCCAAATAAACAAATAATAGTTTCTACCCCATAAATACTTCACACCCAAATAATCTAAATCAATGTGGAAACTTCTAGTCATGGTTTATAGTGTGAGTTTCTTGGAAATATTTATATCTATAATTCACAATGGTAATTATAGATAGTAAATATTTCCAATTGATTTGATGAATAGACACTGTAGAATACAATTTCATATTACATTTAATACATATCTAAATAAAATTGTAATTTTTCATTCATGGTTTACAATGTGAGTTTCCAATGGAAATTTCCAATGGGAAATCCTAGCGTAAATGTACAAATATAGTTCCTAGTGAAAAATTATATGCACTATATGTTTCAATTTTTTTTCCAGAACATGTAGTTGAAATAATGATGTTAAATATAAATATAACAGGTATCATATAGCCACATATTACATCAGAACCATTTTCATCCAAAATATTCCAAAAATCCAATTAATTAGTAGAAATGAAATTATTTATGTTTGTTAGACAACATCGAAATTTATGTTTCCCTTAATAAAATATTCAATATCCTTGATTGTTTCATTCTTCAATCAGATAAGTTATGCTCCTGGAATTAACATAATATGTTCTTTTTCTAGGATCATTGAGGAAATAATGAACCATATACAACTAATAGTCATTGATTTCCTTTTCAAATAATTGTTATGGCGCTGCATCACATGTAGAAAAAAATTCCAAAAAAATATATTATGAAACCACATTACACAGTTTAATATACCTTCGATGGAGTAATCTCAATTATCATATACCATATCTGCATCATCACCAAATCTGCAATGTTGTAGTTGCAAATTTCTTTCAAATATAATTTAGGAAAAAAACACAATCCATAGTCCACATTCAAATTTATTTGAATTTCTTAAAAAATTTGTATATCTTCTTACCACACAAACTACATCCTTAATTATAGGGTCTCTAGTTCTTAAAATTCAATTAGGTTGTAAGGAATTATAATATCAAAGACACATTTTTCAATATACATGGCTAATAATGACAAATGTATGTTTTATGAATTTACTATTTAGAATAAAATCATGTAGGACCATGTACTGACAACTGCTAGGAGGATAAAAAAGATCACCTACAAATTGCCATTTTATTAATATAAAACAACCTATAAGCCTATAACAAAAAAATATCGAATAATGTCTCCATAGTAAACATTAAACATTCACCAAAGACACATAAATCATTAAATATTAACATAATTCACTATGTAATAAAAGAAAATCATTCACACTATAAGGGTGTTTGGAATAACTGAATAGCCATCCATTTTGGAAATTACATCCATAGTATGTAGCCAAAATCTTTTTTCCATTATCATGGTGTAAATATCTATGATATGCTTCTAAAAAATGATCTAATAAAAGTCAAAACGAAAAAAATAGTTACATAAACTGAAATGAAACTTAACTTACTCGATATGCTCTTCTTGTTTAACAAATCGATAATGTTGTACAGATTGATCTAAGTTGTTTTTTTAGTACGTTATAAAACTTCATTGTTGTTGTCATGGAGGTAATATTTTATTTTAGTGGGGAGTAAAATAAATTAGATGAAATTATATCTACATAAATTCAGTTACATTACCTCTCCCCATCATTATAATAAAGAATCATTTTCAACAACATTGTATCACGTATCATCACTATAAGCCACTCCTTTTACAACCTAGGATGTAACTGGATTAGATTATAGGGTATTCCATGTCTATTATTTTCATTCACATCTAGATATATATAAATATATTAATTCTTAGGATTCCTCTCGCTAATCTTAATACCTCTAATCAATGTGGGGTTTTACGGTACAAGTGGCTACAATAGACTATTAAGGAACATTTACTTCTCAGTTAATTAAATCTTCATTGACTTCTTCTACATGTTTTTCTTCCCTTTATACTAGAGGTTTCATTCATTTATTCTCAATGAATTACATTTTTCATACCCTCCAGAGTAGCATCTGATGTTGTATTTTTTTTGTTCTAAATGTTTTAAATCCCAATATCCTATGAAATGGAACATTTATTCTCACTGTAAACTGGTTTCATCTCCTCCTAATTATTTAGTTTTCATCAAAAATTCATAATTTGAGAATTATGCTAATTTAATTGGGACATTAGTATCTTAATTTATTTGTAAGATTAAAATTATCTATATAATATATATCAATTTCACAAATTGAATATTCTCTCACCTATCCTTTGATTCAAATTGTGGGATTCTTAATCAACAACCCCCGGAACATGTTGTTTTGTTAAATCAACAATAAAATACTGGCCATGTTTTTTCATCAACGTCTAGTTTAACAAGTTGTTTACCCATGGAAAAATTGTTCTGAATATATAGAGTACATTGAGTATACATGGAATAGATAAAATAGAAATTAAAACATTATAAATTAAATTTAAAATAAAATATTTTTTCAATAATATTCTAGTTAAATTATCGTAGGACTTTATTATAGATAAACATAAAAATTATGAAAAATCAACCTAAAAAATAAATATGTTCCCTCTATTTTTGGAGGAACCTTCCTATACAAATAAAAATTAAAAATATATAATAGTTAACATTCTTAGGAAGATCTCTATTAACTTATAAAAAATAAACATAGTTGAAAAACATGTAAGACCTTATCAATTAACAAACAATAGAACATATAAATTTTATAGGTGTGGAGAAATATTTTTTCAATGATTTTATCATCAAGTTATTAACAAAAATATCCCATTAATTGCTCATCAATTTTGAAATTTCTTAAATTTAAGTGATGAAATTAAATCCCAGATAGGAACATGAATCGGGGGGAAATAATGTCACGCATGACAAAAGTGAAACCAAACATTCCACATTTGAAAAATATTACACATCATGGCCTTCAACATTTTCATTTATAGATCTCCATAACAAATATTCCCTAAAGAGACAACTAATATATACAAAAATACATCTCAATAGTGTTGATCTATTTGGATATAATGTAAAGGTACCTGAACATTGCACGTCACCATCCTCAATGCCATATATATGGTATATGTTGGTAGTTGTTAAATTCATAATTAATCCTATTATATTTTAAATTCGTAACTTGTTTTCATAACTCTATAGAAAAAAATAAAGCCATAAAATTATTCTATAATCATCAGATTGTAATGTGTTATCAAGAAAAATTTTAAACAACTACCAAAATGACATACATTTAAGAAATGTTTTGTGGTTCTCTATAATATTTGGCTTGATCTCATTAAATATTTTACAAATCCATATCATCAACAATTTTTTATGTTCAGTAGTTTATTTGTATGTTATTCTATTATTAAAAATATAATCCATAAAAAATTATCATTGGTATGAAAATGAAGTGAAAAGTGGAAATAATAAGTGGAAATTATAACTAAAAATATGCCAAGAGATACTTTATATTGTTCTCTAGTTGGTAATTCCCATATGAAATTTTTGGAAGAAAATTTAAAATGATTCTATATGTTTTTCTATAGTTGGACATTAAAAATGAATTGTAGTAAGAATTTATAGTGTAAAATTATTGTAGAACTTTCTAAATTAAAATTCCATTGGTAATTTACCTAGTGAATTGAAAGTGGGGGTTTCCCCTAGGTAATAGTTGGAATTCCATGTGGAGGATTCCAAAATGAATTTCTAATTAGAATTTCTATAGGTAATTACATTTGGGAATTACTAGTTGGATTCACATAGGGGAACATTTACATATATATTTAAAATGGAATTTATCATTTGATGTTTTTAACTCATTTATATGAAATCTATTATGTAGTTTGAAATTATAATGGAATTTAATTGGTCATGAAAATTAGAGATTACACTAATAATTTCAACTAGAAATTTATAAAAATTATTAACACTATAAATTGCCACAAAAAAATTCCAATGGGAATTGCCACAAGATATTCTATTGGGAATTTCCATATGAAATTCCCATTTAGAATTTCCACTAGAAATTTTCATTTTAAATTTCCACATAAATTTCCACATGGAATTTCTATAAGAAATATCCACTCAAATATTCCTATATGAATTTCCACAAGGAATAGTTGGATTAAAATTTAAATTTATTATAAATAATTGATTACTATTAAATATATTATAAGTGAATATAATATGGATTTCCACAAGGAATTTCTTATTATACATTCCATTAATTTTTCAACTGGGAATTCAAAATCTGTAATTGCATGCGGAACTTACCTCTACTGAATTTCATGTAAGGAATGCAAAAGGGAATGTCAACTAGATAAATCTATAGTGGAAAATAAAAATGCTAAAATTTCAACTCCGTGTGCATTGAAATCATCATATAGAATTAGATATTAGAACAAAATTCAATTTTAAATTGAAAATAGGGTTTGGAATCATTTTAAAATTGTTAAAATAAATTTTAAGTATTATATTAATATACAATTATATTGGGGATTATATGTGAAAAAATGAAATAAATATTACTGGGGAATAAAAATGTTTTGTACGAATGTAAAATTGTAATATCACCTAAGATATCCCGGTGAAAATTTCCATTACTATTTCCCCAGGGGAATCCCCATAGAGAAATTTCTATTCGAAATTCATATTCGAAATTTCCAACTCATTGTTGTTTAATTTATTTATTAGTTTTAATTAATTTGTAATGAATACTATGTATTAATCAGAGACTTTTAGTAGATATTTCCACTGATAATTTCTATTGGAAATTTCTAATCGGAATTTCCATTAGGAATTTCCAATGGGAATTTCCAATAGGAATTTACACTATGAATTTTGACTAATATATTTCAATGGGATTTTCTACTAGAAATTTAAAAAGGGGATTTACAACAGTTATTTATACTAGGAATGTCCATTGGAAATTTCTATTGGGAAACTCTACTGGGAATTTACACTCATAATTTCCAATTAGAATTTCCACTAGGAATTGAAGCTGGGAATTGAGGCTATGAATTGATATTGGGAATTTCCACTATCAATATAGACATGGACTTTACACTATAAAATTACATTGTAAGTTTCCACTAGAAATTTTCATTTAGAATTTCTACTAGGAATTGTGGGTGTAAATGTTCAATTGATTATAAAATAATATTTTTATAGTTGTAATTCATTAATGATTATAACAAGGAATTTCCATTAGGAATTTTCTCTTGGACTTTAAAGTATATTTTCCTATGGTAAATATAAATATGTAATTTCTAGTTGAACATTCTACTCTATAATTTCCATTGATGACTGAAAGTGGTAATTTCAACTAGAAAAATATACTATAGAAATTATAACGGCTAAAATTTCCTGTTACAGTGCATTAAAAACATCATTTATAAGTTGACATATGATAAAAAATATTATTGAAATTAAAAATAGGTTTTAGAATAATTTTAAAATCATTAATTTAAATTTACATTATTAATATATTTGGTATTATAGTAGAGGTTCCGAGTGAAAATATGAAATAGAAATTACTATTGTATAAAAATAAATATTATAAATTCCCACTTGGAAATTCCTCTATGATACATCAGTGGGAAATTTTACGTGTGATTTTCCCATCATAATTCCCACAAAAATATCCAAATAAAAAAATATCAAGCAATAAAAATTACTATTTTTATTAATGATAGTTAATTTTCATTGGAAATACATGGTGGAAATTGTTTAAAAAAAATTGAAATAATATTACACTTGTAAATAATTATACAAATTTCCTGATGAAATTTACAATTCTAATTAATTCAAAATTACAAAACATTAATATTTATTGAAATATAAATTTAAGGGAAAATTGAAAATCGAAATTTATACAGAAAATACCAAAAAATAATTACTATGAAAATTCCCAAAAGAATTTATTGATAGTAAATCAAAATAAATATTGTAAAAAACATTCACACTAGAAAACTAATCCCATAAAAAATTTCCATAAAAAATTCACTGTAAAATGTCAAACATAAATATTATTTTATCAAATACCCCAAAAAGAAATAACTACCCTACACACTTAACATTTTTAAACAATTATCAAATCCAAATATAATTATGATTTATATTAATGTAAATAGAAAAAATTATTGTTATTTACTAATGGTAAATTATTAATTTAAATTAAAATAGATATTGGGAATTGACCCAAAAAAATAAAATTGTACGTTTACACTACAAATAATTTTTATAAAAGTGGATAGGGATATATAAAATTCATAGTGAAAAATAATTACACGATCCAGTGAATTATTCCATACTTGAAACTAATGGAAAACAAAGGATACATCAATTAAAAAATACTAGTTGAATATCCTACTAGAAAAATAATTAAATTATTACATTAATAGTGTTGTATTTACTAATATTAATGATACAAATACATATATTTCTTAATGAATCTATCACTTGGAAACATAAAAAACCTAGATGAAACCCAAAAACACCAATTCTGACTCATATAATATAATGATCTCTATCTGCATAACACAATAAAATTATAAATAAACATCCAAATATGACACTATCTTAGAGAATCTGATCAATTATAAACCAAACTAAAATAGAAATTGTATAAACCACGTTTTATCTTTTATAATTTTCTACCAACAAGGGGTATGTCTAAAGAATGGAGGACAGTTTTGCTGATAGATTCGTAGAGTTGTTCATAGAGGGATTCACTAGGTATGTCAATAACGAAATTGTAGAGGGTTCACTGAGGGATTCACTAAGAGATTCATTGATGGATTCACCGAGGGATTCACTGAGTAGGTCACTGATGGTATCGTGCATGTTTTCACTAAGTGGTTCTCTGATAGAATCATTAAGGGGATCCGCAGGGGGTTTTCGATGGAATCACAAAGGTTTTTGGTGTGCTACCAATATTTTTCCACTAGCACACCAATTTTATTTTCTAACCGCCTAAATGAACAAAGGGCCATAAAAACATTTTCCACATGGAACCCATCCAATGGAAAAAATGAGAGTTAGGTTCATTGTTAAACTTGAGATGATATTTTTTGGGGGCACTATAGACATTAGAAAGGTGGCTTTGACATTGGGTGGGGAAGGACACTAGTAATTAGTGGGACCATGGTGGGTGGACCCATGATGTCCTGAGAGGTTAGTAGATATAAGGAGAACATCTATGACAAAGGTTTATGTCTCCTTGTGTTCCCAAAAAATTGGGGTCTAGGGGATGGTTGATTTTTCAAGGGTGTTCGTCCTGCTTCCAGAAGTACAAAAAAATAACTTATAAAACTGATTTTCATGAAAATATTATATATTTTTTATAAAAATACGAAATTAAATTATATAATAAATTTTATTGGATTAGATATTATTGACTAAAAAAATATTTTTCTGAAGAATATATCCACTGGTATTTATATTTTAGAACAAACAAATCTTTTTCAAACAATTAAATCTATTCTTTTGTCATACTATTACAAAATAATTATTTCACACACACTTGAATAAATTATTAATAACTAATATTACCATGAAATCTTTTATTATTAATAAAATTTATTATAATGAACCATTAAATGATAATAAAAAATTTAGTGAAACCAAATTTTCATATAGATTATTATTTTTATGACCAAAGAATATATTTAAATTAAGTGGTTTTACTAAAAATATATCATTAATACTACTTATATTATACAATTTTTCTCATTTAGTAAAAATTTAAATACTTCCAAAATTTAAATTCATATAATGAAAAATAATATGATATTATAAAACAAAAATATTATTTTTATAAAATTTAATATTCATATAAATCAATAAGATAAGTAATTGGTAATAGCTATTTATATATTGAAATTTAAGTTATTTTTTATATTTTTTAATATAATTTATTTTTTATATAATATATTTATTAAATGTATGTTTTTTAATTTTTAAAAATTATTTATCTTTCTATGTACATTAATATTTATTATATTTTTAATTAAAAATATAAAATCTAAAATAATATTTGTATTCATTTTTTTTTTTTTACAAAAACATTCTAAGCACACCTAGACATAACCCCTAGTTGATAAATCCATCAACTTCTATACACCATGACATCATCTTCTCAACATCATTTAAATAGTACATGTGCGAGATCTCCTGGGTTCAAAAATCTAAAATGTGGAAGTTTACGTTCAGATTTACCTCTTCCATTCAATCCACTCATGGAATCATCCCCACAGTTGATAAATTTCTAGTATTACCAAATCATCAAGGAGGATGTTCCCCCACATCTGTCTGTTTTGAGACTCTATCAGGTACAGTGAAAACCAAAAACACTCTACTTTTTATTCCTTGATAGTCATTTCCAATTGCATTGGATATTTTGAGAATTTAAATCCATTAATAAACTCTTCTTCATTTTCAAAAGTATTCCTCTATTGTGAAGCACTCTATCTTATCCCTCATTCCACCACATGATATGTAATTATTATTTGAGTTATAATTTTCATTAATTTCCATAATTAAACCATTAATACTAATAAAAAATATATTTTATTTTAGTTTATTTTACTTCATAGTTAGTTGTTTCTTGGTTTAGTTTCCATGTTATAAAATTTTACAATATATATTAAATTTTATTAATATTTATCCAAAAAAATTATGTCTCTATTTTTTTCATGATTTAATATATTTAATGGTATGATTTTAGTTATGTTTAATAGAATAAATCATGAATATTAAAGTATTATTTATTTATTCCCCGGTATATTTTTTTCACCCTCAACAAGGGATTACATGATTTCTTATCCATGTCAATTATTTTATAATGGAAATTATTTTCATAAAGATGTTTTGAGATCACATCTCATTATCAAAAAAATGGAAACCAATTATGAAAATGTATTTTGAATTTTCTGGGGGAGTTTATGGTCAATGGTAAAAATAATATTTTTGGTGTTATGAATGAAAATAATTCTATTTTTTATATGCTTGATATGTTGGGGGATTCCATATAATTTTAAAATTAAGACAATAAACCATCATGTAATTCTAATTTGGTGTGAATAGTTTTAAAATTGGTTGAAGATACTCTGAATCCTTTATACCATGGATGTGATGAATTTTCAAAATTATCATTTATTATTGAAATGCATCATCTGTAATGTTTACACGGGATCAATTCCATTGAAATAGATGCCCTTATAAAACTATTTAAGAGATCTCTTTCTAATGATTATAAATTACCTGTCTTGTTTAAAATTATAAAAGAACTTTTCATGAAAATTGTGCTTGATTATAATATGATAGACGGATCCTCTAATGATGGTGTGATTTTTCATAAGGGAAAAAATTGACATGATAGTTTTGAAAATGGTCATACATTTTGGTGGAAAACTATTTGTGATGGAACTATTATGAAATTTAGAAGGGTATATAAAATAAATAGAAGTTTTGTGTCACATACCCCTGATACCTAGGGTTAAAAGGTTATTAATGTCATCTAAAATAGCCCCATAATGATATGACATGATAATGAGAGAGTTAAAGATGGTTTGTTGAGGATATTTACATATTTGTTATGATTGGAATGTTTTTAATGATATGTACCCAAATTTTTCATGTGATCCAAGAAATGATAGGTTAATCGTGGAATGTGATGGGTTTATGTAAATACCCACCCTTAAACATTTCATAATCTAGAAATAATATAATAATTCACCTAGATTATCTTATCAGGTTTATAGATTTAGATAATTACATCATAACTTATACATTACAACTTGAATATTATATGTAGAAACTTCTACTCTGTATCAATTTATTTATTACATAAAAACACTTAAAAATTTAACATGATTATTTCTAGGTTTTGAACATCATGAGTTTCCCTTTATCCCATACGTGCCACTATTCCACTTTTATTCATGTGAAAATAATCTCAAAACCATTGGAAGGGAATAAAAATATCATTAAGGTATAGCTAGAGAAGAAAAAATATTAGTTTTCAAAACAACATGTAAACCATGAATAATTTATCATAAAGTAATACTTTTCACCTAAAAGAAGTAGCAAAAAAACACAAAATATAACCTCACTACTTACCATTTTTTTTAAAAAGACAATTACTGTAAAAACAATAGAAAGAAACATATAGAATATAAATGTATCATGGGAGATAAACATACATAAATAGTAAAACTGTATGGTCGAATTCGAAATATATCACTAAATAGAATAACCATATGGCTGACATCCATACCCAATGCATTAGAGGTTATAACATAACCAAACGTCCTTAGTTTATTATGGAACCACCCATCATTTGGTTTATCACGTAACCAACCATCATTGGTTTATTACATATCTTCCCGTCATATGTCCAAGTACCAAAACATAATATTATCAAATAAAACATTGAAAATATCATCATTTTGCTAATTAAATTTCATTTTAATTCATTAGAAAATATTTCAACATATTTAAATATTCAATCCATTTCGAAAAACATTTTCAATACCAAAACACCCCAAAATGGTATAATGGATTTCATTTACTTTTAAAAAAATTAAGGCATATATAGGAAGTCAAATAAAGATTACGATTGCAGGGAGGTCAATGTCACCGCAAACATTAAAAACATTTCTTTTTCATTTAGTAAAAGTGATTCATAGATAAATTATTCCCTCAAAATTTATTTTAACGTCAAAGGGTTTTATTATACACCATGTAAATTAAGGAGGTGTATGTTATCAAAATATTCCTCAATGAAAGGATATTGGGATGAAGTCCCTTACCTCTGGTCTGACTTGAATTGTTCATTTTTTAATTTCATGAATAATAAAATTATGTTAATTTATACTTTCTTCTGAACCTTTTTCAAGTATATTATTCATTTTATATCACTTATTATAATGTTATAAAAATTAAAGAATTATTTATTTTCATATCATGCGTTTTCTAGATATTCGGTACCTGAGTCAAAAATTAATTTGTTATAATTACAAATTATACATTTGGTCAAAAATCCATTATATATATAATATTTTTCATTTATAAAACATATATATCTATTATTTATTTATTTAAAATTTTCCATAACATTTGGAGATAAGAAATTAAATTCATAGTTCATGGAGACTGTAAGTCGTACATACACATTAACACTACTTTCATTTCTATTCCTTATTTAATGAAATGAAAAATAAATTATACATAGGTATATTATAATTCTAGTATAATATCATATGATATATATGTTACATACTTTTATTAACTCCATCCTTTATGTGTTCCATGTTTGACCTGAACAAGTCATATCACTTTGTTGCGGCGGTAGTCTGCACTTCCTCAAATGAAATTGTCGTGTTTACACATCATGAAAAGCATAAAGGTATGTTGAAAATAAAAACTAAATAAGAATAAAGGAAATATAAAAATAATACATATCATATATAAATAACGTCCCATCATATTGTCCTACTTTATCGGTGGTAGGGGAATATTGAACATTCATTGTTTCCTGAGACAGTAGTTCACCACACATAGAAACAGTATATTCATATCTATTAGATGGAGGAGTGTGTAAGTGTAGATATAATATTTCTAACAACGACAACCTATTATATTTAATATACTTGTGTTTTTATAAAAAAATTTAATAAAGAGAGTTTAGTGGATAGAGAAGGAAAATAAATTAATGAATCTTGATAGAAGACATTACCTCAAATCAGGTAACTCCATTTGATTTAGATAAAAGGAATTCTTGAATTGCATTATTCCAAAGGTAACGATCCAAGAAGGAAAAGGGGGATGTTGGGAGATCATTTTGGATGATTATAGATTATTAAAGGGGATTTAGAGGTGTGAGTAAGGGGTTAGAGGAGGTGGCCTTTTATATGATGGAGGAGGGGTACTTTAGAATGTCATAAAAGATTATAAAATTATAAACTGAATTCCAATTATCAAAAAGTAAAAACACATTTGATTAAAATATAATATGATTAGTCTTCTATATCACCTCAAGGAATTTTATTTAGAAATGTTTTGGTTTCAAATATAATGATATCATTTAGCGTTAATACTTCGTTAACTAATTTAACTCTTACCATGTCTTCTTTTATATTCACACTATATGGTTAATGTAGTCACCATAAAATTACAATAGAACCTCAAGTAGTTCATTATTGACATTTCCAACATTATATATGTCATTCTGCCTACTATTAAATTTTTAAGAGTATAATTAAATTTAAATAAATAGTATTTGTTTTAATAAGTCATTTATGTGAATTTTATACTATTTATATCATTCCTTTTTAAAAATCCATAACAACTTGATTATTTTGAAAAATCATAATTAATTGAAATATAAAAAGTAATAATAATCCATTAAATTAATGTAATACATAAAATTTTCCAAAATCAAATTATTTTAATATTTATATTCTCATTTGATCAAATTATTAATTAATAAGGTAATCACGACATCACCATTGAATCAAAAAATAAATTTATTTATTCAATCTATAAAAATAATAAAATAAATACATTGTTATAGTAAATACTTTTTTATTTCTAAAAAAATTTTATATTCAAAAATATTACTTATATAACACCATATTAAAGCAGTTTCACTAAAAGATACTTGTTTAGTATATATTTTCCTTAACATTACATTAAAAGTAATTAAATGTCATTTTCAGACACAAGTCAATACATAGGGACCTATAATCGACCAAGTATTCCCACTGTCATATATATCTAATAAAATAGGGTTAGGAAATGTTTTAGGGTAATTTAATATTATTATAATATTATTTTTTTGTTCTTATTTACCAGATTAACCCTTTAACCATAGTAAAAAAATAATTACTAATGTTACTATTCATAATGCCTAGACATATAATATAACTATTTACAAAATTATGACTCCTATTTCAAAATATGTAATCCATTTATCCAAATTCCCAACATAAATGTTGCATATATTAATTTAAAATTAATTCCTATTGTCCAAACCAAAAAACTGATTATTAGGAAGAAATAACATTCAAAATATTACACATTTTTATATCCTATTTCAAAGTGAAATTACATCAAATGACAAATATTGTATTAAATAATAAAAACATAATATAATTACACATTAAAACCAATTATAATGATAATCTAATCGTACAAATAAATGAGATGAAAAGACAATTTTGACTTACAATGCAGAATTTTTCACAATCCATTAACAAATTAAAATTATCAGAAAAAATCCAAAACTTTACCCGATATAAATTTTGATTTACCACTTCAAAATAATAAGTTTATTTTGTCAAATGGTGTATATAAAAGTGACAAAAAGTAGATTTAAAAAATGTTACACCCTCAAAATGTGTTAAACTAACCTTTTATAACTATTAGAGTAATTCATGCTTAAAATAGGATTCATTCACATTTTAATCCTCTGACATTTATTTGATAAATTTTAAAACATTTAGCAAACATGTTTAATAATAATATATTTAGTTATATTAATTCCACAAAACCGTTACCTGAATATTTACCTTACTCTTTAACACTATCTCTCTTCGGTCAAGAATATGGACCGGTTGTTTCTCATAAGAGAGAATCATTTCCAACAGAACTACCTCTAGACTCAAAACATGAAAATGATATGGAATATACATTCTTAACATTGAAACATGAAAACAATTGTGTACCTGAGATAAATATATAAGTTAATTCATTTTGAAGTATAATAATCCAACATTCCCCTAGATTTCATAGGGCCCAATAAACCTCAAACTCAACTTTCCCTTCTTACCAAAACACAGCACTCTTTTCCATGGAGAAAATTTGAGAGAGATATGGTCACCTACCTTGAATTAAATATCCTTCCATAGGTTATCAACATAACTTATCCACTTGATATGAGCTATTATCATGTTATTTTGAATTAACAGAACTTTCTTTACTATATCATCCACCAATTCTAGTCCCATAAACTTTATTTCACCAACATCATCCCAAAAATATGTAGTTCGACACCACATTCTGTATAATGCCAAAAATGGATCCATATATACAAAATAATGAAAACTATTTTTATAAGAAAATTCATCCTTAGAAATATGTTTGTCCCATCATCCCTAACAATCCATTGTAGAAGCCTGATGTATATCTTCCAATGTAAGATTGGTTTGTTCTGACTACCCATCTGATTGAGGATGAAAAGCTATACGAAAATTTAATTCAGCACCAAACAACTTTTTAAGTCCCTTCCAAATGATAGAAGTGATCCTAGGATCATGATAAAATATAATGGATATGGGAACTCTATCTAACATGACTATCTCTTTAATATAAAATCGATAAATTTGATCAAAATACAGAGTGTCTTGAATAGGATGAAAATGAGAAGATTTAGTCAATCGATAAACAATATCCTAGATTTCATTGTTACTATGATAAGTATTTGGTATTACCATTATCAAATACATGGACACATTTTACCATTTCCACTCTAGAATTAGCAATGGATGAAGGATCCATTTTGATAAATACCATTCTGCTTTAACCTATTGACATGTTAAACACTTAGAAGTAAATCAATAATTATCTTTTTTCAATACATCTCACAACTAATACTCCCTAAGAACTCTTTACATATTACTACCACCAGGATGAATTGAAAACAAAGAACTATGAGCTTCACCCAACAATGCTTTCATTAACTGTAAAACATAATCAACACATAATCTCCTTCCAAACCTCATAAAAAAATCATTAACAGTGTTAAATTCAGATAACCTATACTACTAAACCTATTCTACCAACTTCTACATATCATTGTATTCTATCCGTTCTTTATTTATTCTGTCTACTAGAGATTATTTCACTACCACCTAAAAAGAAATAGGGGAATCTCCTACACAAAAAAATTCTAATCGAAATATCATCACATCAAAACCCAAAGGATCTAAATCCAAACATATAATTGTTAATATTGAATTACTTTTTAAATTAATGAATCAACAACATTATTTTCTTTTCATGGATGGTGCAAAATTGTGCAATCAGAATCCTTGAATTATTGTAACCTCCTGTGTCCCATTCTCAATTATTTATGAGTGAATATATACTTTAAAACATTTGGGTTAGTATATATTTCACATTTTACTCCATCAAAATGATGCCTCCATATTAATAAAGAACGAACAATAGCAGCTAGTTACAAATAAAGTGTAGGATAATTTAACTCATGAGGTTTCCAATGATGTAAAGTATATGAAATTACAAGATAATTTTGCACTAGGACATAGTAAAGACCATTAATCGAAGGGTAACTATAGATAACAAATTCAAAATATCTATAAGGTAATGCCAAAACTGGAGAATTCACCAATATTTTTTCTTATTCCAAAAAATAGTCATCTCATTATTTTTTTCAAATGAACTTGACACCTTTTAATGTTAATATAATAAGTGTGCAATATAACCTATTCAAATATTCAAAAAACCTTGGATATGAACCATTAAAACTACGAAAACTACTTATATCAGATATATTTTTGGGTATTGACCATTTTTCAACAACTTTTGTTTTATGAGGATCAATAGATTATCCATTTTTATAAACAATGTTATCAAGGAGTGAAATTTTTTGTAACAAAAACTCACAATTTAGGAATTTACCAAAAAACAAATTTTCATTTCACGTTTAAAAGACTACCCTAAAATGAATTTCATGATCCTCTTTACTTTTGGAATATACCAAAATGTCATCAATAAACACAACCAAATAGTTATCTAAGAACTCACAAAATATTCTATTCATAAGATCCATGAATACAGT
The DNA here is from genome assembly GCA_963277665.1 of Viscum album. NCBI lineage: Eukaryota > Viridiplantae > Streptophyta > Magnoliopsida > Santalales > Viscaceae > Viscum > Viscum album. The sequence goes on from OY728134.1 coordinate 637,497,133, forward strand.
AGGTGCATTATTTAACCCAAAAGTAATAACTAATGGCCATATCTAGTGCAAAACATGGCATTCAGAATTTTTTCCTCCATTATATTCATCTTATGGTACCCCTACCTCAAGTCAATAATCAAAAAATACTGAGCTACCTGGAGCTGATCTGATAAATCATCGATATGAGGCAATGGATACTTGTTCTTAATAGTTATATTATTCAAGGATCTATAATTAATGAAACTTCTCATTGAACCATCATTCTTTTTAACAAAAAGACTGATGCACTACATGGTGATGTGCTACGTCAAATGGAACATTTATCTAAAAACACCTATAATTGTTTCTTTAAGTCTAAAAGTAAAATTTGAGACATTGTATAGGGGGTTTTATAGTTGGCATAACATCTCAAACTATGTAAAAAAGTAAATTATTCTTCCCGATTAGATATAATACCAGGAAACTCCTCAGAAAAAACATCTAGATACTTATTTACTACTAGAACATCATTAATCTAAATAGCCTTTTCTTTTCAGCTATATGTTCAGGATAACATTTATTTCCATCTTTCACTAATTTCTCTGCTTCTTAACATGATATTAAAAATAGGGGTTCATTCTTGAACACAAAATTAAATTATTACTGAAAGAAAAACTCATTTTCTCAATAGTAAAACATAGCATGATAAATGGAAATCCAATCCATACCCAAAATAACATCCATGTCTACTAGAGGAAAAACAATAAGGTTTTCAAGTAGATACATTCATATCATAAGGAAATTAAGGTTAACATAATTTCTTTTTGTTTCAATAAATCCACTAGGGATTTTGGCCACATGATTTGGATTAATATATTGAGATTGAATTCCCATTTTACTAGAAAATTTCTCATATATGAAAGAATGTTTAGATCTTGGGTCAAAAAACACATTGGTATAATATGAAAAAAAAAATCATACCTCACACCACATCATTTAATCATCCAACATCAACCATAGTATATGCAAAATATTTCTCCACAACCTTCTTCTTTTGACCGTTGTGGTTTCGACCCTGGGTAATAAACTTTGTACACACATTGAAAAAATTCCCAAACAAATTTCCACTAAAAAATATTACTCTTGGATTTTCATTCTATGATTGATCAAATTCATTATAGTAATGAGAAATATGACATTTATTTCAAAACCGGGACCACATTAATCACTTTGAGAGACAATCCCAATGATAAATTTTACTACACTTCTCACATGAAGGAAATTTTTTTTTACCTCCAGACTTCTTTGATGAAAAAATTCATTTTTCCTTCCAACTGGTCCTCTTCTTTTTCATGCACTCATGTAACACCTGATCATCAAAAAACTCCATTTCTACTTTCTTAGAACATCAGACATGTTTATCAAAATTTTTAAATTCATGAGAGCATAATTCCCTTCGATATAATAGATTAAATCCTATGTAAAAATGTTTTATCTTACTATCAAGATATCGGATGAAATTTAGAGAATACATTTCCAGTCGAGTGAATGTTTCTTCCCAAGAAGCCATTAAGTCATCCTCATACCTCAATTCCATGAATTTGTTTCTATAAAATGTGAAACCTCCTTAGGAAAAAATTTCTCAAGAAACATATCTTTGAATTTGTCCCAACCAAGAGCATCAACATCCTCACTTTCCCTAATATTTTTAACCATCAACCACGTCTAATATGATTCTACAACAAAATGATAAATAACAAGAGTAACCTTATGATTGTCTGTACAACCCATGAAATCAAAAATATTTTCTAGTTCTTTGATCCACTGTTCAACATGAACATTGTAAGATGGTCTTTTAAATAATGAGGGGATGTTTCTTCATGAAATGCTCCATTATAGACATGTTACCTTGGGTTTAATCTGGTTAAACTCATTGATGGGTACAACCAAAATTTATAGCCTGATTCAACTGATCCATTACTGTAGCAAATAGATAAGTTATGATCTAATCATCTTGGATGCTGATTTGGAAGATTATTCACTTTTTTTCCATCGAAGCATGGTTTCCCTATTCCCTCTATTGAAAAATATTCTGAATAAACATATATTAGATGAAGAAAATGGTTAATCATAAAATTCAATATCATTTAAATTTTAAAATAATGTAAAAATCATTTATGGATATTATTTAAACATTATCCCAACTCCTAATGTTATCTAAACTGACCTCTACTACCAACTGTAAAGCCCCAGGCTTAAAAATTACATAATCATAAATTAATTTAATAATTCACATTGAAGATATTTTCAGGTTTAGATCATTATATAATTTTGTCATAAATTATACATAACAACTTGAATATTACATGTAGATACTTCTACATATTATCAATTTTTTCATAAAACAATATCTCTTAAAAAATGAAACATGGTTAGTTCCATGTTTTAAATAGAATAATTTTCCCATGATCCCTCCTTGACCTTATTCCACATTATGTATGATGAAAAACATTTCCTAAACATGGGATGAGCCAAAAAACCATAGTGAGGGATATATAAAAAAAAGGAAAACTATTAGTTTTAAAAACAACAAGTAAACCAAGAATACATTATCATAAAGTAATACTCATCACCTTAAAGAGGTAGAATACACACTTCACAAGATATAAGCTCATTTATTAACATTTTTTGTTACCCAATGATTTCCATAAAACCCATTGGAAAAAATATATAGAATATAATGGTAACATGGCACATAATGAAAATTAATTGTAATAATAATAAGATTGACTTCGACAAATATCACTAAATGGAATATCTATACAGCATACTTCCATACCCAATATATTAGAGTTTATAATGTAACCACATGTGATAGTGTCTCTGGTATTACTTGAACTTTGAGAGAGGATGGAAGGGCTCTTGCTTTATGTGAAACCCTACTGTGCGACTTCTTGCTGCCTGAAAACTAAGTAAGATTAATTTAACTTCGTCTCAATCTTCCAACAATGATCTTCCTAGATACTATCTGGGTGATTCATGAGAAGATAGTGGAACTAGTGAAGCTAAATGATGTGGAAATACAGAGTAAAACGGTGGTGGAAGCCCTAAGAATATGGATCCATCGATGAAATCAAGTCTCAAAACGAGAGGAATATCATTTTTTGAATCCTTGATGGGTGATAATCCTGTAAAATCTTATGAATAGAAGCTGTCAAGGATTCGAAAAGCCGATGATGGAAGTTTCACTGTGGACACTGACCCGGATGTGTTACAATAAAGATCTGATCTCTGTAAGTACTCCATTACGGGTCGTATATCATATCTCAAGGCTGATAAACCCTGGTCAAATGCTGATCTGAATCCCCATATTGCTATGGTATGGGTTTTACCAATTGGAAGTTGGTGTCGTTGGGGAAAGGGTATTTTGATATACTATTTACCTGAGAAACTGACCTTGATAATGTGTGCAAACTAGGTAATCATCATCTTAAACCTAGTCTGATTCGACTTTTAGAATGATATTTTTCATTCAATCCCAATATTCAAAAAAACAACACATCTCATGTATGGGAAATGTTGCACAACATGAACTGGTTCTTATGGAACCCTCAAATCCAAAATAATCTTTCATTATTTAATGGTACTCCACTGAATGTCTACTAGAGAACACTTAATAATGAACTAGGATTGTTTTCTAGAGTGTTAATTGAAGTGAAATTGGAAAAAAAGATACTCGAATCCATTGTCTTCAATGGTAGAGAATATAAATCTCTCGTGAAAGTTGAATATAAAATGATTCCCCCGTACTATTAGTTTTGTAAAATTGTGGAACACTTGATACTAAATTGTATGATTGTTCATAAAAATCCACCACAACTAGCCGATTATGAATGGACACGTGTCAAAAATCATAAAATTGGGAAGGATATTATCCTTGATAAACCTAAAACAAAAAATAAAATGGTGAAAAATGGGTTTCAAAACCCCTTACACAAGTACAAAACGACCATGGGAACACGAAACCATGGGATGAGCCTGTAGATAAATAGGAAAATGAAACAATTGATCAAGACCATAAAGATTTTACTGACTCATATGTCTTGGTAATCCTTGAACATCCTCATTCCATGGAAAATTCTGATCTTCATAACCATGCAAAGGATGAATGTTTATAACAGGAAGTGCAGAAACACCCCTTGATTGATAAAGGCAAGGAGCAATATATCTGTTCAAAACTACCAGAGCAATTTGGGAAATTGAATAGTAATGATTTTATGAATAACATTTCCCCTACTCTAGATTTTTCTAATATCACTTTGCAGGACCCCTGCTCAAGTGAATGGGAAGATCCAATTAGAATGGACCCAAATCAGAAATCTGCCCTAGATGCACAATGTGATGTATGTAATATCACAATGGACTGTGCAAGTACTTATAATGATTCTTTGGATATGTAGGAGAATTATTGTGGGGGTGACCATAAAATTAATTCTGGTAATAGGTATCCTTTCACTCCCTAAGCATTGGAATTGGGGAACAAGAACACATTGAATAAAATTCCCCCTCTGAACTCTGATAGGGGTCTGGTAAGTCCTGCCCAGATTTCTCCCTCTCACCATTCTATTACTCTTGATATTATTATTTCAGTTGAACCATTGAATAATATCATTATAACTACTGAAACATGTTACTACATGCTCCCTCTTACATCTAATTTTAATTCCCACAGTGTGAAATCTGATGTTATAAGTAATGCTATTTCTGTGGAACCTATTACTCAATCTGTTTCTTCTACATTTGAATCATAATATGTTTTGAAATATCACAATTTTGATCCACATTTAACCTCTGACATGAATATTACACACCAAACTCCTTTCAAAATAGATATGGTAGACACAAAAACTCCTCAAATACTATATTCTCTTATTACTGTATAAAAGATAGATATGGAGGTTATTATGGTTTCTATTTCAAAACAGACTTCTGAAATGAGACCTGTTCAAAACATAAACACTACCCACAATACCACATGGAAGACTTCACCTACTGCTAAAAATGAGACCACTTCTCTTATTTTGGAGATTAACCTTATTGATAAGAAACCCAAACCAATCCCCTCTCAAAAAGTTAGAAGATCACAGAAGAATAATGGTTTAGGAAAAACAAAAAAAGGGATCTATCCCAAAACAGAAGTCAAAATGAATATTCTCTTTTTGAATTTTAATGGTATTTCTAATGCTAACACGTTATTTTTCTTTAAGAGGATCTTATCCACTCATAAACCCATGATTTTATCTATGACAGAACCTAAAATAAACATCACTTCTAACTTCAAGAACATATGCTCTCTTAACTATGTTTTTCTAGGAGCCTACAAAGAAGGCTCTTTGGTAGAAACTCTTTGGAAATTTTATCACACTTCCCTAAAAAACGTGAATATTGTTTTATGTTCAGCGAAATTTATTACTTGTGAAATCTATTGGGAAGGAAAACACTATTTTTGTACAATTATTTATGACAAAAACTGATATCAAGAAAGAAGAACCCATTGGCATGATCTGTCTAATTCGAACTAAAAAATTCCTGTCCCTTGGATTATAATGGGTAATTTCAATGCCATTCTAACTTCGAATGAAAAAAAATTGTCCCACTCATCTGCCAATATATTATAGGGATTTTAGAGCTAATATTGATGATAATAAACTTCTGGAAATCAACATGACAGGTTCTATGTATACATGGAATAGGAGGCATTATAATAAATTTGTTTATAGTAAACTGGATAGAGAATTTGTTAATATGGGCACTTTGGATTAATGGGATAATGTCTGTAGTATCACTATACTGAGGTTGAATTCGGATCACCGCCCTATTTTGGCCAATATACAAAGTAACAAACGTAAGCCTATTCTTTCATTCAAATTTAACATTTCTTGGTCTACAGATCCTGAATATGAGTCCTTCATCAAAAATGTTTGGGATATTATGAGTCATCATCTAGATAATTTTTCCGGAAAGTTTAATCATAAAAATTTAAATAAGGTCTTAAATGGTTGGTATAGAAATAAAAGCAAGAAAATTGACATTGATATTTACTCTCTTGAAAATGATCTAGTTCAACTGCAAAATCATAATACCAACATGGATTTTAACATTGATTCAAAAATGAAAATAAGCATATCTTTAAAACTCAAATCCCTACTCACTTTCAAAGATAATAATCACAAACAGATATTGAAAACAAAATGGTTAACCTATGGTGATCGAAACACTAAATTATATAATTTTCTTCAATGAGTTAGAAAGTTCAGTAGACCACTTACTAAACATTTACATAATGATGTGATTATTGATTCTGAGGAAGCTATCGCCAACCATTTTGTGTTTATTTTAGTTATATTTTTAAAGGTCCAGACATAAATATTGATATTATACCTCATATCATCCAATGGATGGTAGATGAAAATGATATTTCATCTCTCATATGCATCCTATTGGACAATGAAATTAGAGATACAATTTTTAGTTTAAAACTGTACAGTGCTCTTGGTCTAGATGGCTTCAATAAAAAATTCTTTCAACAACATTTGGATGTGATTCATCTTGATTTTTGTAAACATGTGAATTCTTTCTTTTGCAAAGGTTTTCTCCCACTTGGTCTTAATGCTCAATTTCTTACTTTAATCAAAAAAGTGGACTATGCGTTTGAGAACAACCAATTTTGGGATATTACGTTGATAAAAACACTTTTCAAAATCATTTGAAATTTTTTTTCTAATACGCTTTCCCCGATATGCAACAAAATAGTCTCTTGGAATCAATTTGGCTTCATTGTGGTATGGTCTATACAAGAATATATTTTCCTTGCCTCTAAATGCACAAATAGTTTAAATAATGTTACTAGAGGAGGAAATGTTTCTATCAAACATGACATTAGGAAGGCCTTTGATATTATTGATTGGAGCATTATTTTTAAGGTTCTAAAAGGATTTGGATTTAATGATACATTTATCAAGATGATAAAAACATTGTTCAACTCTGCATCAATATCCATCTTGGTTAATGGCACCCCCAGGGGATTCTTTAAATGCACAAAAGGTGTCAGATAAGGTGACCCGCTCTCGGTAATTTTATTTGTAATTTCTGAAGATTACCTCCCCAGGCACCTCACCCATTTGGTAAATATAAAAAACTCAAACCTAAAGATGCGGCCATAAATCTAAGAGTCCCTAATCATCTCTTATATGCTAATGACATCATATTGTGTGTTTAAGGGGACCGAAATAATATTCATGTTCTTAAATAGGCCCTTACTCACTAGGATAATGTCTTGGGTCAGTCCATTTCTTTGCATAAATCACACATGTTTTGGTAAAAACATAACCACACAGAAGAAGAACACTATTACCAATCATATTGGTATTAAATAAGGTTGCTTCACCTTTAATAATTTGGTGGTACATATTTTTCGAGAAAGACCTAAAACTATTTACATTGCTAACATAGTGGTTCAAATTATTAATCAACTATCTAATTGGAAAGGAATGTCCTTCTCTATGGCTGGAAGATTCTGCTTGGTCAAATCAACCATTATCTCAAAAATGGTATACTCCCATATGATTTATAAATGGCCTGCTGGTATATTCAAAATAATTAACACCTATATTAAGAACTTCATCTGGACTGGAAGTATCTTTCCAAAAAAAAATATATCCCTTCCGTGGGTAACCTGTTGCAAACCATTGGAAAAAGATTCTATTGGTATTAAAAACATAAAGTTGTTTAATGATGCTCTTCAAGGTAGACTTACATGGGGACTTCTCAATAATGAATCGAATTCCATTGACTTCCTTAAACGCATATTCCTATCCAAACATAGGAAGGGGAACTTTAATTATATCTCTTCCTTGATATGGCCTTATATTAGATACACTTCTCATAGAATCATGGAATACAATAGAAGGATAGTGAGTGCTGACTCTAATATAAATTTCCTACTTGACAATTGGATTTGTCTTCCAATGGCCTTGATGTTCCTCCCTAATTATACTCTGGTGGACACAAGTCACACTATTAATGATGTTCTTCATTTCCACATATATAATCTCCCTCACAATGTTTCTCAGATTATTGATAACTATCTTTTAATTAAATGTGGTGATTTTCTTGTCTGAGAACCCTCCCAGAATGGTAATCTCAACTCAAAAAATTCCTATATGCACAACATTCATGGATATGAATCTAGTTGTTAATAGTTAAATTTTTTCAACAATACATGGAATAAGCCTACTAGACTCACTCTAATTTGGCACATTTCTCATAACATATTTCCCACTGAGGTCTTCCTTCAATCATTAGGTACCCAGCTATGCTCCAAATTTCACATATGTAATCAACATACGGAGGAAACTAACCATATATTTTTATCTTGTGAAATAGCCTCTTCTCTTTGTAAATATATTTTTGACATTTTTTATTGCATATGGAATACCCCCAACACAATTTTCACAATTCATATATGTTGTGTGCAACACCAAGCCTCTCATAAAATTAAGAACATTTTTCTAACTTCTATTATTTAGATCTTACATGTGATATGGTATGACAGAAACAGTATTCTACATAATAAATGCTCATTAAATCATAATTCAGGGAAGGCAAGGATCCTCATTGTGATTCGAGAAGCTTCCTTGATTCAAAAAACTCACTACAACAACTAGTTTGTTGACTGGGCTATTTTTCACATGATTTGGGTTGATGGAATATAACTTCAACCTCTTCATACATTTTAAGATTTATGGAAAATACCAATGCCAGGATGGATCAAAGTCAACGTTAATTCTTCCTCAAAGGAAAATACTAGACCTGCCAGCTGCAGAGCCATTTTCAGAGATTCTTCTGGCATGTTTCATGGGTGTTTTTTTGGAAATTGCAGCATTGCTTCGTCATTGGAGGCCCAAATGATGGGAGTAATTCATGCTGTCAATTTTTCCATTCAAAAAGGCTGGAGGAAACTATATATTTAATGTGATTCTACCACCACTGTCCAGGCAATATAAAATGGTGTGACTCACCTTGCCTAGCCTTTGATCAATCATTGGATGCAGTTCCCGGACTCTCTGCATGATATAGACTATAATTCCACAAATACATTCAGAGAGGCTAATGCTGTTTACAATGCCCTTACAACAAGGTTGTTCATCAGAACATGACCTGGATGGACTCCTTCCCTTCATAATTACATTATCTATTTGATAAATGTTTTTAAAAAATCCCGTCTCTTCGTCTCTTGTAATCTTTTTGACCTTTTTATTCAATATAATGTTCTTTGGTCTTTGAAAATTGCACCAAATTACCTTTAAAAAAAATAACCACATGTCCTAGGTTTATCACAAAATAACCCATCATTTGGATTATCATGTGACCACTCACCATTATATTATCACGTGACCACCTATAAAATGTGAAAGTACCATTATATAATCATAACACATAATATATTATGAATGTCTATGTCTCACTTATAACATTTGATTTGTAATCACAAGAAATTATTTCAAGGTAGTGAAATATTCAATCCATTTAAATGACCATTTTCAGTACCAAAACACCCAAAAATGTAATAATGGATTTCTTTTCCTTTTAAAAACATTAAGGATTATAGAGGAAGCCAAATAACGATTATGGTTGTGGAGAGGTCACTATCATCGAAAATGTTAAATACATTCCTTTTTTCATTTAGTAAAAATGATTCATAGATAAAATATTACATTTGAATGAAAGTAAATGTAAAATGGGTTTATTATACACCATGTTAAAGAAGTAGGGGTGTTTTATCAAAATATGCATCAATGAAAGGAGACTGAGACGAAGTCCCTTAACTCATGTCTGACTTGAATCGTTTGTTATTAAATTTCATGAATAATAAACTTAAGTTAATTTATACTTTCTTCAAAAACCATTTCATGTTTGTATTCGTTTTATATCACTTATTACTCTGTTATAAAAATTATATAATTATTTATGTTCATATCGAATGTTTTTTCAATATTCGGTACATGAGTCAAAAATGAACATGCTATAATTATAAATTTTCCATGTTATAAAATTTTCATTATATCAAGAATATTATTCAGATATATATCATATATATCTAGTATATATGTATTTATTATTTCCAAAAATGTTTGGAGATAAAAAAATTAAATGCACCGTTCATGGAGATGGTAAGCCGTACATACGTATGAATGTTACTTTAATTTATATGTCAAATTTAATGAAATGAGAACAAAATGACACATAAGCATATTATTGTTATATTATAATATAATATGATATATATGTTACATAATTTCATTAATAACATCTTTTATATGTTCCATGTATGGCATTAATGAGTCATATCTCGTTGAGGGGGCGGTAGTCCACACTTACTTAAATGAAATTATCTCGTTTACGCATCATGAAAAGCATAAAGTTGTGTTGTAAATAAAAATTTAAAAAGTATAAAGACAATATAAACATGATAAATATCATATATAAATATTTCTTCATCATAATGTACTCCATCAGAGGTTGTAGTGGAAAATTAAACAATCATTGTCTTGTGAGTCTGTAGTTCACCGTACACAGAAACGGTATGTTCATATCCATTTGATGGAGGCATGTGTATGTTTAGATAAAATAATTATCATAAAAACATCCTAGTATATTTAATATAATGGTTTTGTTAAAAATTATTTAATTAGGAGTGTTTAGGGGGTTATAGATGGAAAATAAATGAAAGAATATTGAGAGAAGGCAGTACCTCATATAGGGTAACTCCTTTGGATTTAAGCGAAAACGATTTATTTAATTTCCTACATATAAAAGTAATGATTATAAAAATAATATAGGTATTTTGGGAGCTTATTTTGTTAGAGGATGGATGAGACAAGGGTATTTAGAGGTGTGAGTATGGGGATAGAGGTGGTGGCCTCTTATTAGAGGGAGGAGGGCTATATATGGAATGTCATGAAAGATTATTTTATTATAAATGGAATTTCAATTTTTAAAAGGTATAAAACTCATTTAATTTGAATATAAAATAAACATTGTTCAAAATATCCTCAACAAATATGGTTTATACAAGTATTTGTTTCAAATATGACCTTATCATTTAGTTTTAACACTTAGTTAACTAATTTAAATCTTACTATTTCTTCTTGTGTATTCATAATATGTGGTTAATATAGTAACCATAAAATTCCAATATAATGTCAAGTGATTAATTAACGAAATTTCAAACATTACCAATGTCATATATGAAATAATTTTATTTTTAGGACTAATATCATTTTATAAAATAGTATTTTTCTTAAAAACTCATTTATGTCATTTTTTATACAAATCATATCATGGCTTTTTAAAAATACCTAACAAATTGATTATTTCTAAAAACATCATTAATTAAAATATAACATGTATTAAGAATACATAAAATTATTTTATGAAAAAAGATTTAATAATTATTTAAATATTTATAAACACATTTATTTGAATCATCCATTAATAATGTAATAACAACATCATTATTGTTTCATAAATAAATTTATTTCATTAATCTCTATAAAATATAAAAAATACCATGATGTAGGAAATAGTTTTATCTTTATAAATAATATTTATATTTACAAATTGTACTTACAAATCCACATATTAAAAAAAATTTACTAAAAGACGCATGTTTTGGTTATATTTTCCAAAACATTAAATTAAAAGTAATTAATTGTCATTTTCACACACAAGTGGCTCTATGGGGTCCTAAAATTGACCCAAGGATGCCCAAGGATGAAAATATCTCATCCAATAGGGTTATTAAACGTGTATGGGTTTGCTAATATTATTATAATATTATTTTTTACCCATATTTACAAGAATTACCTTTTAACCATGGTAAATAAAATAATTTCTGAAGTTACTATTCATAATGACTAAAAATAAAAGGTAACTATTTACACAATTTGGACCTCCTGATTCCAAAAATGGAATCCATTTCCCAAAATTCCAATCCCATTTGTTTCTTAAATTAAATTAAAATTATTTCCATTGTCAAAACCAAAAAGTGTGTTCTTTAAAAGTAATAAGTATCAATATATTAACATGTATTTATGTCCAATTAAAATTTGAAATGAAATATAATGACCAAAATTGGATTAAATAAGAAATGATTAATCTAATTACATTTTAAATCCATTTGAAAATATAATCAATCTAAATAAATAAATCTCATGAAAATATAGTTTTGACATAAACTTTTGTATTTTTCACTATTCATTAAAAAATGACTTTATCATACAAATATAAAAATTTACCCAATGTACATTTTGATGTGCCTCTTCTGATAAAAAATTTTATTTTATCAAATAAATCATATTAAATTGAAAAAAAAATATTTAAAAAGGGCTCTCCATCAAAAGGCGATAAACTGACCATTTAAAATTTTTAGAGTATTTCATGCTGACAATTGGTTTCATTCCCATTTTAAGACTGTATAATTTATTGGATAAATGTAAAAACATTTAAAAAACATGTTTAATCACAATATATATAGTTATGTTCATTCCCTGTAGTAAGAAGAATATGTGATAACTACCATTTAAAATAGTACTATTATATTATTATTATTATTTTAGTATGACTCAACGTCATTCGAAACATATGCTTTCCGAGAAACCCATTTTTTTGTGTTGGGTACACCATCAAACATAGAATCCCCTTTAAAGTAAAATTAATTTTTAATTCACAAATATTAATAAATATGAAAATGTAATGTTCTTTATTTCCATTTGTTGTTACAGTTTAATCCATTAGGTAAGATTTTTAGCCAATATATCATATGTATTATTTTTTTGATGATTTATAATTTTCTTCCATGGTTATGTATGAATATGTGATGTATTTTTTTCATTATTTTAACCTAGCACTAAGCCACCAATAAATTATAAATATTTATTTTATAATAATTTAATTGATGAGTTGGTGATGTTATGGGAGTTTGGTATAGAGATACTTTATGCATAAAAATACATGTTATTTATGTAAAATGGAAAATTAATGTTTAAAAATAATGACTCTTCTAAATGTGGTAACCTATTTTGATGGAATAAAATGGTTGAAAATTTATTTCTATGTTTCAATGTTGAAACATGTTCACTTTTCATGATAAAATAAAATAAATTTTTTTAAATGGATCATCAAAACCTCTTATATCAATTCCAAATAAATAGAAATAAGAGAACCAAATAAATCATATAATTAATTATATTTTCTAGATTACATAAATGGAATGGATTTCAAATTTGGAAAAAAATAGGCTCAAAGACCTAATAAATGAAAGAGTTAAGATGATGTAGCTAGGAAAAAATAAAGGTATTTTATTATGTCTCCCATGTTGGGAGAAACGTAATTTACGCCACAATTTAGATGTTATTCATGTAGAAAAAAATCACTAAAATTTTGACAGTATCTATTTTTGGAATTGTGTGGAAAAATAATGATACATTGAAATTTTGAAATGACTTTTTTGATTTAAATATAATACATGTTTTTAAATCATGTGAGGATCATGATTAGTCATTTAAACCAAAAGAATTCATTACCATAACAGATAAAGAAAAATCTGAAATGATACTATACTAGAATCTATCAGAGTTTCAAATGGGTATTCTTCAAACATTAAGCAGAAAAATATTGATGGATTTTTTTTGGTACAAAAAGACATGAACACCATGTTTCAATAAAAAATTTGTTACCATTATTTCTAAGAGATATGATAAATAAATAGGTAAGTTTTATCTTGATTGATCTATGTTACTATTTTAATGACTTATTCTCAAAATTGAAATCATATGAATATTTTCAGAGGATCAACACTGTAGTATTTCCATAAATTTTCATTATGAGTGCATCTTATAATATTCCTTTTTAATATCATGGTACACTTAGTAGTACCTTTATCAGATGAATACCTGATTTTTAGTCCTATTTATTATTAATATATATATTAAATTGAGAGGTATGAAAATTATTTTTTCCATTTTTTTGTCTTTCGTAGAAATTTAATTAAATTATTTATGTTGATTTACTAAAGGATTATTCATATATTCAAAAATATTATTTGTAAAAAAAACACCTATAATTGTTGATTACTAAAGGATATATTATAGAAATGATTATGAAAATTTCTCCATTATATTTTGAAGGATTAAAATTAGGAAAAATAGGATAATATGAAACAAAAATAGTAAAGGTGATGAAACACACAAATGGTTATTCATATTCTCTTTAAAAATTCCTTAAATATCCAAATAACAAAGATATCAAACCTGAATTTTCAATGATAATGTATGAAAATATTTCAATTTTAGAAAACAAAAATTAAGTTCTCATATATATATATATAGTAAGGTATATAACCATAAATTGTTTTTATATTTTCTATTATTTTTAAAATTCCAACCTTATTTCTATTTTTAATGGAGATCATTGAAATTGAATACAAAAAATATCAACACACCCAAAAAATAATTGATGACATTCATAAAAATTAATTTTATTAATAAAGTTTCTATACTTTTAATTTTATATCATGTGATTAATTTAAAATTTTATATTTTCTTTGTTTTTTATATTTATAGTTTTCATTTTTTATCTAGGTTTAAACTATTATACCTTAGGACAATTATATAGAAATTGATTTGACACATTTCAGAAAGTTTTCCAATATGATAATTAAAACAATGACTAAATTAACTTGTAATAATTATTATTTTCTTTGTAAATCTATTGATAAGATAATTCTGGAAACAAATTTTGGTGTTCCTGTGATTTTAACAAAAAATAACTAAAATGTATAATATTATATTTTGAAGATAAAAATTATTTATTATAAATTTCATGATGGTATTTTTGTTATTATATTTCATTGGGATAAAGTGAATCCCATTTATGGTTTCGAAGAAGATACTTTAGGATTCAATCTCATTAAATTAAAGTTGATTATTAAAATAGACATGTCCTTTATACAACCATGTCAAGCCTTATTTGTCCTTTATTCTACTAAATCTAATGAGAAAATTTGGCATGTTGTTACCATCAATAAACCAAGAGACATATTTCAGATTTATGAATATATCACACTTAAGTGTATGGATTTCAAAAAAAAATCTAATTATGATATGTAATCTTATTCCATATAAGATATCGAAGAAATTTCTATTGAGGCTCATTAACTTGATTTTATTGAACGGTGGTACAAAGACATGAATGATTTATAATGAAATTACAGAAAAATGAGTTTTCTTAGAGTTATCATGATCATTACATGTTTTATAATTTCAATTATTATATTTTTTTGGACACATAATAATTTATTTAGATTTGGATTTTAATTTATTTATTTTATTTTAGTTGAAATTTTAACATTATATATCACACTAGTAAAAGATTATCTTGTATTTTAGTTATCATATTTAATATATACTAGGGTTTTTAATTACATCCATTTAAAACACTTCATTCAACTAAATGGTTATTATTTGAGATAAATTAATGTTTTTATTTTATGAATTATATTAAAATTTATATTTATTATCAGTTAATTTCATTTTTATTATTTTTATTATTTATTTTTTCTCGTTTCATTATACCAATATTTAGCCCCATGTTCTAGAAAAAAATATACAAGTGACATCAAATAAAACATTAGGTCCTTTGTTATATATAACATACAAACATTCTATTTCCTTTTAATATTTACATAATTCATTGATATTTGAATTTGAAATGAATGATTCAACTTGTATGTTTCTTGTAATTTACTAATAATCTTAATATAAATTTATCTTTATGCTACCTTAAGATAAATTTAAAAAAATTATTTTCCATTTTCATTTTATGTATTGAATGATAGAATAAAATATAAGGAATTTCGTGAAGATATATCCTTGAATATGTGGTTCATGTTACTTACAAGAATGGTTAGGTTAATGAAAATTATGAACTTATTTGTTTCATTATTAATTTAATTATAAACACAATTGTATTCATTATATACTGGACTATCAAAGAGATGAAACTCAAATGTTTTGTAATTAGATTTATATATTACATAAATTAATAATTTCATTATATCATTTATAAATGTGTTGATTCCTCCTAAATGAACACTATTAACTCTATAATTTAAAACATTCCAAAAATCATGTGTGTTATTCTCGACACCAAATAATGAAATTATTATCTTAAATATTTGGTAACCAAATCCCATGGACAAAATATCCTCTATAATGACACACAATTACATGACCCTATTAAGGTAATGTCAATGGATCATGAACTTTTCATGATATCCTTATGATCCTGATAAGACTATATAACAAATAATTCTATTCATGCAATGGTGTCCAGACAATTTTTTATGGTCATGTGAAGGATGACATTAATGTTCCAATGATCACAAAACGTGTCCATCAATAGACATCGTACAGTCACTCAAACACAATTATCAAATAATGGAATAAAATGTGAAAGCTTCATGTGAGGGATTATTATGTTTATATTCATATTATGTGATTATTTTATTCAGTATACCACACACATACCCCTCATGAAATGTAAACCATGTCACAAAAGAGCATATTCCTATGTCACCTTCATCATGAGAAGAACCACAAACATGTCCACTCAATCATGTGAATCCAATTTTTCTCAATATAAAGTTAAATAAATTCTCTGTGAAAGTACTCACTCACTATCATGATTTACAACATTTATCATGTGATGCATCAAAGACAAGCATGGTAACTGTCAATGACAATTCTTGTAACATCTCGGATATTGGTGTCGCCTAATGTTTCCTTGAACCGAGATGGTCACATAACCTCAAGAACATTTCCCAAAATGCTATAGGCTATTGACTAGTAGAAAGGTCCACATCGTGGTAATGAGGAACTATGACCTTATTTTAATGGTATACAAAATATAAATAAAATAGTAAACAATTGTGGATGTTTCCATACAATTGAAGTAAATAGTGTAAGATTGATAGTAATAAAAAAACTGGGGAATATATAAATGATGCATGTCACATGTGTCTATGAAAGCATCCAAACATGACTAAATTATTGAAATATAATTTTGAAAACAAATTAAAAAAAACCAGTATTCTCCAACAGCATTTCATGCCTTAGTTTGTTCCCATTCTCTATAGCTCCAACAAAAATCATATACCCAATGAAGAAGGGTGTTTTACATTATCTATAACGCTAACCATATTGTCTATTTATGTCCAAAATAATTTCCCAAATAGGGTGTGAGAAGAATCTCAGTAGAAAACCAATGAATGATATGTGCTTAACTATTACTGAATATATATATAATAGGTAATATGAAGAAATAAATAATACTAAGAAGTATTCAAAAGTATGCAATCAAAAAAATTTCAATTACATTCATTTAATATTTTATATTAAATCCATTGAATCAAATAAACATATGGGATACGGAATGCACTCTTTATAACCTATGTAATAGTAACAAAATAGATGTCCTAGAAGAACATCTAAACAAACAAGTATGACTGAGTGCATGCTTGTCCTTTGGATTTACAGGTTCTTCACAATCATCCAATTAATCAATGACAATCCATTGGGATAGTCCTCACAGTCTAAACCCCCAATTCTAACCTAGAATCAATTCATTTAATAATGACCCTCTGGGTAGCTCTCATGGTCTAACCCCATTAGTTTAACATAGAACTAATAATTTAAATATGACCATTGTGGAATGAACTCAGGGTCTAAACTGCTTTTTCTAATATACTATCAAAACAAAAATGAAAGCAACCACCCTTGTATGATATCACAATATAAACCCCTAGATCGATGACCACCTAGTATCTCTCTGGTTGAATGCCCCTAGGTCTGATAACAATATAACAAACATATATTACCCTACCTTGAGAAGCTCTCACAGTCATATTCCCCTGGTTCAAACATCCATATTTCATGTTACAAGAATTTCATATAATCAATCCAACTACAACCTATGAAAATAGGGAATGGAAAATAATATACCTAACCTTACGTATAAGTAAATTCCCTTTTTCAATAAAACATCCATTGAATGTATTAAACAAATTTAAATTTCAAATCAACCAACAACCCAAAAAAGGGTATGTGGCACATTTAGCATATATAATCCAAATAAAATTAATTAAAGGTGAAGAACACATACCTTGATGTCTCACAATCTATAATCTTGAATGTCGGCCATTGAATTGGCCTAAAAAACATAGATCTATAAAATGGTGAAAAACATTCATCCTTGAATAACTCACAAGAGAGATAGAATCAGGAAGAAAGTGCCAAATGGAATTGAGAACTCATCGGTGGGATTCCAACACACCTGAAGATGTCTCAATCAGAGGTCGTACGGACAATCAGGAGTGGATTGGAGTTCTTCAGCCTTTTTGTCAGTCACCTGTATGAACCAAGGGGAAAAGAATAGGTTTTTGAGGAAAATACATAACCCCACACCGAATTAACAATTAAAAATAAAATAACACAGTGGGTTAATTAAATGAACATTATATATCATGACCTTAACCGACCCCCAGTACAGGAATTTTTCTAGCTCACCACAAGGCCATATACTTCGCCTTTACATGGCCAGTGCATGGCTATATGCGGTACACATGTAAAATATGTGTACTCATAATTACAGGATGTGTACGTAGAAAAAATTCTAATTTAATATTTTTTTCTAAAAAATAACCCAAAAATAAAGATCCATTCAAAAAATGATGTTCCGGGTACTTATAAACTCTTCCTTAAAGAAATTAATCCCCAAATTTCCCTTCCAGGGGTGGTGAAGAAGAAATTTCAAAAAACTCGAGACACTGTGATTGTACGTCAGGCTCTTTCTCCCAAGACTATTCTTGGACTCGCCCGTGCGTCCGTAGCACCCATACCAATCTAATATACCACCCATGAAGAACCTTCATGTTGTGATCTGGAATCCGAATAGGGTGATCCTGGAAGGTTGAATCCACCTCCAACTCGACCTCTTCAGGTGGGAAATCTGGAGTCAGGTCTGAAATGTATCACCGTAGATGAGAAACATGAAAGACATTGTGAATATCCCAGTATCTCTGAGGTAACTACAACTGATATGAAACTATACTAAATCTCTCCAAAACCTCAAATGGCCCGACGTATCCCATATTAAACATCATCTGTCACATAATCTTCATTAATCTGACCCTCTATGTGACACCTATGAAAACCAGATCTTTGACCTCGTACTCTAGTGGTCTTCCCCATCAATCAGTATAGGATTTCTACTCCAACTGTGTAGTATCCATCTTCTTCTAAATCAACTCCACCTGCTCAGTGGTCTCCTAGACAAGATGAGGTCCCTAAATAGCTACCTATCCTACTTCCAGCCAACATAACAATGATCGGACTTACCATCCATACAACTTCTCATAAGGTTCCTTCTAAATAGTTTCCAGAAGAAAGATATTATAGGAAAAATCCACTTGGGTTATGTGTCACTCTTAATATCAGCCAATATCTGGGACACTTAATCTAATCATTAGCTCCAAAACCACAATCATATGCTCAAACAATCCATCTGTCTAGGGATGGTATGATTTTCTAATAAGTACCTATATACACCAAGCCCTCTTTTTTCCCTTAGAGACACAAGATCTAAACCAAGAGTCCCCATCTTAAATGATAGAGTGTAGAACCCCATGCAAACATACAATCTCTCGGTTTTACAACATTCTATGATCATCAACACCAATGGTTTCCTTAATCGGTAGGATGTGTGCATCCTTCATCAAACTGTCGATAACAACCCCAACTACATCAATCCCTCAATGAGACATTTGTAAACATGTCACAAAATCCATTGCGACATCATTACACTTCTACTCAGGAATGAGTAACTATTATAACATCCCTTCTGGTTGTTGATGCTCTGTCTTCACCAATGACAGGTGTAAGATGTCATAACAAAGCCCTATACATCCTTCTTCATACCCGGATACCAGAACTAATGATGTAGATCTTAATACTTCTTATTGACACCTTGATGAACTGCCCATATTGAGGAAATACAATCTCACAATAGCTCCTCGTGTATGTATGATGATATCCATAAGTATCAATGAAAATGAAAAACATCAACCCCACCTATGGTCTATCTAGGATTAGGCTTCTCTCCTGAAACATTCTTCCTTAAGACTAGGCATTCGTAATTTTATAGTTGCCTTATTCATACATGATCTTATTGAGTAAAGGTAACTACTATAGTATAAATAAATTTTTTCCCATATTTATCATGCACCTCAAAATGCATCTTAGGGAACATAGCAATAAACCTCCACTCACTACTGACCTCCTAAACTACCTGTATCTATGTCATCATGCTCAACGCATCAGCCACTGTGTTTCCTTTCCTAGTAGTATAGGCAAGCTCAAAGTCAAGACACTGAAGGTAATCAACCCACCTTCCCTATCTAAAATTCAGACCATGCTGAGTAAATATTTACATGAGACTTTTGTGGTCTGTTTATACCAAAATATTTTCTCCCAAAAGATAATGTCTCCTATAGCGTAATGCATGCCCAAATACAGATAACTCGAGATCGTGAGTTGGGTAATTTCTATAATATGGTCTCTAGTCCTGAGACATGTACATAAGAACTCCTTCCTCAAACATATGAACTACTCCACACCTACTACCCAACACATCGTAGTAAATTGTGTAACTCTTACCCAACAAAAAAAAAAAAATATCCATATTAAATTCAAACATTCATTCAGCTCCTGAATAGATGAATCACAGGTATCTTCCAACAAGTCCCTCACACCATTCTTTGTGAGTCCCTTCAGTGGCACTGCTAAGGGTGAAATTTCTGGAACACTATATCTGTAGTAACCAGTCAGCCCCATAAAACACTATACCTCAAAGATGTTCTTTCACTGCTTCTAGGAAACTATTGTTCACACATTCTCTTGGTCTACCGATACTCCTATATCTGAGATGACATGACCCAAGAAGTGAATCAGCTCCATCCAAAAGTATCATTTTGAGAGATTATCTTATAACTTAGTCTCTCTTAGTGTACTTCATATGATCTTAAGAAAGATGTAATGTTCATGTCAATTGTGATAGTACAACATGATATTGTAACGAAAACTACCAAAATTGAATCCAAGTATGGATAGAGCACTTGATTCATTAGTGCTATCAAAACTAATATAGTGTTTGTTAGGTATAATGGAATATGCAAATACTAGAATATACCATACCTACTCTAAAAGGATGTACGAGGTATATATGATGGTCTAATGCAGAACTAATGATAACCAGATCTCAATCCAATCTTTGGGAACTCTCAAGTCTTCGACTTTGATCCAAGAGTTCATTAATCCTCAATAAGGGATATCGTTTCTTGGACGCCAAATAGTTTAGATTAAAATAATTAATACAGAGTCTGATGGTATTTTCTTCCTTCTTTGAAAAAATTAACGGTGAACCCCATGAACCTGTACTCAGTCAGATAAATCCCCTAGACATAAACTCCTCCAACTACCTATTGAGATCCTATAATTTTGGTGTTGCTATCCTTTAAAGAGTAATGGACACTAGTGTCTCTCCAAGAATAATCAGAATAGTTAAATTGACCTCTATAACCAGAGGTAAACATAAAAATATTTCGTGAGCATGTGGCTAAAACGATCCACCATGGGAGGAAATTCCATCAGTGAGGTCCCCTAGTTATCCAAATATAAATTAGCAATCATGGATGTAATTCCTCCCAACCCCTGATGACCTCATCTATCTCTTCTCTCATGGACAAACCACTATACATTTTTTATAAAAGACCTAACTTCTAGTGATTTGAAACTCATCATATGTCAATAAAAGTCAAAAAATTCTTGAAAGAAGACTATCCAGTCCCTTCTGAGAATTAAATTGAATCCTATCATCTCTAGGACATAGATATCCCAAAAGAAGTGACACCCACAAACCTCAAGATGGAACTCATTTCACTTATTTAACCTAGACATTCTAATCCTAAATGGAGTGTCTATCGTCATATCATCCTCATATGTAATGACACAGAGACCAATGCTCTCAAAAAAGCCATCAAATATAAAACTATGGGAAGCCACAATATTGAAATGAATAGAATCTAAAAATGAGGCAACTAGAATCATATCTCAAACTATAGAGGTTTTGGAATCCCTCTCTTATTGGGTATGAGGCATTGTAAACAGATAACATGTATCACAACTCTATGGAAATACATGACTTCCTGTAACTGATCGACCCTACTGTCGATGAAAACCTTCCATCTGCCTACCACAACCATGACCCCCTCCATGACCTGAATGGATTAAAGAACATAAGTTCTCAGAATTATTAGAAACTGGTGGTCCTTCTCAAGAACATTTCATCATAATAGATCCCCTATAACTCACTTCTAGTGAGAAGATAAAAAATACACTGAATATTCCCCATATTGCAGAAATATTCGAACTCTACTGGGTCCTCTGGGCAATGTGGTCTCATATGACCACTCATCCCACACTATAATCATACCACCAAGATACCTAAGGAAACATAATGTGAATGCTCATTGGGGTGCTTCCCGCAATCATCCCAAATTTTATCGTCCCTAGATGATGAACAACCCTGTTTCTCAACTCCCAACTCGCACAGATAACACTCGATAATCGGTGCCTAGTTTATTATAGCAATAACCAAAGTCAACCTGAAAACATTAACCTATGATTAGATGTCTTACTTGAGACCGTCCTCAAACTTCCTCTCTAGTGAAAAATTGTCACCTTTCAAAACAAGTGCAAAGAGATGATTCTCTATAATGTGAGAATAATAATCCATCACTGAAATAGCACTATGATCCATGTGCAATGACTCCGAGGCTTGATCAGACCTCAATGTCATGGGGTAGAATTAATAATAGAATATCCTCTAAAACAAATTCCTAGCCATGTTCTGATTATTTCCCTCCTGTGAGATACCACCCCACCATCTCTTGGAGGATTCATAGAGCACGTATGTCAGGATCTTCACCCTCCACTATAGAGGTGTCTCCAGAAGTTCAAAGATGGAAGAAATAGCCTCCAACCATGACTCCATAGCTTTTAGTTTTCCATAAATGGAAACATATAGTGGATGTTTCTATTAGAACACCCTCATCATCTCCTCCATTATCAGTGGAGGATGCGGTGCTCCCTGAAATGTTTGTATCATCCTAATAAATCCTTCACAGAACTATGCATCTGCACCTGTGTCTAGTATAAAAATATGTGCCAAAATAGTCAGGATTGGAAGATCATATGGTAGTCCTTGATATACCATTTCTGGCTTCTAATCATTTTCATGTACCATCTGTCAACTGATAGACATATTGGTGGAATGAATATGCAAGGTCAGTCATACACATCAATACACGTTTATCAAGGACATCAACATATAAGTGTAGGAACATTATTGGAGAAGGAAATCATCCATATTTTATAGAATAGTGTTACACGGTGCGTATAATTACAACACAGTGTGTTCCCTTCATCTGTTAACCTGGGAATGTACCTATTCCAATCATATTCATCTAACAACCCCACACACGGTGTGATCCTCCTAAGGCATGTCATGTACATGAAAATTATATCCTTACTATGTTCTTCTACACAGCAAGAACTACACATTACACACCTGGTGAACACTACATAGTGTGTTTACCCTAGACACAGTGTTTAATACTTATTTTCCATCCACCCATGTCATTAGTCACACATCAAAATATATGGTCGACTTCCACATGGCTTGTACATGCTAGAGAGGACATGTACCACCCAAATTTCATCTACTCGGGTTCTTAGTCACACATCCAGAAACATGGTCTATTACAAAACGGTGTGTACTCCCAGTACACAAGGTGTTCTACCAATCATTTATAAACCATGTGTCTCTTCCCATAATGTCTTTCACATGGTTAACAACTACATGGAATGTACATTTTTTAGACAGTGTGTACTTACAAATGGTTGTTTCTTTCAGAATAGAATAACACGTGTCCTGTGTTCATTACATCACATGTTATGTTTTATGGGTTTCTAGACAGTAAGCCTCTAAAAATTTCTCTAGAAACCTTAAGAATGAAAACTTTTGGCCAATGCATTCCATGTACCAATCTATGACAACATATACTCCCAACAAATAAAATTGTTTCCTCCTTATTCATGGCATATCATAATAGAATCCTTTTAAAGATCAAACATGTTCTTCTAAATTCGAATTCAAGAGGGCCCATAACATGATAGGTACCAAAGCTTGGCGTTCATCTAAATGAAACATTACATACACCAAAAACTTTTATAAAATAGAATGTATTGTATCACAACATCTATCCCAACAACATACATATCTAGTGAAACATCTATCACAAAAACATTAAATTAGTGATGCACCATAAATGGAATGAAAAAATGCATGGCATGTGATCTCTAGTAAGTGCCTATATGTTGCATGAGATGGAATTCCATCATCTCTTAAGGATTCCACTGAAATAGAACCATAATGATATCATCCAGAAAAAAAAACAAGTGAATCTCCCAAAAATGAAATCAAATCTACTGTAACAATTGAAAACCTAAAAAATTCGCAACATTCAATGTATGTTGGGTTTTCCAACTACACGGGTTACCTACTCGCTAGCACAGATTATTACCAACATCATATTCATTCATATCCTTGTTTATAGGCACCAAATTTTTAGGCAAAGAGGAAGGGAACTCCTCTAATACCACATTGAAACTTCCATGTTCTGGGTAACGTCAAAAGGTTCCCCGAACCCAGTTGGTCACATAACCTAAAGAATATATACCAAAACCCTAGAGGATTCCAACTATCAGTGGTGTCCTATGTGTTGTAATAGGGAAAGTATGTTCTCATTGGTAGAGTATACACTGTGGAAAATAAATATAAAATAATATCAAAAGGAGTAATACAATACAAAAGAAGTAAACATTGAAATATATATAGAAATAAAACAACTCGGGCATATATATGTGATGTATGTCACATGTGTCTGGGAAAATAGATGAACAAGTCGCAATTATGGAAATAAAAAACTTAAATCAAAGTACAATAAATAAGTAAAGTCCAACAGTATTTTAACCCTCAGCTTTCTCTCATTCTCTTCAATTCCAATAGAAATTAGGTACCTAATGAATATGGCTTCATTCCATTATCTATATATGCATCCCTATACTCTATTTGGTTCTAAAATCATGTCCCAAATAGGGTGTGAGATGAATCAAAGTAGGAAACCACTAAAATATATAGGCCTGACTATCAGTGAATATATATATATATATATATAGTAGTTAATATTTATTATTGAAGTAGTAGACTAGGAAGTACTTAAAAGTAAAAAAACCTACAGTTTTCAATAACAATCATTTAACAATCGTTATTTAATCCATTAAATCTAGTAAAACTATGGGATATAGAGTAATCTCTATATCTCCTGAGTAATAGTAAGAAAACATATGTCTTATAAGACAATATAAACAAACAAGTATGACATATTCTATGCATTTTTTTGTCTTTGAAACCTCATCACAATCATCTAATTAATCAATAATTACACTTTGGTATATTTCTCACAGTCTAATACCCATGTTCTAACATATAAACAATTCATGTAATGACAGCCCTCTAGGTATCTCTCAAGGTCTAACCCATCCAGTCTATCATAGAACTGATCATTTACAAATACTCCCTAGGAATGCTCTCATGGTCAAAACCCCTTGGTCTAATACACTATGAAAATAATATAAAAATTCACCTGGGAAATCTCTCATATTTTAAACACTAGGCTCGATGACCACCTGGAAGATCTCATGGTCAATACTCCTGGATCTCATAACAATACAACATACATAAATGACCCTTCCTCGGGAAGCTCTCATATTCATATTCCCATTGGTCAAACTTCGACAATGTACATTACAATTATTTCATATAATCAATCCAACTAAATCTTAAAAAAACAAGTCATGGAAAACAAGGTACCTATCCTTACACATAAGAAACAAAAAACTTTAGAATCAATAAGACATAGTCGGTATTAAACATGGTTAAATTTACAATCACGCAATACCCTATATATGATATAAATAAAATAAAATAAAATGAACAAACCTCCTACATTGATGTCTCATGATCAATACTCTTGAATGTTGGCTGATAAATCGGCCTAGAATGGTGTATATCTACTTAAAGTGAAAGAAGGTCATCCTTGAATAACTCACGAAAGGGAAGGAATCAATAATAATATCCCTAGATGAATTGAGAACCCACCAGTGTGATTAAAACGTACCCAAATACATCTCATCCGGAGGTCAGACAGTAAATTAGGAGGGCTTCAGAGTTCGTTATCCCTTCCTTCGCTCACCTATATGAACTAAGGTGAGTTGAAGACATTTTTGAGTATGATATATGACCAGCACTAATTTATAAAATGAAAATAAAACTTTATGAAGTGTTAATTAAATGCACATTCCATGTAGTGACCATAATGAGACCCCGCCTTAATCGGCTTATCTGGTCTCCACACATCTATGTACTCAGCTATTACACGACCAGTAAACAACATTTTGCAGTACTCGTTTACACATCATTTAGTCATAATTACACAACTTGTACCTAGAAGTAAAAAAAATTCATTTTATTTTCCCAAAAACAACTTGAAATAATGATCCATAGATGAAATGAAGATATGGGTTCTTACAATGATCACATTCCATTGAAAATTCCCCTATTGAAAAAATTACACCGTGGTGCATAACCAAGGGAAAAGGCTGGGAGTCCTGTAAAATGTGGTATAAAATAATTTGGGAAAAGTATAATCCTATCATGTAGGGTGGATAAGTGGATTATCATGAGAAATGGGTAATGTGCCTCATTTGATCACCACTAATCATGTGTAGGCCCATTTACAAGCCATATTTATCTCATTAAAGGCCCCTGAAAATCCATTATGATATAATAAAAGGCCTCTAATAAGTAGTTTGAATCTCACGAAGGACTCTAGAATAGTCTTCTTTGAATATATGTGAGTTTTTTCACAATGGTCTTGATCTCACAAAGTCCATCAGACATGTTGTCCCAAGGTTAGAAATAGTAATTGACAAGGCAACATTATAATGTGAAATCAATTTGATAGGTTTGGGTCTTATAAACATGGAAATGGTATTGTGTTCTCACGGTCTCTATTTATCATGTGATGCCTTTGACAATGAACATTATGATCATGAGAAGAACATGATTCAGTACACCCTCCATAATGTTTATATCATATCTATGATACAGACATTATGATAGGATGCATATAAAAAGGGTGGTGATGCCTATAAATCCCTCCTACTCGATAAAGAATTGATACATGATGATTACTACACTCATAAGATTACAAATGAACAGACTTCTTTGAGAAGAAGTCAATTTGATCACAATAGTATTCCACTAGGAAAAGTTTGGGGAACGATATAAGGGATCACTCAATATAAATATGCAATTCATGAGATTTCCCCATAAATAATGTATTGGAAATTTATAGGGTCATTCTAACTATGAAAAGGAGTACTTACATGTCATCATGGTCATGAAATGACTAAAAGTGTTATTTCTGGATGAACCTTATGGACCATAAGAAGTAATTTCATACAAATATGGGAGACTTTTCCGAAGGAAGACACACTAAATTTCATGAAAGTGAATCATGCACTATGAATGACATATCTAGATCATTAGATCACAATAAGACATGTCACCCATGTCTTAAAAAGGTTTTTAGACATATCAAACAAATAATGAAAATTAATCTGGGCATGATATCCAAGTAATTAAATTTCCATTAGAAATTACATCTATATCATGAGACATCCTCTAGAAAATTCAACTATATTATGGGATCATGTTTGGAAATATCTGTTAGGAAACGAATAAATGTCTATAAATACTGAAATATTTCCGATGAAAACCAAAAAAATGTCAAGAAGATATCTTCAAACATGTCATTTAGACACCCCCATATAATAAAACCTTGTCCAGTATACATAGATAGGCATACACCAATCCGAACAATGAGAACTCCAAAACCTGTCAAAACAGGATATGTAGGAAGACTTTATAAGGCCCTATATAAAATGGAAATATACCTTAGTGCATGCACCTCTAGGTCTCTAGTTCTCTAACCATGGGACCCAAAATCTATTATGGATTCATCTTTCTTCCCCATCCATTAGTGGATTGAGAAGAAACTGAACTATTGTGAATCTAATTCCGTCTACAAGAAGTATATGTGAGAAACCATCATAAGACTCAATAACCATATCAAGCTCCACATTAGGTATTTCCTAGAGCATAAGTAAAGAATCTATATGTAAAGAGACAACTCACATTATTTCCACTGATTCCCACACCAATCATACCTCATGTGGTCTTATCAATTTTGAATGTTCGTATCATTCACATCATAAATTTTACTCAATTAAGGAAACCATAGGGTGTATGTCTCATTCATTGGTAGCATATTACTATCTTCCTAAAGTTCATCAACCTCGGTGTAATTCCCAAAGGCACTAACACATTGGTAAACCCTGTGGAAATAAACCCTCACAAACATAAAATATTTATCACCACTTATGAGATGGTTGAGAATTGACCACACTAGGATGACCCAGATTCTTGTTATACAAATGATACATAGGACATTATTATGAGGCATTAGATCAATACATAGTCCCCAAGTTCCCTCATATATCTTTATCCCATATGATGTTAAAATATATTTTTTAAAAGAACTATGTTGTTTTTGTTTCTTATTATAAACATGATACATATGATTCCTCATTAAGGTATAATCTCATTCTCAATACATTAATCGCCTTCCTGGATTATAGTAAACTCCAAAGTTCCTGATTAGATGGATTAAAAATTTAAAATTCTACTCATTTATATGAAATAATAAGAAAAATATGAATAAACTCAAATACATATAGATGGTCTCATTAATATAACCCTCTTTACACATAAAATGATTCATCACCCGATCATTTTGTTAGGGTAACCAGTCTCGTATTGGGATTCAGAATAGATTGATGAATGTATCATATATTTTCAATAGAGTCTCAAAATATGTCATAAATTCATGCAAATGGGTGAAATGAGTCCGACCTATTATCCTCCTAACCAATGTGGGATCCATTTTTTTATTGGGCT
Organism: Viscum album; assembly: GCA_963277665.1. Taxonomy (NCBI): domain Eukaryota; kingdom Viridiplantae; phylum Streptophyta; class Magnoliopsida; order Santalales; family Viscaceae; genus Viscum; species Viscum album. Next base: position 637,526,473 of record OY728134.1, read on the forward strand.
TGAAACCCCAAATGACCACCTATCATTGGAAACCATGTCCGTAACAAGTTATAGATGTGGGAGTCACTATATGTTTCTATGAAATGAATTTGGTGAGTTGACCATAGGTGATTTTGAAAGAATACTTTATCCATACTAATCAACCCAAAAATTGGGAACACAATTGTAAAACCAATGAGAAGGCATTTAATTAGAGAATAATTAAATCACTATAGGTAATGAAAACCTTGACTCTTATACCAAGGACAAAATGCATTTTCCATCTGAAACATAAATGACGTACCAGAGGTGAATATCTAAAATAATGAAAATGATCAGATGATCATGTGTTAGGACACTTTATTTCATATACTACAAAAATACATGTTACAAATGATGTGTAGTCTCATTTAAGTTGGGTTCCCATGAAATAAGTCCACTTTCATTATGAAAATTCAACATGATAAAAATGGACAAACAAGGAATAGTAATAAAGAACTATGTTACCTATGAATATCTAATCGAGAACATATTATACTTGTGATGATGATGTGATAAATTACCTTTCCACTTTTTTTGTTCATGAATGATTATAAAAATATCATAAACAACACCTCATCCCGAGATCACATCTTCATCTAACGATTATTTAGGATCATTAGTTATGGTTGCAGCCAATATAGGTCACAGAACAACCTCACCCATCTAACACCATAAAATTAAGTTGGAAAAAATGGTTTTGGACTTACCTTAACATGGTAAAATCTAAACCCTCGAGGATAAATGTAATGATATATAGATGCTGAAGCAAAATAATATGTCCTCTCCAAGGATAGATGAAGTGAAACCAGTAGTGCTAGTTTCCCCAACCAATAACTTCAGAATATTATCCTAGAAGCACAAAAATAAAGAAAATTTTGTATCTAATCAAGGTGGATAGAAGAGTATAATATGGATCTATTCTAGTTCAAGATCCAACGTGGAGGTCTCCTATCAACCAATATCTGTTGCGTTATCCTTCCAGTTCAACTTAGTTTCTTGTTGAGGGCACCACCCAATACATTACCACATTGGACACCCTTGCATGGGTAATAACAAAGTATCTTTAGGTGTCGAATTATTTGGATAAATAGGAGTGGTATCATATACCCACTTATACTAATGAATCCTAGAATCAAATTTTGGTGGTATCCAACAAGCTAGAACATATCCTTACTCATTTGGATCAATCCTATTGGAATAATCATATACCTAGAATGTGGGAGGCATATATCCCATCCCATGTGGATGAATCCCACTTTCATATTAAAATCAAACAAATATTAATAGAATGGTATTAAATATTGTCTTCAATTGAATATATCTACATGTATATATTAGAGATATAAAATTTACTGACGTATATTCCTCTACACACTAAAGTGTCACAATATTCTTGAAATATCTGAAGAACTTTTATGGAATATTCTATCACATGTACATATATAGGGACATGAAAAAAATTCCTATCATGATGGAGATAACATAAAATCATCAAGATTACTAAAATTAAGTGGATACTCGGGATAATGTACACATTCTTTCTCCCATTTGGGAGGATTGTCATCACGTTCTGGTAAATGATGAAGTAGAAGATTATTCTCAATTCCATTTCCCAATTAGGGATCATCATTTGAGAGTGGAATATTCCAAAATATAGATGATCCTTATTTTCAAAAAATTCTAGTGAAATACCCCAAAAGAAGAGAATATGGATCATATCACCATTTTGATCAGGTCTCACCAAGTGAATGAGGAACATACCTCAAGACACCCTCATATTCCGATAAAAATAGACTAGTGATATACTCTAAAAGCATAGGACCAATTTACTATCCCTATTTTAAGTGGGGATCACCAAGTGATAGTGGAACATGCCTTGCGAAAGGCTCATATTTTTATAAGGGAAGCTACTCAACATAGTCTAGTACCTCATGGAAGCATGATCATATCCCTACTTTTGTCGATGAACGATTACACTAACATCCTTCAAAGTTCATACTAGACGAGGATCATATATATTCTATAACTCTATAGGTCCTATGGAATATTTAAATGGGGAATGAATATTTTAACTGTGTAACACACCAAAATTTCATATTATGTTATCTCTACAATGTTATTCAATAACTTGTGCAACACACAACACCGAGTTTGAGCGCACCACAACATACCAAACTAGCCGTTTAAAAAGCGGTTACGAATAGTGTTAACTGAATATTAAATTTTATATACAATATAAAATTTTATAATCCATATTTTGTGTTTCGTTGACATACTATAAGAATAAACTCATTTTTTTCATATAAATGATGTATTTTAAAAAAAATCAATTGTAATGCCTTTTAATAGAGAACCATTTTTAAATCCAATATTTGACAATATTATATATTCAATTTGACAAAATAAAACACTTCTTTAAAATAGTGGTATAAAAATCTAATTTTGATAAATTTTTGGTGTTTTTCAGAAAACATTCATATTTGGATGAATAGTGAAAATTACTAATTTCTAACTGAAAACAGCTTTTTTAATCAAAATAATGTATATTGTTCAATTATAAATTTAAATGGTTTGTAAGTATAATATGATTATATTTTTATCATTTAATAAAATGTTGGTCAATATAAATAATTTCACTTTTAAATTTGACATAAACACAAGTCAATCTTTTGAAAGCTTTTACTTTTAAAAAACCCATTTTTGGCTTTGAAAAGAGGAATTAATTTTAAATTAATAAATTAAAATTCTATGATTATAATTTTGAAAGTATATTTTTTTGAATTAGGAATATCAAAATTTTATTAGGGTGATTTTTTAATATTTTTCTGAAAACATTCAATTTTTGATGACTATTGAAAAACACTACGTTATTATTCAAAATCGACATTTTATTTAAATAATTAATTATTTTATTTTAATTCATTTTAATTAATAATAGACATATAATAACCTTATATGTTCAATGTAATTCATTGGAATCATTTTATAATAAAATTAGATGTATTGCATTTTGTTGAATTTTTTACCCCCTTTTAGCCACCTTCTAGGTACGTTGCAAAATTTGCATAAAATATAATTTTAACGCTAATGTGAGTTGAATTTCAAAAATTCCAGAGACATGGTTAATATCAGTATTGAAAATGTTTTTCATTAAGATAAAAATAATTTTTGGTGAATAGTAACTTTTGACTTTTATTTACCACTTTAAAAAGTAAATAGGGTAATTAATGGTAAAAATGATATTATAATTACCCTAACAAATGTCCAAATTCTATTAGATAAGTTTAATTCGACCAGAAAAAACTATAGGAATAAAATATGATCCTCTTTGGTCCACTAGGAATATATTAAGACATTTATTATGATTTTATTTAAAGAACAGTTAAATTTGTTAAATTCAAAGTATATTAACTAAACCAATTTTAATATAGGGTTATATATAAGATATATTAGACAATAAATATTAATTAGTAATATAAAAATATTTTATATATATTGGTACATTATTTTTAATTTATCGACATTAAATAATTTAATTTATTTATGACACAATGATGATCCAGTAATTATCTTTTTAATGAAATATTAAAAAAATGATATTATTAATATCAAATAAATGTAAATTGGGACTTATGATGAATTTAACTAATTTTAGAGGTTATTAAGACATTTTAGGGTTGAGTTGAAATTTTGTTTCGAAGTGATAAGGATTTTATGACTTTCACAAAAACAAAATACCAAAAAGTGCCAAAATTGTCATAAATTAACTTTTTAAAAAAATACAATATTATTGGTTGATATAATATTCTTAAATATCAATGGTTCTACCAAAGAGATTAAATAATATTATATATGTCATTAAGGAACCACTTGAGGTTATCTTGGAAGTTTAGATTAATTTTATAAACCATATAGTGTAACAATACAAGAAGACACGGTAATGGTTTTACTATTTAACTAAGAGTTAAATATTAAAGATAAGGTTTAAATAGTAACCTAATGATGTCTAAAACCTATTGGGTGAGAGTTTTATGACCCATATACAACTTATCCTCTAATTAAATAATTTCTGAGCCATTTGATACCAAAAATGAATTTATTATAAAATAATATTTCAAGCTTTTCCAAAAGCGACACTATCCTCTCATATAAGATGGTACTTACATTCTCTTATTTTCACACATCCAATGACATTTGGATCTACCATACCCTACCATAATTCCTCCAAAAATTTCTGACTTCATCCTAGAGGCTTTCATTTGGTCATAAATTCGTCCTAAGGATCCCTTTTGATCAAATCAAGATGAAGAACCCGATGAAGGGGTAAAACTTTCATTACCTATTTCATGTTATTTTCTTCTTCCACGTCCTCTTTCCTTGTTTTTTCAATTTTAAAATAATAACTCCAGTATATTCAATATACTATGATGTTATTATAAAAATGTTACAACCATATTCATTATTTTATCCATCACATTAATTAAAAAAGTCACCATAGGTGCGCGCATACGGCTTACTGTCTCTACATCGTGGTGTAGTTTTTAATTCAAGCAGTTCATTATTTGGATGGTTATAATAATGTATATAACTAATTTAAATAATAAATATAAAATTTTAATGATTATTTATATTTTATATATCATAAAATTAAATCTGATTTAACCATTGACATATTTATACTGTCACTCTTTCGTACTTACGGATTACCTTCTCCATGATGTGATGAGATCCATTCCCATGTTCACCATTAAACGATTATTATAAAAATATATATTATTAATAAGTATGTAATATATGAAATAAAAATTCTACTGTATATATATATATACAAATATCTAAGTCACTTACTTTCATTCCATACGATATTAAATAGAAACAACGTTTATACGTGTGTACGACCTACCGTCTCCATAAACAGTGCCTTCCATTTCATATATCGATATATTATTAAGATTTATATTATAAATATATATGATATATAAATTAATTTTTTTCTAGAAGTATTTAAATCATGATATCAATGATATAATCATGAATAAAAAGTTAAAACTCGTACGATAAAGAAAGTTGTGATTTTATAAAATGTTAATTTAACATTGAAATCATTATCAAATGCATAGTATAAAGTCATAAATGAATCATTTAGGATATAATAAATATTAATATGGCTCAGGTATAATTTATTGACACACTATGTTCATTATACATGAGGTTATATGTACCCTCGATCAAAAGAAAGTTCAAGGTAAGGGTTAATTTCACAACCTCTTTATTATCCGAGGTTGTTTTTAAGTAAGTATCAACAGGGAAATATTTTTTATCCATTTCCATGTTTCAGAAAATATATTTCAATGGTATTATTTTTAAGGTTCATTTTTACAAAAACATCATTTTAAATTTTTTAAATATTTATTCTTCTAAATCATTCTCATTAATGTCCATGTTTTTAAAATGGTTTTTATGGATTTATTTATTTGGACATGAATGTTTTTAAAATGATAATTACTTAAGAAAGTTCCAAAGTGGTATGGGACACATGGATTCACAAATTACTTTAATTTCCTATCTTTATAAATTTTGTGACATTTAATATTTTTCATGAAATATATATATTTCTCTCAAAGAGTTTTACAAATCATTTTCATCTATGTCAACATACTTTAATGGATTTTAAACTTGTTTGAAGTTGATTTATTGTCATAAAAATATTACCTATTGTGTTGAAGGTTTTTAGATATTTTTGACTATGGATGTGTTATTTTTATAGAATTTATGGTTTATGGATAAAGTATTGAAATTTCATATGCTAGTTTTAAAACGAATGATTATGTTATGTTTAAACCTTTTCATATGAGAAATGCATTGGACATAGTTAGTAACGAGTGGAGACCGCTATAGCTCCTCGTTGAATCGATAGGTCTCATCAGACAAACTAGTGTATTGGCACAAGTCCTAGAGAAAATATTATTTGTAGTCAGGTCACAAGGCCTTGGCTATGTGGTTATGATGTTTTGAATCACACATTCCATCATTATGAATGTGGCTATTAATATTTAATGTGATTATTTGACTAGTATAATATCCAAGTGAATAAGTAGTTTGCGTTATATTATTGTATATTTTCTATATTATTATGAAGTTTATGTTTAAAATCATTTCTTTCTTCTTATACATTTATTTAAATTTTTATGATTATTTGCGAAAGGTTCCTATTTATTGTTATCCTTACTAAGAATATGAGCTCACCCCTTTGTATATATTAATTTTCCAAGGATTAATGAATTATTGTATGTTAGACCTATCGGGAAAGGTAAGGGATGTGAATGTGTAAAAAAGGGGATAATATTGTTGTTGTTTTTAGTATTTTTATAATTTAATGTAATATTCATGTATGTAATCTATTTTCCATTACTATTAAACTAATCAGTTCATTGGGACATGTTTCCTTATAATCATGCAAATGTATTAAAACAATGCACCAACTTTGGGCTACTGGGGTCGAGGTGTTGTAGTTTGTGTCAAAGTATGTTTAGCAACAACATTGGAAATATATTTTGATAAACTCTAATTAGGGAAAATTAACCTATGATAGACAATGAGGATTAGTCAAGAATAACTTACTAGAATTTTGGTGACATAGAGATTTTGTGTTTTTTCCAAGAAACACATCCTTGTGATGATACGTGCAGGTAGAGACGGCTCTGCAACATATGTACAATGGAGTAAAAACACTGAAAAGGATTTTAGGGCTTAACTCGAGGTATCCTGGTACACAAAAACGGGCCTTGTTGGACTCTTGGTTACGAAACTCCTAGAAGATATGCTTAGGATAATTCACATTTTCATTACAATCCATTATGATGGATTTATGAGTAAATACTTCTCAACGAAAAAATATTAGGTTTATAGATTATATGCATAATATTTTAAATTTACATTATGTATTTTACATGTTTGGAATTATGCATTGGGATTCATAAACTAACAATGTGTATTCCATTGTTTATAAACAACGCCTATAAATAGGAATGGGAATTCCTACAATAAAAATGATCAAAATATTAAGAAGGATCATATCATTCATGGTATTAATCCACCATTTAAAAGGGAAATAGTCTCCCATGTATTCTGATCATATAATGAAATAATATCTTCTGTTAATAAGATATGTAATGAAATCTCTGAGTCGTATGGATTTTAAGGGAAGCAATAGAAGAAAAGGATAGAATATGGAGAGTTGGATTAAGGGAAGAGGGGAAAGAAGGATTTTCCCATATGTGATAGCTATAGAAAGATTCCCCTTGGTTATTACTGGTAGGTAATGGGAGTATGTTATAAGTGTGGAGAAAAAGGAGACCAAGTACACGATTTCAAGGGTAAGAAAAACATTTCAAATATATAATGATTCATCTGCAATGAGTTTGGTCACTATGAAAATAAATGTCCTCATCATCAGAGTATGCCCGATATGATGCTATTAGATAATAATCACGTTATGATAATACTAGAGATGAAAATGAATTACTAGTGTTCTTATGTTTTTATTAAATAAATAATTTCAGTTGAGTGTTGTATCAACTATGTATGGGTTATATGAATTCTTGAAATAAATAAGGATTGTACTATAGTACTATTTCATTATGAATATGAGATTATATTGGTTCTATTAAAAGTGACCAACAAAAAGTTAATTTTTATGGAAAATAAATGGTTGGTGGAAAGATAAACCTTAATATGGTCATGATACAGAGGTAGTAATTTTGGAGTAAGAGATGTCCAATTTGAATATATTAGTTTCGATATTCTTGACTACCTTGGACCTGATTAATGGTTTGCATATTCCATCATTATTGGAGTTTAAAACATTTTTTGATAGATGGAGTATATGTAGTTTTATAGTAGGAATAAGGGAGCATGAATTTAATCAATAATTTTTATGGTAATTCTGGGTGTTACAGTGATTTAAAATTATACATGATTAAGTTATTCACATGTTGTTACCTGGAAAAAAGGATCTTCATTATTATTACATTCCGTATAAATTTGGACAGTGAGTTTGGACCAAAGTATTTTGGATAAGTCTGAAGTTTGGAATTAATTATATTTTATGTTGGAATTTATTGTTAAGGTTAAATGATTTTTTTAGATTATTTTTGGATTTTCCTATAAATAACAACCCTTAGGTTGGGTGACAACACATCATGTCTATAAAGGCCACGAAAGATGAACCCGCAACTGAAGGGCGACAAGGGTGCATCACCTACCACTGGCCTATGTGATGTACTAGTCTGTGTAATTTAGTTTTTTTAAAATAGTCTAACAAATGAATTATAAATTCAATATTTTTGGATCCCTATAAAATTAAAATAAATTGAATATTTTTGAATTCAATTATCTTTTTGAGTGAAAGATGAGGTTGTGGTAGGAATTTGTTGATGGATTAAACTATAAATGTCATGTATATTTTTTATCCTTTATTCTCTAAATTAATTAATTATTAAATTTTAGTTAAGGGATCTTAAATCCAAAAAAGTTTTTTGAAAATGATATATATTTTTTAACTAATGATATTTTAAGTCATCATAGATTGATGTTTTTGAGAACCTCAGTTTTACACTTCTTTGTGATTGATTACCTCAGTCACTCTCTATCAATATTTATGTTATCCTCCAATTATGTGTCATTAATTTTCACCAATGTTCTCCTAATCAAGAAAATAACATGGTGGTGACATTTTCATTTCACTTTCCCTCTTATTAAGAATAAATTTTATTAACCCAATTTACGGAGTGGGTTTTCCACAAAGGTATTTTCTAATTCTAACATTTTATTTTTGATGAACAATTTCAAATTGTGAGGACACAATTTAATGAACGAGGGGAGACTTTAACCCCTCAAGATCTCATAGTACATTATCTTTTCAAAGTAATTTAATAAGATGTGCAATATGCTACATCGAGTTTGAGAGCACAATAACTTCCCTAACCAGCCATTAAAAAATTGGTTATGAATATTGTTAATTGAATTTTGAATTTTATATAGTATATAAAATTTTATAATCCATATTATGTGATTATTAGTCATAATATAAGAAAAAATTATATTTTTTCATATAAAATAAGTATTTTTAAAAAATATGAAATTTTAACGCCTTTTAATGGAAATCCTTTTTTAAATCCAATATTTGCCACTTTAATGTATTCAATTTGATAAAATAAACTTTTTATTTTCAATTAGTCCATAAAAAGTTGGTTTTGATAAATTTTTGGTGTTTTTATGATAACATTCATATTTGGATGAATAGTGAAAATTATTAAACATTAACTAAAAACAACTTTTTTAATAAAAATAATTTATAGTGTTTAATTATAAATTATAGTTGTTTGTATTTATAATTAGAGTATATTTTTATCATTTTATACAATGTTGGTCATTATAAATAATTTCACAAGTATCTTTGACATTAACACAAGTCAATCTTTTGAAATCTTTTACTTTAAAAAACCTTCCTTTTGGATATGACAATGGGTATTAATATTAAATTAATTCATGCAAATTGTATGTTTATAATTTCTTAAATTAAAAATCATTTTTCAATTAGGAATATCAAAATTATCATAGGGTGAATTTTTTGTATTTTTCTTAAAACTTTCTATTTTTAAAGAATAGTGAAAAACACTACGTTATTATTTAAAATAGACTTTTTATTTAAATACATATGGATTTTATTTTAATTTACCTTAATATAAAATGGATTTATAATACCTATATAAGTTCAAATTATTTAATTGTAGTCATTTTATTATAAAATTATATGTATTAAATTTTGTCGAACATCTTATCCACTTTTACCCACTTTTTAGGTTCATTAGCAAATTTGCATAAAACATAATTTTACCAAATATATGAGTTGAATTTACAAAATACTAGGGACATGTATAATATATGTAGGTAAAATTTAGTTCAATAAGATTAAAATATTTTTTCGTGGATGGTATATTTTGACTTTTATTTACCAGAGTTAAAAGTAAATAGGGTAATTAAGGGTAAAAATGATATTATAATTAATCTAACCCATGTCATAATTCTATATTGCAAGTGTAATTCGAAAAAAAAACAACATTATTAAAAAAATATGATCCTATTTGGCCCACTTGGATTAGATTAGGCCATTTATTATTATTTTATTTAATGAATTGTTAAAAGTGTTAAATTCAATGTTTATTAACTAAACCATTTTTAATATTGGGTTATAAATAATATAAATTAAAATATAAATACCCATTAGGAAGCTAAAAATATTTCATCAATAAATGTATTTTATTTTTTATTTTTCTACCTTATATAATTTAATTTATTTATGACAAAATAATAAAGTATTAATTACCTTATTAATGAAATTTTAAAATAATTCATATTATTAATATCCAAATAAATTTAAATTGAGACTTTTGATGAATAACACTAATTTTAGAGGTTAATAGGACATTTTTGGGTTGATTGAATAATTTATTTTGAAGTGATAATTTTTTTATGACTTTTATAAAAACAAAATACCAAATATTGTCAAAATTGACATAAATTAAATTTTAAAAGTAATACTATATAATTGGTTGATATAATATTATTAAATATCAAAGGATAAGAAAAATGGATTAAATAATATTATATATTTCATTAATTAACCACTTTAGGTTCTCTTGTATGTTTAGATTATGATTATTAACCATATTGTTTAATAAAACAAGAAGACATGGTAAAAGATAAACTATTTAACTAAGAGTTTAATATAAACAATAAGTTTAAATTTTTATCCTAAACTTGTCTAAAACCTATTGGTTGATAGTTTTTAGACCCATCCCCACCTTTTCCAAAATATAAATCATTTTTGAGCCATTAAAAATAGAAAATGATTTTATTATAAAATATTATTTCATGCTTTTCCTAAAGTGATCATCACCTCTCTTATAAAAGGGTACTTCCATTATCTAAATTTCACACCTCCAAATCCATTTGGATCGTCAAAACCCATACCTGATATCCTCCCAACACACATACCATTATACTAGGGGTCTTTATTTTGTCAAAAATTCAACCTCTGGAGGCTTTTTGATCAAATCAAAAGGAAGAACCTGAAGAAATGTAAAATACTTCATCACATATTTCAAGTTCTTTTTCTTCTTCCACATCCTCTATCTTTGTTGTTTCCATTATAAAATAATAACTCCAATATCTTCTATATAATATTATGCTATCATAAAAAAGTTTCAACTATATTCATTATTCTATACATCACATGAATGACAAAGTCACCTACCTGCGTACGTACGGTTAACCGTCTCCACATCGTGGTGTAGTTTGTTTTTCCAACACATCATTAGTTGGATTGGAATAATAATGAATAAAAGTAATTAAAATAATAAATATAACTTTTTAATGATTCTTTATAATTGATATACCATCCAATTTCATATTATTTCACCATTCATATAATGATATTGTCGCTCAAGCAAATGTATGGATTACTGTCTTCAGAACACGATAGGATTCATTCCCATGTTCACCAATCACCGATGATTATAAAAGTATATATTATTAATAATTATGTAATATATGACATAATAATTATACTGGTTATATATTTATGTATGTATTTATGTATGAACTTATGTATATCATAATCACTTGCTTCGGTTCAATACGATATGAAAATGGAAACAACATTTATGCATACGTACAACCTACTGTCGCCATAATCGGGGCCTTCCATTTCATATATCTGTCTATAATAAATATTTATATTATAAATATATATAATATATAAATCATGGTTTATATTTTATAAGTATTTAAATCATTATCTAAATGATACGATCAATAAAAACAAGTTTAAACACATATGATAATGAAAGTGATTATTAAATAAAATGTTAATTTAACATGAAAATAATTATTAAATGGGTAGTATAATGTCATAAATGATTCATGTATGACATAATAAATATGAATATGGTTCTTTTATAGTTTAATAACATACTATGGTCATTATACAATAGGTTAAACGTACCCTCTACCAAAGGAAAGTGCAAGGTAAGGGATAATTTCACTATTACTTTATTATCTGAGGTTGTTTTTATGTAAGTTTCTATCGGGACAAATTTTTTATCCATGTCCAAGTTTTATAAAATAGTTTTCGATGGGATTATTTTTATGTGTATTTTATACTATAAAATCATTTTAAATGTTTTAAATATTTATTATTCTATATAATTCCATTAATATCTATGTTTTCAAAATGGTCTATAAGGATTTATTTATATGGACATGAATGTTTTTATAATGTCAATTCTTTTCAAAAGTTTCAAATTTGTATGGGAAACTTTGATTCAAAATAGTCTTTAAATGTATTCTTTTTTTAAATTGTGTGACTTTAAAATATTTTATTGAAAATAGATATTTATCTCAATGAGTTTAACAAATCATATTCATCTATATCAACATCCACTGATGGATTTTCAACCAGTTTGAAGTTGATTTATTTTCATACTAATCTTCCATATTGTATTGATGGTTTTGTGACACGTTCGACTGTGGATGTGTAATTATTATACCATTCATGGTTTATAGATAAATTATTGGCATTTTATATGCTAGTTTTAATATGATACTTTCTTTTATATTTAAACATTTTCATATGAGTAATGCTTTAGACTTAGTAAGTGATGGGTGGAGCCCGTTGTAGCTCCAAGATGCATCGGTAGATCTCATGTGACAAACTAGGGTCTTTGCACAATTCCTTGACAAAATCTTATTGTAGTGTAGGCCCAAGGCCTTGACTATATGGTTATAAATTCTGGCATTATGAATTCCATCATTATAAAAATGGATATTGTTATTGCATGTAATTATTAGACTAATATAATATCCATGTGAATATGTAATTGGAATTATTTTATTGTATCATTGACACATTATGCTGATGTTTATGTTTAAAAGGCTTTTTTGAATTATGAATTACCTTAAATTTTTATGCTTATTTATGAATGTTTCCGCGGGATTTTTATCCTTACTAAGAATCTAAGCTCACCCATTTCTTTGTTTTATTATTCCCTAGATTGAAAAATAATTTTATGGCGGACCGGCAAGGATAGGATAAGGGATATGAATGTCATTAAAAGTGGAAAATTTTGTTGTTTTTTTTTGTCATTTTATAATGTAATGTAACAAGCATGTATATAATCTATTTTCCAAGACTTCTAAACTGATAGGTTCATCAAGACTTGATTACTTGTAATCATTCCAATTTATTACAATAATGCACCAACTCTGGGCTTCTAGGGTTGGGGCATTGAAAACTGGGCTCATATCCTTGCTTCATCCAAGGTTGAGTAGCATATTTTATAAACCACCCATAAGTAGACACATATTTATATCAATAATATTAAATCTCACTACCATACTGCAGAAGCATATTAGTAGTGGGATCAAATTCTTGCCGCATGAGATGGAAATCCACAAATTCTTATAGTCTTCATGGAGAAGGCCCATATACATTATGAAACCCAAAAAGCAGTTAGGCATATTACAACCACAACGATGAATAAGGATCATATCCACTATTTTCATAATGATATTATCATTATGTTTATTTGATTCATATATGAAACAACTAAATTATATATAGACTCTTAAACTAATGTTGAATGTGATCATTACCTTATTATACCTCCTCCTAGTACTGTGGATATGGATCACATTGACTCATCTCCGGACTTATGTCGTGGTCAAACTCTCCATGGTGTATCTCCCTCGAACAAGAAATTCATCCCCATTCTCTGACACCATCATATAGATAGGTGTTCAAAACTCATACATATTTATATATATATATTCGAAAAACACAAGGGTCAACCATATATAGTTCCCCTACAACTATCAGCAACATTTCACCAAAGTCAGAAGGAGACCCATAAATGAAACCCATGTAGTCTGACCTGTTGGAGGCATGTAAGTCAATTAAATAGGAGGAATACATGGATATGTGGATATATTTATTAATACAAAACCTCCCAATAATGTTATAGTCCCTCACTACTTTTTAATATGAGATCCTAGATGCTCCAGAGATGGAGCCCATGCCTTACCTATGAAAAAATATATGGTCAAATCATTCGTGGTTAAATTATAAACACCACCCCTATACAGTATTCGAGGGTAACCTTGATACTATAAAATAATCTATCTTCTTATGAGCATGGATTCTATATCCATGGCCTAGGACCCAAAATCGAAAATACAATCATAAATATATACCATGATTTGATGCATTTCACCACAAATCTACAACAACTAGTCCTCAAAGACTCGTCTGGTGTTATTATAAAATGATGGGGAAAGTATGGAGCATTGCATGTCACAATACCCATAGAACAGAAGAACTCCCTAGATACAATGTCCTAAAATTTCATTCACCATATAAATCAAAAGACCAGGTTATTCACACTCTAGTTGGTTAATACAATGATATATGAAACTTTTATAGATGAAAATACATCACAAAGAGAGGGAGAATACTTCCAAAAATCCTTTAAAATGATCCCCTAAAAAATGGGAAGGTATTTAAAACAAGGATACCGAATTTTTGGAAAATCCTAAAATCTTCTCATAGGAAATTACTCTCATCATGGTTTTCATTGCATCCAACTCATACATGAGAAAACATTCACCAAATCAAAAGGATTTTTATAGTAGCTTCCCTAGAAACCATCCATGGGAGAACCAATCCCATAGGGTTTGAAGATTAGTTACCACATCCTACACCCCTTGGGTCCTCAATTACTGAGAAAATTCAATATATATCACCTGCAGCTTCAAACCAACCCCATCCCATATTGATGGGGAATTTTTATCTCAATTTTATCACCATGTTCCTCGATCCAGGAGTGGGTACTATAAAAATTAGTTATTGTTATTGATCAACCTCATAATTTAGGGATGTGGTAATTTATACCTCAATTATTATCTTATAATTCACCAAATACTCAATCAGAATTATCAAATCCTCAATTAAACGATCAAAAACTTCCAATTGTGGCCCTGAATCATCCCCATTCTATATGACTAGGGTAATGTTCCTCATTATCATTCATTTAGATGGAATTATAATTTTCCATGTTTGGAGGTAAATATCAATGGTAGTCATCCCACCGTTCATCACTCTATAAGAAAACCCATTACTATACATGGCATGTTCAATAAACATTATCAGAAACTCCCTCAAGGTCACAAGTCCTAGAATGAGATGGGAGGAACATAAAATAAAAGAAACCAACCCATGTAAGAGTAGTGTAGCGGTCTGGAATTTATTCCAGTGGACTATAATTGATACCGATCAGGGCACTAAATTGGAGGCTACACCCCCTGGGAAGGACACACCACCATCCCCAGTGGCATCCATTTCCTCATGAAGCCACTGGGCAGAGAGCCATTCTTCTTCCAACGTTCACATGTGAGAGTTCCCAAGGATCATATACATTCCTACCACCTTTTCCTCTGATACCAACTGTAGAGACCCAAATCTTGACGTACATGGCCATTACATTAATTTTTGTGCAATAATTAATACATAACAAAAATATACACACAAGGATCGTAATAGTTTAGTGTCTTTGGAAACCTGGAACAAAATATTATCATTACGGTGAAAGATCATCAACATCCCCCATAAAGATCTTCCCTTTGGTTTTCTTACCTAAAAAATTTCTTTATATCCTGGGGAAAAGAAAACAAATAAATGGTGAGCACAAATGATCAGTAAGGGTATGCATGGAGAGAATAAAACAAACATATACATTTGAACATAAAAACATGAACATCATGTTTAAACATCAAAATCTTGAGCAATGACATAAAACATAGTAGTATATAAGGAATAGATACATCAATCATGATAAAATAGAAAAGGAATAAAACATGTAATTGTGGAAACCATTAAGCACATGATATGATTTCCATTGTATCCAAGGCATTGCTGCCAAGACCATCTTAGTGGACAATGTCTCTTTCTGAATCGATTTCACTCCTCGTTCCGGTCCTGTATTAATGAACCAGATTAACATACCGTTCCAGCTATGTTTATCTAATGAGATGTAAATATTTACCCAATGTATTTGAGGGAGATATATTTCCCACCCATCTCAAAATGAAATCATTATTACTTGTGCCACAACATGAATATAAATCATTCATCATTACCCAAAGTATAAAATGGGTTTCATAAACATCATCCCATCATAACATAATCCATAAAAAACAAAATGGATATCATTTCATCATAAGAAAAGTGAAACAATGTAAATAATAGGGAAATTATAATTTAAACATACACATATGAAATAATTCAATCTTATATGGAAAAAGGTTTTGATAAAACACTTGAAATGAATTTTTGAGGAAAATATCATTTCTTCTTGAAAATCATTTTCTTTTCATAAAATGCCATGTAATTTAAAAAAATGATTTTTTTAAATATTAATGAAATATAGTAGAGTAATATTCATGAAAATAAGGCATTATGAAAACCTTAAATATCTGTTCAAGTCATATACGTTTTAAAAATATTCTCCTCATACTTTTGTCAGAAAAGTCAAAAAGTACCTCGTATGGTAAACAAAACAAGTATTCTTTCCATATGATGTGGTAAAAGTAAAAATGGTTAAAAATGACTCTAAACATACATAGAAGAAGAGGAAAAATTTTATGAAAACATTTTGAGAACATATGGGAATGGATAATAAACATAACCCCAGTAAATACTTACGAATAAACAATCTCAGATAAGAGTGGGATTGGAATAATTATCCATTACCTTATGTCCAATTTCATCTGTATGTGTCCGAGACTCATGTATAGTGGGATTAGACAAATTATTAAATTGTAACAGATTCATAATAATATTATTATATCATATATGGTTCACTTATATATTTATATAACCTGTTCATTTGTCAATTTCATGTTAAAGAAATGTTTGGGGTAATATTCTTTTCATTTGTCATACGTGTTTGGACTTGTTGTTCATGATACTATTATAAATTATATCATGATTTATTTACATCCAGAATGTAAATAATGATTTATATATCATATATATTCAGTATATATATATATAAAATAGATAGGTGAATGAAATTAAACACACCGTTCATAGAGACGATAGGTCGTACGTATGCATGAATGTTGTTTTCCGTTCCTTATTGACTTGAATGGAAGTAAGTAGATGACATATAAATATATACACATAAATCCAGTAGCTTTATTAAGTCATATATTCCATTATTATTTATTATATATACTTTATAATCATTCTTGAATGGTTAACATGGAAAATGAATCTCATCACGTCGTGGAGACGGTAATCCGTACGTACGCACGAGCGATGATATCATCCCAAAAATTATTGAATTGAAATTTAGTGGATGGTATAATATATTATAATTATTATGATGTTATAATAAACATATATAGTTATTCTTTACACCATTATACCCATCAATGTAAGGTGGTGGTGAAAAAATAGATTACACCATGGCGTGGAGACGGTATTCCATACGTACGCACGCACGGTGTTTTTTTCGTAGGATGGATAGAATGTGAAATGGGGTTTTTTCATATTTATAATAAAATATCAGTATATTATTGATACTTATGTTATTAATTTATAATGAAACAAATAAATAAGAAGAAGTAGGTGAAGAAAGTAACTTGAGAGAATCAGAAGAAGATATTACCTCTTCTTCAATGCACCTCCTTTATGCTTCCTCTTAAAGAAGTAGAGTTGGTCTTTTGAGAAAACCAAAACCTAAAATTTTTTCTAAAAAAGTGTAGAAGATAAATGGGCAGGGTTTGGTCGAGCTTCAAGTCTCAAAATGGTGTGGAGAGAAGAGGGAAGGGGTGCCCTTTTTATAACGGAGGAGAGAGGGGCACCTTAGGAAAACATAAAATATTATTTTATAATAAAGTCATATTCGGTTTTTAATATCGCAAAATTTATTTATATTGAAGATAAGGTGGGTATGGGTCGATATCCTCTCAAAAAATATATTTTATACAAGTTTTGGTTACTATTTTATCCATATCATTTATATTTAACTCTAAGTTATATAATTTAACTTTTACCGTGTATTTTTATTTTCTTACAGTATATGGTTAATAAAAATAATATAACAAGCCAAAAGAACCCCAAGTGGTTCATTATTAATATATATATCCTTATCTATGTCATTTTCCTGATCCTTAGATTTTTAGGAATAAAGTAACAATTAATAATATAATATTTGTTTTAAAAACTATTTTATGTCAATTTTGACACTATTTGATACTTTATTTTTTTGAAACTTATAACATCATTATTAGTTCAAAAAAAGTAATTTAAATCAATACTAACATGTCAAATTAACCTATAAAATTATTTTAATTCATAAAAAGTCTCAAATTACAATTATATGGGTTTTTATAACATCAATTATATTAATATTTCATTAATAACGTAATTTCCTCATCATCATTGTGTCATAAATAAATTAAATTATTTAATGTCTAAAAATTACAAATAAAATACCATTATGTATGAAATATGTTTATCTTTCTAATGAATATTTATAGTCTAATTTATCTTATGTATAACCATATATTAAAAATGTTTTAGTTATTAAACATTGATTTTAACTATTTTAAATTATTTTTAAATAAAATAATAATAAATGTCCTAATCTAACAAATGTTGACATAAATGATAATATTATATTCCTAAGGTTTTTTTGGTCGAGTTATACTTATCCAATATAATTAGAACATGTTTTAGGTTAATAATAATATCATTTTTACCCTTAATTACCCTATTTACTTTTAACCGTGGTAAATAAAAGTAAAAAGTTAATATTCGCAAAAAATTATTTTTATCTCATTGAACCATATTTTACTCCTACATATTAACTAGGTCTGTCAGATTTTCGAAATTCCACTCACAGAGGTGTTAAAATTATGTTTTATGTAAATTTTCAAACTCTCCTAAGAGGTGGGTAAAAATACGGTGAAAAGTTCAATGAAATTTTTATATATATAAAATTATTATAAAATGACTCAAATGAATTACATTGAAATTATATAGGTATTATGTATAAATTTTGACCAAAAAAATATTTGAATAAAATATATAATTATTTAAATGAAAAGTCACTTTTTAAATAGTATCCAAGTGTTTTCAGTATTCATCCAAAATTGAATGTTTTCTGAAAAATACCAAAAATTCACCGTAGGCTAATTTCGATATTCAGAATCTAAAAATGAAGTCTATTTTAAATGGTAAAAATCAAAAAAAATCAAAAAGTGGGTATTACTATTCATAACGGCTATTTTATATAATATTTTAAAAACATATCGTTGTTTAGTGAAACTAGGTATTGCGTACAACACATGCTATCGTGGAAGGTCGTGATTGCTGTAATGTAAGCCAAGTCAGGGTTGCGTGTAGTGGAAGAATCCTTTGTTGTGGCGTATAAAATGATCCAACCATTTTTCATTTATACATTGAATATTTATATATATATATACACCGAATTTTGCATAGAATTACTACTATCAAAAGAACATGAATTTATGTGTAACATGATCCAAGAATAGTGTTGTGTAAACTACAAGATAATACAGGTTTTTATATAGCACAAGATAATCTTGCTGTAGCGTAAAAAAGAATATATGAAAGAAATTAAAAATAATAAATCTCATAAAACCTCGGGGTGTTACATTATACCCCCCTTAAAATGAATTCTTCCCTTGAAATTCATTGGGATTATAAATGGTTTACTACTTGAATGTTTCATTCATAGAAACCCACATTGTAAAAAGGAATTCCAAAACTTATCTTTAAAACTAAAGTATGAAACGTAAAAATTACCCAAATTAACTAATCACTGGGTTTCCACATAGGATATCATAGGTGAAAATATGGATATGGAAGAGAAATCTAACCATCGGGTTCTGATGAAGAGTGGTAGAGGACATGGCTATGATAAATACAACAGTCACAAAGCCATAAATTTGTGATGATCTAAGGTACCATATGATTCATCGGTTATAAGGTCACTTGGACAAAATTTTTGGTTTTCAAGATCATTTCCATAATTCTGAATATTTATTGAATTAATATAAATACTTACTTGATTTTGGTACAATGTCACTATTGTTTGTGCCTTAAAAAATTTCCACTTCATCTCTTAAAGAAATGATGTTGAATTTGTCTTCCGTGAAGTGTTAGTAGGTCATGAGATAGAATGATAGGTCATTCCATCTATCTCAAACATAAGGTTATAAAAAGTTATATATATAAGTCCATCTATGGTGAGATTAATCGTATATGGTTCCAAAAATGGACTTATACTTCATCTATCATCCTTCTTAATAAAATAAAACTAGTTTCTACTAACCAGGGAATTCATATAGGCCAATGGTAGGCGATAAAGGCCTTTCGTACATTGGTTGTGGGTTTGATTCCCTCAATATTGTCCGACGCGACGGGTTGTCACCCGTCCTGTAGGTTATCCCTTTTTCTAAAACAACATTATAATAACATACAAACAAAAAAATAGAAAAAAGTTCTATCCTTAAATAATACTATCTTGTGTCTAACCTAATTCATTCAAATCTTTAGGCTTATCCAAAATACATCAGTCCAAACTCATATTATAAAGAAATCAATTACTAGAAATTTCATCTACCGAGCATGTGAATACAATCATTTATCCCCCATATATCATACTATATATCTTGTTGGTCACTTTAAAAACATGTGAATACCTTAATCATTTATTCTCTTGAACCACAGTGAAAACATTAATGCTCTCACAAGGTAACCCTTTCGATATACCAAAATCCCAAAAATTCTATATACTCAAACCATGATATCACTTTTTCCTTATATTAGTCAGGATCTCATTAATACTATCAAACATTTCATTATCTCCTTATCCCTTCTTTATGGACATATTTGGTGCTTTCAAAAAATATTTGAATAACCTTTCATGGTTACCGGTTCCATTCAACATATACTTTCAAAACTCAAGCAAAGGCAACAATGTAACAATCCTTAGATTTTTCATTATTCCATATTACCATATATTATTCTTGACAAACATACAATCATTACACTACCTTCTTAAACCATTTACTAAGCTTCATCATTTCTTCAATCTCATATATCATTTGTAGTCTCTTCATCATCATCCACATAAATACAACCCATATGAACATGCTGATTCTCTTTATGAGTTTTTCTCTTAGGGTATTGGTTTTCATAATGCCCGTACATTCCACATTTATAACACGTAACCGTTGTTGATGTCTTAGCAATACCATTATCCATGTCCATGGTGTTAACTGAACCTTTTCCATTACAATTACTATACTTGTGTCCTTTTCAACACCCAATGCATCTTCCAGTTCCTTTGAAACATTCTCCCTGATTCCTCTTCCCACATGATTTACATTAGGGAAATTGAACTTTCATTCCTCTATGATCATCATGAAACTCTATCTTTCTCTTATTAGATGAGTCGGGAAACTTACCAAAGTTGAGATTATTAATCTTATTATGAGATTGATGATTAGAACTAATAACGATAAGTGGACATCCAGATCCAATTTCATCTGGATGCTCATGAAGAATATCATTCCATTGTCCATCATACCCTCTATTATTGTGAATCTTCCTGTTTCCAGCCATTTTCTAAAACCCAAAAAGAATAGATTGAGAGGCCAAAATTATAATCAAGGGGGAGTAACATAAATATAGAACATCTTTGGTTTAATTTGAATATTTTTACCATAATTCTAGGACTATAAACTATACTTATACCTAAACGTAGGGATATCCCAAGACATACATTAGAAATATCTCTATGGATCTCACTAAATTTATTGCATCCTAGTTTCCAAAGGTTGTCTAAAACTTTACTCTGATACCAACTGTAGAGGTCTGTAATTAATTATAGTGGACTATAATTGATACCTATCAGGGCACTCCATGGGAGGCTAGACCGCCTGGGCAGGACACACCACCATCCCCAGTGGCATCCATTTCCTCATGAAGCCCTTGGGCAGAGATCCATGCTTCGTCCAATGCTCACATGTGAGAGTTCCCAAGGATCGGATACATTCCTACCTCCTTTTCCTCTGATACCAACTATAGATACCCAAACCTTGACGTACTTGTAAATTACATTAATTTCTTCGGAATACTTAATACATAACAAAAACAGACACACAAGGACCGTAATAGTTTAGTGTCTTTGGAAACCAGGAACAAAATATTCTAATCGCGGTGAAAGATCTTCAACATCTCCCATAAAGATCTTCCTCATTGTTTTTCTTACCTAAAAATTATATATATATCCTGGAAAAAAGAAAACATATAAAGGGTGATAAAAAATTCTCAGTAAGGGTAAGAATGGAGAGAATAAAACAAACATATACATTTGAACTTAAAAACATGAACATAATGGTTAAACATCAAAATATTGAGCAATGACATAAAACATAGCAGTACATAAGGAATAGATACATCAATCATCATAAAATATCATGGGAATAAAACATGTAATTATGTAAACCATTAAGCACATGATATGATTTCCATAGTAGCCAAGGCATTGCTTCAAAGACCATCTTAGTGGACAAATTCCATTTCTGAATCTAGTTCACTCCTCGTTCCAGTCCTGTATTACTGAACTGGATTAACTTACCATTCCAGCCATGACTATCTCAAGAGATATATATCCTTACGCAATACATTAGAGGGAGATATAGGTCCCACCCATCTCATAATGAAATCATTCTTACTTGTTCCACAACATGAATATAAATCATTCACCATTACCCAAAGTATAAAATGGGTTTCATAAACATCATCCCATCATAACATAATCCATAAAAAACAAAATGGATATCATTTAATCATAAGAAAAGTGAAACCATGTTAATAATATAGAAATTATACTTGAAACATACACATATAAAATAATTCCATCTTATATGGAAAATGGTTTTGATAAAACACTTGAAATGAATTCTTGAGGAAAATATCCTTTCTTCTTCAAAATCGTTTTCTTTTCACAAAATTCCATGTAATTTAAAAAAAAAATTAAATATTAATGACATATTGTAGAGTAAGATTCATGAAAATAAGGTGTTACGCAAACCATAAAAATCTGTTCAAGTCGTATAAGTTAATAAAACATTCTCCTCGTACTTTTGTCGGAAAAGTCAAAAAGTACCTCGTATGGTAAACAAAAGAAAGATTCTTTCCATACGATGTGGTAAATGTAAAAAGGTGTAAAAATGACTTTAAACATACATGGAATAAGAATAAACATTTTATGAAAACATTTTGAGAACATATGGACGTGGATAATAAACATAACCCCAGTAAATACTTATGAATAAACAATCTCAAATAAGAATGAGATTGTATAATTATTCTTTACCTTATGTCCAATTTCTTCCATATGTGTTCGAGACTTTTGTATAGTGGGTTTAAAAATATTATTAATTTATAACAGAATCATAATAATATTTATGATATCATATATGGTTCACTTATGTATTTATATTACCCATTCATTTGTCAATTCCATGTTAATGCAACATTTCAGGTAATATTCTTTTCATTTGTCATACATGTTTAGAATTGTAGTTCATGATACTATTATTATTTATATCATGATTTAATTACATCCAGAATGTAAATTATGATTTATATATCATATATATTCAGTATATATATATATATATATTATAGGTGAATTAAATGAAACACACCGTTCATGGAGACGGTAGGCCGTACGTCTGCATGAATGATGTTTTCCTTTCCTTATTGACTTTAATGGAAGTAAGTAGATGACATATATATATATATATACATAAATCCAGTAGCTTTATTATGTCATATATTCTATTATTATTCATTATATATACTTAATAATCATTCTTGAATGGTTAACATGGAAAATGAATCTCATCGCGTCGTGGAGACGGTAATACGTACGTACGCACGAGCAATGATATCGTTCCCATAATTACTGAATTGAATTGTAGTGGATGATATAATATCTTAGAATCATAATGATGTTATTATAAACATATATAGTTATTCTTTACACCATTATACCCATCCATGTATGGTGGTGGTGGAATGACATATTACACCACGGCGTGGAGACGGAATTCCGTACGTACGCACGCGCGGTGATTTTGTATTCCGTAGGATTGATATAAGGTGAAATGGGGTTGTTTCATGTTTATAATAAAATATCAGTATATTAGTGATTCTTATTTTATTACTTTTTAATGAAACAACTAAATATGGAGATGTTGAAGAAGAATGAAACTTGAGAGAATCAGAAGAAGAGATTACCTCTTCTTCGATGCACCTCCTTTATGCTTCCTCTTAAGGAAGTAGAGTTGTTATTTTGAGAATAAAAAAACCTCCATAATGTTTCTAGGTAAGTGGAGATGAGAAATGGTCAGGTTTGGGCCGATATTCAAGGATCAAAAGGGTGTGAGGGGAAGAGGATAGTGGTTCCCTTTTTATAAGGGAGGAGAGGGGCACCTTAGGAAATTTTAACATATTATTTTATAATAAAGTCAGATTCGGTTTTTAATAGCTCCAAATTGACTTATTTCTAATATAACATGGTTTTGGGTCTAAAGCCTCTCAAAAAAAATATTTTAGACAAGTTTAGGTCACTTTTTTATCCTTATCATTTAGATTTAACTCTAAGTTAAATAATTTTACTTTTACCGTGTCATTTTGTTTTCTTAAACTATATGGTTAATAAACTTACTATAGCAAGCCAAAATAACCCCAAGTGGTTAATTATTAATATATATATCCTTGCCTATGTCATTTTTCTTAACCTTATATTTTTTTGAATAAAATTACAATTAATAATATAATATTTGTTTTAAAAACTATTAAATGTCAATTTGACACTATTTCGTACATAAGTTTTTAAAATCATAACATCATGATTAGTTTAAAAAAAGTTAATTAATTCAATAATAACATGTCACATTAACCTAGAAAATTATTTTAATTCATAAAATGTCTCAAATTACATTTATTGTGGTATTTATAACATCAATTATGTTAATATTTCATTAATAATGTAATTACTGCATCATCATTGTGTAATAAATAAATTAAATTATTTATGTATATAAATAATCAATAAAATACCATTATGTAGGAAATATTTTTATATTTCTAATTAATAATTATAGACGAATTTATCTTATGTATAACACTATATTAAAAATGTTTTAGTTCTTAAACATTGATTTTAACTATTTTACTCTTTTTTAAATAAAATAATAATAAATGTCCTAATCTAATCCAAGTGGACATAAATGTTAATATTATATTCATAATGTTGTTTTTGGTCGAATTATACTTATCCAATAGAATTATAACATGTTTTAGGATAATAATAATATCATTATTACCCTTAATTACCCTATTTACTTTTAACCGTGGTAAATAAAAGTAAAACGTTACTATTCAATAAAAATTATTTTTCTCTCATTGAACCACATTTTACTCCTTTATATTAACCGTGTCTCTTGGATTTTTAAAATTCCACTCACAGAAGTGGTAAAATTATGTTTTATATAAATTTTCAAACTCTCCTAAGAGGTGGGTAAAAAATGGTGAAATGTTCAATAAATATATATATATATATATAATTATTATAAAATGACTCAAATGAATTACATTGAACATATATAGGTATTATGCATAAATTTTGACCTAAAATAAATTTAAATAATATAAATAATTATTTAAATAAAAAGACGGTTTTTAAATAGAAACCCATTTTTTTCACTATTCATTAAAAATTGATAGTTTTTAGAAAAATACCAAAAATTCACCGTAGGCTAATTTAGATATTCCCAATCTAAAAATGAAGTCCATTTTGAAAGATAAAATTCCTAAAATTTTAAAATGTGGGGATTACTATTCATAACAACTAGTTTATATAATATTTTAATAACATGTCGTTGTTTAGTGAAACTCGGTATTGCGTACAACACACGCTATCGTTGAAGGTCGTGATTGCGTGTAATGTAAGCCAAGTCAGATTTGCGTATTGTGAAAGACTCTTTTTTTCTGGCGAATAACATAATCCAACCATATTTCATTTATACATTGAATATATATATATATATACACTCAATGTTTCATAAAATAACTACTATCAATAGAACTTAAATTGTCGTGTAACATGATCCAGGAATAGTGTTGCTTATACTGCAAGATAAAACGGTTTTGTGTATAGCAAAAGATAATCTTGGAGTAGCGTAAAATAGAAGATATGAAAGAAATTAAAAATAATAAATATCATAAAATCTCAAGGAGTTACAAGTAGTTTGTTTAAAAGTTATAATATTGAAAAGGTCTGAGAAATGACCATGATACATCCCTTGATAGTGGAGAATGTATTAAAAATTACCCATTTTATGTTGAGAGTAATGAGGTAACTAGAATTTCATGGTACAGCTCAATGAATTATAGAACCATAAAAACAAAACATTATATGGATAAAGTCACAAATGTGGAGGGATGTAATATGAAAAACATGCCTTGATAGAATTGTGATATCAATCAACCAACTGAGGCTGCATCTAACAAGAATAAAAGGAGAATCCAAAACCTGACACCATGAAATAAGGAGTTTCCACATCTATGGAGTAACACATCCATAGATAATGAGAAATGCATACACCCCCTCACCACCTAAAAGATCCAAAATTCCATCCATGGAGGAACTATTGGAACAATATGAGGTTGAGATACAAAATATTAGACCACTCAATGAGAAGATACTCATGGGAAACATTCCCACCAAGTAATATTTTCCAACAAAAGGAAAATATCCCTCATACCAGACATCATTAAAGATCCAATCCTCTAACAATATGGGAAACTGTGCATCATGCTAGCTCTAGAACTTCGTAGCTTGTCTACAAAATAGGTAATTCAAGGATGATCCTGACATTCTTCCATGATTGTGACAACCAATCCTCTACCAGGGAGATCCTGATGTATTATTGTGGATTTAGAACAAGTGAGAGATAAAAAAGGACTACGTCAACACGTAACACTAACTAACAATATATGGGAGGTATCCCACAAATCAGTATATATGGAACTATTCAAGTCCATAAAATCCCTGCCTTCCCAAATAAAATCGATCAATGAGTGGCATGTACCTATGTATCCCATGAAGAAGCCATATCCTAAATTGGGGAATGATACTTCCCCCCAACCAATTTTTTTAATACTACATTCTCATCCATTGGTGGAATGAGATGTGCATAATAGAATCTTGTGCCTTTTATGTCCCAATGTGGTCGGATGATGGGCCCTCGAGATCAGTAGTAGGTAACCATGCTACAATTTATTCCACAAAATATGATATTTCTATCCTTCATTTGGTATGTAAGTCTCCAAAATGTATCCATTACGTCATGGTAAGACCATATTCATGAATTCCTTAATAAATTTATCTCTATGATACAGAAAATGAAAATTTTCGACCTCAAAAAACTACTTGCAACCTGAAAATGAGTGGGTTTCTCAATTCATATCTAGATGGAAAGGTTTAAACTATTCAATAATCACCCAATCTCATAAGATAAATTACCAAAACTCTTTTTTTAAAATATTTGGCATATATGAGTTGGGATAAATGGTGCAAGGCTGGGATGATTCCATATAGCGAACTCATACTAAGTTTATACTCATGCCCTCAGAACTGGGGAAAATGATTGTTAAGTAACATACAATCGTAGTAATCCTAAATGAGTATTAGTAACCATCAAAGCACCCTAGAATTATAGAAATTGCCTAGCACCTACTATCATGCATTTTCAATAACATAATCCCTCTCAACCACAAGAAATCGGATATCATGTTTTCCTGTGATTCAAGGGGTGTATGAATAAATAAAAATCCATCTAAAATGAGTATAACCTAATTTATTTCCTTCAATAGATGTAAAACAACTTACTCAAGTGATTGTATCCAAAGAAAACCAATCTGTTCAACCTTATGGATCATCCGGATTACTTACAATTTTTATGTAGATTGGGTTACACCATCTTGGATTGATTCATCTTCAACTAAATCCTCCAAATAATTTTTACTCTTGATAGGTGGTGTTAGAAAATTCACTATAATGGGTAACATATATATCCATCAACCAACATGAAGAAGTCACTGAATGGAATGATGTTCTGGCCAGGCATGGGAAGAAGTTTGGCAACTAGATGATTGGAAAGAAGGTCAACTGAAATCATTCCATGTTGAGAGAAAATCATCACAAACCCATAATGATATAATAACCTAGGGATTTGACATCAAATATTTATCCAATATTTGGAATTAATCATTATATGAAGGTAGAGATATAAGAATAAGATTCGATCCAGCCCCTGTGAATGCTCTGACTCTTTTGTTCTTCTTTCATTCAATGTCCCTAGCATGGGAACTACACCACACAACGTAAAAATAAATAGAAGACGATACCTTCTTTGTTTATATTAATTCTAATCACTTTACTATTACCTTATCCAATTATGAATATAACACTTTGTATGAGTTCCTTATATCTGACATGGGAGTCATTGGTCCAACGAACCAGATCTAAGGATACACAGGGCAACATAGGTATGGTAGAACACAATATTTCCGTCATATCCCAATAAAGAACATATATGCAGTCGATTCCCAATGGAGAACACTCTATTAAGCCCAAAATAAAAATTGAGGTGGACTAGATCCCTCCAACAATCATCCAAACCTTTTCATCTTACATGAATGTCTGTCAAGGATGCGATTGTATAATCATCCAAGACAATGTGGAATGTTAGTGCGAACTACACCACGGGTGGAAGATGCTCCCTAAACCACTTCCCAATCATCAGACCCATCCACCTCAAATTCCTTAGCTCCAAAACTATATAATAGTTATAAAACTCACCATGGGAATCACATACATCTAACATACATGTATGACATTTTTATGTAGTTTACAATTTTTTTGTTCAAAATCACAGGCCTAGATGCTCTGCATTTTTAAAATAACTCATAGTGTGACTTATTGAGGCCCCATGGAGCATAGATGAGTTTAAGACAAAAATTTTGGCATTCAATGTTTATTGAGAGGATTCTATTCAATAATAATTCCATTTCATCATTTCATTAAATGAACAAGATTAGGATAAGTCATTTAGGAACATATTAGACAAGTGTATTTTTCAACAAAAATCAACCATGTTGAATTCCGAAGTGGTTTAATTGACAATGATCTAGGATAAACCTTATCTTAATTCAAACCCTATGATTCTTGAGATATAGTGATGCGTATTTATAAAAGACAATAAAAAATATTCAAGGTGTGATAAGAAAGAGAAAGGACCTCTCTAAAAGATTATATTCAAAACTTGGTTTAGGGATATCACATATCTAATAAAAATTTTCCCATTTTAAAAGCCGATTTATGGGTTTCTGGTACCAGAAATAAGGTTCAAATACATATTCAAAACAATGCCAAATGAACTACAACTCCATAAACCAACACCTACAATTCAACCAGAAATAAAATAAACAACACCACACTATAAATCATAATACCCGTATTCCTCACCGTATCCCATACAAGATTCATCATCCGCAGTGGAGGA
This sequence comes from Viscum album, assembly GCA_963277665.1. NCBI lineage: Eukaryota > Viridiplantae > Streptophyta > Magnoliopsida > Santalales > Viscaceae > Viscum > Viscum album. The sequence continues at coordinate 637,556,293 of OY728134.1, forward strand.
TTCCCAAACAGAAGCTGTTCTATGTTTCCTTCCAATATTACTGAACTCCTAGCTCATTGAATAATCCCAAGGTGGTTGGGTTCCATGAGAATATTTGAAAAAGCTATATTTTTTAACGACATGAATCATCTTCTTATCCTGCTTAAAAGAAAATATGGTTCTTACTGGACATGGGAGATATGAGTAGTCTTTCCAAGTTCATCATCTTGATGTAATAGATAAGGTTCCTTCACACTTGGATATCCTCTTATTCCCAATGTGTACTATATCACTATAGAAATGAATAGATGGTCCACTAATATTTTCTTTATCAGCCCCATATTGGTCCTTCCCTTTACCGAGGTAATCCTCAGAGGCAATACCATTCCCCCGCTATTACTCTTACATATTTGGTTCGATGTATTACGTTCAATATGAGAATGGAACCCAATCCCATTAGTAGGATTTTCCACATCCCTAGAGACTTCATCTTGTCCCATATTTCCTCCAATATGCTCATTAATGGAGCCCCCATCACCCACACCCCCGTCCCTTGGATTAGTAGATAAACTGGATTCAAAACTGGCATTGGACAGGCTTTCAACCCTATCACATAAAGGGATAAAATTAATGGCTGAGATATCCATACCTCTATCCCCGCTATAATGTTAGCTTTCATAAAGGAAGTAGACCCCTCGCCCTACACTAATTGTACTGGGGGCACCTCCCCCTCTCTGTGTTCCTCAATCTGATCCCCTTCAACAACCAACACAGACCCTTCCAAGGCATTCACCATACCAAAAGTAGCCACAACTCCATGAACATCCTCGAACAACTCCATACTGAAATCCTCCATCTATTCAGCCTCCACTGAATGCTGGAACTCCTTACCACTTACTTCTGGTACATTCTCCACTAGACCAGGAACCGCCCTCACACCAACCTACAATGCCTTGCCTAGTGAATCTCCTTCCCCTCGTCCAGAACCAAGACCATCCACAAACATCATCCTACATTCCTCTATTAGTTTTCGTTCCACCACTAGATGGTGAGGCTCTATACCTCCACCTTCAGGTACCATTTCCTTCAATCATGGACCCTCCCTCACACCAGCCTCCTAAACCCTTCCTATAACATCTCCATCCCTTCGAGTTGAAATCTGGGCATCTGGAAAACGATCCTTCAAGGGCCCCCCTATTGCAAACCTCCACCGAATGACCCATGTTGTGAAAATAAGAGAAATAATCTGTCCAGTCCTCATAGAACATCAATTTTTTCACCTTTACTCCTATCTAATTGTTATCCACACATGATAAAATGGCATCCGGGATGCATAAAATTCCACACTAACTCAGGGATTAATCAGGTGACCCCCGGCTTCTGTTCGACTATTAGAACAAAAATACCTTCCTACAAGATTTCCTTGCATTCAAGTAACAATAGGATTCTGGAAAGGCAGTGGGTGATTAAGGAATCTTACCCATCCGCTGCTGACGATGAGTCATAGTTCATGTGAAAATCACAAACCACCATAATAGTAAGAATCAAAATCGATTGAAGCTACGAGGATCCCTCGAACAAGCTTTAATGAGGTCTACTTTCGACTCGAACCGAATCATTATGTGGCGCCTGTCAAGAAAACCAACAACTGCTCTTTCCTAAAGACCATAAGAACCAAATATAAACCTATCAAATGCATCCACAGAATGGATTCTTTACCTAAACCACACAATCAAAATACTACATGGTGATAGTTCCTATTTCGATTCTTATTAAGTCGTCGATACTAAATCTAGTTTTTATAAAATAGATGGAAAATAACCAATGGTGGATAACAATATGTAGGTTTCATCTCCCAATGGATTGGGGAATACCCCTTCAAATCCCTAGAGTATGATCAAAAGTGATTATGAGCTACACATAACCTACATTGATGCAGTGGACTAAATCCCGGATTTCCAAGATCATCTTATCCCCCTTGATAGAATAATAGATGATTTTCATCTAAAAATACTCTCTATAATGATGATTGTAGTTCAGAATTACAATGTCTCATACAATGGCCTCCCTTACCTCAACAATGATCGATATTCCATCATATTATCTACCAGGTCTAAAAATTCCTCCATAGACTCATAGTTTTAGATGAAGATGATGACCTCATAAATGATCCTCACATAATTGAGGAAGGTATATCCACAACCATTGATGAGATTAAGAAGGTAAATTTGGAAATATAATAATACTTGTAACCCACATTGACTATTTTTATCATGCCTCACATGGATAAAGTGAAGTAAATTTAATTTCTAATGTAACATCAATATGTTTTCTGTTGGAATTATTAAAAATTCCTTGGTTGAACCCCAATGTGGCCATACCCCAATGGCTTACCTGATGACCATCAAGGTTTCCAGAAGGAATCTTGGTCGATGAACCCATCTCAGGATTCTAATGTAGAATTGGATGTTTGGAATTTGATAACATACAACTTTTATGTTAAGTACAATTCCAAAAAAGGATCACCAACATCATCCCTTTAAAGAATATAAATTAGTAGATTATGGTCCGCATCATTTTCTAATACATTAATGATCACTTCCTGAAGGACGATTTCCCAAATACAATCACAAAAATCATGATAGATACAATATATGGATTCCAAGACCATTCCCTCATGGATGTGTATTCGAGTTATAATAAAATAATGATGGCCCTAAAGGTGGGGAATCTTCACCCTTCCAAGCATGTTTATGGACCTTTTACTATTATGGAATGTCCATTAGAATACATAATGATGGTGGTACTTAAAAATTATCCATGATACCTACCATTAGTCCATTCTTATTAATAAAATTTTAATGTATTGTTGATTACTTCGTGTTAAAATAATGACAGTGATCGAATCATTTAATTGAACATAGGACAATATTCAATAATTTATAATAGAACATTCTGAAAAGGAGAAAACCGATGTGTTCTTTCAGTATAACATCCGAGAAATTCATTGTCTTTGTGGTAATCCATCATAGCACTGATTTCATCCCAGAAAATACTAGTTCAAAACTAGAAATTCCACCCCTCATAATCTCAAATAAGTAATGGATATATGAGGTCACCTCACTTATATTCAGTGTTTTATCGCTATGCTCGATAGAAGATCTCTCCACTTCACCTTGTTAATAATGAAGAGAGTCACCTACCAATGGGATGAGGACTCCCTAGAATACTCTAAGAGTATTAATTATTACATGAAACTCCCCTGGTCCAAATACATGCAGGGGATGGATATCCAATCCTCTTAAATGTGGTTAACATGGAGTGATCACTTGATGTTGTCCTCACGAAAATATAATTTAGGGATGATAAAAATATATTCTACCTTAATCAAATTATTCTATATACTAGCACCCATGATTCATATGTCAAGAATAATTTCCTTATCCTCTTCATTGTAGCACAATATCCAAAGAATTAATTGCATTACCATGAAGTCCATATAGTCTCTTGTATTGACCCACTCAAGTATATACATGGTTTCCTATATCGACTCTTTTTTTACAACAATGGCCTACTATTCTACAACAATATGACTTCTAGTTATTTTCATAGAATGAAGTGAAAGGGAAGGCCCTATAATATTTCATTACAACACATCCCTCCCTAAAAAGTACACGAACAGACACAAAACTTCTAAATGAATAGGTTTTCAATGCAAATGACACAACCAAAACATGGGATATGTATATTGATGTTGTATACCAATGTATTATCCCTATGAGGCTGGAAAAGCCAAGGCTCGTCTGGGTTGTTCTAGGAATTTTTTATTGTTTCTCCAAACATTGAAATTTTTTTATTTCTCCATTCCACTGTCTGAATTCTACAGTAATACAATATATAGCCTAATTGAACATAGAAGAAGGTCTAGATCTACTACTAAAAGGAATAAATAGTGAATAAACCATCAAAAAGAAAAAATTTGACCTTCTCTATGTCTATGTACGAAGAAAAATGAAAGAGTTCCCTTTTAAACCAATTTTCATTTAAGTACTCCGATTAGAAAATGATTGTTCTTATGCACTGAATAATTGTCTTAATAGTGGGATCCCTATACCCAACAATATACTATTTTCTATAAACATTTCATTTATACAAATAAATATGTAAGATATTCACTTACTATTATAGTGTAGTAATTTATATGTCCACTATTTAATGGTAATTTACATTGATTAATTGTCATGTCAAAAGGTTATAGAAGATCCTAGTCTATAATGATAATCTTGAGATACTATGACATTAATTGTAAACATATTTCATATGTTCTAGATTAATCCTACTAACTAGACATAGTTTATGTTTGACAATCAGGTGTTGGGGGCTAATGATCATTGGGACATATTCTCATTATGTTCATAAATGGTGATATCTGATAGGTGAGATAATGAGGAGAGTCCCTCCAATAGGAACACTACAATTTTTTTCTTTCATTTGATGTTAAAATATATGAAAATGTGTATTGGTGTATCTTGATTGGAGATCATTATCATTGTGTTCTATTTGATCATGTACAATTATGAAAAGAAAAATCATTATGAAGACATTTTGGAGAGGTAGCATGCACTGGGTGTGTCATTGGTGGAATGGAAATGGTTGAATAGTAAAGATATGATTTTTCACTTTGGAGTGGAGGATTTGATATTCCTCCGTCCAGGTTGATCAGGATGTTAATGCCTTCAGAAATTCATGGACTATATAGTTGAATGTTATATCTATCAAGTTAGATCAAAAAATAATAAAGCATGAAAATGATAATGACACAAGTGCTAATCCAGATTTATAAGATATCTAAAGAAACAGAGATTATATTATATAGCATATGATTGTAGGTTGGGTTCCATTGCTATAACTACACCTTATCTCTTTTGGGGACATGATGGGGTTATAGAATATGATATTGGTTTGTGAATACAATTCACAACTATCGAGATAAGGGCATATAGGGTCACACTCAATTGAATAATAATGAATCGTCCATATTTAGGTGAATAGGTACATTGGACATAGAGGGCCCCACCATTAGGTATGAGTGATTTCCTTGTTACTGATCACCGATAAATAAAAAAATAGTATTATTTATGTTAAGAATATTTGGTATGAATTTATTTACTAAAATGTATTTACCAATAAATGTAAATATGATGAATAATATTATATGAATGAATATTATCATAATATTATAGGTCCATTTAATATTTGAAAATTTGATGTGTATATTTAATGGCTTATATTTATCACCTAATATTTTTAATATATATTTTGGGTAGGTGATAAAGTATAAATAATATTTATTATGTAGTTTAGTTCATCAAAAACATTTATTTATGTATTATTTAGTTTTGGTTTTGTTTTTGAATGATGGGGAACCCCTTAGGGTATTTTGAATCTCTCACTATTTATGAAAGAGAGAGGAGTTCATTCATTGTCATATTGATTCTAATGAAATGAGAGCTCGTCTATCCTATTGTCTTCTTGAGAGAGATTATCTCTCTCTGAATGTTGATAAAGACACATATTCGATAATTTAAATGCATGATTGATGTGATTGTCACGACCGATATGGAATCATCAGAGCTCTATGCTAGCACCATGACTTTGATGAAAACAGTCATGTTGATTATTGCAGCATGTTTGGATGATCTAGATGGGTTTAGCTTTGGATCCTTCCGGAAACGTTCACCTACGATGAGCTTGAATTGAGTGCACTCTGAATAAAATGTAGTTCATGTTCATTTTCATTTATATTCTTATGAACTTCATGCACTATTCCAACTCTATTCCATGACTGGATAGCTGGAGATGAAAAACATCACTGTATCATAAATGAAAATTTTAAAATCCCTGGCCCATTGGGTTCCACTACGAGCCTCGTTATTTCCATCAAGAACACACCTATGTTCTATGCATCCTTGATCAGAATGAGGTAGTCCACGGCATCAGATAACTATTTATGGTATCCTTGATCAACATTTGTGATGTGGAATATATAAATCAGATTAATACCACCCTAGAGTGAGATGATCCAATATACACTAATAGATCAATAGATCCCATAATCGACTATCTCTAAAATTGGACTCTATTGATGGACCATCCTTGAAGGAATAATTTTTGGTGTCGAGCTGTGAATTTTAACCCCTAGTGATTGGAAAAATAGTTAAAAATCCTACTAAATATGAGTCTTTTGTGGAATCCTTCATAGATTAATAACATAAATCCATCCATCTTGGAAGAAGTACATGAAGGATCCTAGGAATACCTATTAGTTTAGGACCATGCTCTCCCATCAATTTAGGAGGCTTTGTTAGCCATAGAATATAATGATACAATACCATGGTTAATTCATTAGGAAATGACATGAATCATAGATTCATTAAAAAGTTATCAATCAACCATGAGAATTGATATATATAGTTAATTGTTTGAAGTCATTTTTTGTATGGGGAACGGATGTGGTGGAGGCTATATCCTCAATCCACATCTAATTAATTTAAGTACATCCTTACTATTACTGCAATATTTTCCAAATTGAATTGTGTAATAAACCCCAAGGAAGTAAATATGTAGAATATCATTAAAATCATAATGTTTAATATCAACACTAGATTCTGAGTCCCTGAAAAGATATTGATGGATAATGACACCAAATTCTATTTTTAGTTGAAAAAATTGAACCAGGAATAAAAAATTGAGTCTAACCCTTCATTTTTCTATAATTTGGTTGAAAATTAACAAATAAAGTCATTTAATTAAACTATATTAAATTTAATCTATAATAATTTACTGAAGTATAAGATTACATAGCCAAACAAGCTGCATCATGATTTGTGGTCCTTTTTCACCACCACATACACTGCTACATAAGAAAATGCATATTCATTAGTGTATGGAACATAGGTAATATTTTCTATATAAACCAAGTTTCCCTAAATTTTAATAGTTTTCTATGAAAATATCCATGATGATGAGAAATAACAAAATAAACTGGATGAGTTTTAATGGATCAATTATAAAAGGTTTTATACTTTGTAAAACCTTAATTACCATCAGAATCAGATCGTAGGTTCCTTCATTACAAATGTTTGAAGCTATTAATTCCTTAAAAGATAACTTGTATTGACTCTCAGAAATGCAATGAAGCTAGCAATGAAACATCCAAATATAGAACCCAAAAGAAAAGGATATTAAATTATACATAATTTATATTCCAATGGAGATCACTCATTAGCCATAATGGATGGGTAATCTTTCATTCCCCCCACTTGTGTGAGGTTTCTAAAGAAATTATTTTTAGAGTTATCATCAAGCATTTTTTTCCCTGTCAACACGATATTAAACTATAATTAAAATGTCATTGTAACATGATGTTAAACTACATAATAGATAAATCCATATAACATGATGTTAAACTACATAGATAATTTCAATTCATTGAAGATTTATAGTACATGAACTAGATATTTATGAAATAAAAATGATGATTCCCCATACCATTTTGAGAGTTAGATCTACCTATGGAATCTAATCATGCTAGAACTGTGTGAATCTTGATTCCTTCCATCAATGTATATGTTGTGATGCCTAGAAAAAAATCAAGGGTCTAACCAATATATATATATATATCATAGTCATAGGACATCATACTATAAGAAAACATCTTCATCTCATGAAATTAAAATGTAGTCTTACCATGTGTATATGCATAGGATTCCATGGAAAATTTTCTCTGGAATCATCATGCTGAAAACATAGGATACCTCGTATGAGTTGATTTCCTAAATGAATGGTATGTGTTTATAGGGATTCAGTCAGTCTTTTTCATTTGGGTAACCTTCATCATTTCTACATGACATTAAAACTCATGGTTTATCAGAACTATATATGCCTTTATTCCCATGACAATGAGTTATATAGAGATTCATATGCCTAATATCTAAGCCCAACCACCACATTATCATAATTCCCTTTTCATTTATTTTAATCACCTCAGGGTTGGGAAACAAAAATTTTGCATTCATTAGTTTTCAGTCTAATATTATCTCACAAGGACTTTGGAATTATATTAAGGGCTTCCCTACATGATCAAGGCTTATCAGTTCACGTCGGGGTCAACATGGTCATGAATGGAAGTCCGTATAAAGAATACCATACATATTTCTTTCATGATGTTAAATTAAATTGTTCATATCCCTTTCATGACATAAAAATTCATATTACTATGGAACTTGATTGAGAAGACCACTATCCATGGGGTTTCTCTACCACCACCCCTTCATTCAATATCTATTTGTGGCCTAATTAATATTATCGCTTGATACATAGTGGAACCTGAATCTCAAATCCTACATCCATCCACAACAATCAATTAGAATAATTTCACCCTCGGTGTATGGGTCATAATTTAGTATAATGATTCCCATTCAAGAAATATGTGTGGATTAATTCTTATCATCAAAGGATATATAGTGACACTTGGATATCTAATCATTGGTGCAACTAAATCAATTAATAGAAATAATCATCCCTCTGCATATGGGTCAGAAATGCATGGAGATATTCCCTTTCAAGAGATATATATGGGTTGATTCCTATCATCATAGGATATGTAGTGATGCATACATTTCCAATTGAGATTCCAACTGAAAAAATCAATAGGAAAAATTCCCCCAATGAATATGGGTTAGACGTTCATAGAGAGTTTCCCATTCAATAAATAAATGTGTATTGATTCATGACATCCCACAATAGAAAGTAATGCCCAAATTTCCAATAATGAGTCCTACCAGAACAATTTATGGGAAGAATCACCCAAATGTGTATAGGTATAAACATTGGGGAGAGTTTACTATTCAAGATCAATATACAGCTGGATTCATGTCCTCACCAGATACATAGAGACAATCAAATCTCTAATTCGTGGTCCAAATGCATCAATTAATGGGAATAGTGCCCCCCTCCCCCCACTTCATATGTATCAGACCTTTGTGTAGAGTATCCCATTCAAGAACTACCTGCTACTTCAATTCCTTCATCACTAGATATGTAGGGACTCACAGATCTCAAATCATGGGTCCACCCACAAACAATCATTAGGAACAATCCCACCCATACATATGGTTCTTAACTATGTGTATTGTTTCCCATTCATGAACATTGTGTGGATTTATTCCTATCATCACCAGATACGTAATGATGCCAAAATCTCTAATATCGAGTCCATCCATAATAAAAATATGCCCCCTCCATACATATGAGTTAGAACTATGTAGGGAGTATTAATGTAAAAAATATGTATAAATTTATTCCTTGCATCATTGGATATGTAGTGACCCTATAATCCCCAATTTTGGGGCCATCCATGAGACATAATCACCCATAATTATGTTCTTTCATGAGCGAAAAATTTATTTATAGGTTTTATCCCATATTAATTTGTGCACCTGTTACATATTCCCAATTATGTACTCATGGATAGCTAAAGGGACTGCCCAATTTTCCCTTGTTTATCATACTAATCATAGATCATGTGAGATTATGGAACAGGGAAAAATACATTGGATGACTTCATTTTGAATTATCTAATATCAAGAACCATGTCCATGTCATATAAATTTAAACAACCTGACCACGTCTTAGTCACATGATATAAAAAACACCAAAAGGTCTTTACATTAATAATATCATTCCCTCTGATGAATATGTATTAAAAAGTCACATGTCTTATTCATTCTCCTAAAAATGTATTTAAAACATATTTTATTTTCCTTTAGGGTACTCGAATAATTCTTGAATATTATGTTTTATATAAACCAACATTGTATCATCAATATCTGAGTCAGCATCACTAGTTCTTCAAGTTGATAACCTCCTCATGGAAATCCATGGGCCTTGGGATTCCCTGATCGTTGCTCTTCCCTATTGAAAACATGTTACATGGACGAGTTCATCCAAAATACACTTATTGTCTTGAATAGTACCCCGAATATTCCTGGGTTATTTTACGAACCACATCAATCATTATAGGTTTCAACCATTACAAATGGTTTACCTGTACCCACTGGTTCCTACCTCCATTTAACTCAGAAATTCATAGGTTATGATTTAACCATTCATTAACCAAACTATTTAAGTGGATTTGGATACTATTGTTGTTACACGTCTATGAATTGTTCAAATTTTCATAGAATTACTATAAAATTTAATCTTGATACCCTTCCCTTTCAGGGTATGCATCTTCTATAGAGACCAAATTTCCATAAGTTATTCACCCTTATCCCTTATACATTTCAGATATACAATAAGGATATTCTTAAAAGATCTAATTATTTCATGATTATTATCCTTACTATATCTATAGTAACTACCACAAATACACATCAAAAAAATTGCTAAATACCACTTTTTTATAGAGGGCTGATTTATACCAACTTGTTTGGCCAATGCATGAGTTAGATCTACACTCATCATTCATTCACATAAGACAAATATTTTCATAAATGGATCCAAAATATATATACTAAATAATAATATTTTACATTGATTAGTAGTGTTTTATTCACTTAAATGTTTTGACCCGTGAAAAGTTTCTCTAATGAGATCTTGCACAATTTCATGTCATTTCACAAATTTTTATCGCATTATGATAAACTACACGAAACATAACATTGTCACATGATATTAATCTGGATAAAAAAATAATCCCCCACTACATGATGCTAAAATTTTCAAACCATTTCCATATTCCTTCCTTATCAAAGTACAATAAGAACTAATAAATGATCAATTATATTATGTCATTCTTATATCATGTTTTAAGACCCTCAAACCATAAATCACACATCTTTTCATGAGTATCTTGGATCACTCTGAACCTTCCATTGGACATGGATAAGGATTCCAACCATTAAGGGTCCCTTTTACTAACTATCCATGTCTCCCCTTGTACATTAAAATTTTCTTCTAACCATAAACCAAATGCATCACAATATTTCAAAAGGGAATTTTGAACCATTTGAGCCCGACCATCATAATGGATGAACTCAAAACATTAGGTTGTTCAGGATCATCCTTGAAAGGAATATCTCATATCATTAATCATGACGTGATAATCATGATCAATGATTTACAAAAAAATTTACCTCCTAGTAAAAAGGATGGTGGAGTTATATTAACCCTGGATTCTCTAATTGGGTTATTATGTAACATTATCCTCATACTAATTCAATGAGTTTAATACCCTTAAATAGTTTTAAATTTATTCTAATATTCACAAACATTAACGTTATCCTCCAATGGAGGACATCACAATACCTCAAACATCTAGTAAAAGAGTCACAAAACATAAAAGTATGAAAACATACAAAGGGTGTCCTAGAAAAAAAATTTAGTCTCCACATTCTAATCATTTCATCTTTTGAGATTAAGAAAAAATTTAGATCATAAATGAACAAGGCATAATGCTTATAAGAAAAAATTTATGGACCTAGTAAATGTCAATCCATGCTTACTATCCATTTGGTCTAGGAAAAATTTAGAGTAATGATCCATTGCAACTCCTCGCCATGATAACGTGTTCACTAGATGGTGACACAACATTGAGGGTGCTCAAACCCATATTAAATCGTACAAATTTCTAAAACCACATCCATGCATTTGAACTCGAGGTGATACAATTAGTTCATCATGTTGATAACATTTTCATGGAAACCCATGGACCTTGGGATTCCATGCTCTTGGTTCTTCCCTATAACAAACTAGTAAAATGGACTCATTTTTTCAAAATGATACTTCTATCCAATGACCCCCCTTAAATTCTGGATTTATTTTCCTAACCTTGTAAAACATTAATGGCTACTTCCATTACCCATGGTTAAAATTTACCTACTGGTTCCCACCTCCATTAAACTCATAGATTTTTAGACCATGGGTTACAATCCACATAGAATGACTATTCAAGTTGATCTAACATCCTTGACATCATGTGAATGTGTATTGTACAATTTCTCAAAGTAGTAATGGGACACTCCATTATTGAACATTTTCATAACCAAAACCATATGACAGGAGACCACATGTAATAGGGATTTATCATCTTAATAAAGAGATAAATATTCCTAGGTTTCCTAAAAACTAATTGGATATTGATTTTTTCCATGACCCACTTTATAGTCCATTTGTATCTTCCAAATCATCTATAGACCTTGGAAATGAGTGTGTATCCCATTTACATGACCATTAATGGAAGTCCTATGGAATCATGCATGAGGGATTACGATGTACCAACTATATGAACCATTTAATTTTATGTAAGGAACTCATATCCTCGTGAGCCCTTGTGACACCATGTTGGAACTCGACACCATATGGTGTTATAGGTCATCCTTAGTATATCTACCCAATTCCAAATTTATCAGTTCAAACTTCTAGTTTCCGACATGACTAACCTTTATTCCATCTAACTAGGTGGACTCAACTTCATTAATATATTATCATTCATCAATACCATCGTCACAAAATCTTCCATAGTCCTTGGGAGAGAGTGGAAATCCCCTCTACTAGACTATTCATGTAAACACTATCAGTTCATTCATAAGGGATCCACCCCATAGATCATTGGTGTATCCTCCTTGTAGAAAGGTAACTCCAATTGGGATCCTTATCAAAACTATGTTGAAACTCATCACCTTATATAGTTTGGGGTCATACCTGGTATGTCTACCTCATCCAGTCATGATCCCTTATCGCATCATGGTGGATCATAAATAATTAGGGTATTTTGGGTTGTCATCTGTATATATTCCCCATTTTATATCCATATCATGTTCTTATAGAAAGACTCCAAACATCAAAACATATCAATTCCTGGAACCAAAACTCTACACTTAAAAACATCTTATTTCTTAATAGGAATACATTAAGCTGCATATAATTTCACATCCTAATCACATGATGTAATAATTTATAGAATCATTGCTTACCACATAACATTAAATAATGTGTAGAATGATAATTAGAAAATTTTATACATACACAAGAGAAAATTAAAATCTATAAAACAAAAAACTACTACAGCAGATGTTCTAAGCTAGATTACCCAATACAAAAATACAATAATGGTCTAGTTTGTAGGACCTAATAGTACCCAATTAAAAGTGAAATAATTCTTACATAGATGAAGAAATAAAAAGCGAACCCTTTGAAAATATAAAATCACTTCTCACTAGATATGCACTTTATGTGACCCCGGAATCAATGAGAACATATGTAATGAAATATTCATAATACTGATTAGGTTAGAAACCCATGAGAGGGAGGCCTAATAAGAATCTGGTTTCATGCCATAACATAAGTAAATATATAAATAAAAATTTTCAAATCATGTAAGTATTGATATTTGTCTCTTGATAAAAATTAAAATATGCTTTCTAAGTCTAAATATTTAAAAAAAATTATACCATTTTCTCTCTGAGACATATATCTTTCACAAACTATTCTTTTAAATTATGAGATATCAATATATGTTGAGAAGGTACATCAAAAAGTAATCTCATTTTTGTGGTAATTCATGAGTAATTCAACGGATAAATCAATTTATTAAAATATTCATATCTAGGAATTTGGATTTATTTATTACTATGAAAAGAGGAGGGTATTATAGATAGTCTATGTAACATAAAATCATTAAAGGCCATGAACATCATGGATGAGAGAAAGAAATAAAGAAAGAAAATAACATGTAATGTTTAGAAGATTTATTAATTGATAGTATGAAAAAGTAAGAAAATCCATATTCTGGATCCTCTCCATAGATTCCATCAAAAAAAATTTGATCATACTACAAAAAGATTTGAACGGATGAGTTTCCCAAATCAACTTGAGCCTAGTGGGATGTATTGATTGACTACTATGGTTTCATCTTCCCCACCACTTCTAATAATTCATGAGGTTAAAGGGTTTTTTTTAAAGGGTAAAACTCATCAAATATTCTATTTTTAGTTTTTAATAAGGATGATGACCCTGAAATATCATACTTTGAGCAAGATAATATATTATCTTGTTTTGTTATATGCGGGGTCAAGTCATCCATATAATTGTGAACTAAAGGGATTATCTAATTGATGTATTCTAGAACCTCTTAATATTCCCTTATTAATTAAATCAGGGGATCCCCAACATGAAAATAAAAAATATACCCTCACTACTATATAATTGTTTTCAGGTATGGAAATTTTATCGTATGGTATCATAAAATGATTGGAAATCAAATCCGCCTTCCCCCTGATCACAGAAGAGAATAATAAGGGATTCTAATTTACTATGATAATCCTTCAATGATGCATCCTCCATCACTATCATTGAAGGGACAGATTCCCCAAAACAATTTGTCCCACTATTTTAATATTTGTCACTATGATGTGTATGCTTCGTTGATGGATTTCCCATGTCCTTAATCAACACCATTACTGATACAGATAATGAGATCGGGGAAAAACTATCGTTTTCCACCTTACAGAACAATCCATTTTGTATCCCATCCTAGTAGTATTTCACACATTCCTGGGAATAGTAAAAATATACAAAGATAAGGGCTCCAGAATGTAGGAGAATAATCTCAACATTTTTGTCTTCTTGCGCTAACATAAGAAAAAAAATTCAGATTAGTCTGGGATGTTGTTTTCCCTACACACAGGCTAAATAGAGAGGAGAAACCCATTGAATATAGCCAAATTAGTGAGAAAACTGTTAATGAGTATATGGAAAACAAATAACAAAGTGGTACACAAGGGCCATAATAACCATATTTTAGATATATAAATTATATAAATTCTCCCCGAAAGTGATCCTCCCATTATCCGAAACTACTCTAGTCAATACAGGATATGAAATTAAGTTGAAATGGTCATACCAAATCAACATTTTAATAACATCATTAGGATATTGTGTTGTTTCATAAACCATTAAAATATTCAATATCCATGGACTAAATGAAGCATGAGGGATCCCAAATTTATTATGATATTTGTAGAAATGGAAATGCTCTCTTATACTGTTGAATAAGAACAAGAAGTGCCCTTTAATGATGTATGAGATTTTACCTTTTTGTTTATGAATGATGATTTTATAGATGTATGTGTGATTCAATACAACTATGTTAAGAAGGAACCCCTCTACTGGTCATGTTTACTTCACCAAATCAAATTCCCAAGCATAGGACCATGTTATTAAATGTCAACAATCCAAAAACATGTATTAAAAAACAACTATAAAAATACTTGGGGATACCTATGATATCACTCAATTTCTCCATGAGGCAAACTCCCCAGACTCAAGGATTTTTTATTAAGAGATCATGATATCATAGACATAATAGGAAGGGAAATAATGGGGCATAAAGTGGTTATTTGAGTCCCAATCCAATAGAGGAATATTTTTATCTAGTCTTTAAATGAAATTATTTAGTGAAGGATCAAATCCTTACATAACTAATCTTTAACAATGATAAGCAAGCCCCTTTCCATTATTAGAGTTTGTGAAGAGTTTTCCCAACCATCCACAGCAAAATGAATTTTTTCACACATATCCCCATGGTGAGATATCCATAATATCTATTAAATTCCCCAATGGTTTATTCCTATATTTCCATGAGACAGTTGGAAATAATTGTATCCAATACAATAATGGATAATCAGCTCCTTGAAAATAACCAACTAATGAATCATGA
This sequence comes from Viscum album, assembly GCA_963277665.1. Taxonomy (NCBI): domain Eukaryota; kingdom Viridiplantae; phylum Streptophyta; class Magnoliopsida; order Santalales; family Viscaceae; genus Viscum; species Viscum album. Next base: position 637,572,053 of record OY728134.1, read on the forward strand.
AGAATAATGAAATCCATACTACATTTTAATGATGAATTGAATGTAGCTGGTTATATATTTATAAGATGTTATAATTAACCTATAATAGCCCTTCATATTCATTTAAAAGGTTACCGTCTATTCATAATTCCTAATTAGAGCTATATTATATTCTTTTCTTATTGAAGGAGGTAGTAGGTAAGATTGAGTAACATTGAAAATAAAACTTATGGGTAAGATCCCAACCATATGGTCCCTATGGGGAATTCTCTAACATATTGGATAGCCCCTAATACCAAGATATGAAAAATATGTTATCCTAGAAAATATTAATTTGAATATACTCATAGGAATATGATATCCAATAAATGGTTGGTTGTAATCAGGTGAAGGAATGGAAACATCATCTAGAAAACCAATTCTATACAATAGAGGATATTGTGATAGGGGATAACACGGAATTTGGGTTGATGTAATCCCCTTCAAATCCTTATTATGTGAGAAAATGTGATACCAATTATTTTTATTTTTATTCTTAGAAATCAGTACCCTCTAGACAGCCAAATTTAATATTTCTGTGAACTATAAGTCCTATGAATGAAAATTAGAAGTATATGTCAGATGATTATGGAATCATTTCAAAAGAGGTGAATGACTTCAATAGAATCATTGAAATCACATAAACCATAGAGGTACTTGTGATTTCATGACCAAAAACGGGTCTCATTAATCACATGGCCCATACATGACCTCATGAATTTAATGATCCAAGAATTACCTCACAAATCACATGAATGGTGGAGTATCTCACTACTGTCTGATATATCATATGACTCAGATTGAATGACCAAAAATGGTCATGTGAATTGTATGATGACCTAGTGATCCTGAAACTGAGTTAGAGGGACCTCAAAATCAGCCATAAGACCATGAACCTTGGAAAAGGATCAACAAAATAACCTAGAATAGGTTTGTGATTTATTTTATCAACATACAAGACAAAGATGTTTTGAAGTGGTATCTCCTGAAATAGTCTTAAGAAATAGTCTAGTGATCAGTTCATGCGATGAAGTCTTGTGAAATGTGTCTTGTGATAGATTCTTACAAATCAATCACAAAATGTGATAAATAATGTGATATTTCTATTTCAATGTCACCAATGTAATTATACACCTCTTTACATCGTTTTTTTTTGAAAAATCCCTAAGTACACCTGAGAGAATAAACATTGTTTGAGACACTGATCAGAATAATACCCAAGGAATTAGATGTGAATTTACTCTCCTCATAACAAAGTTCATGTCGCATCAGACCTCACTCTTATGGGGAAATTGTTTTTAATGTCTACCAAATGAGCATAGATAAACATATAGTTGAATAAATTATTAAATCATGTTTATTATTATCTCTATAAAAAATCGAAGGAGTAATATAATCATTAGGTTGAAAAATCATACAGATCATTTATCCTCTAGAACAAAATAAGATCTTTTGACCGTGGAATTGCCCTGTGGGTAGATCATGCATAGTGCATGATCTTCTCATGATCATTCCCAACATCTTTCACAAAAAATCATGTTCTAGAGAATGCGTCTAAACATGAATTTATGTTCATGTGAAGGATAATATAAATGTTCCTGTAATTATATGAATTTTCAATCAATATACACATCAATTTCAAAAACAAAACCTTGTAAAATAATGTTTGGAAAAGGATGAATCTTCATATGATCGAGAGTTACATTGATCTTCATGAAACATGCTTATGCAATTTGCAAGACCCTGTAGAGCCACCAGGTAACATGTCAACCCTATCACAAGAGCACAGGTTATTGTGAAACCTTCATCATGTGAAAGACCTAATATTCTTATATTTTATCATTTTATACCCAAACAGATCAATAGTAAAATAGAGTGTCGGTGACATTGCTCACTCCCCACTGTGAGATCAAAAATTGATCACAAGACTCATCATAGAGAAGACAGGTAACTGTACAAAAATTCTATCACACCATCATGAAATCCCCTACTGATAATCGGATTACATAATTAAAAAATACTAGGAAACGTTTGAGAAACTTGTAAAATAAAATAATGTAAAATGGGAAAATACAAACGCCTCTCATGGAGGGTGGATATAGAGATTCTTATGAAATAGTGGTTATGCGCCTCGTGAGATAACCTTTGATGTAATGCCTCGACCCTAGTAACCCAGAGTCAGTGAATTATTTTAATACATTGGCATGATTACAAGGAATCAAGTCCTGAAGAACAAATCTGTTTTGTAGTTTTGGAAAATATATTACAAACATGAATGTAACATTACACTTCATAACATACAAAACAACATAAATAATCCTTTATGAACGCCATTATTCCCTTGTCTTAACCCTGGATATCAATCACAATACACTTCATGAAATCCTTGGAAAAATAAAACATAGAAATTGGTGAGCTCAGATGCGGAGTAAGGATAATAATACAGCGTACCCTTTCATAAATAACTGTAAACATTTAAGGAAATGTATAACTAAAAAAAGCCTTTTAAACTTGAACATCAGACTAATATGAAAAAAATGAAATGAAATAATGTCATTTACTTATTCACATGGATATTTCACTAATTTAATAATCAAAGACAATATAAATAACCACTTTCATAATGATGGAATTCATAATGCCAGACTATCATAACCACGTAGCCAAGGCCTCATGCCAAGAATACAAAATAATATTTTGTCAAGGCCTCGTGCCAAGACACTGTTTTGTCTCATTAGACCTACCAATGCATCGAGGAGTTATAGCAGGATCCACCCGTCACTTACTAAGTCCAATGCATTCCTCATATGAACAGTTTTAATCATAACATAAACATTCATATTAAAACTAGCATACGAAATGTTAATACATTCTTCTTAATCCATGAATGGTATACAAATAACACATCAACATTCAAACATATCACTAAAACATCAATACAATATGGAAGTTTTGTATCAACCTCAAATAAGCTTAAAATTCATCAAAGGATGTTCACATAGATGAAATCAAAACTATTTGACAGAAATATCTCTTTTTTTGAAATCATTGAAAAGTCACACATTTATAAATGATGTAATTTAAAAGAGATTTTTGAATCAAACTGTCCCATACCACTTTGAAACTATTGAAGATAAATATCATGTCCATATAAATCAATCCTTAAAATCATTTTGAAAACATGGATATTAATTAAAAATATTTAGAAAGATAAATCTTTAAAACATTTAAAATTCGGATCTTGAAAAAGAGTAACTTTCCCGAATTTGTAAAATATTCGTTTTGAAATCATTTAAAAGTAACATAATTATAAAATAAAACATTTACTTTCAAAATATTCTTATAATCTTGTAAGGGAAGATTCAATGGTGTAAAAACAGTGGAGAATAACAGCACCCACTGTATAAGTTAGAAAAACATTATTACCTTAATTATATCAAAATGGTTAAAAAGGACCTTGCTTGCAAAATTATGGAAGGATTCCATTATAAAAATCTTATAAAAAAGTCAAACAAAGGTATAAATGACATTAACCCATATTCTGTAAATTATTAAGAATGTTTTGAAATACATTTTTATGAAACATGGATGTTGATGATAAAGAGGTACATGTAGATAATTACATATAAACAATCTCGGATAATGAAAAGATTGTGAAATAAACCCTTACCTTGAACATTTCCTTAGTCTATGGTATGTTAACCTCCTATTCATTGGGTTCTGCCTTTCATTTGATCAAAATGGCTTCTTAAGATGGCTTTATGTTCAAAATAATGCATCTAGGTTGAAGTGAGAGATGTTGAGAGAGTATTTGAGCAGGGTTCAGCCGAACCAAAAGAATTTGAATGTGTGAATTAGTGAGAAGGGGGAGTGTACTTTTATAAGAGGGGTGAGGGGCACTTTGGAAAAGCTAAAAATATTAGTTTATAATAAATTAATATTTGGTTTCTAATTGCTAAAATGTGGATTATTTAAAGGTTAAGGTGGGGATATGTCGAAACCACTCAACCAATATATTTTAGACATGTTTTGTTGAGTATATTAACCTTATCTTTTAGTTTAAACTCTTAGTTAATTAGATTGACATTTACCATGACACATTGTATTTTTATATTATATAACTAATAAACTTACCATATAAATCCAAGCGACCCCAAAGTGGTTCATTAATGATACACCAATAATGATATAAGTCTTTTGGCTGAGCCTTAGCTTTTTAGAAATAGAATATAAATTAATAATATAATATTTCTTTTAAAAACTCATTTATGTCAATTTTGACACAACACAATAATTTATTTTTTTAAGGTTTAACAACATTATTAATTCTAATGAAATTCATTTATGCAAAAATAAAATGTCATATAAACCAAAAAAGTTCGTTTAGGTCATCAAAACGTTCAAAATATATTTATTTTAACATTTATAATACTAATTATTTGATTCTTTCATTAATAAGGAAAATACTGCATCATTATTGTGTCTTATATATTAGTACATTTTCAATGTCTAAAATTTATAAATAAAATACAATTATGTAGGAAATCTCATTAGCTTTCTAATGAATATTTATAATAGAAAATATAACATATATTACTCTATTTAAAAATAGTTTTCCTAAAAGATATAAACTTATGTCATTTTTTGTATTTATTTTAACTTAATTAATATAAATTGTCCATATCACCTACAAGTGGCTGCATGGGGTTCCAAAATCGACCCAAATATGACCATGGTCGGACATTTATCAAAAAATAGGGTTAGGACACATTTTAGGGTAAATTAATATTATTATAATATTATTTGATTACCCTTATTTACCGAATTTACCCTATAACCATGGTAAATAAAATATTTACCGAAGTAATAATTCAAAATGTTTAAAACAAAAGTTACCTATTTACACAATTTTGAAATCCTGACTCCAAATATGGAATCCATTTTTCCAAATTCAAAACATACAAGTGGATGAAATTAATTTAAAATTAATTTTCACTGTCAAAACAAAAAGCGTGTTTTTAAGATATAATACCTATCAAAAGATTGACACTTGTTTATGTCCAGTTTAATTGTGAAATTATGTCCAATGACCAAAATTGTATTAAATGGTAAAAAATATATTCTAAATATAATTTAAAACCACTCAAATTCATGATTTATCACTAATAATTATTTTTGATTACAAAAGTTGTATTTAATTAAAATTTTGTAATTTTCACTATTCATCAAAATATAAAAGTTATCCAAGAAGTACCAAAAAATCACCCTAGGCTAAATTAAATATTCCAAATCCAAAAATGATGACCATTTTGAGAGATAAAATTTATAAAATTTCAAAAAGTAGGTATTAATATTCATATTGGCTAGTTTGATTGGTTGTGGTGTGTATAAGAACTCGAAGTTGTGTACAACACATGCTGCTGTATTATTCAGAGAGAATCGTACCATGGATGCTTGGGGTTTTAAATTCTTCCATCCTTCAATAAATTGCGTCCTCGCAATTTCAAATTATTTTTTGAAAATTAATGGGTTGAAAATAGAAAATACCTTTGGGAAAACCCACATCGGAAATTGGGATAATAAAATTTAGTCTTAATAAGCGGAAAAGGGAAATGAAAGTGTCACCACCAAATTATGATCTCTATTAGGAGAACATTTGTGGAAATTAGAGACATATAATTGAAGGAAAAACGTAAATATTTATTGGGAGTGATTGAGTTCATCAATCACAAACAATAGTACAATTGTGGGCCTCAAAGCCATCAATCTATGATGATTTAAAATACCAGCGGTTCAAAAAAATGTATTGTATTAGGATAACACATATTTAGTTTTAATATTACATACCTAAAGTTTAAGAATATATTTCTTCATATAATAAGAGATTAAAAATGTATATATTTCAAGTAGAGATCCATCCTTTAACTAATTTCTACCATAAACTCATCTTTCACTCTATTAGATAATAGAAAATAAAAATATATTCTATTTATCCTATTCCTATAAGGTTCAAAAAAAGAATTTATATTTATTCTAGCAGAACCATTAAAAAAACATTATTCAATCTAGGACATCACGTGGGTCATAGGTTGGTGATACACCCTTGTCGCCCTTCGGTTGTGGGTTCATGTCTCGCGGCCTTGCCGGACGCGACGGGTTGCTGCCCGACCTCCAGGTTTTCCTTTTTAGGGAAATCCAAAAATAATCTCAAACTATACTTATCCAAAATACTTCATGTCCAAAATCACAGTACAAAATTTTTAAGGAAGTTAAACACAATGAAGATCATTTTTCCCACGTAATAACACGTGAACACATTCATCATGTATTCTTTTAAAACAATGTACATCATGAATTACCACAAAACCTTATTAATTACATTCATGCTCCATTGTTTCTTATATAATATTGGATATACTCCTTCTATCCAAAAATGTTGTATACTCGAAAAATTATGGGAATAGAACACATTAATAAGTTTCATGGTCTTCAGGAATATCAAATATAATTTATTCAAATCAACCATATCTTATTCCAAAAACACTACTTCATTATTAGAACCATATTATGTTTTATCTTTCTCTCAACCATATATTTTCGAAAATTTAACCTACTATTGATCCAATTTTCTCGGTTCCAAACAATCTCAAGTCCTTAATGAAATAGTACTACGATACAATCCTTATATAGTTAATAATTATTATAACCAGTACATTGTTGGTACGACAATCAAATGACATAATTCTCTAATAACATCAAAAGAACTCTAGTCATTCCTCTTCATATGTGGTAGTATCATAACTTGATTATTATCCAATATCATCATTTAGATCATACTCTGATGATTTTTACATTGGTTCGCATAGTGTCCCAACTCCTTGTAGATGAAGCATTGCACATTTGAAATCCTTTTCATACCCTTGCAGTCATGCACATGGTGTCATTTTTCTCCACACATATAAAAAACTCCCATTCTCTTTAGGCAAGTTCTAGGGTGTTTCTTCCCATAGTTATAACATATGGTAAAAATTTTCTTTTCCCTCTTCCCTTTATCCATCTTTCTCTCGTCCATCCTTTTCTTCTCTTGCTTCACTTCGAAACCATAGGACACAGTGAACACTTTACTTATCTTATCAACACATGATACTATTTCTTCATATGATGATAATACGCGAGATATTGTTTACTTTTTAAATTATGGCTTAATACCATTAAAGATACGACCCTTCTGATTATTTGGATCATATGTATTACTGGAGTTCACATTCCTTCTACTAGGTGCCATTTCTATACAATGGCATAAACTAGGATAGTTTATGAATTGAAATGATTAATTTCCAAAATGTAAAATACCAAATGTAAATTTAACGATTTATGGATATAATCCATAATCATAAAGAAGTTTTCATTGAGTAAGTATATACTCATAAACCATTCATAATGGTTTGTAATGAAAATGAGAGTTATCTTAAGAATATCCCCCGGGAATGTCATAACCAAAAGTGCATTAATGCCCGTTGTCATGCACCAGTTCCCATTCGAGTCTAGCTCAAGCGGTGTTCTCGGGTTTTACCCCTAGGTACATCTGTGCCAGAGCAGCCTCTACCTGCTCGTATCCAGACAGGGATGTATTTCTCGGAAAACTCACAAAATCTCTACAATACAAAAATTCTAGGATTTTCTTCTATACTAATCCTCAAAGTCTATCATAGGGCTATGTGCTCTAATCAGAGTATATCTAAATATTGTTTCCAAGTTTTTACTAATATTTCTCTGATACCAACTGTAATGCCCCGACCCCAGTTACCCAGAGTCGATGCATTATTTTAATACATTGGCATGATTACAACGAATCAAGTCACGAAGAACCAATCTGTTTAGCAGTCTTGGAAAATAGATTACATACATGAATGATATAGTACACATCATAACATACAAAACAACATAAATAATCCTTTATTAATGCCATTATTCCCTTTTCTTAACCTTGCATATCAATCACAATACACTTCTTGGAATCCTGGGAAAAATAAAACAAAGAATGGGGTCAGCTCAGACGCTCAGTATGGATAATAATAAAATGGAAAATTTCATAAATAAGTGTAAACATTAAAGGCAATGTATAACTAAAACAAAATCATTTTAAACATAAACATCAGCATAATATAGAAAAAATGAAATGAAATAATATCATTTACTTATTCACATTGATATTTCACTAATTGAAAAATCACATGAAATATCAATAACCACATTCATAATGTCCGAATGCATAATACCAGACTATCATAACCACGTAGCGAAGGACCCGTGCCAATACTACAAATAATATTTTGTCAAGGCCTCATGCCAAGACAATAGTTTGTCTCATGATACAAACAGATTCATCGAGGAGTTATAGTGGGCTCCACCCATCACATACGATATCCAATGCATTCCTCATATGAACAGGTTTAATAATAACATAAACATTCATATTAAAACTAGCATACAGAATGTCAATACATTATCCATAAACCATGAATGGTATACAAAAAACACATCCACATTCAAACATATCACAAAAACATCAATACAATATGAATGTTTTGTATCAACTTCAAATAAGCTTAAAATCCATCAAATGATGTTGAAATAGATGAAATCAAAACTATTTGAGAGAAATATCACTTTTCTTGAAATCATTGAAAAGTCGCATATTTATAAAGGAAGTAATTTAAAAAAGATTTTTGAATCAAAGTGTCCCATACCTATTTGAAACTTTTGAATAGAAGTATCATGTCCATATAAATAAATCCTTAAAATAATTTTGAAAACATGGACATTAATTAAAAATATTTTGAAAGATAAATCATTAAAACATTTACAATTCGGATCTTGATAATGATTACCTTTCACAAATTCTTAATATATTCATTTTGAAATCATTTAAAAATAAAATAATTATAAAATATAACATTTACATTCAAAATATTCTTATAAGCTTGTAAGGGTAGCTTCAAAAGTGTAAAATCAGAGGATAATAACCACACCCACTGTATAATATAAAGAAAAACATTCTTACCTTAATTCTGTCGTAAAGGTTAAAAAGGACCTTGTTCGGTAAACGACGGATAGATTCCTTTATAAACTTCTTATAAAAAAAGTCAAACCTGGGTATAAATGAATTTAACCCATATTCTTTAAATTAGTAAGAATGATTTGAAATACATTTTTAAGAAACGTGAATGTGGATGATAAAGTGGTCCTAGTAAATAATTACGTATAAACAACATCGGATAATGAAGATATTGTGAAATATACCCTTACCTTGTACTTTTCCTTTGACGATGGTATGTTAACCTCCTCTTCTTCGGGTTATTCTTTTTGATTTGATCAAAAGGGCTCCATAGGATGGATTTATGATCAAACTAAGGCCTCTAGGTTAAAGTCAGGGATGTTGAGAGAGTATTTGGGCAGGGTTTGGCAGAACCAAAAGGCTTTGAATATGTGAATTAGTTAGAAGTGGGAGTTCCCTTTTATAAGAGGGGTGAGGGGAACCTTTAGAAAAGATAGAAATATTATTTTATAATAAATAATTATTCGCGTTCTAATGGCTCCAAAGTAGATTATTTAACGTTTATGGTGGGGATAGTTCGAAACCCACTCAACCAATAGATTTTATACATGTTTTGGTCATTATATTAACCTTATATTTTAGTTTAAACTTATAGTTAATTAGATTGCCATTTACCATGTCACTTTGTATTTTTATATTATATAACTAATAAACATACCATATACATCCGTGTGACCCCAAAGATTCCCATTAATGATACAAGAATAATTATATAAGTCATTTGGCTGATCATTAGATTTTTAGGAATATAATACAATTTAATAATATTAAATTTGTTTGAAAAACTCATTTCGGTCAATTTTGACACTACTCAATAATTGATTTTTTTTAATGTTCTGAAAATATTATTAAATCAAATAAAGTTCATATATGCAATCCTAACATGTCATATTAACCAATAAAATTCGTGTATGTCATAAAAAACTTCAAATTATATTTATTTTATCATTTATAATATTAATGATTTGATTCTTTCATTAATAAGGAAAATAATGTATCATTATTGTGTCATATATATTTTTACTTTTTAAATGACTAAAAAATATAAATAAAATACCATTATGTAGGAAATCATTTTAGCTTTCTAAATAATGTTTATAATAAAAAATATAACCTATATAACCCTATGTGAAAATTGTTTTTCTAAAAGATATAAGCTTATGTCATTTTTGTATTTACTTTAACTTAATTAATATAAAGTGTCCCTATCACCTACAAGTGGCTCCATGTGGTCCCAAAATCGACTCAAAGATTCCCATGGTCGGACACGTATCAACCAATAGGGTTACGCCATGTTTTAGGGCAAATTAATATTATTATAATATTATTTTTTTACCCTTATTTACCAGATTTACCCTTTAACCATGGTAAATAAAATATTTACTGAAGTAATTATTCAAAATGTCTAAAAATAAAATTTACCTATTTACACAATTTGTACATCCTGATTCAAAATATGGAATCCATTTTTCCAAATTCAAAACACAGAATTGTCAGAAATTAATTTAAAATTAATTCCCATTGTCAAAACAAAAAGCGTGTTTTTAAGATATAATAAATATCAAAATATTGACACTTGTTTATGTCCGGTTTAATTCTGAAATTATGTCCAATGACCAAAATTGTGATAAATGGTAAAACTATATTCTAAATATACTTTAAAACCACTCAAAATCCTGATTTATCACTATTAATTATTTTGACTAAAAATGTTGTTTTTAATTAAAATTTAGCAATTTTCATTATTCATAAAAATATAAAATTTCTACGAAAAGTACCAAAAATTCACCCTATCCTAAATTTGATATTCCAAATCCAAAAATGAAGTCTATTTTGAGAGAAAAATTTTATAAAATTTAAAAAGTTAGGTATTATTATTCATAAAGTCTAGTTTGATTGGTTGTGGTGTGTATTAGAACTTGAAGTTGCGTACAACACACACTACTGTATTATTCGGAGAGAAGCGTACCATGGAAGCATGGGGTGTTATATTCATCCTTCTGTCAATAAATTTAGACCTCACAATTTAAAATTATTTTTTGAAAATAATTGGGTTGAAAATAGAAAATACCTTTGGTAAAACACACATCGAAAATTAAGTTTATAAAATTTAGTCTTAAAAAGAGGAAAAGAGAAATAAAAGTGTGACCAAAAAATTATTATCTATATTAGGAGAAAATTTGTTGAAATTAGAGAAATATAATTGGATGAAAAACATAAATAATTATAGGGAGTGATTGAAGTCATCAATCACAAAAAAATATAGAATTGTTGGCCTCAAAGCCACCAATCTATGATTATTTAAAATACCATCGGTTCAAAAAAATGTATGGTATTAGGATAACAAATTTTTTGTTTTAAGATTCCTTAACTAATGTTTATGATTTTATTTCTTCAATAATAATAGATGAAAAAATGTAAACTTTTCAAGTAGATTTCCATCCTTTAACTAATTTCTACCACAAACTCATCTTTCACTCTATAAAATAATAAAACATAAAAATATATTCTATTTACCCTATTAGTATAGTGTTAAAAAAATGAATTTATAATTATTCTAGAAAAACCATTAAAAATACAACATTATTCAATCCAGGATATCATGTGGGTCAATGGTTGGTGATACACCCTTGTCGCCCTTTGGTTGTGGGTTCAAGTCTCACTACCTCGTCGGACCCGACGGGTTGCCGCCCGACATCCGGGATGTACTTTTTATGGAAATCCAAAAATAATATCAAACTAGACTTATCAAAAATACAACTTTCCAAACTCACATTCCATAATTTGTAATGAAGTTAAAGACAATGAGGATCATTTTCCCCACGTAATAACATGTGAACACCTTCATCATGTATTCTTTTAAAACACTATACTTCCTGAATTACCACAAAACCATATTAATTACATTCATGATCCATTATTCATTTTAGAATACTGGATATACTTCTTCTATCCAAAAATGTTGTAAACTCCAACAATTATGGGAATAAAACACATTAATCAGTTTCAAGGTAGTCCAGGACATCCAATATAATTTATTCAAATCAACCATATCTTATTCAAAAATCAATACCTCATTATCAGAACCATATTATGTTTTATCATTCTCTCAAACATATATTTTTCAAAAATTTAACCTGATTTTGAGCCAATTTTCTTGGTTCCACACAATCTCAAGTCATTAATGAAATAGTACTGCAGTACAATCCTTATATAGTTCATAATTATTATAACCAGTACATTGTTGATACAACACTCAAATTAACTAATTCTCTAATAACAACATAAGAACTCCAGTCCTTCCTCCTCATATGTGGTAGTATCATAACTTGATTATTATCCAAGGGCATCATTTGGGGCATACTCTGATGATTTGGAAATTGGTTCGCGTAGTGTCCCAACTCCTTCCAGATGAAGCATTGCACATTTGAAATCTTTTTCTTACCCTTGTAGTAACGCACATGGTGTCCTTTTTCTCCACACATATAACAAACACACATTCCCTTTAGGCAAGTTCCAAGGTGTTTCTTCCCACAGTTATCACATATGGGAAAATTATTCTTTTCCCTCTTCCATTTATCCATCTTTCTCTCTTCCATCATTTTATTCTCTTGCTTCCCTTCAAAGCCATATGACTCAGTGAACTCTTTAATTATCTTATCAACACAAGATACTATTTCTTCATATGATGATAATACATGGGAGACTATTTCCCTTCTAAATGATGTCTTAATACCATGAAAGATATGATCCTTCTTATTCTTTGGATCATACGTATTGCTAGAGTTCACATTCCTTCTACTGGGCGCCATTTCTATACAATGGCATAAACTAGGTCTGTTTATGAATTGTAATGATTAATTTCCAAAAATGTAAAATACCTAACATAAATTGAACGATTTATGTATATAATCCATAATCATAAAGATGTTTTCATTGAGGAATTATATACTCATAAACCCTTCATAATGGTTTGTAATGAAAATAAGAATTATCCTATGCATATCCTCCAGGAGTGTCATAACCAACTATGCAGCAAGGCCTATTGTCATGCACCAGTTCCCGTTCGAGTCTAGATCAAAAAGGTATTTTCTAGTTTTACCCCTATATACATCTGTGCCAGAGCCGCCTCTACCTGTTCGTAGCCAGACAGGGATGTATTATTCTGAAAACTCACAAAATCTCTACAATACCAAAATTCAAGGAAGTTTTTCTATACTAATCCTCGATTTATATCTTAGGGCTATGAGCTCTAATCATAGTTTATCTAAATCTAGATTCCAAGGTTTGTACAAAACTTCCTCTAATACGAACTGTAACGCCCCGACCCCAGTTACCCAGAGTCGGTGCCTTAATTTAATACATTGGCATGATTACAAGGAATCATGTCCTTAAGAACCGATCAGTTTAGCAGTCTTGGAAAATAGTTTACATACATGAATGTTACATTAAACTTCATAACATACAAAACAACATAAATAATCACTTATGAACACCATTATTCCTTGTCTTAACCCTACATATCAATCAATATACACTTCTTGGATTCCTGGGAAAAATAAAACATATAAAGGGGTTAGCTCAGATGCTCAGTAAGGATAATAATACCGCAGGAACTTTCATAAATAAGCGTAAAAATTTAAGGCAATTTATAACTAAAACAAAATCCTTTTAAACTTGAACTTCAGCATAATATGGCAAAAATGAAATGAAATAATGACATTTAATTATTCACATGTTTATTCCACTAATTGAATAATCACATGAAATATCAATAACCACTTTCATAATGACAGAATGCATAATGCCAGACTATCATAACCATGTAGCCAAGGCCTCATTCCAAGACTACAAATAAGATTTTTTCAATGCCTTATGCCAAGAGAGTAGTCTGTCTCATTAGACCTACCGATGCATCAAGGAGCTATAGCGGGCTCCACCCGTCACATACTAAGTCCAATGCATTCCCCATATGAACAGGTTTAATCATAAAATAAACATTCGAATTAAAACTAGCATACAAAATATAAATACTTTCTCTATAAACCATGAATGGTATACAAATAACACATCCAAAGTCAAACATATCATAAAAACATCAATACAATATTGAAGTTTTGTATCAATTTCAAATAATCTTAAAATCCATTAAAGGATGTGGACATAGATGAAATCAAAACTATTTGAGAGAAATATATCTTTTTTTTAATCATTGAAAAGTCACACATTTATAAAAGAAGAAATTTAAAAGAGATTTTGGTATCAAAGTGTCCCATACGATATTGAATCATTAAAAGAGAAATATCATGTCCATATAAATGAATCCTTAAAATCATTTTGAAAACATAGACATTAATTAAAAATGTTTAGAAAGATAAATCTTCAAAACGTTTAAAATTAGGATGTTGATAAATAGTACCTTTCACAAATTCTTAAAATATTCATTTGGATTTCATTTAAAAGTCACATAATTATAAAATAACACATTTACTTTAAAAATATTCTTATAAGCTTGTAATGGAATATTCAAATTTATAAAAACGGCAGAGAATAACCACACCCGCCATATAAGTTAAAGAAAAACATTCTTACCTTAATTATGTCGAAAAGGTTAACAAGGACCTTGTTTGGAAAATGACAGAAATACTCCGTTATAAACATCTTATAAAAAAATTCAAACAAGGGTATAAATTACATTAATCCTTATTCTATAAACTAGTAATAATGTTTTGAAATACATTTTTAAGAAACATGGATGTGGATGATAAAGAGGTACCAATAGATAATTATGTATAAACAACCTCAGATAATGAATATATTGTGAAATAAACCCTTACCTTTTACTTTTCCATAGTCAATGGTATGTTAACCTCCTCTTCTTTGGGTTCTTCATTTTGATTTCATCAAAAGGGCTCCTTAAGATGGCTTTCTAATCAAACTAAGGCCTCTAGGTTGAAGTGAGAAATGTTGAGAGAATATTTGGGAAGGGGTTGTCTGAACCAAAAGGCTCTTATTTTTTGAATTAGTGAGAAGGGGGAGTTCCCATTTATAAGAGGGGTTAGGGGCACCTTTGGAAACGCTAGAAATATTATTTTATAATAAATTAATATTTGGTTTCTAATTGCTCCAAATTGTATTATTTAATGGTTAATGTGGGTATAGGTCGAAACCCACTCAACCAATATATTTTAGACAGGTTTTGGTCATTATATTAACCTTATCGTTTAGTTTAATCTCTTACTTGATTATATTGACATTTACCATGTCATATTGTATTTATATATTATATAATTAATAAACATAAAATATAAATCCAAGTGACCCTAAAGTGGTCCATTAAGGATTCCCCAATAATTATATAATTCCTTTGGATTAACATTAGATTTTTTGGAACATAATATAAATTAAATATATAATATTTGTTTTAAAAACTCATTTATGTCAATTTTGACACTACTCAATAATTGATTTTTATTAAAGTCCTAACAACTTTATTAATTCTAATAAAATTCATTAATGAAATACTAACATCTAATAGTAACCAATAAAATTCGTGTATTTCATCAAAACTTTCAAATTATATTTATTTTATCATTTATAATACTAATTATTTGATTCTTTCATTAATAAGGAAAATACTACATCATTATTGTGTCATAAATATTTTTAATTTTTCAATGTCTAAAAATTTTAAATAAAATAACATTATGTAGGAAATAGTTTTATATTTCTAATGAATATTTATAATAGAATATATAACATATATAACCCTATGTAAAAATTGTTTTTGCTAAAAGATATAAGCTTATGTCATTTTTGTATTTACATTAACTTAATTAATTTAAAGGGTCCCTATCACCGACAAGTGGCTTCATGGGGTTACAAATCGACCAAAATATTCCCATGGTCGGACATGTATCAACCAATAGGGTTAGTAAACGTTTTAGGGTAAATTAATATTATTATATTATTAATTCTTGACCCTTATTTACTGGATTTACCCTTTAACCATGGTAAAATAAATATTTTCTGAAATAATTATTCAAAATGTCTAAAAATAAAAGTCACCTATTTAAACAATTTGTACATCCTGATTCCAAATATGGAATCCATTTTTCCAAATTCAAAACAACTAAGTAATAGAAATTCATTTAAAATTAATTCCCACTGTCAAAACAAAAAGCGTGTTTTTAAGATATAATAACTATCAAACTGTTGACATTTGTTTATGTTTGGTTTAACTGTGAAATTATGTCCAATGACCAAAATTGTATTAAATGGTAAAAATTTATTATAAATATACTTTAAAACCACTCAAATTCATGATTTATCACTATTAATTATTTTGATTAAAAAGTTGTTTTTAATTAAAATTTATTAATTTTCACTAGTCATCAAAAAATAAAAGTTATCTGAAAAGTACCAATATTTCACACTAGGATAAATTCAATATTCTGAATCCAAAAATGAAGTCCATTTTGAGAGATAAAATGTATAAAATTTAAAAAATTATGTATTACTATTCATAACGGCTAGTTTGATTGGTTGTGGTGTGTATTAGAACTTGAAGTTGCGTACAACACACGCTACTGTATTATTCAGAGAGAAGCGTACCTTGGAGGCTTTTGGTGTTACATTTGATCTTTTGAAGTCCCTTTGAAAAGCCATATTGACCCCATGAAAGGCCCCTGACAGGCCATCCTAATCTCATAAAAGGCCTCTAACAAGACATCTTGACCTTGCGATAGACCCACTACATTTTTATTTATCATAGAAGATCCTTTCCATGGATTTCATGATATCAAAAAGGCTATCAGACATGTTATCAAATGGGTAGAAAGAACTATTGACATGAAAATGTGATTATGTGAAAGACCGTTGATAGTCTAGGGTCTAATAAACATGGTGATGATAGAGTGTTCTCATATTCATTTTTTATCATGTTATTCCATGGATAGTCTATGACAATATCATTTGAAGCATGTGATGTTATAATACCTACACTGAATATGACTCACATTTTTGATATATTATCCCCGAATGGAGGATTATATATAGGTTGTAGAGGATTGTAAATCCCATCCCCTCCATAAAAAAGGCACAAGATTGAAACTACACTCTCATGAGCACATAAGAGAGGACTTAAGAGAGTATAAATTTAAGTGATCATAATAGTTTTCCACCAGGTAATATATGGTGAACAACCTAATAGATCAAACACCATGAATATGTGATTCAAATTATTTCCCTATAAATCAGATGATGGAATTATGGAATGCCATCCATATTATGAAAAGGACACTCTATGTGTTGACTCCACCACATGAAATCTAAATAGTCTATTGCGTGACAAACCATGAGGTACATATGAAATAATGACTAAAAAATTAGGGATAATTAATGAAAATTTGGATATAATAAATTTCATGAAATGTCAGAATGTGGTTGAAATTACCTACCCATATCATCTGATCATATCGGGACATATCACCCAAGTCTTTCTTAGATCGTCATACATGATGACTAAGCCTTGTGATGTCCTATGAGCATGTCATCCTGGTCATGCGACATCCACCAAACATTCCATAAAGATCACATGACATCCTCTAGAAAAGTCAATTGATTCATGAAATTATCTTTAGACATGTATGATAGGAAACATAGATATGTCCAGTTATCCTTTAAAATTTTATACAGACACCTCGTACATGTCATGTTGATATCCCCAAACATATAATGTAGATACCCCTGGATATGAAAAGGTTGGTTAGTATACATATTCATGCATACCCCAAACCTGTCTATGAGAACTAAAATTCTAGTCAAAAAGGATAAGTTGGATGAATTCTTAAGGACTAATCTCCATTGGGAATCTACATTACTGTAATTCCTTCAATTTCTAAGACATTATAATCGGTGGGACACAAAATCTCTTATGGCTTCATCTTTATTCCTCATCAATCAGTGGATAGAGAAGAAAATAAACTATGATAACTATAATTCATGCTATTATCAAAATAAATAGGAAACATTCTTATTGATTGACTTCAATGTCAAGAACCCCATAAGGGTTGTCCTAGTGTGTAATTCCGAAATCATTAAGTGATGTGACTTTCTAGATGTGGGAGCGGTTGAATGTTTCTAAGACTAGAACATGGTCTGCCAGGTAAAATTGATTATTCAACCATACTTAATCCACCACGATCAACACTCATGAATATAAAATTGGTAAACCTAATGTGAAGGAATGTAATGGGAGAATAACTAAATATTTATAGGAATCAGGCACCTTATCTCCTAAAATCAATACACCACACATTTTTTTGATAAAATCAATGTGATTAAAAATGTTTTATAGTTTTTATTTTTTTGAATTGTTATAATAATATTAATAAGAAATTATGTAAAATTATCTTATAATTTTGTTATCAATTTTGAATTATGAAGAAATATGGGATACATTTTCTCAATAATGAAATGATACATATCATTCTACTACAAGAATAAGGATCTGATGTGCATGTCATGAAAAAAATAAAAGGGTCATGGATTATTTAAGAGTAAAATTTTGTCAGAGTGTGTTTTGGTGGTTGTCAATGTCTCACTTCAACTTGTTGGACATTCTAAAAGATAACTATCTTGCCTCATTGTGTGTTTGGATCATGGCCCTAGGCGATTACCGTTATATTTTCATTGATTCATATTTGTAAATATAGAATAAGGAGTGGGATGAAATTAGGGTGAATATTTTGATATTATTATTATTTTATTATTATTTTAACAATATAATTTTTATAAATATGATGATTTTTTAAGGTTTTAGTTATCGTATTACTTCCCTAATGGAAATGAACCATATCATTGGGGAGTAGTGAAAATTGGTGCGTGATGGAGAACCTATAATATGAGTTAAAGGTGGATTATTTTTGAAAATTGAAAACCCCCAATGGATATGAAATGAATTCCAAAACGCATTCAAGAAGAAAAATGGGATAATTTAGTGATGTATGGATAATCATTAAGTGGATGAAAATTATTTTTCACCATAAATTACTTATTTAAACCATATTATATTAATATTGAATTTTCTTGGTCATTAATAATAATTTATTAAAATTAAACAATTATTTTTATCCTAATATAAATTTTAAAAAAATTACATTCAATAACTATAATGAGTATATAAAATCATTCACATTTTTTAATGACGTATTATTCTTGGACAATGATTTTTTCATGTATAAATGATTAAATTATTGTATTAATTTTTTTCTCTACCCTTTTACATTCTTATCTTTTATTATATTTTTTATTTGATTTTATCAAATATTTAATGTTTATGAAAAAGTTGGTATGGTGGCCAACAATCATAGTATATGGATAAACAATTATGAACCTAAAAAGGTTAAAAACTT
Organism: Viscum album; assembly: GCA_963277665.1. Lineage (NCBI taxonomy): Eukaryota > Viridiplantae > Streptophyta > Magnoliopsida > Santalales > Viscaceae > Viscum > Viscum album. The sequence goes on from OY728134.1 coordinate 637,591,604, forward strand.
GATGGTTATTCTATATTAGTTTAGGAAATGTTTAGACCATTTTCACAACTTATAAAATATAATATACATTCCATATTGGATTTTTCATTCATGAATTTTTGTTCTCATGGTAATAAATTTAGAATGTGTTATCTTCACTTCCAAAAAACAACTCTAATATAGAAACAATTGTGATTTTCAGATAAAAAAAATTGAGAGAGTAAACATGGATATTTAGAACCATTGGTGTGGTTGATAAGTATACTTTCTATCATATCAATAGGTGTGAATTAGAATAAGATAAATCAAAAAGGAATTTGTATGAGAATTTTTTTTAATAAAAACATAGAATGAACTAGATGATGTTGTTGGAAAAATATCTCAATTGTCAAATTTATTAGATTTTATTATAATAAACTAAGTATTCCTTCTTGTTTGGTAAATCGTTTCATAAAAAATATTTTTCTACATTTTGTTATTGTTGTGTGGTTTTGACCTGACCTTGAATAATATATTTTTTATCACATCCTTATTGATTGAATTTAATTTTTCACATATTACATTTTTATAGTGGGTGTCTACTGGTCGAATATTATTTTATGATGAGGAAAATGATATTAATGTTTAAAAAAATGATGGTTTTAATGATGTAAATGATGACTAACAATATATTTAATAAAATTTGGATAAAATTTATTTTCATTTTTATGTTTTGATTTAAAGAAATTTTAGGTATTTAATCCTTATAATGAAATGATTTAATTAAAATTGACCTTTATGAAACATTATTCAATTAATTAGATTATTCATTAAATGTGTGGAGTGTTAAACTAGATGTTTTGTTTCATTTCATTACATCATAATGAAAAAATGTGGTCGGTGTGATGGATATTTCATTTTTCTTATTTTATAATCATTCTTATATACAGGTACATATTGATGGCTAGATTTTGTTTCCTTAATATTATTTTGTATATTCTAAACTAATATAAATTAAATGAATGTTGTGATGGTTGATATTTTATATTTTTTTGGAATATATAATTCATGATATGATATTTTATTTTTATATTCCAAAGATATTATCTATCATCCAATGCATATAATGTTCATGTTACAACATTTTATATTCTTTCTTCATTTGCATATTTTTTTCTATTCAACTCATATATGATTTTTTTGATGGGTTTTTATTATTATTCACATATCAATCAAGAAAATAAATGATGTTAATTGAATTAATTTTATTCTATATGTTTTAATTGAAAAATTTATCATTGAATGAATGATAAATAATGAAGTTGTAGTTTATTAAAGTTAGAAGAAAAAAACATAAACAATAAATATATAACTCTTTTTATATTTTAAATTGATTATAAATGAATCAATTGGGGGTTATTATAATTATTTATCATTAATGATGTTTTTAATTTTTTTTTATATTTTTTATTGAATGATTTTAATTTATTTTATGTGAATTTTCATAGGGAATTCATGTATCATTAAAGATAGTGAAACGTCATTCAAAAGGGTTATTCCATAAAAGAGGGTTTTGTTTTCTTTATTTTTGTAATCCATACTGGTTGAGGAGTCATGTTATAAATCCCACTAAACATATCTATTCCATTTAGTTTCCTCCCAAAATTATCAGGATCAAGTCATCTCTTTGTTGGTATAAACATATCTCCATCTTGATTCAATGAAGTAAATTGTGCTAAATTTGATAATGAGATTCAATTAGATCCAGTACATTATGTATGGATCCATTTTACACCTCAATGGTTCATGAAAACAAAATGATCTTTAATAGAACATATGTGTCCGAGAGGCATTTTGTGCTGGGATAACTATTTAGGGTACATCAAAAAAATTTCTCTTATAAGAATTATCTAAATATTATAACTGATTATAGAAGATAAATCATATAATATGTAAAAATACTATACTAGAAATTTTAAAAAAAAATTGTTCATACGAGTTATGAAATCAAGCTCATGTATAATATTAATACTGCATAAAACAAATTTCCCCTCCATGCCCATCGACATATGCCGCTTAGATGATTTGAGGGCTTATCTACTCTAATGTATGATATTTAAGGAACAACCCATTTCAGTTCCTTCCACATTTAAACTATCCAACTGAACTCATTTTCCCGCATAAAAGATAAAAATATATGTTTCTATTTAAACATTCTTAACTCTCATTTTGATTAATATATAAATATATTTCGGTAAAATAGCCGTTACCTGCCTTTGATTCATAAATACTTGAAATTTTTTAAAGTTAGAACAAGATAAGGATTTATGTTATTATATATTGTATAAATATCATACTTATCAGAAACATAGAGGCTTACAAGCCCATCCTTGTATTCTGGATTGATATTATGAGAATCAACTACCCCTCCACTTTTAGAAAATTTCTCAACCTGTTGAGTTGTATTCATAGTAGCCTATCTATTTTTCACAATATTACTGACTAGGGAAGGTTTATTTTGAGGTTGATTAAAATATACCTAGATGTTATGTATTCATTCTATGAAACAGTTGTATAAAAATAAATATTAAATAAATGAAATGTTAGCTCAAATACAAAGATCAATGGTGGAATAGTTTATACATAGTGAAAAAATAGACATAATTTATTGTTATAAGATCTTAATATAGATGGATGAAGTAATATTTATTATCTTATATTCATAATGGATCACAACTCTTGCATAACTAGGATAGAGAGGGTATTTAACACCAAATTAGGAGCTATGATCTACACCCCATATGATACTTCATTCAAACATGAAAATCCTTTCCCCACTGACTACATGAATGGACTATATATCAAATATAACATTACATGTGATTAGGAATTATGTAACTAATATCCCATAGGACCAAATAAAACTATATATTCATCTATGAAGATAACCACCTCTTGTAAATATTAAAAAAACTAAATACCATGGACAAGAACCATAAGTAGATAAAAATATAAATGTGATCAATTTAAATAATGAGTCTAAAAATTATTGTGTTTTTTAATCATAATGGTTTGTATACACATGATCTATAATCCAACATTTTTTCTTCTAGTCAATTGGTATATTAATAAAATATAATATTATGTGATCTAGTTTTCCCTATATCAAAGAGGGTTTTAATAAGTTTAGATGAACACAAACCCTTTATTAAGAATAATAATTCATGATATAAAAATAAAAACGAAATATCCACAATTATTTTTCAATTATATTCATAAAATTTGTAAATTTCCATTAATATTGTCCTTATAACTCTACCCTTGACACCTAAGGATTTTCGTTACACTAGAAAGTTCTTTAGCTATTAAACTAGTTGTCATAATCAATTGAAAAGTTGTTTCATTATATATTAACATAATATTTACATGATTAAATAAGTAAATCTATTATTACTATGCTATTGAATTTTTAGTTTTGTGTAACTCTTAATTGAAAATAATGTCATTTTCACAGGTTTTTTGTCACAAGATAGATAATATTCTAAATATGTTTATATCAAGCCTTGTAATTTTCTATTGTTGTATTCCCTAGTTATATTTTATCAATGTGGTCACTTGTAATATTTTTTATGGCCACTACATACAGTTATTTTTATGTCTTTATTCACCTTCATTATTTTTATATAATTCCTTATAGAATTTTTTGGGATTATTGGTTACATATTCTTATTGTGGTCATTGGATGGATAATATTATAGTTTTCGTGGTATCTTGTTATATTATCATATGGATATTGATTCCACTTGTTATATTATCCTCCAGTTGTCCCAATTGGTAGATATTTAAACATCATGTATTATTATTGTTATATCATGTTTTTATATGTAAACTATAAGGTAACTATTCTATATGTGTTATCAGAATGTTGTTTTTGATGTTGAAGGTTTAAAGTGGAGGGTGATGGTTAGGTGTTGCTTAAAATATTAATGGAAGATCAACTTTAATCAAAGAGATGAAGGTGAAGTTGTTCATGTTCAAATACACTATAGAATATAATAAGTCATGTGAAGTGATGGCGACTCAATGATAGCGACATTATTATTTGAGAAAAATACATTGTAGATGAAATATCATTGAGATCCATGTAAAGTATCTTAGTGTTTTAACTAGTTTATAAATGTTTATAAAATTTTTGATAGAGCTTATTGTCCTTTCATAAATTTTGATAACGTATATAAATTATTTTTGAATGTGTTTTTTCAAATAATGTCTCAGTTTTTTAAGGGATTAATATAATCTGTTTTTATAATTTCTATATAATAAATATAATTATATATTATATATAATTACATTAATATATATAATATAAAATCTTAACTGTAAATTTTGGAATACCAACAAATAAAATATTGTTTAAAATATAATTTACATATTAATATTAATTTTTGGTATCAACAAATATATTTATTATATTAATCTATTGCTAAACATTTTGACCATCATATATATTATACGTTTGTATTATTATAATTGAAATAAAATAATTTCCCATGACATAATAACATTTAGTGATAGAGTGTTTTCCATTATATTAGTGATATGGACATAACCTTTGGATAAATATTTTACCAACCGAAAATGTTCATTCACCTATAGATATGCCCCTATTGGAAAAAGAAAAATATTTTGTATGGAGAAGGACCTACAGGCCAGTTCATGGTCTATACGATGTTTATCTCTTTGGCCTATGGGCCATTTCCAATCATGGGCCAACGGGCCAGTCACATGGGCATACATTCCATGGAATATAATGGGCCTTCAGTGCATTGAAAACTATAATGTAGGGGATTCATGAACAAGTTATCCCATGGGGGCTATGGAAAAACCTTCAGGCACATGGGTGGGGGTGTGTTTACATATATAGATGTTGTACATTTACAGATGTATGTAGGTGTACATGATTATGCACATGTTGGTGTGATGAACATATATATAGAACATGTGTACTTGTACAGGAAAAATTAAATAAATATGTTTGTAATTTATATGAATAAAGTTTATTCACTTTTGATTATTATGTTTTTACATATAAAATATGTTTGAATCTTATATAAACAATCTATTAAAATAGATTTTTTAAATAATTTTATAATCAAAATATTTAATTGTAAAATTAGAAATATATATAATCTTTTTCAACAAATTTGTGAAATTATAAAAATATATTCTTATAAAATTATAATAAATATATTTTAATAATAATTAAAATTATTTATATTTTAATAAATATAAATATATATTATTTTATAAAATTATAAAATTATATATATAATTTTGTAATTATATACAAATATTTATAAATGTATTTATTTATAAATATATTAATATATATATATATATATTATAAAATTATTATAATTTTATTTAAATAACAAATATATTTATTATATTTATAATTATATACATTTATATATAAATAAATACATATAGTTAATATAAATATACAGAAATATAGAATTATATATATAATTATATAAATATATATATAAATAAAATTACTTATAATTAAAATTAAAATTATTTATTTAAACAATTATAGAATTATAAAATATATATTTAAATAAGAAATATGTAATTAAATTTATTATTATATATATACATTAATATATATATAATTATATATATAAATGACTATAAAATTAAAGTTATAATTATATACAAGTTTTTATAAATATATTTTCTTATAGATATAATTATAATTATATTTATTAATTTAATTAATTTAAATATTAAATTTTTTTGAGATATTGTTACGTCACCCAGCCCATATGCCCAAATAAGTTATTAAAATAAATAAATGTTATTTTTAACACACGAGATGTAAAGAACACACACCATCGACAACCATAGGTTATGATACACATTCAAGAAAACAAGGGAAAAACAATGTAAAGTGCACACCAAAATTTTGAGCTCAACCATCAATCAAGAATGATTAGCACCAAATCATTAAATCATTTTAAGGAAAATTGGAACTTCATTTCAAACCATTGAGTAGCCTTCAACGCAGTCCTCGTCATGAACAAAAGAGACCATCGCCAATCTTTTCAAACATCACACAATGCTCCCTATAAGAGATGTCAGGCAGAAAGGGAAGAAGATCATAAAGCACCATAACCCATGGAAAAGATCAATGCTTATTAGAATAATGAAAAATCAATCCCAACAAATAGATTTAATGTCAAAATCTGGGTGTTTTTCTACTCATCCAACATACTGATAAATATACGTTTTCTAAATTCAAGGTATTTCTCAACTGGAATGATACCCTCTTGATATAATAGGAAAATGAGAGCATCTTGTTCATCCATCGATTCAATAGTACCAACTCCCACATCATATTCATTGCAATATGTATCTCAGTATATAGGATTTTGTTTACCTTCATCGTTTTTTTCATTTGAATCAGAGATTGTAATTAATTTACCAACCACTATTGGGAGTGATGGAGTCTTCTTTATAGTGGTTTCCATAGATCACGTGTCAATTGTTCATTCGTGTTGATAATAGTCCCTCATCTTATATGTTTTTCAGTGATTTGATGTAATAGATCCATCAACATCAACCATTTGTTGTTTCCCTTTCCTAGAATTTGATTTAAAGAAGTATTACTCAATTTTATAAGGTTAATCATTAACCTATTGAAATAATTCGTAATAATTAGAGATAACACCAAGCTCTTTTCCTCATAATTCAGGTTATTCAAGGTGATTCACCTGCTCCTCCACCGATGAAGGAGGATCATTGCCAATTGTAGCAGGAGGCAAAGAATCCATAAAACCTGACACATCTATAGAATGTATTGCTGGTTGATAAGGCTGAGTATTTGATACATAGATCTCTTTGTTCACATAATATTTTTCCTCTCTAGCAGTATAAGGGTGATAAGCTAATTGACTAACATTTCTTTCATCAGTTCATGGATTCAGATTACATTTTTCAACCAAAGTTACATTCTTGGGCTTAGTACGTATGATCATGAAGTCACATTCCTTTTGATCATGCCAACGCATAGGGAAAGAATGATAGTAATCAGGAACCCATTAATAAGAAACATCTTATAGGAAACTAGGCTTACTATTCTGAATCCAAATTTTGGTAGGTATATTTTTAGGGTCATTTATTTCAAGATAGATTCTTGCAAGTGACGGTCTTTCAAGATTCTTCATCACTAAGTCCAACATAAAAGGGCTTCCAATAAGCGTGGAAATCAGAAACAATGATTTATGTTTAAGCATGTAGAGTTGCACACCAGGGAATCCGGTCTATATCAGAACAATGGGAGGATCTAAATAAGAATTGAGAACCTAGGTCCATTTGAGAACATTTATAGAACAACCCCCAAAAGACCCTGATCTCTTCACCCAAAGTCTATTATAGCCACTCTCGGAGGAAAATCTAAAAACAAAATTTGATGAATTTAAATGGCTAAGATGAAAACCTAAAAATAAAATTATATCAAGAGAATTTCTAAATAATTTGAAAGGCTGCATGTGGTATGAAAATTTTCCAACAATTACGATCCGTAAATAAAAAGTAAGAAGGGTTTCCACATTTGAGGAGAAAGAAATCGCCAACTGACCATGGTGAAGAATGAGTTTTTGGTTAATGTAAATATCTTGCACCACAACATAATGCAGGCCTGGTGATACAAGCATGATGATGCTGGCATGACACTATACTGAGTATTCAGGGCATGTTATGGGCTTTATTCCCACTTGGCCTATGATACATGTACTAAAAAAATAATTCTTGATGTGTTGGATATCCCCTAGGGGGTTGTTCCCTTCCTTTCTAGATTGTGTGTGTGGTGTGTGTTAATTTGAATCATATTCTACTCTCAAGAACCTAATAAATGTAAATATATATAATTATATTCTATTTTTCTATGGATAGTATAAGGAAGAGATGATATATTTTCTCTCTAATTTTCAATGGTGATTCAGTTTTCTCCTTCTAATCCCAGTTTCTGATATATTCTTCATATCTGTTATAGGAATTTCTACTTGCATAATGTGTGACTCCCTCTAACCCATCTTCTTTTAAGAGCACTACTTATAATGTTTTGGTTAAGCGACCCTTTGATCATCCAGATACTAGGTCTTTCTATAGTGACAAAGGTAATAACATCATTATATAGGTTTTGGTGGGAAATCTAGAGATGAGATATCCAACATCTCCTATGAAATTTATTTGGATGATTTCTATTCCTCTGGATTTAGGGGTTCAGATAGTGGGTAATAATTTTTAGTGTTCTGGGGCTCCTGCGATTAGTCCAATGTTTTTCACGATATTATTAATATTCAATCTTCAATTGCTTGAATATTAACTAAATGTGAAACAATCCTTTGTAGAAGTGAGAAATATAATTATCATTGATAGAATCCATGAGTGTAAGTACTACAACATTACTCATCTACCAATACAATCTTGGGGTAAAAGATTTCACTTTGAAAATCTTAGTAAGAAATTAATTGATTGTTGGGGCATTGATGACTGGAGAATTGCATCACTATTGAATGGTTACTTCACTGTGGTATTCACATTTCAAATCCTCAAATATATTGTTTTGGTTATGGTTTTGTCAATCTCAATCATGGAATTTTAAATATTTGGTATTAGAACAACTTTTTGAACCCCCCCCCCAATGTGAAAAATTCCATCACACAAGCCTGGATATAGACTCGGGGCTTGAGTTTGTTTTGATAACACCCACCAATTTTGTGGGAAATATATTCTACCATTGGAGTTATGATCATGATGGATAAATAAGCCTTACGAGCAACGTATGGACACATTTCAAGGGTTTTAGTTGAAATTTATTTTACTCTCCCTTTGATTAGAACATTTTATTAGAATTTATTGGAATTCATATTTAAATAGTTGGTCATGTATAAAAAGGACCCTAACATTCAAATGGGATATAGAAATATTGGGAATTCCATTGAAAAATTTCAAAGAGTGTTAAATAGTGAGAGGTTTTGAATGAGAGTCCATTATATTAATAATTGTAAAAGTTCTCTTGGCATGAAACATTTTTTGTTGATGGTTGAATTGGTTATTGTAATAGTGAGTCCCTTAGAAAAAATATAAAATATACATTGGAATACCATATCATGTATACATTTAGAAATTAATGATGTATTACTACCATTATAGTGAATACCCTTATACGTCCAATATTTAAATGGTAATTTCTATAGATTAATTTTCATATTAAATGGTTACAGTAGATCTTAGGCTATAATGTAAAGCTAGAGATACTATGAAATTAATATAAAAAAATGTATTTTGTTCTAGATACATCATTTTTTCCTGACACAAATGATGTTTGACTATCAGATGTTGGGGGCTCAAAAGAATTGAGACTTCTTATCTTGAAGTTATTACATAGTGATGTCTAGTAGTGAGACCATGAGGATAGACCCTATAATAGTAACACTACATGAGTAAGGTGTTTTTGGTTGTTCTTATATACGGAAATGTATATTGGTCTCCTAACATTACATCATTATCAGTGTGTTCCATTTATTCAAAGATATTGATGCAAGGAAAAAACCTCGATAATGAAATCGTGGTGAGGTAGCTTGTGTTGGGTCTGTCATTAGTGGTATAGAATTTTCTGAATGATCAAGATATGATTTCATTGCCTCCTTGCTGAGGAAGTAATATATCAAGATTGTCTGATCCGGATGGTTTTACCTTTTTAAATCCTTTTCTAATGTAGTCGTTGGAAAATATGTCCAGTCAGATCAACAAATAATAAATCTCAAAGGGATGATGACACAAGTTCACAACTTGCATTATGAGATATGAAATTCAAGGAGATTATACTACACAATACATGTTCTTAGGTTGGTTGAAGTTTCTATGACTACTCATTATCTATTTTAGGGCCATGAAGGGTTTCTCGTCTCCACTCTTGGTCTCTGGATTCTATTCAATGAAATCGAGATATCGGCCAAGAGGGACCCACATAAATATTTAATTCAACAATCTTCACAATTTTGATGAATATATACATTGGACATGGTGGGCCTACCTTGGGGTGTAATATTTTTCCAAGTCATTTCTCACTAAAGGAATGAATAAATTCACTTTTATTCAAGTAAAGTATAATTGTGTTGAATTTATTTGATAATTTTTTTCTAGTTAGTTAAATATGATGAATAATATTAATCGAATGAATATTAGTAAATATTCCAGGTTTGTTCAATATTAGCTGGAATGTGTCGAGTAAATGACTCTGTTTTATCACATACAATATTTAATATATATTTTAGGTATGTGATAAATCATAAATATTATTTATAATTCATTATAGTTCGTCATAATTGTTTATTTAGGGTCCATTAAATAAATAGGGTCTGGGGAACCCTTCAAGGTGTTTTGATAATCCACTATTTAAAGTTGGAGAGAGGCTCTCACTAGAGACTATTCATGGAGTGTTCATGAAAGCATTTCTATCATATCCCTCTTTCTAGAGAGAAAATATCTCAATCCATGATATCTGATTGAGTTTATCTTCATGCATCGAAGGTACGTCAATATGTTGATCATCATAACAATGAAGACATCATTGGATCACAAAACTAGCACCTGGAATTCAATAATCTATACTCCTGTGGATTTTTGATGCACATGCGGATGATATTGAAGGATTATACTTAAGATCCATTAAAAAATGATTGCCACTAAAAATAAAATTTCAAGTGCACCTTCATGTTGATATAGTTATGTTTATAGTTTATTTTTTATGTTCTGATTAATTTAAGAGAGATCCTCGTGGCCATACTGGGGCATGGATAATCATATATGATAAGTCTGATCATTCCCATAATGAATTCTCATACCCCCAGCTTCAATTTCACACCATGACACCTATAATGGTTATCAAAGAAATGACATATATTATCTAAGGTATGGAAAATTAGTTTTCATTAATATTAAGTATAGAAAATTAATTCAATCGCAACGTCGTTGACAGTGATTCAATCCAATATTGGATGGCCATGTTATGACCAAATATTTTGTTTAAGATGAATTTTTAACATTTATTTGGAGTATTAAAAATTTTAAATTACATATTTTATATGTATTAATTTTATCTATTTATGCTTGTGATGGGTATTCTTGTTAATCCAAAATATTTTGGTCAGACAATGTGTTCAAAATAGTGTATTATGGAAAATTTTTATTCCACCAGTTCTATTGAAATAAGAAAAATAAAACAATTTATCTCAATTTATAATTTTTTTTCATTGAAATTTTAGGTACAAGAAATAGTCTTTAGGAAAAATGATTCAATTATACCGTGGGTGGGTGCAAGGACTTGTAAACCCTGTGGTGTGTCTGGACATAGAATGCAGTCAAAAACCATTAAAATTAAAGAAAATATTGGAGTTGAATATTCATTAGGAAGATACTCAGCTATCATACCCTCAATGACCAGTGAGGACCCACAAGACCACTTGTCCTAGCCCCTGCCATCTCATAGCCTCTGATCATTTTAATATGTTTTTTGAGTTCTTTCTAAAGAAATAGGTATAAGAAAATTGGTTTTTGAAAATATGCACTAAAGGATGAAGTCCCACTACCGCCTTTAGGTTTTGGATGAAAGGTGCCATATGTGTTTCCAGCTATCTTCTAAAACAAAAATAAAATCAATATTTTTTTTGTCTTTTCAATTTCTGTATTTTGTTTTGTTTTGTATATATATATATAAAATAAATCAAAATGTTTTACTAGAATTTATCTTATATATAATATCCTGGAGTATGTTCATTACAACTATATGGATTCCAACAAATGATCTCACCCATGGATCTCTTTTATAAGAGGGTATACCCAAACATCATTCTGCATTTCCAATGTGGTATTCTAGATCTTCCTTTCAAGTAGAGAACATTATGCATTTTTTATGTGGGATTCAGAACTGCTTTAAGTAAACGGATTCGATGTACTATGAAATTTAAACTTTAATACAGACATGAATAAAACATTAAACATGGATTAAACTTATATTGAATAAATAAAATAAGAAAAATGTAAAAAAGATGATGAAATTAATTTATATTGTTTCCAATACACCTACTTCAAACATACAAATTTTTCGAGTACATGATTTTGAATGCCTATTAAATATAAAATATATGACCAACATAAATAAAACCTTAAACATGAATTAAGCATATAATAAATAGTTAAAAAATAAAAATTATTTTCTAAAAATGTTGATGAAAAAAAATTCATATGGTTTCAAAGGTATCAAAATGAAACGTAAAAATGATTCGTTTGTGTGACTCTGAAATCCTATATAATATAGATTATAAGACAAATAAAAATAAAATTTAAAACATGATTTAATCATATAATTAATAGTTTAAAATAAAAATAATTTTATAAGAAATGATGATGAAAAATAATTTATTTTCTTTCAAAGGCACCTAATTGAAATGTAAAAATGTTTCATGTAAAAGACTATGAAAGAAATTAAAATATAAAATATGACACCAACATAAATGAAACTAAAAACCCTGATTAAATATATAATAAATAGTTAATAATTAATTAGTTATTTAGTAATATAATTATTAATTATATAATTATTATTTATATAATAATTAATTTAGTTATTAGTAATATAATAATTAATTACTGATTAAAAATTATTAAATATATAATTATTGAGAAAATTAGTAATATGATTACTTATTATATAAAAATTAATTAGTAATATAACTAGTAATTATATAACTGTTAATTATGTAATAACTTCTTATTTTATCAATAATATAACTACGTATTATTAATTATTAAATATTAATTAGGGAATTAGTTTATTAAATTGTAATATCATTATTGATTAGGTAAAAATTATTTAGTAATATAAGTAATTATTATATAATTATTAACAATGTAATAAAAATTAGTTAATTAGAAAAACATTATTAATTATATTATAATTAATTGTTTCAGTAGTAATATAATAATTTATTATTTAATAATTAATTATTTAATATCTAATATAATTACTAATTATAAAATAATTAATAAGTTAATTAGTAATATAATTATTATTTATAATAATTCATTCTTGATTATTTATAATAAATTAGTTAATAATTAATTAGTTAATTAGTAATATAGTAAATAATTATATATTAATTGATTAGTTTGATAGTAATATAATTATTTGTAATAATAACAAATTTTTTAATTAGTTATATTGTTGTTAATTATTAAATATTAATTATATAATAATTAATTAGTTAATTTGTAATATAACTACTAACTATAATTATATATCATTGATTACAAACTAATTAGTTAGCTAATTAGTAATGTAATTATTCATTACAATTAATAATTATATTAAAAATTTACTAATAAATTATTGTACAATTAATAATAATATTACTAATTAACTAATTAATTATTATATAATTAATAATAATATTAATAATTAAAAAATTAACTATTATATAATTAATTATTAATAATTACTAATTATCTACCAACTTATTATACAATAAATAATTATTTAATTAATAATTATATCAATAAATAAATGAACAATAATTAATATTTAATATTTATAATGAATAATTATATTACTAATTAACTAATTAATTATCATATAATAATTTTTAGTAATTAATATTTATTAATTTTAATGAATAATTATAATTTATAATTATATTACAAATTAACTAATTAACTATTATATAATTAATATTTATTTTACTAAATAACTAATTAATTATTATATAGTAATTGTTAATAAGTACTAACTAATAATTATAATGAAAAATTATAATTTATATTTACATTACAAGTTAATTAATTATAAATATTGCCTCAACTCTATATTTCTAAAAAAATTAACTAATAATCTATTAAATAATTATTAATTATATTACTAATTAACTAAATAATTATTAAATAAGTAATTTTTAATAATTATTAATTAACTAATTATAAATTTTATAATTAATAATTATATTAGTATATAAATAATTAATTATTATATTATTAATAGTTATATTACTAAATAATTAATTTATTATTATATACCTAATTATTATATCATTAATTAACTAATTAATTTTTATATATTTAATTATTAATAATTACTAATTAACTAACTAATTTATATATTTTTATAATTATATAATTTAACATTATATTACAAATTTACAAATTAATAATCAATAATTAATAACTATTTATTATTAATTACAACGAATAATTATAATGATAAATTTCATTAATAATTAACCAATTAATTATTATATAATAATTATTAATAATTACGGATTAATAAATATAATTAATAATTATAATTTATAATTATATTACTAATTAACTAATTAACTATTATATAATTAAAAAAAATATTACCAATTAACTAATTAATTATTATATAGTAATTTTTAATAATTACCAATTATTAATTATAATCAATAAATATAATTTATAATTATATTACTAATTAACTAATTAACTATTATATAATTAATAATTATATTTCTTATTAACTAATTAATTATTATATAATTAATTTTTAATAATTACTAAATAAATAACTAATTATTATATAATTTAAAATATTATCATTAATTAAAATGTTAAGTAATTCATTATATGTTTAATCCATGTTTTAAATTTTCTTTATGTTGGTCTTATAGCTTATATTTTATAGTATTTCAAAGACACATACTTGAAACATTTTTATGTTTCAAGTCGGTGGTTTTGAAAGCTTATAAATTAATTTTCATCGACATTTTTTTTGAAATTCTTTTTTTCAATTATTTATTATATGTTTATTCCGTGTTTTATGTTTCATTTATATTTCTCTTATAATTTATATTTTAAATCTTTTCGACGCCATGTACTTGAAACAGAATTCTATATCGGAAATGTAGAATATTTTGTGTAGATAATGGGTAACTTGAATCCCACTTCGAAAATGCAGAATTATTTCTAGGGAAAACCTTCTTATTAACAGGAGCCATATGTGAGGGTTTCTATGAGAATCCAGACTTCTTTAACGGTAGTACGGCTATATATCAAATAGTAGATAGATTATATTGAAAAATATTGTTTTATTATATATATATATATAATAAACAAATCTAAAATAAGATATTAAATATATAAAATAGTAAAGAAAATTGTGTTCTTGGGATGAAGGTGGAAGTGCGCCTGCTTCCCTTCCCACAAAATTTCAAAATTATTTATTACCAAAAGGTTTTTCGTAAAATAATTTTTTAAAAAAAATATATAAATAAAAACTCTAATGCTTCCCTTTAATTGGCCCTCCGAAACACCTTTTCACCATGATTGCTACCGCCACCCACCGTGGCCAGCACCCAGAACCGGCTGAAACCCCAGTACTACTCGCCCTTAGCCACGACACCCTTATGTCGACCTCCCTCTATCATCACAGACTAGAATTCCACCTTCTATGAAACTTGATATTGTTCCCTTCACTAATGACAGACATCCACTACACTAGAGACCTCCCAAGACTCATTAGCGCACATAGGCTATCCTTGCTAGCTGAGATCTAAGTGCCAATATATCACATACTACATCACAATAGTGTACACCAGATCCATTGTTATATGTCATATGGATTCACCATCCCATCTCATGCCACAGTAGATGAGCTACCCACCTATCATCCCATGCTGCCGCCTAGTAAGGGATTTATTTCCAGCTGAGCAACTCATATGCCCCCCAAGACAATACCTGACCTCCCCATGTGCCACATGACTAGCCACCCCTTTCCAACCTAGTTTTCTTCCCCAATATGTTATCTAGAGACTCTGTCAGCATTCAAGGCTTCCTTCACTGATGCCTCCTCTTAGACTGTCGTAGTAGTTGTGACAGTCCCCCCTCGGGTAGTAATCGTCTAAGGAACGACCAGATCTAGTAGGGAGGTAACCCTTCCTAGGTTCTTTTTGATTAGGTCCAGAAGAATCTAGCATTGAGATTTCACGGGTTATCAAGGTAAGGGTTAAACAAAATTAGTTTAATTATTAGATTTAAATTATAAATAAATTAAACTGAAAAAAATTTTAAAAATATAATAATATTAATACTACCTCTAGTTAATTTAATGTCGGTCTTATATTAAATTAATTTTTAACTAAATTTAAGCATTAAAATTAAATTAATTAATTGATTGAGTTCAGTTAAATTTTTGAATTTAATTTATTTATTTAATGTATTTGAATATTCTAATACTTTAATTAAGTTCAATATATGTTTTATAATGATTTAATTGTTTTTCACACTTGATTATTCTTGAGCATAAAAATTTTCACATCTTGTTTATTTAATTAATTATCTCACAGCATGTGATAATTGTAAATAAATAATTATTTTTAATAGTCTGCACATCGACTTTTTTTTCAGTTTTTACAAATTCATGACCTTCCAATTTTATCTAATGTATATTTCTACCCTAGTCCTCCTCACATCTATGTAGGAACATTTGTATATTAACGAAGACGAAGTATGACATGGACCCCACCAAGACGAGTTAACACATCACGATAAGGACGGTGTAATTCACAAACAACACCAAGTCAATGTGTAATCTAGATGTGTAGTGGTCAGAATAGACTCAGGACAAGCTAAATTATGAATCAATCAATGACTCAAGTATGTTACCCCTATGTCGTGGATGATCCATGAAGTTTAAATGGATCAATTAGTTTTAGATGATCTAGGCCATTTCGATTGTTTCATACCTTTTTGAATTTTTGTATTATTATATATATTTTACAACTATTGGGAAATAAATAAAATAATAAATCGTAAAATACATTAAGAGGCATTGGATGTTTCCTATTAATGTTCAGTTATGAGTGAATCAATATAGAATGAATAAAATAAATAGAAATGGATTACATTCCTTGAGAAAAATAATAAAACCGCCAAAAAATTATTAAATATTTAAATTCCTTAAATCATTTGAATTTGAATATAACCAAGTGATTGGGGAGCTTTTCATCCATATTTGAGAGTTCCTTTTACTACCGAGGAGTTCTTATGAGATTGGTGAGATAACATAACAGAAGTTGATAGAAAATTAGTAGCCAAATATATCTTCATGCAACCTTAGAAGTAATCATTTTGAAATCCATGTTTAGAATTTTAGAAGCTATGGTTTCTCTCGATAGATCATGGAACCACATGTTAATATGGTTTTCCATTCAACCATCAACTTTTATATCTTTGAGTAGTGGCATAGGCAATGCTTGCATAATATGGGGGGGACTCTAAAATCCATTCTAGTAGAATAATCACGAAGAAATGTATTCTGATTTTTGTATATATGGTTCATATAATATAATAAAATAGATTGTATTATTTATGGACTTAATTAATTACTCGTTAAAATCTAAATCAGTAATCAAGAGAAAAGTATAATCTTTTAGATTATATTTTTATAGAAATTGGGAAGTAATACCACAAAATACACTATGATATTTATGGACGAAGTAAATTTCCAAATAAGAACTAATTTCCATGTTTTGTACAAGAACATTATCCCAATACTATGATATAAATAATTTATGGGGATGGTTTCCCCAATACCTTTTAAGACACCTCAGAAAGAAAGGGTGTAAAATTGCTTATAGGAGGCTATTCTATAGAGAATATTTTGGTTATTTCATTATGATATCAGAAATTAATGATGTCATTTGTGGTCACTACATCAAGACATGTATGATATGACATGTAGTCACTTCTTCAATAAGTTCATGAGGAGAAATTGAAGGGTGATATAAATCTGATGAATACACTGACTATGTGTAAATTGGAAGGCAGATCATGATCATTAAAAAGACCCCATTCTCATAACATTTTCACCCATTAATCCAGTCTCATTTAAGGTTATAAAATAAATATAATTTTATAAAAAATCATTTCCCTCAGGTAAAAATATCCATGTAAATGAGAACATTAATAAATGAATAATCATCATCTCTTATAGTGAACAAGTTGAAAGACAATGAGATAACGCCAATTGAAGGAGTGATGCCCGTGGAACTTTTCAATTCCATTAAAAGACATAGATATAAATATAATGTTATTTTATTTGTATATTGTAACATAAATCAATGATTATTTAATATAAATCAACTGAATTAAATAATCAACTATTATATTCTTCTTTACTGTATATTCATCAATTGTAATTAATGTTTTTGACATTCTATTTGTGTATTAAATACAATATTCATATTACATATGTGTGTCGAAATTCATTGAAAAATTAAATAATAGAAATATTAAAAAAAGAAAGGTTTCATCTCCAAGAGAATGTGAAAGAGTGATTCCCAAGTCTGTGGTGAGAAACACATAACTCCTAATTTTCATGTTAATTATTTATGTCAAACTATTATAGATTATAACAAAATATTTATCTTAGGATTCCATTGTAAATAAGATACATTCTTCCATGTTCATGAATGACTGTTGTTTTGGGTGTCTCATACTCAATCAATAGTTCAGTAATACTTGAACAATATCCTAAACATTTAAAATACAAGATGAAATACTTATACACTTAGTTGGGGAATGATAGTACTTTGTCATGTAAAAAATAAAAGTGTAATTCAATGATATTCCAAGTCTATTACCTTTAATTAGTGGAGCTAAAAGCAATAGGTATTACTTTCATGAATACTTATATAGTTTTTCAAAAATTAACCTTTATAAATAAAGGTATGAAACCAAACATTGGGAATTAGTAAATCTAGTAATGGTAAACTATTCCAAGGTTAAGCTAGTGATAATCATACTTTATAAGATTCCTTTGAGTATTTATATAATGGCAATGTGACGTATAGATTTTTCATGGTCATAAGATATAAGATTATTTCGGCTAGTATTCCAATGAATATCTTGACCAAATGTTCATTGATCAATATAATATAGCATGGAGTAATTATTAAATGCATATTATTGTATCCAAATCATGACAATGATGTTCATAAGGATGATCAATAATGAATCACACATGTATGAATTGGTAAAAAAAATTCTTGGGGATATTAATAAATGCACATTTATATATACTCATTAGAGTAAATATGAAAGTATAAGAATAATCAATGTTATATATTGTAGGAATTTACATTTTATTTCAATATGTGCATCAAAAATAATGATGACCTCCCATAAACATATGCCAACAATAATGAAATATAGATATCATAAGTGTTATATTATGATCTAAATCCATTATGTTATAAGACATGTTTTTAGATTATAATATATTGTTATTATATAAAAAACATGAATCAAAGAATACATAATGTGCATCTTAATTGATAATCATAAAAGATTCTTAGGATATTACAGAAACTCCTATTATAAAAATGTTGCAGTCAAGTGATAGACTGCATTTCTATTAAAGGGTCCACATCACAACTTGATATAGTGGGATACAGGTTGACTTGGTTTTAGTTAATTCCAAAGATACACGAGTAATTAGAATAGTGTAATGTTCCATAATTGCATCTGGAATAATAATGTTCCAAAGAAACTTACTATGTATTAATGTTAAAACCATAATGATGGTTTAATATTCACCAGGTTCGGTGATAAATTAATTTTTTTGAATAAAAATTCCTACAAGCAGTCGATATATGTAAATAAGATAATATTGAAAAGATCAATTGAAATTCAATAATGTATTCCATGTATCAAAGTACAAAGGGGGTTATTTTTTTAAATACTTTGTTGGGTATTCATGTGAGTCGGTAAATAGAAGGTACCAGCATCATACCAATAAGGCTCAATTGGTTACGCCAAATAATTATGCCTAAATAAGTTATAATTTTAATTATCACAGCTAATATATATGAACATTTTATTGTGAATTTCATGTCAACACCACCAATTGTGGAAGGTGTCTATTAGACTCAACCCTAAATCCATGGTAGCATAAATTAATTCCAATAATGGGTGAAGGTTATTATATTATATTTTAGGATTAATATAAGAAACATGATCATAGAGTATTCATTTAGAATGAAACTTTTCCCTGTTAAAATCAATTGTTTGTGGGAGAACCATTGACTTTGAAGTTAAATTTGATTGGTAACATATGAAAAACACTTATTTTCCTTATTGTTAGTAAAGACCAAGATAAAAGTACTTCTATAATGATTTAATTAATGTAGAATCCATTATTCTAGGGAACATTATCTATTTAGGTAGATCGAATTGTTTCTTGGACCTATTCAATCATACATATATTGAAAAGGTGTTGAAAAATACAAGATTGAACAATTCAATAGGGAATTGTTACCAATTTCATGAGGAATAAATATCACTAAAATGGAGCGTACGGTACGTGGAATGAGATTTATGTGGTGAGATTAAGTTCCATACGCCAGATCGATGGATCAATCACATATGCCATATATATGTACAAGACATGATATTTCCAATATATATATCATAGAAGGAAAATGTATGTTATATACATGAGCACTATAAGGGATGTAATTAGAACATTCAAATTTCATGTTGAGAATTACAAATGATATGTACTGGGTATATTGTGTAGAAGGATACTAATTTTGATGGGGAGAAAACTGTTATTCCTTAGATCAATGTGATCTGATATCACCTTCAGGGTAAGGGAGTGAGCATGATAAGCTTATACAAGGCATTGGTATCCATATGCACAAATACGAATTACATTGCAGCTTCTAAGGTAGTTGATAAACAATTATTACATGAAAAAAATTATTAAATTTATTGGAATAACACATGGTATGTAGTGTTTTATCATCTTGATAATTATTTAATGGTACTTTTAATGATTTAAAGATTCAATAGTGGACAAAAATTGTTTTATTCATGGATACCATCTCTTGAGAAGTTTTACTCAATTAAGTACAGTCCCACAAAGCTGAATAGTTATGTGTTATAAACATGGTAGTCCCAACAACTAATTTCACGATGTAAAAAACATGATGTTTATCATGTGAGACCTACAAGTTCGGTTAGCAAGATTTATCTAGTGAGAGTGGGAGTGTCAAAATAGTGGGTTCACTAAACCTAGGTAAAATTGTAGTTTTTATTACCATTTCTTTAATATAGTTAGATATATTTGATTTCTTCTTGTCATTTTCTGTAGATATTTCTATGTCCATTATTTAAAAGGTATTTTCCATTTATTGATTTTTATGTCAAAATGATTTATAAAATCAAATTATATACTCTGAACCTAGAGATACTATGACATTAATGTTATAAAAATTTTATATGGTCTAGATACATTATTTTGACTGGAAATTGATGATGTCAGAAAATTGGGTGATGGGGATCATAATCATTGATTGTTCTTCTCTTGAAGTTCAAATTTTGTGATATCCTATATTGAGATCATGAGGAAATACTGACCAATAGGAACACCAGATGTTTTTGGTGTCATTGGTTGTTCCTATATACATACATTTGTAAAGGAATCCCAACTAGATATCATTATTAGTGTGTAACATTTGATTGTATAATTTGATGTATTGAGAAAAAACATGATATTTTAGTCATGATGAGAAAGCATATATTGGCTTCATCATTGGTGGTAAGAAATTGGTTAAATGAACATGATATTATTTTCTACTTCTGAGTTGGAGAAGTTAAATCTCAGTCTTATTTGATCATGAAGGTTATACAGTTATAATTTTTTGGACAAGGTATTGAAGGGTAAATCTATCAATTTAGATTGAAGAATAATGAATCAAGAAATGATGATGACACAATAGTGAATCTTTATTTATGAGATATGACAGTCAAAGATATTACAATACATATTTCATGTTTCTAGGTTGGTTTTCATTACTACAACTACTTCTTATATCTTTAGGGTCCATGAAAGGTTGATATAATCCTCTCTAGGTCAATGGATATTATTCACTACAATTGAGATAAGGTCTTTGGGAGTCACAAACAATAGCATTGTGAAGGATCCTCCAGACTTGGGTGAATAATTAAATTTTATATGGTGGAACCCACCATGGGGTATGAATGTTGTCCAAGTCATCGATCCCAAAAGGAATAAATAAAATCATTATTTTTCATGTAAAGAATAATTGGGTTGAATTTATTTAATAAAATTTTTAAAATGATAAGTAAATACACAGAATACTATGAATCGAATGAATATTATTTAATATTTCATGTTTGTTTAATATTAGTGGGAATGAGTCATGTTAATGAGTCATTATTATCATGTACTATATTTACTATATATTATTGGTGCGTGATAAAATAAAAATTTTATTTATGATGTAGTCTCATTCATCATAAATTTATTTGGTTGATGATAACTAATTGGGGGGGGGGGGGGTAGGGAACCCTACCTAGTATTTTTGAGCATCCACTATTTAAAGTAGAAGATATGATCTCACTAGTGACTATTCATGGAGAGTACATCATATACACTCTATATTCAATTGATTTTCAGAAAGAGAATATAATTATTCAAGAAATTAGATTGTTTTCTTGTCCATGAAACAATCATACATCGATATGGTGATCGTCACAATACTGAAGACATCATTAGATTATTATGATAACACCCAAAATTAGACGATAGACTCTCTTATTGTCATTTAAATCATGTTGGGATGGCCTAGAGGTATTATACTATGGATACATTGAGAAGTGATCATTGGTGAATGGAAAATGTCGACTGTTCCTTAATATCAAAATAGGTATGTTTTCAGAATATTTTGTGGGATCTGTTTAATTTAAACAAGTTTTTGGTGACAATATCGGGGCATAGATTGTTAAAGATGACAAGTATCATCAGCCCGACAATGAAAATTTTGATATCCACATCTCTCCAGATTCAATATAATGCCTCGGTAACCACATATGTGTTGGAAATAAATTCATTCAAATTGGTACACATGATAGTCCATCAATCAAACCAATAAGGATGAGTAGTTGGATCTTGTTGAATTAAGAAACAAGACTGAATCAATGATCTATCAGTGTATTGGATTGAATTAAGGTACCATTATGGATTTTCCAATGTAATATAATAATTGAGGTGACCTACCTAATAGTTTATCCATGTCAGAAGCTAATAATAAATCTAATGACATGGGGATGTAGTCCTCAGAGGGTGATCCTTAGATTGACTCAATATATCTTCAGGGATACCAATACATTAGTTATGGTCAATACAATAATATGAAATTTGTAATAAGGATTTATATCCCTATACAACTAAAAATTAAGCATAGGTAGTGAGGTAAAATTAATATAGAGGTGGTCATGAAATCTAGATCTGGGACGTATAAGTCTATAATCCCATTAAAGATTGTAGGAATCAAAGGAACATCATCATAGGGGACTTATGGATCTAGAAAAAATTAATGAAATGAGAATTCCAATATGGAGAATCAATCTACTAGATGTAATTTGGGTGATCACCCAACTCCAACATGGAAGGTAGATAACCAACATATTGTCCAAGTGGAGGCGAACTCAAAGGATAGAGGTAATGATTGGTAGCCTCTTACAGGTGATCCATCCATGGATGAATCCCTAAAATGTATAAATTCTAAGGGTATTGAGGATCAAGGTATGGATTTTATATTGAAAATTTCATTGAATCTATAGGGATATTTGATGGTTAACCTAGAGACGATTTATGAGAATCTCATGAAGAATGTTGCAAATGGTAGAAGTGATACAGATGGCACTATAGGTGAGGATGCTAAAAACAAGGGTGATTCTACCTTGATCTAGGTCGAATATAAGGTTAGGGAGAACTCAGTTGGTCTTCTTGACATTTTAAATAGATAAAATAGATTAGAGGTTCTCCTTATAGAATTCAGCCATGTTCAGGGAATGTTCATATTTGACAGACAATCCCCAAGCCCAGTGTTTTTCATTGTAAAGTGTTGTTTTGATCTAAAGACCATATCAGAGGGTTTAAGTCTGACTGGTAAACAATATCCTCACCCTCTTGAGGATCCAATCCCACTGGATGACAAATTTAACCATAATTATAATTATTATAAGAAATGTAAAATCGAAAAACATAATGGAGGTTCTATCATTTGAGACACAGGGGTGGTGGATGATCTTTGTCCACCAGATGAACTCTATTCTATTATTTCCATAGTAGTTGTATGCTCTGATTTGTTGTATTGGTTTTTATTTTTCATCCAAATTCATCTTTATTTTTTGTTTGGGAATGATGTATTTTTAATAAATATTGGGATCATGTGTTATTACCCATGGTTTTTCTAATTTTGTGTATTTGATGTTTTATAATTGTTTTATAAGTAATTATATTTATAAATACATATATACTTTTATTTTAACATATTATTTATTATAAAAATATATATTTATTTATAATTTTATATATTTATATTTATTTACAATTATATTTATGAACACATAGCTACAATGATTTTAATATATTTATAATTATATAAATATTTTTTTATAAATATATACATTTATATTTATTTATAATAATATTGTATTAATTTTTTTTAAAAAATATGAATTATTTTATTAAAATTATGCCTTTATCAGTGCTTGAATTTTAACACTAAAAAATATAAGAATTATCAATGTTTATTATTTTAGAACTAATAAAACCTATTATAATATTTTAAATAGAACCATAATAGTGTTCTCGATCCTCACGTAGTTCTTTCTATCATGGAACCAATGATTTATCATTCCCCCCCCCATAAAACATAACAGAGTAATAGAAATTTTCAAAACCCAGGGGTATGTGACTTTTGATCTATCTCTCCCACTAAAAATGGTTATTTGTTTCTTTTTTTTTCACATATTCATTGAATGACACATGTGGGGGATCATTTTTGTCCTCAAACTATCTCACTGATTCTCCACCCAATCTCCCTCACATTGATCCATTGTTTTTTCACCCTCTCCCTCACCTTAAAATTAATTTCACCCATTCATCAAAATTTATCACTGTAATAGCACAGATCTCTTAGTTGTGCACTAAATAAACACTACATGTTTTTTATATATGGTGGTGACTAAAAATGATAAGTAGGGATAACTTTTTTGTTTCATGGATGGTAATATACATCATGTTTCAAGTATATTTTATTCTCTAATTTATTAAAATAAAATAATTCTTCCCATTTGATTCCATCACCAGTACAAAGAACCTAATTTTTTTTAATATCTTCTAATTTCTTTATATTTTTTATAGGAATTATGAAATGGGATTAATTTAGTTTTTATAATTTCTCAAAATATTTTTACTTATAGCTCTAGGTAAAAAATATTTCATGATTATTTTGATACGTAAATAAATACTATATATTTATATGATTAATTTTACATTTATATTTATTCATAGTATTTTTATCTTATTAAGGAATTTGTAAGTTTTAATATTTTTAAATATGGTTTAGTAATTTTAACATTCTTATTATATAAATATATATTTCGGGATACCAAATTGTAATATATTTTACACATGTGATCTGAAAATGGAACTTGGGTTATACTAGGTCATATGTAGCATGAACTATCACATATGAAATAATATGACATTATGATATAATCAAAACATCAGTGGTGTCAATTTCTCACATTTCATTTGAAGTTTATATTACCTCACAACCCACCACATCTTACATTACCACCAATAGAGCATGAATATATTGTCACAAGATATGACTTTTATACAATTCCATCATAGCTAAAATAATCCACCCCATGGTGATTAAATAAAAAATTATATTTTAGTGCTGATAGTGGACCCCTTCATCAGTGTTTTTATAGAACTGATAAAAGTGGTCTAGTTTTTAAGGAGTATAGATCAACAATTCTTTTTAAGCGTAGATAAAGGATTTTCCAAGAGCTTTTAAATTCCAAATCTATAGTACTGACCAAACAATTTCCACTCATTCAACATTCTGGACCATTGGTCATTTTTCCTGGAAAATAGGAATGATATATATATATATAAAGAATTCAATTTAATGAAATATAAATATTATTATTGATAAAACTTTGTCAAATGATCCTATTTTACATGATGATGTTAGTGATGCCTCAATGTGTTGTTATACGATTCAGGTGACCATGCTTTTTTATCAGTTTCTTGAATTTAATTTCATATAATAGAACATACAGAACATTATTCAGAAGTTCCATCCCATGAAATATTACTAGGGGAAATGCTGGTATGGAATTCCAAATGAAACTGTCATGATTAAATAATCTACGTGTTGGATTCATGATTTGATGTATAGAATTCAATTAATAATTAAAAATAATTGGAAACCATGGATACAAGATGAATGCCTTTCATGAAAATAAAATAATAGAGAGATATATCTTTATTTGACCCACTGTGGAACTACATGCCCGGTGAGAACGACACCACAACACCTTATTACTAAGGAAAAAGTAATTAACCAAATTACAAGACTATAAAAATAGAAATGTGGAAATAAAATAAGGTTCTACATGGATGAAACTCATTTTAAAACAATGCATGGAAGGATACACCTCTACATATGGAAGTAAAAAACGATAATAAAAAATACAGAATAAACTCCATACGATTCCAGATTCAATTACCGTAAACTGGTAGAATCTCTAATAGTAAATGTGTTTTCAGTGTCCTCATTATTCTGAGGGAATACCACAATTAATTTTGAAGATCACCCCCACTCTACACATAAACCGTAGACTATTTTTTTCCAATAATAAAGACAATCAACTGAGTGGACTTCAAAATCCTTAGACAGAATCATGTTCATTAACTCATTATTTTCCTATTTAATAATATATAGATAACCTAAAACATGATAAAATTTTAATTATTTTTTATTGAAAATACTTATGGTTAAATTATTATACTTATCATGGCCAGAACGAGTAAATATTGAATTTGGGACATAGGGAATATGGATTTTCCAAAGGTAAGAGGTGGTTTTACTGTTAAAACAAATTTCGAAATCGTTACATGACTTTACCCTTACATGATCTTACATTTAATCGGGCTAGAACATACCCTTATGTTAGATGGAGTTCCCTTAATAGATTTGTTTCAACTATACATTAAATAGTTATAATCCTAACGTAAAGTAGTGATACACTTACATAAAATTACGGAAAACCATTATGTAGACCGAGATGACCCTTTCAAATATAACGATGTCCATTATGTGGCCTAAGACGACCCATAAATAGACCTGGATGATCCTTACATAGATATGGATGACTCTATCATATCTTGGTATTCTCATTACATGAGCATACATACTATTAAATAGGTTATAATTTCCCTTATCCAAGTTGGACTATGGCCTTATTTAATTCAAGAGTATTCTTACGCATTAAAAAAATAAACCATTATGTAATAGGAGTACCCTTTATTCATGTGTGGTATTTCCCTTAAGTTGTTAATGTATTAAGCTTATAAATTTATGAGTTCCCTTAATCATTTAAGATGGTTACCTCTATACAATGGGTGTACCCTTGAGTGAGCCATGGTTTATGCCTACGAAGATGGTAGTACCCATACACACTATTCTATCATTCTTTATTTTAGTAGGATGTTACCATTATATAGTATATAACTTATATGGGAATCTTATAATGGGTAAAGAAAACCTTAAAATCCAAAATTAATAGAAGAGAAAAATATTTTAAAAATAATTCAAACCATATTTGTCAATAAAATGAAATCTAGTTGCAAAAAAAAATATAAGATACAAGAAGTTTCTAAAATATCTCCACGTTTTCAATAATTTTTCTATACATGATGGTTATCATACAACAAAGTTTATTTAAATGAGATCACATTCATATGTCTTAAAAAATGCCTAAAAATTTCCTATTTAATTTCCTTATAAACAATTAGAATTTTTATATGAATTAGGTGTAATATTGGAAAATATTTTTCCATTATTAGTGAAATCCATAAAAAATCAAATCTTATATCAATTTGTTTTGATATTCCATTAAAAACATGTTTTATAGAATCATATAATGATTCATGAATATCAAAAAAAATACATTTATGTTACTCTATGAAAAATAATGTTCCTTAAATAATCCTTTAAGATGAATAACTTCTTTCATTTCTTCAGTTAATGAAATGTATTCAATTTTAGTGGTGGAAATTGGAACAATAGATTTCATATTGCATTTACAGGAAACAACAACACCAAAATCCATCAATAAATAAATATTAGTATATATTATGTTGTTTATATTTGTAGAATAGTTCAAATTTATGAATAAATCAAAATCATGACTACAAGAAACATTTTTTTGAAAACAAATACTCAAATCAAGAGACATAGGAACATACTTAATTTACCACATTAAAAAAATTCTAGTGGGGATTTCCAAGACATCCCATAAACATACCCCAGGAACAAAAAAACAAATAATATATTTGAATGAGATTATATCCATGACAAACTTGAGGATTTATGCTAGGTTTTCATAATGAATTTTACTCATAAAATAAATATCAGAATCACTACTAAATGATCGAGAAAATATATTGTGAAGTGATGACATAGACTTACAAATACTAGTTTAATGTTATCTAACAAATAAAATTTTATAAAAATATTGAAATAAGATACCCGGACAAATAAAACACCTTAGAATTTCTATATTATTGATTTCTATAACTATAATTTACATATCGTTCAATAAATATTACATTTCAATGTAATTATACAATTGGTTTTTAATTTCATTTATCACCTTGGTTCTTTTACGAATTACAATCAAATAATCAACATATTGGAGTACATGAGAAAAAATTCTTGAATGATTTAATGAAAAAAAATTATCATATTTACTTCTATTAAAATAATTTTATTCATAAAATATTAAATTCCATTTACCCAATCTTATGGTTGAAAATGTCCATATAAGGATTTCCATAAAAGGAACTCTTAATTACATTTATATTCATTTCAAAACCAATCATTTGGAATAATTTTAATATTTTTATTCAACTCAGCATGAAAAAAATCCATTTTTTATAGTCAATTTCTAAACATCAATATCATTTGACATCAAAATAGTAGGTATTAGTAGTGGATCTAGAATCTAGCACCAAAAAACATTAATTATTATTTAAAATATAGAGAAAATTTGGCATAATATTCAATATATTTTTTATATATTTTGATTTTACAATGTTTAGTTAAAAAACAATTCTAAATATTTTTTAAAATACCCTAATCAACTGTCCTCCTACCTCTCGACCACTAGATCCTTGCAACCTCATCCCCCTAGTCCCATCATCAACGACCATGGCAGCACCCACCCCATCCCCTGGTGCCATTATCCCTATGTCAGTGACCCCTCTTCTCCTACCCCTCCCCAAACAACACATACCCCCTAGAGAAAACTTCTTATCACCTCCCCCTCCCCAGATGGTCTTTCTCCACCCAATAATGACCCCTTCTCCCCATCCACCACCCGCCCCGATGACCCATCTCCTCTAGTAGTGACCACAACATGGCCCCTCTTCACATTTTATCAACACCTCCAACCCCCCGAAGGTTGAAGTATCCTTAGAATATTTTACCCCAAGACCCCATCTACCTCCTCCCTCTATCTACGCCTAATTTCTCATACCCTTGTCTATCTGTGAGTAATTTTATCTCACCATGTCACGTTGACATCTATTTTGTCATTTTCCCTTTCCCTAAAACTGTGACCTTCATCGATGACATCATACACAACTATTATGAGTGGTAGTAATTTTTCATTTGTTTTGATTATTTTTTCTTGTTGGATTTAATTATTGTAAAGTTGAATATATTTTTTGTCAAATAATGACCCTACCCTAGTCTATAATGATGTTGGGTTAGGTTAAAAATTGGTTGTACATGGTTGATTAAACATTTATATCATTAATGTTTAATGTATGGGGACTATAGTGGACATAAAACACCAATTCATGAAATTTATAATAATTTAACTCGAAACACACCTTAATAAGACATGGTTATGGAAGAATTTATATATTAGGAAATTTAAAATTGATCAATGGATTGTAGAAAAAAATTGCATGCCCTCATTGTAAATTCATGATCTTGTTGTAATGAAAAAAAGTATATGAGATCATGATATTTAAATATTGTCCCTCTTGATTATTATGTTTAATTTGGATTGGCGAATCGAATGTTATGGAATGTAAAAATAAAAATTATCCTATCAAGAAAATGCAATGTGACACAATAGATGAGAAAAAAGTTCAAAACATGATGAATGAAGCCTTTGGCATTATATGATACAATTAACATGATATTAATAAATCAATAGAACCTCTAGGTAATGTTGATTATGTATATTTTTCCATGAACTTAATTGACCAAAAAAATTCATTTTATGAATTAGTTGAAGCTAGAAACCCTTAACTGTATGGAAGGTGTTCTTTGTATTCATTATTTTCATTTTTACCTATGTTTTCTCATATCAAGTGTCATTGTAGATTTACTAAAAAGGGTTTTTTAATGATTTTTTATTTTCCATATAAGGAATTTAGTCAATAATTGATCCCTTTTTCATTTTCTGAGATGAATAAAATCATTAAAAAACATGGACATGATTTTATAAAGATACATGAATACCCTAATGATTTCATTAATTCATTGGGAGATTAGTTTGATAATGAGAAATTAATAATTTTTTAAACATGTATATATAATCTAATGAGAACAAACGAGAGTAAAAAATAAAATAAGAACTACGAAGAAGATGAATAAGAAGATATCTTCTCCAAAGGTATTGGGAATGTTTTCCCTGAAACAAAACATTAAACGATTATTCATGTTGTCTATGACTGCATACGACATGACGTATCATGATTAGGATAGTAAAAATGATCTCTTCATGAAAAATCCAAAATACTCAACATCCTAATTTTTATTTTGATTCAATATATATATATATATATATATATATTTGGATAATTGGAAAGTTCTTTTCAGATATTTTTCTATTGGTTTTAAAAATTTTGGTACAATAATTAATAATTATAGAATATGCACAATTGTTTTAATCCACTCTAATATACCTCAATAAATATTTATGAAAAATAATTCATTAATTTTCCCAATTAATATCCATTAAATGTAAATTCATGTAAGTGACATTGATGTTTACCTTTGACCACTAATTAAATAATTCCATGAATTTTAGGATAATTGTGTCGAAACATATGATTCTTCAATTAGAAAACTATTTCATATTTATACAACATAATGTAGAAAGTTAGTGACTTTCACAGAAAAGGAATCTTATTCGGTTGGAACACTCATGCCTATATGGATTATCTAGTTTGTAATTTTGATATTGAAACTCAAAGATTACACAAAATAGAAAACATCATTGTATGATTCATTTTAATTTTCTTAATGATTATCATAAGTCCATGTTTAATATGACACAATTTAATAGAGATTTTGAATTGAGGAAGTCATTGAAGGTATTGTTTAGTTTAGAAATGTTGGGAATACTAATGAATGTCACTATAGAATTTAGAAAATGTGATAGTTTAATGAAGGGATTAAAAGGGTATGAGGTACAATATCTGAAGTATCTATATGATTAAATTTGAAAAAAGTGACTATATTTTTAAAGAAAATTTATTTTTAGTTTAATTTGATACATAATATTCTTGAAATAATGAAAATGGACAAGAAATTATTTGAAAATGTAATTTTTATGTTTCTTAGTGAAAATGTTATAACAAAGGGTAACCTTAATGCTTGTAAGTATTTGGAATTAACTAATATATTTCATGGTTTGTGAGAAAATGATAATATAAAGTATCCTTTGGATATTTTTAAAATTAAAAATCCAAAAAAATATTTCTTCTTTCAAACATTAATCAATGTAAAAGTAAAATATCGATATTAGAGTAACATTTCAAGGTGAGATGACTTAAAATATTGGAAGATACATGGATTTAAAAGTCATGACACCCATATTCTTATAGAGAAATTATTTCCAATGGAATTGAATAATACATTACATAAAAACGTGAATATATCTCTAATTGGGTTGTGTGCCTTATTCATATAATTTTTTTGGAAAGACAATAAATACAAGTATGTTTAAAAAAATTTAGAAATAATTTCTTTGACACTTTTCCATTTAGAGATATATTTCCACCTTTATTTTTCATAGTAATAATACATTTGACTATTAATTAGGTTGAATAAGCTAAATATTTTGGACTAGTAAACTAATTATTGGTTAATAAAATTGAAATCTGTGAATATATTATATTTATTTTAATTTATTAATTCAATATTATGTTATAATTATGTAAAAAACATAATATGTTTCATCATTTTTTATTATGTAAATTGGTCATTTGAAAATATATGTGAGGAATAAAGCTCTACTATAAGACTCTATTATTTTTGTTTACAGATATGAAGAGTGGTTGAAATTATGTTCAAGGTATTTGGATGATATTGGGGAATGATTAAATAATTATGGATTTAATAATTATTACACTACTAATTCTAGTTATAAAAACGAGTCATTTCTATTTCCAATTATTGGACGACTAGTTAGAAAGGGTTAAATTTTTAAACTATATGAATTAGAAGAACTACAAGAACATATATATTTTTCCTCAAAAATCTAATTATTTTAGATCCATTAAATGTTTAATGGATATTGTAAATAAAGTGACAAGTATGGTTTTGAGATTGAAATGAGGAGGAATTAATAAAAGTTGTTAATAAAGAGATTGTTGAATAGTTCAATTATTTTGTATTTATATAATCATATTAATATTGTTGGTATGTAGTTATTTTTTCAATTTAAAAATTTAATATCTTATATCTTCTTGTTTATATAATAAATGTTTCAAGTCAATATAAAATATCAAAGGATTTGAGGTTTTTGTCTTGATTTTGTCTAAGGTGGGATAAGAGATTTGATTCCTACAACATTCATGGATTATTGTTTTGTAAAATTAATCACGAAGTATGATTGAAAACTAAAAATTGTGGTGTATATACACTTAAAAAGGTGGTATAATATAGAAATATAATTTATATAATCAAATTTAACTATAATGGTCTATTATTAGTTGTCTTATTCTAAATCATTTTGATTTGTATTAAAAGGGGTATAATGAAATATGTGTCACATTTTAATAATGTAATCTTCTCTCAATTCATCCAAACCAAAGAGCATGAATATAATGACCCATTTACAATGTATTTACAACCGAATATTCTTTATTATGTGGATGATGAAATGCATGATGGTTGGAGTGTTATTATACACTTAAAAAAGAGATACTTATATGATATGGTCTGTGAAGGTAAATTGATACTTTGTGATAGTCAACCTCATCAACAACAAAAGGTAAATAGTTTTTCCTATAAATATAATAAAAATGGTTTATTATGTGGAAGAAGAAATGCATGAAGGTTGGAGTATTGTGTACACTTAAAATAAATATAATTGTATGATATGGAATATGAATGTAAATTGGTACGTTGTGATAGTGGACCTCATCAACCAAAAAAAAGTAAAAAGTTTAATCAGAATAATATTCAAATAATAGAACATTTAAGAGAGAGTGAAAAAGAGGTATTAATAACAATAGTGGTTGATAATAATGAAGACAATGAGGTTTAATATAATTGAATTTATAATTTTTTAATTAAACTATATTACAATATATCATTTATATATATATTTTACATATATATATATATATATTATTCTACATTTCCAATTTTTGTCTTAATATATTAATTATTCTTTTTGATAAACATTGATTACATTATGAACCATGGGAATTGCATGAATTCCTATTACAAAAAAATGAAAATCCATTCCAAACAACATCTCAGAGAACAACACGACTATTATAAGCTTTAGTGGATCCAAGTGATTCCACTTTATTAGGGACTTCTAGAAAATTTTCAGGTTTCCAAGAAGTTGTTGGTATCCCACCGTCTAATGGTCATCTGATGAAGAATCAATGGGCCACCCCTTCAATAAGGGGATATTATAGAGTTACCCTTATTGGTATGTATATCATTGTACAAGAAATCATATATGTTATTAATTGATTAATTAAATTATCAATAATATTTAGATAATTACATAACAAATATTAATATAAAAACAACATATTAAAGGGGCATGAATGACTATATGATTATATTTCCATTTAATTTGTTTAGTGTGCCTAATGGTGGTGTGGTTAGAATCTACGGAAAAATTCCTGTGGTTTTTTCTTGATAGAAAAGTAGTTTTACATTAAAATTATATATTATTGTCACATTCACCCAACATGGAAAAATGTGGTTTTTGTTAACCTTGTAAAGGTAATATTAATTTAATATTCATTGATAACTAATTTAAAAGGTATGATTATATTTATTAATAATCATATAATGTGTTATTTTATTTTTTCTATATATCATTTCATTTTGTTGTCTACGACTTTCATTCACACGCATTGACACTAAAAATTTTTAGAAAGAAATTGGATGATTTTTAATAGAGATTATGGCATGAGTTTAATGACACATCATCGAGAACTCATCAAATTTATGAGAAAATACATGATGGCATGTCTCCTGAGAAGTGGAAGATGTTTATAGATACTAACAGAGATTAATATCATAAGGTAATTTAATATTTTATAGTATCATAATATCAATATCACAATTAAAATATAATTTTTATTAACATTTATATTTTTCAAGGATTATATAAATATACTGTGAATCCTAAAAAACAATTCATTCCTCATATAGTTGGGTCATAGTGTTTCCCTAGAAAAAAGAACAATCATTTTTGTACTTTATCTATTATTATTAATATTATTTTAAAATAAATTATATTTTTTAACAGTTAATGAATTAAGAAACATGATTAGTTAGACAAAGATATGGCTTATTATTCATAGGAAACATGGTGGTAGTTTTTTGAATGAACCTACCAGATATGTTTGAGTGATTACTTTTCGTTAATATTTAATGTTATTTCATTACTTTAAATTCATATTAATGAAAATTAAATTACAAAAACTAACAATATATAGTACGAATTATATGTGGAAAACTACATGGACCAAATAGTTCTGATCAGTATTTGATCCATGTAGTCATCCCCATTTAATTGGTTTTAAGGCCTATTTACTATTGTAATATATTTTTCACTATTATGTTTTAACAGTAATGAAATAGAATTAAATAGTAATGAAAAATTTATTAAATAGATAATATAATGAAATTTAGATAACTTAAAATATAATTTTTAATATTGTTTTAATAAAATTTTTAAAATTAGAAATCCTATGATGTGAACCCTTAGAAATCAAATTTTTGTTCCAATATTGATGTAGTTGAAATAAATTTGGGGAAGGGGAAACCTAGGTGGGAATAGGGGATAGGTTCTGTACCAACTCCATCAGTTCTCCTTAGCAGGGTCTAATCACAATTTACTACTACAACTAATTTTGGGTTGGACTAGTGTAATTGATTGTGAAGCACATGGATAAATTTCATGGGTGAAAAAAATTCCATGAAAATAAATCTTATATAAAAACATAGGATCAATGGATGTCAAAAATTTAAGTGGATTTAGTTTATATGTTATAGGGGATGATAAATACGAACCTCAAGGAAATTTCTAGACTTATATCTCTTTCAGAAAAGATGCATTCTAAACTAAATCAGTCACTCAATAAATAGTTTTAATAGAGATAAAATATTTGAAAAAACACGTTAAAGGGTCCAAGCTATGAAAATTACCACATATTATTATCATCCAACTCACATCATGTGTCATATTGATGTGTGCTCGATTCCTACATGATAAAAATGAATTATGGTTATTTTTAATGAATTTTTAAAATGATATTATATCCTATTTTAGTATTGTATGTATAAAATATGTTTTAAACAAAAATGAAACTTTTATATTTAATACATTAGCATTGAGTCATACCTCTTACATCAGGTTTCATATTTATGTATGTTCAATGAATATATATCTGAAATGAAATATGGATTGTTTATCTAGTGTATGAAAACAATATGAGATCGTTTCGTCAGTTTTTGTAATGTGGTAGGTGTTTTAATATAAAATGACACTTTTATATAAAAAGCACGCACTTCGAGTCACACCACCAACTTCGTGTTTCTGTTGTATGTGTGGTAAATTCACACACATAAAAAAACTAAATATTGATTTCTTTATGACATTTAAAAATAGTATTAATCATTTTATTTGTTTTGAAAAATGTGTTTAGGGAATTAAACTAAAATGACACTTTTATATTGAAAACACAAACTTCGAGCCATACCACCCACACAGTGGTTCATATCGAAATGAATTTGATTCCAAAACATAAATAATAAATTATGGATAATTTTCCTAAATTTTGAAAATAATCCAATATATTTTTATCTATTTTGGATATGTGATAGGTGTTTTAAATTGAAATTCCCCATTTATATTGAATGTAGAAACTCCATGACGTACCACAAAAATTGGGTGTCTAATTAACATATGGTTTATTCATATATATAATAAATTAATTATGAATATTTTCTCAAAATTTTGCAAATATGATAGTTTTTTCCCTATTTTGAAAATGTGAAAGACGTTTAAAACAAAAATTACACATTTTTAATAAAATAATGCATTTCAAATTATACTGACCACATCTCATGTTGTATTTATGTGCAATTGATTCCAATACATTAAAATTTAATTATGGATAATTTCCTAAAATTGTGAAAATAATATGAGGTCATCTTTTTAGTTTTGGAAATGGGATAGACATTTTAAATTGAAATTAATCTTTTATATTGAAATCACACACGTTGATTCATACCACACACTTCATGTTTGCAATTGATTTTATATAAAATTAAAAATACTATATATTTATTTTTTAAATTTACGAACTAACACCATGTTAATTATAGTTATAGTCTACCATGGGTGCACGTAAATGCATTTTTAGTGTTTTAAAACACTGAAATGAGGCTGTAATGGTCAAAACCATAGAATACAACCTCATATTGGCAGAAAATCTTGGAAAAAATATTATTAATAATTTTTAACATGTACTAGAAGAATAAAAATACTTCCAATGTGTGGGGTTCTCCGAATTAATCAATAATAAATCTTAAAAGATATTTATGTCTTTAAAAATGTGAATTGGGGGTGAAACAAAAGAAAAAAACAACAAATGGCCATGAAATCATAATAAAATTACTTTAGATTGATTTTTTAATGTAGGAACTAAAACTTTATCAATCTAATTTATAGTTTTCCTAAAATTTTTGTAAACATGTTTTAAATTTATTAAAACACTGAAACATGCATGTAATGGTGAAAACCATAAAATATAATATCATAATAGTGTTAAAGCATAGAAACATGTAGTTGAATAATTTATGATTTTTATGAGAATAAAACAAATCTATACAATGCAAAGTGTTCATGAAATGACTCAATAAAAAGTTTTAAAAGATATCAAAGTCTTTAAAAATTTTAATGAGAGGGTCAAAACTAAGAAAACCACATCGTATGGTCATAAAATCCTAGGAAAATGACCATAGGATGTTTTTTGATACGTAATAATAGACACCATGTCAATAAGAGTAATGGTTTTCCAAATTTAACTATGAATGCGTTTTTAGTGTTTTAAAATATCAAAACGTGTGTGTGTTAGTCAAAAAATAACTGAAAACCACAAATTGATGAGAAATCAGGGTAAAATTATTTTCTAATAACTTTTGGCATGTATGAGTAGAAAATATGTACAAGCAATGAGAATTATTTTTGGAATGACTCATTAGGCAGTTTTAAAATATTTGATGTTCTTAAAAAACAAGATTCATGGGATCAAAACTAGTAAAATTTCTTCAAATGGTTATATAATCAATGGAAAAAAATTTATATTTTTATTTGAAAATTAGGAACCAAAACCACATCAATTTGAGTTATTTTTTTCTTGGATACTCATATATAGGTTTTTAGTGGTTCCAAACACATAAACATTAATGTAATGGTCAAAATTATAACAGAAAACCTCACATTGATGAGAACTAATGTGGAAATATGATTGAATTATTTTTGAAATGTAATATCAAAAAACAAATCCATTCTATATGAGGTGTGTTTAGAATAAATCAATATGTAGTTTTAAAAGACATCAAAGTCTTTAAAAACATTTATTAAGGATTAAAACCAATAAGACATTATCACGTCACTATGAAATTATAGGAAATTTACTAATGATTAATTTATGAAATTTATTAATTTATTCCACATCAATACGAGTTATATTTTTCTTTTCATGCTCATAAAGTAGTTTTTAGAGTTTTAAATTACTATAATATTAATGAAATGTTAAAAATGATAGTAATAATCCTCACATTTTCAGTAAATAATGGAATTAGAAGAAATTGAATTATTTTTTATGTGTATGATTAGAAAACATGTTAATCTAAAATACTGTTTTCAAACATTGTCTCAATAAATAGTTTTAAAAAATATCATTGTCTTTAAATATGTATAAATTGGGGTCAAAACCCCGAAATCAACTTTGGATGGACATGAAATCATATAAATATGAATGTATATTGAATTTTGAAATACAGGAACAAATTCCATGTCAATTAGTGTTATTGTTTTCTTAGGATGTCAATAACCCCCTTATTTAGTGTTTTAAAGAACTAAAATGTGTCTATAATGATAAAATCCTAAAAAACCTTATATTAATGTGAAATCAATAGGAAATCATCATTGAATTATATATTTAATATAATAAATTCATCCATATCAATGTATTTATAATTTTTTTGTTTAGTTTAAAGCTCACTACTTTTCGGTTAAAGAATTAATTAAAATCCTATATTCTTATCCTTTTTGTGTTATAAGTGTTGAATTATATCATAAATAGGCAATTTTATGTTTTCATCATTATATTAATTTTATAGTGTTATTTTTTTGTCATATTTTATTATATTTTCATTCTAAATTAAAAAATGTTATATATGAAATTATGAATATATTATGTGTATATTTTCTTTCGTATTTATTATTTTAAATATTATTGTTTGTATTGTAGGTGACATATGTTAGTTTTATGTAGGAGGTTGACCATTGTTATAAAATACACTCTTTATAAGGTAGTCATTGTGGAACATAATTTTTTTGTTACATTTTTAAAAATTATTAATAATTAAACTATAATTGTTATTTATTTTGTTCATTACAAATTTATTTCATTTTTTTCAATTCCAATTGACAATATAATGTGGTATATTTCATGTATGATGACACTAGATATGGAGTTATTTGGACGTAGTAGAGGTAGTGGGATAGACGTATTGGTC
This sequence comes from Viscum album, assembly GCA_963277665.1. Classification (NCBI taxonomy): domain Eukaryota; kingdom Viridiplantae; phylum Streptophyta; class Magnoliopsida; order Santalales; family Viscaceae; genus Viscum; species Viscum album. Next base: position 637,631,065 of record OY728134.1, read on the forward strand.
ATGGGTTAATGGTGAACGTTGTACATATTTTATCTATATATGTATGATTATTGAGCTTATTGTAGGATGATTATTATGTATGTATGAATGTGGATGTATGACTATGGATGTGGATATTTATCAATGGATAATAATATATGATGAGTTTTTTTTGTATTTCTATTTTAGTTTATTGAATTATAGAATTTTTTATATTCATATATATTTTTTATTAAATATATTTTTTTAAAGTATTTAGTTAATGAATTAAGTGGTGGGTTCTAACATCATCTAATCACAACCACCAATTACTATTTTAGCAGAGGTTATCTAGGTTTCTGTTATTTTTTCATCCATAAAAAGAAACTACCACTAAATATTTAGTGGTGGTCTTGTGAATTTCTCTAGGTTTTTCTTTTCAAAAAAACCACCGCTAAAAAAATAGAAAATCACCTATAAATAATGTGTACTTCCACTAAATGGTTTCTAATAATGAAATTTAGGTAATTTATGATTACCACCTCTAATAAAAGTTTCATTCATTTAATCCATTTCTAATAGTTATAAAAAATGATACTAAGACCAAATTTTTATAGCAATTCAAGTAGAAAAAGATGATTGAAATATGTTGTGGGGAATTATTGAAAACAAGTGAAAAAATCACATTGTAATTAATTCCTTAACATTTTAGGATGCCTTGTGCAATAGTTCTGTATTTTTATTGAATTGTCTTATCCATAGAATTTTATTATTTCTTCGTATATATCCTCTTCAAACTAATATGATTATACTTTTTAGGCTTGTTGACAATTATACAGGTCTGTTTTTTTAGAAGAGTTTCAACATCATCTTTTGATGTTGAAATCCACTAATCAAATTCATTAATTATAAGATAATTTTTAATGGTTATAGATTTATCACTGCCTTGATTGAAGCGCTTATTAATATAAAAAATAAGCAACATTATCCTCAGTAAAATGGGTTAGAGGCCTTGTAGTTCTTCTGGTCCTATAATGAGTTAATGGATAATATCTCAAGTGAAAATCTCTCTCAACCTATGACTTAGTATCAAAATCACCAGTAGAACCTTTTTTTATATCATCTATATGGGGATGATTAGTAGAGAATTCTTTAGGTTCAAGATTCATATCAATATCTCAACTATCCTAAAAAACTATAGCTGTAGTAGATTGTATAGGATCATAATACATATTTTAATAGTAGAGTGCTTATAGAAAGAAACATCTGTACTAACATTAAGCTATTGGAAACAATGCATATCAACCCAAAGAATATATCATTTCACACTATCTAGATATCATACAAAGACACATTTCTCATCCAATGGATTATGTATATCAATACTACTATGAGCATTGTTAGTGGAACAAGAAACATGAAAATGGGGCTAAGATAGGGGAAAACCATTTCACATATCTCAGAAGATATTAAATAAATGTAATATGAGGGTTTCTATAGATAAAATAGACTTTAGTAGAAGCAACTTATCCCAAGAAGGAATTGGGAATATAAAAATATGATATCATGCTTGTCACTCATTCTAAAATTGTCTTATTCATCCTCTCTACAAGCCCATTCAATTTTTTGGAATCCATAATAGTTTTGTTCCTATGAATACATATAACAATAAATAATTATGTGAAATAATATGATAAATACTTGAGACTATTTTCTACCACAACAGTTTGGAATTTATTTTCACATTCATATTTAGCAGTAGATAAAAATATTTTTAATGATTAATAAGATTTTTATTTGTGCTTGATAAAATAAATCCAAACCATTCATGAATATATATATATAAAGGTCACAATCTAGTCTGCCCCAAATATGTCAAGAAGTCATAAATGGACCCCACAAATCATAATATACTTATTTTAAATGGTTTTTAGATCTAAATATAGTCCTCTTAAAAATAACATGTTTGGATTTACCAAGAATATATTATTAAAAAAAATATGGTTTTATGAGATTATATAATTTAAAATCCCATGTTTTCTTAGTTCACTCATCCCTATTGAAAAAACATGGCTTAATAGACTATTCCATAACATTGTGTTATCTATCATGAAAGAAATTGTCATCACTAACTATTTCATATTAGTCTTTACATTTAGGAAATATAGAATATTTCTAAGGGTTCCTCTCATAACAGTGAGTGTCCATTTAGATATCCAAAGAATCCTTAAATCGTAGCTAAAATAATACCAATTCTAGTTTAATACACATATGTAAATTTGATTCATCTTCAAATTAGGGACCCACCTAACATCCTCTAATTATTTGGCTAATAAATCATTTACCACAAGAGAGACAATACCTCTACCCCATATTTGAAAACTTTTTTAATTTTATAGGATATCCTCATCACTCTCATTCTCTCTTACCAAACAAGTCCATGTAGAAGCAATGATTCTGACTATTTATTAAAATGAATGAAAACATAAAAAGGAATATGGGTGTAGTTAAACAGAGGGAATTTCTTTTAGTCATCAAACAAAGAAGCTACTAATCATCAATGGATAGGTCATTTCCTTATTCAAAGTCATGATATGTTTCCCACTCAGATTTGGACTAACCATAATTGATGGTTTTATTGATTTTAAAATTATCATTCTTTTCCACAATAGAAGAATATAGGTTAGACACTGTGTTGGTATCCTAGAGAAATGCATTTATATCCATATATTTAAATAAGTATGAGAGATACCGTTATGGGACATATTTACATTCTTTCCATCATCATTATAAATGGTTCTTCACATCATAGAAATTATAGAGGTTTTAAATATTTTGATCTTTTGATGTCAATCAACATGTTGTTGATCATCATTTTGATTAAAGGAATCATCTTAAAGACTTGAAGGATTAGAGGCTACCATCTGAATACATTTATGCCCCATGGGAGGCTCAACAGCACATGAATCCACTAAAGTATTCCCATCTAAGATAGGACTAGTACTTTCCTATTATACCATCCTACTGTTATGCAATCCTGCATTAGGACTATAATTAATGTTAGGATTTGAAGTGTCAGTATCTACAATGGATCTAGGACAGGGCCACATCCTTGAGGAGGGGGACTAACCCTTCAGAACATCATTCAAAATCTTAGAAATATGATTCTTCCATGGTTCATGTCTTCTATCATTTACATTGTCATGTACTATGTGCCTCATAAATTTACTGCAACACGATGTCCCAAATTTCCCTTTGAGAGAGAAAAAATAGAAAACAACATTTTCATGACATGTGTCTTTAAGACGACCAATAGATTGATAGTCTGAGAAAATGTGAAGATGTATTCTACTTTGAGAGGTATGTCTTCATCTAATGATAAAAGCAATATGTTAATAATTAAGTACATAATTAAATAAAAATCCACCAGTTTTCTAGAAAAAAAACCCAAACATGTTTGTCTTAGTGGCTGTATCGATTTTAATAGGAATCCCCACAGATGACTCAATGTCAAATAATATCTTATGATGACATAGAATCCAGTTAAGACCAATAATTTTAATCCAAACCTGATCCCTCATATTATTTATGGAAAATGGGTTAAACTGAATATTCAATTATATAAACAAATTCATACATAGATTTAATGTAATTATTATGATCCCATAGGCTACATGCTTCATTTAATCTAATGGTAAAATGATATGGAAGAATCCTCCACCTAAGGGTATACATTATTATTTATATGAATTACAAACAGAGGTTAATTTTTGAACCAAATCCTCATGTATACAAATCATTCCTCTTGTGGGATGGACCATCCTTGAAAAAATGGAAAACATGAAAATTTTAATTCAATCAAAGATAATATCCTTATTTTCAACGACACTTGTAGTATCTACCTTCTTCACAATTTTATTGGGATTAGTGTCCACAAAATGCCAAAAATTACTTCTCCTTGTAACCCTTTCAACTTAAGCAAGAACAAAAAAATTTCATTATTATTCAAATTAATAGATTCATCAGAAGATAGACCCACCCCTACCACTGTTGATGTAGCGATAGTCTGATCGTATCCATTGGATGCAGTAACAAAGTAACCACTACAGGGAAACGATCATCAATTAGGGTTGTTCCACACCCCCATCTAATTGAGATCTAGTTAGCTCAACCACTAATCCTTTGTCACAAACTAAATCTATTAACAAAAATTTCACATATGAGGGTTTATTATAACCCTTTTCCTCCGCCTTAATCAATGTGATCCACTAAGATCCAAATAGGCCAAGGGAATATCAACAAAGATCAATTATCGGAGTTTGATGATATACCATCTATGTGCTATGATTTCCCCAAGTTATCCTAAAATGGAAAGATCTGATATTCTAATATTCAACAACCCTAAAATGAGATTTTAAGAAACTTGTGTCAGCCAAATAAGGATCACCATTATCACATTGATCGCCATTCTGAATAATGGATCCGAGAATGTAGGGTATCACCATTCCAATCAGAAATAACCAACAAGAATGTCAGAGATTCCATTTACCCACAGACACCAAAACTATATCCTCTCCAGCCTCCTTAATCTTAATCTCTCTTAGATTAGTTAAGATATAATGTTTGGGACGCATATGAAATAAAAAACCCAAATTTTAGCCTCATTCAACACACAATAGCATCAGAATAGTCATTACAAACATAAGGAGTATTAAAGTATGGTTCAAAATAACTCATAATATTCACCATTATTGGTGTGGTTGCTATAGATGGCAGTTTGGGTAAAATTACATATTATGTGACTAGGAGATTGTCAATGAAAAGAATTAATTTTTTACCATATTACATGATCAGTTCCTAGACATTCTCTTGCCTCTCCATTCATTTTCTTCTCAAGAAAGCCTCTAATATTAAGCCCCAAATATTCCTATTTAAAAAAATAATGATTCATTCTATGTATTATATTAGGGATTAAGGATGATTAAAATTTTTCATAGAATAATTAATCTCTACCAAATATAATTGAATATTTAATTGAATTATATGAATCATATAATGAGGTCAATAGTATGATATCCAAATCCCCATAATCTTAATTGAATTATATTTTAGAAAAATTCGGAAAATTATTATTAAAATCATTAACCTGAGCCCTGAATATTGTTCCGGGATGCAAAAAACATTATACGATTCCATGTTCTTTTGTTGTTGGCATATTGTGGTCTTTATCATTTATAAAGATCCATGTTAGGATCCAAAATCAGTAATAGTGAATTCATAAGCTTCCTCATGAAGTAGATAATCATTTAAATCTCGTTGCATTGAAAAAAGAACCATCCAAAGAACATCAACAAGGACATAATATTCAATAGTGATATATTTTCCATTTGTGGTTAGGGTTACAACAATCAATACTACAAAAACGGGTTTATCCAGTGCTAGGGCATTGACAATCGTAGATAAAAGAGATTTTAAAAACCAATTGTATGCATTATTAAAGGTGATACTAAATGTGGTCTTCAATAGTGCGTTTTTAGCAATATAAAATAGGGTCTATAACTGTTCTAAAAAATAATTGTGAATGTGATTTCAATGCCAATTCTTGTAAAAATGTGCTGAAAAAGGCCCCAATTTTTGAGTGCTACTAAAAAAGAACTAATAAATTTTATATTAAAAAAATCACTAAAAATTATATATTAATATATATATATATATATATTGATATAAATATAATATATATTTTTAAAATATCATCAAGATAAAGATATATAGGCATTTACACATAATATATAATATATTTAGTGGAAAAAATTACAAAAATTGTTAAAAAAATTATTAATTATTAATTTGAGAATTATTATCGAGTAATAGTCATTTAAAAAAATATGACAATAAAAAAATTTAAAAAAATAAATAAAAGATATAATATAAATTTAAAACCAAAATTAAAATGAAATTAGAAATAATTTTTTAACCAAGTGTCCTTTTGTACTCTACTACATGTCATATTGATGCTTGTGACGAGCTCTAGGCACTGGTGGATATGGGGAATGTAACTCCGCAAGATTTTGGTGAGATATATTTTTACAAATTGATATAATCTTTTTGATATTCTTCATTTCATACAACACTGAATATTGTTTTTCATTATATAACTATTCTTGGTTTTCATACACTACACATTGATTAGCTTTCACTACACACAACACAAACATAACAAGTGAAATATCATTTATTTCTAATTAATGAAATGAAATTATTTAAAATAGATATTAAATATAATAATATTAATATCAATAACAACATTTTAAATATTATTTATAACGGATTTATATAAATAAATTGTAATTATGAAAAAACATATTATTTTTTGTAAAATCTTTATATGATTGGAAATACTATTTTCTCAAAATAATTGTTCTTTATTTCCATTAGTGGTTAAATAAAAAATTAATTATAGAAACCTAAAAAATTATTATTTGATAAAAAAAAAATTAATTCAGAATGTCTAAATTTTCTTAGATCCAGTGTTTTTTAATTTTCTTTGAAACGTTGTTTCTAGGTGAATAGTAAAAAATAATGAATTTTAGTACAAATTTAGTTTTTTCGTCTAATTTATTTATATGGTTAAACTATATAATAAGTTTGTTTTAAAGTAAAAATATATCATTTATAAACATATTATTCTTATTTAGGTCATTGGAATAATTTTTTATATTGAATTTGGTTATAAAATATAAATGAACTTTTGAACATTCTAACTATAAAAACCTTTTTTCTTCGAACATCTGCAAGATTAAAATTAAACATAATTTTCATGAAAATGGGAATTGAATTTCATAAAAATTATATTAATAGTTTTATTAAGTATAATATTTATTGTCTAATAATATCAATATAATTTTTTACTAAAAATATTACTGATAGTTATTAAAATTAAATAGAGCAATTAAGGTATACTTATGCATAATAAGGTACTAAACCTTACACCTAAGGGCCAAAATGACCTCATAACGTGTAAAAAATAAATTTTATGGCCATATATTGGTCTTAAAACTTCAATTATCTTTTTTTGATAGGTTTTGATATATTTTGATATGTAAAAACGTGGGTACACCAAATCTATCTTCAAAAATTCCAATTGTGTCCCCTCCCTCCCCTATAAAAGGCCACCAACTATCCCCCTTCTTAATACCTCCAATACCACTTAATATCAAACAATATCTACCCAATTCAATTTTCAACATCCTCCCCTTACTATTTTAATCATCCCTTGGGAAATAAATCATACCATGGAATACATTCAATGCAAACGAAATGGAGTTAACCAAAGAAGTGGTAACCTGATATCTCAAGATCCATTACATTATTTTTATTCATTGTAACTCAATTATTATTATTTTATGAATAATTAATAGCCTTAGAATACTAAATTCAATGATTTGTTTTTATTATAATGTTTCTAAATAAACATACACATACTTCTATCTAATGGGTAACAAACATACCATTCTTCTGTACGGTGAACTATCGCCTCACGAAACAAAGTTGTTCATTTTTCTTTACCTCATATCATGGACGATAATTATGAGGAACAAGAAATTTTAAAATTATATATATATATATATCATGGTTTTGTTTTTATTTATTTATTATATAACACAAATTTTCATGCTTTCCATTTTGTGTAAATATAATAATATCGTTGGGGGATGTGTGGACTACACCCTCCTCCAAGAGATGTGATTCATTCACACACTACATGGAATGTAATAATAATGGGATTATTGAAAATATTTTAAATAAATTTCATACTAATTATAATTTAATAACAATATATAATTCATATATTTCATTTACAATCTTTAATTAAATATTACAATGAATAACTAAAACAACGTTCATTCGTGCGTACGACATTCAATATCCATGGACGGTGTATTCCATTTCATATTTATATATTATATCTAGTACTATAAATAAATATATAATTTAAATAAATTATATTTTAATCATTTTTTACATTATATAAATCATGATATAATAATGAGAACAAAAAAATTAACAAATTAAAACACATTTGTGAGAAAGAGAGGATATTACCAGAAGCGAAAGCTAAACATTGAATTATTAATAAGAGGGTAATATAAAGTTATAATTAAAAACTACATGGTGTTAATGATCATAATATTAATCTTTATATGACTTATAATAAATATATATTTATTATATATTAGTTTTGTGCAGGTACGATGATAGTCAATACATAAAGTAAGAATATTTCATCTCACTTTTTATTTTCATGGGATACATTCCTTATTCAACAATAATTTGTTTTTTTGGTATATAAAATTCTCATTAATTTATCATATTAATAATATAATTAAATTTAATGGTATTTACATATACATTTTATGATATTTCATTCATGTGGTTATGTTTTAGAAGTTACCAAACCAGTAAAGTTATTTTTGCCTCAATTTTCCTTCATTGAGACACGTACCATGTTATAGACCTATATTTTTATATGAAGTGTATAAAGTACAATTGAAAAGTTATATCATGAATATAATTAATTTAATTATTTTATATGCTCGGGTAATTTTATTATTTCAATTATATAGTGATTCATTGCTACCAATGTGGAAACAATTTATTGGAAAAATAACATCATTTATCGAGACTATATATGATTATTGTTTCCATGATGAAATATTATGATCTATATATAAATAAATATCTTGATATTATTTACCCTATGTTTATTCAAGTAATATCAAAGTATTGGTTCCATTTTTTCAATGTTTGGTAATTATGGTAATTAAGTAAATATATTTATGAAAATCAGACTTTATTTCACCTTTCGGTACGAAATATGTATTCTTTGAAAAAAAAATGTTTTCTAATTTTTTTCACAAATTTTCATACTATTTTCGAATTATATATAAATGAAAAAATACCCATATATTTCCTTTCCAAAAAAAATTAAAAATGAATATTCTTATCGATTTTTAATCAAAGAAATTTTGTAAATGTTTAATGCGAAAAAGGAATCTTCGGCATATATGGACATACCCACTGTCATTAATTTAATATCAATAATTATTCATTTATATTCTTATGAGGATATTTTTTAAAATTATTTTCTTAATATTATGTAAATTTAAGTTTTAGTGACTTTCAAAGAAAAAGACTTCAAAAAATTGATACTCTAAAAGAATTTTTTTAAATATCATGTGTTATGTTTTCTAAATTTTAATTTCTAATGGTTTTTAATGTTTCAAAATATTATTATAATATTTTTAAAATATTTTTTAGAGAAAATTTTTAAGAGTATTTTATATGTTCTTAGTGATATTTTATAGAAAAAATAATTTGAAAATGTTCTCATGTAATTTTTAATTTGTTTTCAATTAAAAAATGTATTCAAAATGTTTTATGATGTCAAAAAAAAATAAGAAAGGATATTTTATTAATAAAATTTGTTTAAATAATCTTTTTAAAATTTTTCCAATCTATGATGACGTCTGTTGGTGTTACCCATGTATTTCTGGGAAATGATCCCAAGGTTTCTTTTATATTCGACATTGAATGTTTTACATTTTATGACACATTTTTTATGAAATCTTTTCCTGTTTCATGAGTTCAATGCATATGGAAAATGTTTCTCTTTCAATGGATATATTTCTATGAAACCCACTAATTTACACATGTTATTATTTGATGGAAGGATTATGAAACCATTATCTTTTTCACAGGTTATGACATAATTATAAGTTTATGATACCCATTTCATGTAATTGGTTATGATATGATTGCTTATTATTCCTTGGCACATATATGTATGAATTCATAGTGAGAATGGTGAGACCTATGTATCCCTCCAATGCATCAGGTAATGATTTATATATCATAAGATACACATAAATGACATTTTCCCCAAAATGGTATTAGGAGTGAACCTTGAATACTAAGAGGGTCATGGGGGTGAAACATGAAAAAAAAATATAGTTATGGGAGTGAACCATGAATGCTAATATGGTATGGGGAGTGAAATCATACTACTAAGATGGAATTGTAAGTGATGACTTGAATACAATAAAAATCATTTTGAAATGCTTATGTGTCCCAACAATTAACTGTCTTTCCCCTATGTTATAACTTCATGGATTATATTTTTCTTTCCCTACGATTAATGTCAAATAAAATAACAGCATTTATGGTATTATTAATATTTATGATCATTGATATGTAGTGTAAGATATTTCATTTTCATGATCTTGTTTTCATATTCTTATTAACATGATTATGCTGATATATCTCACTTGTTTACCCTCACTGAGCATCTAAGATAACCTTTTTTATGTTTCTTTTCCCTTAGTTTATGAATATATGCATAATTTTTTTATGTTATTACAAAGCGTTCTTGTCATGAAAAATCTACTCGGAGATAATTTAACTCACTTATGCCTCATAGATTTTGATTCAATGATTCCATAGGTACTAAACTAATATGATCTTTTGCTGTCTATTTGTGTAATGTATTACATATTCTGCATAAGCAATGTAATGTTATTGTATTAAATGTTAGGGTCCCTATTGTTTGTATTAGAGTGATGTTTTAGTCTACCATTGGAAACTAGGATGAGAGATATATTTTTACATACCTAGGATTGTTTCTAAAGATATGTATATGGATATATCTGAGGATAATTATAAATATGAGTAAATTATTAGAAAATTATCCAGGAATTTATCATGATGAAATTGTGATTGGTTTCCTAGAAATAAAACCTTTTCGGAATACTAAAAGTGGATTTGGAAGTAGAACATATGTACCAAGGGTAAAAAACACTAATAAGGTGTGTCAAGCCTAAATCAACATAACCCGGTACATGACATTGAGCCTTGCTGCACAACTAGTTTGACACTCCTGGTGGATATGCATTGGGAATTTACAAACTATTTTAAAACCATCATCAATGATTTAAGTGGAATATGATTATTAATAACCTAGGATAAACCTATGTTGTCATATATTAAAGAAGTAGTAGCTATTATTTAGGCACCATATATGTTATTTTTCATGATTGTGTGCTTTTCAATTTTAATAAGTATTGATCACACTATTATATTATGTTTTATTCAATGGCGGGAAATAAAAGTAACTGGGTTAATATTGAATATGATGAAATTTTTTTTGATGAGTACTCAAATGGGATGATCACTAGTATAATGGAATATGTAATCATTCTTATTTAGCTTTCACGGAACATTATTAACAATTTATACCCTAACCAACTCTCAAACTCACCAAGGAAGAGATTGAATGAGTTCTCTAAGAGTTCAGATAATGGATACCTTGAATGAAAGATGATTTAGTCGCATTTGTTTTAATAATGTGGGACGAGTCACCCATGTAAAATTCATAAAGGAATATTAAGATGTTTTTAGAATGGAAAAGGACCCATAGAAAGTAACAATTAAAAAGAATACAGTTTTTGGTATGGAATGTATGATAATATTGGCCTCCCTAATAAAACATCCAAGCTTATATAATTTATGTGGGGAATGAATGGTCATTATGAAAATCGATTCCTGAAGTGGATATAACAAGAATCGAATTTGCAACATTTTATGAAAAAAGGTTATGTTGAGATGATGAAGAGACAATAAGTGGGTTGTTAAAGGAATGAGGAATTATGTAATAGTATAAGATCCACTTGTTAATAGATTATGGATGAATTAGAGTAAACAAAGTGTTTATTTATTTGGACTCAATAATTATCAGCTAGGAAATATATACAGATTTCTCACATTATATTTTTAAGCTATAGATTGAAATGAATATGTTGAATGGTTCTAATAGGCTTGGAATGTGATTTAATGGCAAGGTGATATTAGCAGGAAACACGTGATTAAGGGAATGATAACCATTATTATGTTTTGAATGTTAATATAAAGATGTTTGGATAAACGACATGTTGGGTATCAATAAGTAAATTGGACATTACCAATTTACTTGGATCTGATAAAGGTTTTTTTGAAAATGAATATTATATTATCATTTATGGAGTTTATATTATATTTACTATAAATTATCTTTATTATTATCAAACACATTTATGTTAAATGTCAGAAACCATATGGTTCACCACAAGAAGAGAATAACACAGACATTAAAGAGTAACATATGTCTAACAGAATTAATCTCCCTACATAATTTTTAGGATACAATGGTTACCGGAGTATCTTCATCATCTTTTAAATGGTAATTGAAATAATACACTAGATTTTCTCTCGTCATCTTGTACTTATAATTATTAATATTTCCAACATTGAATCTTATTATCAATATTAGATCAGGATTGATGATCCTTGTAGTCTTTTTATCAATGGTATTCACTCTTAAATGCCTTCCCATAATCCTGTCAGTAAAATCTATAGTATCATTAATCAATAAAAATTAGTCAAACATTTCTTCTTCTATGTCAAAAATATAATTAAATGATTTTTCAACCACCACACTAAACTCACATGGATGATTAGAAGAATCATCCTTGGGGGAAGGATCCCCAAAATAGACAACCTCATCCCAAATAGTAAATATAAGAACCTAAACATAAGGAGTTTTGTTCATCAACTTGAACTTGAACTTCTCAGAGGATCATGTTTCCATTGGTAATGCAATTTATGAGCATTCCTTTATCCCATTCTAATTTAACCTCCATCTCTTACTTGTCCTCGTTCTTGGAAGCCTACTTCCTTGTAGTCCATCACGAGTATCACATAAAAATGTCTTGAATACACATTAGTGGACTAATTCCCAAGGACCCCCTTCTCATCCCTAGAAGGCCTAACTCAGGTGTGTTCAAAATATTATGTTGGATCAACATTATATAATACTTTAAAAGGGTTACAAATCTCAATAACTACCACATCCCTTCTTGGTCTGGTCCTTATCAAGGCCTCAAATCCTAAATTAAACTCCAAAACTTTCAACTGGAAGGGTAACCCTACCTTCGTGCATTAGGAACCTCTGCCTGACCCTATACTGCTAATACAATTACCTGAACATACTACATCAACATATGATGTAATCATGAAATACATGAGCTTTACATCTACCATTTATTTTTACATCTTAATTTTGTGACCACTACTAGATGACACATCCCCACCTTGAGTACACTCAAGAGAGTTTAGTGAATACAAGACACCAGTAGTCTTCCCTGCATCAGAACTCACCTCACTCGAAGGATCTTGGATGAAATATTGTGGATATCCCATATCCTTTATCATTTGACTGAAGATGTCAGTCACCATTGGAATACCTTATCATGCTTCACACTGCAAAACCTTTGCAGAAAGTTTCTCAGAATCAATACCCACTAGACTCTTTCTAGATGGACCTTCCTCAACATTAGACCTATGTCCTTTCTGCTGGATCCTATATCCACACCCATCTATTTATCAATATTTTTAGACCCACACCTATAATGTTCCATCGAGTGTCCAACTCTTGTATAGGATTAAAAAACAATGATTCTTATACAATACGATATCTATAATAAAACTCCTCACCCACATTAATCCAATATCTATTGGTATAAATTATTGATGCATCAACCTACACAAAGACTCAGAGATTTACATGATAAAAATCATACATTTTGCGACTGTTGGAAAGAAATAGATAACCATGAGGTTCCAAATAATTCTAATAATATAAGGGGTTAGAAACGGTAATGGAAGATTAAGAAAACTGAATCAAATTTCCACTAATAGAGACTCACACTTTATATGAAAATCATATGTCCATATGATGTGATAGAACCAATATCTGTTGCAGTTCTGGGGTGAACTATTCAAACATTTGATCATATTTGGTAAGGTAATGGTTCTTAAACCCATGAAATAAGGATGATAAAAGGTTCATGTCTATCACTTTCCTATAATATCTCCAAATTAATGGGTATTTATTTTTTAAAAATGATTAACCAATAGTGGTTCATTTTATATTTATAGATTAATTTATTAACCATATAGATTTTAAATAATAGATAGAGATGAATAGTTAGACTTGTCAATATTTTATGGGTCTTAAAATCCATTACAACTGTAACATGCCAAGTTTCCACGGTACGCTTCTCTTTTAATAATACAATAGATTTCATTGTACGCAAGTTCGAGATTCTAACACACCGAGACCAATCAAAGTAGCTGGCATGAATAGTAATACCCACTTTTTGAAATTATATAAATTTTATAATTTAAAATGATCTTCATTTTTGTATTCGGAATATAGAAATTATCCTACGTTGAATTTTTTGTAATTTTTTGAGAACTTCGAATTTTCTATGAATAGTAAAAAAATACATAAAAAAAATTTTTAAATCAAAATAATTTATAGTGATAAATTATACTATTAATTGTTTATAAAGTATAATTTTAATATATATTTACCATTTTATCTAATGGTGGTCATTAGAATTCATTTCACTTTGAAATTGGACATAAAAAATTGCCAATCTTTTGATATATATTGTTTCTTAAAAACACGGTATTTGTTGTGACAGAAGGAATTAGTTATTAAATTAATTAATTAAACATATATGTTTTGAATTTTGTAAAATAAAAATCAGTTTTGAATTAGGAATATCAAATATACCTTTTGGTGAATTTTTTGTTTTCTGAAAAACGTCGATTTTTGATGAATAGTGAAACCACTATGTTGTAGTAAAAAAACGGAGTTTTCATTTAAATGAAATTTCACCACCTCTTTGATTTGAATTATAAAAATCCGACATACATCATTGACATTAGGATGTAAAATTTCGTTCAATGGGATTAAAATATTTTCTGGTGAATAATAACTTTTAAGTTCTATTAATCGTGATTAAAGGTAATTAGTGAAATTTACTTTAAAAATTATATTATAAAAATATGAAAATATCTTGATACTTGTCCAACCATTATTTTATGAGTCATGGCCAACCACGATAAACTTGGGGTCAACTTGGGGACCCCATGGAGCCACTTGGGTAAGAACATGACATTAATAAGTTTTTATTTAAAGTAAAAATAAAAGTGTCACAAACATGTATTGTTTTACTAAAAAATATTTTACATGGGGTTATACAAGACATATATTTTACAATAAAGAGTAATTGGAAAGATAACAATATTTCCTACATCATGATAATTTTTTTTATAATTTTTATACAATAAATAAGTTAATTGTTGTATGACACCATGATGATGCAACAATTACCTCATTAATTAACGATTTAAATAAAATTAAAATATAATGTAAAATATAAGCCTTACACTTGTTGAAAACCTATTGGATGAGTATATTTCGAACACTTATCACCTTATATTATAAATATATAATTTTGGGACCTTTGATATCTGAAAAGTACTTCATAATAATGTAACATTTCATTACATTCCAAGAGTTCCCTTCTTCTCCTCTTATAAAAGGCCCCTCCACTACCACCTTATTCACACCTTCAAGACATTTGGCTCTACCAAACTCTGCCCAAATACTCTATAAAATTACCTCTCTTACTCATAGAAGCCTCACTTTGGGAAGAATTATTCAGGAGGAAGCCTTTGGATCAAATCAAAAAAGAGTTACCCGATTTTATTGTAATGTTTTCTCTTATGTTATTTTTTTTTATTTTTTTCTCCAAACGCTTAAACTCTTTTTGTTACATTATTTTCTAACAACACCATTATCTTCAATATAATAGGATTTTTTATGAGATGTATTTGATTTAAACTTACAAACACATTCATCTAATGGTTAAGGAACATAATGTTTCTGTGGTTTGTGAATTTCTGCCTCACGAAACGATTATTGTTCAATCTTATTTTAACACCTATCATGGTGGAAATTAAGATGTAAGTATATTTATATATGATATATATTATGTTTAGGGTTTCCTTATGCTTCTATATTTCTCATTTATGGCATACCTTTATGATTTCCATTTTGGGTAAACGTGATAATTTCATTTTAGGAAGTGCAGACTACCGCCCCCTCAAAGTGCTTTGAATCGTTAATGCCATATGTGAGATATATAAAGGATGGAGTAAATTATATTATATATGATATTATACTGGAATTATAATATACCTTTATATAATTATTATTTCATTCCATTAAATACGAAATAGAAATGAATGTACTGTTCATGCATACGTATGACTTACCGTCTCCATGAACGGTGCATTTCTTTTCTTACCTATAAATGTTACGTAATATTATGAATGAATGTATATACTGGATATATGTGATATATATGATATATATGATATCTACATCATGAATATAATTTTGGTGATAATGGATATTCTACCACATAAACAACTTGAAATTATAAGAAGTTTATTTTTGACTCAAGTTCCAATGATCAATAAAATGACCATTATTAACTTAAATAATTACATAATGTTCATAACATGTTAATAATTTATATAAAATGAATAATTAACTATAAAAAGTTTCTTATTCAATTATAAATTAACTCTAGTTTATTATTCATGAGGTTAAAGAACGATCGAGTCAAGTCAGACACGAGGTAAGAGAACTTCTTAACCCAGTTTCTATTCTTTGGGTTAATCTCCTACTTTCAAATTATGTCAGGATATTATTATGTCCTATCTTGTATTTTTACTTTCGTTATGTGTAATTATTGTGAATAAACATAATAGATTATTTTTTTAAAAAAATGATCTTTGTAAGGGACTTCATCACAATCTCCTTTCGTTGAGGCTTATTTTTTTTTATACAAAACTTTATTTTATACGGTGTATAAACACCTTTGACATTTACATTTATTAAAAAGGAATATTTTTATATGAAACTTCTTACTAAATGACAAAAGGGAATGTTTTTCCTATCGTACGTATGCGGTGACAACGACATCTCCACCGCCGTGACCATTATTTGAGTTTCATATTCCTCTACAAGCTTTTACTTTTTTTAAATGAAAAATAAATAACAGGTTTTACTATTCATTTATTTTGGTATTGAAAATGGTTTTGATAATGTTTTCTTTCTTTTGTTTCCTTTATTCATGCTTTATGTGATACAATTATGTTATGGATTATGATATGTTTAAACCTATTCATATGAGGAATGCATTGGACCTAATATGTGATGGGTGGAGCCTCCTATAGCTCCTCGATGCATTAGTATGTCTCATGAGACAAATTAGTGCCTTGGCACGAGGCCTTGACAAAATCTTATTTGTAGTCTTGGAACGAGGCCTTGGCTACGTGGTTATGATAGTCTGGCATTATGCATTCCATCATTATGAAAGTGGTTATTGATATTGCATGTTATTATTAGACCAGTAGAATATCCATGTGAATAAGTAAATGGCATTATTTCATTTTATTTTTTCATATTATGTTGATTTTCATGTTTAAAAGGATTTTTTTTGTTATACATTGCCTTAAATGTTTATTTTTATTTATGAAAGCTTCTTCTATATTGTTATGCTTACTGAGCATCTGATCTCACCCCTATCAATGTTTTAATTTTTCCTGGATGTGAAAAAAGTATTTTATGAATGACCTGGAGGGTTACTCTGAAGGGGATATGAGTGTGGAAAATGGAGACTATGTTATTGTAGTTTTTCACTTTATGATGTAATGTAACATTTATGAATGAATCTAGTGTTTCCAAGGCTACTAAACTAATCGGCCTTTCGAGACATGATCTTTTGTGATCATCCTAATGCTACGTAATAGCGCACCGACTCTGGGTAACTGGGGTTGGGCGTTACAGTTGATATCAGAGGCAGTTTAGTACTAACCTTGGAAGCTTTATTTAGATAAACTCTGACTAGAGCACATAGCCCTAAGATAGACTTTGAGGATTACTATAGAATAACCTCCTAGAATTTTTGCATTATAGAGATTTTGTGAGTTTTCTGAGAAATACAACCATGTCTGGATACGAGTAGGTAGAGGCGGCTACGGAACAGATGTACCTAGGGGAAAAACCCGAAAACAATGCTTTGATCTAGACTCGAACAAGAACTGGTGCATGACAACATTCCTTGCTGTACTCTTGGTTACGACACTCCCGGGGGATATGCTTAGGATAATTCTCATTTTCATTACAAACCACAATAAAGGGTTATAAGTATATACTTCCTCAAAGAATTTTTTTTTGTGATTATGGATTATATCCATAAATAGTTCAATTTATGTTATGTGTTTCTCATGTTTGTAATTATGTATTTTTATTCATAAACTAAACTAGTTTATGCCATTGTTTAGAAGTGGCGCCTAGTGAAAGGAATGGAAACTGTATCAACGCACGCACTCCATGTAGGGATTTCCCTTCTGCTCAAGATAATTATAGTGGAGCTTGTGATTCAACTAGTGATGATCATCTTATCACCATACAAGGAAAACTCACTCAGGATATGAATAATAACCTTACCCGTATGGAGCACCCAAAATCCGGAACATGGAGGGTCAATGTTATACCGCTTCATGAGGCAACAACCGCCAACATTCAATGGGAGTAAAAATCCATTAGTAACTGAGCAATGGATAAATTCCTTTGAGAAAATATTCCATGCCTTGGGGAGTAGTGAAAGGGAAAGGGTTATCATGGCAGTTTACCACCTCACTAGAGATTCCGATCAATGGTGGTCACTGATTGAAAACACAAAGGAAGATAAAGAAGTATCATGTATGGAATGGAGGAAGTTTAAGGAAATTTTCTTAGAAAAATACTTTCCACATGGCCATAGATCATATTTGGAAATACAATTTCTGAGTCTGAGGTAGAAGGAGGCTGAGAATTTCACAAAGTATAAGGATAACATTACAAGGTTTGCGAGGCATGATGTATATTATATACGTAACGCAATAAGTATGATTGATTGTTTATTTGATGGATTAAAACCATTTATCCGTCGACCTTTAGTATAAAAATCTTTCTCAACATACGAAGATATAGTCTCGTGTGCTATCAAGACAGAAAAGGAATTCTCTATGTCATACGACAACAAATTAAAGCAAGAGAAGAAGAGAACAGTGGAACAAGAGACAGATAAAAGGAAAAAGGGAAAGAAGGATTTTCTGTTATGTGATAATTGTGGGAAGAATCACCCCGGTACATGCCAAAAAGGAATGGGAGTTTGTTATAATGTGGAGGAAAAGGTCCCTAGGATCGTGATTGCAGGGGAATGAAAGAGGCTATCAATGTTGAATGCTAAAATTGTAGGGAAATGGGGCATTATCCAAATGAATTTCTTAATCATCAGGGAAACTTACCTAAGAAAAGGCCAAGGCATCAAGGACAATCTTATGTTGTTACTACAATTGAAGTGGAATAATTAATGTATTGGCGCTTTTGGAGACAAGGATTATATAATGGTTATAAGAATAATGTGATATATATAAGGATTGTACTGCAGAACTTGTTGTTTTAATTAAGGTTTTAAAATGATGAAGGTAATCATATTTTTAGTATATGGAAATAAGAGAAACTTTACATTTTTTGGGGAATCTGATGAATTGATTTTGGAATTTAGAGACCTTTTTGAGAAAGTCTGGACAAGTGTATTTTGGATAACTATAAAGGTTGGAATGGATTAAGTTGAACATTGGATAGTATTGTTTAATGTTAAAACATTTATGATGATTATTTTTGGAATATTATAATACTATAGTTTTAGGAAAAGGACAACATGTAGGTTGGGGGACAACCCGTCGCGTCGGACAATGCTGCGGGAATCGAACCCACAACCATAGTGAGACATGCCTTTATTAACTACCACTAGCCTATAGGAAGTCCCTGGTTGTTACAAAATAGTTTTCCTAATCTAAATGGTTTGTGTTAATATTTGGAATCTTATACAATTATAATAAATAAAATATTTTTGAGTTCTATTACCTTTTGGAGTGAAAGATGGGTTTGTGGTAAAAATTTATTAAATAA
Organism: Viscum album; assembly: GCA_963277665.1. Classification (NCBI taxonomy): domain Eukaryota; kingdom Viridiplantae; phylum Streptophyta; class Magnoliopsida; order Santalales; family Viscaceae; genus Viscum; species Viscum album. The sequence continues at coordinate 637,650,998 of OY728134.1, forward strand.
TTAAAGTCTACATGACAAGTAAGTATATTTACTTATGTTCTTAGTAAATCTCCTAAAAAAATTCCTCAACATTATGAATGGTAACTTAATACAAAAATGTTGTCGGTTAACTTTTCCAATTCGGGAATCAATGACTGTTTAACCAATCAAAAGTTTGTGATTTTCTTGTAGTTAACATTCTCCTTATCCCATTTTCTACAACTCTCCATCAAACCTTGATGGTTTGTTTCTCCTCCATATCCATATTTTCATAGAATCCTAGTATGGGATATCTCGGGTGACCTTTGTACTTCTCTTTCTTTCTTTTAATTTTATATTTTTGTTAACCCTATTTCTGATGTGGGTTTTCCACAAAGGTATTTTTTATTTTCAACCTTTTATATTCGAAGAACATTTTCAAATTGCGAGGACACAATTTTTTGAAGGAGGGGAGAATGTAACACCCCAATCTTCCATGGTACGCTTCTCTTTCGATAATACAATAGCTTTCATTGTACGCAAGTTCGTGATTCTAACACACCACGACCAATCAAAGTAGCCGTTATGAATAGTAATACCCACTTTTTGAAATTATATAAAGTTTATAATTAAAAATGGACTTCATTTTTGAATTCAGAATATAGAAATTATCCTAAGTTGAATTTTTTTGTAATTTTCTGAGAACATCCAATTTTCTATGAATAGAAAAAAAATACATAAAAACAACTTTTTTAATCAAAATAATTTATAGTGATAAATTATATTATTAAGTTGTTATAAATTATAATTAGAATATATTTTCCCCATTTAATCCAATGGTGGTCATTATAATTCATTTCACATTGAATTTGGACATAATCAATTGTCAGTCTTTTGATATATATTGTTTGTTAAAAACACGCTATTTGTTGTGACAACGGGAATTAATTTTTAAATTACTTAATTCAACTTATATTTTTTGAATTTTTTAAAATAAACATCATTTTTGAATTAGTAATATCAAATATAGCATAGGGTAAATTTTTGGTGTTGTTCTGAAAAACATCAATTTTTGATGAATAGTGAAACTACTAAGTGGTAGTTAAAAAAACTACTTTTTCGTTTAAATGAAATTTTACCACCTCTGTGATTTGAATTTCCAAAATCCGACATACATAATTGTCATTAGGAAGTAAAATGTTGTTCAATGGGATTAAAATAATTTTTGGTGAATAGTAACCTTTAAGTTCTATTAATCGTGATTAAAGGTAATTAATGAAATTTAAAGTAAAAATGATATTATAAAAATATAGTAATATCTTGAAACTTGTCCAACCCTTATTTTATGTGTCATCGCCGACCAAGATAATCCATGGGTTAACTTGGGGACCCCATGGAGCCACTTGGGAATGAAAATGACATTAATAACTTTTTATTTAAAATAAAATAAAAGTGTCACAAACATGTATTGTTTTACAAAAACACTTATTTACATAGGGTTATACAAGTTATATTTTTGACTATAAATAGTAATTGGAAAGCTAAAAATATTTCCTACATCATGATATTTGTTTTATAATTTTTATACATTAAATATGTTAAATTTTGTATGACACCATGATGATGTAGTGATTACCTCATTAATTAACGATTTAAATAAAATAAAACGATAATGTAAAATCTAAGAAGTAAACCTGTCCAAAATCTATTGGATGAGTATATTTATAACCCTTATCACCATATCTTCTAAATATATAATTTTGCGAACTTTGAAATCCGAAAAGTACTTCATAATAATGTATCATTTCATTACATTCCAAGAGTGCCCCTCTTCTCCTCTTGTAAAAGGCCCCCACCACTACCACCTTATTCACACCTTCAAGCCATTTTTCTCACTCAAAAACAAGCCAAATACACTCTCAACATCCCTCTCTTAGTCATAGAAGCCTCACTTTGGGCATAATTCTTCCCAAGGAAGCCTTTGGCTCAAATCAAAATAGAGTTACCCGATTTTAATGTAATGACTTCTCTTATGTTATTTTGTTTTATTTTTCTTCTCCAATCCCTTAAACTTTTTTTATTCCATTATTCTGTACAAAAACCAGTATCTAAAAGTTTATAGGATTTTATTATGAGAAATATTTGATTTACACTTACACGCACCTTTTTCTAATGGTTAAAGAACATACTGTTTCTGTGGATGGCGAATTTCTGCTTCACGAAACAATGATTGGTCAATCTTCTTTTAACACATCTCATGGTGGCCATTAAGATGTAAATATATATATATATATATATATATATATATGATATATATTATGTTTATGTCTTCCCTAGGCCTCTGAATTTCACATTTATGGCATACCATTATGATTTCCATTATGGGTAAACGCGATAATTTCATTTTAGGAAGTGTATACTACCGCCCCCTCAAAGTGATTTGAATCATTAATTCCGTATCTGGGATGTATAAAGGATTTATTAAATGATATTTTATATGATATTAAATTGTAATTATAATATAACTATATATCATTATGATTTATATCGATTAAATATGAAATAGAAATGAAAGTAGCGTTCATGCGTACGTACGGCTTACCGTCTCCATGAACGGTGCATTTCATTTCATACCTCTAAATGTTACGTAATATTATGAATGAATGTATATACTGGATATATATGATATATATGATATCTAAATCATGAATATAATTCTGGAGATAATGTTTATTCAACCACATAAACAACTTGTAATTATAAGAAGTTTATTTTTGACTCAAGTACCAAAGATCGCCAAAACGACCGTTATTAACTTAAATAATTATATAATGTCCATAACATGGTAATAAGTGATATAAAAGTAATAATTAACTTGAAAAGGTTTCTTAATCAATTATAAATTAACTCTAGTTTATTATTCATGAGGTTAAAGAACGATCGGGTCATGTCGGACACGAGGTAAGGGAACTTCTTAACCCAATTTATATTCTTTGGGTTAATCTCCTACATTCAAATTATGAAATGATATTATTATGTCCCATCTTGTATTTGTAATTTATTTATGTGTACTTATAGTGAATACACATAATAGATTTATTTTATTTAAAAAAATGATCTTTGTAAGGTTCTTCGTATCAATCTCCTTTCGTTGAGGCATATTTTTTTATACAAAACATTATTTTATATGGTGTACAAACCCCTTTGAATTTTATGTTTATTCAAAATGAATCCTTATAAATGAAGTGTCTTACTAAATGAAAAAAAGGAATGTTTTTCTTGTCATACGTATGCGGTGAAAACGACTTCTCCGCCACCGTGACCATTATTTGAGTTTCAGATTCCTCTACAAGCCATAACATTTTTTTAAATGAAAAATAAATACGAAGTTTTACTTTTATTTTATTTTGGTATTGAAAATGGTTTTGATAATTTTTTTTTATATCAATGTGTTGTATTTAAATCTTGTGATTGAAATGTGAAAATGTTATGTTTCCTTTATGCATGTTTTATGTGATACGATTATGTTATGGTTTATGATATGTTTAAACCTGTTCATATGAGGAATGAATTGGACTTAATAAGTGACGGGTGGAGCCCGATATAGCTCCTTGATGCATCGGTAGGTCACATGAGACAAACAAGTGTCTTTGCACGAGGCCTTCACAAAATCTTATTTGTAGTCTTAGAATGAGGCCATGGCTACGTGGTTATGATAGCCTGGCATTATGCCTTCCATCCTTATGAAAGTGGTTATTGATATTGCATGTGATTATTCAACCAGTAGAATATCCATGTGAATAAGTAAATGGAATTATTTCTTATTATTTTTTCCATATAATTCTGAATTTCATGTTCAAAAGGTTTTTTTAGTAATATATTGCCTTAAATGTATATGTTTTTTATGAATTCTTCTGCTATATTGTTATCCTTACTGAGAATCTCAGCTCACCCCTTTCAATGTTTTAATTTTTCCAGGATGTGAAGAAGTATTTTATTAATTTCCTGTAGGGATAGTATGAAGGGGATATGAGTGTAGACAATGGAGGCTATGTTATTTTAGTTTTTCACTTTATGATGTAATGTAACATTTATGAATGTATCTAATGTTTCCAAGGATACTAAACTAATCATTATTTCGAGACTTGATCTTTTGTGATCATGTCAATGCTACGTAATAATGCACCGACTATGGGTAACTGGGGTCGGGGCGTTACAACAATTATATTTTGTCTTTCAGACATCAGTATTAATTTATTTATTTACATTTCATGAATTAATTAAACAATTTACAACTAATCAAATCAAAAACAATGAATTAAATAGTGTTTATGGAAATATATCATGTAAGTATATTTTCTTATATTCATGGATAATAAATTTATTACTCATTGTTATATAAATTATCCAAAACATGTTTTCATAATATGTTAATATTTTTTGATCAAATGGTCTTTTAAATTGTCACAAATATATGGATTTGATGCCTTCATATTTTCAATGATCATTCAATTTTTGGTATTTTAGGACCTTAGACACTCCCTATGAATATTTACTAATTTCCTATAAGTTTATGTTTTTAATTCCCCCATATGTTCTCCTCTGTGGAAACCTAGTTAAGCATTACATTAGGTACCCATTATGATTACAACATTCATTTTTTAATGGAACAATTCAAATTAATTTTTATTATTTTTGATTCTATTAATGTACTTTTCATATTTTAAGAAATTGACAACTCAGATGAATTTGTATTAAAAAATTAATTTTATGGTTGGTAGTATATAACATGCTATGATTTTAGTGAAATATATTTTTTAAAAAGGATTTAATCTTTTTGGTTTTATTCATTTCATGAGAAACTAAATTTATTTTTTTATGTTAAATTTATTGGCTTTGTTTGTGTAGATAACACACGAGACTTTATTAGCTTGCGCTACATGCAACACCGAAAAGGCTTGAGAAACACAATTTGTCTATATAATTAATTAAATGATATTTTTATAACATAGTAATAAAATATAATAATATGAATAATAATATACACTTTTAAAATATTTTTTATAATGGTTTTAAATAAATAAATAGTTACTATGATAAAAAATATAATTTTGGTAAAATATTTATATGGTTAAATAATACTATATTATCAAAAGAACTTTTTTATGGCCTTCTATGAATAATAATAAAATTAATATTAGACAAATTTAGAAATTTTAGTTGATATAATGGGAATTATTTTTTAATTTGTAATTTTTAAATTATATTATGAAGAATTTTTGAAATTATTCTAAGATACAACATTTTTTGGATGAATTGAGATTCAAAACTGATTTTTCATCTAATTTATTTATATTGTTAAATTATATATTAATTTGGTTTTAATGCCATAATAGATCAATTATAAACCTATTAATCTAATTTTGGTCATTGGAATCAATATTTATATAAAATTTAAGTATAAAATAATAATGAACTTTGGAACACTCACATCCAAAAAACCATCCTTCCCCCCAACATCTTTGAGATTATCATTAAACATAATTTTCCCACTTTTATGTATTTTTTTTAAAAAATGGAAATAAATAGTTTTAAAATTTATAATATTTATATTCTAAAAATATCATTATTTTTTTAACCAAAAATATTAGTGAAAGTGATTAAAATTAATTACTCGGATTAAGATAAATATAAGCTTAATAAAGGACTAAACCATAATGTTAGGGTAAACAATTTCCGAGACACTTGAATAACACCCAATTTATGGAAATATGTATTTCATAACCATTATTTTATTGATTTTTGTTTTATTTATATCTCTTTTATTGGTACAAATATGGTTACAACTAACTTGTTTAAAAAAATTAGAATTGTGTCATGTCCCTCCCCGATAAAAAGTACACAACTATCCCTCATCTTCAAACCTCTCAAACAACTTAATTTAGTCTATTATATTCCTAGTTAACTTCCCAAAATAACATATTTATTTCATTAAGAATCTATTTGGACATAAATCCATCAATGTAATCCCTTTGGTGAAAACCAAAAGGAGTTACCCAAAGAATAGGTAACAACCTTCCTCAAGTTACTCTCATTTATTTTCATTCTCCACTACCTCAATTATTCTTATTCCATGAAAACATAATACCCTAATTATAATAAATATAATGGGAATTTTTTATGATAAGGGTTTTTCATATACTTACAGTCACGTCCATCAAATAGGTAATGACCTTACTGTTGTTGTGTATGGCGAACTACCGCCTCATGAAAAAATATTGTTCATTTTTTCCTGTACATCCTCTGATGGTTAAGGATTATGATGATAAATATATTTTTATGTTATTTATATATTATATATATTTTTTATTATTATTTCATTATTACATAACACATTCCTTCATGCTTCCAATTTTTTTAAATACAACTATTTCTTTTGAGGAAGTGTGGACTATTTCCTCCTTAAAGCGATGTGATTTGTTCAAAAACTACATGAATTGTATTAAGGAAAGGTTTAGTGAGACTATATGAAGTATATGAGTGATTATATTGTAATAATATTATATATATATATATACATATAGGTCATTTTATTTCATTCAATCTATAATACAAAAAAAATGAAACATCGTTCAGGCGTACGTATGACTGACCATCTCCATGAATGGTGTATTTCATTTAATATTTATACATTTTATATTTTATTTAAAATAACTATATATAGAATATAAATTATATTTATATCATTAATTATATTATTAATCTAATTATATGAATATGATGATTAAAAAGTATACAAATTAAGACACCTGAAAACAATCTAAGCTGATATTACCTGAAGCGAAAACATAACAAGGAATTGTTAATAAACGAGTAATAAAAATTCATAATCAATACATATATTGTATTATATATAAGAGTATTATTCATAAAAATAATTATAAAAAAATTATATTTATTATATATAAGGTTTTTAAATGTATTAAAAGAGTGATGAAAAAAGGTAGTGGAATTAAATCATACTATTTATTTTCTATAAGAAACATGCTTCATTCAAAACATACAGATTTTTTGTGGTGAATATAATTGCCCTGAATTTATCACATTAATATTATAAATAAATTTATGGTAATTTTCATATCCATTTTATGATATTTATTTTATCTTTTTTATTTTCTAAAATGTACCAAATCATTAAACTTATTTATCTCTCTATTTCTCTTCTTTGAGACACATGCCATTTTATGTACTTAAATTTTTCAATGATGGGTATATACTGCATATGAAATGTTATGTCATGAATATATTTATTTTATTTACCTATTAAACCAAATTTATATTTATTCTTTCAATTATATTATGATTAAAAACTACCAAAGTTGAAATGATTTATTCCAACAATCTCATCATTTATAAAGAATGTATATGATTATACTTCCAGGGTTGAAATTTTATGATCCATATCTAAATAAATATCATGAATTTTATTTACCTATTCTAATTAATGATATATAAAAATAATGGTATCATTATTCAACTATTTTTAAATAAGATAATTAAGAAAATATTTTTATGAAAATGCAACATTATTTCTATTTTTGATTGGAAAACAATATTCTTTTAAAAAATTGCTTTATAAAAATGATTTCAAAATTGACTTGATATTATCCAAAAATATATAAATAAATTTTTTACTAAATTAATAAACTTTTAAAAAGAGTTTAAAAATGAATCTTCTGGCCAATTTTTGATCAATAAACCTTTCTGAATGATTTTAGGTGCAAAAGGAAGGTTCAACATGTACATGCTTACCCACCATTAGGACTATCATCTCCTTGGATCGTCCATTTTATGTTTATGAGATTATTTTTTGAAAAATTATTATCCTAATGTTATATTAATTTGTTATTATTGTATGTTTAAAAAAAAGGTTTTTATAAAGGTTATATGTCTAAAAACCATTTTTATAGTTTCTTTTATATGTTTTAAAATATTTATTTTCTCTGAAATTGATTTAAATGTTTTCAAGGATTCCTTAAATAGTTTCCAAATAAATTTTCAATGAAAAGTTATTTAAAGAATATTTTATATGTTTTACAGGCTATTTTCAAGGAAAATCGTTTTCAAAAATGTTTTCAAGCTTCTTTTATATGGTTTCAAGGAAAACATTTATCAAACGGTTTTCTGATTTTAAAAAATTAAAGTAGAATGAATTTTTCCCCAATAAATTTTTATAAAATATATTCTAAAATTATTTCCCATCTAATATGACATCCATTGGTGTTACTCATCCCTTTATATGAAATGATCCAATGGTTCCATTCATATTAATTCTCTTAATGGTTTACATTTTAGAATATGATGTTTATGAAATATATTCCTATTTCACGACATCTATGATTATGAAAAAAATTCTCTTTAAAGGGTTGTAAGTCAACAAAACCAGCACATTTTCCTGGATTATAATTTGATAGAATGATTATGAAACCTATCAATTTTTATAGTTTATGAAATAATGAAATGTTTATAATACCCATTTCATTTAAGGGGTTATGATTTGATTATTTATGATATTTTGGAACATGTATGTATGATTCTGATAGGATATGGGTTACCATATATCTCTATCCAATGCATTGGGTAAAGATGAATATATCAAGATATAGTTATAAAGTACAATTCATATTAATGTGGTCTTGGGAGTGAACCATGACTACTAAAATGGTCCTGGGAGTGAACCACGAAAACCAAGATCATTATGGGAGAGATCCATGGCTACCATGATGGTATGGGGAGTTAACCCATACAAATAATATGGCCTTGGTAGTGATGCCTTCACTATGATGGAAATAATTTATATATTCATATGTGTCTCCATAATTCCATGTATTATCCCTATGTTATGCTTCCATGGATTATTCTATTTATTTCATAAAGATTCATGTCTTAAGAACTACCAAAATTTAATTCATGATTTATGTTTAGGATCTTTGATACATAGTATATGATTTTCCACTTTCAAGATCCGGTTTTCATTCCCATATTCTAAGGATTGTGCTTGTATATATCCTAGTTTAACCTTACTAATAATCTGAGGTCACAACTTTTATTTTTCTGTTCTACCTAGGGTATAAATATATCTATTATATTTGTTGTTTATATGAAGGGTTCTAGTCAACAAGAACCTAGTGAGATATAATATATCCCACTGATAAATCAGTGACTATGTTTCCATGTTTTCAAAGGCACTAAATTTATACATTCTTTGGGTGTCTGTTTGGGTAATTTATTAAGTATTCTACATAAGAAATGAAATTATAATGAATAAAACTAGAGGGTTTATATAAAGAAACCCAATCATTTTTTTCAATTCCAGAAAAGGACAAAAAGACCTCCATAATATATTTTTTAGTTGAGGTACCCCAATTTTTAAACATTCGAAGAATTTTCATCCTTGTATATGGGGGTCTAATTGTTTTTTCTGGCAGAGAGGGAATTCATTAGAATGTCTTATGTTCTAGTTTATGTTATGGATTTGCAGTTTTACCATTTTTCACATTGTAATATTATTTATAATCAAATATATATATAAATATATTCATATTTTTTATATATTCACACATATAAAGTTAATTTTATAAATTAATTTTTTATCGAATTGACTCATAAAATATATTTCACATCATATAATCCTTTTATAAATTTAAAATAATATCAATTTTATTTAAAATACTATTGAATGACTATTTATATTCCAATAAAATAAATAAATATATATATATATATTTGTGTGTATTGAAAAATAGATATATATTTATCTATATATTATAATTTCTATAATTAAATATAAATATATAATATATGTTAATAAATATAAAATTGTATAATTATATTTATAGATGCACACACATGCAGACACACACACACAAACACACATAGATATATATGTATGTTTGTATGTGTTTATGTTTGAATTTATTTATAAATAGACACATTCAAATACAAAAAACATAATATATATATATATTTATATATATATTTATAAACATATATATAAACATATTAAAAATATAACAATATATATATAACATAAAATGGAAAACAAAACAACCAAGTGTAGTGGGAAAGGCACTAGTGGGTGAGCTAGTGGTCTTAATTTTGAAACTCAATGGAGGTAGGGGCGTGTGTGGGAGGATGGAATTACCTAATGTTTGTTGGATCTGAATCTACGGATTACACATAAGAGGGGGGTGAATTATGTCTTTTCAAAATTATTACAATCTCTTCAATTTAGACAAATTCTGTCCACTATGCTTTAGCACGATTAAATATGCAGCGGAAAAAGTAAAAGAATGAACACACGGATGTATAGTGGTTCGGGGAACAGAAGGCCCCTAGTCCACTCCACCAACGCTCAAATCCACGAGCTTGGCGATTTTCACTATCTGGTCCTCATTTCCACAGACCTGTTCACAACTGAGTACAGGCAGTTGACACCTTTACAAGTTTCAGGCAAACACAGCCTTCCTGGTTCAAACACGAACCCACACAGCTTAGAACGAGAAGCTGATCACTCAAAAATAAAAAGGGTTTCGATAAAGAAAACACTTTTCCAGTTGTTCTTCACAATTGCAACAGAATGCAATTGACAGTAGATAGATCGTCGTCTTCAGAAAATAAAGATCTGTAATCAAAACAGTTCTGAGTCGATCCAGTTGCAATAGATATTACAAGAAACTTCACAACTTCAGCAGCAGTAGATTCACAACATATAGTCGATGTAGAACATGTGAATCTGCTATCAAGATCTTCCTTCAGTAATAAAGGTTTTACACTTCTTCTCGATCACCAGAAAAGAACGCCTTCACACAGTCTCTGTTTCTTGCTCGTTAAAAGATCAATCTATATATTTCATACACTTTCCTGTGTATATATATATCCGATGTTTCCAAGATAGAACATATATATTCAAATCTGAGAAAATCTTCCGCATAAATAGATCCATGAAAATCTCCTTTAGATTCGCGATATTAAATGAAATAACAGAGCCGTTGTAACTCCCCTGAAGAATCGGCATAAAAAGCTCCGTTTAAATCAATCATTAATCCGTCGAAAATCTTCTTTGATTCATTCAAAGTCGTACTTAAGAATCGGCTCGAAATCCGCTTAATAATCTGCTTTCTCTTCAGCATTCAAACGTAGGGTTGATCATCCATACTTTGTCTTGCTTCAACTCTCCAAAGAACGTACGGGTGATTATAAAAGTAAGGTTGATGATCCATACTTTTGAGAAACAAACTCAACACTGAAAACTAACGTACGGTTTCTCTTCCATACTTGTCCAACAACAAAAACTTAAGGTTCCTTCCAAACGTAATGTTATTCTTCCATACTTTTCAACAACGTAAGGTTCATTAACCATACGTTTCAAAATAATGTAAGGTTCCTTAACCAAACGTTTCTTTTAACATAAAATGTAAACATTTCATCCATACGTTACGTTCATCAACGTAGGGTATGAACAGTGATTCCAGTACGCGCTAAAACTGATCTCGCGCTATAGTGATTCCAGAACGCGCTAAAATTGATCTCGCGCTACAGTGATTCCAGAACGCAATAAAATTGATCTCGGAATAAATGAAGTCTGAAATCTCGTTGTTTGAAATAAATAAATAAAATAAATTCCTGAAAAATACTCAACGAAATAATTAGTAAATAATTAAGGGTATTTGTGAGCATCAAAATCATCATAAAGAGACAGAGTATTATTTAAAATAATATCCCCCTTTAAAAAACATTATTTTGAATTGTTTGAAAACAATACATTGCTCAACAATCTCCCCCTTTTTGATGATCACAAAACCCATAAAATAATAGAACTAATTTAATTGCAATATTTATTGAAAAAATTAGTTTTATAAAATTTTAGAATTTTGAAAGGATTAAAACAATATTTAACTATAATAAAATTTCTCCCCCATAAAAATAAATTTTCAGCTAAAAATAGATAAAAGATAAATGTCGTATATATTGTTGTATATATCCAAATTCTCCCATATATCCAAATTTCTTCATAGGAAACAAATGAATTTAAATGTTGTGTTTATCCAAATTCTCCCCCTTTTTGTGATATCAAAAAGAATGAAAAATTACTGATTTGAACACATTCAATATTGCACTAAACTATAAGTAAATACTATAATTAACTGTGTATGAATAAGTGAATTTGTTATACTGGAGAACTCAATCATAAATCAATAAACAACAAAACAAAAAAGAAGTAAGAAACGAATTTTCATTCACAAGATGTTATATATAAACGATTGTGATATACAGAGGAATCAAGGTTCATAGATAAGACAGGGAAAAAGGTGTCTATCTCCTTTGAATCGCGGTCTTTATCTCTGTAAACTGTTCTCTGAGCCTCTTCATCATCCCATCTCCTAACTTGATGATAAGATCTCTGTTCTCTTGAGTCATATGAATATCTTCAATCAAATTAACTCTGAAAAACTCATGCATTCTTTCTTCTTTTTCAACAAAAAGAGTCAGTTTTTCTGATAACTGATTCAAAAGAATCCTAATCAGTTTCTCTCCATATGTCAACTGATCCACTAAAAATTTCTGATTATCTAGCAAAACTGACAAAGGGGCAATATTACACTGAAGATCGTGTAATCTTTCACTCATATTGCTCATTGCTCCAGTAATTGCTTGAAATCTCCGAATCAAATCAGGTGAATAGCCTGATCCACTCACAGCACTGTTTGCAACAGACTCAAATTTATTCTCCATGTAAATTTTCAACCCAGACAAATCATCTTTCTTTACCATCTCTGATTTTAACTGATCAACAGCATGCAACATATCATTCTTAAACAAATCTACTTCCTGTCTTGAAACAATACATTCTTTCAGCTTCTGAAACGTCAACTTCTCTAAGTTCAGAGAATTTCTGAGACTAACATTCTCAGATTCTAACTGAGAGATACTCTTGTACAACTCAACAACTTCTTCTTTTCTCGAATCAGGGGCACCCTGTGCTCGATTCTCATGTCCAGAATTAGGTTGATGAAGCAGGGTAAGTGGTAAGGAATCTGCATCTGACTGTTCTTTGTCCTTGTCCTGACAAGGTTGATCAACTAAACTATCTTTTGAAGCCTGAAACTCTTCCACTGAAAAATCTTCCTGAAGTACCTCTGTATTAGCTTCAGAAGTATGTTCATCATGAACAGTAGTCTCTCTGACTTCTACTGATTGGTCAAGAACAATATTTTCATGTAAATCATGAGGTCGGGCCACTTCTTCACCAGGCACTGCCTCCATAAGTTGTTCTTGTTGAATTACTTTTTCAACAGCCACAGCAGCAGATTGAGGTTCTTTTTGAGTTTCTGTTTGAGCTGCTGGTTCCTCTATCGGTGCAGTCTGCTCCACAACAGCTTCTCTCACAAATGAATAAGAAAATACCGGTTCAGAGGATTTCAAGGCAGGAGAGATAATTTCTTCATCAATTGACCTCTTCCTTCTAGATTGAAGTCCTTCTTGACTTCTCTCTTCCTCAACTTCCTCCATCTCAAAACGAATTCTCCTTGCCACTGTACTAACTCTTGATTCTGCTTGTCCCTCCTTGGACATAGCCGGTTGAGCCTGAGCACTCTCCGAGTTTTCCTCAGCTCCAACAGGTAAGAGTTTTCCTTTAATTGTGCTCCAAAAGTATCCTACTTTCCTCAAAGTTCCAGCATTAAAAACATTACTGTGGTGACATTTCACCCCAGCATCTACCAATCTGATCAGTCCTCTTTTAAACAAAAACAAAGAAATGAACCTTCCATAAGGGAAAAAGGAAATTCTTGCTTCACTCTGACAGCAGTAACTCAGATATCTTATCATAAACCGAGGAAAATTAAACTTAATATCACACATCAGAAGATACATTATGTACATGTCAGGGTATAGGATTTTCTCCATCTCAGTCATTCTTGGTGCTAAACCAGTCTGAACAAATTTTACCAAAATTTTCTGATCGGGCTCCAAATCCTTAATAAACATCTTCTTTATCACTCTGGTTCCAAACAGAAAAGACATAATGTCTTCAGACTTATGTACAGAATCTCCAATATTCCGTAAATCGAAATGAAAAACTCCTTCATGAGGGCAGTTAAGAATTTGACTTATCTCTACAGATGATATTGAAAAGTCCTTATCCTCTAATTGAGCCAATAAACTATCCTCTGTATCTCCAAGGCTAAACTGATCAGTTCTAAAGAAATGTCTCATTTCTGCCTCATATAGAAACTCAGAATTTTCACTATTAAAAGCTTGCTCAAGGCTTTGAAACGACAACGCTTGCTTCAACAGTAAATTAGTTTCAAACAGCCACTCTAAATCTATGACTTTACCTTGCAGTATTTTCCGACCTACTACCTTAGGTTTCTTTGCAGCACTGCTCTCGGCTTCATCTGGACGCTTAGTCTTTGCCATTCCAACAACGATTTCTGAAGGTTCGTAAGTTTAGGGTTTGAAGATTCAGAAAAGGGTTTTGGAGCAGATGTGCGGTTTTAGGTTTTCGAAAGGGTTTCCGAAAAAAGGTGAAGCAGTTTAGAAGGTGAAATGGTTCTGACAGCCTTGATTCCCGTGTAATAACTAATCATTACTTTTATTTAAAACAAAATAAAATTACTTATAGCGGGAAATAGAAATTAAGCAGAATTCGAAAACAGAATAAGATTTAAAAAAAAAACTATTTAAAATTAAATAAACCTAACTCCCCCTTAATAAATTCAAACCTTGCCGTGGGAAGTGGTTTAGTAAAAATATCTGCTAATTGATTTTCTGTATTTACAAATTCTAAAAATATATCCTTTTTAAATACATGATCTCCTAAAAAGTGATGTCTTATATCAATGTGCTTAGTTCTAGAATGACTAATAGGATTTTTTGAAATATTAATTGCACTAGTATTATCACATAAAATAGGTGTATTATTGAAATTTAATCCAAAGTCCATAAGAGTGTTTTTCATCCACAACACCTGTGCACAGCAACTACCTGCAGACACATATTCTGCCTCGGCTGTTGACAGGGTAACTGAGTGTTGTTTCATACTAGACCATGATACTAAAGACTTCCCTAAAAAGTGACATGTTCCTGAAGTAATCTTCCTATCTAATCTACAGCTTCCAAAGTCAGCATCTGAATATGAAATTAAATTAAAATCAGAGGTTTTTGGATAAAGCAGAGATTGATAAATAGTACCTTTTAAATATCTAAAAATTATTTTAACAGCAGTTAAATGGGATTCTTTGGGATTTGATTGAAATCGAGCACAAAGACATACTGAATACATTATATCTGGTCTACTAGCAGTAAGATATAACAAACTACCAATCATACCTCTATATAACTTGTTGTCCACTGATTTTCCAGTTTCATCCAAATTAAGTTTTATATTAGTACACATAGGAGTTGTAAATGGCTTGCTGTTTTCAAGTCCAATTTTCTTAAGTAAATCAGTAATGTATTTGCATTGATTTAAAACATTTCCAAAATCTTTTTGAAATATTTGAAGACCCAAAATGAAATTTAATTCTCCCATCATACTCATTTCAAATTCTTTTTGCATTAATTCTGAAAATTCATGACAATGAATTTTATTGGTTGATCCAAAAATTACATCATCAACATAAATTTGAACCAACAAAACATTATTTTTCACAGTTTGCTTAAAGAGTGTTGGATCTGCCAGTCCAACAGTAAAATCATTTTTCAAAAGAAAAGAACTTAGTCTTTCATACCAAGATCTAGGTGCTTGTTTAAGGCCATAAAGAGCTTTAGTAAGTTTGAAAACAGAATCTGGTTTTTGAAAATTTTCAAAACCAGGAGGTTGCTCAACATAAACTTCCTCCATTAAATAACCATTTAAAAAGGCAGATTTAACATCCATCTGAAATAATTTAAAATTCATATAAGATGCATAGGCTAAAAGGATTCTAATGGCTTCTAACCTGGCTACAGGTGCAAAGGTCTCATCATAATCTATTCCTTCTTCTTGATTATATCCTTTAGCTACTAATCTTGCTTTATTTCTAGTTATTATCCCTTGATCATCCTGTTTATTCCTAAAGACCCATTTAGTTCCTATTACTGGATAATCATGTGGTCTTTCAACTAATTCACAAACCTTATTTCTCTTGAACTGGTTCAATTCATCCTGCATTGCTATTACCCAACTCTCATCATCTAAGGCTTCTTCTATGGTCTTAGGTTCTTGTTGGGATAGGAAAGCAGAGAATTCAACTATGTTTCCAAGGTTTCTTCTAGTTTGAATACCAGTCTCTAAGTCACCTATCACAGATTCTAAAGGGTGATTCTTTAAGGTTCTAGACTGTCTAGGCATTACATTCAAAGGTTCTTCAGTGTCATGTTCTTCTGAACTGGACTGAATTTATTTTATATCATTTTCAAAATCATTCTTTAAATTCTCAAGTCTCATGTTTTCATTAGAATCAAGTTCATCTATTTGTTCTATCCTTTTCTCAAAAGGATCAGATTCATCAAATTTCACATGAACTGATTCTTCAACAATCCTTGGATTTTTATTATAGACTCTATAAGCTTTGGAGGTTGCAGAATATCCTAAGAAAATACCTTTATCAGATTTTGGATCAAATTTACCAAGATTATCTTTGGTATTGAAGATGTAAACCTTGCATCCAAAAACTTTAAAGTAATTTACTTTAGGTTTTCTGTTATTCCATAGTTCATAGAGTGTATTTTTCAAAATAGGTCTTATTAAAATTCTATTCATTATATAACAAGCTGTATTAACAGCTTCTGCCCAGAAATATATAGGTAGGCTATATTCATTTAACATAGTTCTAGCCATTTCTTGAATAGTTCTATTTCTTCTTTCTACAATCCCATTCTGTTGAGGTGTTCTTGGAGAAGAGAAGGTGTGTTTAATACCCATGTTTGAGCAAAAGGAATTAAATTACTGGTTCTCAAATTCTCCACCATGATCACTTCTCAATGAGATTATATTAAAACCTTTTTCATTTTGAATAGATTTACAAAAACCTTCAAATAATGTAAAAGCTTAACTTTTAAATTTCAAAAAGAAAATCCAAGTAAATCTAGAATAATCATCAACTAATACATAAACATATAATTTACCAGCTAAACTTGCTACTCTTGAAGGTCCAAACAAATCCATATGGATAAGTTCTAGAGGTTTAGTTGTAGCAACTTTATTAACAGATTTGAATGATGATTTGTGTTGCTTGCCAAGCTGACATGCATCACAGAATCTATCATTTTCAAATTTGAGACTAGGCAAATCAGAAACTAGATGTTTCTTAGATAATTTATGTAAAGCATATATATTGCAATGACCAAGTCTTCTATGCCAGATCCAGGATTCACTTATATTAGCAGTTAAGCAGTTTACTTGTTGTTTACACAAGGAATACAAATCCAAAGTATAAACATTATCAGTTCTGGGTGCTCTAAACTTAAACAGTTTATCTTTAGAAATAGTACAACTATTGTTAGTAAAATCAACAATGTATCCATCATCACAGAGTTGAGAGATACTTATCAGATTGTGTTTTAACCCTTGTACATAAAGTACTTTGTTGATTGAGACTGTCTCTGGATCTCCAACTGTTCCAATACCAATAATCTTTCCTTTGGCATTGTCACCAAAGGTGACAAGTCCTCCTTCCTTTAGAGTAAGAGAAGAGAAATTAGCTGAAGTTCCACTCATGTGTCTTGAGAAGCCACTGTCCATATACCATATTTCTTTCTTTCTTTGGTGACCTGCTACCTGCAAAGACATTCAAACAAATTGCATTGGTACCCATATTTTGTTGGGTCCAGGAGTGTTAGCAAGCAGTGATCTCGGTATCCAGATTTGCTTTGTTTTCTTAAAATTGATTGAATCATATAGATCATTGGAAATATAAGCTTTCTTAATTCCACATATTTGAGGTTGTCTTAGAAAACAGTTTTTAGCTATATGACCTTTTGTTCCACAGAAGTTACAAATAACCTGTTTAGTGCTAGGAACAAAATAATTTTTGTATAACTTAGGTTTTTCTCCTTTACTTCCAATTCCAAACCTTTCCTTTTTAATTACAGTTTTTCCAAGTATCTCATTTAAGGCGTTTTCTCCTTTTGAAAAAACTAATGCGGCCTTTTTATAAGATTCTACTTCATCCTGTAGAGTTTTTATTTTTGATTCAAAATTAATTTTATTTGATTCAGCAGAGTTGTATTTGTCAATTAATTCCTTATGTTGTTTTAGCAAAGTATTTCTCTCATCTGAAATAGCTTTATGGAAGTTCTTTATAGATTTATATTTTTTAAATAATGAGTCATACCTTTCTTCAAGCATATTGCAGTAAGCTGCATGTTTTTTATTTGAGAAGCCTGTTTCAGAGTTTGATTCATTATTTGAGTCAGAGGAGTAGTATGAGTGTACCTCATCAGTTTCAGCCATGAAACACATATTTGCTTTTAAATTGGCTTCCTCCTTCTCTGAGCTTGATTCAGAAGAGTTACTTGAGTCTTTAGAAACACTCCAAGTAGCTTTCATAGCTTTCTTGTCTTTCTGCTCATAATCATCTATTTTGAAGAATTTCTTCTTCTTTGCATCTTTCAATTTTGGGCAATCCGGTCTGATATGTCCCATCTTTTTGCATTCATAACATCTCACTTCCTTGCTATCCTTCTTGAAGGATTTCTTGAAGTCTTTCTTCTTACTGTAGAACTTTCTGAATTTTCTGGCTAGCTGAGCCAGTTCTTCATCCGAATTTGAAGAATTAGAGCTTTCTGATTTATCACTTACTTCTCTGTTCTTCATCTTTCTATACTTTTGTTGAGAAGTCACTTTAAAAGCAGTATTTTCCCTTTTTATGTAGACTTTATGCTCATTTACCTCATCTTGCATTTCAGCCTCGTACATCATCAATGTACCAATCAGCTCTCTCATAGTTAGATCTTTAACAGAAGTTGATTGTCTGATTGCTGCAGAGATTCCATTCCATCGAGTAGGAAGTACTCTCAGTACCTTTAACGCTTTATCAGCCTGCATGATTGGTTCTCCTAGAGCTGTTATATTATTGACAATTTCTGTCAATCTTCCATTCATCTGAGTGATGCTCTCTTCTTTAATCATTCTGAAAGTATCGAATTTTAATTTAGCAGTTGCATATCTCATCTGTCTTACATTATCTGTTCCTTCATAAGCAACAACTATTGTTTGCCACATTTCATACGCAGTCGGGCATTGAGATACTCTGTTAAATTCATCCGGTCCTAGACCACAGATGATTGCATTCATAGCTTTTGAATTCATGTCATACTCAGCCTCTGTAGCAGCACTCCATGTATCGGGATTTTCAGGAATTTCATAGGGAGTCAGAATCTTTGAATAGACATTGTAACCAAGATTTTACAGATAAATAATCATACGTGATTTCCAGCAACCATAATTATCTCCATTAAAGTAAGGTTCTCTGACCATTGACATTCCCTCTCTCGTATCAGCCATGATACACTATGTATAATCTTTAAATACTTCTAGCTTGATAAGACTTTAAAAATAAGAAGCTCCTCCTCTGATACCAATTGTTGGATCTGAATCTACGGATTACACACAAGAGGGGGGGTGAATTGTGTCTTTTCAAAATTATTACAATCTCTTCAATTTAGACAAATTCTGTCCACTATGCTTTAGCACGATTAAATATGCAGCGGAAAAAGTAAAAGCATGAACACACGGATGTATAGTGGTTCGGGGAACAGAAGGCCCCTAGTCCACTCCACCAACGCTCAAATCCACGAGCTTGGCGATTTTCAATATCTGGTCCTCGTTTCCACAGACCTGTTCACAACTGAGTACAGGAAGTTGACACCTTTACAAGTTTCAGGCAAACACAGCCTTCCTGGTTCAAACACGAACCCACACAGCTTAGAACGAGAAGCTGATCACTCAAAAATAAAAAGGGTTTCGATAAAGAAAACACTTTTCTAGTTGTTCTTCACAATTGCAACAGAATGCAATTGACAGTAGATAGATCTTCGTCTTCAGAAAATAAAGATCTGTAATCAAAACAGTTCTGAGTCAATCCAGTTGCAATAGATATTACAAGAAACTTCACAACTTCAGCAGCAGTAGATTCACAACAGATAGTCGATGTAGAACATGTGAATCTGCTATCAAGATCTTCCTTCGGTAATAAAGGTTTTACACTTCTTCTCGATCACCAGAAAAGAACGCCTTCACACAGTCTCTGTTTCCTGCTCGTTAAAAGATCAATCTATATATTTCATACACTTTCCTGTGTATATATATATCCGAAGTTTCCAAGATAGAACATATATATTCAAATCTGAGAAAATCTTCCGCATAAATAGATCCATGAAAATCTCCTTTAGATTCATGATATTAAATGAAATAACAGAGCCGTTGTAACTCCCCTGAAGAATCGTCATAAAAATCTCTTTTTAAATCAATCATTAATCCATTGAAAATAGTCTTTGATTCATTCAAAGTCGTACTTAAGAATCGGCTCGAAATCCGCTTAATAATTAGCTTTCTCTTCAGCATTCAAACGTAGGGTTGATCATCCATACTTTGTCTTGCTTCAACTCTCCAAAGAACATACAGTTGATTATAAAAGTAAGATTGATGATCCATACTTTTGAGAAACAAACTCAACACTGAAAACTAACGTACGGTTTCTCTTCCATACTGGTCCAACAACAAAAACGTAAGGTTCCTTCCAAACGTAATGTTCTTCTTCCATACTTTTCAACAACGTAAGTTTCATTAACCATACGTTTCAAAATAATGTAAGGTTCCTTAACCATACGTTTCTTTTAACATAAAATGTAAACATTTCATCCATACGTTACGTTCATCAATGTAGGGTATGAACAGTGATTCCAGTACGCGCTAAAACTGATCTCGCGCTACAGTGATTCCAGAACGTGCTAAAATTGATCTCGCGCTACAGTGATTCCAGAACGCGCTAAAATTGATCTCGGAATAAATGAAGTATGAAATCTCGTTGTATGAAATAAATAAATAAAATAAATTCCTGCAAAATACTCAACGAAATAATTAGTAAATAATTAAGGGTATTTGTGAGCATCAAAATCATCATAAAGAGACAGAGTATTATTGAAAATAATCTCCCCCTTTAAAAAACATTATTTTGAATTGTTTGAAAACAATACATTGCTCAACAATGTTTTGATAGGGAGAAGCACTGAAAAAATGGGGGGAGTGCAGATAAAAAGGAGTGTTGGGATAAAAAACCCCCTTTATTAGAGGTGCATTTAACAATTTTTTTTATGCACTGATAAAGGGGGCCTTTAATAGCACTAAAAATGTACCCATTATGGTGGACTATCAAAATTTCTAAATAAATCACTGATAAAAGGCAACATTATAAATTCTAAGAAAAGCACTGATAAAGACCCCCATTTCAACACATTTTTTAATGATGTTAAAGGGGGCCTTTATCAATTATATTTACAAGCACTATTAAAGGAAAAAATTTAATATCACTCACATTATTAGAGATTTGATACCACTAATAATGATCTTTTAATAGTTCTGTTAAAGGTTTGATTTGTAGTAATGTTTCTTTTTAGGACCATACAGGGAATCAAGGGGATCAGTGTGGTCCAAAAACACAATCATCTATATCCTCTATAGATTGAATGAATTATCCCATATAAATTCTCTTATATAAAATCTAGTCAATCCCATTATTCTAGATTATGTTGATCTAATTCTATCTTATTAGGGAAATTTTTCTAATGTATCCCCTATGAAACAGTTGAGATCAAATAATCCAGGTACTGGGTTAACGATTTGATGTATACAATTTGATTAAAACATAAATATAAGAGGGTATGTTGGATATATGATGAATGAATTGCAATAAAATAAAATCAAACCAATATATAATGTAGTTCAGTATACTATGGAACTATGTGCATGATGAGAACACCACCACAACACATTATTACAAACAAAAAGAAGAACAACCAGAATTAAAAGAGAATGAAAAGAAAAAAGAAACATAGAAATCATCTAAGGATTTTCTTGTACAAAACACATGGACATAAATGAAAATAATGATATGCGACTATATATGGAAACATGAAATGAAAAAAGTGGAATAAAAATCTTATGATATCCGGTTCTAAGACCATAACCGGGGAGATGCTCGAATGGAACTCGGTCTTCTTTGGACTTCCTTTGTAAGAGGGTGTAGCGGAATGAAGCTGAATATTTCAACCACTCTCTACTAAGACCCATGATCATGTTCATCCAAAAATTAAGACAATAAGATTGAGTGAACATTTGGGACCTCGGATGGAATCACATTCATTCTCTAAATATTTCTCTCCTAAAAATATCAACATACCCTTAGAGAATTCTAAATTTGGAGTTAATTTTTAATCATTAGACTCAAGGAAAAATTAAAATATCAGTTGAGACAATTTTGGGTCAATAGATATTTTGAGGATCAAGGAACGAAGATGATCCATATGCATGTGATTGTTAAACAATTAAAATAGAAATTCAAAAAGAAGATTGGCTTTAACATTATGTGGTATCACCATTATGTGGGATCAGAAAATATCCTTACATGGGAAGAACTACCCTTACAAGAGCCCGTGAAATAAGTAGTATTCTAATGTAATCTTTGGATACACTTTTGTAATGAAGGAATACACATAACATAGAGAGTGGTGATTCTTATGTAGATAGTGATTATTCTTTCACTGTTAGGGCCAAGATCCATGTTTGAATGACCATTTTATGTTTTGTTGAATGAGGTAATCAGAGGAGGCTCAGAGGAAGTCTGGTGGGGTTGAGATCCAAAAAGATGTAAGTAGAGAGATTTCAAATAATTTAAAATTACAAAATGTGAATGTGGGATTCACAACATATAATAAATAGGGGATTTATAATTTAAAATCCAATGTGTTTTTTCATGTAAGGAATAACCCAATGATTAAATGAGGTGAAATGGTATTACATGTCAGGTAAATCCCTAAAGTTGTACATATTAAAATTATGAATCACCATGGGTTTCCCAAAACCTATGTGCTATAGCACCTCCCTATTATTATAGGAAACATGGAATCCCTCTCTTTGATATAATGGGGATTTCGTTGTCATGGATCGTTCCATAACCATTCTCCTTCTATAATTGGAGATTTTTGGTGATTGAAGGTATGTTCTATCTCTATTCATTAGATTTCTTTGATCTATTTCAACCAATTCTTCTTTTACATGTTATGTATCTTTATATCTATGTTTGAAATGGTTTTTTTCTTGGTTTTTTTATTGATATGGTTGTGCAGCGCCATTTTTGGTTGGATGTAGTTCTTGTGGAAGAGGTGATCGAAAATCCATTGTGATGGTACGTTCTCATGTGAACAACGTCGACACTATTGATGTATAGGATTCATTTAATTTCATTTATTTTAGTGTGATCATAAATTGATCATGATTTATCCCCTTGGATTCCAATGAAATTAACCTAATATTTACTTGATCCAGGTTAAATAATTAGTATCGAATGATAAGAATTTTAGTTGTTTTTTTGTAATGATAAGGGATTCCCACTTGTTTTTTAGATAAATTGGTATATATTATATTATTGTTATTCATGGATAATCTTTTGTATTTTTTAATTAATTTAAATATGAAATTAATTGATAATTATTTGAAAAAAAATATAAATTGGCATGTTTAATGAATATAGTATGTGGAAATTTTAATTGTGCATGAATTTTAATTATTTTATCTTCCATGTGTTAATGGAATTGAATAAAGACGTGAATCATGTTGACTCTTGTTGATAAATGAATTAAATTCATGTTAAATTAATTGATTAATTAATATGTTATACCTTATTGTATATTTTTTATTACACTTCTTGTATTTGGAACCTATAAATAATGAATTTTTTAATTCAAAATGGAATAAGAACTAGTTGTGTGATAAAAGATAGTGCCTTTATAGGGCTTGATTTTCCCTCTATCTTGTAAAGTTCAACTGCCTTATGCTTTAGATCTATGTGATCTCTTTCTGTGTAATTGTTGGATTCCTTTCATTAGGGACGAGATCCTAGTTTCTATGTTTGATTGCAACTTCTGGTGATGTTCTATAGATAAGAGCCTTGGGAATTGGGTAAGGGATGCATGAATGTGATGTGAGCCTGAGATGGATGATCATGGGGGGGTTGTTGTGGTGTATGGGGAGGGGAGGACCATTTTTTTTGTAGTAGTTGATGCTTGTTATAGTGGGATACATCGGGATATGCACCTGAGTTTTAGAGAGGACACCAAAGATGATGGAATGTGTTGAAGCTCGGATTAACTACTGATATGAAAGTTTGATTCATCTTTGAATATGTTCTTTTCTGACAAATAGGATGTCTATTTATCTGATTTAATTTCCCCAATACTTGAGGAAGATGGATGTGCTTGGTTGCATACCATATTTGGTATTTAATGGTATTTTCCTAGATTACATAGAAATATAGAAATTGATAAAGTTGATTGATGAATATATTTTTACAATATGAGGTCGAAGCATTTTGGAATTAAATGATGAGTTTGTAATTATATGATGTTGAGTACTCTATTTTGTATTCCTAGAGGGAATAAATATTTGATGTGATGGTAATGCAATGTGATATGGGAAATGATAATGCTTAATTAATGGTCAATAAATTAATTAATATAAAGTGAAACAAATTGAAATGAATAAAATAATTTAATGAATCCCTTAAATTTGTTGGGTGATTATAGGATATCTTGTCTTAGTCAGGGAAGTCATGAGTCCAAGAGATGTTAGATGAAGTTGAGATTGTGACTGTGTTACAGACATGGTGTTTTTGTGAGCTATATTATATCATGGAATTATTCAGTTTCGTACACTAGGCATCTATTTCAGTTAGGGAGACTAAATTCCTTAGTATTTTGGTATCTGGGGGTTGTTTTCCCCAACATCCAAGTGAAAGGATGGATGGATGACTACCCCCTTTGGACATACAGTCATCTATTTATAGTTACATATGTTGTTATGCATGATGGTTATTTTCTCCCATATATTTATTTAACTAGATGTAATGGCTTGTGATTGTTTCACACACATGTATTGTAATTATTTATTCATATAGAATACAATAAGTATAATGTTTATAGGCTATGATAGATTGACTATCCATACTCTATGTATGTGATGAAATGGATGGATTTATATTACATGATGTATTATAAACATTATATGGGTTGCGATGGATCTCAAAAACTAAATAGTAACTTCTAGATATGTGGGCAAGGGGGTGTTATATATGAGGTGTATGTTATGGTTCTTCACCCATGTGTCTACGGGGTAGCCATTTCAGAGAGAGATGCTTAGGAGGAATGATGTTAAGGAAAAGTGACAAAACCAATTGGGAAGTGTTAGTGGGGTTCCCAAGATATTTATTATTATATTATATGATCTTTGATACGATACATGGTGAGAGTAGCCATGGTGAGTATGGTAACATAGTATACCTATTTAAGATATTATTGTTTTTCACTTATTGTTCATTATTCTTTATAATGCTTTATTTACCTTTTTCAATAAAGGATTTTGGGAGGATACATCTAAGTATATTGTTATAATCAACTTATATATCTTTAATTTTTCAATGATGTTGGTAGGAGAAGGTTGGAGATCATTCTGGTTATTACTAATTTTTTGGTTTTTGTAGTAGTTGTTGGGTCTTCTTGGTCATCGATTTCATTACCTTTTTTGATACTTACTACATTATTTCGAGTTGTAGAATTTTTTTCATGCCATTACGTATGTACAATGGGTTTTATTTTATATTGAAGTTTTAGTAGGGGATGATTGGTGTCTGTCTTATCTCTCTATTTTGTATGGGTTTCTATTAGATTGATATTTGTTCTATTTTCATGTTTATTATACCCTCAATGATAGTCATAAATCTAGGGCCTACTAGAGGCGGGACTCGGGCGTCATTAACTATCTTCTCCCATTATCAGCAATGGAGGGGTACACCTTGGGGGGTGGGGTCATGAAAGAGTTTTATTGGATCTATAGTTGAGGTATAGGTTGTAGTTTTGAGTTAGGAATAGGTGTGGTTGTGTGGGATGGTATGGAGATAGTGTTACATAAGAATAATAGTTTGGTGTACATGGAATTCAATCTTAGAAACATGTTTTCGGGGCTCATGTGATCTGATTAAAACATATTTAATCATACAGGTCATACTAAATGATGTGATACCGGTGGTAGGGTATAGACCTATGAAAGGATCATTCATCATTCTTATTTATTCCTCTATTTGAAGTGGGTAAACATTGGGATAAGTTAACCAAAAATGAATAAGTCCAAAAAATGAATTAATGTTATGGTCTTCAATATTCTAGTATTTGGAGCACTAACAATTTGTATATTTTGGTAGTCATGGATCCACATAAACATCCACATAAGGTTCATGCTAAAGATGTTCAGTAGGTTGTGACTAGAGATTTCTATCTATTAGAGGATGAAGACAATGACACTTGCGAGTGGAAACTATAAGGGTTTCTGTGATATAGTCTATAGAGGTATGATGGATCCAATTCCAATGTAGTCATAGATGAATGGTTGTAGGAGGTTGGTATATACTTTTGTTTGATTTTTCATTGGACGAATCATTGGGTATCATTGGATGTGATGATGTTGTGTGGGGTAGCAGGGAAGTGGTTGTTCTTGTACCCCGATATTGAGATGAGTGGGTAGTATCATTGAAGAATTTCTAAGAGAAGTTTATAGGTGAGATTCTTTCTTTAACCACGAAGGGGTTCAATATTCAGGTGATAATTACCATTCTATAGAGGAGGTCTATTGTGCGAGATTTAAGGATCCATTTCAAAAGACATCTACAATATTCTTTACACTTATTTCTAGATGAGGATTCCAATGAAAGACATTTTAAGGGGGCATTGAATCGATATATCTAGCTCTGGGATTCCCCATTTATAAGAAAGACATATCTATAGGTTCTAGAGAACTAATAGTTAATCAAGTGGATATTATTTGGAACTAGATATTCATGAGAGGGGAGACATAAGGATTCCTCATGAACAAGTGTTATGGTTGAGGTTCCCAGTTGTATGGAAACAAGATATTATGATCATCTTGGGATAGGTCCCAACCATCAATGCCTCATTTCTCAAGGGGTGGCATATATAATACCTATTCCAAGGGATTAGATACATGTTTTAATTGTGGTGGAAGAGTACATCATTATTAAGAGTTACTCACCTTTCTGAGAAGTCAGCATGATCCAGTTGTTCCGCTTCAGGATCCTCCACTAATGTAATTTCATTCGAGGAAACATTTTCAAATTTCTCATTGTTTGGGGTCCAAAGTGAGAAGACAGAATCAGAAAAGGACAACCCCCAATATTCTCCCCTTCATAGATAGTAGATCTTGTATGTAGAGGTGAACATTAACTGGGTCATAGAGGCCATGAAACAGGTCATGATTAGATTCATACTTTAGCATTTCCAGCACCAGGGGATCTATACATCATTTGAGGTACCCTTTTCTTGTACTCAATTTGGATGAGTGACTTGTTTGATCTAGTAGAGACACCATAGAACAAATCACCTCCCATTCTCCCTAATTTGGGACTTTAGGTAGTGTCACTACTCGTTCCCCTAGAATTAACTATTCCATTTAGAGGTTGAGTTGACTTGAATAATGTATGTAGATATTGTGAGCTAGTGTTGAGGTACCCCTTCTTTTGGGGAGATTTCTATTTTTATAGAAACAACCAAATAACACCATTATTGGGATGTATTGGTTTTATTTTTTGTATTATATCATTGATTTATTCAAGATTTAGGTTGTGTTATTCGATGATGATGGATATCCAGTTGTGTTTGTAGGTGAGTGAGACCCTTGAATGAGCCAGAGGTCTATTCTGTCCTTTTCAAACATGATGAAATAGCTGATTTTTAGTTCATCATAGTTTTAGAAGATGTTGTTTCATATGGCCATATAATAGTCCCATGATATATTTACAGAGGAGGTTGTAGCATTACACCATAGACGCGAGATCAATTTTGAGATCAAAAATCAAATAGACATGTCTCATAGCTAAATATATCTATATAAGATAGTTCCTTATATGTTATGAGATCTGTTTATATTGATCGATGGCCTTTTATAGTGTGGTTTTCTTTGGTTGAGTGTGTGACTAGTGGGTTCACCAGTTTTTTTAATAAGGGTGATGTCAGTTTATGGTTGGGTATCGATTATCATCGCTTAAACCAAGTGAAAGTGAGGAACATCTATCCTCTTCTACAGATCATTGATTCATTCAATCTACTAAAGGGAGAATGATGGTTCTCAATGATTTATTTTTTATTAAGATATCATTATATTCATGTTAGGGATGAGGATATCCCGAAGAATGATTTCTATTATTCTCATGGGAATTAAAAGATTGTTGTGATGTCATTAGACTAATCAATGATCTAGCTATACTCA
This sequence comes from Viscum album, assembly GCA_963277665.1. Lineage (NCBI taxonomy): Eukaryota > Viridiplantae > Streptophyta > Magnoliopsida > Santalales > Viscaceae > Viscum > Viscum album. The sequence continues at coordinate 637,679,550 of OY728134.1, forward strand.
TGGGGGTAATTAATACTATGTTTTGGGAGTTCCTGGATAAGTTCTTGGTGGTCTTCATTGATAAAATACTTGTTTACTAAAAATCTAAGTTGTAGCATGGAGAGAATCTGCATGTCATTTTGGGAGTTCTTTTTCATGAGAAGATGTATGGTATGTTTTTAAAGTGTGAGTTTTGGTCTTGAGAAGTATATTTATTAGGGTATGTTATTCCTAGTAGAAAGTATTTGTGGATCTGTTTAATATAGAAGTAGTTTTTCTTGGAATTCCCCAAGACATTGGCATATGTGTGATGTTTCATTCATCTAGAATTCTATTATAGAACTTCCATAACAAATTCATCTAAGGATGTAATTCCTCTAAAAATGTTGACCCAAAAGGATTATGAGTTATTCTAGACCAATATTTGTCAGAAAAATTTTGAGTACTTGAAGAAGAAGTTGGTCAGTGCTTCTGTTCTTTGTCTTAAAATTCAAGTACTAAAATTAGTAGTCTTATATGATGTTTGATGTCTCTGATTGGGTTGTATTCTAATGCAATAGAGATCAGTTGTTTCTTATTGGTTTCGATAGTTAAACACACATTACTGTAACTATGCCACCCATGATCTCCTGTTGTTGGATGTAGTGTTTTCCCTGAATTTTAGGTGACATTATCTCATTTTCATGTGTTTTTTTGTCATTACTGATCATAATATCCTGATGTCTATTTTATCCAAAAATGAAAAAAACACGAGTCATCATTGGGGGAAAGAGTTATTAAGGTATTATGACTATGAGACTTCGTATACACTTGGGACGGGGATTTTGTGGTTGATGAATTGACATGGATGACATGTAGTGATGAAGTGCGTGAATTTGATGATTCCTAGAGAGTTATGTTCTAAATATTAGCATTTCATCTAAATATGGACGAAGATGGGGGTAGAGGTTGAATTTTCGAGGTGAAAGTGAATTCATTTCTAGTGAAATAGGTGGATATATCCTAGTTTGGGGATCTTGTTGTGGAGGTCCAGTGAGACCATGTTGATTGTGGAAAGGATCCTAATGATTGTTCATAGTATTAAATATAACATGTGTTTTTTCCGATAAGTCTTTTCATTCAATTTTCAATGCTTGAGATGGTTCTCATAGAGTTCTATAGCTATCCATTTTGTTGCAACCTAGAATGAAAAAGATGTACCAAGATTCCATAGGTCATTTTTGTGGCCTGTGTAGAAGAATGTAGTTATAGGTTTATATTCTCTATTCCTAGTCATCTTCAAGTTGATGGTTGAGAAATATGTTCCAGATAGTTTTCTATAGTGGTTATATGTTCGTCATTCGATGTAGGAGGATTTATTGGTGGACCTTGTTATAGGCTTACCTTGAGCTCAGGGAGGCTATGAACCTATATTAGTGGTAATGTATAATTAGAAAAAATCATCCACTTTGTTGAGATCATGGAGTTGAGCTCATTAAAGGTTTTTTTGATGTAGTATCTTGTGGGGATGGTAGAGACTCCATGGATTCATGAGGATGATAATTTTAAATCAAGTTCTTATTTTTACCTCTTGGGTGTAAATAGGTTTCTATCATGATTTTCGTTATCATTTATGCCTTACAACTACTTTTCATATACATAAAAAAAGTTAGAGAGAGTTGACTATCCAAACACATAATGAAATGTTGCACTTTTGAGTCCTATATTTTGAAGGTAATTGGATAAGTTACCTTCCCTTGTTAGAGTTTTATTACAACAATAAATTCACTACACCATTGGTATGGAATCATTTGAATCCTTTTATGGATAAAAATTGTGTTCCCATTGTGCTTGACTGGGGTGGGAGGGTCAAAATGTTTTAGGAAAAAACTCATACATAACACAAACGATATGGTTTAGGTGATTCACGTGAGGATGAAGGCTATACTGGATCATCAAAAAGCCTATTTCGATTGTAGGAGTCAACCTCATGAGATCAACGTTTGGGATCCTGGTTTCTTAATGGTTGATCCCTGTCATGGGTATTGAAGGTTTGGTAATGGGAGTAAGCATTCCCGCCATGTTTTTGGTCTGTTTATGGTTTTAAATCAGGTTGGAGTAGTGGAATAACTGAGATAAATTCCACCAAATATGAGCTGCATAAATGATGTTTTTCACATTTTTTAGCTCAATCGGTATCTTTTTGATGACTCTCACATAATTGATTAGGGTGGGATCGATATAGATAATGATCTAACCATTGAGGTGAAACCAATAGATATCCAAGACCGCATAGAGAAGTTGTTTTGTAATTGTTCTATCCCCATGGTTTTGTGCTTTATGGTGGCATATTGGCATGGATGAGAGTACCTAGGAATGTGAGTCGTAGATACACGATCAGTACCAAGAGTTGTTTATTGTTCATCCTCTATCTTATAACATTATAAATTTTTTGGTTGTATATATATTCTAGTTTTTTGAGATTTATTTCTCTTATTTCTTGTTTGGACATACTCTCTGGAGTTTCATATCCCCCGGGGGAGTTTTATGAGAAGGTTGTGTTTTTTCATGGTTTCGTATTGTTCCTCTGAAGAGGTGGTTGATCTTCTAGTGTAGTGATAGACTTGAGAGGTATCACATGGGGTGGCTCTTCAGAAACCCCATTTTGATTTCATATATGTGTTGGTTTATGATTTTTGAGAATGGCAATGTTTTAGGCGGTATCTAATGTTAGGTTCAGGATCTGTGTGGTCCGACCCTTTTCATGTTTTATAGACTGTGGTGCTCAGGTGAGGAATGAAGGGTTTCCGGAATGGTTCAGATAGTAAAATATCAAAGTATGACGATTTCACACCATCTAAATTTATGAAATTTGAATGTGGATTTCAATTTTTTTAATAAATCACAATTTTAAAAATAAAACTGATATATGTATGGTGGTGTTGGTCATAAACCATTGATTACTTGACATTAAATGGGATTGAATTTCATGTAAATCCCCAATGTTGCACATAATTAAAATATGAAATATTATAGGTTTCCCATTCCCTATGACCTACAGTTCCTCATTCTCTTTCTAGGAGACCCAGAAACACCCTCCTCAACATTTCTTAGATTTGATTGTCAATGATCAATCCATATACTTTCTCTTTTGATAAGTGGAAATATTTGGTGATCCAAGGTATGGTCCACCACATTTATTGAAATTTATTTGATCATTTTCCTCTGGTTCCAATTTTACACATAATGGATCATAAAATAAATGTTTCTAATATGGTCTACTTGGATTTTTGTTGATGCTTTCTTGCAAAAAATATATGGATAGATGTAGTCTTGTGTGAGATGTGGTTAGAGATCTATTCTGTGGGTCTATTTTCATTCAATGTACATTTAGTCCTTTATGGTTGGGGATTAATTTCATTTTTTATGTGCTATCGTAAATTGAGAGAGGATTAGCCCCGTGGATTCCAGTGAAATTAACAGAATAATTACATAAACTAGATAAATGAAATTGTATTGATCCCATGGAGATGTTTCTTTTTTTAAAATGATAATGGTTTGCCTCTTATTTATCTAGATATTTTGATATCTATGACGTGATTGTTATTATTGGATTAGCATGTGGAATTTGTAAAGAATGTAATTCCAAAATTAAATGATATTCAATTAGCTATAATAATTTAAGAGGCATGGTTAATGAATCTGGTGTGTTGAAATTTTATTGATGAAAGCATGTTAAATAATTTTATCATCCGTGATTTAATGGAATTGAATAAATATATAAAGCATTTTGAAAAAATAATTAAAGGAATGTTAAATTAAATGTTTTATCAATTTGTCATATATTTTGATAGCTTGTTGTTATGGTTTCCCACATTTATAACCTTTAAATAATGAATCATCTAATTCAACATGGAAAAAGAACAAGTTGTGTGAAAAAAGATAACGCCTTTGTAGAGCTTGAGTTTCCCATTATCTTGTAAAGTTCATGTGACTTGTGCTTTGGATCCATGAGGGATATTTGGGAGAATTTGTTGGATTCCTTGCTTTAGGGATGATATCTTGGCTTCTATGTTTGTATCCTACTTATTTATATGTTCTATGGTTAAAAGCCTTGTGATTTTGGGTAGTGATGCCCAGATGTAATGTGAGCCAAGGATGGACGATCCTGGATGGATGTTCAAGTTTGTGGGACAAGTAGGTCTAGTTGTTTTGGTAGAAATTAAAACATGTGATGGTAGGTTCCATCAGGATATTTATGTAGATGTTGGGAAGGACACTAGAGATGATGAAATAGGTTGAAGCTTAAATTACCATTTTTTGTGAAATTTGGATTCCTATTTGAATTGCAGTGTTACATCTGGATAGATGCGTTAGATTATGTGCATCATTGATGGACGTTGGAAAATATTGGAATCTATTCTTCCTAGGATGATCAGTGATATGGATATCCCCTTAATCTCTCATTTGTGTTTATGTTGATTTATCATATATATATATATATATATATGTATATATATATATTTTATTCTATATCCAATCCCTTGGGTTTTGTCACTCATTTTCCATGGATTTGAAGAAGTGGTGTGAATACCACATGATATTTGTGATTATATTCTCATTGTTGGATGATTCTAATCTCCTTATATTGGTGGATAAGACTTAAATAGAAGTCCATAAACTCTGTATATTGAGCCCATTGTGTTTTAAAGAGGTTAAACTCTCTATCTCTCTTGGTATGGGTTGAGATCCTCTCTATGACTATATTGTATTATGTACTGTCTTTACTTACTGTTTTATCACTTACTACCCCCTTCAACATATGGGGAATTCTATGTATATACTCACTGACGCATTCCTGTTGTGGCACATGGAAAAAAGTAATTATAATGTTTCCTAATTCAGCATAGTGGCCAACCAGGGTCGTCTTTCTTGAGGATCCTTTCATTTGTATTCTCTTACTTTATTATAATTCACATAAACTATTTATTTTTATTTTTTTATGAATTTAACAAAAATATTAATAGTCATGTTTTAAATTATTTAAAACTATGACATGTAAAATATGAATTCTAACTTTATACTAAGATGCAAGTTGAAACAAAATGAAGTTAGGAAGAATGTACATGGTTTTAGGGTTCAATCGGGGATTCAATCATTATTTTTCATCACGTGTTTGATTTATTTTGATAATTAAAATATGAAATCCAGTATTTTAATCACTATTCATATACATAATAGGAATAGTTTGAGTTTCATGTCAATGAGGGGTCATAACCACATCGGGGGCATTCGCCTCACCCAAGCATGCTACTCAAATCTATCAAAAACACATTTTACCATTAAATAAAATTCATGAATATTTTGACCTCCCACCAATACAAGTCCTGGGTTTAACCTCTAATTTCCTATAGTAATATATTACATAGTGGAGTGGGTGGAAAAGGGGATAGATAGATATGGAACGAAATGTCGAAAAATGGATGGAGAACAAAAATTTAATAATTTATAATAAATTTTGAATTAAAAATGAAATTAATACTAAAATAAAACTAAAATGAAAATAAAATAAAATGAATAAATGAGGGGGCAGAGGAAAATCAGTGTACCATTCCACATGGGATCCCTCCATGGTTGTGGGTTCGAGCTGATGATTTGTGAAGGAGGCATCGTCTTCCTTTAATAGGTAGAATTCTGTCCACTAAATGTTTTGGCGATGTTGGCCAATTAAATGGGAAACTCACGCCTAGAACCGTTAATTAAAGTTTCTTATAATTTTTTTTCATTCAACATCCAATTGTGAGATCATTTGACACCAGATGTAGTGGTAATAGATTTTTCATTGTCTATTACATTTTATTGATGAATCTTCTAGGAAGAATCCTTTAAAATTATAACCATCAAAAGCCAACTTAATGGATGATAACCACCAATAAATTTAATCGGTGAATGTCCAAATGAGTACTCTTCCATATCAAGTAGAAATAACTTAAACTAGAGGTGTGGAGATCGATTTTTTCATCCGTTATAATGGTGGGGTCCATGCTGTCATCTTAGAAAATTATTACACATCATTAATTTTAAGGCCTCTGGATGCTATAATCAGTTCCTGGTCAAGAAGACAATTTTAGAAGAAATAAAATCAGAATTTGAAAAACAAGAATAACTAATTTTGGAAATAAATTTTTTATAAAATTATAAAAATACCCTTCTTGTAAAAATCTGACAAAAATCCAAAATTACGCACTTTCCTCCATTTCACAAAATATTATTCTGAAATATAAACTACCAATTATTTAAATAAAACATTGAAATAAATGGGTTCTATCATTGAAAAACAATTAGAAATTATCATTAATTGAAATAAAATATGCACAGAAATTTTCTCAATAAAATACCCCCACTGAAACCATTATATTCCTAAGTAATATAATCTCAACATGGATATCAGGAGACCCCAATGTTACCAATATTCAAATTCCAATGCAACAAAATCGAAAAAAAAATTCAATGTGTAATAAAAAAATCAAAAATCTGAAAAATTATCAATTTAATTTCCCATTTCTCTAAGAAACAAATAATCCACTTACTTTACTTTTACCTTTTGAAAAATTGATGTATATTCTACATTAATTAACTAATTCTCATAGATTATTTATTATTAAATATGACAAGTCATGAATTACATCACTTTTTATTCTTTTCTCTCATCACTCGTGATACAATTCAAGTAGAGTTATGCTAATTTGATGAAAACATGATCCTTTTCCATAGGATTGTAAATGAACATCTTTAAATAATATGTAAAGGCAAAATACTCATAAAATCATGAGGAATTGCAATAACGGTTCAAATGACTCATAGGGTTATGGATGTTAGGATTTGATGTTTTAATAATTAAGGCTCTAGGAGGAATCTAATCTCTTATTTACAATTCATGATATTAAATGTAAATGTGTAATGGAATTCTCCCCTTCAATGTATCAACACCCACTTCTAAAAACCTATTGTAATGATTATGATCAAATTATGCATAATGAATGATTTGTGCACCCTCCAGATTTTTTTTAATTTTCTACTATTTTTCATTTCTTTGAATGTTTTGATTAGATCAGACCACACATCCATCAGCTAAACACATACTATTAGATGATCTTCGATCTAGAATATAATGATTTTTTGGTTTCTCTAATAACAATGGATTTTTTCTCTTTTTTTGGTTTTTGTTGTAAATTTTTTTTCATTTTTTTTATTCAAGAGTAGAAAAAATAGAGTATAATAAATGATTCCACATCCTATTCCAATTCCCACAATAGAACCCCCACAATTCTTTCTTATAATGTATATCACCCCGTCCACCATGATTCGTTTTCACCAAAAATCAACATTAAAATATCATGCGTATACCAAGTGTAGGGTAGAAATGGATAAAAATGGCTTGAATCATCGATAAATGCCTATAATGGTTATTCTTGGTGCATATGGGATAAAAAATATTGATTTTAAATGTCATAATTTAAGGATAAGTGGATTTTCAAAGGACTCCCCAATCATTTTAAATTTGTTTTTCAAAGTAATAGCTTTGAAAAGTTTTAATACTAGTCCGAGTCAGTTACATGTCCCATGATCACTTAAGAAATAGGCACTAGATAAACAGGAAGTACATGGTCTATAAATACTCTCAGGAACAAGACATATGATTTTGGATAGTCACTCAATAAATGATAAAAAATAATAAATAAATTTACATGAATTTCAAAAATTCAAAGCATGAATGATTGTTAGAGAATTTATTTTATATGCATCAACTAATTCTATCAAATCATATGTAATCATTTCAATATCTATTCATTATATTTAAATATTCAATTCCCTATTTGAATCATTTAATCATATCCACATTGAATTCTAAAACATGGAATCCTAGGATTCATAAGAAACTCATGTGTCATAGATATGTCATGTAAAACAAAAATTAAATTGTGGGCCTTGAATTGTATCTTTAAATCTCTAAATATGTTGTGGAAAAAATGTGGATAGTTTAAAAGATAAAACACAAAAATTTAAATCCCATTTTCCGTGAAACTTTTTCCTTCCCCTTCACTATCTGGGACTTCCTTATATTATCATGATCCTATAAAATAAAATTACTCATTATTTAAAAAAGGTTTGGAGGTATGGGGATGAATTCTAGAGTACATACTATGAAATTAAATTGAATTCAAAATTACTATAAAGAATGTAAAGACAAATCTGGGTACGATCACCCAAGTGGGACCGGACATCTTTTACTGCCTTCAGAGGGCAGTAACAGCTATTATCCAAAGTCTGATGGTGGTTGGGAATTAATTTAAATGAACCACCAGATGTAGTTTTTCTTAGAATCCAATTATTTTGTTATTTTTGAGTAGGAATCCATGAATAGAGTACACCATATCTACCCCTTCACATAGTGTAACTGCTTTTATAGTGGGGGGATGATGAATTACGGAACCTCCTCCTAATTTATTGCATCTTGTGCAACTATCCCTTTATTTTATTATCATCACTCAAGTAAATATTTTGTGTGTTCAAGGAGCTCTAAATTTTAATCAACAGGTGAAATTTCAGTTTCCACATTATCCTCCTGGATGTAATACGAGATGACTGATTCGGAAAATTCAAAACTATTATGGGTGATACTCATATTAGATTTATTAAAATTAAATTATTATGAGTTAAATATTGTTTCATCTCTTAAGTCATTCTTGAATTTAATAACCTCTTCAAGTGAAAGTTCCTCTTGGAGTCTATCATCACTAGATGGAGGTAGGTATTCTGGTCTTCAACCACATTTTTGGCTTCAACATCATTGATGTATTCAGTGAAATTTTTGAAGACCAGTTGAATTTCTTTTTTGGCCTAGATTTGTTTTATGTTTGATTGGAGTTCATCGAAAATGGTCGTGAAATCACTCAGTGAGATCCATGTTGTTATGAATCCTTCCATATACATGACAAATATAAAAAGCACTTTAGATCTTTGTTGAAGGGACCCCTCAGTGTAGCTTGTTTCTTTTTCTTGCACCTGTGAGTAATTTTCATTCCATGAAGAATAATAATCATTTGAATTATTCATGGGAAGAATTTTTTAGTTTATTTTTTAAATTTAAATCTAACTTGGATGTGAAAATAGAAAAATTAAGTGAACTAATGATTGGATCCCCATAAACAATGCTATTTTTTACCCACATCTATCATGGGTGTGGAAAAAAGAAATTATAATGCTTCATAGTGTAGCATAGTAGCTGACCAGGGTTGAATCTCTTGAGGATTCTATCTATGTATTCACATAATTTATTCTAATTCACCTAAACTATATCTTTTTTTGTTTTAATAATTTATTTATAACAGTTACAAGTTTTTTTATCATTTAAAACTATGAAAAGTAAAATATTAATTCTTAATTTATACTATGTGAATGTCTAAAAAATGATATTAGGATAAATTTCTTGGTTTTGTGGTTTATTTAGGGATTCAATTATTGTTTTCCCTCATGTGTTTGATTTAGTTTGACAATAAAAACATGAAATCTTATATTTGATTCAATATTCTATTCTGTAATAGAAATAGTTTTTGATTTTATGTCATTGTGGGGTTGTCACTAAAATGGGTACATTCTCCTCACCTAAGTATGCTACTAAAATATATCAAAAAAATAAATAATCTATAATGAAAATTCATAAATATCATGACCTCAACCCCAATCCATGTATTGGGGTTATCCCTTCATTTTTTAGAGTAATATATTACTTTGTTGAGTGGATGGATGAAGAGAGAGACAAAGAGAGATGGAAAAAATGAAGAAAAGTTGATGGAGAACACAAATGCAAAGACTAAAATTAAAATTTAAATTACAAATAAAAGTAAATTTATTAAAAAATAAAATGGAATTAAAATAAAAATAATAAATTAGGGGGATTATATTAGCATCAGCTTCCTATTCCCCAATGGGATCCCTCCTCAATTATGGGTGTCGAGGTGATGATTTGTGAAGAAGGCAAGGGCCACCTTTTATAGGCAGAATTCTGGTCGACAAATGGGTTGTTCATTGTGGGCCCAATAAATTGTAGAATCACATATCGAAGACTTCATAAACATTTTTCAAAAATGTTTTGGACATTCACCCTATAATTTTCAGCTCATTTGGATAATAGATTATGGAGTTATGGAATTTTCATTGCCTGTTTCTTTTTCAGGCTGAAATTTCTAGGAAGCTTCCATCAAATTAATAATGATCAAAAGACAAATTATAGATGAAAAACTCCATAAACATTAATGGGAGAATATAAATTTTAGTACTCTTCATTATCCAAGTAAAAGCACATAAATTGGAGGTGTGGAGACTGAGTTGTGTATTCTTTACAATGTTGTGGTCCACGCTGTCCGCTCGGAAAAATCTTAACCATCATTGACATTTTAAGGCTTCTAAATTCCATAATAAGTTACTGTCCTAGATGAAAAATTTGAATGAAATAAAATCAGGATTCTAAATAATGAATCATTAATTTTGGAATTTTTTTTGTGAAATGACAAAAATACCCTGGTAGTAAAAATCTGTCAAAAATCCAGATTTATGCACTTTTCTAAATTTTTCTCATAATCATTCTAAAATTAAAATTTATTATTATTATAATAAAACATTGAAATTAATGGGGGTTTTTCATTTAAAAACATTAAAAACCCATCTTTATTTGATAAAAAATATGGACATAAATTATCTCTGTTACTCACCCTTGCAAGGGCTTTTTTTGCACGAGTTGTGACTTATAATGATGACTATCATCTTCATTGTGACATCAATGAAGGTTTGGGATACCTTGTACTTTGGACCATGTATGGTTATTGCATCATCAATATCAGGTGATGGGCTCTTTCTACAGTTTTCGTTTCCAGTTTTTATGGTCGGGAAATATTTCTATTTTTATTTGTATTTTACCCCTTTACTTTTTAGTTTGCACTCTCATACTCTATAAAACCAAGATGTTATAAATTCTTGGATTACATTCAATATTTTTCATCTTATTATTATTTTTATTCAGATATTTTACATTGATATGGTTGGGTTTTTTCATTTTTTACTTAGGTAAATCCCTCCCATTAGGATATGCCTTTCAGTACTTATTTCCACCCTCTGGCCTATAGATTTGGGATTGGGGTAGTTGTGGCTTTCGACCTAACATGGGTCAGGTTGGGACAGATTGGTATCATAGAATTTCATTCCTTGGGATGTTTTTTAGACCTGTTCCCTTAATAGAAGTTTTATTAGGATTAGGGAAACAAAGTCAAAGTATATTGATTGCATCTCTCAGGCTATGGAATATAGTGATGGTGTGAGTGACCAACGTATCAATTCATTAGGACCATGACTACCTTCCAGTCAACTCATCATACCATGACATTGGTGGAATGGATCAATGATACATGCATCATGTATGATTGATTCTATAATTGTTCTTCATGATTCGACTCCCCATTACTATTATATATGTATATATATTGCTCTGACCATGGTTTGTCTTGATAAATCTCAGGAGGCCTCTATGACGATAGACATCGAGGATACTAGTTCAGGATCGTGATGAAGATCTAATAAGAAATGGGGCCTTAGTTTAGGGTCAATCCCACATGATTTTTCCTACATGTGAGTAGGTAGTATCCCCTCCTCCTATCCAGCAACATATCTTCATAGTAGAGTATGTTATGGATGTGAACATGCATTGTGTGCTCTGCAAGTTCCAGTGCTAGAGGCAACTGAGGCTCCATAGGGTTCCATATCCTCAGGATGAAAACGATTGTAATGATTTAGTGTTCAATTTATTTAGGATAATCTGGACAGAAATATATTAGTTTATTGAAATTGTATCTACCCTTTTCCATGGAGCAGTTGGATGTTGGTGGAGTCTTGTTTCCCACATGCCTGATCAGTCGACACTCTCATGGCCCGACATCCAGTAGTTTTTATGTGCGGACTACTACCCCTTATGATTGTGATCATATTTGAATCTTGAGAGTATATAGAAGCATGATGGGGGGATGATGTTGTCAAATTACATAGTTAGGTTCAAAATCCATATGTATTACTCCTTTGAAATGATTGGGGATGGCTACTTCCCAGCACAAAGTTTGGAGCAAGGACTCATCAGATAGATTTCTGCTAGTGTGGTGCCCTTTTGTGTGCCCACCTATGCTGGTTTGTTGGAACAAGAACTGGTGATTGATATATTTCACTAAAAGGGACTTCAAAAATATAGAGCTAGCAGTGGGAATTATAGTGAAGAGTCATACGTAATAGCAAGAAAACGTCAGGTGATAGGATCTCAGTGCAAGAGACATACCCATGATTAGACACAAGAACAAATTTAGGTGAAGCAAAAAGGTCCAAATCATCCCATCGAGTGATTTTTCTTTCCATGTGATGGTAAAGGTCACAGAGAATAAGACAACCTGACTTGACATGTTGAACTGCATAGGATGAAAGATTACTGATAACCATGGCATAGAAAACACTGTGATTAGTGATCTCTCATGAATGGAAATGGTGGTCCCTAGGGAGGAAAAGAAGAAAGAGGATTATGAGGATATATGGGTGGTTGTTGACAATATTATATCCTTCCAGCACCACCACTAGTAATATCAGTTCCGGAACTGAGAGTGGGCATCCAGGGTCGTAGACAACTGTAAGCTCTGAATGGTTTTCAATCAGCAGAACAAAATATTTTTAAGGGTATTATCTATGTTTATTATACAATTTCTTCGGTATTATTAGATACATGTTACATGCATTACTTCATCAGTACACTACATGTGATAGAGTCCGATATTTCTATTTAAGAACTAACCCATCTTTTTTTCTTGAGGTTCATACAATGAATGTTTATTCTGTATCTCTTATTTAAAGGTAGTCCAAGCTATATATTTGTGAAGATAGGTTCATGTGGGACCTTTTGGTAATCATTATGGTAACATATGATGTGATCGTGGTTATGGATTGATTTTCTATGTTCTAATATCATATAGACCATCACCATCGACTAGTCAGATGCATATGCACTGATGAGAAAAGATAATTATTTTCTAGAAAGATATATCTTATGGTAGGTAATGTCGATTTTTCAATAAGGAGGATGAATCCCATCGACCATAAATTTTTTTGTATATCACTTTTTTCACTATACAATTTAGGAATCTAGATTCCTCTAATCATGGAGGATTTTATGGATGTCTTCCCTAGGGATATCCTAGGACTACCCCAGATTCCTGGGATACAGTTTTTCATCATCTTCAATCCCATGAAAACTTTTATATCTTCTAGGGAATATAGGATATCCCCTACCAAGGTATGGGATCTGCATTTTTATTTAGATTACCTTCCGGAGAAGAGTTTCATTAGATTGATTGTGTCCCCTCAACATCTCTGATGTAGTTCATGAAATAATTGGACATGAGACTATGAATTTTCATTGATTATGATACCTTAAAATAGGACATTATAAACAATAAGTACCCATTTACAAGGAATCATGTCCTCTTTGACTAGTTATGATGTGTGAAATTCTTTTAAAAGATCAATATTAGTTTCAGATACCACCATTTGAAGGTTCACAAGGCTGATATTCCAAATTAGGGATTCAGATGCAGCTATGGACATTATAAATTCCTAGTGATTCCCTTTGGGGTACAAAAATCCCCCTATGTGTTTATGGAAATGATAAAATCTGTTTTTAGTGGTACTTGGGATAGTTTTTTTTGTCTCCATTTACAACATACTCATATACTCTAGATGAGAGGTGAATCATAAAAATCAGTTGAGGATTGTTCTATATTTTCTATCAGGGAATCAAATTTTTTCGAAATCAATTGAAGTGCCAGTAAAGGATTTATGATGTTCACATTTAAGAGAATGTCATTTATGATCATGGTTTAGCCATGTACCCAGTAAAAAATGATAGAACGCATGTTTGTGAGCCAACAAAAAGTGTTTTATAAGGGAAAATATTTCTTGGCTTTGTAGGGTAATATAGAAAGTTTGTGCCAGAATAATCTCGAATTGAATACCATTTTACTATCCTGATATAGAAAGGGCAGTAATTTACCTATTCTGAGAAGTGGTGAATATAAGTTGAGGATTTAAGGGTGATGATGAAGAGTGCTTCTATTTTCTGACTAGTAGAATAATCCATGTAGTATGTGTAACATCTCAGGTAATTAACGAATAAATAATTTTCATATTTATTAATATTTACGAATTAAATATTAATTTTATTTTAAAGGGGTTGTTATGTTCGATAGCGTACCCGATACGCAATGATGAGTTTCTTTGAAACTTACGTAGCACACTAGTAATGAAATAATATTATTTTAAATGTTAGTTAACAAGTAGTCGTTGTACTGGCGGGAATGGATAGAAATAACTAAAATATGATTAGATATGTTTTTAAAAGTTTATACATTTACCCAATAAAAGATAAAGGCTTAAAATACGGAAAGAGTTCAATTTTAGGGCATATATACTCTAATTTTCACTAAAGGTTCACTTATCACCTTTTAATGGTGAACCGTCATTAAATATAGTTTTGATCACTCTTATACTTTATTTTGGACAAAATATAAATCTTTTTTAGAATCGGGACATCAAAATTTACTTTGTGTAAATTTTTGGTACCTTTCTGATAAAGTTCATTTTTTTAATGAATAGTGTAAAATGTTGTATTTTAATTCAAAACCACTTTTTAATCTAATTTATTTATATGATTAGATTATATTTTTAATTGGTTTTAAAGTGAAATTAGAAAATATTTTTACCATTAAATCCAATAGTGGTCGTTGGAATTAATTTCACTTTGAAATTGGACTTAAACTGGTGTCAATCTTTTGATACATATTGTTTCACAAAAACACGCTATTTGTCATGACAGCGGGAATTAATTATTAAATTAATTAATTTGACTTCTATGTTTTGAATTTTGTAAAATGGACTTCATTTTTGAATTCGGAATATCAAATATAGCTTAGGGTGAATTTTTGGTAATTTTCTGAAAAACTTCAATTTTTGATGAATAGTGAAACCACTAAGTGGTAATCAAGCAAACTGATTTTTCAGTTAAATGAAAGTTTACCACTAATGTGTATTGAATTTTGAAAATCCGACATACATGGTTTTCATTAATAAGTAAAATGTGGTTCAATGAGATTAAAATAATTTTTTGGTGAATAGTAACTTTTTTTCATTAATCGCGATTAGAGGTAATTAGTGTAGTTTAAGGTAAAAATGGTATTATAAGAATGTGAAAACACCATGACACTTGTCCTACACCTATTGGGTGAGTCATGGACGGCCAAGACAAGCCATGGGCCAACTTGGGGACCCCATGGAGCCACTTTAGTTGGAAAATGACATTAATATATTTTTATTAAATGTTAAAGTAAAAATGACACAAACATAATATGTTTTACGAAAACAATTTTTACATGGGGATATAAAGATCAGATTTTTGATTATAAATAATAATTGGAAAGCTAAAAATATTTCCTACATCATAGTAGTTTTTTTACGATTTTTAGACATTAAATAAATTAAATTATTTATGAAATAATAATGATGCAGCGATGACATCATTATTTGACGATTTAAATAAAATGGAAAGATAATGAAACATCTAAAACCTACACATGGCCAAAAACAATTTGATGAGTGGATTTCGAACCCTTATCACCTTATCCACGAATTATATCAATGTGGGACCTTTTAAAATTGAAAAACATTTTCAAATAAAGTAATATTTCCTTACTTTCCAAAAGTGCCCCTCCTCTCCTCTTATAAAAGGCCCCCACCTCTACCTCATTTCACACACTCTTCAAGCCTTTGGATCGGCCAACCCCTGCCCATTTGCTCTCTCCACACCCCTCTCCACATTCTAGAGGATTCCCTTTGGGAAGAATCCTTTCAAAGGAAGCCTTTAGGCTCAACTCAAAAGGAGTTACACTTTTAAAGGTAATTCATTCTCTCATGTTCATTTGTTTTATTTTGCTTCTCCAACCCCCTAAACTCTTTTTATTTACTTCTTTTGTAACAACACCTGTATCATCAATATACTAGGATGTTTTTATAAGATTTATTTGATCTACACTCTCACACAACTACATCAAATGGTTTAAGAACATACGGTTTCCGTGGATGGCGAAATTCTGCCTCCCGAAACGATGATTGTTCAATACTCATTTAACACCTTCAAAGGTGGCCATTATGATGTCACTATTTTTATATATGATATATAATAAGTTTATGTTTTCCTTAAGCTTCTGTTTTTTTCATTTTGGGCATACATGTTTGGTTTCCATTATGGGTAAACATGATATCTTCATTTTAGGAAGTGCGGACTACCGCCCCCTAAAAGTGATGTGATTCGTTAATGCCATATGTGGGACGTGTAAATTATGGATTTAAAGTTATTATATATGATGATATACTGGAATTATAATATACCTCTATATCATTATTATTTATTCTATTAAATTATGAGATAGAAATGAAAGTAGCGTTCATGCGTACGTACGGCTTACCGTCTCCATGAACGGTGCATTTCATTTCTTATCCCCAAATGTAATGTCCTATTAAAAGTACATGTATATAATGGATATATATAATTAATGATATATCTAAATGATGAATATAATTCTGGAATTAAAATATACATACCTCTCATTTAGTTTTAATTCCATTAATATGACAAAGAAATGAAAGTAGCGTTCATGCGTATGTACGGCTTACCGTCTCCATGAACGGTGCATTTCATTTCTTACCTCTAAATGATTATGTAATATTATAAATACATGTATATGCTGGATATATATGATATATATGATATCCAAATCAGGAATATCATTCTGTATATAAATAACCTTTGACCACATGAACAACATGTAATTGTATGAAGTCCACTTTCGACTTAAGAACCAAATATTGACAAAACAAACATTATTAACTTAAATTGTTACATAATGTTTATAACATGGCAATAAGTGATATAAAAGGAATAATGAACATTAAAAAGGTTCTTAATCAAGTATAAATTAACTAAAGTTTATTATTCAGGACGTTAAAGAACGATCGAGTCAAGTCTGACCCGAGGTAAGGGACTTCGTCTCAATCTCCTTTCATTGAGGCATATTTCATTTTATACACAACTTTCTTTTATACGGTGTATAAAACCATTTGACTTTTACTTTTATACAAAAGGAATATTTTTCTACGAAGCATTTTACAAAATGACAAAATGGAATGTTTCTTTTAACGTACGCGGCAACAACGACCTTTTCCGCCTCCGCGAGTATTATTTGGCTTTTGGCTTCCTCAACAAGCCGTATTGTTTTTAGAATAAAATAAATACCATATACTCTTTTATGTATTTTGGTATTGAAAATTGTTTTGATAAAGGATTCTATTATGTCAATATATTTATGTTATATTATGATTGAAATGTGGAAATGTTATCATTATATTATATTGGTTTTATGTTTTATGATTTTATATTGGTACTTGGACTTTTTAACGGGTGGTTACGTTATAAACCATATGACGGGTGGTGCCGTGAATACCAGGACGGGTGGTTACGTTATAACCTCCAATGCATTGGGTATGGAAGTCAGCCGTATGGCTATTCCATTAAGTATGTATGGAAATTGGCCATATGGCTATTCCATTAAGTGATATGTGTGGAAGTCAACCGTATGGTTATTCCACTTAAGTATGTTTATGTCCCAAGTTACCTTTATATATTCTATGTGTTCTT
The DNA here is from genome assembly GCA_963277665.1 of Viscum album. NCBI lineage: Eukaryota > Viridiplantae > Streptophyta > Magnoliopsida > Santalales > Viscaceae > Viscum > Viscum album. Next base: position 637,697,338 of record OY728134.1, read on the forward strand.
TATATGGGTTTTATGGTAATCCTTTGGTTACAAAAAGGTAAGTAATGATACTTTATTCAGTGAAGATTTTTTTTACTACTTCATGAAGGTGAAGGTATTACTTTGATATAGTCTAAATGGTTTACTTGATGTTTGAAAAACTAACAGTTTTCATTCTTTTTGTATCCCTTACTGAGCTCTTTATGCTCACCCCAAGTTTTTCGAAATGTTTTTCACAGGACTTAAAGTGGAATAAGGTCAAGGATGGGATCAAGGGAATTTCATGCTATCTAAAACATGGAATCTAGACATCTTTCTTTTTAAGTGTTTTTATTTTATGGAGACTTAGTAGAAGTGTCTACTTTGTAATCTTTTAAGATGTAATAGTTATGTTCTAATTCTCTAAAACTCTAAACCTGAAAAGATCCTCAATGTGAATTATTCATTTAATTCAATATTAAGTAAGGATTAAGGCTGGGGCCTTATAGTTTGTATCAGAGGTCGGTTTAGACAACTTTAGGAGTTAGAAAAGTGTTAAATTATAATATGATTGAAATGATATAGCATTTACGGATTACCATGTTGCTTCGCCTAAGATATTTCTGTGTTAAGAATGGTTTTCCGCAGAGGAAACAAAGCAGCTATGTTGGGATGACATTAGGAGGAAGATAACCTTCCAAATCAGCAACCTGAGATGGTCGGAATCGGAACTGAACAGTTTGTTGCAGTGATGGAACAGTTGACTCAGGCTATAAATGGTGGTGGTATCCATGCACGAGATCAGCCAGATCAACCGCAGAGGAACATGTCAGTGGTGGAACATTTCATGAGGCAACATCCCCCATTATTCAGAGGATCATCTGAACCTGTGCTAGCTGAAGGGTGGATTAAAGAACTGGAGAAGATTTTTGATGTCATGGGGTTTTCAGACAATCAAAAGGTTAGTCTTGATATTTACCGTTTGGAGGGTGAAGCAGATCAGTGGTGGTCTATGGTAAAAAATATCTGGGACACCGATGAGATTGATGATCTTGACTGGGATGAATTCAAAGGTATGTTTCTTGAGAAGTATTTTCCTAAGGCTGTTCGACTTAGGATGGAAAAGCAATTCTTGGAATTGAGGTAAGAGGAAGACTCAGTGGCTGCCTATGAAGAAAGGTTCACTCGATTGGAAAGGTATGCTCCAAATTTTATCCGAGACCTTGATAGTAAAATCAATCGTTTTTACTCAGGATTAAAGCCAAAGTATCGAAGGGCATTAGCTTCTCGTGAGTTCAAATGTTATGAAAAACTTGTTCGATGTGCGGAGAAGGTAGAAATGGAGTTTTCCGATGATCAGGTGTTCTATGACAAACAACAGAATAAGAGGTCTAGTTGGCAGTCAAAGGGGATGAATTCATCAAAGAATCAAGGAGGTAAGAAAACCAAATATCCATCCTGTGAGAAGTGTGGTAAAATGCATCCTGGAGAATGTTTATCCAAGTCTGGTAAGTGCTTTTGGTGTAGTAAGTCTGGTCATATTGCTCATAACTGTAAGGAAGATGATCAAGAAGGCAATGAAAAGCCAACGGTAAGATGTTTTAAGTGTAATGAAATGGGTCATTATACAAACGAGTGTCCAACGAAGAACTCAACTGGGGAAATGCAGCTAGACTACAAGCAGAAAGGGGTGGTAAAATAATTTGCAACAACTTCAGCAGATGTTGGGCCATCGAATGAAGTGGTATCATCTCCAGGGAGCTCAGTATTTTTCGAATATTGACTTGAGGTCGGGGTACCATCAGTTGAAAGTAAAAGAAGCAGACGTTCCGAAGACTTCGTTCTGTACTAGATATGGCCATTATGAATTTGTAGTTATGCCTTTTGGGTAAACCAATGCACCTGCTGTATTCATGGACCTTATGAATAAAATTTTCCATGAGTTCTTGGATAAGTTTGTGTTTGTGTTTTGAGGTTTGTGAAGAGGTTATGTGTGCCTTGTGATTCACAGTTGAAGAATGAGTTGTTTTTTCATCCTGGCAGTACTAAGATGTACAGAGGTCTTCGGGAGTATTACTGGTGGGATGGAATGAAAAGATACATTGCTGATTTTACTGTGAAGTGTTTGACATGTCAACAGGTTAAAGCAGAGAAGCAGTTACCGAAAGGGATGCTTCAGCCTTTACCAGTGCCAGAGTGGAAATGGGAAAACATATCCATGGACTTTGTTGTGGGATTACCGAGGACATCTCGAGGTAATAATTCAATCTGGGTTATTGTTGATCGCTTAACCAAATCTGCTCATTTCCTTTTTATACGAGATACTTTCTCTCTTGATCAACTTTCCCGTTTGTATCTTAAAGATATAGTCAGGTTACATGGAGTTCCTCTCTCCATTGTATCGGATCGTGATCCCAGGTTTACTTCTAACTTTTGGAAAGGCCTTCAGAAGTCGTTGGGTACTTAATTAAATTTTAGTACAACTTTTCATCCTCAATCAGATGGGCAGTCAGAACGAACAATTCAGACATTGGAGGATATGCTACGAGCTTGTTCGATGGATTATCAGGGAAGTTGGGACCAACATATTTCTTTGGTTAAATTTTCATATAATAACAGTTTTCATCCCAGTATACATATGGCACCATTTCAGGCAATATATGGGAAGCGGTGTCTAACTCCAGCTTTCTGGGATGAAGTGGGTGATAGGAAGTTGATGGGACCAGAATTGGTAGAAGAGATGGCAGAAAAAGTTCAGTTGATTTAGAAAACACATGAGAACAGCTCAGAGCAGGCAGAAGAGTTATGCGGATAACCGGAGGAAGGATCTATCTTTTGAGGTAGGTGATCATGCTTTTCTCAAGGTTTATCCTTGGAAAAGTGTGATGAGATTTGGTAAGAAAGGAAAGTTGAGTCCATGGTTGGTTGGACCATACGAAATTCTGTAAAGAGTTGGATCAGTTGCATACCGAGTGGCTTTACCTCCGAGTTTATCTCAGGTACACAATGTTTTTCACATTTCGATGTTGAGAAAGTATATGCCAGATCAATCTCATGTTTTGAGTCCAGAAGTAGTTTAGCTGGAGGAGAACCTATCTTCTGAGGAACAACCGGTCCAGATTCTTGACCACAGGGAGAAAGTGTTACGGAATAAGGTGATTCATCAGGTAAAGGTTTTGTGGAAAACCATGTGATTGAAGAGGCAACGTGGGAATCTGAAAATGCTATGAGGGATAAATACCCCCACTTTTTTTGAAAATTGAATAAAATTGCGAGGACGCAATTCCCAAAAGGGGGGAAGGATGTAACATCTCAGGTAATTAAAGAATAAATAATTTTCATATTTATTAATATTTACGAATTAAATATTTATTTTATTTTAAAGGGGTTGCTATGTTCGATAGCGTACCCGATACACAACGATGAGTTTCTTTGAAACTTACGTAGCACACTAGTAATAAAATAATATTATTTTAAATTTTAGTTAACAAGTAGCTGTTGTACTGGCGGGAATGGATAGAAATAACTAAAATATGATTAGATAAGTTTTTAAATGTTTATACATTTACCCAATAAAAGATAAAGGCTTAAAATACGGAAAGAGTTCAATTTTAGGGCATATATACTCTAATTTTCACTAAAGGTTCACTTATCACCTTTTAATGGTGAACCGTCATTAAATATAGTTTTGATCCCTCTTATACTTTATTTTGGACAAAATATAAATTTTCTTTAGAATCGGGACATCAAAATTTACTTTCTGTAAATTTTTGGTACCTTTCTGATAAAGTTCATTTTTTTAATGAATAGTGTAAAATGATGTATTTTAATTCAAAACCACTTTTTAATCTAATTTATTTATATGATTAGATTATATTTTTAATTGGTTTTAAAGTGAAATTAGAAAAAAAATTTACCATTAAATCAAATAGTTGTCGTTGGAATTAATTTCACTTTGAAATTGGACTTAAACTGCTGTCAATCTTTTGATACTTATTGTTTCACAAAAACACGCTATTTGTCATGACAGCGGGAATTAATTATTAAATTAATTAATTTGAATTATATGTTTTTAATTTTGTAAAATGGACTTCATTTTTGAATTTGGAATATCAAATATAGCTTAGGGTGAATTTTTGGTAATTTTCTGAAAAACTTCAATTTTTGATGAATAGTGAAACCACTAAGTGGTAATCAAGCAAACTGATTTTTCAGTTAAATGAATGTTTACCACTAATGTGTATTGAATTTTGAAAATCCGACATACATGGTTGTCATTAAGAAGTAAAATGTGGTTCAATGAGATTAAAATATTTTTTTTGGTGAATAGTAACTTTTTTTCATTAATCGCGATTAGAGGTAATTAGTGTAGTTTAAGGTAAAAATGGTATTCTAAGAATGTGAAAACACCATGACACTTTTCCTACACCTATTGGGTGAGTCATGGCCGACCGCGAAAATCCATGAGCCAACTTGGGGACCCCATGGAGCCACTTTAGTTGGAAAATGACATTAATATATTTTTATTAAATGTTAAAGTAAAAATGACACAAACACAATATGTTTTACAAAAACAATTTTTACATGGGGATATAAAGATCAGATTTTTGATTATAAATAATCATTGGAAAGATAAAAATATTTCCTACATCATAGTATTTTTTTATGATTTTTAGACATTAAATAAATTAAATTATTTATGACATAATAATGATGCAGCGATGACATCATTATTTGACGATTTAAATAAAATGGAATGATAATGAAACATATAAAACCTACACATGGCCAAAACCAATTGGATGAGTGGATTTAGAACCCTTATCACCTTATCCACGAATTATATCAATGTGGGACCTTTTAAAACCGAAACACATTTTCAAATAAAGTAATATTTCCTTACTTTCCAAAAGTGCCCCTCCTCTCCTCTTATAAAAGGCCCCCACCTCTACCTCATTTCACAAACTGTTCAAGCCTTTGGCTCGGCCAACCCCTGCCCATTTGCTCTCTCCACATCCCTCTCCTCATCCTAGAGGATTCCCTTTGGGCATAATCCTTTCAAAGGAAGCCTTTAGGCTCAACTCAAAAGGAGTTACACTTTTAAAGGTAATTCATTCTCTCATGTTCATTTGTTTTATTTTGCTTCTCCAACCCCCTAAACTATTTTTATTTACTTATTTTGTAACAACACCCATATCATCAATATAATAGGATGTTGTTATAAGATTTAATTGATCTACACTCTCACACAACTACATCAAATGGTTAAAGAACATACGGTTTCAGTGGATGGCGAAATTCTGCCTCCCGAAACGATGATTGTTCAATACTCATTTTACACCTTCAAAGGTGGCCATTATGATGTCACTATTTTTATATATGATATATATATAATTAATGATATATCTAAATGATGAATATAATTCTGGAATTAAAATATACATACCTCTCATTTAGTTTTAATTCCATTAATATGACAAAGAAATGAAAGTAGCGTTCATGCGTACGTACGGCTTACCGTCTCCATGAACGGTGCATTTCATTTCTTACCTCTAAATGATTATGTAATATTATAAATACATGTATATTCTGGATATATATGATATATATGATATCCAAATCAGGGATATCATTCTGTATATAAATAACCTTTGATCACACGAACAACATGTAATTGTAAGAAGTCCACTTTCGACTTAAGAACCAAATATTGACAAAACAAACATTATTAACATAAATGGTTACATAATGTTTATAACATGGAAATAAGTGATATAAAAGGAATAATGAACATTAAAAAGGTTCTTAATCAAGTATAAATTAACTCAAGTTTATTATTCAGGATGTTTAAGAACGATCGAGTCAAGTCGGACCCGCAGTAAGGGACTTCGTCTCAATCTCCTTTCATTGAGGCATATTTCATTTTATACACAAATCTCTTTTATACGGTGTATAAAACCCTTTGACTTTTACTTTTATACAAAAGGAATCTTTTTCTACGAAGCATTTTACAAGATGACAAAAAGGAATGTTTCTTTTAACGTACGCGGCGACAACGACCTTTTCCGCCTCCGCGAGTATTATTTGGCTTTTGGCTTCCTCAACAAGCCGTATTGTTTTTAGAATAAAATAATTACCATATACTCTTTTATGTATTTTGGTATTGAAAATGGTTTTGATAAAGGATTCTATTATGTCAATATATTTATGTTATATTATGATTGAAATGTGGAAATGTTATCATTCTTTTATATTGGTTTTATGTTTTATGATTTGATATTGGTACTTGGACTTTTTAACGGGTGGTTACATTATAAACCATATGACGGGTGGTGCCGTGAATACCAGGACGGGTGGTTACGTTATAACCTCCAATGCATTGGGTATGGAAGTCGGCTGTATGGCTATTCCATTAAGTATGTATGGAAATTGGCTGTATGGCTATTCTATTAAGTGATATGTGTGGAAGTCAACCGTATGGTTATTCCACTTAAGTATGTTTATGTCCCAAGTTACCTTTATATATTCTATGTGTTCTTTATATGGGTTTTATGGTAATCCTTTGGATACAAAAAGGTAAGTAATGATACTTTATTCAGTGAAGATTTTTTTTTACTACTTCATGAAGGTGAAGGTATTACTTTGATATAGTCTACATGGTTTACTTGATGTTTGAAAAACTAACAGTTTTCATTATTTTTGTATCCCTTACTGAGCTCTTTATGCTCACCCCAAGTTTTTCGAAATGTTTTTCACATGACTTAAAGTGGAATAAGGTCAAGGATGGGATCAAGGGAATTTCATGCTATCTAAAACATGGAATCTAGACATCTTTCTTTTTAAGAGTTTTTATTTTATGGAGACTTAGTAGAAGTGTCTACATTGTAATCTTTTAAGATGTAATAGTTATGTTCTAATTCTCTAAAACTCTAAACTTGAAAAGATCCTCAATGTGAATTATTCATTTAATTCAATATTAAGTAAGGTTTAAGGCTAGGTACTTATAGTATGTGGTGTATTGTGATGCCTATGGCACTGGGCAAGACTACATGTTGATGTAGTGGCGAGAAGATATTTCATATAGTTCAGGGAAATTGAGTTCACATGGGTATAACTATGAAACTCATGACCTATATCTTGAAGTGGTAGTCTTCATACTAAGTATGAATATGAACTACATTTTGGGGGAGCAGTTTGTGGTTTACATATAACATCAAAGTCTCAGGTAATTAATCGTATGGAGTGACTTGAACCTGAGAGAACATAACTGGTTGGTGTACTTGTAGGAATATGACTCTGATATATTAAATACACGAGGTAAGAAAAATATGGTAGCATATGCCCATAATAATAAGTCCAAATCTCAATTATTTCGGAAGTATTTTGAATAATTGGCCTCTTATAGCTAACCATGATTGGGTTGGTGGTATTACATTTCATTAGTCAATGGGGTTGACTCTTTCACTTTTCAAGTGTTTGAGAGAGACTCATCTGTGATACATCAACTCTGAGGTACTGTGTGACAAAAAAATCCAAGTGGAACTCACTAGATAGAAATTCTGAATGAGTTTATCACATCATCTTTTTTCAGGGTTTACTAGTGTTTCTAGTCATGAAGCGGGAGGAGGTGATGTGAGAGTTCCACAATTCTCACATATATTTACATCCCAATGGTGTTAATATGTATAGATATATTTATTCATAGTTTTTGGGTTCCATCATGAGTCATAGAATTGCTGATTTAATCAATCAGTGCCTCACCTATCAGTAGGTGAAGGCTCAACCCCACATTTCGATAGGTTTATTGTAGTCCCTTGAGATTCTAGAGTGAAGAATGGGACTAAAATCCATTTACATTGTTGTAGAGATTCGACACATAGTGATGTTAAATGATTCAACATGGGTGATATTTGACCAACTACTAACATAGGAAGACTTCCTTTCTATAAGGGACTATAATTCAGTAGAGAGTTTGGTGTAGTTGTACAAACAAGATATCATCCGCTTTCATGGGGTACCCTTGACTATTTTATCCAATCAAGATGTGTGATTAACATCATGATTATATAGATTCATATAAGACGTATTTAAGACCCAAGTTAGTAAGAGAACATCCATCCACTCCGCTAGGAGGATGAAAAAACTGAGCACAAGATATCATTATTGGAGAATATATTGAGGGCATGCATGTTGGATTTGCTCCAGACCTAGAGGATCACATACCCTTTATATATACTTCATACATCTATAGCTACCACTCTACCATTGGCATGAAACCATTTTATTCCTAGTATGGGAGACCATGCAGACCACCCTTGTGCTAGGAAAAGATCGTTGATACAGCTTTGGTGGTCCCAGAGATGGTGAAGGTAAAGACAAAGAAGGTCAAAATCATCCACGAGAAGATGATGATATACCAGAGTAGGTATTACTGTTATGAATATTGCATTCATGGGCCCTTGGATTTTGAGTTGGTAGACCATTTTTTCCAAATATTTTCTTCACAATGAGGATATTAGAGAATTGGTTTGGGAGCAAGCTATCCCTAAGAGTCATTATGCCATTAAAGATCATGTAAAGGGTTGGTGATATTTCATAATGCATCACCCAACCCCCATTATGGGAGTGGGTTCACGATGTCTTCCATGTGCCACAGTAGAGGACATACGTGCACGAATCCACACACATTATCAAATGGGGTTATATTGACATGGAGGATGGAGAATTATTTATAAGTAACCTGGAGGATATTGAGGATCAATAAGTAATGATCATTCATGGATGGACCATTCCCTTGGATCAAGTTTTGTGGAAGCATGGGAATGGGAAGAAGAGGTGATACGAGCAGGGGACCCAAGTCAAGGCTCAATATCCTAATTTTTTTATACTATTTTGATTTTTGGGGATGAAAATATTAGAAGAGGGAATGATTTATAGAACTATGTTTTCCTGGTAAGACATTGAAATATTTCTATATATATTTCTAGAAAAAGGAACTGAGATGATGTGGGATTCCATGGACCGGTGTTCCTGAAAATGATTTTATAAAAAAATTAAATATATTTTCTATTACGCCGGCATGGCTTCATAAATAAAATTGTATACCTCTTTAATTTAATCTCTTATCAGAACTTTTATTACACTTTTGAGTCCAAAATATGTTTTTTACACTATGTATGACCTAAAATAGGTTAGCACATAGCGATTAGATACCTCGCTCATTGGAAGTACATTTAATGGATTAATTCATTCATTCATTAATTCATTCATTCATTTTACACTAACAAAATTTAATATATGAATATTTTCACAGGGAATTCATGAAAGTTAGATGCCTAAATCATGTTATAATTCATGTTCTTTCATTCATCCTTTCATTGGAAAATCAATCTGGTGATTATGAAACACTGGATCAGAGTAGATTAGAGTGCAGCGAACGAAACTACTTCCTTTGATCACTAGTTTGATCATTCATCGACTATGAATGATGAAAAATCTGGGTAGGGTTTATCAATATGGGGATAAATCCATTATTTATTAAATTGATTTAGATGATCAATTCCTTTTATCGGTCTATTCTATTTGTATCACAATTAGGGGCCTACATACTATATTTAATGAGACATTTCAATTTTTTTCAAAACCTAGTTTACCTATTCTTGACATATTTGATAAGAATGATTGGAATCGATCCTTGAACCCTTTTTCTTATTCTTTACCCTTTGATTGTTTTTGTGTTTTTTATTGGTTGGACCCCACTATCCTGTTTCATCATTAGTGGAAGAAATCAAGCCCGATATGACCCCAATAACCATGGAAAATCAATGATTGAGGCTTGTATTGATGAAATAATGTAAGATCTAGGATTTTTGTGATGTCGGAATGATGTTTTCAATGATTAGGGATTAATTCATCTGCACTTGAAGGGAATGAGTAGTTTGTTTTGAATGATGCACCACCATGGAATGAATGTATCTAGTTTCTAACGAACGATATCTAGAAATGATATAGATGTCCTATCTCCAATGATTTTAAGAGTAAACAAGGATGGATATATGGTAGAATAAATTAAATAAAAGCATGGAAATTAAATCTGAGAATTTGTGAAAAAACAGACTACACACCATTTATCTGGATGAAATCATGTCATATAGCCCCTCGGATGCAGTGGATAGGGTTTCAAAAACTCATAATGGTGGAATGATGTGTATCCCTCTTATAAGTTTTGTAATGTTTCCGAAGGTGGATTAGCCATGTGATGGATTTCATTGGACGAAATTCATATGGGAGTATATAGACTGGAACATGACCTAGTATCATAGTACATAGAGATGGAAAGAGAACATGGGAGGAACCCCATGTGAAGCAACACAACATGTACCAAAGTAAAAAAACATAGGTTCATGTCCAAGGACACATGGTCATGTATAGGGATGCATGGTCATGTACATGGACACAACTAGAAGGAAACACCCCTGACCAGTTAGTCTAGACATGCTGTGTATTCCACCTATATAGAATGTACTTATACATGTTTTGTTATCCATTTACCTCTAGGAACATGGCAAGGAAGTGGAGCTGGACCACACACGGTGTGAGTCCCCTCACATGTAATGTACCCCTTGGTTCATTTTTTAGAAAAAATGAGGTCTTATATCTCCTTTATTAGAACTTGTATATTGGCATGTGAGTAGTATATCTGAGTTTTTTACACATAGAACATGATGGTTCTCTTGTTTGTGGATTTTGAAATATTAAGTGGAATATTTTGGGCATGATACGTAGTGAGGAGATTCCCAATGAAGATAGTGATTAGGCAGGATCACCATAGGATTCATCCAAGAAGAAATACTATAAGATAGGGCACATGTCCTAGATGATTATAGTGGAACCCCCCTGTTGTACCATGGCATGGATTCTTGACAAAAAGAGTGGAACAAAGCGTCATCATGGGAAATGGTCATCTTTGTTACCTATTTAGTAGAAACCATGTGATGCACTAAGGTGTGGGTCCTGAATGACAATAGTGGAAGCCCCAAGGGGTACAAGGGTGTCATCCTTGAATTACCAGTGGAACCCCAATCCAAATATAGTCTGGGTCATCGATGACAAGATTAGAACACATTATTAAAATATGGTGTGGATACTTGAGCACTAGAGTGAAACCCCCTCACCCCCATCAGTATGGTTGTGGGTCATCTACCACTACTTATTGAGTGGAACCCCTATCATCATAGGACATGTGTCCTCATGGAACAAGAGAGGATCCCCCATCGCCATGAGTGTTGGTCCTCCAAATATACGTACATAGTGGAACCCCCCTAGTGCACTAAGGTCCGGGTCCTCTACATTGTGTTTCTATCACTTCAACTATGTGTAACAATGATGTGTAAGGGTTTTACTTTTATGGTTTCTTCTAGGGTGAGGCATGATATTTTAGGAATCATTTATTGAATTTTGGAACTGTTGGATACACTTCTTCCGGGGACGATTTGTGAGATAGAGGTCCCTATAACTCTCTCATTTGGGATTCTTTTGACAGAGGATATATATATTATTCTATTTCTATACCCATGGATATGGTAACTCTATTTCCATGAGAGGAAAAGATGAACAAGATTTTCCAATTTCTTTTCGGGTTTAGATTCTCATTATTGGATGAGTTTAATCTCATAAAGTAGGTGGTGAATAATTAATATGTGTTTAATATACTCAAAATGTTGATCCCCTAGTGTTTTTAAGGGTCACTCTTTCTCTCTCTCTTGGTTTAGTTTTTGCTATTCTCTTTGGATACTTATTACTATCTACTATCTTTCCCTCCTGATGAATATCTTACTACCCCCCCCCCCATTTAGCTTTTAGTTCATCCTAATGGTTATCTATATACTCACTCATGAATGGGGTTTTCATTGACCTATCATGTCTTATATAGATAAAAGATAGGGCAGTGGTGACTTGAGAGAATCATAGAGAGGTCATGTATTTGGGACCACGTATCGTGGCCTTAATTAAACCATCTCCTATAATCAAGAATGAAAATACACCAAATTCAAGAGTGTGGCATCTTCCAAGACCAGGCCCCATTATATGTCATTTTATACATTGAATGGTTAAAATCCAATGTATGAATAGATTTTGTTTAATGGAATGGAGGAAAAATATTAAAATAAAATAACAGAAGTGATGTCAAGAACAGTGTCATAGTGAAAAATAACCACACATATATACTTCAAACTTATTCACTACACATTGATTAAAAAGATTTAAGAGTTAAAAGTAGAATTTAGAAAGCACATGTAAACCCTCTAGTCCATGCCTTTGGTTAGTCATTCACTTTCTAGAGATAGAGGTTATAGAGGAAGAAAAGGATGGGAGAAAGTGAAGAAGAAAGAAAGAGAGAAGAGAAGACGAAATAGTAGAAGAATAAACTGATGGAATATTAAAATTAAAATATTATGAATGAATTAATTAAATTTAATAAATGAATCAAAATTAAATTATAGAAAAATAAATAAAATAAAATAAAATTATAACAAATACTGAGAGTGGAAGCACATCATCCCTTTAGATGATCCTCTCATTGGTAGCAACACCATCTTATTTATTGAGGGGTGAATCACCACTTCATTTATATTAAATCTTAATTATATATATATAAAATTTTATTACATCAAATATATATATATTTTTCCATTAATATATTGGATAGAAATTGATTATCATATATAGGAGTGATTTGGACTTATATGTTTTGAACAAGGTTCTCTTAATGTATTTTCATTTTTTCTATACCCATCATGTTACTCAAAATTAACCTCTAATAATAATATTTTCATGATTAATCATGATATATTGTCTTCTCCATGATTGTAGAATGCCTTCATGAACAAACAACTCATCACCATAGTGGATGAAATTGTATCATTATAACTAAACTGATTTATGATGGTAGCACCACTATGAACCCTAGATCCATAGTGATGGTAATGATTCTTTATTTCAACTATAGCATATCCATGTGGGATTGTATTTATATTATGGTAGCTCATTGTATGGTAGAAAACCCATGAGGGATAATAAATCATAGGATAATAGCTTGTGTAACCATATCTCACGTAATGGTTGAATTGTCTTCCTTCTGTGACGGTATATTTCTTGAACAATGGAAGCTTACTTCTCTTTTTTTTCATTGTATCAAGTCAGTGGTAGACACTGATATACTTTATGGGTGTGACATATACATTTATTTTATTATCTATGTTGTCATTTTTTATTGGATCACATAACTATTTTCATGCATGAGACACATATATGTTTTTGGAATCTCTTTAGTTTTGTTTCCATTATTGGTGCATCAATTAATTATCCTGATGCCATGTTAAAACGGGTGATTGAAACAGTTCCAAAATTCACCCAAAATCCATACACCATTGCCCAGTTTCTAGGTTAATCTTTTCAGGGGCATACATAGACCATCTTCCTTTGAAATGTGGTTCATCGATGTCATATAAGGTTCTGGAGTTGTTTCAAAGTGGTTGGGTTCTTAGTAGTGGACTTTTTTCATGTTTTATTTTCTCCAGTGGAAGTAATGTCATTCTATTGAGATAGGAATAGCGGTTCATTGACGTTGAGTGGTAGCAGCAGCATGAAAGGCGTGTTCAAATAATAGAGTGTGGAGTAGAGGTGAAGCAGTGTTGTTTTATTATATCATGAAAAGTTCCCTGGTTCACGATGTCCCACATATAAAAATTCGGTGTCTTCAATCTACATAATAAATAATGTCTCAATACCATGCCTATAAGGAACTCATACATGTGCTGGATGATGGATACAACCATTTTCCCCCTCCCAATTATAATGAATCCCAGCTAATATTATTCATTCATATTTATGAAATTATTATTATAGATAATGTCAACTCAGGATCTATATTCCTTTGAATATTTTCTTCTAATCATGCATGATAAACATTTATATTGACTGTTTCACATATTAAGAAAACATGTTTCATTTTTATTGGATTTAAATGGAAATACTTTCTCCACATTATCAATGCAAGAAACACATAAAATCATGATGAATTATTTATCATGGTACTAATGATTAAAAGAATTATGGTTGATATGAATCTATGTAAAAAACATTAATGCTCAATGTAATTATTAACTCTAATATATAAATAATGATATCAAAAGTAAAATATCATTAAAAATCTTCCCTTCAAATTAATTACTCACTCTTCCCAAGCTCAATGTAATGTCATGATCATTAATTCTATAATGAATGTATTGATCCTTCCTTAGATTATCCTAATTTTTTCTATTGTTTGTTTTCGAACAATTTTGTTTATAAATTTTATTACCTTTTCAAAATTTATCATTGGAGTGAACATATAATCCTCCACCAAACCACAAATTATTAGAAAATCAGTCTATTAGTGGTTATTTTTTATCTTTACAAGGCACAACCTGTTATTGTTATTCATTATATATATATTTTATCATGAATAGAAAATAATAAAATTGTAATGAATGTATCAAAAAAGTTTCTCAATACCCAAAGTAACACTTCTCGACATTTTCTTCTATATGCAGTGTATCCTTACACTATGAATTCACTTAGACCACACTATAACATAACAAATACTCGATGAATACTAAAATGATGGTAGGAAAAGATAAAAATGGATTGAAATGTGCCTCATTCCTATAAATTTTATTCATTGAATATTTGGTCTAAACAAGGATAAATTGACATGGTGGCCTCAAAGATAAGGGATTATCAATAAAAATACATCAACTGTGTTAAACATTTTTTTGAGAAATCATTACATTGAAATGATCCAAATCATGTTCTCTTTGAGGAGATGTCTCAATATCACATACGGAAAAACTCATAATATAATAGAAATTATATTGCCTAAAAATACTATCAGGAATGGATATTATAGTTTAGGGCTGTAAATCATGGTCTGACATATAATAATAAATAAATTCACATGTATTTCTGAATTTCATTGAATTATAGATGGAAGGTAAATTTCATTTAAATTAATCAACCAATCACCTCATATAAATAGAAATTATTATAATATCGATTCTTCACTCTAATAATTCCCTTATCTGTTTTAGTCATTCAGTATCATTGTAATTAAAGTCTAAAATATAACATCATAGTTTTCCAAAAAAACTATTGTCTCCAAGATAAGTCATGTAAACTAAATATTCAAATCATTGGAATGAAAGTATTAGTTTTAACATAGCTGTTGAAATTCTTAGTTTTGATAAATAATCTTTTAAAAAAAATCCATGAGTATATACCATAAAGAATGCATGAATGAACTCTCTTTTCCAATGATGATTTATTCATCTCTCTCTGCCTTGGTTGTTTAGTGTATTCCTTATACCATAATTTACCTAAAAAACTAAATCAATAATTAGAATTTAGGGGATATGTTCTCAATCACCAAAATAATAGTGGGTTAGGGATGATTCCTAAACTATTCCTATGAAATGAAATTTAATGTTACTTGAAGTAATGTAAAGATAAGAATTAAATTAATCCCCCATGTGGGTCCTGTATTTTTAATACACCTATAAGGTAAGTATCAAATCTCATATATTATAATTCCATGGGATGAGATTAGTAGATTTAAACTATTATGTGTGGTTTTTCCAAGATTGAACATATTCATTGTCAATAGTGAGTATTTTAGGGATGTTGTACTCTATATCCACCCTTTCATAAAAAGTTATATCTTGTATGGAGGGGGGATGAAGTATAGATCATCCTTTATGTTGTTTAATACTTGTGTTACCTTCTCTTGAATGTTCATTTATTTCTCAATATAGGATTCGTGGATGGTATTTTCAAAGGGAAGGTTAGAATGTATTTTGTTTGATAGAATTTAAACATGAAGAACTAGAATAAAAATACACTCTTTAAAAGTGAGAAACATCTATTTTTTTTCTTATGGAAGGATTATGAGGATCTCCTCATAAACTCCCTCTAATGTATGTTATAAAATTTATAGTTGTTCCATGTTTTCCTCAAAAGGTTCATGGTCTTCATCTTGATCTTCGTCCAATTCAAAACAAGGATCATCCAAATTGAAAATCTCCAAACATTTAGGAGTTAAGCTCTGATAAAATTGAATAAATTTAAAAAAATATAGACTTTAGGGAAGGATAACTCTATATCTATGTTTGGAATCAATCTATTCATTATTGGTAAGAGCATCTTGATGCTAGAATTCACTATATGGAGGAATGTACTCAAACTCCTCTATCCTTTCTACAATTTTCTCATCATGGGTGGGGTCTCATTCCATGGATTAATACAGGTACATTTGTTCTCATTTTTCTTCATTGATGTTCAGAAGATAATATTTCATTTAATCACTTTTCCAATCACATCAATATTGATTTAGGACTTATTGATCTTCTCATATGGACATTTTCATGTGACTCTTCATATGCACTCTAAACCTTATCATGATATTCATCAATGTTGATCTCCAAATAGTTGGGTTCATGGTACTCATCATGTAATGAATCAAACTCTTGGACAACTTAATTGAAACATGTAATGAAAAAGGGGGACTCATTTTGTACATTATATACTAGGAAATACTCTAAAAATTAAAAGGATAAATATTTTAGTTCCCCAACCATGGATTCAAATATTAATTTATTTATTTTCTCCCTCATGCATTTTATAAATTCATGGGACACTTAATCTCCACAATTTGACAACCAAAATAATCTCACTTATATAATAAAAATAGAAAAAAATATTCTATATATGAATATGATTCAATGATTTTTATATTAATGAAAACAATTAAAATATATAAAATGTGTGAAAATAGATAAAACAAATAAACAAATAATTGGATCCCGAGAAACACTGTCCTATTTTGATGCACATAAGTCGCAATGTGTGGTAAAAGCTAATTTGTTTATATTTTCTATGTGTAGCACAATATCTGACCAAGGTCATATTACAAATGGAGATTCATAGTTTATCCAATTACATATTCTATATCAGCCAAATCTATTTCTTTTTGGGTTTTTATTATTTATGAAAACAATAAATATACCAAATAAGCATTAAATGAAAATGTGATTAGATTGAAAGTAATTAGTTGTTATGTTTGGTTTCGGGTTCCTTTATTATTTATTTTTGTTGTTCCAAAATTATTATGATATTTAAATTGTAAAATCTCACCCTTAAACCACTATTCATCTATTTAATGGTTGTGAAATTTCGAATTCCTAAGAAATCTAAATTCCACCTCCTCCAATATTCCATGTTGAAAACACACCTCAATAGAGAGTGTACATATTCCATGACTCAAAACCATCATACGTCATTTTATCCTTTGAATGGATTAAATACATCACCTAAATAACTTTTGTTCAATAGACTGGAGGTAAAAGATAATAATAAAATAATAAATGTAAATTCTAGATTCATGTTGTGGTGTAAAATCACAACCATCATACACATCACCCTCATTCAACACCTATTTAGTAAATATTATTCTGAATTAAAATTAGAATTTTGGAAATAAATATCCACCCTGAGTCAAAGAATCAAATTATTTACTAATTTTTGAGTGAAAATTTTCATTTTGGATGAAGAGAATGAGTAAATGATAATAAGGATAAAGAAAAAGTGAAGAAGAAATAATAGAATAAGAGAATAGTAAAAGATGAAACTGATGGAAAATACATATTGAAATTATATTCATGTATTATTTACAATGAAAAATGAAAAACATAATAATATTAATGTAAAATATTGAAATAAAAAGAGAATTAAAATAAAGGTTGAGAGCAACATCCCTTCATCCCTTTAGCTAATCCTCTCTTTAGTAGCAACACCCTCTTATTTATTGAGGGATGAATCCCATATTCCATTCATGTCAAATATTCAATATCTCTCCATCAATATTTTTATTATCCATCAATGATATATCTTGCTCTTACATTCATATCATGGTTAGTGATTCATACTTGTATTTAGGACTACATTGGAATCTTAAACTATGAATGGGACACTCTTAATAGGTTTCCTTATTTTTTACACAAGACGAGGTGTGAACTCCACATCATCTATTGTTATATGGAATTATAGCTTTAAAACACTAAATAATATTCCCCATGATGGTAGGATTTCATCATGAATTCATGTTTCATCTCCGTAGTTGATGAAATAGTAGAATAACATATAAAACGTATTACAAAGGTCACACCTCCAATAAACCATGTTTTACAATGATGGTAGCATCTACATATTTTGACAGTATAATGTCTATGTGGTATTATAGTATCTTTATGATAGCTCATTAAACAATAATACATACATATAGGATGGTATATCATGCGACGCTAGATAAAACTATGGTAGCCCACACAATAGTATCTCATGTGATGGTAGCTTCTTCTTCCACCAATGATGATATATTTTTTTCACAAGAAATAGTTTTCTTAAAAAATTCAGGGTACCATATTTACGGTAGAAATTATATTCTCTAGAGGTTTAACATAGATGTTTCTTTGATTCTATACATATCCATTTTTCTATGGTCTTATATTGATGTTCTCAAGCACATTCCATATATCCGTTTCTAGAATCTCATATGTGTTGCTTCTATTATCAATACATCACTTAATCATCAAGATCCCATGGTACATAAGGTGAAATAAACATCACTAGAATCCTTATCATATCCATATGAGGTGGCATTGCTGCTGGAACATTCTTTTTCATCATTTGTTGAGGGCTTTCCCACTAGAAAAAAATTCTTAATAAATTTTTTAATTAAATTCAACAAAAAAATAATATGTTACATTAAACATCAAAATTATATCAAATCAATTTTTTTAATCAATATTAATTCCTCAATTTTTAATCCCAATATTTTAATAAATCATTTTAATAGATAGGAATATTAATTCAAATAAATTTAAAAAATTTTTAAACTGATTAAAAAATTTCATGAAAATGTGTGTGCATCATCTATATAATTTAATTTTAATATATTACAAATAATATTTAGTTTTGATTCACGTTATTTATATTCAATGAAATTTAGAGAATATTTATTGTACATTTAATATAATTTCTATAAAGTGTTTTATTTATTAATATAATTTTATAGTTAATATTAACTATCAATGATCATTTTCAACATATCATCGATATTTGAAAATTATTATTTCATGTTATTCCAATTTTCTCACATTAATTTAGATATTATTTTCACACATTCAACCCTCTTACAATATTTATTGAATTATTTGACTAAATTTGTTTCCATAGTCTATTTAGTTTTGTTTTACTACTTATAATTACAAAAATATTATAGTTAATTTAGTTTGAATTTTTTCAATAGTTTTGGTAATCTGGTTTAACATAATAACAATGGTTTACTATATTATTATTATATAACATTATTTTAACAATTTTCATGATTTATGTTTAAATTTTGAGGCATTAGATAATATATATAATTTTCATGAATGATTATTGGAGGATACATAATTATACATGGAGTGAATAAAATTACATACAACTTCAATGTATAAAAAATGATTATAATATATGAACATTGAAGTTATCATAAACAAATGGTTTACTATTATTTTCAATATCTCATTGACTATACCTAACCTTCTTCATTATCTACTACCATAACGAGATGAGAATGTATGATACTCAAGAACATGTACCTAATCTTATTTTATTTATATTTTTAGTATAGGTTTGTTGTATTAGTAACACTGCTTCTCATCCCCCATACATTCTTTCAAATTAATTTTTTGCATTTTATTAAAAAAAATTAATTCTCTTTATTCAGGCTGTGAGTCAAAAATTTTAAATTTAGGATCATTTAAATTGTGACTCTCACTAAATAATGTTTTTATTATAATTTTCTTGTGAAAAGCCATATAAAATTTTGGTGTCTTTGTTATACTTCCACTAGAAAAAGTATATTTTTTTGTTATGATTCACCATCAATAATAAGTTTAGTGCACAATGTATCTCTCACTAAGTAGGTAGGTATATTAGTATTATACATCCAATATGTACTAATCCACTATAACAATTCTTGGTTATTTATTAATTTTATTTCTCTGTTTCTAATTATCTTTTTTAATTAACATCGATAATAATATTATTTTCATAATTTTGAATGGTCTATTCACCCGCTATAGAACATCAAACATCTATTAAAAAATAACATTATGTTCAATGTTATGATAGGAACATAATAAAAATTCCATAAAATGATTAATATAGTCAATGTGTTATATTAGACTTCAATAGTTTGTGCAACCGGTCTTTCCCTATCGGGAGCTGAAAGATCCACCTCACGTCGGATAATATTTAAAAAATTTATTGTATCATGTATTTAGATAAAACTTTGAGAACCAAAATTTATATCTAAGAAAAAATATAATTAAATTATAGGACTATATTTGATAATGAATTTACCTGAATCTTTCCATTGATTTTTTACCATGGTACAATTATTCTTCCAGTGGATTTTATTTTCACATGAAAAACACACTACATCATTATACTTTTCTTACCCCTCGAACATTCTCCTCCTAGATGAGTGGTGTAAATTTAACTTAGAAATATCTTTAGTCTTAAATAATTCATCCTTGAATTTTACCTCGTTCCACTTTAGGAAAAAATGGTTTTTATGCTTCATGTAATCATTTACTTGAAAAATTAGAATCAAGAGACCTGAGAGATAATTCTATATATTATTCATGTTCAAATTCCCAATAAAACTATAGAATCATTGAGGAAGTGAGACAAGTATGAGGTATATGACTAATTCAAATGGTATTATTAAACTCTGTATTTCAAAATTCATAATGTTTCAAATCAAATTGATTATAGGAGGTATATGTAACACACCCTCTACATGAGTTCTTGAAAAGAGTTCTCTAATGATCTCAAAAATATATTGTCTATTTTTATCTTGATAAATAACATAGATATTACATTACATAGGGTTTGCATCAACGAATTTGTAATGCTTCTAGAAATCACTATTCATTCACAACAAAATGTGATATTATAAATCCAATGCATCATCCACATGTCTGCAGAACACATTTTTCTACACCCTTCCTGCCTCCTTGGAGGAAATAATCGGAACTGAGGATTCTGGTGCATAAAACATATAAAATTGGAAATTTATAATGAACTAGTTTCTTTAACAATAAATAATGTTATGACTGGTTAGGAGATTATATTTCCATAGAATATATCCTTTAATTATATTAGTTTCGAATAGAATTTCAATCTTTTGTAATTAATAAAATTTGATTTTAGTACATTATCTGGATTACCAGGTGTGATATAAAAAATTCATTCTATTAGTATACCACAATTTTATCAAATACTAATAATAATAAATAATATATTTATAATATACTATCACTGGGATATTCTAGTGGAAACCCTCAATATTCCCTTTGATAAACTAGATAGGGGACTCGTCCAATTGATCGAAGTTATTTAGTTTCACGTAACTTTTTAACTCCAATAAATCACATACCATTTATATTGTGAATTGAATCCCTTATCCTAATATCAATGAAATATATTTTCTCTACACATTACGCCTTGTAACACAATGTATTTTGAGTGAGACTATGCTTGATGGTAACATGGTTAAGTCATCCCATGTAATTCACTTGAACTCCCCAATAAACGAATGTATCCCAACATAGGCTAGATCGGTAATTTTATCTATGGATTCCTTTCAATTCAAGTGATGTAATGTGATATTTAGATTAATATTTTCTATAATGGATATTTTATAATTTATGAATAAATATTATTTTTTACGCTTTACATGATTATTAATATTATATGAATTTTACATAATGAATTATGAATTCCAATGAAATAATTATTCATAATCCTTTTTTTAGCATGTATGTTAATTTATTTAAATTATTTAATCATGTTTAATAATTAAAAAACCATGCATCACATAAATAAAAAAATAACCACGAACTAATAAATAGAATAAATAAGTGATTTGATAATGAGAATTTCTACTAGTTCGTTTATCGTGTAAAAGATATACCAACTTATGATCATCTAAGAAAAAACTCTTTGATCTATTTTATTGTCTCCAGTTGCAACATTCAACTATTATCATATGTATTTACATGGTTCGTTTCACCATAGATGAGTTACAAAAATATCTCCTCAATTTAAGAGATCTATTATTAAATCTTCTTCCGCACTCATTAGTGAGGTGTACCGTGGGTTTGGGATTATATAAAATATAACATGGGCATAAAATCACGTACATAAAAAAGAAGAAGTGGTGATTTATATATCAACATATTTAATAAAATAATAAATTATCACAAAAAACCATGAAATAATAATTAAATTAATAAAATACATCACATATACAACTTCATTGACCTTATGATCAATCACATATATGGAATGACAAGGTATTTATACTTGCTAGTATTTATTCCAATTCATTACTTTAATAATATAATTTTACATGAATTAATAAATTATTAATAATTAACTAATTAACTTATTATATTTATATACTATGTAATTATTTCTAGATATTTTTATGTAGTTTTATATTAACTAAAATAAATAATAAATATTTTATTTTAAATTATTAGTAAAAGGATTGGGCTGATGGGGAACACCGTGTGTACCCACTGAGTAAAATTAAATTCAATTCTAAATATTAATATATACATATATATATTTATATATATATAAATGGTATGTAAGGGATTAAATGTGGTGTGAATTGTTCTTCATCAGATTAAACCCATTTATGGATTTTTATATTTTGTACTCTAGGAGGACATAATCAAATGAAACAACTCACACAACCGTGGCCCAAAATGGAAAAGGCACGCCCCCTCTAAGGGTTTACCCACTCCAATGACAACCCGTTATTATTTTTACAACTCCACATTACCATATTTAATGATCTAGATTGCCCTTAATCAGGAGCCAAATTCTCATACTTACAACATATACTACACTATCATGTAACTGGGTATAATGCCTTTACTATATAATCACTTGTATGCCTTCATAGAATATCATGATATATACAATGTATTGTTATATGAGTTAGTATATGTTATCTTTGTAATCTGTATGACCATATGATATTCCATGGATAGTGTTGACATGTACTATTAGTGATTATTATAATGTGCATTGAATATATGATGACCAAATACATCATTTATTTTGCAAATAACATGGAGCAAAATTATTACGTATTAATATACCGAAGACATGATGAAATTTACTCAGTGTGTACCTTGAACAGAGTATTACCTATTACATGAAATGTATATCTAGCTACATGTAATGTATTTAGGTTTTATTTAATTTATATACATCTAGACTCACACAACATGCATATCTTAGTGTGAATCATTCATGAGTTGGAACATGTTACATGTAATTTACATCTAGCTAAATTTTTTGTAATCAATTTTTAGAAACCTCGCTACCATGAAAAGGGACATGACATGTATCACTCATGTGATAATTTGTGTTACATGGTGTGAGGAGTAGATACCAACTATGTAATCACTTCTGGCCATGTTTCTTCGTTGGAAGTCAACATGTGGTTTGTAATGATATTTTATACCTTGATAGCATGTCTTTTCTAGATATATAGACATTCAATGAAAAATAGGGTTAAATGGAATGTATGTCAAAACACGTCATGTACTCTTATTCAATCCATTTTCTTGATCACGGTCAATATGGGGCATTTCATAATTTTTTGTACCAACCCCTACATGACATATTGTGATTTTTATGGCCTACCCTTATGTGGTATATTGAGGGTACCTTGCATGAAATATTCCATTTCAATATATGTATTCCTCTCACTAATCCAACACCATCGACATCATTATATGAGATATATAGAAATTTTTAACTATCATTGGCCTATTCTTCGTTATATGAATTGAACAACCATGTTATATCGACCTTTGGATTAAATGAACAAATACTATAAATAAAAAATTAATAAAATAACAAAAAATTTATCTAATTAATGATTAATAATTATAAATTATAATGCAAACACTTTGATACAACATGAAGGAGCTTGGGCACAAAGGAATTAGATGTTCCCATTCCTAATAAAGAATTTCACTATTTTAAATGGATAATATCTAATAAACATAACAATGAGACCCCATAAACATTATGGATATAATATTTATTTCATTTAATTTATAATAAATTTAAAATAAAAATATCAAATATTTTTAAATATTCTTATTGATAAAGTTTTTTTATTCACTTATCATACCATCATTATGATGATGAATCCAAACTAGGATCCAACAAGTTATATCCCCACAGCCTTCAAGATTCATGGAATTCCACTATTGGTATTCCGGGTACTAACATGAAAGTACCAAGAACTTATTTTCTTTCACTGTTGGTCACAAAAAGTGGTTAGGGATCTTTATCTACAAAATTAAGATGATGGAGGGGAATTATATCTCTATATTTTAGAGGTATTATAACAAGTTCTCACTAGGTCTTTAGATAAGTCACATGGGAGTTTTTTCATACAATTGTCACACCAATAAAAATAACATTTTCTATAATATATATTTATTGTTAAACAAAGTAGTAATTTCAAAAAGTCATTTTATCCAAATGTTTATCGTATTTAAATACCATGAATAATAATAATAATAATAATAATAATTATTATTATTATTATTATTATTATTATAATTAAAGACTTTCAATAAACTCTCAGATATTAAAATACCATTTAGTAAATAAGTAAATAAATATTTATTTAAATGATATTAAAATATATATCATTTTCATCAGGCTTTTAACTCCTCATCTCAATATTCATTGGAATATTTTGAACCTTAAATAAAAATTTACATAATCTAAAAAATATTATTTTTCAATAAACAATTAAATATTAACTTCATTTAACATGAAAATGGATATTTATTAAAAAAAATTCTTATTCACTGAACTCTTCAAAAAATATTTATTTATAAATTAAAATTACTAAATTAAATTACATATTAATATATTCCCTAAACTAGTGGTCAAATAAATATTTATTTTGTACCTTGTAAATAAGAAAAAAGAATTTAAAATTCAACTAACATGTTCTAAACTAAAATATTATTAGTGACTAAATTAATGTGATAGATAGTACATGAATAATTGTTATTCCACTACATGTAAATAATATTTATTCTTGAAATTCAATTCAAATAGAATTTAACCGGTATTTTAGATACATGTAGTCTGTAAGCCTCTTGGATTTATTTATAGTGGCATTATGAGAACATACCTTAATTATTAGATCCGAATATAACAACATTTCTAGGTACACATAGAGAAATAATTTAATGTTACAATGAAAAAAACTCTTATGAGAACTCCATATGTAATATAATGCCTTTTCAGGATATCTCATCCAATCGATTTGAATACTTGAGTAATCAACTTACATTATTTATTTATATTAGTTTGACTACCTAAATGAACTTATAGATGAACTATTATGGAAATAGATTTAATTATAAAATTCCACTTCAATAAAAGGTATACATATATTTACTTCCATTTACATACAAGGGATAATCCATTTCGTAACATATTAAATTAATGAAATATCACTTATGACACACTAAACATATGGTACATCACTGTGAGCATAAGTCATCATAATTTTTGTTCATTCATCAATGTAAATGTTTCATGATATACACTAATAATAATAATAAATTTAAATACAAATAAAAACATTTTTAAATATGTATAACCAATTAAATATGTAAAATTTCGAATTCCTATTGTCTAGTCTATCCTCATTGCCTACATTTTTTAGAGATTAATATGTGAAATGTTCTTATGAATAAGTCTCAGTGTCATATTATCCTTAAACAACCAAGAGTTTTACCTAAACTATGACCCATAATAGAGATGTTATTTGGACCATATGACATTCTATTATTAATATTTTCATAACACTTTGAAGTTATCAATATGTAGTGAATTACTATATCCTTTCCTACTGAAAAATACGTTTATTATGTTATCAAAATAATTTTATGTATAAAAATAATTATCTTACAATAAAAATCTATAAATATCCTGGTAATAAAAATTATAAAGTAATTTTCATTATAGGGAACAAAATCCAGTACTTTTAATCACCTCCTATACTTTTAGTTTTCTTCCATCAACATCTACTCAACAAATTGTTGCTTTGGCCTCATTTAAATTAATGTGATTTTTTAGATAATCTTGAGTGATCATAATAAGAATATATTTATCTTCTTTTCACCCCTTCATATACCCACATGATGGGTCACTATGAAATATAGGGAGTTCTTGACTCACCTCAATGATGCTAAAAAAGGATATTCATAAAACAACTTGGGTAGAGATCATTATAAATCTCAATAATATATTGAGTAGGATAATATAGAATATGTATTAAATGGTATTCTAATATAAATAGTTTAAAACATTTTGACTATGAATATGTGTGAGTGGTGTCATGGTAAGATGTTGGGATGATCAATATCCAATGTGAGATGCCATCTTTGAATTTAGAACACCTTTGGAATAGGGCTCATTTCTTATTATGAAAGTAATGGTTGGGCTACATGGTCTTTACCTTTAATCCATAAAAAGTTTGAAAATATTATATTTAAATGGAATCATTTTTGGTTTATAAAATTCATGAATATATAGTATAATCTATACAGTTCATAACATATATTATACAATAACATTGTAATCAATGTGCTTTCACATTGTCATTCCACTACATTGATAAATAAGGTAACGGAATTTTTGATTATTTAACCACCTTTAGGATAATTACGTCAAGGATTTCACCATTTTGGGTATTATTTACCTTTTATAAATTTTTAAAAATTTATTCCAATTTTTTTTTTAAATTTTACCATTTGCCTTAATTTTTTTACTCCTTCTCTTTACAGTTCAATAAAATTATATTTTGATGGTGATAAATAAATAAAACTGTTGATATATGTTTCTTAGAAAATAAGGGCCAAAACCAATAAATAAATCATGTTTGAATATGAAATAGTATGAAATTTTATTTTTTAATTAGGTGAATATAATTTTTTTCATTTTTTAATATCAATGTTGGTCAAAAAAATTATTGGAAATAAAATTTTGTGATCGAAGATAAGATCATCGTGTTATAAAATCAATGGGAAAATCTATTGGTTAGTGATTATTTTTTCACATGTGATTGAATTTTTGTGCCCAAATAATTAGGATCCATAAAGGTCATGTTCTAAAAAACAACCCCAGAAACAATGCAATTTTTTTCTTATATCATGAGGTTACATAAAAATATCATTCCACTATTATCAATAAAACCATTCTCCATGAAAATTTAAATGATACTTTCCATGAAATCAGTGACATTATCCTATCTGGAATAAAACATGTATAGTTTTGGAAGAGATAATATACATATATGATGTATATGAAAATGTGATATCCATGTACCACATGACTACTCACTCACAAAGGGACTGAGAACATTAAAAAAATTTGACATTCAAGTGATGTGGTGGGGATAACCACTAACTAGAAGAAGTACATGTATTTCATCCATTTTTAATGATATTTTTGAAACCATAAAACCTATATTAAGGATATTTATGATACCTTTGGCCTAAAAAAACCTTTTCTAGGATAATTTTATAGTTTGGTTTATTGAACATTTCACTGTATTTGAAATAACTAGTCAGAGAGCCTAAATAAATACATGGATCAAATTTTTTTAAAATGTTATGTTCATAATCATTTTATTATGTAAGGGAATGTATGAGTGAAGGAAAATGAATTGATCCTAAGAATATGAAAAAAATTTACAGGTCCTTAAATGTTTTCCTTGGACCTTCCAGGAAATCCAATGTTCTTCTATGTATGTTGAGGTCCTTCCATGGGCCCTACCAATCTTTAACACAAGTCACATCACTTGAGTTTAGCAGTTAACTTTAGACTCCTCTTCATAATAATTTCATATGGTTATCATTTTCACACCCAAGTATTTTCACCTAAGACTACTAACGGACTCATGAATGTCTCCTCCCACAAAGTCACTGAATGTATGTTCCCTAATATCAAAGAATAAAGTCATATGGAGATTATAATCTTACACACATTCCCCCTACATGAAACACTCATATCACTAGGGAGTGAGAGGTTTTTACCCACCTAGATCCATAACATACCCTCATTTTTCATATATTTAGACCATTGTGTCTTCAATTTTGACACACAGATAGAATGAGGAGAGACCAAGACGATCCAAGATACTTTTTTATATACACAAGATTTCTTGTATCCTTCAAGAGACATCTATTGCTAAAAAATGAGGATTATAATGGAATTTTTAGGTTATTATTTCACCTAATGAATTTAATATGTAATCCATCATGAAATTAAACTTCCCCTTTATCCATTTAAGACAGGTGAAAGGGATTCCATCCTAGATGAAGTAAAACTGGGTGCCATGCTATGGATCCACATGATCATGTTATCTTAAAGGATCCATATTAGGTAATAACATTACCCATAACTTCTAAATAAGGAAAAAAATTATTTGACCTACCTACATAAGTGATATGTTTCTCAAGTCTTATACCAAGGCTCCCACTTTACCCATTTCATATACATGTGTTTCCACATTTCCAAATCCCTTACTTGGGTCCCATTTCACCAAGGCCTTATACACAGACACCCATTCACCTAGGTTCCTTACCTGAGTACCCTTCACATAGTTTACCAAATGGGTTCCCCATAGTCCATACTATAGGGAAACTAGAACTAAACCCCTAATAATGATCAATTATGGTATGTTATCTTAGGTCTATGACCTGATCTCTTTACATACATTACTGAAACACATTAAAAATAATGAATAAAGTCATTAAAATTTTATGATGGCTTAGATAGTATTTTTGTTATATAAAATTCAAACATGAACTTCATATTATAGATTATCTTTTGTCGATATATTCCTCTTGTTTTCCCCATTTTAATTGACTTTATTCTTATATTTCACTCTCACATTCTTTTAGTTGAAATTATCCTCCTCATTTCCTCTTGCACATAGTGGGAACATATATATGTACCTATACAATAAGTAATTCATTTCATAAAAATAGATATAACTATTATAAATGATCATTTTGTAACCCTAAAAATATATTTTTATGAGAATATACTGAATATCAATAACTTTGACTCCATTTTATTCCCACCGGATGATTATTTTATTTTCTATATCACATTAAATTATTAAAATAAATCACATGAAAAAAATATCTATTAAAATAAATCCTAAATTTATGTAATATAAGGAGATGTACAAATTAATTGAAAATATATGAAACTGAAATCAAAGATAGTCTATATGAACAAGAAAATATGGATAGAGGGTAAAAGGCGAGGTAATAAAAGAATTATTTAATATTTTTTATTGTTTTTTATAATAAATATGAAATCCATAAATCATTTTTATCCTTCAACTATAGTATTTTTATGTAAGTAAACTTAAACATCGAAAACTCTTTGATTTTCCAAAGAAATTAGAGCTTATAAATTTGGTACATTATTTAAACAATGTTTTTATAGTGAGTGAAAAATAGTTTTTACTGATCATTTTTAATAATTTTTTAAAAAACCAAGAAATTCAATTGATAAATCTTTAGTGAAAATATTAAAGCCATGGGAGTATGTTTAGCAGAAATTCCCTGACATTGTACATGATTTTTAATGCATCTAATTTTTTAGAAGATGACTCAAAACCTATAAGAGAACGATAAATATGGATGATTCCAAAAATTATGTATGTGGTAAATAAAGTGATTGAAAATTCACTAAAGGCTGTAATAATATACAAAATTTTGTATTTTTTTTGGGTTAGTACATTTCACACTC
This sequence comes from Viscum album, assembly GCA_963277665.1. NCBI lineage: Eukaryota > Viridiplantae > Streptophyta > Magnoliopsida > Santalales > Viscaceae > Viscum > Viscum album. Next base: position 637,727,335 of record OY728134.1, read on the forward strand.
TTCATAAAAGTAAAGATAAAAAATGGTTAAAATATAAAATTATGAGTTGTTCTCTATGAGTGTTCCAAAACATTGGTTGGTATGCATTTATGATTGGATACTATAACATCTTACAAGAAAAAATTATTTTTCCATACCATTCATTGACCAAATACTGGTGATATTAGTAAGTCATTCATACTATTATTTCATTTATACATTATTATAATACTTTTAAGTGTTTCTAGTTTATTTCATAGATGTGTAAAAGGTATATTATTCGGTCTGATTATGAATTTGTAGAACTGTTCCTAGTCAATCATCAATCTTTGTATCTTTATCCGAGCATTTTTTGTTATATATGGATTATATTTAGAAGTCATAAATTGTTAAAAATATTGTATCAATATTTGATAAATTCCATTTTAATATTTTATCATAGTCGAAATGAAGTAATGGGGGAGGCTATATTATTATAATCAAGGGGTAAAATACCAATCTAATAAAGATAAAATGGATTTATAATTAATCGAGGAAGAAAAAATTATATATTTTCATTGTAATTCAACGATCCCTATTTTTATCTATGAAAAATTTATATGATAAAATATAGAAACCAATATTGAAAATAGAGGAATAGTTTTCTACTATTCATAATCTATTATAGTGAGAAATGAAACCTGATTCATCAATATAGGTGTTTGGTCGTACATTAAAAAAGGAATGAGTGAGGTTCTTTTAAAATTTTTAGCTTTAAATGTTGAATTCTTCTATATAAAGATCCACACATTCCCATTAAGATAATGTTTTTAAAAATATTATACACAAACCATTCATTACAATTTTTGTGAGTCATGTGGGAAATAATTCATGGAAGGAAGGTATAATTCATCACTTTCTTATAGGAATTGAGGAAATGAATTGAATTAATTATAAAACATAGGGAATAGAGATAAATAATGATGCATAGTAAAATCCATGGAGTATAGATTTTGATGTTATTCCACACTATGATTTGAATTTAAAATCATTCTTGGTTTCCAAATTGAACTCTTTTCCATGTGTGAAATAAAATAATTATGGTAGAATTGATAGTTTGAATTATTAAATATATTTTGAGATAAAACTAATTTATTTTATCTCTTAAATTATTTTCAATGGCTTATTATTTTGTTTTGAATAAATGTCTCCTTTTGGGATATTTTTTAAATATTGATTAATTCATCTAAAATCATGATTTTATTAGATAAATGTATTTGGAAGACTGAAATGAATTTATAAATATTCATAATACTTTTACATGTGTATGCAAAGGTAAAATTAAGTCCAATTGAGCATGTAAGTAGTTTACAATTCATGTGTAATGACTTCATAGTGGATGTTATAAACTTCATGGTGGAACATTGATGACATAGAAAGATATGAGATCTGCATTATGATGGTATTTGGCTCACATCATGATATATAAGATCCACTACATGGTGAAGAATATATTTATTCATAGTAGAATACAAATACCTTTATGGTAGTCTTTGATACTATATGTCTTACATTATCCCATGTCGCTACATGGGTCGTTACATAGGGGAATGATTACTTATTAACCATTAGTGTTCCTTCCACACTAACACATGTGACCCTAAAATAATTCCAAGGAATCCATATAAAAATCCAATATATGACAATTATTATAGAATATAGATGAGGGAGAGGCCATATGAAAAGCATAGTTGTTAATTTAGATAGGCAGACTCATTAGTTATATACAAATCCCAAGGGGACTAAAATGGAATCCCCATACAAAATTCATTACATTATTAGTAGTACTTATAGTATATAAAATAGGATTCACTCAATCAATGGAGATAGAAATAAATCATATGGTCATGGATGGTGTGTAATAGTTATACGATATTTGATTGTTTGAATGGGTCAAAAAAATCAAGGAAAAAATATAAATAGCTATTTATATATAGAATCGACCCTGAGTGTAATTGAATCTCATGAAATAAGGATCATTTAATTATTAATAGATAACTAATCATATTTATGGGGTTGGAATATTTCTCCTATTACATCCAAATTATAATTTTCTATACAGTTCAATATCTGATGTTTGGGTTCTTTTATATAGAATTATAATAATATTTTAAATGATAAATTTAGTTGGGAGGAACTAGGATATAAACATGTCTCTACGAATTTTTAATATTTTTAATATTTTATCACATGTTTTTAGTTTAACAAAATGGGAATTATAAAATATTTATGTTTTTTTCATTTTATATATTCATCCTTATGTTCATTTTATGGTTTTTTATTCATGATTCTCTCCAATTGAATAATTCTATGTATGATTGAATAATATTGATAGTGAGTAAATATTGATTATTTCTATGTGAGTTTAAGATAGTTTTCTTATTTCTTAATGCATTATTTCATCCTACCCTTATAAGGAGTCTGTTCATATAGGTTATCATTTCACTAGTAAAGTGTTTTGTTATTTTTGGATACACCCCCATGTATATAAGAAATAGATTCAATAGGAAGCATTGTGGTTAAAGAATGATGTATACCTTTTATTGATTCATTATTTAATATATTTTGGGCTATATCATGGGATTTTTGGTTATTTTATCTATTATATAAATGGATAGTAAAAATATTATGTGATTTATATTAGTGAAGTTTGGGTTGATGCTCTAGTTTGTTAGAGGATGATCAATACAGAGGATGATGGTTCTTTGTGTAAAGTAAAACATGAGATCTTGCATCATAGATTACTAATGTATGAGGGCACTATCTCAAATAAAATGATACAAAGATAGCTAGATGATATTGTTATTATTTTTTATTATATATATATAAGATATTATAGTTTTAATCGATTAAATATTAGTATCTTAATTTGAGATACTTATAAATCTAGAATATTATTATTAGGAGGTTCAGAGTTGCAGATCTCATGGGGGATATTTCAATAATAGATTCAAACTAAGTTTATTTCATTGATGATAAAGGTGGTGAGGTGGTCAGAGTTCTATCACATGTGTAAGGTATTTTAAGGGTGAATGATATTGGAGTTGTGTTTATGAATATTCATTGATGTGATCATGATATTCTTCTTGATTATGTGCCTAAGAAATAATATTTTCATCATTTTCTATATTAATATATTCAATATTTGGTATCCTTTAAATATCAATGTCATATCATGAGATACTGGCTAATGAAAAGGTGATATAGAGGATAGTAATCAAAAATGAAAAATTGTCATTAGAAATTTCCAAAGGGTAATATAATACATGAAGGATCTTATATATCTAGTTAGTATGGTTTGTTATATTAAGGGTCTTTTCTTTGTTGTCTTCATGTCATCACTGTCAAAGGATGTTTTGAGACTATAATGGAAATTATAGTGTACATAGATTTTCTTGTAGATTGGATGGACAAAAATAGTTCTAGTTTGAAACCATTCTTAGTGGTTTGTATTGGGTAGGTGATAAATTTCATATTTGGAATCTGTACTAGTTACCTTCAATCTAGGCTAGAAGTTATATGGACATTAAGATTTTAGATAGTTATTAAGATGTAGAACCTCTAGATAGAAACCATATGATATTCCTTATCCTAAATGAAAATTGGATGAGCATGGTTTTTGAATGATTACATTGTGAGGTTTAGTGATGTATAGGATAATATCATCATTACTAAAAAACTAGATATTTATGGTAGTTTTTTTACATTGGTCTTATAAATCCCCCACGAATTGAAAAAAAAACCTATCGATATATTAACATTTTATTAAATAAAACTGTGAATTTGTAATCATTATAGGTATTTTATAAATAAAATATATCTAATTTTTTATGTGATTGTGGTATTTAAATAATGACCCCAATAAACCCCTAATTTTATCCATCATAACCCCGTTTTCCTCCACCCCTTGATCCAAGATCAGGAAAAAATCCTCCCCTCATGATAATACTTGCCTCATCTCATGATAACACCATCCACTATCTTTTATCCCAATCAAATAATCATAATTATTTTCTCATATCCCCTCAATCCTACCCATATCTTATGATGACTCCATCTCATCCACTAGATCTAATCCCTTCTGCCATGAAAAATTCCTACACTCCATTAATTGATAATAACTTCTTATTCAAAAATTCTACTGTAAATCAATTTTTTTTAATTCATTTATTGATATAATGATTTTTTCATTCACATGAAAATATAATGTAGTATTCGGTTTAATTTTTTAGTGATTAATATTTATTAAATATTTCATATCTTTTTATTCTCCCTTGTTTGAGTCATTCTATTTCATGGTTTCATTTATATTGTTTTCTAGTTTCTATATAAATAATTATTGTTAATGTATTATGTCACAACATGGTCTTATGGTTCTTTTTATGTATTCCTAAATCTATAAATTATATTCTCATAACATTTATTCCAATTTATATGCACCATTATATCTGAATTTATATTTTCATTTTATGATAATGTCTTGAAATATTATATTAATGTGTTACGCCCTATTCAACTTCTCATGTTCATTTTTCACTGCATATGTATTAATTCATTAATTATTTTAATCATTCATATTACTATATATTTGCAATTATATTTTAATAGGTACAATATTGATTTATTTTTTTGCAGAATTTATTGAATCAAAATAAAACCCAATGAGATACATATATTATTATTTTTTGTTTTTCAATGATATAATTAGATCTAAAATTATAGTGTTATTGTTTACTTAATATTTACAGTTATTCATTATCTTTGTGAATGGTAACATACGCCATGATCAATATTATAATATATAATTAATTATTCTTATTTGTTATTGATTTTAAATAATAAATAAATAAAACATTCTTTTCATTGATGAGTAAGAATATTTTCAATGTTCTCAAAAAATTAGTTTTGTTTCTTTTACTTTGAAATGATTAAATATACTAATTTATTTTCATATGTTTGGTGCCACACATCACATGTGAAACCTTTAAGAAGATATTATTGGCCACTGTTAGATGTTTGTAGCACGTGGTGGTGTCATTCCTTAGGCCAAATTTGGCATTGTTATTCATGGTGAAGAAATGATAAGTGATAGAATCCTTTGATGAATGAGGAGTAACTGAATTATATTTAAAGGGGATCATTTTGGAGGTCTATGTCATCATGAGTGGAAGACTAAAAATCACTAATCAATTACTCTCTTAAATTGGGAATGATTTTTTTGTTCAAATTATCACAGACCAACATCATTTATTTGGACTAGATATGATATCTCTAAGGGTATGTGTCCTCAAAAATTGAAATTTCTAGAGGGTATAGTGATATAGGATTGTAGTATGGAGTCAGCGCACAAAATAATTAAACTCAATTACAAGGGTCCCCTCTCGATGTTTATGATGGAGAGAAGGCCAGTTATGACCTGAAGATATGGGGTGAAGGTCATAATGTGGTATGTAACCCATGAAGTAAGGAAGAGTATGATGGTGATGCAGGTCTAGTGGAGGGCATGAACCTCCTATGGATGGTGATAGGCACCATACATTGATGGTGAGGATAGCGACAAATAAAGGATAAGGATACCAATTTCCCTGGTAGGATGTAGGTTCACATGAGAGGTCCTCATAAGACATTGGTTATAACGAAGATGGAGGATCTAAAAACTACCCAAATAGTGATAGGATCCCCTATTCGACTATAGTGCTAGAAATAGATGATTATGGGGAAAATGACGGTTACAGATTGACGATCGCCTGAGATAGTAGATGGTGATGACCATGGGTACTGGATAGTAGGAGGCCTTTGGAAAAATGGTGCATTATGAATTTGAGATGATGTGGGTGGAATGCTTCTAATGACCTCAGGTGTGATGACCTTGAGATTTGTGCAAGATACCTCAAGTGAGACAACCTCATGTGCAATGACTTCGTATGTTACTAAGACATTTCATCTAGTGTTTTATTGAGGCATAGAAAAAAGGGTCATAGGGGAATTAAAAAATTATTATATTTGTGTTGGTTAGATGGGGTTATCTCTATCAACATGTTCTTTTATGAGTGGCATTGTTTTTTCACATTTATTTATGGGTTTTGTTAGTGATTTTTTTCCAAAAGATATAGCTCCATGATTTTTCTTCCTTTTTATTTTCATTAATAAAATTATTGTCGATCAAAATTAGTTTTTGAACCATTATAATTGTCATATTTTTATATTGATCTCGTATTATTTTCTATACATGAATTCATTTCACTAATTTGATTATTATTTTTCTATTTTTTTGTAAATAGTAGAAAAATATATAAAATATGGATTACATTACCACTAAATAAACTTCAATACCATAAATGATCGGAGATATTTTTAGATTTTTCAATTGAAAAATAATATGATGATGAAAGAGTTAAATGCCCATGTCCTCCCTGTAATTTAAGTTCCTGGTTAAAAATTCATGACATTTTTGAAATCATAATATTTAAATGATTCCTAAATTTATATCTAGGAAATATTTGGCATGGTGAACCAATCATTGTAAAATGATCCATATTATTAAAATATAATAATCATTAAGCTGCTGACCTAGTAATGGAGAATGAAATTCAAAATTAAATTACTAATTCTTTTTTTAAAACAAGGAAATAAGATGAATATCTGTACATGTTTCAGATTATAATTTTGATCATATAATGATTCATATATTTTAAAACCAAAATGAGTATAAAATGAATTTTTTTGAGCATGTAGAAGACGAGAATAAAGAGTTTTACAAGGGGTGTGAATATTATTCAGAAAATTTCCTTTCAATAAAAATTGTACCATATCATGTGTTTTGGTGAAATTACAAATTAATAAATGTCTATAATATAAGAATTTTTACATGATGATTTTGGTGAATATATTTTCCATGAATCATTTTATGTGAAGGATAAAGATATAAAAAAATTAGGTCCACATTATCAAAAGATATATGAATATCCAAATAATAATATTTTATACTTGGAAGAAGATTCGGATAGTGAATAGAAAAAGAGATTACATACATGTAGATGAAAATAAATAAATAATTATGCAAGTCTAAAAGATTGTAATAAAATTAATAAGTGGAGAAATAAAACTCCCCTTGAAATTTTACATTGCATTACACTAAAACAATTATTAAAAACATCTTTCTCATCATTAAAACCATATATCAATTCAATTATGGGATCAATCTTCTTTGGAATGTTAGAGAGGGTATAAATTAAAGTTACCCAAGTGTTTAATTTTGATTAATTGAAAAATGACACTTAATGAAATAACAATCCCATAAAATTCCGAATTCTAAATAATAATACTAATAATAATAATACAAATTAATTAATGTCATGTGTTAACCCACACATAGTTAAATATAATTTCATTAAATAAATAAATTTATAATAAATTATTGATATTAAACTATCCTATCATTATCACCAATAAACCCTTCGTATCTTGTTAATTTTTCCAACATTTATCAATCCTTGAATAAAAAATAAATATCATTCCTTTGATAAACAAATAAATATTATTTTCATAGTCTAATGAAAAATTATATCTTTTTTCATTCACATAATGGAATATTTATTTAATAAAAAATTAATTAGTTATTACCTTGAGAATAAAATAGATAAATAAATATTATATATCTATGAAATCATATAATTACCTTATTAATAAATATTTATGTTTGGATCAATAAATCACAAATATATATTATTTCCTGGTCTAGAGAATAATATTTATTTCAACAATTAAATTAATAATATTTAAATGAGATCAAAGGATACACATTGTGTGTGAACCTATAGGATTTATATACATTAGAAATAGGTGTGCTTGCATTATGTTTAATATTACTATCTTTCAACAGGTCAAGGAAAAAAAGATAACGAAGATAATATTTCAAAAATTAAAACCCCATAAAAGAACACACTTTGTAATATAATGCATTTGTCTCAATATATCTAATCAAGCAGGTTCCATATTACATGTAATCAATCCATGTGGTTGATTTCTCTTTCTTTATTTCTCAAAAAGGAACTCATCAAACACCACAGCCATAGTACTTATCAAACAATTGGATCCCAATCAATGGGCCTAAGATATCAACTTCTATAAATATATAAGTGTAAAATAATTCCATATCATTTTCAATGATGACTTTTCATTTTTGACTCCCCAATCATACCCATATTTCCCTTGACTCAAGTTATCACATTATGGTGAAATCAAGATGGTCCCGATTTTAGCATGATATCCATGAATGAACCAACAAGGCCCCATCCTATGGATTATTAAACCACGTTAAACCAACCAAATAAATGTTTTTACACACCAAAAATATTTATTTTTAAAACAAAACACTAATTTTAATTTTCTAAAACATATTTCGGGTTCCTCTAACAACACATATTTTCAAAAACTAAAGAATGATATGAAGAATCACAATAATGGATTTAACAAGGAGTTCCACCACTAAATAAAAATAATAATTTAATCATAAAAACCATAATCATTAATATTCATAGACAAAGAAGAGTGATAGAGATTCCAACTACCTCAAATGATCACATTAAGATAAAATACAACCACACCTTCATAGATCAAGACTCTAAAACCCCATATATGATGACTCATAAGAAATCCCAATAAAAATTTCATATTAAAAAGATCGATGCCTGGAATACCTAATATATGATTTATACAAAGAAAAACTGAAAACAGAATAGATTGGAATAATAGAAATAAGTATAACCTTCGATGAAATGGATAAATACTCCATGAATCTAAGCAAGGGATCTCCAGAAGGAAGAGAATCTCAAAAATTTGATAGTGGGAAAATTTGGTTTCATATCTTAATAAATTATAGGAAAAATGAGTGTTTTGGATGATGTATTAGGTTGATAATCTAATTTTAATCCCACTTTAACTTTTTATAAGGTTGGGTTTTATAGTTTATAAGTTTGTGCCCCAACTATGAGGATGTCATTTTCCAAAAACACCCAGGCCTGCATACTTTTCCTAAACCATGTTCTAACCATGTGCCTACCCATTTTAATAGTCCATGGAAACATGGATTATCCATTTGGGTTTCCTAAACCATTGGATAACCATGAACTTACCCCCATGCATTCATTTTATCACTCATAGTTACCCTTGATGCCAAAACAATATCATTTAATGACGCACCACTTGGGATCCTCCCAATCCCCTTCCTAAACCACTTAAAACACTTAGAAATATATGAAATCATTATGATCATCTGAATAATTTAAAATGATAAAATAAAAATAATAAACACAATAAATGGGGGTGTAACAATGTGAAATGTTTGTCAATAATTTTATTTATACATGTGGATATTGTACTATAATATGTTATGGGTCATTGATGAGTGGAAAATAGTCGTTCCCAGGTACATCGAGAAACAAAGGCAAGGTAAATTATAGGAATATAAGAAACAGAAACACACATACATAGGGTTTATTATGATGAGACCTAAATCAAAATTTAAGTTATACCAATATTACCTAAAATATAAGAGTTTTAAGACCTCCCATTACAGAATAAAATATTCCTTACAACCTTAAATTATTATTATATTATGCTCCTTTAATCTACAAATCGACCAACATGACTTACATGAATGGATACAAGGATGTATTTTAATGTTTCAATGTTGGCTTGTCTGGAACATAGAAACTAACTTTCAATTTATCTAGTTTAGTTGTTAAAATGAATAATAAATAGAAATAATCGTAGTATTTAATTTAGATAAATTACAAAATTACCCTTTATAGAATATTAATCACTTGTTAAAGAAATAATATTATATTAATGTCCTTGAAAATAAATATTTATTTCAACATTCCATTAATAAATTATTTATGTATAAAAAACACTTATATTACCCTGAAAATACAATAGATAAATAAATATTATATATCCATGAAATTTCATAATTAATTATGAATAAATATTTCTTTTTAAATTAATGAATAATGTAGGAATATTATTTCTCATAATAGAGAATAATATTTATTCCAAAGGTTAAATATAAATAATATTTAACTCAGATCAAATAATATATTTATTGGGTGAACCACATTATTTATTTCTCCTTAGAATTAGGTGGGCCTGCCAATATACTAAAATTACTATCTAGAAATGGGAAAAAAACCATAGAGAATAGTGTTAAAATCACAATGATGAAAACAAAATATGACCACACACTATGTAATATAATCTCATTATCTCAATATCACCAATAAATAGTGCCATATACAACATGTCATTATCCTATGTGTGTGATTTCTCTTTATCTGATTTTCTATAATGAGCTCATCAAACACCATGTCGAAGAAATTTATCATACAGGTAGATCTCTATATAGAGGCTTGATATATCATATTATATAAATATATAACTGAGAAATCCTTTCTCTATTTATTCATTACTGATATTTCATTCATCACTCAACCAACATACCCAACAAATCTATGAACTATCTTCTCATGTTTTATGGAATAAGATCTAAGTGAGAAAGTCATGATATGAAGTAATAAGAATCCTAAAGTTTAATAATCATTACACAAGCTAATATGTAGGAATTCTATGGACAATGAAAACTAGTGGAATTCTTATTGGAAGGTTTTTACTCATGATTCACCCATATTGAGATCACCAAGTGCGAATTTCAAGAGAATATGTCTCATCCTTTTATTATTAGTAGATATTGACATTAAACATATTCCTTCCACATTATATAATGTAATTCTAACTAGAATAGTAGTTATTTATGATATATCATCATAGCACCTCAAGGATCTTATTATAGAGACAAACATCCATGACTTATTCAGATATAATAGATATTATGGGACATTATCACATTAAAATCATATAGAATATTATACAAAATGTGATGAGAAATTAATTAATATTCACATTTTTTAGTATTACAGATAATCAAATGAACAATATAGTGTTCTAGAATATCAAATCCAACTGAATCCCACTTACACTAGAGCTAATGACTTATTGTCTGGTTAGTTCTAGCACAATAAACATGCTTATATTGAGTATGGTAATAGATTCAAAGAATACCACATTTTTCATGTAGTACATATTAGTACCCCAACAATCCTTTTTGGTTATATTGTATACTACATCTTCTCTTCATTTAGAAAATCCCTTAAGAGATGATACTACTAAAGTATATATTTTATCTATAGATGTGACCATGGTTCCTTAACATGAACCATCAGTAGAGTTGTATCACAATATTGTGTGATAGTATCACTAATTATAGGCCAATCTTTAAAACCTTGGACAATGATTCATATCATATATGATTCTTATGTTACATTGGAAGCCACAATATACATAGTTTTTACCATAGAAATATCCATTTGTAAGAAGATTTTCTTGTACATTACCTTATTCAAACTGGGGTATTATATCAAATGATCTAAAGGAAGACAATTATTCAATTCTTTGACTACCATTATTCCATTACTTTTATTCTCGGATCACAAGAATTCTTGAAAGCACAAATAGGGTGAATATTATCATTCCTACATTTTTTGTAGCAACACCTGATATATTTTTTTTATAGTTACCCAAAAATCATTCCCTGAGCATATTGTATCTTCTATTTTTCATGCAGTAATTTCGTGTTTTACCACAAAACCAAAAGTAACAAACAGTAATATATAATTAATAATTAGTAATTAAAAGAAAATTATCAATTATCAATTATATTTTTTTTCAAAAATAATAAATAATAAATATTAAATATTAAATAACAATTAATAATTAATAATTTAAAAATATTTAATAATATATAATAATATATAATATATAACATATTAATAATAAAAATTGATAAATTCTAAATAATAAATAGTATTTCAAAATAATAATAAAAATGATATGTAATTTATAATATATAATATATAATAAATTATAAATTATAAAAAATATATAAAAAATAATAATAAATTATGTATAATTAAAAATAATAAATAATAAATAATAAATAATAAATAGTAAATAATGAATAATCAATAATTAATAATAAACAACTTATAATTTATAATTTATAATTCTTAAATCTTAATTATCTGATATAAAATATTGAATGATAAATAATAAGTAACAGTTGATATGCAATTAATAATAATAAATAAGAAATAATTGATAAATAATAATTAATAAATAAAAAATAATTAATAATTAATATGTACTGCATGATATATTATAATGAATAAAATATTTATAAAAAATATAATAAAATAAATAAATAAATAAATAAAAATATTAAATAAAAAATAATATTTAGAAAAATAATAAATAATTATATTCACTATAGGTATAAGAGATTACAAATAATAAAAAACACCAATACCCATGTACCAAGGGTGTTAGGTCTCATCCCTCCACTCAAGTAATGACAATCACCCTATATAAATATTTTATTACATATTAATGGCTCGAAGGAACAAGTACATCAAAACTTGAAAACCTAATTGAATGTAGCCTAATGTCCCCTAAACGAGATATCCCAGGGATCAAATGATTAACCAAGCATCACTCATGAATCACCCTATGTTTACACTGAGTCACACCTCTAGCTAGGACCATCATATATTGTTGTAATATCATATCATGGAAGGTTTCCCCATCCACCCCACATTTGAAATATATGTGGGTAGATTTCTAGTTGATGGGTTTCAACACACTCATTACTCTTTCACAAAACCCACCTAGAAACACTTTCGTGTGGTCACATTGCATTGCCTACCCATCATGATGCGTCATCACCTTATCCCATGATATACAAAGACACTGGTTACTGTTCTAGTCACCACCTTGATGAAATTATTACATAATATTTCCCACCATCATGCCATGGTAGGGAACCCCATGTTCGCTCATAAAAAATTATAGTGGGTATAGGGTTCGATGATAAATTTCATTTCACACATCACACTTTTGAGGCTCGCACTCTCTAACACCTCTGTGTTGGTAGGTCATTCCACCATCATTGTAGTTTCATGAAATTTTTTCTAGTCCCACATAACTCTTATCTAACATTGGTGGTCCACAGGCCTAATGATCCCAAGGCCCCATACATGTCCAGAAAACCAGAATTGGGTAAATATTTCCACTTCTATAGTACCTGTTACAGTCCCTTCTATAATACCATTAGAATAGTTCCCTCGCCTAAGTTTGAACTAGTGTTTTAAAAAAGGATTACATGGAAATTGAGGGAGGTTACATCAGTGTTGCTCAGTCAAATGCATATTTCCTTAATACCTTTAGGCCTTCATGTTTTTTAAATGTCCATCATGTCTCTAGGCCTTTAGGAGGTCTATTTTAGGAGTGTTGGTCATGTAAAGATTCCCTCATATGCAATTAAAAATGGGAGGTTTCTAATAAATAAAAATACAAATTCCTTCGAATAATGGAGAAAATAATAAATAACATTTTTAACTAATATTAAAAAAATATAAACATATACATAATAAATAATAAATAATATTTTCATAAATAAATAAATAATGATAAATAAAATATATTAGGTATAGGGGATTATAAACCATAAAAACACCAAGACACCCCAATGCGTCATGTTTCATTCATCCCTAGAATAAATGTAAGACACCCACCAGACTGATTATATTACATATTTATGACCCAAAGATTAGGATTTTTATGACGCAAAGGACTTGATAGATTTCTAGAAAAGACCTATAAAGAAGATAACCAAAAGGATTGATTGATAACTCTGTATCTTGTTATATCACCTATCTTAGGTTGTATTTCATACATGTGAGTATCCATTGCACCGTGTTACCAGTATAAAATCTATGTCATTCCCCAACCAAGAATTGATGAATTGTGATACCCTCTAATAAACTGTAGAGAAAAACCTTTTAATTCAACATCATTGTTCTATGTGGGAAAAGGTATGGGTGATAGGTACCAACACAATCATCTCTCATTCGAGCTACCCACCCAACAATGCCTTTGATAAACCCCATTTCACTTCCATCTAGATGTGTTGTGTCATCTAAATAGTGCCACTACGTTGATATTCAAATAGAATGGATCCATTCCATCCCATATAGAATGACTATGTTAATGTTTGGATGGTTGATAGGCGAATGCGTTCCCATCCATCTTTCGAGTCCACCCACCTAGAAGCACCATCTTGTCATAATGATGTGTTGTCTACATATGCCCAGAGCCATTCTCTTAGTTCCACTGTATTAGCAATCACTTTTTACTCTGAATTATTATATAGTATACAAATTTTGGAGTGTTAATGGCCCAATTTTATGGATTGAAATCTGAAATATGGTTAATTGTATTTTTTCTATAGCACCACTTCCATACCTTCTAGAGTATTGCTACAACACCTACATAAATCCATCCCCTACCCTGATTTGAACAATAAATTTTCATGAAGGATTATTGTTTACTAATTAGTAAGCCCAACCCTAACTGAAAACAATAAATTATAATTTATAACTAATAAATAATTATTAATAAGTAACAACTTCTCAATATTAATTAGTAAATATTCATTTTTCAATTTTCAATACTAAGTAATAAATAATAAATAATAACATATAACTAATAATTAATGATTAATAATTTTAAAAATTATAAATAAGTTATAATAAATAACTAGGGTAAATCCCCTTTAATAAAAATAAAGAGATATAAAACATTAGGAAATTGGTAGATAATCTAATTTCCCCTATTCCAGAGCATTAGAAAGAAACTGATAATTCCCAATAACAATAGAATGAAAATATCCTATTATTATAGAGGTTATCAATGTATATACATATCCACACTAATGATTCTCATATTATAATTCTGAAATAATATTCTTTTATAGTGATGAGCCACCCAACCCCCTTACATACAGACATCATCTATGTATCCCGATTTAATCCATTTTCCAAGGATTCTCATTATTATCTGACACTACAGCATAAAAGGTTATTGAATCATCCAAATCTTCCTAAACATACTTATCCTTGTGAAAAATCACAAATTGGATATCCCACTACATGGATATATTTTTAGAGTTAAGAATCACAATATATTTATACGTGTTAAACTTACTGCTCACCTGAGAGGGTGATCCCCTACCTTTATTTCTAGAAAGTAATGTACAACAAGTGTGTTGTAAAAACAATAAAAGTTGACTATTGATACAATCATTGTATCCTTAAATTTTGTTACAATCCATGGGACCAATCAAATTTTGATTGTAGCAGGCGCCTCATTCAAATAGTAATTTCTGATTAGAGGATCGACATGCTTAGTTTCTTAGGATTGATTTTCATTTCAAGTTAAACAAAATCACTCAACTTGTCTAAAAACAATCCATCCCAATTCTATTAAAAATGGTATGTTGAGTAAGCATCATATGATTATATCACGTTGTAGCTTCACCATCAAATTTAATCATAACCTTTTGATCTCTTAAAGTTATCACTATCTCCATTAGGATTTTTCAATCAGCAAGTTCATGAGAATAAATCTCACTAGTAGACTGAATATCCACTACTTCCAAATCATGTTTTGAACCCCCATCTAAAATAAAAACTCCTTCCATTGATGACTATAGACATACACCCCTACTATATATGATATAATCCCAACTACTACTATATAAATAAAAACACCATGCAATGAATCTATATTCATTTTCACAAGAGTATCTCCTGCCCTGGATGTTGTTCATCCTATAAAACCATAGAGGCTAGTGGAGTACAATATAAAGAATATGGTATAGGAGACCAAAACCATCAAGATGAACTGATTTTTGTCCTCACACAAGAGATATTCGGTACACCAATGACCTACCGTAAATAAATTGATTCTGCACCTATATAGAAAACAACATTTACATCACCTTTCACAATCAACTGAGATCAAGTAGCATATATCATTGATAGCAATGTGTGCATAGTTAATTCTTACATGGTTACCATATTTAGAAATTTATAAACACAAAACAAGTAATTCACTACACTACATGGTAGTTTATAAATTTATTTTCAGAGCTCAAACCCCTAGATACAGGGTCAGAGAAAATATTAATTAAATAAAAATAAATCTATAGTAATTTTTTGTAGAAAATAAATATAATCTAATGAGAAATTAATTGTTGAAGAATGATGGGGAAAAATATAAAAATGGCATCAGAAAACAATAAATCCAGGTTCATTAGATAACAACATATGAAATAATCAATTAATAGCCATGATGATCTTAGAATTGGGTCCAGAATATCCAATGGTAACAATAAACTTTCTCAATTAAAAAAATTTCATTTTCTCATGACTAGTTACTTCATATTTGCAATAACGGGGTAAATTGAAACATTATTTAAATATTGGGAATAGAAAAACCCAATGTTTATGGGAGAAATAAAACCATAGGCTTTACATTAAACAAATGCTTTCAATAATCTCAAACAATTGTCATTCTCAATGAAATAAAGAAATTAACACATTCCATAACACCACTCACAATGGTTATGAATGAAGAGTAATGAAATAAATAGAAAGTAAGAATTAATATGAAATCCCAACATGTATTGAAATAATAAATAAAACACCTTATAAATTCAATCTTCATTCATCATGAAAGCTATAACGAAAATAAATCACCCCGTCATTATAATCATGAGTGGGTGAAAAAAATAAAGAAAATCCAATAGAATGTGGTGAAGAAGAGCTTCATAGTAAGTGGGATCATCTCAATAGCCATTCTTTTATGATCCTCCATCCAAATCCCAAATGCATTAATAGTAGTAAGAATGTCATCTATTTATAGGGTCTTTATGAACTTTTCCCGACAATTTTCATGATGTGTAATGTTTATACACATCGTGTAATCCCGATATGTGGTTACACCACATTTTTTGAAGCTGTGTGAATCATTCATGAATCTCATGCATAGATTTGGAACAATGACTCATTTCAAAAAATTTAATCAGGACAGAAGACATGTGCCTGAATTTTCAATTTTGTAACATCATCATGACATTTCAAGATGGATCTTTTTCACCTGATAATGTCATGACATATAAATTTTTTACACATCATGTAATCACGCTGTTCCCTCTTTAACTACTCTGTAAAATCCTCACAAAACTGGTGTTTCCCCTCTTCGATTTGCTCACGGAGTGGAGTGTCTTTTATATCGAAAAATATCATATTTTTATTAATTTTCAAAATATTCATCATTTCCTGGAATAATACTAAAAAAAATTAAATTCATACAAAATGGGTCAGATTCATCATTTAATTACATAAATCAATACAATAAAATTTCTTATAAAGTATGCATGAAATACACTAATTAATCAATAAAATATGAGAAGCCACCAATGGTAACTAGTTAGATTATAAAGAACTATCATGGTACACCTTTATTTGAGGCGATTTAATATGGGCCTTATCAATTTATCGTCAACCTTGTGAACAAAATTCTGAAAGAATCAAAAAATTAGATTCCTAGGTATTTTATTGCTAATTTAGTACAGTGATAACCATATCACATTGATTCTGGATTCCATGTACATCCTATTTCACAACCTCATTATTCACAAAAATAATATTCTACATATTATGCTGACAAAAAAACACTACAAAAAACCACTCCCATGACCTATATACCTTTATCATTCCGATGTATCTTAAAACACATATTTGATTTATTCCCCTTCTGTCTATAGAGCTCCCAGGAATATAACTTAAATATTTTTTCTTAAAGTCTCTCACTAGACAAAAAATTAGAAAAAAATAAGGAAGATACTCATATAGAATCTATAAATTAAAATTATTATCACAAGTGAAGAGAACAACCTTATCTATCAAAGTGGAGTTTATGTAATTATAACCAGAAACCATGAAAATCACCCTATTCATTTTTCTTCAGTTTAATTATCCAATTTAATAATTATCCCACAGGAGTATGAAATTTTATAATGTATTATAGGAATCCAAAAGATCCAATTAAGTACAAATACCCAATTGTGGGATTATATAGTAGTATTCATTATAGTTAGGGGATTAAAATTTGAGTATCCTTCATAAATAAACTAGGAATATAGTTTGTGTGGTTCTGAGCCAAACCCACATTCCATCCACATTAATTCTTCCATTAGGATGATTTCTTGATAAAAATGATTCCCCATAAAGTCACACTTTCATTTTGAAAATACCCAAACATATGAACGTCAATTAAATAGGTCAATGACCTTCTATGCCTTACACTCAAGGGAAAAACCATTCTAGAAATGATTTAATATTTTTAGACGTTAAACCTATCCAATATGATATCATTATTTACCAAAAAATCTTGGTAGTATATCCTCAAATTGAAATACATAATTGATCCCCCTTGTTCATGGTGGTGAAATAAATGTGAAAATGGTCATCTACTTTTTGAGAGTTTCCCGCCACCATAATATGATCCTTCATGGAATAAGACACAATTGGTGAATTCTCTCCATATAGTAATTAAAAAACTATACAATGTGTAGAACCCTTGGTCTCAAGAAAAAACAATCTCCCTCATTATAGCCAATGGGGAACTATCGGTACACTATCACATCCCCAAATGAATAATGATAAATAAATAATAATGGATTAATAATGAATAATAAATAATGAACAACACATAATAATTAATAAATAACATTTTAAAAATATAATAATTAATAGTAAATAATTATTAAAAAATAAAAAATATTTTTTTAAAACCAAACTAAATTGGTCACTATAAATTTAGTCCTAGCTCATAAAAAAGTTGTAAAATTTTGTCATAATGCTTTCAAAATTTTTTAAAAGAATGATTCCTGAAAAAATATTTAATATTGGTTATGAAAAAAATTCATGAATAATTATATGATTATTTTAAACCACCAATAAATTATTATAAACATCTCACTAAATGGAAATTTTTGAATAGTGATCTAGTTGTATCCACACATGCTTCGCAATTCGGGGATCATTTCCCTTAATATTCCATGTGCTAGTGTGAGAGAATTATTCACTTTACATCATTCACTATTGATTTCATTAACGTTTTGATGCTTGTTCTCATGATTTTAATAATGGAGGAGGAGTATTATCTTTCTAGATTAATCAAAGAATTCATGAGAAGTTCTATATAGTGCATGAGAGAAATATTTTTATAGAAATTCTATTGTGCATAAAACTTCTCACATCCTTTGAATTTATATAATCATGAATATATACTTAGAGTTAAAAATTATTAACTACAAAAATTCCAATTATCTATTTATTTATCTCAGGTAATCCCTATATCAAATATTAGTAATAATAATATTATTATTATATTTCATGATATGTGATAAACTCTCATCGAATTAAATATTATTTTTAAAATAAACAAATAAATCATTACTTATATGTTGTTAAAATATATATCATTTTTTACCCATAACAAATCCCGTCAATCCTCAGAATTTATGAAGTTATGAATAATAAAATATTTATTCATATAAATATTATTGGTTCACTGAATAAATAAATATTGAATTCACTAAAATAATGAATATTTATTTTTAAAATTAATATTATAATCTCTATGATCGTGAATAGTTATATATTCCCTCAGATGGAATATTACTTGTGGATAACATCATGAGGGGGTACATTGTGATGAACTTGTCAAAACAATCATCATAGACTCAACCTGATGGTGATGTTAGGACAAACATGGAGGTGATAAAACCAAAAATGATGGAGATAACATGGGAAAATTGGGTTGGGACCTATAAACATGGGACTCCTGACGATTAAAAATCAAGGTCTGTCGACCAATAAAAAATGTTCCTTATCACTATATAAAAAAATTACAATGTGCCTACTATGGAGTGGGTCAATCCTGAGATAGGGATATGACATGGCATTGTTGGACCAACGGTCTGTGAGTTTTTGTGTTAGATTATAGTCTCTAAGGATGTAAATAAGTATTTATTTAAATATTCTCATAAATAAATAAATATTTTAATTAATATATTCAATAAACGGGTGAGTAGATAAATATTAATTTGTTAACTTGTGAATAATAAACAATAGATAAAATTCAACAAATGTATTCTAAAATCAAATATTACTAATGAAATAATTAATACAATCGATGGTACTAGAATAATTATTATTCCCCTAGTAGAGAATAATATGTATTCATAATATTAAATGAATTTATAATTTAACATTGATTCTAGATACATTTATTGTATGACCCTCTATGGAACTTTCTTGGTGGAATTATGTGAGCTTCCCTATAATCCATGATCATCGTACATGAACATGATAAAACACCAATAGAGAATGAACATAATATCACAATGATAACAACTCCATTCAGACACTCACTGTGTAATATAATCTATTTTTCAAGATATCTCCTAAAGAAGGTTCTATACTAGTTTTATCAATTTATATGACTGATTTATATTTCCATGTCTAGATGAAATGAAATTATTGATGAACTTCCAGGAACATTGATTTGTTAAGATAGAATCATTTTAATAAATGGGTAAGATATATCTATTTATATTAATGTAACACCCGAGATTTTTATGAGAAATATATTTTATGTTATATAGATCATCAAAGAAATCTTTCACTACACACAACACTATCTTGTCTTGATTTACATGCAATTGCGACCTTCCTCGATAGCTTGCATTGTACGCAATACCGAGTATCGCTAAACAATGATATGATATTAAAATATTATTAAAACTAGAAGTTATGAATAGTAATAACCACTTTTTGAAATTTTATAAATTTTATCATTGAAAATGGACTTCGTTTTTTGATTCGGAATATCGAAATTAGGCTACGGTGAAATTTTGGTATATTTTTCTGAAAACTGTCAATTTTTTATAAATAGTGAAAACACTATGTTACTATTTAAAAACCGACTTTTTATTTAAATAAATATTTATTTTATTTAAATTTATTTAGTTCAAAATTTATATATAATACCTATATAAGTTCAATTTAATTCATTGGAGTAATTTTATAATAATTTTTGATATATA
The DNA here is from genome assembly GCA_963277665.1 of Viscum album. Taxonomy (NCBI): domain Eukaryota; kingdom Viridiplantae; phylum Streptophyta; class Magnoliopsida; order Santalales; family Viscaceae; genus Viscum; species Viscum album. The sequence goes on from OY728134.1 coordinate 637,748,483, forward strand.
AAAAGTTTATTGAACTATTCACCGTCTTTTACCCACCTCCGAGGAGAAATAGCAAATTTAAATATAACTTAATTTTACCTCTTATGTGAGTGGAGTTTCAAAAATCCAAGAGACACAGTTAATATCAAGGAGTAAAATTTGGTTTAATAAGATAAAAATAATGTTTGGTGAATAGTAACTTTTTAATTTTTTTCCACGGTTAAAAGTAAATAGGGTAATTAAGGGTAAAAATGATATTATTATAACACTAACACATGTCCTAATTTTATTGGATAAGATTAATTAGACCAAAAAAACCTTAGGAATAAAATATTGCCCTTTAGGTCCCCTTGGATTAGATTAGGACATTTAATATTATTTTATTTAAAGAAGAGTTAAAATAGTTAATATCAATGTTTAATAACTAAACGTTTTTTAATATAGGGTTACAAATAAGATAAATTAGACAATAAATATTCATTAGAAAGATAAAAAGATTTCCAACATAATAGTATTTTATTTATAATTTTTTGACTTCAAATAATTTAATTTATTTATGACACAATGATGATGCAGTAATTAACATTTTAAGGAAATATTAAAATAATTGATGTTATAAATACCCAAATAAATGTAATTTTATACATTTTATGAATTACAATAATTTTCAAGGTTAATATGACATGTTTTTATTGATTTAATTAACATTTTTAGAACTAATCATGTTGTTATTACTTTAACAAAAATGATGTACCAAATTGTGTCAAAATTGACATAAAATAGGTTTTAAAACAAATATTATATTATTAATTGTTATTTTATTCCTAAAAATCTAATTTTCATCCAAATGACGTAGATAATGATATTTATATTAATATTTAACCACTTGGGAATCTTTTGGCTTCTTATAGTATGTTTATTAACCATATAGTGTAAGAAAACCAAAAGACACGGTAAAAGTTAAATTATCTAACATAGAGTTAAATCATAATGATAATGATAAAATAGTACCCTATACTTATATAAAGAATATTTTTTTAGAGGATTTTGACCCATACCATTATTAGCTTAGAAATAAATCAATTGTGAGATATTATAAATTGAATATGACTGTATTATAAAATAATATTTTATGTTTTCCTAAGGTGCCCCTCTCCTCCCTTATAAATGGGAACCTCCTCCCTCTCCTCCTCACACCACTTTGAACCTTCAAACTCGGCCAACCCCTGAAAATATCTCTTCTCCACTTCCCTAGAAACATACTAAGGGTATTGGTTTTATTTAAAGACAATCTTTAGTGCCCTAAGAAGAGTTTAAGAAGAGGCGCTTCAAAGAAGAGATAATGTCTGTTACCAATTCTTTCAAATTTATTTCTTCTTATACTTATTCTTCATTAGTTGTTTCATTATGAAGTAATAACATAAGTATAAATAATATACGGATATGTTATTATAAATATGAAAAAACCCTATTTCACCTAATATCCATCATACGGAAAATGAAATTACCGCACGTGCGTAGGTACGGAATACCGTCTCCACGTCGTGGTGTAATTTTTTTCCACCGCCACCTTACTTGGATGGGTATAATTGAATAAATAATAACTATATATAATTATTTTAAAGTGATATTGATTCTGAAATAGTACACATACACTTCAATACAATTCCACAATCATGGGAATGATATCATCGCTCATGCGTACGTACGGCCTACTGTCTCCACGATGTGATGTGACCCGTTCTACATGATCTTCATTACATAATGATTATAATAATGAATTTAATGAATAAATATGATATATATTACACTAATACTATTCTTTAAATGATGTATCTATAACTGAAAAAGAAGTAGAAGAATTTATTCGGTAAAACACGCATAAGAACCAAAAGCAATAAACACCCGAATAACAAGTAACAATTAAATGTTACTAATAAGAAGCTATGAATATGACCATATATGATATCATAAAAATGAGTAAGACTATGGAATAAGTCAATAACATTTTTTAAATCATTATACAGGAGGTTTGGACACGTACAACGCAAATCAGGCCTAAGGTAAGGGAAAATAATGCAATCTCATTTTTATCCGAGATTGTTTATAATTCAGAATTTACTGGGGAATATTTATCATCCACATCCATGATTCCTAAATATTTAATTTTATTTATATCCTCCTACAATTTTTTATATCCAAATTTACCCTTCTTTCAGTTTTTATTAAAAGATATGAAAGGAATATTTTGTCGTTTTTTGTACGATGTACTTTTTGACTTTTCCGGCCAAAGTACGAGAAGAATGTTTTTTTAAAAATATAAGGCATTAATGGATTTTTAGAACATTATTTCCATGAATCTTCTTTTAAAAGTTTCATGTTTATTTTTAATCAACATCTTGTAGTTTAATATTATATGACATTTTAGGAAAGGAAGATGTTTTTGAAGTAGAATAAATATTTTACTCAAGAATGGAGTTCAAGAATTTTATCAAAATTATTTTTCATCTAAAATAATATAGGGTTCTGTTTATATCGCTATTTTTAAATTTATTTGATTATGTTATGATGGAATTATTTTTAAGAAGTCCTTTTATCTTATATGGATTTTCTTATGATGGCACGATGATTAAGAATCCCATTTTTATTACACGGGTTATGCTATGATGTATGATTTATGAATTTGTGGCACACATAAAAATGGTTCCATTATGAGATGGGTGGGACCCAAATCTACCTCCAATGCATTGGGTAATGATTTATATCTTATGAGATAGACATGGCTGAAATGGAAGATTAATCCGGTTCAGTGAAACAGGACTGAAACGAGAGGTGAACTCGGTTCAGAAATGGACATTGTCCGCTAAGATAGTCTTGCCAATGAGTCTTGACTACTATGAAATGATTCTCTATGATTATGTGTGTATTCCAAAATGTTTTAGGTTTTCTGTTATGATTATTGGGATTACATTTCACTACTATGATTTATCCCATGATATGATATTATGATCTCTTTTGTAGGTTATGATTTTCGAAATGCTATGTTCTTATGAATATGATATTTCTTTTGTTTACCCTTACTGAGCATTTGAGATCAACCTTTTGTATGTTTTCCTTCCCCAGGTCACTAAGAATGTTATTAAGTATTATATTCCAAAAGGGACTCTAGATATGATGAAATAAATGAGATATAATGTAGATGCTTTATAATCTAGTTGTTTGTGTTTCCCAGTTTCTAAAGAGACTATACTTATACAGTCCTTTCATGGTTTTGTTATATGTTGTAATAAGTGTGCTTCAATTTTGAAGTATGAACATTGTATGTAAAGTATAGGTCATTATAGTTGGTATTAGAGGAAATGTAAATCCAACCTTTGGAAACTAGGATGTGAAATCCTTAGTAAGAAACCCATGGATAAGTCTAAGCATAGAACACAATCTTAGTGTTTTAGAAATGGCCATGAACAACCTATGATAAGACCTTAAGTGTGAAATTTTATTCTTGATTATGTGGTTTTCCTATTATAATTAGTGTTTCTCACACTATTCTTCTTGGTTTTAGTCCATGGATGTAACCCGAAGGAACCCTGTTAATGCGGAATGCGACATGAAATGAAATGATTGTCCCCCTTAGCAAGCAATCGTTGTCAGAGATGGAATGCAAAATCATGTAGCCTTGCTCAAACAACTTTTTCAAGCTATGAATCATACAGGACTTCCAAATGAGAAAAGGATGGAGCAAAATTCTATTGAATCCTTCATGAGGCAGCGTCCACCCTCATTCAGCGGGTCTACTGATCCATTAGTGGATGAACAATAGATCAGTACCACTAAAAAGTTATTTTTAGTTCTTCAATGTTCTGTACATGATAATGTCATCTTAGCAGTTTATTGTTTGGAAGCTGAAGCTGATCAATGGTGGAATCATGTCAATAATATGAGAACAAGAGATGAAATTGAGTCCATGGAATGGGACGAGTTCAAGAACTTAGTTTGAAATATGTACTTATCTTGTATTCTTCGAACAAAGATGGAGAAGGAGTTTCTGGAACTAAAGCAAAAGGATGATGAATCTGTTGGTACTTATGAAGAAAATTTTACAGGACTTTCAAGGTACGCTTCTCGTATTATTATCCAACCTGAGAATAAGATCGATCAATTCTTTATTATCTTAAAACCAAGTCTTCGATGGGAATTATCCATAAGGGACTTCAATAGCTATGAGGAAATCGTTCGATATGCTCTCAAAGTTGAGATGGATATTGGAGTAATCCATCAGTCATATGCATTTGATAAGAAGAGGAAAATGGAATTCAAAGGAAAATCTAAAGAGAACACTGAATAGAAGATGAGTTTTCCCTTATGCTCAATGTGTGGAAAGAAAAATGGAGCGAGTTGTCCTAAAGGGAAAAGTAAATGTTTCAAATGTGGAAAGGAATTTCATCGGGCATTTGAATGCCACAATGATGGGAAGAAGATGTCTAGTGATGCGATCAAATAAAAGGCTACAAAAAGTGCACATATACAATTCAATGATACAAGTGCAAGGAAATGGGGCATTATGATAATGAATTACCTAATCCAAGTGTTGTTGATGATGATCGACGTCAACAAACTCTTAAGGAAAATGAAAAAGGAAAGTCACATGCAATTTATATAAGCGATGTGGAGTATGATAACAATGTGGTGAAAGGTACACTTACCATCCACTCTAAAGTATAATAATGTTTTATTTGATTCTGGATTCACCCAATCATTTATTTCTGAATAATTTTCTATGGTTATCACCGTATTACCTCAACAATTAGATGTTGAGTTATCTGTGACAACCTCTAATGGAACAACAGTCGCATCAAAAGTTTACAATTCTTCTCTGATTGAAGTTAGTGGGAATGTGCTTCCTGAAAATCTTGTGATCCATCCTATAGTGTAATTAGATGTGATTCATGGCATGGATTGACATTCTTTATATGGAGGTCATATAAATTGCCAATGAATGGAAGTCACATTTAATATTCCAGATCAATTTATGATCGTCTATCGATGCAAGGATGAACATAACCTTCCAGTAAAAATTTCATCCATCCCATGGGTCTTTATTCCACTAAATGAAGGTTATTTATCTCAAATGTTTGGTGAGAAACTCACGATTAAGAATCTTTCCATTGTACGAGAGTTTGATGATGTCTTTCTGGAGGAATTACTGGGTCGTCCACCAAATCGTGAAGTTTTGTTTTCAATAGAACTCGTACCGGGTTCTTTGCCTATTTCAAAAACACCTTATAGAATATCCCCAATTGATTTGTAGAAATTCAATAAGCAACTCCAATAGAATCTTCATACGGGATTCATATTCCCTAGTGCATTACCTTGGGAAGAACCTATTCTTTTTGTTAAGAAGAACGATGGATCAATGGGACTCTGCATTTATTATTGATAACTTAACAAGATCACTATCAAGAACAAATATCATATTCCATGCATTGATGACTTGTTTGACCAACTATGCAGAGCTCAATACTTTTACAAGATTGATCTTCATTCAGGGTATCATCAATTAACGGTCAAAAGGGTGGATAAATCAAAGACAGATTTCTGTACAAGGTATGGACACTATGAATTTATAGTGATTCCATTTTGTCTTACTAATTCCCCTTCTATCTTTATGGATCTATTAAATAGAGACTTTAGAAACTATCTTGATCATCTTTTGGTAGTCATTGTAGATGATATTCTTATCTATTAAAAGAGAAAAGATTAACATGAAGATCACGTGAGAATTGTATTGAATACCATGAGAAAGGAGAAGAATTATGAAAAATTTACCAAGTGTGAATTTTGACGTCAAAAAGATTAATTTTTAGGTCACATAATATCAAAAGAGGGGATATCTGTGGATCCAGCAAAAACAAAGGTTATCGAAAGATGGTCTAGACCAACAAAAGTAATTGAGATCTAAAGTTTTCTTGGTTTGGCTGGATATTATCGACGTTTTGTGAATGATTTTTTAAGATTATCTAATCCAATCACTAGGTTTACTCAAAAAAGAGTTAGGTTAGTTTGGATAGAGGAGTGTGAAGAGAATTTCAAAGAGTTAAAAAGAAGGTTATCCAGTGCACCTTTGCTCATACTGTCTTGTAGTGGAAAAAGGTTTGTGACCTATAGTGATGCATCCAAGAAGGAATTGGTGTGTCTCTATTTCAAAATGATATGGTTATAGCTTATGCCTCATGATAGTAGAAAATCCATGAGAAAAATTACCCAACTCAAGATTTGGAGTTAGCGGCGGTAATATTTGCATTACAAATATGGGGGCATTATCTTTATGGTGGAAGGAGTGATATTTATACTGATCATAAAAGTTTAAAGTACATTTTCACACAAAAGGAGCTAAATATGCACCAAATAAGATGGTTGGAGTTGATTATGGATTACGACTACTCAATTCATTATCACCCTGGGAAAGCTAACACGGTGGCAGATGCATTAAGTCGACAAGACGATGCTAGCTTATCCATGATGGGGATCACAACAGATCTAATATTTATGTATTTAAAAAGGATCGATATTGGAATTATAATGGAAGGGGAAAATCTTATCTTTGTCAAATGAATGTTCAACCATCTATACATGAGAAGATTAAAGAGGCACATAAAGAAGATGTAGAGTTACAAAAGAAGGTGTGAAATGTTCTTGAATTAAACCTTTATTGTGATGGGATAATAAGGTCCAGGAATCAGGTTTTTGTTCCTCCCATCCCAGAATTATAGAAGGAGCTGCTGGATGAGGCTCATAGTTCTTCATTCTCAATTCATCCTGGAATCACGACGAAGTATAGGGACCAGAAAGAGTACTTCTTCTAGGATGACATGAAAATAGATGTTGTTGAATATGTCTCTCGATGCTTGGTTTGTCACTAAGTTAAACTGAGAGACATATGTCTAAGGGGATGTTACAACCATTACCCATACCCGAATGGAAATGGGAAAACACCAATATGGAATTTGACAATGGGCTTCCTAAAACATCAAAAGGCAATAATGTTATCTGGGTCATAGTTGATCATCTTATGAAGTCAGCACACTTCATTGCTATTAGAGAAGATTTCTGTAAAGACCCGCAAATTTCAAGGAAATTTTTTTCTTAATTTGCTTTGGAATTTTACAAGAGCACAGCTTCAGACAGAACCTGATTCTGAGGCCCGGTGTGCCCGGAATCAATTTTCGAAGTTTGGCTCGGATACGTTCAGTGAACAGATGAGCGGGTTTTTCTATCTTTTGAACCGGTGCCCAGAATCGAATTCTGAGGGCACCGATGAAATCGCAGCGCCGGTATTTGCTTAGAAACGCCTCTTCCAGAGTTGCGTTTGCTCAACCGTGGTTTTTAAAATTTTGGGCTTTAAGTCGGAAATAAAATAAAGGTTGTGCGACAACTTTATTTTATTTCACTTAAGCCGCTTGGAAGCCACTTGAATTGAGTTAAAGCGGATAGGTTGCTATCCGTAAATACCCTACCCCTTGGTAGGATATTTGTGAGGTGGGGCCCGCATGAGCCCCTCCGTTTCTTTCGCTAAGTAACTTACCCGCGAAAACCCGTCAAAGTTTCTGAAAAGTCAACCGGCGCGTTTTCTTTAATTTCTTAACAGACCATTTAATTGGGCGGTTTATTTCGTGAATTAAATGGGCTGTTTCATTCGTTGAATTAATTCAACGAATTTAATGGGTCGTTACTTACGTGTTTGCATTCGTTGGAGAATTAATAAAATAGACCAACGTGTCTATTTTGGAGGATTACTCTTTATTCTCTGGGCCTCCACCCTCCCCGCGAAGAACGCGAAGAACGCGAAGAACGCGAAGAACGCGAAGAACGCGAAGAACGCGAAGAACGCCGGAACCAAAATTCGACGACGCACACCGTGATCCGCGACGTCGAAAAACTTTTTCCGCGACCTTCTTCTTCTTCGGCGCTTCTTCTTCCGCGGCAAACCTACGATCGGCGGTTAAAGGTGAGAATCGAATCTTCTAAATTCTCCATTTTTATAATTCGATATCAACGGATTTAAATTAATTAAATCCGTTTGATCTTGATCCGGAGATCGTCGGCGCGACTCCTTCCCGCGGTGCGACGAGCGTCTCTTCCGCGACGATCACCAAATCCGCGACGACCTCTCGTCCGACGACGACGACAAGGTAGGGATTTAATTCTTGATGATTCATTCCTGTGTTTTTATTTCTTTTTGAATAAAGAACCGGCATGAATATTTTCAATTAATTAAAATTGAATTGCCGTTTAAAAGAAAAAGAAGTGAACAATTTTTATCTTGATTAAAAATTGTTGTATCCCATTTCTCCCGTTGTTTATGACTAACGCGGAGGGTGCGGGTCTAACGAACAAGACCCGACAACCCTCCGCTGATCCTTTTCGTGTGCGGTTTTGGCAAGCGACGAGGAACCGTGCGGCAAGGGCGATCCGTTGATCCCGCAGTGAAGATCGGCCCCCGGGAGGAGCAACGGCGCAGACGGGAGAGGAATCGGGCCACCGGAGCAACTCCGGCGGCCCGCGGAAGGCGGCGGCGGCGACCCGCCGGACCGCGTCCGCGGTCCGGCCACCCAACACGCGGGCCGCGTTCCACCTAAGCCGCGGGTGAAACCCGCGGCGCCCCTTGGCCGCTCGGCAGAGGTCGAGCCGGCCGGTCCGGTCGGACGGGCCGCGCCTAGGACGGACCGGACCCGGCCCAACCGGGCCGGGTCGCCCCGGGCCCAGAACCCCCGTTTTCGGGCCCTCTTCGGTCTTTTTCCCATATCTTGGGCCTAGGACCTCCGATTGACGAACCGTCAGCGGCTACGCGATCCTTGGATCGATACGGTCGTTTCGGTATATTATACTCAAGGTTTCAGAAGACTTTGGGTTCGGCCGGGTTGGTTCGTACACGAAACCAACCGGGCCCTCGGAGCGGAAACGCTCATAACTTGAGCTACGGACGTCTGATCGACGTACCGTCAGCTGTGGTAGTTTCCTCTAAGTGAGACGGAACTTTTGGCATACTCCGCCCGAGGATTGGACACAGGAGGAGTACGGTCGGGTTTGTTTTCCCTAAAAACCAACCGGGCCCCTGGGACGAAAATGCCAATAACTCTCAGACCGGGCGTCCGATTGATGCGCCGTCTGTTGCGTTGAGATCCTGTTGTCGATACGGAACTTTTGGATACATCAACTTCGGACTACGTGTCAGTTGATGTATCAGCCTCTTGGCTCATGGAGCGGACCCTCCTAAACGAGCTCGCTGTGTGCGGGAACCCTAGCGCTGGCTGTGACTTCGACGACAGAGCAGAGATCCTCCGTGGACTGCGACGACGACAGAGCAGAGATCCTTCGTTGACTGCGGCGACGACTATGCAGAGATCCTTAGTGGACTGCGTCGACTACTGCACTCAGCGATCCTACGTGGATCAGTGCTACAGATCCTGTGTGGGCCCGATCCTGTGTGGGTCATCTCTTACGGTTCTGTGTGAGCCATTGCTACAGGTCCTGTGTGGGCCCGATCCTGTGTGGGTCATTGCCGAGGTTAGTACCTATCGATCCTTCGTGGGTCCGACGACTTAGATGGATCAGTGATCATCTTTGACGTCATCTGAAAAAGTATACCTGGTTGATCTGAATCTTATGTTACTCTCCTTTGTGGATTGTGTTGAACTATCCTATGTGGTTTTATTATTTACTATTTACTCTCCCTGGTGGATTTGAGTCTTGCTTTCCTGTGTGGATCGAGTTGACCTTGAGCTCGAGAGCAGAGCTAGAAATGGGGACATAGGTATATGTATGGGCATATACCTAAGTCGAGTCAGTTGTTTCTTCGTGGTTTCCCCTTTCTTTTGTGCTATATCCTTTTTGGATTTCGGGAGACCTTCGGGGGTCTCGGGGTCCTTACTGAGTAGTTTATACTCACCCCTGCACGGGCTATGCCCGCACCTTGTTGTGTTGGATGCAGACGACGGACAGCGCTGATCTCGGTTGGGGCGTGGAGCAGGACGGTACCTGGAGGCGGACCACTGGGCGGGACGTGCTCGGAGCGGACGTGGGACCCGAGGAGCCTGAAGGCTATCTGTACCCACCCTTCAGGTGGGATTGCCAGTGGACGACACGAGGCCGCCGTCTTTTCTTCAGTTGCTGTTCTTTTCCTTTTCAGTTGTACTTTCAGTTGGGCTTGTATTCCGGCCCCCTTTACTTTTCTGAACATTGTAGTTACTTTCCTCTTGCTGACTCTGTGGTGGTTGTTACTTATAAAGGCAATGCCTTCCCTGTTTACCGGGATTTTACGCCTTGGTGCTAGTCGCCAGCCCCTGGCCTATGGAAGGCGGGCTTGGGGTAGTCACGGCACGGGCCCCGAGGTCGGGGCGTGAGAAATTGGTATCAAAGGCGGTCGGTTCTACCGCAGACTCTGATCGTCTTTTCTTCCTATATGAGGCAATAGTGTTTAGTGTATTGAGTGTGGTTATCAGTTCAGGGAGCCCAGTGTTGGTGCGGCGGCCGACGTATCCGTACACCAGGACCCTGACTCCTGATTTCCGACTTAATTCATGAAAACATTGATTGCGTGTGTGTTTCAAGTTTTCTTTGTGATTACTTGTGTCAGCTCACCGGGTATACTGATCTGCTTCATAAAAGTCTCATGTTTTCCTTGTGATTACTTGTGCCAGCTCACCAGGTATACTGTTCTGACTGTGGTGCTCTTGTTCTCCTTTTCCGGATGGCCCCGCGACGACAGCCAGCTAGGGTTCCGAGTGTAGGGCGCGACGGCAGCCCACCGAGCGACGAGGCCTCGGTGCGGGGCCCTTTGCCAGCAGTGGCACCGGCGGTAGCTTTACCCAACGAGTCACCGATGCTACCAGTACCAGACGCTGACGATGCACGTCGCCTCAGGGCACTGCATGAGTTTCAGAGCCAGCGACCGCCCAGGTTTCGCTGTGAGGCGGACCCCCAGGCCGCCGAGGACTGGCTAGAGGTGGTGGTACGGATCTTTAGGCTAGTGAGGACACCAGCGGATCTCATGGTGACTCTCGCGGAGAACCTCCTGCAGGCGGCGGTAGGACGATGGTGGAGCTTGATGCTCCAGGTTCACGATGAGGCATCTTTGCTCTGGACGGACTTCGAGAGTCTCTTCCGCTCTGAGTTCGTCCCGGCCACCCTCCGAGTGGTGCGCATCCAGGAGCTTCTCCAGCTGCACCAGGGCATCATGACGGTCGCTCAGTACGCGGCGAGGTTCACTGACCTATCTCGCTACTCGACCGACATGGTACGGGACCCCTTCTTCCGGGCCCGGACCTTCGAGCAGGGCTTGCGGCAGGAGATTCGGGCGTCGCTGATCTCCCTCAGCATTCCGTCCCAGGCGGGAGTACTGGAGCGAGCCCTCCTGATCGAGAGCTTCCTGGAAGAGCCTTCTTCAGCGGCGAGACCTAGCGCAGTGCGGCAGGTAGCTGAGTCTTCGGCAGCAGGTAGCCGACGGATGACTCTCAGGTCCAGGCAGACCAGACCCCGACGCAGACGGCCTCAGGACACCGGCTCAGCAGTGTGGGGCACACAGCAGAGTGCCAGCCTTCCGAGAGGCAGGCTGTGCTACTCCTGCGGCGGGCAGGGTCACATGGCTCGTGACTGCCCGACTCGCCGATCAGAGGAGCAGCAGACAGTGGAGGGGCCACCCAGGCAGAGGCAGAGGGTCGACCGTGGCGGTCCGCAGGGAGGAGGCGGACGAGGCAGAGGAGCTGGCCGAGCAGCGGGTGGTGGGCGACGCTTCCAGGCTCTACCCCCACCACCACCAGGAGGGCCACCTCGACCACAGGGAGCTGGTGGGTAGGGACAGGCCCAGCTCCAGGCAGTGGAGGCCTACGACCCCGACATGCCAGAGATGATTCGAGGTACGATCTGTGTCTATTCCACCCTTGCTTCAGTACTTATAGACACAGGAGCGAGTCACTCTTTCATAGCCTCTGCCCTTGTTCGGAGCTCGGAGATTCCGACTGAGCCGTTGGCTCGATCCTTACGGCTATAGACTCCTACGGGAGCAGACTCGACGATTACGCACTGGTGCCGGCAGTGTGAGCTTACTCTAGGAGGCGAGAGCTTCGGCTGGGATCTCCTTGTAGCAGCGTCGAGGCCTTACGACGTCATCTTGGGAATGGATTGGCTATCCACGGTTCATGCCCAGATCGACTGTTTTAGGCGCAAGGTGCGATGTGTTCGCACCGACGGGAGCAGGTTTACCTTCACCGGCGAGAAGGGAACCTTTGCAGCACAGGATGGACTTCCGCGGAGGAGATTGCAGCCCATGTCTCATCAGTTGGCTAGCCTCATCCTAGGAGAAGTGGACGTGCGGAGTCCAGTTTTTCCTGCAGTGGTGGACCAGTACGTGGATGTCTTTCCCGACGACGTTCCAGGGCTACCTCCTCGTAGAGAGGTAGACTTTTACATCGACTTGTGCCCCGGGACGGCCCCGATATCTACTCCAGCATATCGGATGGCCCCCGCCGAGCTTCGAGAGCTGCGGGTACAGTTGGAGGACTTGCAGAGCAAGGGGTTTATCCGACCCAGTGTTTCACCCTGGGCTTCCCCGATATTGTTCGCCAAGAAGGTGGACGGGAGCTTGAGACTGTGTGTCGACTATCGTCGCCTGAAGCAGGTGACAGTGAGGAACAAGTATCCGCTGCCACGGATTGATGACCTCTTCGATCAGCTCAAGGGAGCGCGGTGGTTCTCGAAGATAGACCTCCGGTCAGGCTATCATCACCTCAGAGTTTGAGACGAGGACGTGCAGAAGACGACCTTCAGGTGTCGGTATGGCCATTATGAGTTCTTGGTTATGCCGTTCGGCGTAACCAATGCTCCAGCAGTGTTCATGAGCCTCATGAACAGGATCTTCCAGCCATACCTCGACCGATTTGTCGTGGTCTTCATTGACGACATTTTGGTATACTCGACGACTGAGGAGGAGCATGCCTACCACCTGCGAGTTGTGCTAGACACACTCCGAGAGCACCAGCTTTATGGCAAGCTCTCAAAGTGCCAGTTCTTGTTACGTGAGGTCCACTTCTTGGGGCACGTCATCTCTGAGGTGGGATTTGCAGTGGATCCCGCGAAGATTGAGGCAGTGCTAGCTTGGGAGCCACCCAGGAGCGTGACGGAGGTGCGGAGCTTCTTGGGCCTAGCCGGATACTATCGGAGATTTGTGCCAGACTTCTCCAGAGTTGCGGCACCACTCTCAGCCTTGACCAAGAAGGGGAAACCCTTTGTGTGGTCAGACAGATGTCAGCAGAGCTTCCAAGAGCTGACACTGAGATTGACCAACGCACCTATCTTGAGGTTGCCTGAGGAGGGAGTTGGATACGTAGTTTACTGCGATGCATCAGGTACTGGACTCGGGTGCGTCCTGATGCAGGAGCGGGCCGTAATCGCCTACGGATCACGTCAGTTAAGGCCGCATGAGCAGAACTACGCCACTCATGACCTGGAGTTATCATCATTGGTCTTCACTCTGAAGACTTGGCGGCACTATCTGATGGGCGAGCGCTTCACAGGCTTTTCTGACCACCAGAGTCTCAGGTATATCTTCTCTCAGAAGGACCTGAACCTGAGACAGCGGAGATGGCTTGAGTTCCTCCAGGACTATGACTTTGAGATAGTCTATACTCCTGGGAAGGGGAACGTGGTAGCCGATGCCCTCAGCAGGAGGACGGGCATTCAGCTACTTGAGGAGGTGACAGAGCAGCTAGCCTCCTTACAGATATCCTTCGTGGATAGAGACGGAGCAGCCTTTCTTCAGTCTCTCACAGTCTCTCCTCCACTTCTACAGCGGGTCAGAGAGGCTCAGCGTGGGGACGCTGACTGTGAGACCCGACGTGCACTGATATCCTCAGGTCAGGCGCCTGATGGCTTCTCCCTTGGAGCAGAGCACAACATCCTTTTCAGAGGACGTACCTTCGTACCAATCGCTTTACGAGAGGAGGTTCTGAGAGAGTTTCACACTTCTCCCTTGGCGGTGCATCCCGGAGTGGCGAAGATGTACCAGGATCTCAGACGATAGCACTGGTGGCCGGGCATGAAGAAAGCTGTGGCAGAGTTCGTTTCACGATGCCTCACCTGCCAGCAGGTGAAGGCAGAGCATCAGGTACCAGCAGGCTTGGTACAGCCTTTGGAGGTCCCGGAGTGGAAGTGCGACGGCATATCTATGGACTTCGTGACTGGACTTCCACGAACTTCCAGAGGTCACGACTCCATTTGGGTGATTGTCGACCGACTCACCAAGTCGGCACACTTCTTACCCATCAGAGAGCAGGGCTCAGTGGAGAGCTTGGGACGTCTTTACTTCCAGGAGATCGTACGGCTTCACGGTGTGTCATCGTCTATCGTCTCCGATCGAGATTCTCATTTCACTTCCCGGCTTTGGAAGGGGTTGCAGGAGGCGTTCGGGACGCGGCTCCATCTGAGCACAGCCTTCCACCCTCAGACGGATGGTCAGACTGAGAGGACCATACAGACACTCGAGGACATGCTCCGTGCATGTGTTCTCGACTTTGGTCGCAGCTGGGAGGACCACCTACCCTTGGTGGAGTTCGCGTACAACAACAGCTACCACTCCATCATCGGGATGGCACCATACGAGGCGTTGTACGGCAGACCCTGCAGATCACCGTTGTGCTGGACAGACCCTGGGGAGTCAGCACTCGTGGGACCAGAGATGGTCCGAGCCACAACAGAGAAGGTCCAGATCATCCAGGAGAGGATGAGGAAAGCTCAGAGCCGACAGAAGTCATATGCTGACAGGAGGCGGAGGCCACTAGAGTTCGAGGATGGCGACCACGTCTTTTTGCGTGTCTCACCTCGACGTGGTTTACGGAGATTTGGCCGAGGCGGCAAGTTGTCTCCACGCTTCATCGGGCCTTTCCAGGTCCTCAGCAGGATTGGAGAGGTGGCTTATCGCCTGGCTCTACCACCTCAGTTGCACCGGGTGCACGACGTCTTCCACGTGTCTCAGCTGAGGAGATGCGTGCACGACCCGACGCACATCATCGACTTTGGGGAGCTGGACGTGGACGATGGGGCGACTTTTGCGGAGGTCCCAGTGGAGATCGAGGATCGATAGGAGCGGGTCCTACGTGGGCGGTCGATTCCTCTTGTGCGCGTCAGATGGCAGCACGGGAACCTCCAGGAGAGCACTTGGGAGCGGGAGGCTCAGATGCGTGCTCAGTACCCCCATTTGTTCCCCTAGTTTTTGATGTATCTTTACGGGGACGTAAAGCCCTGAGGTGGGAGTAATGTAAAGACCCGCAAATTTCAAGGAAATATTTTTCTTAATTTTCTTTGGAATTTTACAAGAGCGCAGCTTCAGACGACACCTGATTCCGAGGCCCGGTGTTCCCGGAATCAATTTCCGAAGTTTGGCTCGGGTACGTTCAGTGAACAAACGAGCGGGTTTTTCTATCTTTTGAACCGGTGCCCGGAATCAAATTCTGAGGGCACCGATGAAATCGCAGCGCCGGTATTTGCTTAGAAACGCCTCTTCCAGAGTTGTGTTTGCTCAACCGTGGTTTTTAAAATTTTGGGCTTTAAGTCGGAAATAAAATAAAGGTTGTGCGACAACTTTATTTTATTTCACTTAAGCCGCTTGGAAGCCACTTAAACTGAGTTAAAGCGGATAGGGTGCTATCTGGAAATACCCTACCCCTTGGTAAGATATTTGTGAGGTGGGGCCCGCACGAGCCCCGCCGTTTCTTTCGCTAAGTAACGCACCCGCGAAAACCTGTCAAAAAAACTGAAAAGTCAACCGGCGCGTTTTCTTTAATTTCTTAACAGACCATTTAATTGGGCGGTTTATTTCGTGAATTAAATGGGCTGTTTCATTCGTTGAATTAATTCAACGAATTTAATGGGTCGTTACTTACGCGTTTGCGTTCGTTGGCGAATTAATAAAATAGACCAACGTGTCTATTTTGGAGGATTACTCTTTATTCTCTGGGCCTCCACCCTCCCCGCGAAGAACGCGAAGAACGCGAAGAACGCGAAGAACGCAAAGAACGCGAAGAACGCCGGAACCAAAATTCGACGACGCACACCGTGATCCGCGACGTCGACAAACTTTTTCCGCGACCTTCTTCTTCTTCGGCGCTTCTTCTTCCGCGGCAAACCTACGATCGGTGGTTAAAGGTGAGAATCGAATCTTTTAAATTCTCCCTTTTTATAATTCGATATCAACAGATTTAAATTAATTAAATCCGTTTGATCTTGATCCGGAGATCGTCGGCGCGAATCCTTCCCGCGGTGCGACGAGCGTCTCTTCTGCGACGATCACCAAATCCGCGACGACCTCTCGTCCGACGACGACGACAAGGTAGGGATTTAATTCTTGATGATTCATTCCCGTGTTTTTATTTCTTTTTGAATAAAGAACCGGCATGAATATTTTCTATTAATTAAAATTGAATTTCCGTTTAAAAGAAAAAGAAGTGAACAATTTTTATCTTGATTAAAAATTGTTGTAGCCCCTTTCTCCCGTTGTTTATGACTAACGCGGAGGGTGCGGGTCTAACGAACAAGACCCGAAAACCCTCCGCTGATCCTTTTCGTGTGCGGTTTTGGCAAGCAACGACGAACCGTGCGGCAAGGGTGATCCGTTGATCCCGCAGGGAAGATCGGCCCCCGGGAGGAGCAACGGCGCAGACGAGAGAGGAATCGGGCCACCGGAGCAACTCCGGCGGCCCGCGGAAGGCGGCGGCGGCGCGGGTCGCCGGCGCGCCGCCAGAGGATCCACCGTGGCTCGGCCGCGGCGGCGGCGAACCGCCGGACCGCGTCCGCGGTCCGGCCACCCAACACGCGGCCCGCGCGGGCCGCGTTCCACCTAAGCCGCGGGTCAAACCCGTGGCGCCCCTTGGCCGCTCGGCCGAGGTCGAGCCGGCCGGTCCGGTCGGCCGGGCCGCGCCCAGGCCGGACCGGACCCGGCCCGACCGGGTCGGGCCGGGTCGGGTAAACCCGGTTCGGGTCGACCCGGTTCGGCCTACCCCCAGGGGGGGTTCGGGCCGGGTCGCCCCTGGCCCAGAACCCCCGTTTTCGGGCCCTCTTCGGTCTTTTGCCCATATCTTGGGCCTAGGACCTCCGATTAACGAACCGTCAGCGACTACGCGATCCTTGGATCGATACGGTCGTTTCGGTATATTACACTCAAGGTTTCGGAAGACTTTGGGTTCGGCCGGGTTGTTTCGTACATGAAACCAACCGGGCCCTCGGAGCGGAAACGCTCATAACTTGAGCTACGGACGTCCGATCGACGTACCGTCAGCTGTGGTAGTTTCCTCTAAGTGAGACGGAACTTTTGGCATACTCCGCCCGAGGATCGGACACAGGAGGAGTACGGTCGAGTTGGTTTTGCCCTAAAAACCAACCGGGCCCCTGGGACGAAAATGCCAATAACTCTCAGACCGGGCGTCCGATTGACGCGCCGTCTGTTGCGTTGAGATCCTGTTGTCGATACGGAACTTTTGGATACATCAACTTCAGACTACGTGTCAGTTGATGTATCAGCCTCTCGGCTCGTGGAGCGGACCCTCCTAAACGAGCTTGCTGTGTGCGGGAACCCTAGCGCTGGCTGTGACTTCGACGACAGAGCAGAGATCCTCCGTGGACTGCGACGACGACAGAGCAGAGATCCTTCGTGGACTGCGGCGACGACTGTGAAGAGATCCTCAGTGGACTGCGTCGACTACTGCACTCAGCGATCCTACGTGGATCAGTGCTACAGATCCTGTGTGGGCCCGATCCTGTGTGGGTCATCTCTTACGGTTCTGTGTGAGCCATTGCTACAGGTCCTGTGTGGGCCCGATCCTGTGTGGGTCATTGCCGAGGTTAGTACCTATCGATCCTTCGTGGGTCCGACGACTTAGATGGATCAGTGATCATCTTTGACGTCATCTGAAAAAGTATACCTGGTTGAGCTGAATCTTATGTTACTCTCCTTTGTGGATTGTGTTGAACTATCCTATTTGGATTTACTATTTACTATTTACTCTCCCTGGTGGATTTGAGTCTTTCTTTCCTATGTGGATCGAGTTGACCTTGAGCTCGAGATCAGAGCTAGAAATGGGGACTTAGGTATATGTATGGGCATATACCTAAGTCGAGTCAGTTGTTTCTTCGTGGTTTCCCCTTTCTTTTGTGCTATATCCTTTATGGATTTCGGGAGACCTTCGGGGGTCTCGGGGTCCTTACTGAGTAGTTTATACTCACCCCTGCACGGGCTATGCCCGCACCTTGTTATGTTGGATGCAGACGACGGACAACGCTGATCTCGGTTGGGGCGTGGAGCAGGACGGTACCTGGAGGCGGACCACTGGGCGGGACGTGCTTGGAGCGGATGTGGGACCCGAGGAGCCTGGAGGCTATCTGTACCCACCCTTCAGGTGGGATTGCCAGTGGACGACACAAGGCTGCCGTCTTTTCTTCAGTTGCTGTTCTTTTCCTTTTCAGTTGTACTTTCAGTTGGGCTTGTATTCCAGCCCCCTTTACTTTTATGCACTTTGTAGTTACTTTCCGCTTGCTGACTCTGTGGTGGTTGTTACTTATAAAGGCAATGCCTTCCCTGTTTACCGGGATTTTACGCCTTGGTGCTAGTCGCCAGCCCCTGGCCTATGGAAGGCGGGCTTGGGGTAGTCACGGCACGGGCCCCGAGGTCGGGTCGTGACAATTTCTCTCCAGATCAACTTTCCAGGATATATGTAAAAGAAGTCGTATGATTGAATGGAGTACCACTTTCCATTATATCTAATCAGGATCCAATGTTTACCTCGATGTTTTGGCAATGTCTTCAGCATACTATGGATACAGAGCTGAGTTTCATCACTTCTTATCATCCTTAGACAGATGGGCAGTCTGAGAGAACAATTCAAACTCTATAAGATATGTTAAGAGCTTGCTCTATGAATTTCAAAGGAGGTTGTGATCAACACCTACCTTTGGTGGGATTGTATTATAATAATATCTTTCACTCCAGTATTCAGATGGATCATTATGAAGATCTCTATAGAAAGAATTACAGGACTCCAACTTGGTGGGATGAAGTTGGGGAAAGAATGCTATTAGGACCTAATCTTGTTGATGAGATGGCAGAAAAGGTCAGATCTATTCAAAAACACATAAGAGAAGCTCAGAGTCGACAAAAAAGTTTTTCCGACAATCGATGAAAAGACCTAGTGTTTTAAGTGTGTGATAAAGTGTTCTTGAAAATATCTACTTGGAAGAGAGTAATGTGATTTTGAATGAAGGGAAAGTTGAGCCCTAGGTATATCGGTCCTTTTGAAATACTGGATCATGTTGGGAAGGTAGCTTATCGATTTGAACTTCCACCAAATCTCTCTCAAGTTCATGATGTGTCCCATGTATCTATCCTGTGAATGTACATACCTGATCCTTCACATGTACTAAACTCAGAAGTTGTACTACTAGAGCAAGATCTTTCTTAGGAAGAACAACCGATAGAGATTCTGGATCGTAGTGAAAAATTTCTACAGAACAATACCACTCACTTGGTGAAATTTTTATGGAAGAATAACCAATTGTAAGAAGCTACATGAGATCTTGAGGATATGATGAGGGAGAGGTATCCTCATCTATTTGTTACAAAGTGACGAATTTCGAGGGAGAAATTCATTTTAAGGGGGGTAGAATTTAACACCTGAGATTTTTAAGAGAAATATTTCTTTTTATGTTATATACATCATCAAAGGAATACTTAACTACACACAACATTATCTTTGCTTGCTTTACACGCAATCACGACCTTCCTTGATAGCTTTTGTTGTACACAATACCGAGTTTCACTAAACAATCATATGCTATTAAAATATTATTAAAATTAGCCATTATGAATATTAATAGCCACTTTTTCATATTTTATAAATTTTATCTTTCAAAATGGAATTCATTTTTGGATTGTAAATATCAAAATTAGCCTAGCGAGAATGTTTGGTATTTTTCTGAAAACTTTCCATTTTTGAAGAATAGTGAAAACACTGGGTTACTATTTAAAAACCGAATTTTTATTTAAATAGTTATTTATTTTTAATAAATTTATTTTAGGTCAAAATTGATTCATAATACCTATATATGTTAAATATAATTCACTGGTGTAATTTTATAATAATTTTATATATAAAAAATTTTATTGAACTTTTCACCGTCTTTTACCCACCACCTAGGAGAATTTGCAAATTTACATAAAACATAATTTTACTACATCTGTGAGTGAAATTTAGAAAATCCAAGAGACACGGTTAATATCATTGAGTAAAATGTGGGTCAATAAAATATAAATAATTTTTGGTGAATAGTAACTTTTTACTTTTTCTTCCCACGGTTAAAAGTAAATAGGGTGACTATGGGTAAAAATGATATTATTATTACCCTAACACATGTCTAAATTCTATTTGGATATGTTTAATTCGTCCAAAAACAACCTTAGGAATAAAATATTACCCTTTAGATCTACTTGGATCATATTAGGACATTTAATATTATTTTATTTAAATAAGAGTTAAAATAGTAGAAATCAAAGTTTAATAACTAAAAGATTTTTCATATAGGGTTGTATAGAAGATAAATTAGACTATAAATATTCATTAGAAAGATAAAAATATTTCCTAAATAAGGTTATTTTATTTAGAATTTTTAGACTTTAAATAATTTAATTTATTTATGAAATAACTATGATGCATTAATTACCATATTAAGGAAATATTAACATAATTGATGTTTTAAATACCCAAATAAAATTAATTTTAGGCTTTTTAGGAATGCCACTAATTTTATAGGTTAATATGTCATCTTATTATTGATTTAATTAACGTTTTTAGAACTAATCATGCTGTTATGAATTTCAAAAAACCATGTACCAAATAGTGTCAAAAAATGCAATAAAATAGTCCTTAAAACAGATATTATATTATTAATTGTTATTTTATTTCTAAAAATCTACTGTAATGCCAAATGATTTAGATAATGATATATATATATTAATAATTAACCACTTTGGATTATTTTGGCATGTTATAGTATGTTTATTAACCATATAGTGTAAGAAAACAAAAAGACACGGTAAAAGTTAAATTATTTAACATAGAGTTAAATCTAAATGATAAGAATAAAATAGTAACCTAAACTTGACTAAAACCAATTTCTTGAGAGTATTTCGACCCACACCCACGTTATAATCAAAATAAATCAATTGGGAGCTATTATAAACCGAATATGTCTTTTTTATAAAATAATATTTTATGTTTTCCAAAGGTGCCCCTCTCCTCCCTTATAAAAGGGCACCTCCTCGCTCTCCTCCACACACCACATTGAGCCTTCAAGATCGGCCAAACCCTGCCAATTTTTCTTCTACACTTCCCTAGAAACATCCTCGGGGTCCTTTTCTTCTTCAAAGACTCTCATTAGTGCCCTAAGAGGAGGTTAAGAAGAGGCGCTTCAAAGAAGAGGTAATGTCTATTACCAATTATTTCAACTTTATTTCTTCTTCTACTTCTTCTTATTTAGTTGTTTCATTATGAAGTAATAATATCAGTATCACTAATATACTTATATGTTATTATAAATATGAAACAACCCTATTTCACCTTCTATCCATCCTTCGGAAAATGAAATCACTGCGCGTGCGTACGTACAGAATACCATCTCCACATCGTGGTGTAATCTGTTTTCCACCAGCACCTTACATGGATGGGTAGAATGGTGTAATGAATAACTGTATATGATTATTGTAAAGTGATATTGATTCTAAAATAATATACATACACTTCAATACAGTTCCATGATCATGGGAACGATATCATCGCTCGTGTGTACGTATGACCTACCGTCTCCACGATGTGATGCGACTCATTCTACATGATCTTCATTGCATTATGATTATATAAATGAATTTAATGAATAAATATGATATATATTACACAAATAAAATTCGATAAATTAAGTATCTATAACCTAAAAATAAGAATATGAATTTATTCGGCAAAACACGCATAAGAACAAAAAGCAATAAACACCTGAATAACAAGTAACAACAAAATATTACTAATAATAAGCAAAGAATATGACCATATATGATATCATAACAATTATAAAGATTATGTAATAATTCAGTAAAATTATTTAAATCATTATACAGGATTTTTGGACACGTACGAAGCAAATCAGACTTATGGTAAGGGAAAATCTCGCAATCTCATTTTTATCCGAGATTGTTTATAAATCAGAATTTACTGGGGAATATTTATCATCCACATCCATGTTTCTTCAATATGTAATATTATTTATATCCTCCTACAATTGTTTCAATCCAATTTTACCCTTCGGTGAGTTTTTACTAAATGATATGGAAGGAAGCTTTTGTCATTTTTTGTACTAGGTACTTTTTGACTTTTCTGGCCAAAGTACGAGAAGAATGTTTTTTTAACATATACGGCATGAATGGATTTTTAAAAAACAATTTGAATGAAGCTTCCGTTACAAATTTTCAAGATTATTTTTAGTCAACTTCTTTTAGTTTAATATTATATGACATTTTAAGAATGGAAAATTTTTTTGAAGTAGAAAGGATATTTTCCTCAAGAATGGAGTTAAAGCATTTTATAAAAATTATTTTCAATATAAGATAATATAGGGTTCTGTTTCTATCCCTATTTTTACATTGATTTTATTATGTTATGATGGAATTATTTTTATGAAGTCCTTTTATTTTATATGGATTATTTTATGATGGAACGATGTTTAAGAATCCCATTTTTATTACATGGGTTATGGTATGATGTATGATTTATGATTTTGTGGCACACATAAGAATGGTTTAATTATGAGATGGGTGGGACCTATATCTCCCTTCAATTCATTGGGTAATGATTTATATCTCATGATATAGACATGGCTGGAACAGCAGGTTAATTTGGTTTAGTAAAATAGGACTGAAATGAGGAGTGAACTCGGTTCAGAAATGGACATTGTCCACTATGATAGTCTTGTAAATGAGTCTTGACTACTAAGAAATGATTCTATAAGATTATGTGTGTATGCCACAAAGTTTCTTGTTTTGTGTTATTATTATTGGGATAAAATTTCACTACTATGATTTATACCATGATATGATATTATGATCTCATTTGTAGGTTATGATTTTGGAAATGCTATGTTCTTATGAATATGATATTTCCTTTTTTTTACCCTTACTGAGCATTTGCGCTCACCCTTTTGTATGTTTTATTTCCCTAGGTTAGGAAGATGTTTATTAAGTAGGATATTCCAAAAGGGACTTTAGATATGATGAAATAAATATGAGACAATGTAGATGCTTTATGAACCAGTTGTTTATGTTTCCCATTTTCTAAAGACACTATACCTATACGGTTCTTTTCATGGCTTTGATGTATGTTTTAATAAGTGTTCTTCAATATTGAATTATTAACAATTTATGTAATGTATGTGTCATTATAATTAATCAAGATAGGAAAAAATTATTTCTTGCCTTATTCAATTAATTTTATATCACGTATGACACACCCTATATATGATACCTGTATATGAGCATATGTCATCATAGTTTTTATACAAAAGTCATTGTATATAATTCATGGTACACACTGATAAAAATCATATGTTAAAGGACATATACACACATATCCAATGATAAATATAACATATGGAATTACTATGGGTGAGTATATACTCCTAAACTCCCTTATTTATGATTACTGTGTCTGAACTTCGTGAGAAGAAGTAACAAGTATTATGATCCACCATCAATTGATTGTTAAATATTATATGTGTCTTGATAGAAAGATTTTATCTACCATAATACTTTTTTTTAGAATATTTTCATAACTCTTCAATGTTATCATTATAATTTGGAACTGTTTTAACTTTTCAATTTTGAAAATACTCTAATAGCATTCTCACAAAAATGTTATATTGGAGAATAATCATCACGTGGTAAAATATTTACAAATATTAAGGAAATTATATGTAAAATGTAATTTAGTTATCAGAAACTAAATCCAAAAAACTCTCGCTTAATCTAGAGGAAACTAATAATATTTTTAGACTTCTATTATTCATATGGTATTAATTATTTTTATCAGATAAAGCTTTATTTAATGATTTTTACTGTATTTTACATTGAAAACTATATATATTTTACCCTCACCACTTTGATATAAACACCTCAAATGGAAATAATTTATATGTATATTGTTTGTATATTAATTTGACAATTAATACTCTTTAAACACCACCATTTTAGTATTATCATGACTTCCTGTGATAACATCCTAACTATTATGTATAATATCATGATCCCAAAAGATATTTTATATCTAAACAACATGTTCGTCTGTATCATATGTAATCGTGTAATCAAACTCTATTTTTGAATTGGTGGCCACTAGATTAATAAAACTCTCCTAGATCATTTATCCAGTATTAATTAATAATACATATCCGGGATATGTTTTCAGAAAATTTCAGTAGGTTGGGAATATAGAAATTTTGTACACCTAGAAAATAAGTTCCTCATATCATATATGTACTATTAAAAAATCATGTTTATGCCTTCAATACTTCCGGATGATCTTTACATCCACCAAATTTGACTCTTCTTGTTATTCTTTTCATCTTACTTCCATGATCTTGGTATAGGAAACATAAATCATTATATATGACATGAAATATATGATAGATTATATCACTAAGGTATAAAGTATTATAATAATTTTCACATTCTTCTATTGTGTTTGAAGATATGTTTAATTAGAGATATATATAATATGTGGAATTGGAAACAATACCGTCTTTGATTGTTCTATATTTAATCTATTCAATAACTTGTCAATGTATATACCTTTACATAGTCTATTTGACCTATTATATTTTTCAAAATTGGTATTGATCATTTAAATACAAGTTTCTTCTCATATGCCTTTCATAGAGAAGACTTTATTTAAACATTTATTATGTGACTATAAAACTGGCGTCTAATTTCCTATCAGTATTATATTATCAGCATCTGTTACTGAAAAAAATTCACTCCAACTAAAAATCTTATAGAAATAGCGATCACATTAAATATTTAGGAAAATAAATTCCATTATATATTTATAAAAAAAACTTCCATTATCTAAAAGACTGTTTCAATCAATAAATGGTTCTCTTTTCCATGAACACTTTATCTTCATCCATTCAATTCACAAAACCTTATGCCTACATCATATTGATATTTTAAAAAATAATTCAATTATGGTAAGTTCCCTTGATAACCAATTTTCCAAAACACATAATCATCATAATATTTTATAAAAAATATAATTATAATTTATTTCAACTTAGACATAGGTAAAAATATTTTTTCATATTCTATACCTTGATGTTGTTTGAATACATTATAAACCTATCATACATTATAGGTACCAATTTTAAAATCCTTTTGTAGTTTCTCCGTGAAATAAGTTTTGTACCTGAGTGTATTTATATAAATGGGATGATCTATCAAAGACTAGGCTAGGTTTTGGTATATGGAATCTATTTTATAATTAAAATATGTTTTCTACTTTATAACATATAATCTGATTATTGAATCCTCAAAAGATTTAAATTCAATTTCTAATTATTATAATTCATAACCATCCCTTGGATCTATAAAACTATATATCTCTTTTGATATATTTCCTCATTAATGCTCCCATATAATTTTTTTCTCTATAATATTTTTTTCTACTGGTCTTTGTAGAATATTTTTATAAAAAAAATCTATTGTATATTAGAACTTGACCTCCTAAATGTATATTGTTCCACCATTATTTCTTTTGGATATTTTATCCCATTAATGAATCATGAAATTTTAGAGTATAATTACCTTTATATCTATGTGATATTATATATAATATCACAATATTTATATTATATATCCTATGAAGATACACTATGTGTTTCCAGATGAATATTTATTTCATAATGATTCCTAAAAAAATACTTCATATCCTCACACATGTAAATTTTACAAAAGAGATTATTCACATGCCATAAATCACACAAAATACTATTTTAGATCTATTTTGTTACTCTGTTTAATGTGTGTTCTATAATCTATAATACATATCCTGAAAAGTATAATGGATGACCAAAATGACTCATCATGAATATCAACATATCTAAAAAGGTGTAGTTTTTCATTTCATTAACACCATTCCAATATCTTGTATAATGATGAGTTAGTTGGAAATGTATCCAAAATGGTCTTAGACAATCCAAGAACTCATGGTTGAGATACACAACTCCTTATTTCTTTATTTTATTTTATTAATAAGATGATTAATTTTCATTCTTATATTCCTTAAATTTATTATTAAATCAAACTTATAACTCTTTATGTGGACACATCCATATCTACTTAATTAAATATTAAAAATTATGATGTAATAGAATATGCCTTTAGATTATATTAGAAAAGGTAAAAACTCAGCTATATAAGATAATTCAAGAAGAACTGTATCTCTTTATGTTGGCATGTGTGATGCACCTGTTGGGTCTGGAGGTTGGTGTAAAAACTTTGAAATATATTTATTCAAATTAAAATTATCTTGGTAAATATTATATAAAGATGAAAATTTCAATATATTAGTGAATGAAATAGATATAATGAGGTATAATAATATGAAACAAATAAATAAATAATAAATTTTATAATAGTTTGGTTTAATTAGAACCTACATATACTCTTAAATCGTCTCTACTTCTTGAGATAATCAGTACCCAATAAAGGAATTAAAAATTAATTTTGAAGGAAGTAACAACCCTTTATAAGCATCTTTTTTTCAATGTAGAATAGATAAGCCAAGAGGAATATACATGAATTTTTATGTGAGAGTCCCAATATATACAACACATACCTTTTAAGGCGGAGATATAAGAAAACTCTAACTTTATTATGTTTGGAATAGAATAAACTAAATCTTGAACAGAAATTGAAAATAAAATATGTATTGTGCTGAATAAAAATAAACCATATTATGAGTAGTAGAAATTTATATTTTGATGAATTATTTTGATCACATATTGTAATTGAATATATCATTGGAGAATAGTCAGAATGATCATCTGATAATCACATCATTGATCTGAGTGGAACAACCTTTTAGTTTTGTGAGTTTTATATGGAATCAATTTGTGTTTTCTCCGTATTCCCTTGATCAATTTTTATATATGAATTCTCAATAGATAGATCAACCAAGTTTCCATCTTCATGTTCATAAATAATCTTATCAAATTGGTGTTTTACTATTCCATCATAGACAATAATGATTTGAAATAAAATATATATGGTTGTTTTTTAATTTATATGATTTAAACATCCCATGTAGTTATATATTAGTTCCCAAACTATTCTTGTAACAGAACAACCAAAACACTTCACATATTTTAATTAGAAATAATATGAATTAATGAAATTAATCAAATAAAATTTCCTCAAACTAATATATTTATAGACTAAATAAAATTTATAAATTAAACTGAATAATATATCATCAAAAAAATTTGAGTATCACAATTAACTAATATTTAATATAATACTATAATAATATCAACTATATATTAATGTTGGTTTATTAATTTTGGTTTTTGAATTTAGGGGTTTCTTAAATTAAGACAGAGTTATGTATACATTATAATGTAAGATAGAGGATGTGTGAAAAAGATAACACATATTCATTCAGTAAGAAAGAATTTATGGGGTTTAGGGTTGTAGTATGCTGGAATGGATGTTTTAAACTGGTTTCTGCTTCCCTAGAAACTAACAAACTAGAGCTCAAAACTGGTTTCAAGTTTCTGATGAATTTTTTTAATAAAAATCCTACCCCCACGACAAATTTCTATCATTCTCCCAACTGAATTTTCACCGAAGGTCTCATGAATTAGTTTCTCTATTTCTCAATATATTATTTATAGCAACCAAGAAGGTAAAATTACATTTTTAATTATATTTATTTTTTTGTATTTTTTTATGATCTGTTTCATTAAACTATATGATTATATGAATGTATGATTTAGTTTATATATTCATTATGTAATTTATATTTTTTGATTTATTTTTGAAACTAAATTATGGTGTTATGATATTTTAAATTGTGTTGTGTAATT
Organism: Viscum album; assembly: GCA_963277665.1. Taxonomy (NCBI): domain Eukaryota; kingdom Viridiplantae; phylum Streptophyta; class Magnoliopsida; order Santalales; family Viscaceae; genus Viscum; species Viscum album. Next base: position 637,776,680 of record OY728134.1, read on the forward strand.
AGGTATAAAATAATCGTATTTATATTTATGAAAATATAATATCTTTTAAAAATGTATATGAATATTTATAATATTTAAAATAAATAATTTGATTTGAATAAATTTATGTATAAATATAATATCATATATTATATTAAAATTAAATTAAATTGACAATGTATTATTGGCTAAAAAATATTCTATGTAAATATTTTGTTACAATTAGATTAATAATAATATTTTGTAAAATCATTATTCACATTAATTAAATATAGTTAAATATATATGTATTATATTATTCATATTATTTATTTTTAATTTAATTTTAAATATTTTATTCAAGAAATATATTAATAATAATATTTTTTATGAAATTAAACGAATTTACTATTAATAGTTATGTTTTAAAAAATACTACTTATAAAAAATAATTATTTGAATAATTATGCATAAAATTAAATAATATATATTTATGAAAATATAATTACATATAAACATGGGTATATATATATTTCTGTTTGTATGTTTTTCAATTAATATAAAATATGGTGATAATATATTATTTTTAATATAAATGAAAATATCATTATTTTCTTTAATTTCATTATTAATTATATAATTAATAATTCATAGAATATTTAAAAACTAATAGTTATAATATTATCTAATATATTATTATTATATATATTTATAATTATTAAAGAATACATTACTAATAATAAGTTGTAATTATTTATATATTATTAATCAGTAACAAATAATATAATAACTTTTTCTCTGGAATGGATTGGGCTCCTGTCCCTTAATTAAAAATAAAAAATAATATGTAGGTGGTGGTAAAAACAATGCTAAGAATCTATCCAATAGGAAAATGGGAAACTGAAAACCTAAAGTGATACACATCCCAGGAGATAGAAGAACCATTAGTTCACATGGAAAGGTGTATCATAAACTAAAAAGAACATTAATTCTCCCAACAAGTCATCAAAAAAAATCTTCTAGAACAAAAACATAATACTAGAAGCATGATATTGAAACAAAAATCCTATAGAAAACAACTAACAAGCAAATAGAAATAATATCATGATTGAGGCATCAATGAATATAGTCAATTTCTGATGTTATCATGGGAACTATGACCACCCCATCATGAGAAGGTCTTCAACTAATCCAACTTTAACTACACATTCAAGGAGTCTCATTATAATGAGTAACCACTTCCATGGGAGAATCCATGGGGATGGTAGTGACAACCACCATATTTTGAGAAACTACATGGTTTAGCCCTGATTTTCTAGAATTCATTATCACTCCTTGATCCTCATGAAAATAAAATGAATCAAGAGTGTCAATTGATATATATAACGAATACTATAATTTTACCTTTCAATTAGTAGGTGAAACTGAATCTAGAGATTTTGTCTTATTATTTTGTAAGATTCTCAATTTAGAAGCATAATAATGTGAAGACCCCAATCTAGAAGCTTTATGATTATCTGTGTACTCATAATCCATTGAAATATATAGACAATTTAAATCCAATATCATGTGAGGTGAAACCAAATCCATATACCTATCAAATTAAACATCAATTTTCAGAACATACACAGGTGTTCTAGAATTAAGAGTAGCATTCTTGGCTATAGAGGAGACCCACATTTGGAGCTCGGATAAATCCATATTTTTTGTGGAATCTAATCTCCTTTATGAAATGTCTTTATTACTTGTTAATGGGTCTTGTGTGGAACTTGTAGAAACCATGGATTCTATACCATCCAAATCATGAGTGGGAACCTGCATAGAGACATATTGAAGTGGGATACCCATCACACCATCCCTTTCAATGTTAATATATTTTGATGAACCCAATGGAAATGTTTCACTATCATATGATAAGATAATACCATGATCTAAAATGCCCCTACCATTATTAAAATATTAGATAAAATCTCCTAAAGTGGTTTTCTTTAATTTGGATTGAATCTAAGAAGACAGATTAATATTCCACTTATGGTTTGAGGAGATAATTTTTTTCACCTACCATAAAATATTTTCAACATACCTTTGTGAATCCAATTCAAAATTAAAATGATATTATTTTAATCATCATCACATGCCTCCTATATAATTCTTTATAATTGAGAATATCTAGAAGAATATGGATGATTCCTCTAATCACCGGGTTCCATAAATTCTCTAGCAGTAATTGTAAGATAATGTCAAGACCTTACCAAATCCTTAAGAATAAAACCAAAAACAATAGAATTATCAAAGGAATTTTCTTCGATCAATCTGAAACATTCACAAAATTCCAGGTTTACTGGACCACTATGGGTAACCACTGTAATTTGGGTTGAAAATACGACTTCATTTAGAGTATCCAAAGTATGCTTCTACATACCTAACTAATAATTTTCCCCATGACATTATCATGGATATTGTTTCAGAAATATGACTACAAACAAGCCTTTACATTTTAATATACATCATTTCATCATGATCCATTAGGTTAAAAAAGGAACAAATAGTGTCTCTGCAACAATTAACTTGTATGTGTCTACTAGTTTTAGACAAATAAACATTACAAGGAATATTCTCAAATTTAATATAATGATTTATGTCATCATCATCAGTAGATATAATAACTTTATCAATCAAATCCAAATTCAGATCTAGTTCTATAATAATTATAGTGAAATACCCAATGTGAGAAACTTTTTTCTCCCCATACATATTAATGGGTATACCAATGGAAGAAACTATATCAAAAAAGATATTAGGATGCTATAAAATATAGTTAAAGATAAAAATTAAGGTCCATATATTAGATCATGAATTTATAATTCCAAAATGAATAATATGAAAACCCCAAACCGGAATTGTTAATATTTGAGGTTTAATAGAGATTGTACCAAAATCCCCAAGACATATTCTTCAAATCCTAGGAGGAAAGAATAATATGAAAGTAACGATTACCAGCAGGGATATATCTCTAATTAGAGAATCCCTGGCCGAATGGATGATGTTAAATAATGTCATTAGTACTCCATAGTATTCCACCAATTGGTAGAACCACTAATTATATGATTGAAAATATGAAAATGTGATGAAAATCCATAATAAAATTAATATTAGAAAACACACGAGTTATAGAAACATTATGGAGATCCCTCTCTGAATGAAAATACTTTAATGAACCAAAGTGTATTCTATTCGATTTATATAATCAATTTATTGACCATGTATTAGATATTATATAATTATTTAAATATTTTTTATTATTAAATTATTAATTACTATTTTTACTAAATAACTTATTAATTAATTGTTTTTATGTAACATAAATAAATTAAATATTACTTGTTAATTGTTATAAAAAGGTTATGTGAACCTTGTTCATGCATCCACTGTTGTCAATACATTCGATGCACAAATGGGGTTAACCCTTCCAACTTTGAATATAGGAAGTGCGAACCCCTTTCATACATTATTTTTGGAACAAGATGCATGAATGGAGTTAACACATTTTGTTGACTATTTTCATATGTTTACATATCTATTGGCCAATTTATATAAATAAAAAATCCCTATCTGATTCTTAAAATTACATAATTTATAAAACCTAAGTAAAAAAGATATATTAATATAATACTGGTCACAGTGTAGGTTAATAACCCATTTCTCATTATATTGTGAGGCTAGAACATATATGATCAATATGTTGAATAAATATCTGGTCATAGAGAGAGAAAAGAATCATTCAGATATTACACCTTAATTCATCTTCATTAGTATATTTGTGACATATAGTTCTTATGAAAATAAAAAAACTTACATCGTGACTTCATTGTACAAACCATATGCTACATGGACTCTTTTAATTATTCATGTGAGATCTCTAATATAGTAATATTCATGCACATATTATAAAAATAGAATCCTATAAATAATTTATCAATATATTTGACACGATTATAATTTTTTTGGTGCATATAATAATTTTAGAATGTTAAAAATTTAGGTTTCTATGGAGGTATCCTAACTTCTCAAAAGGGTGACTATAATATCTCTAGGATTACTATATAAAATAATAATTATTAATCATGTTTATTATATAATTAATTTTTTTTATAATATTATCTATTATTTATATTACAGATAATTTATATCAATTAGTTGTATTATTAATTATATGTTATTATTTATTTATTTATTATTAATAATATATTATTATTATTATTGTAGAAATATGAAACTAGATCACACATGGAAAATACACAGGGTATTTCAATGTTCTGACCCCTATAAAAGGGTGTTGTGGGTGCAGTTTTTAGTTATATGTTGAAATTACATAAATGAATGTAATTTTGAATAATAAAGTAATATTTTAGACACCATTTAGAATATTTTTTTCTTAACATGGTGATTTATATTTATATATACATAATAATTTATTTTATTTTGGTATATATATATATTGAAACTTAATTAAAATTATTTGTTTTTAAATAGAGGAGGTCATTGAATGATTTGACACTCTCTACCTCGATGTTCGACTAATATTACAAAAACAACTAACCCAATTTGTTTTTTTAAAGATCATTCTGAATAAAAATTGCAAACCTTCATCATGATGCATTTTTCCTCTAATAGTAATCATTATGGAATGAAAATAAAAAAGAAGAGACTGTTGGTGAAAAATCTCTCAAGGTATCATCAAATCATTTTTTGGTTGATGGGTTTTCATGACATTGAGGGTTTCAATGGTTAATTATGGTGTTCTAGGGATATTATGTTATGATATATGTGGAAAAAACCATGAAATAGTAATTGATGATCTATAGGTGGAACAATAAATTAAATACAAGCTGGCACAGTTTTACCGTGTTTTCCAAATTTTTGGTCATGAAAATTTGAATTTGGAGGAATGTGCTTTTAGAAAAGGATGTTGTGGGAAATATTAAAAGTGGTTTGGAATATTTTGTCTAAGTAATTATTCATGATTAGAATATAAAAATATTGAAAAATAAAGAGTTGCACATAATATAGAATTGGTTTGGAATATTGTGTGCACTGCGTGTTTTAGGATCAGAATACTAAAATATAGAAAAGGCATAAAGAACTTGAAAGATTAAAAAATGTTCATGAAGGATGAGGTTGTGAGAAATAAGTTTGTGTTCCCAATTTGACATCATTTTGGGCTTTTCACACAATGATATGATCTTGAACTACCTATAGAATCATTGGTGCATTGGTCAATGATGCCTATAAATAAGATGTGACCCCCTCATTCAAAAAAGCTCAAGACATAGAGGAAAATCGAGTCCTGAATCATGTAAGAATTATACACAAAATGGATTTATTGAAATAATTGGAGTTTCATGCAATATATGAGAGCTATGAATACTATTTACATTTCATGTAAGACTGATGTTTCGCACAAGCGGTTTTTTTTTGAAAAAAGTGGAATATTTAACCCAAGGAATTAAAGTTCAGCCAAGACATAGTAAGGGTTGCACAAAAGATTTAGAGTTTCCCAGTACATCAATGGTAAAGTTGTATTCATAAGTGGATGAAAGTTGAACATTAATAGTGCATCTAAATATAGTGAATGATTTATTCATTTGAGTTAATGAAGGGACCTAAAAGTCACTAAAATATGAATGGAACATCGGAACATGAAGTGAACACACTTCAGTTGAGAGAGCAATGAGAATTAAAATTATGATTGGTTGTAAACTAGGAGGTACATTATGTCCAATTACAACATTATAAACAGAAGTGCGCTTATAGTAGATTTTCTACATCAACACACTGATGGTGTATTCTCCTCGGATGTAGGGAAGTGATGGTGAACCAAGTAAAATTGAAGTGTCTTGTGTATGCTTTAATTTCTATTCATTTTCTATGGTGGGAAAGTTATATAAGAGATTTTTGTTTTAATGTTAAATAAAATCAAAAGGGGATGTTTTTTTAATCATTCATACCCTAATTCATCCCCCTCAGGGTGTTTCAGCAAGTGGGCCTAACAGAGATTTCCATTTTTGGTCATGATGTGATAAGAAGTAATAATGTAGCTTCCGTTAAATAATGAAACAACTAAATATAAGGCCTTTAAAAGAAATAGAAAATGGAATTTTTAGCACAAACAAGACCTAATAATATATGTTTTGTTAAAATTGTTATCCCTTTATAAGTTATATAAAAGCACTGAAAATTTGAACCCTTTTCTATGATAAAAAAAGTGATATTTAAGGTCCATTTATCATCATAGATAAAGGACCCAGATTATCAATTCCTTTGGTTTAGTGAACCTAAAAGATTTTATTATTTGTGGTAAAAATAGCATTGATAGAGGAAAATTTTATAAGTGTGAGAAATATATCTAATAAAGGTGTTCCACTATCAATATATTTTCATTCCATGAAAAAGGGACCGTTTATTTGCACTATTAGTAACACTTGTAAATAGGTATACTATTATAGTGTGATATTATAATTATAACAAATTATAGTAGGAAATACAGGTAGAAAATACATATGTTAATTTAAACTAAATTGTCAAAAAAAATCGCTATATTATGGACATTTCACTCATTGGTTTTTACAATTAAATTAGTATGTAAAATTTTTCATAAAAATTAAAAAACATCAATGTTCCATTGTCTCTTTCCCCTAAACACCTCTCAAAAGAGCCCAAACATGCCATCAGTTACTGAAAAGTCCTACCTAGATAAATAAAAATTAATGATCATATGTTAAAAGTAATTCTTATGTTAGTAATATTACAAAGAAATAAATCAAAAATAATGTGGAAATTTTAAACAAAATACATATACTTTTAGTCATACCAGGCACACCGTGTATCCGATTGAGTTGCAGTTGATTCATACATGTCAAAACATTTTTAATGTTCTCACAATAATGGTCTATTTATTTGGATCACATCTATGGTGATATAAAAAATATCAGTATGGATGTGAACCAATTCAAGAGAACACACATTGAAGAATAAAAAGCATTCAACTGTTAGAAAATTTATTTATCATCTAAAAGAATTCTCTTAGTAAAAATTAACTAAATAAGAAAAAAAAGTAATAAATATATAATATATATATATAATATAATATATAATGATGTGACAATAATATGAGTTTGTTTTCTCAATTTTGGGTATGTCATGTGAGTTTTACTCTAAAATGGAGCTTATATATTGAAAACTTGATAATTGAGACACACTGACCAAATCATATGTTAAAATGATGTGCAAACAATTCCTAGACATCACATATAAATTATAGATCATCGTTAAATTGATTAAATTTAATATTATATGGTTATTTAGTTTTGGTTAGTGAAATGTGTTTTATACTAAAATGACACATTTATATTGAAAACACACACTTAAAGTCATATTGGTCACGTCATGTGTCAGATTAAACTACGCTCAATTATAACATATTATTAATTAATTATGAATTGTCTTCATAAATATTGTTAAATATTTGAGAAGGTTTTCGTGGATTTAATTTTTTGATGCATGTTTTAAACAAAAATGGCACTTTTATATTGAAAAAACACACATAATGTTATACCAAACACATTATTTTCAGATTTGTGTGTGGTAAATTCCAACATAAAAAATTTGAATTACATACTATTTTCTTCATGTTTTATGACATTCTGACCACATTTTCTTAGCTTTGGAGATGTAATAGACATTTTAAACTAAAATGAATCTTTTATATTGAATACATGCACTTCAAGTCATACCAACCTCATTGTGTGTTGGATAGAAATGAGGTCAATTTTTACACATCACAAATGTTTTATTTATTATTTTCCTAATGTTATAAAATAATATGATCTTGATTTCTCTGTTTTGGAAAGTGACACATGTTTTAAACAAAAATGACACCTTTATATAGAAAATGTGTACTTTGAGTCATAATGTCCTCATCATGTTTCATATTGATGATCAGTTGATTCCCAAATCCCAAAAAAGAATTATAGATTATCTTAATTGAGTTTTAAAACAATCTGATCTTGTTTTCTCTATTTTTCTATTTGATTCCTGATTTATGCCGAAATGAAACTTTTTTATTGGAATCACGTACATTGGTTCATAAAAAACACATTCTTTTATATTGGTGTGTTGTAAATTCCTACATTTAAAATATTATTTATGGATTGTTTTCCTAATGTTTTGTAAAAAAATCTTAGCATACTTTCTTGATTTTGGTGATGTGACATGGTTTTTAATCTAAAATTAAGCTTTTATATTGAAAACATTCACATCAGGTCATATCAACCACATCATGTGTTATATCATCATGTTTCCAATTCATATACATTATAATTTAATTATAGATCATTATCCTAAATATTGAAAACTATCCAAGCCAATTTTATTGGTTTTGGATATTTTATATAGGTTTAAAACTAAAATATAACTTTTTTATTGAAAATAAACAATTTGTTTCACACCAAACACATAGGGTGTAGGATTTATTTTAATTTGATTACTATATATAAAAACGATTTATTTTTTATTTAGATAAATTTTGAAAACAATCTGTGCTTGTTTTCTGGGTTTTGTTGTTGTAACAGATGTCTTAAACTAGAATATAACTTCTGTATTTAAAACATTCACTTTGATTCATACCTTCTACATCATCTCTCAAATTGATGAATGATCAATTAATACACATCCAAAATGAATTGTGGAAAATGTTTAATGTTCAAAAGTAATCCATTCAATTTTTTTATTGGCATTGGTGACGTGACATGTGTTTTAAACTAAAATGGAACTTTTATATTAAAAACAAATACTTCAATTCATATTGACCACATCCTGTGTTAGATTGATGCGTGTTAAATTTGTACAAATTAAAATTAAATAATGTATCATTTTACTAATGTTAATAACAATATGACCTTGATTTCTTAGTTTTGGATCCGTGAAACTTATTTTAAACTAAAACAACAATTGTATAATGAAAACACACACTTCGAGTAATACAAACCACACCATGTGTTGGATTTATGTTACATCCATTCTTACGTGTCGAAAATAATTAATGGATAATTTTCCTGAATTATATACAAAATTCATGTTCTTTTACTCATTTTTCTCTTGTTGAGGCATGTTTTAAATTAAAATGACACCTTTATATTGAAAACATGATCATTAAGTCATATTAATCACATTATGTTTCATATTGACGTTTCGTTGATTCCTAATCATTAAAATTTAATTATTGATCATTTTATTAATGTTTTATAATCTTCCAAGATTATTTTTTCAATTTTCAATATGTTTTTATTTTATATTAAAAACACAAACTTCGAGTCATACTGACAACATGATGTTTCAAATTAACTTATGGTTGATTCCTATGTCTCATAAATAATATATGGATCAATTTACTATGTTTTTTAAACAATATGATATCATTTTCTCAAATATGGCTATGTGATGTGTGTTTCAAACGATAATGATATTTTTATATTGAAAACATGCACTTCGAGTCATACCAACCACATCTAGTGTCAGATTCATGTGTGAAAATTTACTTTATGGAATGAATGAATTATGGATGAATATCCTAATGTTAGAAAATAATATAATCTCATTTTCACGATTTTTTCTATGTCATGTGTGGTTTAAACTAAGTTGAAACTTTTATATTAATAATAGAAAATTTGGGTCATATTAGTGACATTGTTCATTAGATTAATGTGTGTTCAACTCCTACAAGTTCCAAATGACGTAGATTAATTTTATTAATGATTCAAAACAATATGAGTGTGTTTTCTAGGTTTTCATGGAGTGGAACACATTTTATCTTAAATTTCATTTTTTAACTAAAACATTTCCCATTGAGACTTATTGGTCACACAATGTATTATCTAATTTTGTGGATAATTCCTCCGTATAATAATTTATTGAAGATCGTTATCCAAAAGAATCAAAAAATAAGAATTTCTTTCCCGATTTTTAGTATGTAACATGTATTTTGAACTAATGTGTAAATTTAAAACAAAAAATATGCACTTTGAGTCATACTGGGCACACTATTTATTGGATTGAGGTGTTTCCGATTCATACATTTCACAAATGACATATGAATAATATTCTTAAAGCATTAAAATAATCATATTTTTAGGAATGGGTTTGAGTTTGTAACATGTATTTCGAACTAAAATACCAATTTAAAACTAAAAACATATACTTCAAGTCATACTGGGCATACTTTTTTTCTGATTGAGGTGTGGTTGATTCATTCACTTCACACAATGTATTTTCATTGTGAAATCATTAATACATTTGGGGTTATCCAACCATATTTTTGTTAGATAACCAGAATATTTAATGCATTGTAGAATGAAAATAAAAGTTCATCATCATGAGTGGATAATCACTATTGAGTACATGATTATTTTACATGAGTATATCATCCTTTTTAATGGAAAATAATTAAATACAAATTCATTTATTCATTATCTCTATGAAAACTAACAAAATAAGTATCATATACAATTGACCAGGACATTTAGTAAAAAAATAGATATGATGATGAGATAATTAACATTATATGTTTTAGGACGTCACATCATCATGATGTTTATATAAAATATAATACCATGTATTCTTCCCATTCATTTATAAAAAATTACATTCCCTACATTATATTGTTCTTGGAAAAATAGATAAAAATGATATATAATATACATAGAATTAATTATTCTCATCCCAAATGTACCTCTAAGTCCATAAACTATACTATATTAAACATATAATAGGTAATAACCTAAATTTGATGTTGGAAAGAATTATGATTCCTTCTTATCTACCCAATCATACCTTATCAAGTTTAGATCATTTTTTAATAATTCAATTTTTTTAAATATTTGTAGTAGTGAGATAATAAAGAAAAAAACTCATTAATAAATATTTTCAATGAAAATCAATCTAAATTAAGAATTTACATGTCTAGAGATGCTGGTGTTTCAATGGTATATGATATATTTCATGAATTTTAAAATGTAATATCAATAATATTAGTTGTTATCTTTCATCAGATACTACATAATCATTGAAAAAAATAAGTAAATAGGTGTTAAATATGTTTTTATAGTTAAATATTACTATATATACCTTAATATTATTCTATTTTATGAAATCAATAGGCTTCATATGTTTTTCATTGAACTCATAATTCCATTTAGCCTATATTCATATATCATCATATCATAATAAAATTTTCAATAAAACACAGAAAATAATATAATTTGAAGTATATCTATAAAATTTTAGTTTCAATACATTTTTAATTCCCAATAATAATTTGGTGTCTTTAGTTTGGTAAAAATTCATGAATTAGATCTAATAATAATAAACATTTTGGTTATATAAATACATTGCGATAATCATCCAGTGATTCATAAAAAATATTGCCATGAAAAATGAAACAAATATTTTCAATTATTAGATTATAGGATTTTACCCCATCATTGTTTTCCTTAAGAAGATTTTTTCACCTATTAATTACTTCAAAAAATATTTTCTTAGTTTGTCTCTTCTCTTATCAATTTGTGTCAAGTCCAAACAAAGATCATGCATAGAAACAAAATATTTATTAATGAATCCAAAACATGCTTATAGGGATTTCTCATTATATAGTAGTAATATAAACTGCGGTTGAAATTTTGAATAGTTTTTATGTTTAATGAAAATATTAGATCATTTTTTTTGGAAAAACAAATTATGAGATTGTACCTCATGAGTGAAGTAAAAACTGAGATTCCAAGCAATTAAAACATGATAATATCATTTATACTATCCAAACCAACCACATCTGTAATGAAATTTCCTAGTATTTATTTTGTATATTGAATATTGTACATATCCCCATTTTGGGAATGTTGTGTTTTCATGAACATTTAATGTTGATATTTTTGGAAGTATAAATTTTGGGAAAAAGTCAATTTTGGAAGGTACTTTTGATTTCATGATTGATTTTGGGGATTTTTCTAGTCTTCCCACGATTTCCCAATTGCGTTATACTTCTGAAATACCATGACTCATTTTACATTTTTTTATCAACTATTAAATGTTTTTCATTTGAAAAAAAATAATTAAGGGAATACCTCATGTATCATTATAATAGAAGATATCTATAATATAGAAGTTATAATAGAATCCTTGAACAAGGTAATATCTCGATCAATAAGTGGAATATGTAAGTTAGAACTCGGATCGTGAGTTACTTCTATCCCCACACTCAGGTGATCATTTCGAAGATTATTAGTGTGTAATATGCATCCTGGGATATTATACAGAACAATCCACGTAAGAAGGTGATGCATAGTTGTTTATATATTAAATGAAATAAGATTTCACCATATATAATTTTAGTAATATAATGTCATCATAATTTTTTAAATTTAAATTTAGGGGAAATTTTAATGAATATTTTTATTACCTCGAGTAAGGTATGTGGTTGAGGGGAATTACTAACCTCAATACTAGTGGCGTTATTTGGCTCTACATGAATTTTTCTTCACTCCACTACCAATTTTATTAATACATTCTTATACGATGATCCACCAAACCATCCTATATATTAATATATTTCAATGAATCTATCTATTACATTAGTCTTTTCATCATCTCATATGTATCTCTTTACGGCTTTAACATCTCGCAAAATTATTTAGGTGACACTTCAAAACCATCACCTCTAATGTTGACATATTGTTTTAACTATTTCAATGATACTAAAAGTATATTATCTTTTAGTATATATGATTAATATTATTATAATCCTTATAAAATTAATATGCACATAAATTGATATTTTTAGTTAATAATATTATAAATAACAAATAAGTACTGTTATGTTAGACATTCACATACTTACCATACTTATTGTGTCTTTTTATCAACTATTTTACCCAATTTATTTACATGGGAAACCATCAATAGTACATGACATGGGATGGATCTGGATTTTGATTTTTTTTAATAAATATCTATATAAATAATTCAAATCTAATATTTCCTATCACAAAAAATATTTATTCTATATTTAAATTACATACCAATTTCTATTCAATTTTTGCAAACCACATAAATTCTTTTCCATAAAGGCATGTTGGTTTTGATGAAATGTTTTTCTACACTCCTTATTTTTTTCATTAATTAACTATTTTTATTTATATAATATAAAAACATAATTCCAAATAAATTATTATCTACTACATTTCTCTTGAAATGATTTCTCATCCCAATTTTCTAATGATTGTTTTCCATGATTATGGTTTTATAATGTGTGAATATGTAATTGGTGGCTGTGTATTTACATTACCCTTAGTATCCCTGAGTTGATTCTTTCTAAGATGTGTCTATATTATTTAATGGGAGTTTCTAGTGGCCATTTAGATAAATTCTTTACAAAAATCATCTAAAATAAAATAACACTATAAGTGATATTGAAAATTAATTCAAAATTTCATTAAATAATTTTTTTAGTAAAACATAAAACTTATATATTAACATTACCTTAATACCTTCCCAAATGGTATTTATAATTACATGTTGGAAATTGTTTCACATATCAAAATCAATTTTAAAATTCATTCTCATTATGAACCTAAAATTAATAATAATCATTAATTTTTAGTGTCAACAATTTGGCCCATTGATTCAATATATTCTCAAATTTTATACCATTACACTTTTCCGTTATAATTTTATTTTAAATAGTGATGTTACAACATTCTGGTTTGTTCAATAACTTGTTTTTGATCCCCAAATAATTATATAGTTTTAGATTCAATCATCTATTCATCCTTGGGATTAGAATAATCATTATTTGAATAATTCAGTATATACATGAGAAGTCAAACATTTAATTTATATTAAATAAATGAAGTACAGAACATATAATATTATGAGGAAACTTTTAGTGTATTAAAATCACTATAACGTTCTCATTGAGAACATTTTCTACTTTAAATGTTAAATGGATTTTAACCTCCATTAATTATCCTAGCACTCTTATTATAGTCCCCTATATCATACAAGGTATTGTCTATATTATAACTGCCCTGAAATGATTGTGATATCCTAATGAAAGAGTCATCCTCAAGGGAATAGACATCTGACCCTATAGTTTTTTTACATACGAACAGGACAATTGACCAATTTTTTTTGATTGATATTGGACATACAATACATGTACTACCTATGATTTTTTTTAATATCTCATTAATATAACCTTAAACACTGAAATTCAACTTCAAAATTCACAATTCATTAACATTTTATACACCCATATCATCATCCCATTTGTAATGGAATGTTATCACATGAAATATTGTATAATCCAACTCATATACCTAATAGATGATGCTGTAATATGATATATCCACATAAAGTGGATTTCAATATTTAGAACCAGATATGTGAATCACATTATCCACAAGAATAACTACACTATTTTACATCATACATCGCTGATATAGTTCCATTATAAAGAACATATTACCATTAATTACAATACTACTATAAAATTTAACAATTTAATTCGATCCCATGGCTAGATATAAAAGACGTTAGATAATTTATTTTTTATTTTCATACAACACCTTACAAATATAATCTTGGAAAAATCATATAAATGGTTAATTATTATTATTTCTTATCCATCCTTCATCCCTTGATGGATTCAAATGTCTGATAATTACTTTACGGTTCTTAAAATATGTAGAAACCTATTCACTATTATGTAAAATGTAATTGTAATCTTGATCTAACTCTATGATTGTAATTTTAATTAAAAAAACATCTACAAATACCTACATTCATAAGGCATTATCTATTGTGAGACTTTAGAAGACCGGTGATATAAATATCTGATATCTAATATGTAATGTCCCCGGTAAGGACTCATTATGGAGTTTTCCAAACACTCAGTTCACTCAAATGGCTCCATAGAAACAGTGGAACTGGTCATGTTCTTGAAACTAAACAATGGAATCATGAGTGTGGCATTGTGATGGTGGTACCATAACAGTAAAACTGTCATGGTCGCACACTGATGAGGTGGCACAACTGACGATGTCACAATGACGGTGGCACTGTGAGGGTTACATCATTATGGTGGAACTATGAGGGTGGAAAGGTGATGGTGGATCCATGATGGTGGAACTGAAATAGTTTCACTGTCATAGTCACACACTAAAATAGTGGCAACAGTTATAGTGCAACCTTGACGAAGGCACCATCACCGTGGCACTGTGACCATGGCCCCACATATAGTGACTCACCAAACGGTGTCCCACCCTTTCTTCCATTCAATTTCCACTCCCACAATGTATCTTATGACATGACATTATTTTAATACCAATTTCTAATCCTTTGAACAGCATATAAATGATTTTTAAATTCCCTCAATATTCAGGAGACCCTTAACATACCAAAACGTGTGGC
The DNA here is from genome assembly GCA_963277665.1 of Viscum album. Taxonomy (NCBI): domain Eukaryota; kingdom Viridiplantae; phylum Streptophyta; class Magnoliopsida; order Santalales; family Viscaceae; genus Viscum; species Viscum album. Next base: position 637,792,157 of record OY728134.1, read on the forward strand.
TTTTCCTTGGTGTCATAACATTACCATGAATTTCGAGATCCACTCCTATTATGTGTTTTACTCTGATTAATGGAATATATTTTAACACACAAATTTTATTTCCACCTCTCTGATGAGAATTATAATATGAAAATTAATTCCATTATGTGTGACAACCCATTCACAAGGTAAAACCATGGTCCACCATTAAAGACATTCTAGATTTTGATATACCATAACTCCAGGATCTCAAATTTTAATCGCAAGGGAATTCTTCTTCTTCAGGGATGGACTATTTTCATTCTTCTCCATGGTCAATTTGGTGCCCCCCTCTCTGATGCTTGTGCTGCACCTGTGCTGGATATTTTCTGCTCACTCACGGAGTACTCAAAGTTCCTCTTTTTCATGTCACGCATCCCAATTTCATGGAACATGGAGAGAAACATCAATCATTGATCATTAATGTAGTCTTCCTACTATGTATCTCTTTATGTTGTTTCATGAGGGGCGGGTATGATAATGTCTCTACAAGGATGGATAAAACCAATCCGTAATGAAGATAATAAATGAACATTTAAAGAATTAAGGTGTGATTTGATGTTTCTGATGTACTATTTTATTCTTGATATTAATTTTTGGTTTTTGTGTTCTTATTTACACTAAAAATCGTGGTCGTTGGTGGTCCTTCCTTGTGCAATAATGATCATATATTTTTCAGGTAAATTCTTTTATTAATGGCTATAACATGTTTATTAGTCAATCACATAAACTTGGTTGATTAAATGAATGACCAATGAATAATAATCCATGTGGGGTCACTCTAGTTACCAAAACAGAAGATGGAAAACAAATGAAATATGTGTTTGAATCTGAAAACCCCCATTCTCTATCTTGGAAATATTTGTGGTTATTCTTCTTGATCCTTGTGATGTTTTAAGGATGGAGCTGGGATCCCCTATTTTGGTTCAAATGTTGGTTTGTCAATATAAGATCATGTGGTGTCATTTGATGGGGATTGTTTTGGGTCTAGTATATTGAGAGATCTCAATGATACCCTTTGTTTTTGTGACATTACAAGAGAACTGGGTGTGAATGGTTAATATGCTACTTGATTTTTTTCCTTAGCTAGTGGATTTTCCTGTTAGTTTCCTAGTAGTGAAGAATTGTCTCAAATAGAACCACTCTAATGTGATGATAAGATCGTTTTCAATGGGAAATGGATTTGTGAGAATGATTTGTGACTTGGCTATGGGTGGTGTTATTTTTATGAATGAATAGTAATGAGGGTATTTGTGTATAGGATGGTTTTAGAACCCCTAGGTTGGAATGAGTTCTTGTTTACATATATGTATAATTTAGTTCTTATTTTTCTTATTCCGGCCCTACCTAAGTTGATCTCTTTGTGCTAAAACCCCCCATTTCAATGGGGGAGTGTGTTTTCCCCTACACTCCTACTAGTGGTTGGTCATTAGCTCTTTTTTACACTACCTTTACCAAGTAGAACAAGACACTTTGGGAATGATCTAATGGGATGAGGTCCATTATTTCCCACAATTCATCATGAAGGGTCCGTTGAGTGATTGGACATGGTGTGTGTGGGGGGGGGGCATGTTATTTCCCAAGTGTCTTCGGGATAATGTCCTGGTGTCTCTGGGCATGGTAGTAGTTGTTCGAGCCTATGTGTCTTCAGACATGGTTGTTGTTGTTCTAGACCAGGTGTTTGCGGGTGGGGTGAGGGGCTGTGTTAGCCCAGGAATTTGCGGGTGGGCTACGAAAGTGGGACTATGGTAAAAATGGAAAGGAAGGTATGATGCATAAAATGTATCTAATAACTAGTGGAAAAGTGGTGCGGGGTACCCAAACATCAATGATTTATATATATTACCTTACTTGACATGAGTTATTTGGGGAGTGTTCCTTGGTGTGGTTTGGGTTGATTGATTCCTTATTAGGTGATTGGTTGTCTCCTTTTCTCACAGGATATTAGAATCCCTCACCACTTGTGCATGATGCTTTTGGTTTTCCCTATGAGTATACCTGTATACTCATCGTATATATATAATACTCTTTTTAGGTATCCAAGAGGACTTCGAGGAACGTGCATGACTATACTAGTTCAGATTTTGGGATAAATGCAATTTTTGTTTTCTTTTCATTGGTATTTACCTTTTGAGATTTACTGTATAGTCGATTTTTTTTTAAATATGAATATGAGAAACAGATTGGTTGGGATTTACTTTTACATCCAGTTTTGATGTTTTTTTTTGTTGCATACTATCTTATCTCCCAATCCTACTAAACATCAAGGGTAATTCCTTCCATTTCTCATGTTATTTTATACCCTTGGTTCTAGTCTCCACTCCAAGACCAATTGAAGGTGGTATTTGGGGTCATTATCTCTTTTTCAAAATAATGAAGGATGTTTCTGGGAATATGATGTCTCTTCCATCATCTTGGGGATGGTGGGTCATGACAGAATGGTATCAGATGCGTGGTTGAGAGATAGGATGGAGCTCGTGGTTATTCATAGTGAGGATTTCATGGGATGGTAGGGAAACAATGTTATGAAATCCTGTAACATGAAATAGGCCAGAGAAAATCGGCTAGGACCCACGATTTTAGGGCCCTCCATGATCTGATGCCAGGAATCATTGCCTACCGAACGACCAAGTGAGGCCACAATGAATGCATGGTAGAGACCCAAGGAAAGTTACATGCCTCATAATGACTTGTGTTCTTGTGTTTCATGGGTATTTTGGGGATTTGAAATGAATAAAAATTCATAGAATAATTAAAACCAATCATCTACACTACTCGGGCTTAGGCATTCCTTGTTTACCTTGCAGCTATGGCACCTGGATGATGACAATGAGTAGTGAGGGCGATCGACACCCATGAGGTTGATTTGTCTGATCGGCAGAGGGCTGACCAAGGGGAGGTTGATGATTAGTGGGAGAGGATTCATTGTTCCTTTCAGTAGTAAACCCTTGGAAAGTATGAGGGAAACATTTCTGATATGGAGATAGAGAGCTAGCTTGGGGAGCTGGTGAGATCAATCACTTTGATTTGGGTTCTGATGGAGTACTAGGTTCATCTAGCTGTATGCTAGATGCGGGGAGCAGTTCGTCAGTGGTGGATGATACACCTTGAGGAGTATAGGTAGGCTTAGGTCTCATGTACTGACATCAAGAGGTTGTTTCGGGCGAAATTCCTCTCTTCCATGGTAAAGGATGAGATGCAGCATGATCTTCTCTCCCTTCAGCAGGCGAGTATGTCAGTGAGATATTTGCGGATCATGTTCAAGGTTCTCATTCGATTTTCTCAGAACCTCTTTACATATGATGAGTCCTTATAGAGATGTTTAGAGGAGGCACTCCAACCTTCTCTTCAATATGTTGTTACTCTTTTCACCCTACCGACGTACATAGAGACCCGAAAAAGTCTAAAGTTGTGTAGAGGATGCACACACTTGGAGGTGTGCCATTATAGGGGAGAAAGTTGGGATCATCAAAGGGAATGGCTGTTAGTAGTAGTCCTCTAGCGTGAGGGACTTCTAGGTTTCAACTAGTTGGTAGAAGGCCACATAAGTCCTATTTTCGATCTTCCAGTCCTCACCCTTTATTTTGAGTCCCAAGAATGAGATTCTTCATATTTGGCAGTCATGTTCACCTTTGGAATCGGTGCCCTGACTGAGTGTAGTACAGTGGAAGTGGACTCGTTGAGTGCCCACCTAAGCAGCAATAATTTCCACCCAAATCCTTTCAGCAGCAGCAGTATGGATAGTGATCTCCTGCTCCTTCGAGAGCAGACAATGCAGGGAGAGGCTGACATCAGGGATATCATCGGGGACCTCGACAAGGGTGTGGTTGGGATGGCGGCCAAAAACTGCGGGGCAGAGGAACTAGGCGTGGGAAGTTACATGTCGTGGAGGTAGCAGTTCTAGCAGGGATGGAAGTCTTTTAATGTACGATAATCTTTTTTAGTACTATATCATATGGCATGTTTGATTCCGGAGGTTCAAAATCCTTTGGTTCACCTAGTCTAGACCATGATTTAGGCCAAGACATAGTGAAAATTCACATACCCCTAGTTTTGAGTACACCAGTAGGATGACACACCGGTTTGTCTTGTGTTTTTCGAGGATGTTGAAGGATTTTGGGACGACATCAGTCTAGTGGGGACTTTCTTTTTTGATAGAAGAATTTGTATGATGTCATTGTCATTCCATAAATTTTCTAAATGTCCTCTATATGTGTTGTTATCAACTGTTTCTGTAGAAGGATCCTATTTTCAGATATGGGCCGACAACGTGTGACTTTCATCAGCGAGCGAGGTTTCCAGGAAGATAGTCGGTGAGTGGAGAACCTTATTTAATTTATATTAAAGCTGTCAGTAGATTCAGATGATAAAGTGATAATGCATTTCTCGGTGATTTTTAGTGATTTCACAAACGTCTTCTTTAAAGAGGTGGTGACTGTAACATCCCAAGTAAGTAATGAATAATAGATATTTTTATCTATTTCTATTAATGATTAAGATAGTGTTATAGAGGCTTAAAATGAAAATAAATACAATCTTATGCATGGAATACACTAATATTCTTAAAAGATTATTTTACTGCCTTTTGATGGAAAACAATATTTGAATCTATATTTTGACAATTTTATAAACTATATTTGTCAAAATAAACTTATCCTTTATGATTGGGACATCAAAATTTACCTTGTGTGAATTTTTGGTATTTTTCTGACAATGTTCATTTTTTAATGAATAGTGAAAAATACTGCATTTTACATCAAAACTGCTTTTTAATCTAATTTATTTATATGATTAGATTATGTTTTCAATTGGTTTTGAAGTGAAATTAGAATATATTTTTACCATTTTATCCAATGGTGGTCATTGGAATCAATTTCACTTTGAAATTAGACTTAAACTGGTGTCAATCTATTGATACTTATTGTTTTGTAAAAACACGCTATTTGCTCTGGCAGCGGGAATTAATTATTAAATTAATTAATGTGACTTATATGATTTGAATTTTTTAAAATAGGCTTCATTTTTGAATTCGGAATATCAAATATAGCTTAGGGTGAATTTTTGGTAATTTTCTGAAAAACTTCAATTTTTGATGAATAGTGAAACCACTAAGTGGTAATCAAGCAAACTGATTTTTTAGTTAAATGAAAGTTTACCACTAATGTGTATTGAATTTTGAAAATCCAACATACATGGTTGTCATTAAGAAGTAAAATGTGGTTCAATGAGATTAAAATAATTTTTTGGTGAATAGTAACTTATTAAGTTCTTAATCGCGGTTAGTGGTAAATTAGGGTAGTTTAAGGTATAAATAATGCTTTAATAATAGGAAATGACCTAGACACATGTCCCAACCTTATTGGTTGTGTCATGGCCGACCGAGACAAGCCATGGGTCAACTTGGGGACCCCATGGAGACACTTTGGTTTGGAAATGACATAAATAACTTTTTATTAAATGTGAAAGTAAAAATGACACAAACAAGAGATGTTTTACGAAAACAATTTTTACATGGGGTTATAAAGATCAGATTTTTTATTATAAATAGTCATTGGAAAGCTAAAAAGATTTCCTACATCATAGTAATTTTTTATGATTTTTAGACATTAAATAAATTAAATTATTTATGACATAATAATGATGCAGCGATGACATCATTATTTGACGATTTAAATAAAACGGAATGATAATATAAAATCTATGAACTACACATGTCCAAAACCAATTGGATGAGTGTATTTAGAACCCTTATCACTTTATACACGAATTATATCAATGTGGGACCTTTTAAAACCGAAACAAATTTTCAAATAAAGTAATATTTCTTTACTTTCCAAAAGTGCCCCTCCTCTCCTCTTATAAAAGGCCCCCACCTCTACCTCATTTCACACACTCCACAAGCCTTTGGATCGGCCAACCCCTGCCCATTTACTCTCTCCACATCCCTCTCCTCATCCTAGAGGATTCCCTTTGGGAAGAATCCTTTCAAAGGAAGCCTTTAGGATCAAATCAAAAGGAGTTACACTTTTAAAGGTAATTCATTCTCTCATGTTCATTTGTTTTATTTTGCTTCTCCAACCCCCTAAACTCTTTTTATTTACATAATTTGTAACAACACCAGTATCTCCAATATACAAGGATGTTGTTATAATATTTATTTGAGCTATACTCTCACACAACTACACCAAATGGTTAAAGAACATACGGTTTCCGTGGATGGCGAAATTCTACCTCCCGAAACGATGATTGTTCAATACTCATTTAACACCGTCAAAGGTGGCCATTATGATGTCACTATTTTTATATATGATATATAATATGTTTATGGTTTCCTTAAGCTTCTGTTTTTTTCATTTTTGGAATACCTTTATGGTTTCTATTATGGGTAAACACGATATCTTCATTTTAGGAAGTGCGGACTACCACCCCCTCAAAGTGATTTGATTCGTTAAATACCATATGTGGGACATGTAAAGGATGGATATATGATATTATATATGATATTATACTGGAATTATAATATAACTTTATATAATTATGATTCCATTCTATAAAATACGAATTAGAAATGAAAGTAGCGTTCATGCGTACGTACGGCTTACCGTCTCCATGAACGGTGCATTTCATTTCTTACCTCTAAATGATTATGTAATATTATAAATCCATGTATGTACTGGATATATATGACATATATGATATCTACATCATTAGTACCATTCTGGATATAATGAACCTTTGACCAAATTAACAACATGTAAGTGTAAGAAGTCTATTTTTGACTTAGGAACCAAATACCGACAAAATGAACATTGTTAACTTAACAGATTACATGATGTTCATAACATGGTATAAAAGGAATAATGAACATGAAAAAGGTTCTTAAGCAAGTAGAGATTAACTCAAGTTTATTATTAAGTAGATTAAAGAATGGTCGGGTCAAGTCGGATACGAGGTATGGGACTTCGTCTCTATCTCCTTTCATTGAGGCATATTTTATTTTATACACAAATTTCTTTTATATGGTGTATAAACCCCTTTGACTTTTACGTTTATTCAAAAGGAATATTTTTTATACGAAGAGTTTACTAAACGACAAAAGGGAATGTTTTTGTCGTACGTATGCGGCGACAACGACTTCTCCGCCGTCATAACCGTTATTTGAGTTTCGGCTTCCTCTACAAGCCATACCTTCTTTTTTTTAAAGAAAAATAAATACCATGTTTTACTTTGGTTTTGAAAATGGTTTTCATAATGTTTTTATATCAATGTGTTGTATTGATATCTCGTGATTGAAATGTGGAAATTTTATGTTTCCTTTATGCATGTTTTATGTGATATGATTATGTTATGGTTCTTGGGAATTATTATGAAGACGGGTGGTTCCGTGATAAACTAAGGGCGGGTGAGCCCGTTATAGCTCTCCAATGCATTGGGTAACGCGAAGGAGTGAAACGTTATGGTTTCTCTGAAGATATTTTAGGGAATATACTGTGATGGGTATTCCAAACGTAACCAAGAGGGTTACTCCCTACGTAAGAATGTTATGAATGCCTCAAGTTACCTTTATGTCTTATGATTTCTATGATTTATTCATGATTTTATGAGGTATGTTAAAGTGCATATGTTTTAGGGGTATTGTATGATTTCATTCTTATGTATATATGAACTCATGTTTCCTTTCCATGTTTTTTTATAACCCATACTGAGTTTTTATGCTCATCCCAAGTTTTTGAAATGTTTTTCACAGGTCAAGGGAAAGGTAAATGATAAGATGATAGAGTCAAGGATGTGTCAAGAAATAATCCATGTTTTATTTTAAATGTGTTTCCATTGATGGGAATGAAGAATACTATCTTTATGTGACCACTTTGTTTATATGTGGAATGTAATGCAAGTTTTATGATCTAATTCTCTAAAACTCTAAACCCGAAAAGATCCTCAATGTTTAATCTTGTAATAACTCAAAATTAAGTAAGGTTTAAGTCTTGGGCCATATAGTTGGTATCGGAGGTCGGTTTAGATAACTTTAGGAGTTAGAATTCTATTAAATGATTATCCAAAAATATTTTTTTTTCAAAATGATATAGCATTTAAAGATTACAATGTTGCTTCATCTAAGACATGTTTGTTCAGAATGGTTTTCCGCAGAGGAAACAGGGAAGCAGTGCTAGGAAGGCATACAGAAGGAAATAACCTTCCGAATCAGCATCCAGAAATAGTCGGAATTGGAACTGAACAGTTTGTTGCAGTAATGGCGCAGTTGACTCAAGCGATAAATGGCGGTGGTATCCATGCACGAGATCAGCCAGACCAACCGCAGAGGAACATGTCAGTGGTGGAACATTTCATGAGGCAACATCCACCATCATTCAGAGGATCATCTGACCTTGTGCTAGCTAAAGGGTGGATTAAAGCATTGGAGAATATTTTTGATGTCATGGGGTGTTCAGACAATCAAAAGGTTAGTCTTGCTATTTACCGTTTCGAGGGTGAAGCAGATCAGTGGTGGTCTATGGTTAAAAATATCCGGGGTGCCGATGAGATTGATGCTCTTGACTGGGATGAATTCAATGGTATGTTTCTTGAGAAGTATTTTCCTAAGGCTGTTCGACTTAGGATGGAAAAGCAATTCTTGGAATTGAGGCAAGAGGAAGACTCAGTGGCTGCCTATGAAGAAAGGTTCACTCGATTGGCAAGGTATGCTCCAAATTTTATCCGGGACCTTGATAGTAAAATAAATCGTTTTTTACTCAGGAATAAAGCCAAAATATCGAAGGGCATTAGCTTCTCGTGAGTTTAAAAGTTATGAAAAGCATGTTCGATGTGCTGAGAAGGTGGAAATGGAGTTTGCTGATGACCAAGTTTTCTATAACAACCAGCAGAAGAAGAGACCGAGGTTGCAGGAGAAAGGTAAGAATTCTTCAAAAAAGTCTGATGGTAAGAAAACTAAGTTTCCAGTTTGTGATAGATGTTGAAAAAGGCATGCTGGGGAATGTCTTCTGAATTCTGGAAAGTGCTACCGATGTGGTAAGATGGGACATAAGGCTCGTGATTGCACTGAAAAGGATCAAGCTGAAGGTAAGAACAAATTTGATTTACAGTTATTGAAGTGTTATAAGTGCAATGAGATGGGTCACTATGCAAACGAGTGTCCGACAAGGAGCTTGAGTGATGGGAAGCAGTTAGACTACAAGCAGAAAGGGGTGGTGAAATCCTTTGCAACTACTTCAGCAGATGTTGAGCCATCAAATGAAGTTGTATCAGGTACTTTGATTGTTTTTTCAGATTATGCCAGTGTGTTGTTTGATTCGGGGTCTACACATTCTTTCATCTCTGAAACCTTTTCTAGTAAAATGGGAATACCATCTCAAGAAATGAATCCTGAACTTTTGGTAAAAACACCTAGGGGAAGTGTCGAGGCAAAAAGAATTTATAAGAATATTCCTATCCTTATCTGTGGAAAGAACCTACTTGCAAACCTTATTGTTCTACCTCTAGTAGAGTTTGATGTTATCCTGGGTATGGATTGGCTCTCTATTTACCATGCTAAGATTAACAGTAGAGCTAAAGAAGTTTCTTTTCAGAAATACTTTCAGTTTGTTTACAATAAAGAACCCTTACTTTTTATAACATATGAAGAGGCCGAGAAACTTGTAAAAGATGGAAATGAATGTTACCTTGCACACGTCGTTGAAAATAAAGGAACTGGTCAGATTAATGATGTGCCAGTGGTAAATGAGTATCCTGATGTTTTTCCTGATGAGTTGCCTGGAATAATACCAGATCGGGAAGTTGAGTTTACTATTGACTTAGTTCCTGATGCTAAGCCAATTTCAAAACCCCCTTATCGAATGGCACAAATTGAACTTTTAGAGATGAAGGAGCAATTGCATGATTTATTAGAGAAAGGTTTCATTAGACCTAGCACATCACCATGGGGTGCTCCTGTTTTATTTGTTAAAAAGAAAGATGGTTCTATGAGACATTGCATTGATTATAGAGCCTTGAAGAATATCACTGTTAAGAACAAATATCCTTTGCCTCATATCGATGATTTGTTTGATCAGCTCCAGGGAGCTCAGTTTTTTTCAAAGATTGACTTGAGATCGGGGTACCATCAACTGAAGGTTAAGGAGGCAGATATACCGAAGACCGCGTTCCGTACGAGATATGGCCATTATGAATTTGTAGTAATGCCTTTTGGGCTAACCAATGCACCTGCTGTATTCATGGACTTAATGAATAGAATTTTCCATGAGTTCTTGGATAAGTTTGTGGTGGTTTTCATTGATGATATTTTGGTGTTTTCTAAAAGTAAATAGGAGCATGAAAAAAATTTAAGGGTTATCTTGCAAACCTTAAAAGAAAATAAACTGTATGGGAAATTCAGCAAGTGTGAGTTTTGGTTAAAACAAATTTCTTTCCTTGGTCACATTGTTTCTAAATATGCAATAACTGTTGATCCTGCAAAAAAAAATGTTGTGGAAGAATGGCCAAGACCCAAAAATGTAACCGAGATTCGTAGCTTCCTTGGTTTGGCGGGCTATTACCGAAGGTTTGTTAGAAATTTTTCACGGTTATCTAGTCCAATGACTAAGCAAACTCGTAAGGGTGTTATGTTTATCTGGAAAAAAGAATGTGATGATTGTTTTCAGGAATTGAAAAGAATATTGGTGAATGCTCCAGTTTTGGCACTACCTTCCAGGAATGGTGAGTTTGTTATATACAGTGATGCTTCATTGAAAGGACTTGGTTGCGTCCTAATGCAGAATTATCAGGTAATTTCTTATGCTTCACGACAGTTGAAAAATCATGAGGTAAATTACCCTACACATGATTTAGAATTAGCTGCTGTTGTTTTTGCTTTAAAAATTAGGAGGCATCATTTGTATGGAGTGAAGTGTGAAATATATACCGATCACAAAAGTTTAAAGTATATATTCACTCAGAAAGAGTTAAACATGAGACAAAGGAGATGGCTGGAATTAATCAAGGATTATGATTGTACAATTCATTACCATCCAGGAAAATCAAATAATGTGGCTGATGCTTTGAGTCGAAAAAGTAATGCTTCATTAACAATGTTGTGTTTGGAATGTGATCCTTTGGTTAAGGATTTGATTAACTTTGGCATAGAAGTTGTTGGTGCAGGAAGTCCTTCTGTTTTGTTTCAAGTATCAGTGAGATCATCTCTATCAGATAGAATCAAGCAAGCATAGAAGCAAGACAGTGAGTTGCAGAAAAGGGTAGAGCTGGTTCAGAAAGGTAAGTTGCCTGAATTCAACATTGATAATGATTGTGTTTTGAGATTTGGGAAGAGATTGTGTGTGCCTTGTGATTAACAGTTGAAGAGTGATTTGTTATGTGAAGCTCATAGTTCTCCGTTTTCAGTTCATCCGGGCAGTACTAAGATGTATAGAGATCTGCGGGAGTATTACTGGTGGGATGGAATGAAAAGAGATATTGCTGATTTTACTGTGAAGTGTTTGACTTGTCAGCAGGTTAAAGCAGAGCGGCAGTTACCGAAAGGGATGCTTCAGCCTTTACTAGTGCCAGAGTGGAAATGGGAGAATATATCCATGGACTTTGTTGTTGGATTATCGAAGACATCTCGAGGTAATAATGCAATATGGGTTATTGTTGATCGCTTGACCAAATCTGCTCATTTCCTTGCTATACGAGATACTTTCTCTCTTGATCAACATTCCCGTTTGTATCTTAAAGAGATAGTCAGGTTACAAGGAGTTCCTCTCTCCATTGTATCAGATCGTGATCCCAGGTTTACTTCTAACTTTTGGAAAGGCCTTCAGAAGTCGTTGGGTACTGAATTAAATTTTAGTGCAGCTTTTCATCCTCAATCAGATGGGCAGTCAGAACGAACAATTCAGACATTGGAGGATATGCTGCGAGCTTGTTCTATGGATTATCAGGGAAGTTGGGACCAATATCTTTCTTTGGTTGAGTTTTCATATAATAACAGTTTTCATTCCAGTATACAGATGGCACCATTTCAGGCATTATATGGGAAGCGGTGTCAAACTCCAGCTTTCTGGGATGAAGTGGGTGAAAGGAAGTTGATGGGACAAGAATTGGTAGAAGAGATGGCAGAAAAAGTTCAGCTGATTCAGAAACACATGAGAACAGCTCAGAGCAGGCAGAAGAGTTATGCGGATAACCAGAGGAAGGATCTATCTTTCGAGGTAGGTGATCATGTTTTTCTCAAGGTTTCTCCTTGGAAAAGTGCGATGAGATTTGGTAAGAAAGGAAAGTTGAGTCCAAGGTTTATTGGACCATACGATATTCTGGAAAGAGTTGGATCAGTTGCATACCGAGTGGCTTTACCTCCGAATTTATCTCAGGTACACAATGTTTTTCACGTTTCAATGTTGAGAAAGTATATGCCAGATCCATCTCATGTTTTGAGTCCAGAGGTAGTTCAGCTGGAAGAGAACCTATCTTATGAGGAACAACCGTTCCAGATTCTTGACCACAGGGAGCAAGTGTTACGGAATAAGGTGATTAAGCAGGTAAAGGTTTTGTGGAAAAACCACATGATTGAAGAGGCAACATGGTAATCTGAAAATGCAAGGAGGGATAAGTACCCCCATTTATTCGATAAGTAAATAAATTGTGGGGACACAATTTTCTAAAGGGGGGAAGGATGTAACATCCCAAGTAAGTAATGAATAATAGATATTTTTATCTATGTCTATTAATGATTAAGATAGTGTTATATAGGCTTAAAATGAAAATAAATACAATCTTATGCATAGAATACACTAATATTCTTAAAAGATTGTTTTACTGCCTTTTGATGGAAAACCATTTTTGAATCTATATTTTGACACTTTTATAAACTATTTTTGTCAAAATAAACTTATCCTTTATGATTGGGACATCAAAATTTACCTTGTGCGAATTTTTGGTATTTTTCTGACAATGTTGATTTTTTAATGAATAGTGAAAAATACTGCATTTTACATCAAAACTGCTTTTTAATCTAATTTATTTATATGATTAGATTATGTTTTCAATTGTTTTTGAAGTGAAATTAGAATATATTTTTACCATTTTATCCAATGGTTGTCATTGGAATCAATTTCACTTTGAAATTAGACTTAAACTAGTGTCAATCTTTTGATACTTATTGTTTTGTAAAAACACGCTATTTGCTCTGGTAGCGGGAATTAATTATTAAATTAATTAATGTGACTTATATGATTTGAATTTTGTAAAATAGACTTCATTTTTGAATTCGGAATATCAAATATAGCTTAGGGTGAATTTTTGGTAATTTTCTGAAAAACTTCAATTTTTGATGAATAGTGAAACCACTAAGTGGTAATCAAGCAAACTGATTTTTCAGTTAAATGAAAGTTTACCACTAATGTGTATTGAATTTTGAAAATCCGACATACATGGTTGTCATTAAGAAGTAAAATGTGGTTCAATGAGATTAAAATAATTTTTTGGTGAATAGTAACTTATTAAGTTCTTAATCGCGATTAGTGGTAAATTAGGGTTGTTTAAGGTATAAATAATGCTTTAATAATAGGAAATTGCCTAGACACATGTCCCAACCTTATTGGTTGTGTCATGGCCGACCAAGACAAGCCATGGGTCAACTTGGGGACCCCATGGAGACACTTTGGTTTGGAAATGACATAAATAACTTTTTATTAAATGTGAAAGTAAAAATGACACAAACAAGAGATGTTTTACAAATACAATTTTTACATGGGGTTATAAAGATCAGATTTTTTATTATAAATATTCATTGGAAAGATAAAAAGATTTACTACATAATAGTATGTTTTTTATGATTTTTAGACATTAAATAATTTAAATTATTTATGACATAATAATGATGCAGCGATGACATCATTATTTGACGATTTAAATAAAATGGAAAGATAATATAAAATCTATGAACTACACATGTCCAAAACCAATTGGATGAGTGTATTTCGAACCCTTATCACCTTATCCACGAATTATATCAATGTGAGACCTTTTAAAACCGAAACACATTTTCAAATAAAGTAATATTTCTTTACTTTCCAAAAGTGCCCCTCCTCTCCTCTTATAAAAGGCCCCCACCTCTACCTCATTTCACACACTCCACAAGCCTTTGGCTGGGCCAACCCCTGCCCATTTACTCTCTCCACATCCCTCTCCTCATCCTAGAGGATTCCCTTTGGGCAGAATCCTTTCAAATGAAGCCTTTAGGCTCAAATCAAAAGGAGTTACACTTTTAAAGGTAATTTATTCTCTCATGTTCATTTGTTTTATTTTGCTTCTCCAACCCCCTAAACTCTTTTTATTTAATTATTTTGTAACAACACCAGTATCTTAAATATACAAGGATGTTGTTATAATATTTATTTGAGCTACACTCTCACACAACTACATCAAATGGTTAAAGAACATACGGTTTCCGTGGATGGCGAAATTCTGCCTCCCGAAACGAGGATTGTTCAATACTCATTTAACACCTTCAAAGGTGGCCATTATGATGTCACTATTTTTATATATGATATATAATATGTTTATTTTTTCCTTAAGCTTCTGTTTTTTTTCATTTTTGGCATACCATTATGGTTTCCATTATGGGTAAACACGATATCTTAATTTTAGGAAGTGCGGACTACCGCCCCCTCAAAGTGATTTGATTCGTTAAATACCATATGTGGGACATGTAAAGGATGGAACTATGATATTATATATGATATTATACTGGAATTATAATATAACTTTATATAATTATGATTCCATTCTATAAAATACGAAATAGAAATGAAAGTAGTGTTCATGCGTACGTACGGCTTACCGTCTCCATGAACGGTGCATTTCATTTCTTACCTCTAAATGATTATGTAATATTATAAATGCATGTATGTACTGGATATATATGACATATATGATATCTACATCATGAATACCATTCTGGATATAATGAACCTTTGACCAAATTAACAACATGTAAGTGTATGAAGTCTATTTTTGACTTAAGAACCAAATACCGACAAAATGAACATTGTTAACTTAACAGATTACATGATGTTCATAACATGGTATAAAAAGAATAATGAACTTGAAAAAGGTTCTTAATAAAGTAGCGATCAACTCAAGTTTATTATTTAGGAGATTAAAGAACGGTCGGGTCAAGTCGGATACGAGGTATGGGACTTCGTCTCAATCTCCTTTCATTGAGGCATATTTTATTTTATACACAACTTTTTTTATACGGTGTATAAACCCCTTTGACTTTTACGTTTATTCAAAAGGAATATTTTTTATACGAAGCGTTTACTAAACGACAAAAGGGAATGTTTTTGTCGTACGTATGCGACAACAACGACTTCTCCGCCGTCATAACCGTTATTTGAGTTTCGGCTTCCTCTACAAGCCATACCTTCTTTTTTTTTAAAGAAAAATAAATACCATGTTTTACTTTGGTATTGAAAATAGTTTTCATAATGTTTTTATATCAATGCGTTGTATTGATATCTCGTGATTGAAATGTGGAAATTTTATGTTTCCTTTATGCATGTTTTATGTGATATGATTATGTTATGGTTCTTGGGAATTATTATGAAGACGGGTGGTTCCGTGATAAACTAAGGGCGGGTGAGCCCGTTATAGCTCTCCAATGCATTGGGTAACAAGAAGGAGTGAAACGTTAAGGTTTCTCTGAAGAGATTTTAGGGAATATACTGTGATGGGTATTCCAAACGTAACCAAGAGGGTTACTCCCTACGTAAGAATGTTATGAATGCCTCAAGTTACCTTTATGTCTTATGATTTCTATGATTTATTCATGATTTTATGAGGTATGTTAAAGTGCCTATGTTTTATGGGTAAAGTATGATTTCATTCTTATGTATATATGAACTCATGTTTCCTTTCTATGTTTTTTTTATAACCCATACTGAGTTTTTATGCTCATCCCATGTTTTTGAAATGCTTTTCACAGGTCAAGGGAAAGGTACATGATAAGATGATAGAGTCAAGGATGTGTCAAGAAATAATCCATGTTTTATATTAAATGTGTTTCCAATGATGGGAATGAAGAATACTATCTTTATATAACCACTTTGTTTATATGTGGAATGTAATGCAAGTTTTATGATCTAATTCTCTAAAACTCTAAACCCGAAAAGATCCTCAATGTGTAATCTTGTAATAACTCAAGATTAAGTAAGGTTTAAGGCTGGGGCCTTATAGTGACTTTACCCACTTGATGTAATTTTAAGTTCAGGATATACTTGCAACATCGTGCCCATCCGATTTCGATGGATTATTATCGGATGGTGCCTTCTGAGCTATGGAATTTACGGATTTAGATTAATGATATGATGGATAATGGTTTTTTACCAAGAATGTCACCTTGGGATGCTCCGGTATTGTTTGAAATGATGATAGATGGTGGTATCAAGCTGTGTATAGACTATCAGAGACTAAATTAGCTAACGGTCAAATAATGTAGCCCTCTCTTGAGGATAGAAAACCTCTTTGACCAATTTAATGGGGCATGATGTTTCTCCAAGATAGACATGCGGTTTGGATATCACTTATTGAGGGTGAAAGATGGTGACATCTCGGAGACAACCTTCATGTGAAAATTTGGGGTCTTTAAGTTAGTGGTCATTCCATTAGGCATTAAGAACGTGTCAGCTATGTTAGGGGTTATCATGAACTCCGTCTTCTAGGAATATACGGACTAGTTCAAAGTTGTGTTTATGGACGACATCATGATCTACTCAATATCAGAGGAGGACCATGCTGATCAGCTGAGGATGGGTTTAGTGGTCCTCCAATAGCAACATCTCTATGAAATATTGTCCAATTGTAATTTCTGGACATAAGAGGTGCACTTCCTTGGACATGTGGTGTCCGATCATAGGGTAAATGTGGACACGTTGAAGGTTGAATAATTTGTTTATTATGAAGCACCCAAGAATGTGGTAGAAGTTTATAGTTTCCTTGGTCTAGCTGGTTACTACCGGAGGTTCGTACCCAACTTCTCTTGAGTTGCAGAACCATTTAAATCCTTGAACAAAATGACCAGGCATTTATATGAAGTGAACAATGCTACAAATCCTTCATTTATCTAAAGGGGTGGCTGGTTGGTGCCCTAGTACTGAGGTCTCCAGAAAGAGTGACATTTGAGGTGTTCATTGATGCATCAAGAAAAGGATTGTGGTGCGTGTTGATGTATCAGCTGGGGTGATTTATTATTGGTCTAAGAAGTTACGTCCACATGAGTGTAACTATGCCACCCATAATTTGGAGCTCATGGCGGTTGTGTTCGCACTAACATTGTGGTAGCACTACCAAATCGAGGATTGCTTTATGGTCTTCACAGATCATAGGAGATTGAGGTATATCTTCTCCTAGCAAGACCTGAACTCAAGACAGTGGAGGAAGTTGGAGATTCTAAAATAATATGACTTCCAAATCACTTAAACTGATGTTAAAAGGCATGTGGTGGCTGATTCCTTGAGCACATAGTCATAGAAGGATGTAGTTCAAGAGTCAGCAGATGCTTGAAAGGTGATGGAGGAGTTGGATTCCTTACACCTTTATGTAATGGTGGATGGTGCAAGAGGTTGTCTGTTCCATATGTCAGTGAAGTCTTCTCTTTTGTGGAAGGTTGAGGAGTCTTAATGGGGAGACTCTGAATGTGAATTAATGAATGATCGTGGTAACCAATGAAATGATCAAGAAGGGTGGTCAGATGATGGTCACAATCAAATCATTTTCTGAGGGAAGACGTTTGTCCCATAGATGATGCATTAGATTGTTCATGTTGAGTTCCACAGCTCACCCCTGACTATACACCCATGTCATTCTAAAATGTACTATGGCTTGAGGGGTTAGTTTTGGTGTGCTGGGGTGAAGCGGGAAGTGGTCGAGTTTGTGGAGAAGTGCCTCTTAGGTCAGTAAGTGATGGCTGAAAACCGCTTCCCAGGGGGTATGATACAATATTTAGATGTCCCTGAGTGTATGTGGGATGAAATATCGATTGATTTCATCCGAGGACTACCCAGAGATCAAGGGGATTGAAATGCCATATGGGTAGTGGTGGATTGGATGACTAAATCAGGCCACTTTTTAGAAATTATGTAGTCATGTATGGTGGATTACCTAACCCAATGATAAGTGGGAGAGGTGAATGATTGTTCGAAGTTCCGAGGTCCATAGTCTCTAATCGGGATACATAGTTTACCTCATGGGTATGGGAGGGATTGAAACATTCTTTTGGCACCCAGTTATGCCTCATCATTTCTTCACACCCCCAAATAGATGGGCAGATAGAGAGAACCATCATAACATTGGAGGATAAGATTCGGGCATGGGTTTTGGATATTTGTGGATTGTGGGTGTGACACATTCCTCATATAGGGTTTTCATACAAAAATAGCTATCAATCTACCATTATCATGGATCCAATAGAGGCATTGTATGGGAGGCCCTATCACGCACTCATTATCTAGACAGTGGTTGGGGATGTAGGTGTTCTTGGACTGAATGTGGTGTAGAGCATTATAGAGAATGTTCACCTAATATGGGAGAAGATGAATGTGGATCAGGACTAGAAGATGTTGTATGCTAATAATTATAGGATACCCTTAGAGTTATAGGTCAGGGAACATGTGTTCTTGAAGGTCTCCCCTTGACACAAGGAAAAGAGATTTGATAGAGGGAGTAGTATTTCTCTCTATCTCATTAGACCGTTTGAAGTGTTGCGGCGGGTCAGAGAAGTGGATTATCAACTGGAGCTACCACTGCCACTAGTAAGAGTGCGCAATGTCTTCTATGTGCTTCAACTCTATTGGTATAAACATGATGATTCACCTATCCTTGAGTGCAAAAAGCTGGATATCGAGGAGGATGTGACGTTCATAGAGTGGCCATTGAGGATCGTAGGTCGTGAAGAAAGGGTGATTTGAGGATGAACTATTCCCTTACATCATTTGTTATTGTGGCATGATGGACTCAAGTAGAGTACCTAGGAATTGGAGGCATAGGTGCACACCCATTACCCAGATCTTTTTTGATTTTTGTAATGTTTTGTTTTGTATTTTTTTCATAATGAAGTGCATAACCTTGGTAATTATGCATGTGTCAAATTCCTTGATCTCTGAATGTGTGTGAAGGGTCATGAATGTTGGTAAGGGAGGACCTGATTCCTAATCAAGACTCATTATAGTGGATGCGATTAAACCCATGTGGGCAAGTTAGTGTCGCCCAAAGCAAGTAGTATCTTGAAATGGGGGAAAGGACTCTCCAATAAATATGTATGGACAATGAAATATTTTTACGTTTGTGTGGCTGCTTGGGGGGGGGGGCGGTGGATTTGTTCCTAGATTTCGATGAGTTTTACTCCTGATTGGTATCTTACAAGATGGTTGTTCAGACCCCTCTCTTCTCTTGAGGTGTGGTTTTAATTCTCTAGGGAGAGAATACTTTGAGTGGTATTTGAAGTAATGGACCAAGTGATGAATCATTAAAGAGTTTTACAAGAAATAGGCTCCATCAAACAGATCCACCAAAATGGTGGCATCAGTCACAGTCTCGCCTAGAAATGATGGAACAGGTCACAGTCTCTCACCGAAAACAGTTGCACTGCATACTATGGCACCATGATTGTGGAACCATGTGGGTGGAACAATGACAGTGGCACCATAATGGCCACACCATCATAGTCACACACCAAATTGGTGTCATTTCTAATGGTATCACTCTGACAATGTCACCTTGAGGGTGGCACCATAACGGTGGCACCGTGAGGGTGGCACCATGATGGTGGCACTGTGTGGGTGGCACCGTGAGGGTGGCACCATGATGGTGGAAACATAATGGTTGCTCCGTCACGGTCACCCTTCGAAACGGTGCCACCGCAAATGCTGGCAATGTGAGGGTGGCACCATGAGGGTTTCATAGTGATGATGGCACCGTGACTGTGGCACCACTTATGGAGTCTCACCAAATAGTGTCCCCCATTTTTTTCATTTTTTGTTTTACTCGTACAATGTTTCTATTGATTTGATTGTATTTTTATACCCCTTTAAAATCCATTTAAAATCTCATAAATGATATCTAAAGTCTCCCAAGATTCAAGTGACCCTAGACTTACAAAATCATGTGTCTTCTTTTCGGTGTCACACATTTACCCGTACTTTCCAGTTCCTACAATGTCGTGTGTTTTCCTATCAATAATGAAAATTGTTTAAAACACATCTATTATGGAAACCTCTTTGATGAGAATTAGCAAATGGAAATTAATTCCATTGTGTGTATCCACCCAATTGCGTGGTGAAACCATGATCCACCATTATATCCGTTCATGATTTTGATATACCGTAACAAGAAAATCTCACATTTTCATCACATGAGAATTCATCCAATCTTGGGCTAGTCTATATTCCTTCTTCTCCTTGGCGAATTAGGAGCCCCCCATCCCATGGAATGTGGTGCGCCTGTGCTGGAGCTTTTCTACTAACTCTCGGAGTCCCTGTAGTTCCTCCTTTCCAAGTCAGGAATCCCATGTTCTTGGACCATGGAGAGAAACTTCTATCATTGATCATCTATGTAGGGTTAATCCTTCATATCCATTTATTTTGTATCATCTGGGTTGGGTAAGATAATGTTTCTACGGGTTTGGATGAAACAAAACATCAATGAATATAATAAATGAGATTTTATAGAATTAAGGGGTGAGTTGATGTTTCTGATATACTCTATTATCATTGGTTATATGTTGTGGATGTTATGGTCTTATATACATGGAAAATCATGGTCGTTGGTGGTCCTTCATTGGGAACTAATGATCCTCTGTTTTACTGGTTAATTCTATGATTCAATGGGTGTAACATGAAAATTGTTTAATCACATAAACCCGATTTTTTAAATGGATTCCCATTGAATAATAATGCTTGTGTGGTCACCTCAGATACAAAAATCGAATAAGGAAAACTAATTAAATTTGTGTTTGAATCTGAAAACTCCCTTGCTCTGTCTTGGTATAATGTGTGGTGGTTCTGCTTGATCCTTGTAGGATGAAATGGATGGGGAAGGGATACCATATTGTGGTGAAGATGTTGGTTTGTGGATCTAAGGATGTGTGCGACGGTATGGTGGGGCTTGGTTTGGTTCCAATAGTTTGAGGGGTCCCAGAGATCCCTTTTGATGTTGTGAATTTACAAGAGAACTGGGTGTGAATGCTTAATATACTTCTTGGTTGTTTTTCATTCATTTTCTAGTTGTTATGCCAGTTAGTTACCCAGTAGTGAAGAATTTTCTAAAATAAAACCACTCAAATGTGAGTAAAAGAATGGGTTTAAGGGGAAATTGTTTTCTGTGATAAGTTGTTAATTTGTTTTGGGTGGTCTGTTTTTATGAATGAATAGTAACGATGGTGATTGTGTATAGGCTGGTATTGGAACCCCTAGGTTGGGAGGAGTGCTTGTTTACCTAAATGTATAATTTAGTTCTTATGTTTCTTATTTTCATCCCACCGAAGTTGATCACTTCATGCCGAACACCCCCATTTTAGTGGGGGAGGGTATTTTTTCCAAAACACATATGAGTTTCTAGTTATTAGCATATTTTATTCTACCACTCCAATGAATCCCAAGATGCTTCAGGTAGGATTTGAAATCCATAGTTCCATTATAGACCATTATTAAACTGGCAGGGTACGTTGCGATTGATGGCCCAAGTGTGTACGAGCAGGTTGTTTACCATGTGTCTCCGGGATGAGGCCAAGGTGTCTTTCTGCATGGTAGTAATTGTTCAGGCCCAGGTGAGTTTGGGCATGATAGTAGTTATTTTAAACTTGGTGTTTGCAGGTTGGGTGAGTGGTTGTGGTGTCCACGGTGTGTGTGGGCAGGGTAAGGCAGTCAGACTGCAGTGAAAATGTCATGGAATGTCTAATGTGTCAGATCCCATTAATAACCAGTGGGAAAGTGGTGCAAGGTACCCAATCATCAATGTGATATTACTATTACCGTACATGACTTGATTTATTTTGGGAGTGTTCCTCGGTAAGGTTTGGGAGGATAGTTTCCTTATTAGGAGTTTGGATATCTGATTTTCTCATAGGACATAAGAATTCCTCACCTACTGTGCATGAGAACTTTTGATTTTCCCTACTGAGTATACATATACACACAACCTATTTATATAAATCATCTTTCATGTTTCCAAGAAGACATCATGGACCATGCAGGACTGTACAAGTTCGGACTCCAGGACAATTGTTTTTGCTGATTTATTTTATTTGTCCTTTACATTTAGAGTTATCTTGTATTATAGAACTTATTATTTGAAACATGCATCTGAAAAAGGGATTTTCTGGGCATTAATTTTACTTCCAGTTTTACTGTTGCTTGGGGCTCAATATCATATATCCCAATCCTACTAAACAAAAAGGGTAATTCCTTCTATTTCCCATGTGATTCTATACCCTTTGTTCCTGTCACCACTCCAGGACCTATTGAAGGCGGGTCCAAGGAAGTCATTATTTCTCCTTCAACCAGAATACATAAGGGTCTTCCAAATCAGATATCCCTTCCCTCAACATGTCAAATGTGGTTTCTGACATAATCAATAAATAATTCAAGGGATTATTCAAAAATATATCAATATAAATTACAACGTTCTAGACGACATCAATTCATGGAATACCCTTTAAAAATATTCTTGTATCATTAAATGGGGTACATCCATCTATAATTGACAGGACCACATAATTTAACCTCTATAAATAATTGAACCATTATGTGGAATAATATATCCATGAATGATGGTTTGATAAACATATCTAATTCACATAATATGACTTCAAACTTATAATTCATGATGAGAAACTTATCAAATTTTATAACGTTCATGTATATATATTTGAAATAGATTAAGTGTATGGATAATATATGTCGGGCATTTTTAGGTGGAATGAAACATGTTGTCAAGGGAATCAAATTTTACATCAAAAATTAAATTCATATGATTTTAGACCATAAATTCATATTATACTTTTAAATTACATTGTTGATATTTGATGAGTTCCCCTATGGAACATTTACATGAATAAAAAAATTAAAAATTTCATATTTTTACTTATATGGATAGTTTGTAATCTCTTATTCGAATAAAATTAAAAATTTAACTCTTCTCTGGTGCAAACTCCTCCCTTATCCCCATGTCATTCATGTCCAACCTAGCCTTGATTCCATAATTTTTTTGTTAGGAACATTTAGTAATGTTCCAATAAGTGCATCAGAATTATATTTCTACATGCATGAAATCAATAAAATTTCCAAAATATATTCAATTATAGTATAATTATTCAAATAAAATTGTTCTATTTTTCCAACCTGATTTCATAATGTTTTTGGAAAATGATTTTTCAAACATAGATCCAATATCTTTTAATTTAATGAATCATAGATCACCAACTAGTTGAGACATTGTCGTACATTGTTCTGTATTCCCATTGAATGTTCTCATCTAGGATTAAAAGTTATGTCATGATGCTAAAAATTAACAATGTCCTAAAAACCAATTCATTGAGGAATGTTTCAACAAAACACATTTTATCATTCTTCACAAATGGGACACAACAATAGTCCATAAATGAAAAAGAATGACAAAATTACATAAACTAGAATTTAATTTATCATCATATACAACATGTCTCTCAATGTGAAATCTTCACTTCTATGAGCATCATACAATGTAACACCAATATCACACATAAATCACATATATTTTATAAATGGAGCCAAATGGAGCTAAATATCACACCGGGTTATTTTGGTCTATGTATTGGTAGATACAACTTAATGTATTTGTGATTCATGCATAACAATGGTGGAAATGTATAATTTACCAATATAACCATCTATGTAAAGTGAGTACTAATATATACACCAAAATGATCTATAAAATCTATATATAATACAAGACATCTATTTCTTGGATCATTTATAAATTTAGGATAACCATAATAAATTTTCTTCTACTAAGGAGAGTCCATTGGATGATGTTGTTTTTCATCTTCAATTATATTATCTATACACCATGTCAACTGACTGATGGTTCTCAGACATCTATATTTTCATCTAAACCTTGAAATAATAGTAAATGACCACTAAAATTTCTAAGGTCCAATTAATTTCTCTTATATTGATTAATGACTATCTTATGAAATTTTTTGAGTGATACATGATCCTTATGAACCAATATGAAATCATTTGGAATTGCATGTAATTTTATCAGCAATCAATCATGTTGAATTTATATTTTTTTGGCATCATATTTTTTTACATGAAATTTATTTTTCTTATGCTAAATTATCATTTAGAAAATCAATTATTTCGGTAAATCATATTTCTCTCCATCTACTGAAAAATTTCAAATTATATAACTTTAATACAGAAAAAAATGTTTTATATTTAGTGAAAATAGTATAAAATAGACTCCTAGATTAATTATTAAATTCTAAAATGTATTTAGGAAAAAAATAATGTCCTCTTTAATTTACATTGTGACTACATTCATATGATATCCATAATCATTTACACTATTATTCTTATCAAATGATCCATAAAAAAAATATCATCACATTCAATGTTTACATTTTTCTTCTCCCTATGTTTCTTACGAAATTTATAGGCCTGATCTATTCCATGAAAAATCAAATATACTTTTAACTCCTCTTGAATAATTTTTCCTGAAAAACATCAATGTAAACTCTTCTAAAGGATTTAATAAGAGTCTTATGTATGATCTATTGAAAACATGATGAACCATTTAATTCCATAAAACTACATTATCAAATGATTAGAATGCATCCACTCTTGATTCATATCCATCCTATTAGGATCAGAAAATAATACTTTAGTACAATAAATAAATAAATATACATAAGATATTCATAATAATATAATAAAGTTATAAATAAATTTCACAAGGAGAACATAACATTTGAAAGTTATTGGTGATGATTCCTAATAAGTTATCATTTAATATAATGGGTAAAAGAAAAGAAACAACATGTTGTAAACATGTGGTTGTTGGTCTGGGTTCTCGATTTGATATTGTGTTGGAACAGAAGGATATAATTCTAGGATGGTTTATAAATAATTTCAAGGTGGGTTTCAAACAAGATCAAGGAGTTTATGTTTATTAATATATTAATATAGTACATGGTGGGTCAGGTGGTGATTCATTGACAAGGTCCATAGCAATCAATGTTGATAATATTTTTTCATATGATGAAATAATCCAAATATGTACAAGTATTAGAAGTATCCCAATTGGATCATCAGAAATCATCATTTCAAACTAATAATTGGAGGACAATACAAACTACCTATGATCACAAAAAAACAAATCCTTAGTAAATCTAACAAAGAGAATCCGAAATGGAAAAATGTCATAGTGGAATATAGGGGTGAGGATTCAAAAATATGGTAGAGGATATAGATGTTTTGAATGCTGGTCATGATAACAATTTAAAGATTGATGGGAAGTCTGAGTAGAGCTTTAAATAGTGTTATGGGAGTCCATGTTACTAGTTTTATGGAAAAAATATAATTATATGTATTTCCCAATGGTATTGATCAATAGCGTCAACATAAAACAATATAAAAACGTTGATGGCTTAAAAATGTAACGATGATCAAAATGATAGAATGTGGGGAAACGATCAAGAACACACTGATAAGAAAAACTCTCTAATTGGAAACAAGGTTTAACTGAATATATACATTATATTGATTTAAATATATTCCCCATATAACTAAATATAATAGATATAAAGTGTATTGATCATTTTTTTTAATAAATATATTTCATTATTTTTTTATTGGTCATATATAGAATCTATAGTGTTTTATACAATTATATTAGTGATATGAAATTTTAAACAAGTAATTACTATAAAAACAATATTTAGGGAAATTGATAATCCTAAATATATTTAATTAATACTATTTAGAAGTAATCAATGAGTGGGTGAGTGTGCTCTAAATAAATCCTTGAACGCAATGGTCAATTTTTACCTTCCCTAAATACATATCTATATTATAATTATTACAATGTATGATTTCCCCCTTGAGATTCTAGGATTCCAATCACCATATATTCTTCTTGGATCATCTATAAATCTATACCATAAAATCTAGTCCACTAAAAAATAGAAGTATATATACACTAATGGTGATAGCCACTTTGAAAAAATGGAGTAAAATGAAAGATTTATCTTTGAGTAGTCATTTAATTTTTTATAACAATTATATCTCATAATTAATTTTGAGAATAAGAAAATTATACACATTCATTGTCAAACCCATTACGCTATCATCAATAGATTTTATACATTTTTTAAAAAAAAATATAGATTTTACAAAAGAAAATTATTCATACTGAAATATATAAAATTAAATGAATTAATTTCATAGTTTTATCAATGTTGATGGTTTCGTGTTGAGGCAATATTTTTTTATTCTAGCGTCAACATGTATCAAATAATATTTTAAAAAAAATTATAGAGTTATGGAAAATAAATATTATATGAAATTACATAAAAATATTTAAGTGAATATAAAACAATATATATCAAAATTTTAATAAATACATTCGTTAAAATTTATAATAGGAATTGCGTGATTCATTTAAGTGAGACTATAATACTGTGAATATAAATTATATCCGTATAATAATTTTCCATGTTGGATTGATAAATTATTGAAACAATAATAAGGCATTTATGTTGAGCATTATGTTATTTTAAAATGATTTTATAACTATATTTATATATATATGCTTCCGTGTGTGTCTTTTTTATTTTACAACACTTGTCAAAGGATCCAAAAAACAAAACAATAATCCATATTGAAAATTAAACATTTTGATTAGGGAAATTGATTTCAATCCCTTCAGATCCTCTAATTTCAAAGAAATCATCCCAACCAAACGACCTATTAGTAAGGGACCTAAAAGGTGGTTATACATAGTGGTGTAAGGTATTCTTGGGGGAGGTGACGTTTGTTGAGGAATGTGTAATGAAACATATAAGAGAGAGAGGTGAAAATAATTACATACCATAGGATTTGGGGGGGGGTTTATTCATCCGATGGAAGGTCGAGGGGAACAACGAAAATGTTGTACTTCCATGAGTTGTTTAACATCACGAAAGAAATCCATTGGGTTAGGGTTAAATTTATAAGACCATGATTGGTTGATCAATGATTTTAAAAAAGAACTGATAAAGAATGGATTTATCAGTAGTAAAATAAAAAGAGTTGATAAACCCCCTCTTTATCCGTGATGCTGAAAAAGACCCATATTTATCAGTACTAAATATAGGCACGGAAAATGATATCATTTATCAGTACTTAATATTATAGCACAAATAAAGATATGACTTTATATGCATTGTAAAAGCACTGATAAAAACCTATATAATTTAAATTTTATAATATAATTAATATAATTTAAATTTGATTACATATAATTATAGATAAAAAATCTATATAATTAAAAATAAATATTTATAAAATTATAAATATATTTAAGGAAATGTAAACATGTATTTATAGATATAATTAAAAATAATTAATAATATATATTTTTATAAATAAATATAAATTTATTTACAATTATAGATATATTAAAATAATTTTAAATATTTAATTTTTTATATAATTATATTTATAATTTTATAAGTATATTAGTAAATATATATAAATTTATTAATATATTTATAAATACCTTTATATAATGAAGAGTATATTTATGAAATTATATATTTATTCATAAGTAAATATATATAATTATAAATTTATCAAATATATTTATTATTAAAATAAATTTATTAATGTTTTATAATTATATAAACTCTTTTTTATTAAAATTATATTAATTAATTTATATTTGTAGATATTTAATTTAATAAATATAGTAAATATACATATATATATATATATATTTATTTAGAAAAATATATTTCAAAATATATGTTAAACAATATTATTAACTATATAATCTTAAATTCATGGTTATTAAAAATGAGTGAAATTTAATAATTTTAATTAATTTGACATTCAAAATATGTAAAAATAGATAAGTTCCATTAATTAAAAAAATTATAAAAAAATTTAAATAATTATTTATATTTAAATGAAGATGAATACATGTTGAAAATATTAACCATATTAAATAAATTTTTATAATTAAATAATATAAAATGATTAACTTTAAAAAAATTAAATATTAAGAAATACCAAAAATTAAATAAATAATATTTACTAAAATAAAATTCAAAATGAATGAATAAAATTTACAAATTAAGAACATAAAATATTAAATATATTATGTTACTATATACAATTATAAAATAAATATTAAAATTAGAATATATTTAATAAATATTATGTGTGTGTTTATATATAAATCAACATTAATTATGTAAAGATGAGTTGAAATTCATGTATAAACATACATATAAAATACAATTTTGATATATGTTTTTATGAATAGTGAAATTATATAATATTAATCATTTATCAGTGTAATAAATAGTAATAATAAAGAATAAATTTTAAAAATAAAAAATAAATATTGATTACATATAATATTTGTAATAATTAAAAATAAATATTTAGAAATAAATATGATAAAATGAGAATGAATACATATCAATTATCTAAATTACAACTATATAACAATAATAATGATAATGAATAATTATGTTTATATATATATATTAAAAATGGGTAAAATTAAAAAAAATTAAATAATAGAATTAATTACAAAAATATTAAAAAATTCTGATTATTAATGTATAAAAAATATTAAAAATGAGTATATTTGAATTTTTTTTTAAAATATAATAAAAAATTAACAATTAATAATATTAAAAAATATTACTAAAATATAATGATTAGAAACATAATATATATAAAATATATATTTTAAATAAATATATTCTAAAATAAATATAAAACATTCAATAAATTATAGAAATATTATGTTTTCTGATCAAAAGGTAGGGGAGGAGGAATTTTTATTAATAGATAAGAAACAGAAAATCATGCAGAATGGGGTCACACAATGTTTAACTACCCTCTTCATTTAAAAAAGGTCATATTCCTAAAAAAAATTATAATATCTACACCATGCATACTCTCCTCAATGCATAGAGAACTCTAATTAATTTGAAAATACATGTGTTCACAACTTCTTATATAATGACCTCTTCTCCCAGTTTTCCCTCTTTCCTAAGTGCCTTTAAGATCATATCTGGAATCACAAATAAGGACCACAATATGGATAACTTCTCCAACTATTTTTCCCATCTCAAATGTTGTTTGAACATCATCAAACTTGAGGTTCTTTTTATGATGGTCTTTCATGGAGTAATAAATAAATCTACCACCATGTTTATCACAGGATTTCGCATCAATCAATGAGTTAAGGATTCCCAACGTATTTGATGTAGTTACTAGATTTTAATTTTTGATTCTGACATTATATATTTTATTAGTAGACTAAAATAATTCCAAGGTAGAATACCTGAATCTTCAATGTTCGGAACATTGGATGTAGGTTCACTTCCCATATGAGAACCATCCAATTTAGTTGAAAGATCAAGTCATTTTCTAGGATTTGGTATCATGTATTCATGTGTAAGAGATACCAACACCATTAATTTCTCCTTTAATCTATCATCCATTTCTTGATTTCCCATATTCCCTTTAAGGTGCCATCAATGTCGAAGTTTCCCACTCCCTCATCGAAACTAGAATTATCACCCTCTCCCAATATCAGGGCATCAAGGGAAACTGTCTCACCTGCTTCTGGAAATATGTTAAATTCTAAAAATTATGACCTTTAATTAAATGTCCATTACTATATACAATTATCCAATGTTTTAAATTAATATATATTTTTTATTATAAAATGGTTTTCCCTAGGTATATGACTTATTTAGTGTAAACAAAAATATTTTTTAATATAAAAGAACTTAAATAAATATTATACATGTCTGTGTTCAGTTAATGTAACTGAAGTTCAATGTTTGTAAATTATAATAGTTTAAAAAACATTAATAAATTAATTTAAATAATTTTCTAAAACCCAGAAATTTACAAAAAATATATATAAAAAGTCAAAATTCCAAAAAACAAACACACACAAAAATATCAATTAAAAATAAATTAATATTAAAAAATTATATATATATATATCAATATGTATTCCCTTATATGATATAAGAATTCAATTATTATTAAATATTAAAAAAATGAAATTAAAAATTATAAAATAGATAATAATAAAAAATGAATAAATCAGATATATATATATATATCAATTAAAAATAAATACAAAGTGTGTGTTTATATCAATATATATATTTTTAAATATTTAATAAAAATTTATTTATGAATTAATATTAAAAACGATTAAAATTAGAAAGAATATTTAAAAAATATAAATTAAAAAAGAATTTTTTAACATATATATATATATTAAAATATAATAAATACATTATTGTGTGTGTTCCAATATATATATATATATATATATATATGAAATAAAAATTTAATTATTAAATTCGGTTGGAATTGGAAAAAAATTACATTACACTTTTTAGGTAATAATTGGCCAACTTATAAGGCAGTAGAGGAGCGGGCCACACAATACGTGATGAGCATTGGTTGGGCTATGGAATGTGTGGGAATTTGTGGGTCAGGACAAGACCATCTATGAGTATATGGAGTGTATTTAAGATCACATCCCCATTGTAGGTTTATTAGGAAGTAATGTTGTGGGATCATATATAAAGAAGCGACCAAACATATACAAGATTGATGTGGGTCTTTCAGGTGTGTATCACTTTAATTTAACTATCACTTTATCTAGAGATGCTAAAAGTGATATTTTATCAAAAAAAAATTAACTATTAAAGGTATTCTTTATCATCACTTTATGATAGTGATGGTAACATCTAGATCACAATAAACCAAAATCTATATTAGTGTGAGTTCACTCACACAACTAATCATGAAAATTTCCATACAACATAGAAGGATATGTGTGGGGAGTGTAGTTAGACTGAATGATGGAAATATGGTCATGATATTAATTCAATATATATTGTTACTATGCAGTCGAAATTTATATCATGTAATGAAAAATAATATTCCTAGTGATAGGTATATTAGAAATCTATTTCCCAATGTACTGATGAAAAAATTGGTTTTTCACTAAAGTGTGTGTGATATTCGTGACATCGCTTTCTTTATAAATATTCTAAATAAATCACTCATTCCTTCATTAGAATTTTTCTAAAGATGGAATACCCTCAAAGGGAACCCTCCAATTTATTTTATAATTATATATATAAATATATATTATTAGAAAACTATATAATCCAGGACCCCTTATTTAAAAAAAATAATGGTGGATGATGGGATTAGTAAAGTAAAATCCCCTCATTGGTTACATATTCATAGTTATATTTTTAGTAAGATCCACCAGAACATCAAGAATATTATTGTGTTGAGCCCCCCAAATTAATTCATCCTTATCTATAGAAGAAAAATCATATAGGATGACCTCTCCTCCAAGGCTTCAGGAATTTATAGAGCACGTCATGGTCAAATTAATTCTCTAATTCACTCTCTTTATCACCTGTCAATATCACTTAATTATTTTTGGGTTCATCATTAAAGGTATCGTGGCAGCTCTTGTACCTCTCTAAAGGGATCTGATCCTCATTAGAACACAATTTGTACATCCTGTCTCTTCAGTAACATTCAAAAAATCATTGTAATCAATAAAATAGGATGTATTTACTTGTTTCATGATTAATTTTTTATGTGGTATTTTTTAGATGAAATTTTCATATCACCTACCAATGCACCCACTCAATTCATCAATGTCTACATCAGATGACCCAAGGCCTTAGTATTTGGGTTATTACCCTTAGAGGATACCAATTGTATTGGAATCCCTTTTTCAATAATTTAAGTCACCATAATTATAAAGATTTACACCTCAATAATTTTTAGAGAATTAGTTCTAGATGATATTAGGATATTTTCATGCAAAAAAGTTCTAGTGGGATAAAAATTCTTGTTTTTGAAATAGAACTAAGAATTTTTATTTTGTATTTATCATTAGAATTATAAATATTGTTTTTCTATTATAATTTCAGATCGAATTTAGTTTTTACAGAAAATTATTCATTATATTGACCATCAACTATGAAATTATTACCAACATTTCTAAACATGAAAAAAAAATCCATGAAATACTTATCTACATGGTACGTCTCTTCCTTATCTGAAATATCCTCCCAAGATCCCTCAACATGAACTTACAAAAAAGAGTCAGACCAGTTTCCTACATGCCCTATGTGATGGATTAGACTGCACTAATAGTTGGCATAAAACATGAAACCTAATTGTAGATATTGGGAATTTTTTTTATAGTAGTTGAATGAAATATAAATTAAACATACTAGATGTAGTAATTCACGAAAAAGGTTGTTGAACACCTGGATTTATGTGATTTGGTCCCTTTAGGGAATACATGTATGGAAAGAGCGGCACCAAGATTCACGTGTTGTATTAATATCAATGAAACTATATATAGAAAACAAGATTCTTGAAAAATTTACGTAGAAATAGTAGGTCTACAAAAAATAATGTTGAGTGTAAACTAGGAAGAATGTAAACTAAACTCACAATTCTAGACATAATGTCCTGGTGTCTATATCTCTTAATGTTGTAATAGAGAATAAACTGGATTCATTTCAGTTTTCTAAGGATGATGTGGTGCTCACCCTGTCTGGAAGTCATTCGATATTTACATAGGATCATTGACACACATCTTCTTGTCAAAGTACACCATCTTCAGATCTCCAATAAAATAAGTACACAACTAGTGTATGCCATAGAATGGTAGGTGTAAAGAATCACCACTAAGAAGTCAAACAGAAGATCTTGGGTTCTAGAAATTGAAGATATAGATCAAGAGAAAACCTTATGTGAGTGGAACCGAACTAACCATGATAGTGGGAGAATATGTGGTGATCATGTCCCTCTTCCATAGTATATATCCCATAAAATCATGGCGAATCAATGGGGCCAAAAGTCCACACTGAAATAGAATATTGGAAGTGCACATATACTACACAAGATGGATGGACATTAGGAATACAATTGCAATAAAAAATGATCAATGGTTAGTAGAGTAGGTGGGTTGGATTTCCATGGTGGAAATTAATAGTATCATTTCCAGTGGTACAAAATCATCAGCATGTCAAATGAATACTAGTTCCCAATTCACATGCCTATGAAATAAAAGTATATCTCATCGGAATAAATCCAAAAAATCAAAATTGAAAAAAATAATATAATTCCAATCATTATTTCCAGAATAAAGATAATGAATTGAAATAAAAAATTATTAACGAAAAATTTCAAAATAAAAACTAATATAAATGAATGTAATTTCACATATCTCCACAATTTTCATCTTAAATTGGTGATTTTCTTGTACCTAAGGTTATAAAATTTGAATAAATTTTTTTCCATATTGGTAATATCTAAATTTATAATGTAGGATAGATTTAGTCAAAATATCAGTTGGGTTATCATTAGAGTGTATGTTTTTGATGCACAAAGTAACATATTCAATAATATCCATAATTAGATGTAGTCTAATGTCTATTTGTTTCGGTTTACCATGGATATGAAATTCATTGATAAATTTAATTTTGATTGACTATCACTATTAACATTAACAATGTAATTGAAAATAATATGTTTAGTAGACAAGGATTTATGATACAAGGCATATTTAATTTCCTCGGTCAGGGTTATGTAGTCAGATTCTTTCGATGAATGTAAAACTATGGACTTCATGTAACTCTTCTAAGATATTGGTCTTTTAAAATTAGTGAAAACATATCTAATCAATAATTTTATAGTATCAAAATTCTATGTATGGCCAGTAGTTGACACCCCATTATATCAGAGAGTTTTGAAATATGAAAAAGGGAATCCATTATAATGAAAAAGGGGGGAAACACATGAATAAATGTCATGATTTTCAAATGCGTGGGTTTTTGGTGACCTATGCCTAGGAAAAACTCTTTCGGCGCACAACCTACATGCGCGCCTCCCAGATGTCAAAAAACCAACTTTTGCACCTCCTTGATGTCGCACAACAAACTTGTGTGCCCCCATTTGTCACGAAGCCCACTTGTAAGCTCAAACGTTTTTTGAAAACGGTCTAATATTTTCTGATAAATAGACCCTTGGAGCCCTCAATTTAGAGACGAATTTCCCCGAAGCTCAATTACAACTCTAGTCACCTGATTACTTCATCCCAGTCATCTAAAACATCCAAGTTATTTCATCAACACCTTGAGAAGAGGATTTATAGGAGGATTATAGGACATATGTCATTTTAGTGTTTGAAAACCAAAACACTTGCTCGCCTTAAGTGCACGGCCTATACCAATAAGAAATTCTTGCATGCCGCCCATTCCTCCAACAGGATCTTGAGCTCCCCACTTCAAGGATCACCTTTGAATACTCTTGAATGTTTGGGCAAGGTCTCACCCATGAATTAATAAAATGGTTTTCTGCCACTTATGTGAACATCAGTTCACCAAAGTGTACATGCACACCCATAAATGCACTCTGTTACATATATGGGAGCCCCTGTTTGATTTTCTTGTTCTCTTCAATTTCCATGTCATCAATCCATCGTCAAAGCCATTCATGTCAAGGCCTGTTTTTCATTGGATCCCTTGATTAAAAAGTATTTTGTTGAGACATCCACCAAAACCTCCTGACTTATCAAACCTTTGGGAAAGGCACATTAGAATATATCATCTTTTGGATTGTAGTTTCATAGTAAGTGGTTTCCCACATTAGTTTCATAATGGGTTAAGGATTAATGGAGTGTCTATGGGTTTTATACCTATAGTTACATGGACTATTCTCCTAGAAAAAGTAATGGTAAGTTCCTTGTTTGGAGGTGGTTTGGGTCCTGGCCTCTCCATTCCTGATGCAATGACCCGGAACCTCAGGTCTCTGGAAGGGGATAAAATGGTTCACACGTACTTTTACTTTTAATAATAAAGGAGAAGTCACCCTCCCATACCGGGAGAAATTTAAGGTCAACCATCATGGCATAATCCCCTAGCTTTTCTTATGGGAGGTGGCATCCTTTCTCCTCCTATCTTCTTCGGTGTGATAGACCAGAGTAGAGACGAGTACCAGGACATTTGTTACCCTTTCCCTCAAACGTTGGGCTTTGTCACCATGGGAAACCATATGGATTTAAGCACATTAACTTCTATCCCTTCTTCCTTACATTAGACCCTTATCAAATTTAAATAGAACAGAAGGTATGATCATAACCTCACCCTCAACCACAGTTGACGTGCACACTTCCACTAGCAGAGGATGAAAAATTTGAATGTTTGAATGCCTTTGTTGAATAATTGAAATCCTCTTTTTTCTTACATTGAGCATGACTGATGTGGGATTTGATATTTTTCATAGTCACAACATTTTCACAATCGAAGGGATTTTTTGAACTCTGATTTCTATTCATACTAGGATACGTAGGAAGGCCTTTCAAGGACCAAGATCACTAGACATCATCTTCAGGAATCCAACCCAAATTCCTTTAATCTAGGCATCCTCCTTATGGATAAGCCCAAAATTAATCCCCTAAGTCACCCAAGAATTTTTTTATGAATGTAATTCCAAACTCATTTATCTAAAAAGATTATACTCTCCTATGGGGCAAATCAAACTATTTGGTCTTTGATTCCCATCTATATGGGATACGTAGGAGGTTTCCTTGAGGTTAAATCCCAATACCCAAAATCAACCCCGTTCTCCATTGGCCATATTCCCAACAGGGCTTGATCCTACATGGAAACCCATATTCCTTCCAATGTACTTTGGGATGATTTAGTATAATCCCCACACTAAGTTTTGACTAAGAACATTCCACTTAGATTGCCATACCACATGGCATTAAATTGTGTGTCTAGTATATTATCACATGACCTTAGAAGGTATGATGTGTCCAATTCAGTGGCACTGAACTACGGGGGTTCAAATTCCATTTACAAGGATACGTAGGTAGCACACATTATTGTAAGGATTCCAAAATCAAACCAAACCTTCCTCTCCATGGATGAAAATAAATTCTACAGTGCCCCACTATGTTGATTAAAAACCAGTATAATCACACAGTGATTAAAGGTATCTCTAAATAATGTATTATGAGATACCATGGATGGAAAAACTTGAATACATACGGATATTTCTATTCATGAAGAACAATGAATGCATGTTGATAATTCCAAACATTTAACATGCTAAAAAGGATTGAAAATTCCAAGGGATACATATGATATACCTGTTGAATTAATAACGATTCATGTAAATATCTTAAATTTACCAAGAATGTTCTAGAGTAGAAAATAATTCCACCCAAAATGGTGTTAGGATTCTGACCTCCCATCCTCTTTACCAATGAACATTCTTATGTATGAGGAAGATAAAATTTAACAAACTCTTTTTTTTGGAATGTAGGACCCCTTTGAATAATGTACTATTGGATGTTTCTGGTTTTGTAAATAAATCCTATGGAAACTATTTGGAAAAAGTGATTCTTAAAACTAGAAAACACATTTCAAGGAACTATGAAACAAAAATAGTGAACCCGACGTGAATAAAAAACCAAGTTAACAATGATAACCACTTATCAGGCCTTTATCAATTGATAAAGGATGGCTAGATAGAGGAATAAATCATGATTTTATCCATCTAAATAGATGTTTATTTAATTGTGGTTGTTGTTTTATTAATGTTTTTCTTCTCCTAATTAACTACATTCTAAACAATGCCTTTCTCCAAGACAACATCAATGAAAATCCCGACTGCTTCTCAAGCTATATATCCATCCACGAGACTGAAATCATCACTAACCCTATATCATCAATGCTGGGTCTCTAATGTGCCGGTAAAGGAATATCACCAGCACGGTACATTCCCAAATTTTGAGGCTGCTCGACAAGGCCCTCTAGGACAATAACAATCCTTGATCATTGTTCCAATGACAACCAATGATCAAGAATCATACCCTGCCAAAATCCATATTCATCAATTTAGGGTCCTTATCCCCAGAATACAACAATCAATCCCTCATGTACTATAGGGTGAAGGATCAAGAGGCTACTTAAGTGCTCAATTCTAGAATGGATGAGTCCTTCCTAAGGACTCCCGCGAGCTATAACCACCAAAAGTGCATGGTAGTGTAACCCAACATGATTGGGGTGTTTCCTATGGGTGTTATACCCATGTCTCTGAGACCTAGGTATGCAAGAAGAACAACTAGTGACAAATTCCGATCAATTAGTAGTAGGTTCTCACCTCTGGCTACACTAGAGAAGTCCATCAACATAACTTGATGGAAAACATCAAGCGGGAACATAAACCCATCCATCCTAATTTTTCGACTCAATAGGATCGTTTGGAAGCATCCTACCAATAAAACCAGATAAATCTGGTGATGTACCATGAACAAGCTCATACACCTGCTTATGTGTTATCAGCAAGTCAACAGGCTCATCTGTATTCATTTAAAGAATCTTGCCAATCTAATCTGGTAGCAACTGGTAAACATGATCATATAGAAGTTTATGATCACCAATTCTGTCAGAATTATCGTATTTCAATATTGACGGAAGTTTTTTAACCATACATGACGGGAAACAATCAGTAGACATATACACCTGTCAGTGTTCAGCATGTCTTCCAATAGTCTCGTTTGGTAGCACTGGGAGAAGTCACTTTGAAAGATTCGATGACAAATTTGGGGCAAAACCAACTCTCTACCCATGCATGAGTACTATAAATATCCATTGAAATGAAGAGGAAGAAAATACTAGGCTCATACACCTACTCCAGATGTGAAATGCATGTATATTCACGTTTTGGTTACTAAAGTCCCAAAACACATCTTATCAATGTTGAAAGGTCAGATGCCAATCCCTATACATATTCTGAAAGTATTCCATGATATTATAATAACTATATCAGCATTATTAGGGGAATATTCATGTAAATCTGTTTCCACCCATGGGATGAAACATCCGCAATCCATACCAGAGTAGATACA
This sequence comes from Viscum album, assembly GCA_963277665.1. Classification (NCBI taxonomy): domain Eukaryota; kingdom Viridiplantae; phylum Streptophyta; class Magnoliopsida; order Santalales; family Viscaceae; genus Viscum; species Viscum album. The sequence continues at coordinate 637,830,413 of OY728134.1, forward strand.
CACCTCTGTTCCAGTCCATGAGGTTCACGGGGCATACTCCACCATATCATATGGACAACAAGATCAGGAATATAAACCATTTCCAATTGGAGGTAATCAATCTGTTCTCGTTACCACTCCAAGGAAGGGACATACAAATGCATATTGTAACCAATTTTACAAGCATGTGGCCCCATATAAGTATAATAAAACATCCAAAAAAGAAGTCTCTCCATGAATTGTTGGAAAATCAAGAGTCAAACTATGATTTGGATCCTCTTAATGCTAGATTTATTGAAGACCACATATTTTTTTATCTATTTTAGATCTATATTTTACCCTCTCTTTATAATCTTTTTGGAGTTTTAGGTGTAATTATAAAGTTCCTCAATGAAAAATTCATCACGGAGGCAAGATTCCTGAAAATTTGGTCAATACAGAGTTCTTATCTCTAGATGAGGGCCACAGAAATCCTCAGTGTGGCCAGAATACCTAGGAGAAAGAAGAATTATACCCTATTGTAATCCATCATGGTGATCCTCCCCATGATTTATTTTATGGCTAATATCATATCTACATTTTTATTTCGCATTGTCAATAAAATTTCCAAATTGGTAATGTAGCGATGATAAAGCCCTCATATCTTGAGGCACTTACAAACAAAAGGCTAGTCATTTCCGATAAATTTTCATTTATTGGTGAAACACTTTCTCATCCAGAAGACATCTTAAGGGAAAAATCATTCAATGAACCTCCCTTGTATAAATTGTATTCTAATGCAGAGCATCCACTTCGTTCAGACCAAATTGAGACACCTCTAGAGAAAGATGATGAAGATATGTTAATCCTAAGAAAACAATTTTCCAAATGTGAAATATTGGTCATGTTCTGGATTTTGGGAAATTATTAGTATAACAATCTAATATTGATGATAGAATATTGCATTCATGAAATCCGCCCAAATTATAGAAAACTCTTAATCATTTGAAAACCAAAGTATTTCCATATGATGAATATCAGTATCATATAATGGTAATAGGAGGATGGAAATGAAAAATTGAATTGGCTTCTCTATCAATCTTCCAACATCCAATATTTTAAAAATATTTGATAATATTTCAGTATGCATGTCTCAATTATATAAATAGGATACACTAGTTAATTTTTTTCCCCATATAGTGTTCATATCAAAGGATGGGGTGCATATGGAGCATTGCATTTCACTACACTCCAAAATCAACAAAGTCTACAAAAAGTGGTCTCATGCAATTTTATTTCCCACGGTCATCCCCAATCAATATATTTTATTGGTAATCAAAATTACGCTCAAGAACAGGCCCCAACCTGTTCTCATCAGAGTCAGGCCTAAAGAAAATAATTTGTATAGTTTCTTTTACATCAATAATCTTAGAATCTTGAGCAGGAAACCTAATTAGAGGATGTCAGTCATAAGAGAATGAAAATGTCTAAAATATCACAATGATGTTCTTAAACAGTTTATTTAAGTGGATGTCGGATGATGCACCCAGCTAATGTATGAACCAAAATCTGTAAAATCAGAAGAGCAGTTTCATGAACTTTAGTCGTAGTAGTTCAATAATCTCACCACATTTCAAGGCTAGGGGAAGATTAAATTCAACCGTCAAATTCATTCAAAATCATTAAATAATTAGATGAAAAAGAACAAAAACCACCCCATCCTGTAGGGCTGGGGGATTTTTCACTTTTGTAAACCCATTCCCAACAAATTTCAGTTTCCTCCTAATTAAAAAAGAATTCAAAATGTGAAAAATATAATTGATCTATCCAAGGATTCCATTTAGGTTACTATTAGCCAAAAAGTTCTAGGTAATTCATCATATAAGATAATTAAGTCTCATAGAAGACACAAATGAAAATGATCTCATAGAAACACTGACATAATACTATTGATGCATTATGTGTCAGTAAATTTTATTAACACCACTGTTGATGATCCTCGGGAAAATGATTCTAGTTCTGGGGAATTAGAAGAGGATGTTCTTGTCCATAATACAGTACACACCAAGGAAAATGAAGAAGGTGTGCACACCTGAAATCAGAGGATTACACAAAATATAGGTATGCCTTCAAATAACCGAATCACCCCCTCTCTGAAAGGAATCTAACAAGGGGAATAGAAAAATTCAGATCACATCTCACTTTATCACTAGAGATGTTCAATCTCTTTTTATTGAAGAGATATTTTCATAGCAAGAAGAGGAAATGAAGGTGTAGAAAATAATCAATAAAAAGTTACTTCAAAATAGGATTTTGGATATATGTACTCCCCAGGAAGGTCCTCAACTATCCAATCCTATAGGAGCTCCTCTGCAAAGTGAATTTGTAGTAACTACAGATTTGGATAATGTATTCCCTCTACTGGATACACAATTAATGCAGGATCAAATATATCCCAATAGAACAATTCCTGTGTGTTATCTAAGGAAAATATCACCACCCCCATAAGTGGTATTGCTGGTCGTTGCACCAGCTCAAACTCTAGTTGATATACCTACATAGAATCCATATCATCTGAATATTCACTGAAATGATTATGAACACAATTGAGGAATTAATGATTCTGTAATAAGTTTTGGAGGAATGACGTACACTAGTTCAAATGGAAAAGTGAGTCCACTATAAATGGGTGGATGCAATTCCTCCCCCACCAAATTTTGGAAATACCACATTCCCGAACTTCAATGGTTCATGGGATCTAGAAAAAAACATAACAGACTTTTTTTTCACTCATTGAGATCTCATGATGGGAACTTCTCAACAACAAGAAGCAGTAATGCTTAGGTGTTTTGTGAAGTCATTACTCAGACCATATTCTGTCTCGTATACATTTTTACAATTTCAATCTATTAATGGATGGAAAGATCTATATCAAAAATTTATTCTCCAATTTAGCATAACCCTACCAAAAAAGAATGTTTTTTATCATACCAATTGTAATAAAAGGGATAATGAATGAGTTTTAGATTTCATTGCTTGATGGAATGGATTGACATATTCCTTAATTTTTTCACTCCTTCAACAAGAGTTTCTAGCAATTTGTCTGGAAAATCTACCTGATGAGTTATGACCACCATTGATCCCGGTGAAATAAATAGGAGGGTTTAAATACCTTACATTAATTTACCAATAGATAGAAGACTAAATTATGGAAACTATGTCTAAAACTCATGTAATTCCATTAGCTCCAGGGAATATGATAGGAAAGGTATAAGCTTCTACTATCACACTCAAAAGGAAACCTATACCTGCATCTACTTCAATACCTTCATCAAACCGAAGGGCTCCACCTCCTAAGATTTAGAAACAATACAACATCTTCTATATGATCAAAGATATCAATAGTTGAAATAGTTTAAGGAATTAAAGAACAATGATTATTATTTTCCTAATGAGCATGATCCTGGTTACTTCATCTCACCAATGGGAAAAATATTTTTTTAGTTTCCAAGGATGAAGAAACAAAATAAATAAGCTGATGAAGACCTTACGAATTATTGTCCCTTTCACCAGATGTTAGAGAATCCCATATAGGTATGTAATGATTTCATAGACCTCCTAAAAATATGGTAGACTCTAGGAAAGTGAAATGGAAAAGTTCTTCTGCTCAAGTAGCATGTGATAATATTACTGATCGAATGGATGATGTCAAATGTCAGGAGGTCCAAAGTAATAATGTGTTGAAAAATAATGATTGTTGATCAAGAAAATGATCAACCAGACTCATGCCAATTTTCGAACACAGTTTAATGAACCGATTGTGTCTCCTTCCTCTCCTTACACAATATAACCAAATTCATAAAAAGGTCATTTCTCAAAGAAGGGAAACGATTATAAGGAAAAAGAGTAGTCAAAAAAAGTATAGCTCATGTAAAGTCCAATTTAGTCGATGACCTTGATAGCTTTTATGAAATATGTTTCAAAATAATGGGAACCACTCCACCAAATGGAACAACCAGAATTAACCTATCAATAAAAATATTCACGAGGTAATGAATTGATCTTTGGTTCTATTAATGTTATCCATTAAATGGATCATTATGCCAATGGTGATTCTGATTATAATGAGATAGAATCCATTGTACTCTAATTGTGGAACTAGAGGAATAGTCCAAGGTCGAGGATACAGGGGAAGATGTGGGAAATATAGATACCACTATTATAACTCTACCCTTGATTGACCCATATATGTGGCCGAAACTCGTGGAAGAGCCCTTCAATAGTCTGAAAAAGAACATGGTGTTTATTCCATGAATGATAGGTTCGGTTCTGACCCAATTATTTTGAAAGACCGATTTGAAGTCACACAGTCTTCTTCTCAGAAAATTAATAGACCTAGTCAGTCTCATTTACCAAAGTTAGGAGTATTTTTGGCCTCTTCTCCATCACAGAATACATCTACATCAGAATCATCAACATTAAAAGCACCTAAAAATACACCTCTTCGTGATGGGAAACACAGACATTTAGACCAAAAGTACAATTTCTTGAAATAATTTTCCAATGTACTGGCCATGTTACCAATTATTCATGTTTTTAATCTGTCAAAAGATCATCAAGAATCACTCGTTGAGGCATTGAAAATTCATCAAGAGTTTGAGACCGAAGTTTCAACTGCTGAGGTTTACCGTATATTGAATAATCCTACATATTGTCATTGTGTCATATATTTTATTGATGAAGATGAATATGATGTGGTGCATTGGAATATCAAAACATTGTATTTGTCTGGAAAATTCAATGATTTACACATCTGACGAGCCTTCATTGATAATGCTCTGAATTGAACCTCATTAATTTTCATACACTTCATCAATTTGGACTGATTGAAACTATCTTATCTCATTTTAACTTAATTTTTTAAATATAATATTAGGATGAAAAAAACCTCGGGGCAAGATACACACAGAACACATTATAGAGATCTTGTGTTTAATTTAGATTTCATGGTTGTTTGTCAGGACAAAACCTTTAATATTCTTCATGGAAGGCCTTGGCTTTATCAATGAGAATCCAAACCTTCATCATACCACCAATGTTTTAAGCACTATTTCAATGGTAAAATTGGGAAATTATATGGTTATGATGCTCTATTCAAAACATGTGAATCTCAATACATTGATGCAGAGGTTTATCAAAAAAAATGAATAAACTCCATGAGAAAAGTTGTAATTAGAATTAATGATACAAATGGTCTAGAAAAGATCCCAGAAAATCCATTTATGCATTTGAGTACTGATTATGTGCTACCCATTGGTCAAATTGAACGGCCAAACCCAAATACAAGAACTTATCTTGTAACTTCCATATTTTAAATTATGAAAACTGAGCCTGAAAACATCAGGGAGATTTTTAATTCATTAAGATGTAGTGGAAGTATAATTGGTTATTTCATTATTTCATCCACGTAACTACAAAAAACCTCGAATTCATCAAACATAGTAGAAGATATTGTAGCAATTTTAGAGGAAGACAATGATGTTGAATCTCAATCCATCATTTCTTATTTATTACAATAGGATAACCCTTTATCCTCAGTAGTTTCTGAAATTATTGCCACTTCTTCATGATGTTCAAATATTGACTCCTCCCCTAGAATTGTACTTTTTTTCTCGTCATGTACTACGCAAGTGGAAACATAAGAGATAATGAGTTATGATGTAGAAGATTAAAATCTCAGGGATGCTAATATGGAATTTGAGGAAGGTGTCTCTAATAATGTGGATGAGATCAGAGAAATAAATCTGGGTAGAAAGAATTTTCATGCCCCCCAAATTAGTGTGTCCATGACCTATGAACAGAAAGTGGAGTACACATCATTTCCAAAGAAACATTGAGATATATATTCTTGGAATTATACATAAATTATAAGTCTTAATCCTTATGTAGCCACCCATCATTTGGTTTTCTAGAATAACATCGTGGATTCAATCAGTCATTAAGATGAACACATACAACTCATGCCGCTAAAATTGAAGTTGGAGTTGATAAGATTATAAAGTATATCATTGATAGGGAAGTTCAGTATCCCAAATGACTGGCACAAATTGTCCCTATGAAAAATAAGAATTATAAAATTAGTGTTTGAATCTATTTCAGCGATCTTAACTAGAATTTTGCTAAAGATTATTTACCAGTTACAATAATATAAATTTTAATTAATGCAATGGTTGACTATGATGCTCTTTCCATCATGGATTTCTACTATGGTTATAATCAAATCTGTATGGCCCTAGAGGATGATAAATCTATATCATTTAGAGCCATTCAAGGTGTGTTTTTCTATTAGGTAATTTCCTTTGGCTTGATGAATGCAGTTACAACATAACAATGTTCCACGAACCATATCATCAAACACTTATTAGGAAATTTTTTTGAATGTCATGTGGATGATTTAGGGATTTGGACTATGCAAAGTTCAAATCACTTGGCAGATTTGGAGAATATATTCAAAAAACATGAGCAACACAGATTGAAGATAATCCCCATGAATTTTTCTTTTGGGGTAACCTCAAGAAATTTCCATTGCTTCGCATTATTCCATTTTGTTTTTGAAGCTGATCTTGAAAAAAATTCAAATATTGTTATTTAACATCCTTTAAAATTGAATGAATTTTGAGGAGTCTAAGTAAAATTTACCAATATTCCCTACTTCATCAATAATTTTGTAGGAAAGTGTTTACCCTTCACCAGATTAATAAAGAAGCGAATCACCTACTAATGGAATGAATACTTCCAAAAAGAATTTGATACCCTCAATAATTATATCTTGAGTCCACGAGTATAAATTCTACCTATTAATGGAAGACCAGTTATTTTCTATGTGACAGCATTAAAGAAATCACTTGATTCCTTCATCTCCCAAATGAATGATGAAGGGAATGATACCAACCATTACTATCTTAATCAAATTATGTTTGATGCGGAAAAATATTATTCATTATTGAAAAGTACTTCTTATAATTTTTTTTTTCAGTTCAGAAATGGATGCACTACGTGAAACATCATGAAGTCCAATTGGTGTCTCTCAATAATACGCTCATATTTATCCTCAGTCATCCTATTCTTATAGGGTTTCTAGCTTGGTGGGCGACTATTTTATAATTGTTTGATATCCATTTTGTGCCTCAAAAGGCAATAAAAGGCCAATCTCTTTCTAACTCCCTTATCGATCATCCATCCTTGTAAGATACATCATTTAATACTGGACTTCCTAATGAAGATGTATTATTTATTCAGGATAATTCCCATACATGGGGAACACATTTTGATGGTGCTTCAACAAGTCCAACAATGAAAATAATGGAAAACCCCAAAATCATCAAATTTGGGTTAGGAATTGTCATTATTTTACTAGAAAAGGCAGTATTTCATTATTCCTTCCTGTTTTCAGAAAGAGGTACCAATAGTGTGGAAGAATATCTTGCTCTCATCACAGGTTTGTAATTAGACCTTCATGTGAAAATAGATCATTTATAGGTGAACTGTGATTCAAAATTGGTAATCAAACAAATAAATGAGAAATATCCTTTCAGAAAAAACAATTAACCCATTGGTGTGATTATGTTATAGGTTAAATGGATGAATTTCCATTAGGACTGACATTTTCTTATGTCTCGCAATCACTAAATGTTGAATAAGATGCACCAGATAATGCAACTATTTACTTAGAATATCCAAATTGGGACAAGACAGTCATCAACACAACCCATCATCATGTGGTGTTACCTTTTATTCACACCAGAATGGTTGAAATAAATAAAATTATCCATATTTCTAAACCATATGGTCTTACCACGTGATGGAGAGAATCTATTAGGGAATATATTCAAAATGGGATACCTCCATTGGATAGGGATAAAAATGAATAGGTCGGATGATGAGCAAGAAATTTCACTCTTTATGATGGTCCAATCCACCAAAAGATCCTCTACAAGTGAGGCTTTGATGGAATCTTCTTCAGATTTATTGATGGATAAGAGACTATATCTATCATTAAATAAATAAATTCCAAAATTTATGGTGCCCACCAGTCATGGAATAAAATCACAGATCTGATATGAAGCCTTACATACATTTGGCCTTTAATGACATAGGATTGTACTGATTTCACTAAAAAATGTCATCCCTACCATATGGATTCCAACTACATTCATAATTCCCAGAGTTGCTACATATAGCTAAATACTCCTAGCCATTTTCCACATGGGGATTGGATGTAGTAGGGACATATCCTCTAGCCATGGATAAGTAGTTCGAGTATATTCTCACTGCTACTATCTTCTCATCTATATGAGCTATGGAAATTCCTTGCAAGAAAGTCAGAGCCAATACATGGTTAGTTTTTTCAAAACTAATATTATAACCCTATTTGGTGTCCATCATACTATTTTGACAGAAAATGGAACCAATATTTGTTATGCTAAGGTCAAAAATTAATATCAAGAACATAATATCAAATCCAACCATTCATCTCGCTATCCTGCGGTGACCAATGGATAGATACATGCCATTAATAAGTCTTGTCAAATATTCTCTAAAAATAGTAGATAAAGAAAATAAATAATGGATTGATAATATTTTGAATGATTTATGGGATTATCAAAAAACTATGTGTACTGGTCCCCTAGAAACTCCTTGTCCCTTGGTATATTGAACCGATGCAATTGTTTCAATTAAAATGTAATTGTCATCACTCCGATTTGCAATCTGTGAGCATTTGTCTACTGATGAGAGGTCCCAAAAATGGATCAATTTGTTGAAATGATTATATGAGGAAATATGTCATACATTATATCATATAGAAGTATATCAGAATAGAATAACACGTGCTCTTAACAAGAATGTTTTACTCCATTTATTTCTACACAGATAATTAGTATTGGTCCATAGGACTCCAATAGTTCTATAATGAAACCTCCAAAACATAACCCAAAGGGGGTAAGAACATATTTCATACATGAAGTATATTCAAATGGTTATTATTCTTTAATATCAATGGATAGAGAGCATATTACAACTCCAATAAATGTGATATTCATGAATAAATACTTTGTGTACATAAAAAACGTCCTGACTACAAGACATTAAACTTCATTGTACCACATCCTCACTGCAAGACTATAAACTGCATAGTACAATGTCAAAACTGCAAAACATTAAACAGCCCAGTACAACATCCACACTGCAAGACATTAAACTGCAGAGTACAATTTCCTCACTTCAATACTTTAATCATCACAGTAAAACATCCTCACTGCAAGACTTTAAACTACATATTACAACATTCTAAGTACAACTATTTAAACTGCATAGTAAAACGCCCTCACTACAAGACTGTATACTACATAGTTCTACATCCTCAATGTAAAACTCTAAACTGCACAGTAAAATATCCTCACTCCATGAATTTAAACATAATTGTAAAATATCCTTGTTACCAAACATAAAACTGCGCTTCCACCATGTATTAGTTATAAGACAATAAACTGCATAATAACTATTAGTGTCCACGCTACATTATTTTAAAATTTGTAGCATCTTCGTCCTTGTCGCATGACATTAAACTACATGTCATCATTTGTACAACTAAGGTTTTATCTCTTTGATATTAGATGATTCCATAAAAAAATCCTTGAAATCATCACTACTTCTTTATAGTACATAAGTCCCTCGCATTCTTATGTCTAATTCATATCTTCATAGAGACCTTATTTCGAGAACTACATATGGATTGATTCTCACTTTCCAATGAGATATGTAGAGATGCCAAAATCTACAATTTGAACCCAACCACTTTCAAAAAATCTTCTTATTTTATTTTCTCCTCATGTATATGAATTTGATCTATACAAAGTGTTTCCTTAAGATATATGATTCTATCCATATCCCATTTTATGTTTTATGATCTATCATTCTCTAATAATGGTTCAAAAGACCCCATTCTTCATGTCAAACTCGATTGTCATGATGAATGATTGTTTAATGAACTATGTATAGGTTGATTATCACCTATTTGATATACATAGAGATGGCTATATCTCCAGTCTTGGGACTAGCCAAAAATGTGATAAAAAACTTTTATTTTATGTATAAGAATCAAATCATCATTGGGAATTTATAAATAACTAAGTATGACATGATTTTATCCCTAGAATGTCACATAGTTACTCCTGGGTTTTATCTCTTCATCTGGTCATAGTATGTCTTTATTTATATATCGGTTCATCTTCATCCATACCAAATGAGGTTAAAATGCATGGAAATTTAACAACATTGTCTTCAATTATATCACATTAATATAATAGAAGAAACCATTACTAATCTTTGTTTCTCAAACCAAGTATAGCTCATGTGGGTGTAGAAATTGGGTAAAAGTATTGTTTATATAAATAAGGTGTCTTAATTTATTATGGGGTTATTAATGTCTTCACTCAATGACCTAAAACAGCACAGTACAATGTCCTCGTTTCATGACATTAAACTACAGATCATAATATTATTTATGAGAAAACAATGAATCTATCCATTTTACATATGAGTCAGAATTATGTAATAGAGATCAAACTCATGGCAAAAATTGGTTAAAATATTTATCATATGCATTGGACACAAACCCCTTTCCATATTTCATACTTTTATTCTTGAATGTTTTATGATCGTCATAATCTTTCTAACATTTTTTGGTGGTAGGGTTTCTAATATATGAGAACTCTTTTTCCTAAATATGCAGCACATGCACATAGGCTTCCCTGAATAATCTGCCACAATAACGGGCATGTCTGTCAAATGATGCCACTATTTGGATATGCGTTACATTCCATAGTTCGACCTATATAAGACATACCCCATAACGGGTTTTTCATGTAATGGTAGCTTCGTTATTGGTTACAATATCATTTCCCCTTAAATCATCAATGACCATATAGAAAATCTATATTTTAAAACACTAATTCATCTATACTTCTCCCGTTATATTTCTCACAATCTAAATGTATTCATGACTAGTGTTTACACATTTCCCTCACCATGTGTTCAATAAAATATGAAATATCCTTGAAATCACTTGGCCAGATATTATATATTTTTTCCATTTCTGATCCTAGTCGTATGAACTAAAAAATATAGACATCGTGCCTCTTAGGTTTGGGACAGACATTTGTACAATTCATATTCCTCAGATTCTTTAGAAATCTTGGATTAAAATACTCTTTCCATATTCAGGTACCTTTCTCCGTAAACAAAACACTATTCTTCAGAAAATAATAATCTTCATAAGATTTCGTTAGATTTTAGCAGTAGAATTTCGATCTTAAAAGAGCTCTTTTGTTTGAATATACAACATGTGCCATTAGGTGGCCTTTAATAAGTTTCCTACAAAACAGTCGTGTCAGTCAAAAGATTCCACTATTTGGCTATGAAAAATATGCCCTAGTTGGCCCTGCCTTATATATCCCCCATAACGGGGTTTTCAAGAAATGATAACATCGTTCTTGGAAAAGACTTCCTCGAATAATTTTACCCATTTTCCCTAATCATTCATCGATTTCAAAAATTTCCAAATAACAGTTTACAATTTTCCCTTCCATACATAAATATTATAGTTTGTTTCCAAACACATTATCAAGAAATTGGGAGATTTTCATACCTTTTTTCAGAGCTAAGGAACATAAATTAAAGCCACACAATGTCCTCACTACATGACATAAAACTACATGGTACAATATCCTCACAACATGACTTAAAATGCATAGTATAATGTTTTCACTGCGTGACATAAAACTATAAAGTACAATATCCTCAGTTCAAGACTTAAAACTTCACAGTACAATGTCCTCATTGGCTGACTTAAAAATGCTAAGTATGATATCCGAAATTTTCATTTCTAATAAATCATTACTATTCTACATACACCAAATTTTTATAGAAATGGTTTTCCTATCCATGACATATGTCAGTGAAAAATAGCACTTTCATTATTAAAAATAGTTTCCTTGGAAAAACCACCTACTGTGGTCTTGAGTCACCCAAATATTATTTTCCCCAATCTATCAACAACAAAATGTTAAACATCAATGAGATCATTTTTTTAACTATGCTGCATGTCCACTTAGGCAGCCTGAACTATGATTCTTACATAATAGGCATGTCAGTCAAAAGATGCCAGTATTTGGCTATGCAGTATATTCCCCAGTTGGACCATAATCACATAGAACCCATAACAGGTTATTCAAATAATTGTAACTTCATTTCTGAAAAAGATTCCCATTATGTTGATTGAGTTTTTAAAATTGGTGACCATAAAATTCATGGCTCATGTTTCCCCTTGGAAATATTTTATGTATATTAAAACAATTCTTATACATATAGATATGTTTGGGATCTAATTTCAATATTTATGGTTTAATCTACTCAACCATAAATACTGGACCTTTATAGTCTATAATTCATGATTCTAAACTCCCAAAAATTAGAGACACAATACTCATTAGATTGAGAATCCACAAAGGAAACTCTGAACAAAAGTTGAGTCCCAGCTCACTAAACATAAATTTTGTATGGTTTAGGTAATAATGAGAAATAAAAAGTCAAAAGATATAATGTTTCTGGGGTTATCTATATAACCCTACAGAAAATAAGAAAATGCTTATTGGGCCCAATGGCCTATATAAAACAAAATAAGTTAGTGAAAGTGAAAACAGAAATGATTAAAGACAAAATACATTTCATTTATGAAAAATTTTCAAATAGGAGAATCGAAAAACTAAAGTATCTCTCTCAGAAATTACAAAAGTATTTCTACGTAATTCAGCATTTGTTTGACAGCTTATGGAGCCCCCTCAATGGCTTGTTGAAGTTTTTATATTTGAATAGACTCATTCTCTTCATCATGATGAAGTGTATCTCTAGCATCTGCAATGGATTTTTTAACACCCTTATGGACTTCCCCTAATGATCTATTAAGCTGGTCATGCTCCCCTATAATTATATGAAACTCATTTTGAGGCATAGTTGTTGAACATTCATTTCGTTAATTGTCTTCTTTAGTCCCTTAAAATTTAAATTATTTGTAGTGTTATTTTTGGATTTTTCTACTTGGAACTCTTCAATATTGATTGAATGTTTGGATTTTATCATGTATTGATGAGTTTTTTTCTCCTCCTCCCTCTTTTGAATAATATTCTTCCTCAAAGTACAAAGTTCACGATATTCAAACGCACCAAATCCTTTTGTGATAAACTGAGTTAAACGTCATGGAATTCTTAAAGGTAGTTACTCAAGTGGCATCTACGAAATTATCTTCGAGTTGTTTTTCAATGCTTTGCGATGAGAAAGACGAAGAGACTTCTATAGTTATGGGTTTGATTCAGAATTACTTTCATAACGAGGGTTATATTATAGGTAAAATGCACATAATGAAGTCCCCAGTTCAGTTCCTTCTTGAAAAATGGTTGCTCCACATTCCAATGTTGTTTGGGCTGATGCAATGGTATCACCTCCAGATATATCCATTGATGTTGATAGCCCTATATATTAAATAATAATTTATGGTTATGATTAGATTCAATATATAAAAAAGTGAATGCATTCACAATATCAGCATCTCTTACCTAATAGTAGTTCAGAAGCATGAGAAGTATGCTCCCCAATATTATCAGTTTCATCAATTTTGTTTGATGTCTCTAGATAAAGAGTTATATATATAATATGCTCATGATCTTCATAGTAATTCATAGGAAGACCCCCTATCTCAAGATCCACATGATTCAATGCCACCGCAATAGTGGGGTTGAGTTTAATATCAACTATTCCTTCTATTGTCTTTGTGACATCAATTTCATTAGATGGAACTGCATATTTCAATAAACCATGGTTAGTAGGTTAATAAAAATATGATTAACATAACAAATAATGAAAACTCACATCTAGTTTATTCTATACAAGGAACTCCAAAATCATATAAAACATTTTATATATTAACATGTCCTAAAAATTATTCAAAAGAAATGCCAATGTTCATCATTTCATCCAATGATATCTTAGATTCCAAGTTAGTCACACCTGTTGGAGTACATAGTGTGTTTTCTTCAGAACCTTCCTCCGACAACCTTTGACTTCATGTAACTTCTTCAACTATAATTTTGTGGTCAGTGTCAGCTATTTTTAGATGTTATAGTGCATTAGAGGAACCAAAAATTATCATAGAATGGAAGTTATCTATTGTTTCATTTGATACCTTATGAAGTATTATTGATTTACCTGAATCAAACTCTACTATAATGGCAGGAATCAAAGCAGTGCTGGGAATATATGATGGTTCTTTTGAATTTAATGCATCATTAGGAACAACTGGATTTGAAGGATGTTTTGTCCGCTCAACAGCACCTCCTACAGAAACTTGAATCTTATTAGTATATTCTTTCAAATAATAATGGGAAGAAGCCCATGCAATCATATAATTTTTTTACACTTATTCATGAATAAAGGAAGAAATTCATGATTATCATGGAGACTTACCACTTTTAAGAAATTGGTTATCCATTGAATTATTTCATGGGTGCTTTTTCTTCTTCGACGTTTTGGGAGGGCTTGAAGCATCATCTATAAAGACAGGTATCATAGATTCTAGTTCCCTTCATATTTACTCTATCATTGCCTTTTGGCCTGATGATATTGATCCTGATTCCTGGCGTGACCCAATAGATCCATGTGAAGTGTCTCTAGGGATATACTATAGTGAAGGAACATTAGTTGATTTTACATTAACCAACTATATCTTAAGATGATATTTATCCTAAATAGCATAGTATTGACTAAATTTCATGTTGAAAAATAGAAGAGAATGTGGGATAATGTAAACTTACATCCTCAGGATCTACAATGTCACACTACTCTTTATCTAATAAAGGATTGATCTCTATGGTGGTATAATGATCTTTCATTTCCTTTACCCACTATTTCATAGGAATTGATTCATCAATAGAATATATGATAATTTCTATCCCATGAATATAGGTCCTTACCCCATTGATATTTTCTTTAAAAATAATGTCAGAAGAAGCCTGCAAATCCCCTACTCATAGAATATACAGTCCTTCACACAAATCCATCCACATGGTTTCTGCAACACAATTCATAATCATCCATGTTCGAACAACCTCTAGTTGTATATATATAGAATTTATGTCTGAGGGTTGTAAGGATTATCCTAATACCTTGGACTTGAGTTTCTTCCTAACACCCACATTCACATATGAAGGATTAGAAAATGGAACATTCCATCTTCAGAATGATGGCGACCAGATCGCCTTGATACGACTTCAGTAGAGATTGAAGGACTGTCAATCTTTATTCTGATTGGTGGGTTATTTATAGATCCAGGCCTCTTCAGTTAATTTAGGGGATCGTCACCTCCACCATTCGATTCATTCAACTCAGTCCCTGATGATGAAGAATTGTCTTCCAAATGAAGGGCTTCCTTATTACTATTTCTCTTTATCCCCACTCAAGGGTCAGACTGATTTAACATCCATTTAGGTTAAGATGAAACCCAACATTTAGTATATCAGATAGTCAATATTCATAATGTATCAGAAACAGGTATGTTAAATACTATCCCAATCTTCTTTGTAGATTTTAACAACCATAGTTATCAAGAAACCATTGGGTTTTTCACTAATATGACATGTACGAGAGGGTATATTGTATTCTGTTGTAGAAATTTGATTTTGATGCACAAATTTATAAGGATAGAAAGCCAGACATATGTTTTCTCTTCCGATTCTAGTGGCCAACACACCATCTCTGTAAACAAGCATATATTCTCTCAATTCAAAACTAGCATTACCTTCGTCAACGAATCTCCGTGTAGGAAGATTCTCATAAGGAAAGAAATGGAATTCCTTATGCATGGTCAATCTTGGATTGATGTCATAGGCATTCAATGACAAGGTTGATATACCCGAAAAGGCCTGAATAGAAGGTCATAAAGAACTTCCAAAAAACTGTACTCCACATTGTACAACATATGTTCTAATGTGAGTAGCAATCCATCCCCATAACACTTGTAATGGTCCCACAATACTAAAGGGATACTTCCACTTGAAGAAATACATCCAACATATACGAATCTTGGTGAAAATAGGATTTTCCAACCCTACTATCCATTTCTCTACCAGCATTGTTGCAATACCATAGGTTCCCTACTTCACGCCTCCTTTGGAGTCTCGGACTTGTAATAAATACACACTATGCCACATTACTAAGAAACCTACCAGAAGTGACTTTACATGAATTATTGGGTTCATTTCATATCCCCATATATCAAATTATCTTTTCTCCAATGTTGTCCCAATTGTGTTTGGAGTACCTCTCTTCTCTGCCCTTGGACAGCTAGTCGGACAAGTGTATGTGGGACTCTTTTCCTTCTTCATTATAAAAAATATTTCCATCCATTCTTCAAGATGAATGTACCACCATGTTTGGGTGTTCATGGTAATTAAATTAATTAGTTTGTTAAATATCTTCAACAAGTCACAAACCAAATATTGTGTCTTCTCTGAGACTTTCCATGTCACCTTGGGATGAATAAAGTCATCATACATGTCTCCAAGGATTGGGGATCAAAAATTCATTTAAATGTCCCACAAGCTGATGCATATCTCTCCATGTGATAAATGGATGGTATTGGGATCTGGGATCCAGCAACATAATAATTTAGGCATGAAATCGTCATTCTTATAGATGTAGGTTTTCCCAAACAAAATAGCCTCATAAATCCTGATAACTCTCAAATCATCTGAAAATTCTACAAATGTCTTTTGCACCCACTATGCCCACAACCATTATGGTTTTACACCCCCTCCTTCATGAATGTACTGACATTTATTCTTATCCTTTAACTGATCTATCTGAGAATCTTGAAATACTGATGAATAGCAGTGTGGATACAACTCAGGTGTGTGTGCCTTCATATCTAGAGAACACGGGCTATGATGAATAATATGAGCTTTATCTACTATACTAGAATTAAAAAATGATCCCCTAATAGAAACATTGGCCGAAAAGAAGTTGGAATAATCTTGAATCCAAGAATGTGGGACATAATTCAGCGATCTGGAATTCTAGAATCTTGCAAATGGCCATAACTTTTCAAAGGTAGATAGGTGTTTCGAGGAAAGTTAAAATGATACTTCTTCAAATATTTTTCTAATTCTGGAAGGTTTATTTCTCAAATTTCAATGTAATATTGACCAATTACATTCATCATGTCATCTTTCCTCATGATAGTAAGCTCATCTGCATTTTTATTTCATTTGAGAGCCATTGAACCTGCAAAAAGATAGAGATCATCATTTAAATGTCAGTTCATCTTTTGTGTTTTATTAAAAAATTAGCAAAGTCATTAAGGCACACAAGTTTAAAACATGGAGAGAAAGTATAATTAGGCATGAATGTTTTGTTCCCAACTTATATTATACAACTAGAAAACATATTTAATAAGTGCAATGAAAAGGAATCACATGACTAGAAGAAAACATGCACGCAAAGAGCTGCAAATTTGGAGGTTGTGAGAATTTTCACAAAAGTGAGGTCATTATATATAAGTAACACATATCACCTTGTGCGCTATATATCTTAACAAATGCAAACATGCACACCTTAGTCTACTTGAGTGCCAATTATTGTGTTCCCCATAACTATTTTCTTTATCCTTCAATACATTACCTCAGTATAGATTCACTATTAATTTTCAAATCCAATAACATGGGGGCGATTCTATTAACACCATATTACATTAGAGTACAAAAATTTGAAAAAGGGAACACATTATAAAAAAGTGGGAAAAACATATAAGGAAAAGTCAAAAATTTTAATGGCATGAGTTTTTTGTCACCTTAGTCAAGTGAAAACACAGTCAGCGAGAAGCCTACTTGCACGCATCCAGGAGGTTGCCCAGCCTACAGGCTTGCCTCCAAGATGTGGCGTAACCTACTTGTACGCCCACATATGTCATGAAACCCAAATTCACACCCAAAATCCATTCTCATAGGGTATAATATTTTCTTATAAATGGACCCTTGGGGCCCTCATTTGTATGGATGAATTTCTCAGATGCTCAATTACTACTCTTGTTGCACTAGTATTTCTCCCTAGTCTTCATAAACATTCAAGGTAGTTCTTCAACACCTTGAGTAGAGGATTTAAGGGAGGATTATTAGAATTAAGTCCTTTTAGTGTTTGAAATACATAACACATGCGCGCCTAAAGCGCCCAACCTCCCCATATCAGAAATACTTGCACGCCACCCATTCATCCCGAAAGAACTTAAGTGCCCCACTTTTGGGATCACCTATGAATACTTAAGAAGGATTGAGAAAGGTCTTAACCAAGTATTATAATATAGGTTTTTCATCACTTATGGGATCATCATGTCATCCATGTGTACTTGTGGGGCGATACTTGTACACCCTTACCTACTTGCGCACACCACTTTGATTCAATTATTCTCTTCAGTTTACAATCCATTAAAACATCCTCAAATACATTCATGGAATTGATTATTCTTCATTCTATCCCTTGTCTGAAATTTATTTCGTTGATACCTCCACAAAAATCTCCTGACTTATCAATCCTTTGGGAAAAGAAAATAATCATGTCTCATATTTGGGTTTTTATTTACTTACTCAGAGGTTTCACACATTGGGTTTAGGATTCATTTCATTTATGTGGGTTTCTATATCCATAGTAAAATGGACCTTTCTCACTGAAACAATGTTGGGATGTTCCAAATTTTGAGGAGGGTTAGTTCCAGGACTCTCCCTTCTCGAAGACATAACTCAGAACCTCAGGTCTATGGTTGGGGAAGATATGGTTCACATCTACTTTTCCTTTTAAAATTAAATATGAAGTCTCCCTCCCCTACTAGGATAAATTTTTTGGCAACCATCCCTGAGTAAGCCCCTAGATTTTCTTGTAGGAGGTGGCATTATTTCTTTTCCACTCTTATTCGGTGCAGAAGACCAAAGGATAGAGGGGAACATGGATTTTTTTACACTTTCCCTCTCCCTTTGGGCTTTGTCATCATGGGATGCCATCCGGTTTTAAGACCCTAACCTTCATCCATTCCTCCTCAAATTGGACAATTGACCATTGTAAATAGAACATAGGTAATGATTTTTTCTTCACTCGCTTCCATGGTCGATGTACCCTCTTCCACCAGCAGAGGAGGAAAATTTGAATGTGTGAAAGACTTTGTTGAATCATTGTCATCATATTGTTTCTCACACCGAGCATGACTGGTGTGGGATTACAGATTTTTCATGGTCACAATATTTTCACGGGACATCCTCATACAGAATCCAACCCTAATTCAATTAATATGGGAATCCTACTTAGGGTGAAGCCCAAAATTAAACCCTTAAGTAACCAGACATTATTTTCAAGAAGTAATCCCAAACACAATATATCAATGGACTATACTCTCCTATGAGACTAATCAAACTATGTGGGATTGGATTCCCATATATATGGGATACATAAGAATTATCTTTGAGGTTCAAATCCAATACCCAAAATCAACAATGTTATCTTTGGGACATATTCCCAACACGGTCTGATCTTAATTGGAAACCCATTTTCTTACCAATTTTCATTGGGATGCTTTAGAATACGTCCTAAACTATTTTTTGACTATGAATCATCTGCTTAGACATCCATACCAAATGACATTAAACAATGCTGCTAGGTACTTCTAACATGAACATTAAAAGGTCTGATGTGTCAAATTTAGTGGAACTAATCTATGGGGGTTCTGATTCCTTTTACAGTTATATGTAGTTAGAATATTTTATGGGAACAATCCCAAAATCTTACCAATATTTCTTTACCCTGGATGACATTAAATTACGGAGTTCCCCACTATGTGGTTTAAAAACTAGTATCATCACAATGATGATTAAAATAATATCTAAGTAGCTTTTTAGAGGATATCCTTGATGAAAAAATCGAATACATACAGATATTTCCATTAATGAAGAACCATGAATTCATACTAATGATTCGATGCTTTTAACAAGATTAATAAATGATTTAATATTCC
Organism: Viscum album; assembly: GCA_963277665.1. Taxonomy (NCBI): domain Eukaryota; kingdom Viridiplantae; phylum Streptophyta; class Magnoliopsida; order Santalales; family Viscaceae; genus Viscum; species Viscum album. The sequence goes on from OY728134.1 coordinate 637,850,532, forward strand.
ATGTTATTGTTATGATGTACTTGGTGAATTAATAAGGACTAATGAAAATATCTAAAATTTATCAAGAGAGTCCTGAAGTAGACAATAATTCCCCCCAAAAGGGTTTGATGAGTCTGACCTCCCATACTCTCGACCAGTGGACATTCTAAAGTATCATGAAGTTCAAATATAACGAATGCCTATATTTGGATTAAAGGTCCCGTTTAGATAAATAACTCTTTGATGTTTCTAGTTCCATAAATAAATCCAATGGAAACTGCCAGGAAATAGTGGTTTTTAATACTAGAACATACATTTCAAGGAACTACGAAACACCAACATATACATATCCAGCTATTAATTGGGAAGTATCCAAATTTTTGTCTTAAAATAATGACAAATAATATTTTCTAAAAAAATTCAAATGTATCCATTTTAGGGACCACTAATGTGGCTTCCCTAGAATGTCTATAAATCATTTAAGTGTGTATATTTCAATATATATTTCCTTACTATTTCAAATCAATGAATACATGATAGTACATAAAAATTAGCATAAGGGATTTTGGACATAATCAAAATATCGTCCACATTAGTATGATCTAATTCAATGGAAATTTAAAGTGTAATAAATAAGCTACACTAATAGTTTTGGGAGATTAAAGTATATTTTAAGAATCATTAAAACAGAAGCATGAAGTGAAAAAAATATTTTATTAGGAATATCCCTAACTATTTCGACACATAGAATCTACTTAGTTTCACTTACTTTTTCCATTTCAAAAATAAATTTTAATTATGATTTTATAGCAGCTATAAGACTCATTTTTTCAAATTATGATAATTTAAACAACATACAACATACAATAAAGATTTAATTTTTAGTTGATTTAAAATAAACATAATGATCATATGGGCCCCTGTAATCTGATTATTTAGAATAGGAGAATCAAACTTATAATACCATTTTCTTGAGGCCTACTTAAAACTATAAAACACTTTTTAAATAGGAAAACGTGATTAAATTTTAATTTTGTGGAGTAATCATCAAGAGCAGTATTGTAATGTTTATTATTTAAATAACCATGAACATAATTTTGACTTCATGATTTTCAAATTGAAGGTTTTTATAGGCAGAAAAATATTATAATATCATAATTGATGATTTCATAACAACTTGGGAAATTTTTTAGAATAGTCCATTCCAACTACATGAAGAAATACCTTAGTAACAATTTTTTATTTTATTTTTATATTTCTAGTAGTGTTATCTTCATTCAGATTATAAATAAACTAATATAAAATTTCTTTATAAATGTTTGGTTTATATATTATCGACCAAATGTAAATTTTTTCGTAAGTATTTCTTCATTATTCATTGAAAATACACATATTTTTGAGTTATTTAATTTAGTTATTGCTTATAGGTTCGATAACTATCATCAACATGATACTAAGAAAAATAAAAGAAAAAATATTCTATATCATATTGGATAAAACTTGTTTGAGTTATAGGGACCAACATTACTTTATCTTGAGTCATATGATAATCAATATTAATGGATGGTGCTTTTGAATTTTATTCTAAACAAGAACTACTTCTAAATTCATCATGTGACATAGGTTGTGGATCAAGAGGAGTGGGATTGAAAACAACTATAAATTGGGATGGAGGCTCAAATTCTTCAGCCACACACAAGGTTGGATCTCATTTGGAAGGTGTGACATATTTGGTTTTGGGGGAACAAGACTCATGGACTACAAAATCACTACTAATGATTCTTGTTTTTGGTAATTAGGGACATCTAAACAATGTTTAAAACCATAAACACCCTGAAGGAACCCTGTAAATATGTATGTGAGGGAATTATATTCATTAGTATAATATTTCAAATTTTCATAAGTAGTGAATCTAAACTATATTTTGTAATTATAAAAGAGATACTTACCATTACAAAGTTATTTTGGGGTTTTATGTAGATTTTTAGAACAAGGGAACCTCTTTATATGGTAAACTGTAGTGCTTGAAGCCACTTCCAGAAATGATTTAGGGAGAATTGATCATGTATTAATGTTTTCAAATATTTCACAAATAGTTTTATTCACTACAAGACCATTCTATTGGGTAGTTTCTCCAATGGTTTGGTGTCTCTTATTTCATAAAAAACACAAATCAAGATAAATTCAATGTATAGGTTCTATAAGATATTATATGTTCTCATGGTTTTGACATTTCATCCAATATGATTTCCAAATAATATTTTACATGTTTTAAATGTCTAATAAATATCAGATTTATTTTTTTATATTTTAAAGACACACCATTCTAGAGAATTACATTATATAAGTGACAAAAAAAACCTACTCCTTGGGAGGTAGTCCAAGCTGGTCTCTAATGGTCAAAATGTATATATTCTATGGATTAAGAAACATTAAAATCGGCCCTATTAAAGGGGAGTATCTTAGCCATTACCATCACATAATATTCACAAAATAGAAGTTTAATATGTGTGATTTGAGCCAATATCCCATGTTTTTTTAGTTATTGAATACCCTTAAAGATTAAATTTCCCAATATTTTATTCTATAACAGAATATCATTAGTATTTGCAGTATATAAACTACCATACTATCTTGAATGGTTCATTCTGTTATAAATATATAGGGAAAACCTTTTATGATAGTTATATATCCTTTAGATATTTTTATACATCTATATTAATTCCTAAAAGCTAGCCCATTTTTTCAGGAATCCCAAAGGAAATAATGTTTTATTGAGGTTGGGAACCCAAATAAGATTAATAAAGGAGATGATGTAGTGGGCATTAAATTTTATTAAAATAGAATCTCTTCCCTCTACATTACAACTTTTTATATTCCCCAAGAGGAAATCTCCTTCAACACATTCAACTGATTCTAGGAATGAATCTCTTAATGAAAACATGTAGAATGAGATGTCTGAGTCAAAAATCCACTCACAATTATGAGCATCATCGGAAACAGTTAACACATATGTTGTTTCATAACCAAATTCAACTAGAAGGGATTTTTTAGAGTGTTGTCTGTTATCATGGTCTTGTTTAATCATCCTACACCAGGTCATAGTATGCATGGTCTTACCATAATGAATGAAATTAAATTTTCATTACTTATAAATAGACCTAGGTTCAAGTCTATTATTTTTAATGACAATATCCTTATTAAACCCTATATTTTTACCTTTAGAACGTTTTATATCCCAAGTAAAAAAAACTCCATCCCTCTTATTTTTTCTATGTTTAGAATTTAATTCTTTGGAGAATATGGTAGACCTAAAATCATCAATGGTTAATGGGTTAGAATAAGACAACATGGTTTCTAAAAAGTGTTTTCAGAAATATCTTATGAAATTATAATGATACTTTCATGATCTTAATTATAAATAGTTACATTTATTTTGTGTATGTCTAACATAAAATTTTTAAATTCCTCAAAATAGGATTTAAAAGAACTTATGGGTTTCGATTTAAATATCAAATTTCTAGGTTTCTTATAAATCCTTCCAACTGAAGATAATTCATGTATACTATTTCAAGATTAATCCATATACCATCAGTATTAGATTCATAAGAAACTGACCTATGAACATTATCTCCTCTAGAAAAAAGTAGGGAACTATGTGATTTAACTAACACCTTAGTGGAAGTATATTAATATTTAGTTCTAGTATATCATGTTTTAATATATTTTAATTATGTTTCATAGGTCCATAGAGGGAATCAATTAATCTTTACTACACCAGAAAGGTTATCATCTCAATTTTCCATAAAATAATTTCATTATCACCATCAAACTTCATGATTTAAAAAATAATTTCTGACACATTTACCCAAATGAGTAGACACCGTGTTTCTCCATAAAAAGAAAGAGTATATCCCCACGAACTAACCAATATCACTGTGTAAACTATGGTTATCCAACTATATTTCAAATTTGATGAAATTAGAGAGGTTAATGTGGTTCTAATTATAAACTGAAGAGTAAAAGAGGATAATTGAGGATATATTTCAATGTGGAAAATAAAAAAATACTATAACTTAGAGTAATAATCAAATTAAATGGAAAAAAGAGATACAATAATGGCTTTGATACTACTTTTTGAGTGGGTAAGTGTGAACAGGTAGTAGGAATAACCAATGAGCCCTACTGACTGATATTGGTTATTATTATTACAATATTTGAATCAAATATAAATTTAACATACAATACGATGGAATTAAATAATGTTGTAAAATAACATATTTATTTACATTCTTCAATTAATTTGGGGAGTATTATCATATTAATTATACCACTATGACCCATGCGTTTTATTAGGAACAAACAAAATAGATACAAAAACTAGAATGCTCAAAAAATAAATTTTTTATAATAACTTTAAATATATAATGTTGAGAATAAAATAGACATAATGTAAACTAAACATAAAATACTGGACAAAGTGGTCCAGCTATCCAGATCTCTTGATGTTATCACTAAAAAGCTAATCGAGTGATTTTATTTCGCTAAGGAGGAAGTGGAACTCTCCTGGTATATAAGTCTATCAATATTCACCTAGGAGCTTTGACACACATATTCTAATCAAAGGATTATATCATAAGATCTCCACTAAAAATAGTACAGTTGTAGTGTATGCTAAATAATGGAAGAAGCGAAGAATCAATATCGAGATGTCAAACAACAGATATAGGGTTCTAGAAACATGTGAAAGTGAATAAGAGTAAACCTAAGGTGAGAGGATCTAAATCAACCCTTAATGGATGGAGTGTAGGGGGTGATCAATTAGCATGTAAAAAGTATATATCCCATAATATCATTCCCAATAATAGGTATCCACAAGTCTATGTAAAAATAGATAAATAGCAGTGTATATAAACTACCCAGGATTGAAGAACGATAAGGATACAAGTGGTGGAGAAAATGATCATTGGTCAACAGAGAAGGTGGAATGGATTTACACATTGTTAATGTAATGAATTTCATAATGCCTAAAAACATTAGTAATTTGACTTATGGAAAGGTTCTAAGTAAGAGGAAAAATCATAAAAAGTATATCCCAATAGAATATGTCCTGCAAATAAAAATTGAGTAAAATAAAATAATTAAAATCAATTTTTCATTCATACAGATAAATAATTGAATTGGAAGATTCTCATCATGGAATTTAAAATTGAAAATAAATATAAAAGAACTTAATTTCACACCCTATATAGGGGAGTGTTGTTAAAATGAATAAGGGGAATGAAAAACACATGTGAACTCCTATAAATCAAAATCCCCTACACCTAGTTCATGAAAGGATGCCAAATGCTTCCCCCTATCCTTGAGTTAGTGGAAAACATGGTTCACCATGTATTTATGTATCATATACCACCCTATATTGAGGTCCCAAAATCATTTTTTTATTTTCTAGACTACATCTTCGATCTTTTTAAATTGTAGATCTAGTCTTGTAAGGAAAATATTTCCCTAGTATGATGGTCTCAGAGGACTGATCCACCCCTTTCACAATGATGTGATTATCATCAGACAATATATAGGATATAAAATAGTCAATTACCACAAATGGTCAATCCCTACTATCATCATGTTTCTAGGAATCAATTTCACCCATAGAAGTGAATGAGACCTCCGGATGTTTAGATAATCCCCTATCCACAATTGCAACAATGGAATGATTCCCCTCTTTTCCAACACTATGATTCACGTGATCTATATCCTTATGAACATCTCCAATAGAAGGAATATTATTATCCATGACTTCTACATTCTGAAAATTTAATGAATATTCTGTATTAGTGATTGGATACATGAATTTATAGTTGTAAATAGAGTGACCACTCTTTTTAAAATTTGTGCAATTTAGACCCCTATGATAATTGACAATGAGAATACAAATGTATTATCACATAGAATGAAGTAAAGAATCTATTATGGAAAAATTGATATTTCCATTCTAAACTCACCATCCAAAAAATCATTGTATCATTTAGGGGAGTAGGAAGATCAACCTCAACAAGTATACTGAAAAAGTGACCAAACATTGTTCTATTAGATTATTGGTCAAAAATGATGGGAATAACCAGTACCAAATAAAATTCTCAGAGTATATTTGGGTGCCATAAGAACCAATTTATTCCCTTTATCTGAACCTTTGTCATTCACATCTTGATATTCCTTGACTTCCATTCATTCCACGACAACTTCATGCCTCATTGACAACAAATGCAACACAATGCACTTTAATCTCCCCCTTTGTATTTGTTGTCAATACACTCCTTCAGCACATATGAATGGGTCAATATGTGTGCCAATATTTTCTCCCCCTTATTGGCAATCAAATGAAAAGGTGTGGTGTGGTTCTCTTCCAAAAATATCTTCCTCCCATTGAAAAGTATCTTCTTGAAAAACACTAGGAGAGGGATGATGTCACATGTTCTCTTTAGCAAAGAACCTTTAGTAAATCAGCTCTAAGTCTACTTGGGCTAACCCGGTGTAGAAAACAAGAGTGATATGACCAAGGAATTCAAAGCTGTCCACAATTCTCTACACATGTGAGATCATGCTTAGGGGTTGAAATTTTTCAGATATTCAATGAATTGCTAAATCCTGCACATACTTCACCAAACACATTATAAAGTTCAAGTGAAAAGATAAAGCTCCCCCTTTCATCCATTTGCCTTCAATCAATACTCCCCCTTAATTGTCATGATGAATACAATTAAGAAACAAGGGATGAAAGTATGATTGGAATACCTTCACTTTTCTCATGATGGTATTAAATCTTAGAATCCCATCTTCTCCAGATTGGCTCCCCCTCAAGGGGTGCACTCCATTCTGTCTAAACCATCCTCCAGCTGAGAATGATCATCATCTTCAATTCCCTGCAATGTCAGCACATGTAAATACCAATGGTATAAGGGAATAAGATGGAACCTCCTTGGTTCATCAATGTGAACAATAAGGTTGAGAAGATTCTCTCAAACGAGATGTCCCATTTTCACCAGTCTTCACACTTGCACATTTGTTCTTCATTGATGATTTTGCTGGTGTCGTTCTCAAAACATCTTCATGTGAAACCTTCTTCTTCCCTTTTGCTTTAGCAATTTCCAGAGCTTCATCTTCAACTCTTTGTAGTTCTCTGGCAAGTTGCAACTGATGTGGCCATATGACTAGTAAGTCACTTGAAAGTGTGGCCTCAGTTATGGAAGTTTCACATGGTTCCTTTGATGCTGTCAAGCTACCTCTCTTGGGAAACTTGTTTTCAATCAATCCCTTCTGCTTCTTCTAGATTGATTGTCTGTTTGAGTTCAGTTGGCTTCTATTGATTTCCATGGCTTGTTTGCAAAGATCCATGGTATGAACTTTCTTTCCACAGTAGAAGCACTTCTTGGTGGTCCTTCTGGATGCATCACCCTTCTTGGACTCAGACTCCAAGGACTTCTCTTCATTTCTCAAACACTTCTTGGGAGCATTTTCTACTTTCTTCTTGCTTCCCAAGGAATCTCTCTTAGCCAGGTTCTGTGATCTTCTCTTCTTTCCAGCTTTGGATACATTCGGAGATTGACATGTATCAAATTGTTGACCACTTTTGCAATCATCCCAGATGTTGTCAAGTAATCCAAATCTATTTGCAGTAAATATATGTCTCTGGACCTGTGGATGCTGCTTCTTTTCTTCTGGCTTGCTCCCCCTTGGCATGGGCTTCCTTTGTGCTTTGACATTCAGTGGATTGTACCAACAATCCTTTGCACAATGCCCATACTTGTTACAACACCAACAATGACCCACAAATCTTGACCTCTTCAGTCCTTCTGATTGTTGGGTACTTTTCTTGACTTGTTGTGTTGTTTCAGGAGAGCTCTGCTTCTTTACTCTCTTCATCCATATTTGTTTGGAATTATTCTTCCATCCTGCACTTTTTGTAGAAACACTATTAGAAGCATCAGTACAAGATGGGATGGATGGTACCTTCTTTTTAGAAGTTGTTGCACTTTCACTAGAGGATGTCTTTCTATTAGAATCATCCTTCTCAAAGAATACTTGAGTAGCAACATTTCTCCTTTCAGTTGACTGGGAGGCTTTGGCTTTGGGTGATTGTTGATTTTTCAATATCACCTCTAATTCTAAGAATTTCATATTGAGGGAGTTCTTCTCATCCTCAATAGTTCTTAGCCTTCCTTCCCATTTCTCTTCCAGCTGTTTTAGCTGGTCTTCATGCACCTTCTTTAATTCTTGCAATGAATTGTCCAGCTCCTTCACCAATTTGACTTTTTCTTCAAGTTGAGCATCTCTGACAACCATTGATACTTTATGCCTCTTTTCCAGTGCATGGAAAACATCTTTGACCACAGTCTTACAGAATTCTTTCTCAGAAAGGCTTCTCTGCAATTCTTCAGCAGTGTCTTCATATCTTTCATTGCAAAGAGATACTGTTTCATCTTTGGCATTTACCAGCTTTCTGAGAGTGTTGGTTATGCCAACCCTTTTAGCCAATTGATCTTCCATTGCATTGGCTTCTTCTTCTAACTGTGATTTTTCTTCATGAAGATCATGGATGCCTATAGCTATACACTTTTCCACTTCCATGGGAACTGTCTTCTGAAGATATTTGAGTGCACTCTGAAGATCATTCAATGTTTCAACTTCATCACAGCTAGGACAGGCTTTATCAGAAGAATGATAAAAGGAATTGTCATCTGATGTGACTTTCACATTTCTTTCCATAGAAGGAGTTTCTCTGATTGCACCAGCCTTCTTCTTCATCTTCTTTGCCTGTTTCTTCATTTTGTTTTTCTGAGTCTTGGTAGATATCTCCATTTGAGGCTGGTCATTCATTTCCTCAAATCTGCACTCCATAAAGACTCTCTTGGATCTTTTAGAGGTAACCTCCCTGTGATACCAATTGAAGTGCCCAGATCAGTGTGAATCACTGAGAGGGGGAGGGGGTGAATCAGTGATCCCTTAAAACTTTTTACTAATTGATTCTTAATCAATTAAACCTCTATGGCTGGTTAAAGCCTCGATCCACTCTTCTTGTATCTCTCAACCTTTCCCGGATAATGCAGTAAATGTAAAGGCACTGGACACAAGGATTTACAAGGTTCGGCACCAAAGGCCTACATCCTTGCCATGCTCTCCCAGCATGGATTCTCCATTATAACCTGTTAAAATTACAATGGTCGATACAGAGTCCCACTGTATCTCTCCTGAGTCCCACAAGAGGGTCTTTATATTGCGTCCCACAGTGTTACCAGAGTCCCACTGGCCTGCTCCAGAATCCCACTGAAGACTTCTTCTCCCTGAGTCCCACATGGTCTTCTCCTGGCTCCTCGAGTCACACGAGTAGCTCTTCTTCACTTTAAGTTCTTCAAGTAACTTCAGCAGCCTGGGATAAAGGCTGTTGGCCTTGCTCTTCTTCTGATCACTTGTGGTGATCAGGGTCTTCTCAATCTACTGAAAACTCAGACAACCAATCTCTTTAACTTCAGTCTGGCTCAGTCTCAGTTCAACTCTACTTCATGCACTGAGTGCATGGCCTTCTCAAATCATCAAGAACCTCTGGTCTTGGACTCCTCAAATTCACACAGCCAGATTTAGCTTTGTTCACGTGTGCACGTGCATGCATGCATGCATGCACTTTCCCTTTCCTCTTCTTGGTGCAGTAGACCCACAAAGGGTGTAGTCACTTTAAGCACACACCTTCACTGAACTTCACACACTTTATCCAATTTGTTTACACACTTAGAGTGTGTTCTACTTTAGTGTGGGTCACTCCTTCTTCTTCTTCTAATGTGTATACACTTTTTGTGCACACACTAGGTTCGGCCAACTTCTCTCTTTGCACACACTTGTTTCATTTTGCACACACTTGAAACTTGGCCTTCACTTCTTCTTGCACATAAATGGCTACGGCCTCTTCACTTGTTGCACACACACAAGAGATGTGGTGGCCTTCCTTCTTTACTATGCACACACAAGAGGCAAGGCCTCGGCCTTCTTTGGAACACACACAAAGTGTGGTCTTCCACTTCACTTGGAACACAAGGCACTAAGGCTCGGACTTCTCTTCCCTTCTTGCACACACACCCGAGTGTGTCCTTCCCCACTTACACACACACTGCTTGGTGTGGTCTTCTTGTTTGCAAAGGGATACGACCTTTCTCTCCTTTTTTTTTGCACACACACTGCCCACGGTGGTTCTTCAATTTTGCACACACACACTAAGGGTGGTATACTTCCTTGCACACACTTAACCCGTGGGTGAGATATACTTCATCCGAACTCAATCTTCAAGGAGGAGCGCAAGGTGTCTTGGTTCAAGGGTCAGACGCGCAAGTCACAAGAGTGGTACTGCCTCTGGTGCGCAAGGTGCACTGGCCGAGGGGCGTGCAAGTGTCACAGCCGCGCAAGCCAAGCGGCCACGCAAGGCCTCGACCAACCGCGGGCACAAGGAGGGCGCACAAGTGCGCTGCCTAAACCCTTTTCTTCCTGTCGCGCAAGTGGTAGCGCACAGGGATCTCCAACCTTCTTGTCGCGCAAAAGAGTTGCGCGCAAGGGACTCAGCCGCGCAAAGACCTTGCGCGGGGCTTCAACTTCGCGAGGCAGAGGTGCACTCACGGTTCTCTGGATCTTCAACAAAGGATCAGCAAGCTGCACAGAGGGCTCGGCCTCATTTTTATAGGCAGAGGCTGCCTCGCATCATCCGCGTGATAATAACTCAAATTCCCGAAGTTTTCGGGTTTTTTAAAATCTTTCCAAATCTTGATTTTTATCCTCTGTTTAAACGCGGGTTCTTTTATTATTTTTTTTCCTCGTGCATGCGATTCATAACGCATGCATGGCCTTCAGTTTAGGCTCATCCCATGCAAAACAATAATCCTCATGGCCTCGGCAACTTCGTTTTGCCTCGGCCTTGTTCGAAATCTCCCAAACATTGCATGCACTCCCATTTTTATACATGGTTGTGTTCAGTAGGGCCGAACGAACTCATTGGAGCCTTCAGATCAAACTATGGTGGCCGGGAGCTCGAAAATAGGTCATCAGAGGGCCTCTGGTTCAGCGGGGACATCGCGGGTGCCTCGGTCGAGCTCGAGGGAGGAGACGATGTCGGGGCCGTCGGATCAGATCTTCAATTGCCTGGATTAGATCGCGGCGCCGCGGATGGATCGTGCGGCGCAGATCAAGCGCGCGATGGCTCGGACGGCCAGGATCTCTTCCGCGGGAAAATCCCACGTCCCACATCGAAACGCCGGCCATTTTTCACGCGGTTTATTACCCAGCCGCTCCCTCAACTCGGCAATTGAACTTCCTCCCTCCCGGTGCCGCCCCGCACCGGGTTCTCTCTGCGGGCGCGCTCTGCGCCCACCTATGCTCCCTGCGGGCACGCCACTGGCGCCCACTATGCATCCGCTGACACTCGCGGGTGCGCTCATGCACCCCTGCCGCGCTCCTCCGGGCGTGCCCCAGATATGGCTTGAACTCATGGAATACTTTGTTTTTAACAAAGTCTTTACATTTCCATTGCCAAAAAAAATATGGCCAGCCCGTGGACACCTTGAGGGTTCAACCCCAAGGCTCATGTGGGCCTAAGGCGCCACGCCCAAGGGGGAACCCGTGGGGCGAGCCCAGGGCGGCAGGACGCACCCAAGACACCGCAGAGGTGCTGGGGCACGCCCGGAGGAGCGCGACAGGGGTGCATGAGCGCACTCGCGAGTGTCAGCGGATGCATAGTGGGCACCAGTGGCGCGCCCGCAGGGAGCATAGGTGGGCGCAGAGCGCGCCCGCAGAGAGAACCCGGTGCGGGGCGGCACCGGGAGGGAGGAAGTTCAATTGCCGAGTTGAGGGAGCGGCTGGGTAATAAACCGCGTGAAAAATGGCCGGCGTTTCGATGTGGGACGCGGGATTTTCCCGCGGAAGAGATCCTGGCCGTCCGAGCCATCGCGCGCTTGATCTGCGCCGCACGATCCATCCGCGGCGCCGTGATCTAATCCAGGCCGTTGAAGATCTGATCCGACGGCCCCGGCATCGTCTCCTCCCTCGAGCTCGACCGAGGCACCCGCGACGTCCCCGTTAATAGATTTTTCTTACATTTACAATCAAAATATGTTAGGTGTTTCTCATAGTCCAATAGCATGTAAATTTCATCCTATGTAGAAATCTACACAACTGACTCCTCATGGTATGAGTGAGCATTAACATTATGGGATTACAGATGTAACACCCCGAGATTTTATGAGATATATTACTTTTAATTTCTTTGATCTTCTATTATAAACTACACTAATATTAGCGTGTACTATACGCAACACCGCATTAGCTTGCAGTATATGCAACACTATTCTTGGCTTGCATTACACGCAATCGTGACCTACCTTGATAGCGTGTGTAGTACGCAATATCGGGTTTCACTAAACAATGATATATTATTATAATATTATTATGGACTAGCCACTATGAATAGTATTAACTACATTTGGAATTTTATAACATTATCTTACACATTTTCTAGAGTATGGTATGAGAACAAAATAATTTTTTCGTGTAAAATTTGTTTTTTAAAAAATTGCAGTTTTCCTGACTTTTGATGGGGTACCCACCTTAAATAATATTATTGACATGTCTATAAGATCAATTTTACAAAATAATATTCTTCTTTATAATCAGTATATAAGAATTTACTTTGGATAAAATTTTCAAATTATTCTGATAACTTTTATATTTTAATGTATAGTAAAAACATGCTATATTTTAATTAAAAACAATACTTTTCATCACAATAATTTATATGGTAAGAGTATATTTTTAATTGGGTTTAAAGTTTAATTAGAATATATTTTTACCCTTTAATCCAATTTTGTTCATTGGAATTAATTTCACTTTGAAATTGGACATAAATAAGTATCAATCTTTTGATAGTTTTTGTTTCTTAAAAATATGCTATTTGTTTTGATTACAGGAATTAATTTAAAAATTAATTAATTCCACTTCTATGTTTTGAATTTGGAAAAATAGACATCAATTTTTAATTTGTAATATCAAATAATTCTTAGGCTGATTTTTTGGTATTTTTCTGAAAAACATCATCTTTCGATGAATAGTGAAACCACATAGTGGTAGTTAAAAAACATAATTTTTCATTTAAATGAAAATTTACCACTTCTGTGAATTGATATTCAAAAACCCGAGAGACATGGTTTATATAAAGGACTAAAGAGTGGTTCAATGAGATGAAAATAATTTTTGGTGAATAGTAAGTTTTACCTTTTTTTACCACGGTTAAAAGTAAATACAGTAATTAAGGGTAGAAATGATATTATTATTACTCTAACACATGTCCTAAATTTATTATATAAGTGTAATTCGACCTAAAACTACCTTAGGAATAAAATATGACCATTTAGGCCCACTTGGATTAGATTAAGACATTTAATATTATTTTATTTAATGAATAGTTAGAATAGTTAAAATCATAGTTTAATAACAAAATCATTTTTAATATAGGGTTTTACATAAGATAAATTCGACTATAAATATTAATTATAAAGATAAATCTATTTCTTACATAATGGCAGTTTATTTATAATTTTTAGACATTAAATAATTTAATTTTTTTATGACACAATGATGATGCAGTAATTATCTCATTAATGAAATATTGAAATAATTGATGTCATAAAAACTCAAATAAATGTTATTTGAAACTTTTTATAAATTACACTAATTTTATAGGTTAATATGACATGTTAGTATTGATTTAATTAACATTTGTCGAACTAAGAAATCTGTAATGAGTTTCACAAAAATCAATTACCAAATAATGTCAAAATTGACATAAAATAGTTTTTAAAACAAATATTATATTATTAATTGTCATTTTATTAATAAAAATATAAGGTTCTACCAAATGACTTAGATATGGTTATATATATTAATAGTAAATAATTTGGAGTTCTTTGGTCTTTTTATAGTATGTTTATTAACCTTGTAGTGTAAGAAAACCAGAAGATGAGGTAAATGTAAAATTATTTAACTTAAAGTTAAATCTAAATTATAAGGATAAAATAGAAACTTAAATTTGTCTAAATTCTATTGGATGGGAGGATTGCGACCCATCCACACCTTAGCTTCAAAATAACTCAATTTGGAGCTATTAATAACCGAATATGACTTTATAATAAAATAATATTTTAAGTTTTCCTAACGCGCCCCTCTCCTCCCTTATAAAAGGGAACCTCCTCCCTATCTTCCTCACACCACTTTGAGCCATCACGATTGGCCAATCCCTGAAATTTTATCTTCTCCACTTCCCTAGAAACATCCAAGAAGTCCTGGTATTCTTCAAATACCATATTTAGTGCCCAGAGTGGAGGTTAAGAAGAGGTGCTATAAATAAGAGGTAATTTACGTTACCAATTCATTCAACTTTATTTCTTCTTATACTTCTTCTTATTTAGTTGTTTCATAATGAAGTAATAACATAAATATCACTCATATATTGATATGTTATTATAAGTATGAAACAACACTATTTCAACATCTATCCATCCTACAGATAATGAAATCACCGCGCGTGGGTACGTACGAAATATAATCTCCGTGTAGTGGTGTAATCTGTTTTCGATCACCAACATACTTGGATGGGTATAATGGTGTAAATAAATAACTATATATGATTATTGTAAAGTGATATTGATTATGAAATATTATACATACACTTCAATACAATTCCATGATCATGGGAATGATAACATCGCTCGTGCGTACGTACGGACTACTGTCTCCATGATGCAATGAGATTCATTCTCCATGTTAACCATTCATGAATGATTATAAAGTATATATAATAAGTAATCATGAAATATATTAAATCATAATGTTACTGGATTTATTTATATAAATATGTATGTCATCTACTTAATTTCATTCAATTCAAAAAGGAAACGAAAACAGTGTTCATGCGTACGTACGGCCTACCGTCTACATGAACGGTGTATTTCATTCCATTTATCAATATATCATATATATATGTATATGACTAATATATATTACATTAAAATCATGTTTTAAATTCTATAATTAATTAAATCAGGATATAAGAAATAATATCGAGAACAACAAGTCCAAACATGTACGATAAATAAAACGATTTTACCCAAAACGCTGCTTTAACATGGAACTTACAAAAGAATGGTTAATTTAAAGGCATAAGTGAACCATATATGATATCATAACAATGAATATGATTCTGTAATAAGTCAATGAATTTATTTAAATCATTATACAGGAGGATCAGATACGTAAAAAGCATATCAGACCTAAGGTAAGGGATAACCTTTCCAATCTCATTCTTATCCGAGATTGTTTATTCATATGTATTTTCTAGGGTTATTGTTATCATCCAAGTACATGTTTTCTAAAAGTGTTTTTATTTATGTTTAATGTTCTTTTTACCCATTTTTTCTTTTACTACATGGTATTTAATGAATCTTTCTTTTGTTTACGTTACGAGGTACTTTTTGACTTTTTTGACAAAAGTACGAGAAGAATGTTATTTTTAACTTATACGGCATGAAGGGATTTTTACGTTTTTATAAAGCCTTATTTTCATTATGATTCCTCCAAAATATTTCATGAATATTTTCAACAAAATCCTTTTCTTTTAAAATTTCATGACATTTTGTGAAAATAAAATAAATTTTGAAGAAGAATGGATATTTTCCCCAAGAATACATTTCAACTGTTTTATCAAAACAAATTTTCAACTAAGATGATATTATTTCATATGTTTATGTTTCAAGTATAATGTCTCTATGATTTACATGGTTTCACTTTTCTTATTATGAAATGATATCCATTTCATTTATATTGATTATGTGATGATGGGATGATGTTAATGAAACCCATTTTATTTATTGGGTTATTATGAATAATGTATGTTTATTTTGTGGAACAAGTATTAATGATTTCATTATGAGATGGGTCGGACCTATATCTCCCCTCCAATGCATTGGGTAAAGATTTAAATCTCATTATATAGACATGTATGGAATGGAAAGTTAATCCAGTTCAGTAATACAGGACTGGAACGAGGAGTGAACATGAATCAGAAAGGGACTTTGTCCACTAAGATGGTGTTGGCAGCAATGCCTTGGCTACTTTGGAAATCATATCATTTGTATAATGTTTTTACACAATTAAAAGTTTTATTTACAAGCTATTTTATCATGATTGATGTTCTATTTTGATCTATGCCTTACGTACTTCCATGTTTGATGTCATTGCACATGATTTCAATGTTTAAACATTACGTACATGTTTTTATGTTCAAATTTATATGGTTTGTTTTATTTTCTCCATGCTTATCCTTACTGAGCATTTGAGCTCCCCCTTTTTATGTTTTCTTTTCCCCAAGATATAAAGAATGGTTTTAGGTAAGAAAAAAAGGGGAAGATCCTTATTGGAGATGTTGATAATATTTCACCACAATTAGAAGATTACGTTCCATGTTTCCAAGGACACTAAACTATTACATTCCTTGTGTGTATGTTTTTGTTATGTACTAATTATTCTGCAAAAGTAATGTAATGTCCATTTACATCATGTTTCGGGTCTCTACAGTTGGTATCAGAGGAATGGTTTAGTTAACATTTGGAAAATAATATGCGAAAACTTTAGTGAAATCCCTAGAGATATTTCTAAGGTATGTCTAGGTATGTCCCTAAGGTTAAGGATACGTATAGGTTATAGTCCTAGAATTGTGTTAACGGTCTTTGAATTATACCTAAGATGTTATATATTGAAGGTACTCCCCCTTTATTATGTTGTTTTCCTGAGCATGGTATTTTCCTCTCCCACTATTATTTTTGGGCTTAAGACGATGGATGGAACCCGAAGGAACCTTATTGATGAATGTAATGGGAAATGAAATGATTATCCTCTTGACCAAACAAATTCCATAGGAGATGGAGTGCACAATCTTATTTCTATACTTACACAAGCTATGAATCATTCTGGACTTCAAAATGATAATAGAAAGGAGCAACATTCTGTTGAATCCTTCATGAGGCAGCGTCCACCTTCATTCAGAGGGTCTTCTGATCCCTTAGTGGAAGAACAATGGATCAGTACCACTGAAGTGATATTTTTATTTCTACAATGTTCTGAGCATGATAAAGTCATCTTAGCAGTATATCGATTGGAAGGTGATGCTGATCAATGGTGGAATCTTATCCAGAATATGAGGCAAAGAGATTAAATTGAGTCCATGGAATGGTACGAATTCAAGAAATTGTTTTTTAGTAAGTACTTCCCTCATATTCTTCAAAAAAAGATGGAAAATGAGTTTCTTGAGCTTAAGCAGAAGGATGATGAATCTGTTGGTATATACAAAGCTCATTTTACAAGACTTGCAAGGTATGCATCTGGCTTTATAATCCAACCTGAAAGTAAACTTGATCTATTTTCATTGGCTTAAAACCAAGTCTTCAAAGGGCATTAGCTATAAGAGACTTCAATAGTTATGATGAAATGGTGCGTTGTGCTATCAAGGTAGAACTGGAAGTTGGTGTAACATATCCATCTCATGGTTTTTACAAGAAACTAAAGATGGAGTTAATGAAGAAATCTCTGTAAAATGGTGAAAAGAAGATGAATGTTTCTTTATGTTCAATGAGTGGAAAGAAGCATAGTGGATATTTCCTAAATGGTAATAGAAAATGTTTTATGTGTGGAAAATAAGGTCATCGAGTAGTTGATTGTAAAAGTAATGGGTAAAAGGTTACTAATGATATGAATAATGAAATGACTACAGAGAACTCTCCACCAACACTTCAATGATTCAAGTGCAAGGAAATGTGGAATTATGCTAATAAATTCCCTAATCCACAGGATAATGATGATCATCGTGAGCAACCTCTTAAGGAAAAGGATAAAGGGAAGTCTCATGCGATCACTATTTGTGATTTTGAGTATGAAAATGATGTTGTGTAATGATTATGTGTTTATGTAATGTGATTTAAAAATAGTTTCATAGAATCTCATTTATGGTATTGCGGAATTTTGGAATATCTATGTATTGGTTTTCAATAATTATATGGTACTGGTAACCATGAAAAAGTGATTGAAATATTTTTGGAAAGTAGATGAAATGCGCATAATGAAGGGATAAGGATAAAATAATATGACAGTAATCATGATCTCATGACTAAAATATGGAAAAAGTGTTATCATGGTTTGATTATAGTGAAATTTTGGGAATTCGGTATGTGGAAAGTGTTAACTTTTGACAACATTAATGTTTTCACTATGGTTAAATGGGTATTCAATTTTCAAAAGAATACATGATTAAGGTATTCACATGATTGGAATGTGATCAAGAAGATAAATCAGGGATAAATGATGGTATTCACATGCTCGGTATATGACATTTCTATTAATTGTTTTCTTTATACTATAAGCTTGGACAAAAGTATTTTAGATAAGACTAAATATTTGAAATGTATTATGTTGAACATAAGTTAGTTTAATGCTAGAACTGTTTTTTATATTACATTTGGAATTTTATAATGATGTAATTTTAGAAAAAGGACAACCTGCAGGACGAGCGACAACCCATCATGTAAGACAATGCTGTGGTAATCGAACCCACAACCGAAGTGCGACTCGCCTTTATCACATACCACTGGCCTGCATGAAGTTTCTGGTTAGTAGAAACTAGTTTTATTTTATTAAGTTTTATGATATATGACGTATAAGTTCATTTTTAGAATCATATTTGACTAACCTCACCATAGATGGACTTATGTATATTTGATAACATTTTCTAACCTTATGTTTGAAATCGATGGAATAACCCATCATTCTATCCCATGATCTGTTAACACTTCACGAATAAAAAATTTAACTTCATTTATTTAAGAGAGGATGTGGAAATTGTTCCAAGCACGAAAAATAGTGAGATTGTACCAAAATCAAGCAAGTATTTGTTCTAATTCAAAATTTTCAACTTTAGGGAAATGATATTGAAAACCAAAAATGTTGTTCTAGTTATCTTATATCTAATGAATCAGATGGTACCTTAGATCATCACAAATTTATGGCTTTGTGATTAATGGCTTTTTCATAGCTATGTTCTCTACCAATCTCCATAAGAACTTGATGGTTAGATTTTTCTTCAATATCCATATTTTCACCTATGTTATCCTATATGGAAACCCAGTGATGAGTTATTTTGGGTAATCGTTACATTTCATAATTTAGTTTTTAAAATTAATTTTTATTATTCCTTTTTACGTTGTGGGTTTCTATGAGTAGTAAATGATTTATAACCCCGACGAATATTGAGGACGAACTTCATTTTAAGTGGGGTATAATGTAACACCCTGAGCCTTTATGAGATATATTATTTTTAATTTATTTGATCTTATATTATACACTACACCATGATTATCTTGTACTATATGCAACACCGCATTAGCTTGCAGTATATGAAACACTATTCATGGCTTTTATTACACGCAGTCACAACCTATCTCGATAGGGTGTGTAGTATGCAATAATAGGTTTCACTAAACAACGAAATATTGTTATAATATTATTATGGAATAGCATTTATGAATATTATTAACTACATTTTTAATTTTATAACTTTATCTTACACATTTTCTAGAATATGGTATGAGAACAAAATAAATTTATCCTGTAAAATATGTATTTTTAAAAAATTGCAGTTTTCCATCCTTTTGTTGGCGTACCCACCTTAAATCTTGTTTTTGATATGTTTATAAGTTAAATTTCACAAAATATAATTCTTATTTGGAATCAGGATATAAAAATTTACTTTGGATAAAATTTTCATATTATTCTGATAACATTCATATTTTAATGAATAGTAAAAACACGCGATATTTTAATTAAAAACAATATTTTTCATCACAATAATTAATATGGTTATATTATCTTTTTAATTTCTTTTAAAGTGTTATTAGAATATATTTTTACCATTTAATCCAATGTTTTTCATTGGAATTAATTTCACTTTGAAACTGGATATAAACAAGTTTCAATATTTTGATAGTATTTGTTTCTTAAAAACACGCTATTTGTTTTGATAACGGGAAAAAATTTTAAAATTAATTAATGCCACATCTATGTTTTGAAATTGGAAATATAGACATCATTTTTGAATTCGGAATATCAAATAATTCTTAGGCTGAATTTTTGGCATTTTTCTGAAAACCTTCAATTTTCGATGAATAGTGAAACCACTTAGTGGTAGTAAAAAAACGGAATTTTTCATTTAATTGAAATTTTAACACTTCTATGAAATGAAATTCAAAAATCAGAGAGACAAGGTTAATATCAATGACTAAAATGTGGTTCAATGAGATGAAAATAATTTTTGGTGAATAGTAACTTTTTTCTTTTTTTCCACAGTTAAAAGTTAATAGGGTAAATAAGGGTAGTATGATATTATAATTACCCTTACACATGTCCTAATTATATTGTATAAGTGTAATTCGACCAAAAACAACTTTAGGAATAAAATATGACCATTTAGGCCCACGTTGATTAGATTAGGTCATTTAATATTGTTTTATTTAAAGAATAGTTAAAATAGTTAAAATAAATGTTTAATAACTAAAACATTTTCAATATAGGGTTATACATAAGATAAATTCGAATATAAATATTCATTAGAAAGATCAAAATATTTCCTATATTATTTTATTTTATTTATAAATTTTAGACATTAAATAATTTAATTTATTTATGACACAATGATGATGAATTAATTATCTAATTAATAAAATATTGACATAATTGATGTTATAAATACTCAAATAAATGTAATTTGAGACTTTTTATGAATTAAACTAATTTTACAGGTTAATACTACATGTTAGTATTTATTTAATTACCTTTATTAGAACTAATAATTCTGTTATGATTTTTACAAAAATCAATTACAAAATAGTGTCAAAATTGACATAAAATAGTTTTTTTTAAATATTATATTATTAATTGTTATTTTATTCCTAAAAATATATGGTTCGGAAAAATGACTTCTATAAGGTTATATATATTTATAATAAACAATTTGGGGTTCGTTTTTCTTTTTATAGTAATTTTATTAACCTTGTAGTCTAAGAAATCAAGAAGACACAATAAAAGTAAAATTATTTAACTTAAAGTTAAATCTAAATGATAAGGTTAAAATAGAAACCTAAACTTGTATAAATTATATTGGATGAAAGGATTTAGACCCATACCCACCTTATATTAGAAATAAATCAATTTAGAGCTATTAAAAAACGAATAGTAATTTATAATAAAATAATATTTTATGTTTCCCTAAGGTGCCCCTCTCCTCCCTTATATAAGGGAACCTCCTCCCTCTCTTCCTCACACCACATTAAGCCTTCACGCTTGACCAAAACCAGACAATTTCTATTCTCCACTTCCCTAGAGACATCTTAGAGGTATGTGGGTTCTTCAAAGGCCATATTTAGTGCCCTAAAAGGAGGTTATGAAGAGGCGCTTCAAAGAAGAGGTAAGGTCCGTTACTGATTCTTTCAACATTATATTTCTTCATCTACTTCTTCTCCATTAGTTGTTTCATTATTAAGTAATAACATCAGTATCACTAATAAAATCATATTTTATTATAAGTATGAAACAACCATATTTCACCATTTGTCAATCCTACGGAAAACAAAATCACCGCGCGTGCATACGTACGGAATACCGTCACCACGCCGTGCTGTAATCTGTTTTTGACCACCACCTTGCTTGGATGGATATAATGGTGTAAATAAATAACTATATATGATTATTGTAAAGTTTTATTGATTCCGAAATATTATACATACACTTCAATACAATTCCTAGATCATGGGAATGATATCATCACTCGTGCGTACGTACGGACTACCGTCTCCATGACGCGATGAGATTCGTTCTCCATGTTCACTATTCATGAATGATTATAAAGTATATATAATAAGTAATCATGAAATATATGAAATAATAATTATAATGTATTTATGTTTATATCTATATATGTATGTCATCTACTTAATTCCATTCAATTCTATAAGGAAACGAAAACAACATTCATGCATATGTACGGCCTACAGTCTCAATGAACGGTGTATTTCATTACATTTATCGATCTATCCTATACAAATGTATATTCTGAATATATATTACATATAAAACAAGTTTTAAATTCTTTAATTAATTAAATCAGGTTATATCTAATAATATCAAGAACAACAAGTCCAAACATGTGCGATAAATAAAACAATTTTACCCAAAATGCTGCTTTAACATGGAACTTACAATAGAACGGGTAATATAAAGTCATAAGTGAAGCATATATGATATCATAACAATGAATATGATTCTATAATAAGTCAATTACATTATTTAAATCATTATAATAAAGGTTCGGATATGTATGAAGCATATCAGACCTAAGGTAAGTGATAACCTTTCCATTCTCATTATTATCCGAGATTGTTTATTCGTAAGTATTTTTTGGGGTTATTGTTATCATCCAAGTCCATGTTTTCTAAAAGACTTTTTATGTATGTTTAAATTATTTTTAAACCATTTTGTCTTTTACTGCATTGTATGTATGGAATCTTTCTTTTGTTTACGTTACGAGGATCTTTTTGAATTTTTCGACAAAAGTACGAGAAGAATGTTATTTTTTACTTATATGGCATGTAAGGATTTTTACGGTTTTATAAAGCCTTATTTTCATGAAGAATATTCCAAAATATTTCATAAATATTTTCAAAAAAATCATTTTCTTTTAAAATTTCATGACATTTTGTGAAGTGAAAATGAATTTTGAAGAAGAGAGGATATTTTCCACAAGAATTCATTTCATGTGTTTTATCAAAACCATTTTTCATCTAAGATGACATTATTTCATATGTGTACATTTCAAGTATAATGTATTTATGATTTACATGATTTCAATTTTCTTG
This sequence comes from Viscum album, assembly GCA_963277665.1. Classification (NCBI taxonomy): domain Eukaryota; kingdom Viridiplantae; phylum Streptophyta; class Magnoliopsida; order Santalales; family Viscaceae; genus Viscum; species Viscum album. The sequence goes on from OY728134.1 coordinate 637,873,550, forward strand.
TTATGAAATGATATCCATTTCTTTTATATGGATTATGTGATGATGGGATGATTTTTATGAAACCCATTTTATTTATTTGGTTATTATGAATGATGTAGGTTTATTTTGTGGAACTAGTAAGAATGATTTTATTATGAGATGGTTGGGACCTATATATCCCTCTAATTCATTGGGAAAAGATTTATATCTCATGAGATAGACATGGCTGGAATGGTAAGTTAATCTGGTTCAGTAATAGAGGACTGGAATGAGGAGTGAACTCGATTCAGAAAGTGGCTTTGTCCACTAAGATGGTCTTGGTAGAAATGCCTTGGCTACTGTGGAAATCATATCATGTGCTTAATCTTTTTCCACAATTAAAAGTTATATTTACAAGATATTTTATCATGATTGAAGTTTTATTTTGATCTATTCCTTACGTACATCCATTTTTATGTCATTGCACATGATTTCTATGTTTAAACATTATGTACATGTTTTTATGTTCAAATGTATATGGTTTGTTTAAATTTCTCCATGGTTACCCTTACTGAGCATTTGAGATCACTGTTTTTATGTTTTCTTTTCCCCCAGATATAAAGAAAAGTTTTAGGTAAGAAAAAAAGGGGAAGATATTTATGGGATATGTTGATGATATTTCACAACAATTAGAAAATTAAGTTCTATGTTTCCAAAGACACTAAACTATTATGGTCCTTGTGTGTCTGTTTTTGTTATGTAAAAAGTATTCCTCAAAAGTAATGTAATGTCCATATACGTCATGTTTTTGGTCTCTACAATATATTTCCCTCCACCATAATATTCCATGATCTTCATGTCCCATGTACACGCCTAATCAAAGTAGGATCAATTGTAGACTTCTATCCCTGAATAAAATATCCATCTTTACCATAAGACTAGTTTCTCTCCAATAGAGTCGTTCAGGACCCTAAAACCATATGCCTTGAGTGTGATATATTTATCACCTATGTATGTTTACCTTTTGAATTTATGTCATTTACATGTGTTTCATTAAGAGTCTCAGACTCCATGTCCATTGGGACCATTGAATTTACATTTCTAGAATTCTCCACTACAGCCTTCCCTAAAGATGTCAGAGGATCTATCATTGATCTAGATCTGATATTCCACTATTTATCAAGAGGATATATCTTCTTCAATTGTAGATTATGAATTTTTCTATGAGTTGGGACAACATGTCTAATTATTTTTTTGAATTTATTGAATGTTGATATTTATTCATACTCATATTCAAATTCAAACCAATCACCATTATCGATGAGGGAGGCATTTTATAGAGGGGGATTTTTTGGTCAAAATCCACCATCACTTTCACAAAATACCCCAACCTACCCCCAAAGTTTTTTTCATCTAATTTCAGTGGAACACAAATATAGGATGTGATGACATTAAGAATCAATGGACAAAAAACCTCAAACTAAGATCATGCATCCAAAACCAAATCATGGAATTGATGTTGTTTATAAGAAGGGGGTTGAAATAAATCACCCACTATAAAAACCTATGTATTAATAGATTGAGGTTGAAAAAAATGATTCCCCAATTGATCGAACACTTCCACTCAAATTGGAAAACGATGATTATAACCCATACTGATCGTAATAAATCTCCACCTATCAATCCCCCATAAACAAGACAACATCAATCTATGCTTTTCTGCATTCCAACATTTATTTCCATTTTATATAATTAGATGGACAATAATAACAATATATAAGAATCTATCCTCTCCAACTACACATACTGATCAACCTAGATAATGAATCTCTCATATTCATATCTAGAGAGAAACAAATCATCTGAAGGAAATTTAGCCATAGCATACCCCTTGCAAAGAACATCCAAACAGGTGAATCTTTTCTAAGAGGTTTTCTTGTATTTCAAATATAGATCTTTATTATCTTTTCCTACCTACATTCTTGAAAAAAATTCGCGTGAGAAGTTGAAGATAAAATTGTCATATAAGAATCACTGCTGAATTTTCATGGGGGCACTTCTAGAAGGCCCAAATAACTCTCCTCCTTTATTAGCATTAATGTTTTATTATAAAAAAACTCACTATTAATTTATTTGGGTAAAATTGGTGATTTCTTGCACATTGAAAATCTAGAAAATATGTGAAGAGATAAACACTTATAAAAGGTGGGAATGGGTGAGATTTTGGATAATATTTTTAGAGTACTTTAATTAAAAAAATAAAAAATAAAAAATAGTTAAATATTATTTTATTTTTTATTATATATATATATATAAAAATTAAGAATTTATACAAATGAAATAAATGTGGGCTACATTATAGAATGATCCTTCTATGAAACGTTTTTTAGGATGGAGCATTCTAAAAAATAACATTCGTAAAATAAAATATGTTGAAGTTTATTTTCATGACAATTAGCACCCATGAATACCAAAATACCCAAAAATAAATCCCAGATCTGAAAATTAATTAATGTTTTAGGAATTTTAAGATTTTACCTATTGTATTGGGGAAAAAAACCTTACCGGATCATACTCTATGTGTGGTCATATTTTCATGATTGTTGTGGTCAGTGAGAGGAAACAATTATGTACTACAGTTCTATGAGTGAATTTTTACAACTTCTAGCATCATCTTGAAATCAGTATGCTGAGTTCGAAATGCATGATGAAAAAGAAAGTAATGTATCATATTCATCTAACTAGCCCCATATGAAAGAGTCCATATACATAGATATTTATATACATGAAGTCTATACTTACTAATATTAATTTCTAAATTTTTATCACCCACTTTTAAAATTTATGAAAAAACTCACTATTTTTTAAAAAATGAAAACCACTCCCCCATGCCTAATAAATCATAAAAATTAATAAAATAAATAATAAATTTTAAATAATAAATAATATTAAAAAAAAATATAATAGAAAATACAAAATTAATTGGATTATAAAAACATAGAAAATAATAAGACTCCCCGTGTATTAAATTATATAAGAATAATTATGCATCATAACATCAATTAAAATTTAAACATATATTCTTACTTCTTCAAATCTATTCAAGATTGTAAAAATCAAGAATATTAATAATTAATTAATCATAATTGTTCATTAGATAAAAATTAAACAAAATATAGTAGTTCCCCAAAAATTAAAAACTTTAAATAAAAAACTTTTGTAAACACATTTTCGTCATGGTCAATTAGAAAAAAAAAATTCAATTAAAAAAATTATATGATAAAAAATTTGTATAGATCTAATTTTTTTGAAATATATTAAAAGTAAAAAATTATAATATACTTAATATTCCATGTTCATAATTATATTTCTAATGCTTCATAATATAAGGTTGTTTAGTTATAAATTCTACTAGTTGTTTCTCCATTGATACATATTCCAAATTAATATTCCCTTTATAGATGTGATCCAAAATAAAATAAAAACCGACATATATATGTTTCATTCATGAGTTTTGTAATGATTTATATAAATTGTAATTTCCTTTTAAATGTCACAATAAATTTTAATTTTACTAAAATAAGAAATAGAATCACATAAAGCCTGTTTAATACCATGTTATTATGTACAAAAACTAATAACCACAACATTATAAGTTACACATGGTGATAGTAAAACTGATAATATATTTTTATAACTACAATAAATTAAATTTTAACCTAGAAAATGACACACACTTGATGTGACCTTTAATTGAAGCTTATAACCTCAAAAGTTACAATTATATTAAGATGTCTGGTCAAAAACATTCTGTTTGGTATAAAATAAACATGTATTTATAATTGTTTTAATATACCTAATTTTTTAACGTCATTAATATGACTTTATATAAGATTATAACGAAATGTATCACAAAAACTAGTTTTAAAAATTAAATTAGGTCTAGATGTAGTCAAAAAATGCAAGAGTCAATAAAGACTTCAATAAAATTTATCATCAACATATTTTATTTATTCATCTATATCAAAAATAGAAGATGTACTCATAGGTTTTTAAATTGACTTAAAATAACAAATAAAAAACATTTTTAATAAATTTTTAAATTATTTTTTATGGCTTAAAAAAATTACATCATTTGATTAAATTTATAACAAATAAATATCATTTATTCACCTATCTAGATCATTAAAAATTTTGATATCATTAATTTTTTAAATTAATTAAAATTAAATTCCTTGGTAGATCAAAATAAAATGTCATCAAAATATGTTCTTACAACAAAAATATCATTTTAAATAGTTTTTCAAAAAGTTATTTGACTATGTTTTCCATTATCTATTTCATTTTTTATCAAATCAATGTTATCTTATCATAAAAAACTCTAGGAGGTTATTTCAGACTATATAAAGATTCATTATGTTTTAGAAAATGATTTGGAAACACAAAATGGATAAATTCATGGGGTTGATTAACGTAAACCACATCAGATATTACACAATTTCAAAATTCACTATTAATATACATTTAAAAAAATATATTTCAGAAACATATAATATTATAGTAAATTTAAAAAATATTGAACTATTGAAACTAATGTAAAATATCCCCAAAAATAAGTTCCCTTATCCCGATAATACACTTTATCAACTAATATAACTTTATTTTTCACTATGTTTCCATATTCATCAATATTATAATATAAAATCAATTTAATTCCCTTGATCTATTTTATATTATGTGGTTCATACAGATTCGAAAACTTAATTTGTTAAAATTGATTGTTTTTATTATTTTATTTATATAATCCCCTAAAAAACTTATATATCTCTATCAATATTACAAGGGAAAAATTTAAAAAAAAAAATTGAATTACAAAAAAATAAAAATGAAATCCATTATTGATATTAAAAAGTAAAAATTTTGAATACCTTTTTTAAGTGGTGATTTTTATGTGTTATATAATTCTTATATTCATATTAAATAGTTATTTACTCCCCTATAACCTGTTTTATTTTTATCATTAAGATCATCATCACGAAAATTAAAACCATTGAATTATTCATCGTATTTTTCAAAATCTACATTATGTTTATTGTAATACTAAATTAACATTATATGAGCTGACTATTCAACAGACAATGTTCTTTTATTATATAATTGTTAGCATTAATTATTTATATAATACCATAGCTAATTACCTTGATATCTTTTACCTTCAAATTTATCTACATTATCATTATTATTTAAAAAGATGAACATACTCCGAAATAGATTATAGTGACCAGCTCTTATCTTTCATACACTAAAAATTTTATAATTGTTTTTATTTACTAGGTGTCTGATAAAAAATCTATTTAAAATGTTACAAGCCCTAAAAAACACCATCACACAAAAATCTAGTTAGAATATATTCATTATGTCTAGTTCATTATATTTCCTAAATATTTCCATTCATTCATTTTTAAGACCATTTTCGTACAGAGTTGTAGGGGTTGATAAATTATGAAAATGAACATGTTACTCACAAAAATTTTCAAAACTAAGATTACAAAATTTACCAAATTGATTACTTATTTTAGAAACAATTGAATTATTTTTTTTACTTTGATAGTAATTTTTAAAAAATAATAAATTTAGATAAAGTTTCATGTTTATGAAACACAAAATCTGTCAATGATTATCTACTTAAATTATCAAAAATCATAAAAACATATTGTTTACCAAATAAAATAGAAATTATCATTAATCCAAATAGATAAATATTCAATAGTACTAACATTTAAGTAGTGATACATTTAATATAATTTCTTAATGTTTCTCTTTGTTTCATACATTTTTTATAAGAATCACATGCATACTATTTACTAACAACTAACATGGAAAGATCCAAAACATTTTGATTCTTTTACGATTAATTAAAAAGCTAAAAATGTGAATTTATAAGACTCATATTCTAAATACTATCTTCGTTTTAAACAAAATTAAGAAGAATGACATTTTTCTCAATTAGAATCCAAAATGTTATTGTATAAATATTTTCCTATCTATTTTATAAAATAAAATAGTGTTGACTTTAAAAAAAATCTATTTCCTTCAAATTTTATAATCCTAATATCATCCAAAAGTCATGATATTATTATTAAATTATGTTTAATTCCATTAATATATAAAACCGTTGATATTAATACATTTTAAAATATGCCTACTAATCTTAAACCAATATCATAGCCTTTACCATTTCCTTTCAATGAGAATACTTCACTATAACATTGATTGAAAGATAAAAAAATTTATGGTTCATCAATAATATATCCCAATAACTCACAATACATATATGAGGTATCCTTGAGACTATTAAGGTAGTTTTTCTCTATAATTAATGTATTATAGATTCTTTTTTACCCATGATATTTTAAGGCCAACTGGATTATTAATAAAAATTTTAAGTACCCATACATATTATATAAATTTATTGGATGGTAATATCAAAGATAGATTTTATGAATTATAAATTTTAGTGTAACATAAAAATGAGATAGTCTCATTGACCACCCATTTTCATATTAACCTTTTTAGTTATATCGGAAACATATGACATTAGATACACTTCCAATAATACTTTTCACAGAAAATGTTTTATACATTCTAGATAACAAATTATTATTATAAAATCCTGTTATATATTCATTTTTTTTCATATAAAAATTTTTATAGAACTGTTATTTCCCTTGAAAAAATGTAGAAAATATTACGTTTCTATCAGTAACATTAATCTCAAGGTTTTCAATATCTAATAAAATAATATCTAACTATTTTCATCAATAGGATTATTTCAGAAACAAAATGCTTTAGATTATTAATTTTAACTTTTTTCATTATTTTTTGACTTAATCTCTAATTTATTTTACATCATGGATTTAGAATATGATATATAATTTCAATATTTTTTAGTCTCCTTTTCTATTATTTTATATACCCCTTTCAATTTCTTATTTATATACTAATTTATATATTTATTTATAATCGATCATATAAATTAATACATTTTTATATATCATTTTTAGGTCATCCAATTTCATCACATAATTCATTATAAGTAAAACTTTTATATTATTTTTCATACTCGTAACTAGAATCAGATTCAGAAGTTTCCTTATTTACATTTGTATTAATCAAGAATTGGTTGAAATATTCTTTTTTCACCTTTTAGAACTGTCTCTTGAGTATGATTTCCCAGTAAAGCTCAATATGGTGTGATATTATTGGTTTTATTTCATCTTTTATTACTATTATTTCATTTCATAATATAAATTGGGAAAATTTGATCTCATATATACCATCATTCTACATTTGTAAAAGGTTAGTTGATAAACATTGTTATATTTATTATAATAACATATATTTCTTTTTGATCATCTATATTATGATCCTTTATAACTTGCATCTTGAAACATTTCATTCCATTAAGTAGGTTATAAATACCCTTGATTATATTAGTTATATAATCACTCTCACACTCATTAGACAAAAAGTCAAAATATTTAGAAACTGTTATATTATATTTGAATACAACAACATTTTCCTTATCAAAGTCTCCAATATCACTACTCCTCAACTCCATATTATACTTAGCAACTTAAATTATCATTTTATCTATGTTATATTTAGTAAAACAATTGAATTACTAAATGGAAACCTTCTTTGAGTTCCATATTTTTAGGTACAGTTAGAAGAAATATTAAAATAATATCTTTTTTCATTAGGATTTCCTTATGAGTAATGATGATTTTTTACAATCATATAAATTACGTTCGGTCGGAATGTATAATGAAACCCCAGAGTGGGAGAATTCTGTATTTTCAAATTACCATCCATAATAATCATTTTTCAATCCCTCTAAAAATAAAAAATATTTTCATTATTGTTCTTCTCTATGAAAATGTTCTACAAATATGAAGAAGTAAAGAACACATATTTTTATAGTGGTCTGGGGATCATAGATCCCCTAGTCCACTCCACTAATCACTCTCTTGCGAGATTGGTGATTTCACAAGAATAGGTTCCCTTACCATGTGACCTTCTATCCACAACTGAGTGTAGACAGATCACACCATTACAACTAAGAATAAAACCAAATTATTCTTATTCTGTAACATAGAACCAATATCCACATCTTAGTCCAAGATGTAAATACTCCACCACAACCGAGTAAGAGTAGTAGAAACTTCAATAAATAGGAATTGATTCATAAAATTGTAAGATTGACCATCATAGTTACAGTAGTGAGAAACGAACAATTGATGGATCTTCTTATTTAGAATGTAATTTCATCAATAAATATTGTTCCAAAGAGATCCTTGTTGCACAATGATCTTTAATAAAATTGAAACTACATATATGAAAAATGATTTTGAGAATGATCAGAATTTTGAATGCTTTTACACTTTTCCATATGATCGATATCCAATCAACTATAATCACAACACTTTAAAAAACAATATCACTACCAATAACAATTTTCAAAAGAATACATACATGACTTTTCTTGGATCTGTAAAAAATAAATAGAGCAAGGTATTTCTGTTGATATTTGAAAATCCAAAATTCTTGCATGATTAATCGATGGAATTCAAATCGTAAACGGAACATCCCTTAAGAATCAATGTTGTTCGCTGAGAAAAAGGTTTATTCGAATAAAATCATAACTGTATTTTATTCATTTATTAACTCTGATTAAAACATTACATATAATTTGATGAAGAAAAGAAGCTTCATAAATCAATATTATTGAGAAGAAAACATATGGATGAGGTGCATAACATTGTGTTATTTTACCAACATATTTTTTACTAACCTTACATTCATTTCAATAACGTAGCAATGTAATGTATCATTCATCTTCAATTTTTTCATCTTTGTATCGTAGGGATGTCATGTAGGGTTGATAAACCATACATTCCAATATTTCCTAAATGTAATGTTTGTGAATAGTATTTCAAGATTCTAACGTAGGGCTACTGATCCATGTGTGATATTCCTAACATAGTATAGGAAGGATGATCCAATATTTCACTACTCACTATACATTTAGAACAGAAACAGTTCAACATAGTGGAGGGATAATTATCCATACGAGCATTGTTCACAACAGTGTAACATTGGTCTCAAAACAGTGCTTCTACTTTAAATCTCATAACGTTGGAGTTCCATTGATATGAACAAAATTCATGGAAAAAAATACTTATAAAAAAATCTTTAGATAACAAACAAGAATATTTGTGAGCATCAAAATAATCATGGGTTATAGATTATTGTTGTGACAGTAAATTCCCAAAAATATCCCCGTTTAAACGATCACAGAACCAATAAAATAATCCATAGTATTAAATAAATGATTAATGTAATTTTTTTAAATATGTTTGTGATTTGTATTGAACAAATACGTTGATATTAATTGTACATCCATTTCACATATGTATCTCCATCTCCCCTTTCCAACTATCCCCTGAATTTATCTCTAACTCCCCCTTTTTGTGATATCAAAAATAATGTTTGATAGAAAATAGGATATGTACTAATTTAATGTTGCATTGAACTATAATGTAATATCTATTGAATCTATTAAGAAAAATAAATTTAGTATTGGAAGCTAAGATATTAATGTTATGAAAATCATCACATCTTAAAAAAATATAAAATTATAATTGTAATGAAATGTTTGAGTTTATGTATCATACACTGTCAGAAAAAAGAGGGATAAAAATATTGAGATACATCAGGTTCACTAGACCCCATGGGTTAATTAGGTGGTTGAGAAATGTCTTCAATTGCACTTGTAAGCTCTACGATCCTCTTCTGCATGCTCTGGATGTGGTTTTTGAATGCGTCTATCCATTATTGAAGAATCTTCTTTGATTACAAGAAAACATTCTAGTTTTCAACAAGATTGATCTTCATGAATTCATTCATTTCCTCCTCTTACTAAATTAAATAATTAATCTTTTCCTTAAATTGTGTCACCATCAAGACCATCCATGAATCAGTTTAAGTGAGATAGCTTACCAGGTGCCTTTAATTATCAATCAGCACATTAAAAGGTGTACTGTCCCACTAGAGAGTTTGTGGTCTATCATTAAAATCTTCCAATAATATTGCAAAGGTATCAATCCTTTTAATAATATCTAGAGATGTTTTTTATCTAAGGAAGAGGAACTTTCAGTTTCGTGAATACATTGAAATTCCCTCACCACCATTCTCTTGAAATAATCATAATCATATTTCTCTATAGCTTTACCTTTCATAGAATATATCTATTTTGATATTATATTTATTAATTCCATAATATAATCAATTGAAATGAGAATTTCTTTGAACTGTTCCACGTGATGCTTCTGAACATCATGTTATACTCTAGGATCTATAGTCAATTTTTATTCCAAAAAATTTATCTTTTCTACATCTAATTGTTCCATTATAAATGAATTATGAGCATCCAATAGCCAAATACGGATTACCTGTGCATTGGCCTCTGATCCAGAAGATTCATATTGTTCTTCTGTGTGTTCAGAACCAACCACAACAAAGAATAGCTTTCTATTCTCTTCAGGACGTGTCCTATGAGTAGATTCACCTATAGCCATTGAATTTGGAATAATTATGTAAGGATTTACATTGTTTGGGAAAAATTCCCTTGGATTTTAATGTCTTTGAGACACTTTCTGGTCTTATTCAACCTGCACACCATGTTGAGCCTTAGGTTCTGATACCTTTGGAGCTTCAAAAATTGTATCTGGTATGACAACTAATTTTCATCTTCACTTGAAATGAATTATTGATTTTTGTGGACTTGATACACTGGCCTCCTCTGGCATCTGTCTCTTAAAGCTAACTGATGGAATCATTCTTTACCCTCCCTGAGCATCAACTAATAGCTTTTGATGTTCTTCAGCACCAATGGGTAATAAACTATTTCAAAAATTATTCCATACAAATCCCAGCTTCTTGACTACCTTATGTGTCATAGTATTTTAATGGTGACACCTATGTGCCCAAAACAAACTAGCTAACTTTCATTTTTTTCCTTAAAAGAAAGGATAAAATACTTCCAGAGAGATAATAACCATTATTTTCTTCTGAGTAAAAATAATGTATTAAATACTTCATTATGAACAAATAGAAATTGAAATTGATGTTATTAAAATAACATAACATTCATATCCAAATATAGAACCTTCTCTAACTCTATCATCCTGTACAGTATAACTGATTGTATGAAATTCATCATAACTCGCCTCTCTGGAGTCTTTTCCTTGGACATGATCTTCATGATGGTTCATATTTAGAATAATGAAAATATTATATCCTATGAGGGATATCTACCAATTCCCATGTTTTTTAAATCAAAATGGAACTCCCCATCTTGCGGATAATTTTGTTTCTCTGTATTCTCAAGTAAAGAGAAAGTGAATTCTTTGTGAAAAAATTTATAATTCACTTTATCTTCCTCAAAACAAAATCTGAATGAAGTATTTCTATAGAATTATTTAACATCTAGATCATACAAAACTACTGTATTATCTTCTCTAAAAATAAAATATATCCCTTGAAAACATATTTCTTTCTTGAGAGACAAATTTGATGAATCTAGTTTGGTAAGTTCAATTAAATTTCCTATTAGAATTATTTTGGATTTCATCTATGGATAAAGACAGATCTCAAACTCGGCATTGTATGATCTCTTGGAGATATCCATATTATGAAGGAAATTGGCTTGAATATTCGAATGTGTAGTTTTTGAAGCATTTTTTAGTGGATTTAGAGAGAGTGTGTGCTTGATTAACTAACATGATGTGTTATAGTTAATAATGAGAGTTGATGAATGTAAAAAGTTTTCTCATGCCAATTGAGATGATACTAATTACATTCAAAGCCGATTTATTTTATTACTTCAATTAAAAAGAATACTAGTGTTACATATTACAAAATAAATTAAATAAAATAATTTCTGGACAGTTTTATTATCTATTAAAGAAAAAAAAGAGAACCTAAAAACCAAAGTAACTGAAAGTAAACATTTACATGAAATTAAATAATCCTAAGTTCCCATTAATAAAATCAAAACATTCATTTGGAAGTGGTTTTTCGAAAATATAAGATAATTGATATTATGTATAAAAAATATAAAAAGATATATCCTTTTTAAGGACATCATCTCATAGAAAATGGTTTGTTATATAAATGTTCGTAGTCCTCGAGTGACTTGTTGGATTCATTGAAACATTTTTAGCTTTTTTATCACATAAAATAGTTTTAATATTAAATCGTAGTCCAAAATCCAATAGAGTGTTTTTTCACCACAACACTTGTGCACATCAACTGCCTGCATATACTTATTCTACCTCGACTGTTGACAGAACAACTTAGTTTTTTTTCTTAGTTGACCAAGAAAATAAATATTTTCGTAAAAAGTGAAAGGTTCCTAATCTACATTTTCAATCTAATCTATAGCCACCAATATCAGCCTCTGAATATGAAATTAAATTTAAATCACCTGTTTTGGTGTAAATAAGTGATTGTAAAATAGTTCTTTTTTGGTATTAAATAATTCATATAAGAGTAGTAAGATGGGATTCATTAGGTTTTGATTGAAATATTTAAAAAATTCATACTGAATAAATAATTTTTGTTTTAATAGGTGTAAGATAAATTAAAATAACATTCATACCTCTATATAACATGTTGTCCACATGTTTTCCAAATTCATCAAAATAATCTTTTACATTACTACACATAGGAGTCTATTTTTTTTACTGATTTCAAGTCCAAACACTTTCAGTAAATAAATAATGTATTTTATTTGATTTAATATTTTTTCCACATCATTTTGGTAAATTATATTTCATAAAAATTAATTCAATTCTCCCATAATTCCTATTTAAAATTACTTTTTCCACAATATTGTAGATATCATTACAAAGCTTTCTTTTTGATGAATAAAAATTACATCATCAACATATATTTGAACTAATAAAATATTAGAATAAACCATTTTTTTTAAATTTTTGTGTCTTCCAGACCAATAATAAAATAAATTTTCAAAAGAAAATAACATAATCATTGATATTAAGATATATGTTCTTTTTTAAGGACCTATAGTTCATTATTAAGTTTAGAAAGGGAATCTAGTATTTGAGAATTTTCGAAACCAAGAGGTTGTTCTACATATACTTCTACCATTATATAACCATTTAAAAATCCAGATTTTACATCCATCTGATATAATTTAAAATCAATATGAGATACATTGGCTAAAATAATTATAATATATTCTAATCTTTATACATGGGAAATGGTTTCATCATAATCTATTCCTTCTTCCAGATTGTATCCTTTACCTTCTAATCTAGATTTTTCTAGTTATTATTCAATGATCATCATGTTTGTTTCTAATGACCCATTTATTTCCTATTACTAGTTGTTTAATGATATTTCAACTAACTTCTTAACATTATACGTCTTAAACTAGTTTAGCAATTCAAGAATTGCTAAAGTTCAACATTCATCTTATAAGGCTTCTTCTATATACATAGTTTCTAATTGAGATAGAAAGGTATAGAAATCTACAATGTTTCATACACCTGTTCTAGTAATTATTCCTATTTGTAGGTCTCCAATAATAGTTCCTACGAGATGATTAATTTTGGTTATAATATATCTAGGTAAAACAGTAATCGGTTTTTTAGTTTTATGTTATTCTAAATTGGAATGAGTTTTATTTATTCAAAATCATCTTTTAGGTTTTCAAGTCCAATGTTATGATTAGAGTCAGTAATTTCATCAGTTTGATCTTTTTTATTTATTAAAATTTCAGTTTAATAAAACTTCACATGAACTAATTCTTTAATAATCCATGAATTTTTATTGAATACTATATAAGCTTTAGTGGTAACAAAATATCCTAAAAAAATTCTTTTTCATATTTTGGTTGAAATTTAAGAAGACTATCCTTGGTGTTCAGGATATACACATTGCATCCAAAAACCATAAAGTAATATACTTTAGGATTTCTATTATTCTAATGTTCAGAGGGTTTCTTTATGAAAATTGTTCTAATTAATACTCTATTCATTATATCAAAGGTCTTTATTATTGGTTCTACCCATAATTAGGTAGGATGAACGTATTCATTTAGTATAGTGCTTGAATTTTTTTGAATAGTTCTATTTTTTCTTTCAACAATTCAATTTGGTTGCGTTTTTTCTTGGTGCAGCGTAGGTGTGTTAAATACCTAGATTTTAGAAATAAGAAATGGATTATTTATTCTCATATTTTTTTTACTATGATCACTTTTTAATAAAATTATTTTAACACCATTTTCATTTTGAATAAATTTTCAACATTTTTCTGTAATAGTGAAAACGTCACTTATGAGTTATTGAAAATAAATTTATGTAAATATTGAATAATCATAATCTAAAACAAAAACATATAATTTTCCAGCCAAACTATATATTCTGGATTTTCCAAAAAAATCCATAGTAATATGTTATAAAGGTTCATATGTAGCAATTTTGATAAATTATTTGATAGAGGACTTGGATTGTTTATTTATTTGACATGCATCACAAAATCTATCAATATAAATTTTAAGATAAGGAAAATGATAAATTTATTAATTCTTAGATAATTTATGTAAAGAATATATATATTACAATGAACATGCCTTCTAAACCAAATCCATGATTCATTTACCCTAGTAAAAAAACAATTCACATTCTGTTTACACAATGAATTTAATTACAAAGAATAAACATTATCAGTTCTTGGTGATTTAAATATATGCATCTCATATTTAAATTCCAAACATGAATTGTTAGATAAATCAAAAAAATATCCATCATCATAGAGTTGATAAATTATTATATGTTTTTGATCCAACCATTGTACATATAGTACATTGTTTATGGAGAATTAATTTGGATAACCAATATTTCTAATTCCAATTATCTTTCCCTTGGAATTGTCACAAAAGGTAACTAGACCTCCGTCTACTTGAGTATGTGTATTGAAGATTGCTTAGTTTCCACTCATGTGTATTCAACACCCACTATACATATACCTTACAAATTTTATGGTTCAATGACCTATTTCATGCAAAGTTAATTAGACAAGGGTTTGTATTGGTACCCACAACATCTTGGGTCCTGCAGTGTTAGCTAGCAAAGTTCCGAGAACCCAGATCTGCTTTGTTTTTAAAAAATTCATATCATTTCTATCATACAAGATTTATGAAGGAAAATAACTTTTAATTCCAATTATCTATGTATTTCTTAAATGATAGTTTTTTGATATATGAAATTTTCTTCCTTAATAATTACATGTTATACGTTTTGGAATAAAATAATTCTTATGAAAATGGAGTTTTCACCATTACGTAATATACCAAAATTTCACATTTTTATTACATTGTTTCCAATGATTTCATCTAAAATATTTTATCCTTTTTCAAAAAATAGAGCAACACTTTTGTAAATTTATACATTATATTGTAAAGAGTGGTTCCTTATTTTATGATCAACATTGTTTGTAGTAGATGAATTGAGTTTTTCATTCAGATCCTTATATTGTTCGAGTAATTTGTCTCATTCTCCTAATACTAATTTGTGAATATTCCTTAAATATTTGTTCTTCTTAAGTAAGGATTCATATTTTCCCCCTAGAATTGAGATATAAGAAACTTTCTTTTTTCTTGAACAACATCCATAATCAAAATAAGAGGAATAATAATATTGTAACTCTTATTTTTCATTATCCATATAGAACATGTTGTCTTATAGATTCTGTAGTTCATTTTCAAAATAAGCTTTTGAGAATCTGTTGGAGTCTTAAAATACACTCAATGTATCCATCATTTCTATTTTCCATTTTTTCTCATAATCAAAATATTTATTATATTTATATTATAGTCATTTTATATACTTTTAATTGGGGACAATTAGTTCTGATGTGTCCCAATATTTTTCATTCATAGCTTCGAAATTCTCTTGATTCACTCATATCCTTCTTGTAAGGTATTCTAATGTCATTTTACATCTGTGGAACTTGCTGAACTTTCTGGCTAATAGAGCTTGTTAAATTTTTGAATCTGAGCAGACTGAATTCTTCTTCATTTTTCTTGTTTTGGAATTCTTCTTTGGTTATATGATGTCAATTTAAGTGAAAATTTTTCTCTTTTCACAGTAATTTTTTGACCTTTAGCTTCTTCATGAATTTATTCTTCATATACCATCAGAGTCTAAATTAATTCTTTCATTGTGAAACTTTTGAGAGGAGGTGATTACTGAATTTTATCTAATAATCCATTCAATCTTATTGAAAGTACTCTCTATACATTCAAGGCATGATTAGGATGACTGATAGGATCACCCATTTTTGTAACATTATTAACAATTTCGGTGAGCCATCCATTCATATGTTTAATTATCACTCCATAAAACATTTTGAACGTATCGATTATTAATTTTTTTATTTCACATGAAATTTTTCTATCATTGTCTAGAAATTTATAGGCTACAAAAATAATTTTCCAAATTTCATAGGTTGTTGGGTATTGTGATACACAGATGAATTCATATAGTCCAAGACCACAAATATTAACATTTATTGATTTTGAATTCATATCATAATCTACTTCAATAATTTCATCCCATGTCTCTGGTATTTCAAGAATCTTGTAAAGAGATATGATTTTTGATTAGACGTTATATCTATGCTTTTTTAGATATATAACCTTCCTTAACATCCAGTAAGAATATTTTCACCGTTGAAGTATATAGAACTCACCAAGGATATTCATTCTCCAGGATCCGTCATTGCCGTTTTCTTTAAAAAGATCTTTTACCCTTCCTATTGGTATATAATTAGCAAAAAAAATCTCCCCACTGATTTAAAATTTTCAATCAGGATGTATAAAGAAACACAAGAGGTAGTGAATTGTGAATTTTCAGATTACCTTCCACAATTTATTTTTTAAATCCCTATGAAAAAGAAGAAAAATTTCAGTGTTTAACTTCTGTATGAAAAAGAGAAATGAATATGCATAAGTAATGAACATAAACATTTATAGTGTTTTAGGGCACAATGATCCTATAGTCCACCCCACCAATCACTATCTCTGTGAGATTAGTGATTTCAGTAGAACATTTCCTCCTCAAACAAGGCCTTCAATCAACAATTGAGTGCATGTAGTTAGCACCTTTACAAACAATACTAAAATAAAAATTATTTTGGCTCTCTAAAAAAGAACCAAAATACTCATCTTAGATCGAGAAACTAAAACTCCACCATAACTGATAATGATTATTCAAAACTCCAATCAATGGTAATTGATTCATAAAATAGTAAGATTGATCTTCACAGTTTTAGTAGAAAGAAAATGAAAAATGATAGATATTTTTCTAGAAAGTTATTTCTCTGATAAATAATAGTCTGAAGAGATAATTTTTGCACAATGATCTTCAATACAATTGCAAATTCATGTATGAAATACGAGATTGATAATGCTCAATAATTTGAATGATTTTCCACTTTTGTAGATGATTGTGATCTGATCAACTATTATAGCAGAACTTTTTTAAAAATTTATTACCAACAACTATTCGCACAAACATACATACTTGATTTTTCCCAGCTCTATAAATAATAAACAGATAAAGTGATTTCCATAGATATTTCCAGATATGAAATTCTTTCCAGATTAATAGTAGGAATTCAAATCATAAATAGAATTTCCCTTAAGAATCAATGTAGTTCTCTAAGAAAACGGGTTATTCCAAACTTATCATAATGATCTTTGAATCAATCAATAACTCTTATTAAATCAATCTAGCTGATTTGAAAAAGCAACGTGGAATCCAATATCACTACCATTGAGAACACAATGTAGGGTTATGCTACATAGCATAGGGTACCTTTACCAATGTCTAGTTTACTAACAATACATTCATTTGCGTAACGAAGAGATGGTATGAAGCATTCATCTTCCATACGTTCATCTGTATAATTTAATGATGTCACATTGGGTTAACGAAACATACATTCCTATATTTTGTGAAGGAAATGTTTCTGAAAAATATTTCTAGATTCTAATGTAGGGTTTTTGATCCATATGTGATCTTATTTGAATAACGTAGGAATGATGGTCCATACATTCACTATTAATTATACATTTGAAACAGAATATTTTCCACATAGCATAGGGATAATGATCCATACATGAACTATTCACAGCAGCGTAACGTAAGGATGTAAAAGGTGTTTCAAGAGTAAATCCTTTAACGTTAGAGATCCTTTGATATGAACAAAATTCTTGGAAAACATACTCATGAAAACATCATTAGGAAACAAATAAAAGTATTTCTAAGCATCAATTTCATCATTGATTTTACGGTATTGTTGCAACAAAACACCCCCAACAAATTTATGGTAAATATATCTTATCTTCTCATGATCATAGATTCTATATTCTTGGATCTCATTCGTGTGAATGCCTAGAAATTTTCTATACAAGTTATCTATTCCGTGATGAGGGAATTATGTAGTGTTTAAATGTCAAATGTTGTTTTACATGATGAAGTATGTATAAAAACATTTATATGAAAAAATATAAATAATTAATAACAATTATGATTAATATTCTTTTAGTATTAATAATATTAATTGTTTATAGATCTTACTTAGGTTATTTGTAAGGTCTTGTCACAATTGTATGATATTAAAGTCCAATATTCTTTTAAAATGTATTTATTTGATCGATTTAATATCTATATTCATTGGTATTAATGTGAGGTGGTGAAAGAGGATCTAATTATATAACTTCAAGACATATGACTATATAAATTAGATATTTCTTAGGTTTTTAGGTCTAGGATTGTGTTAATACATGAAATAATAATTAATAAACTAGATATTTACCAGCTAGTGGAAAATGGACCTATACCAACATACATATACCAACGGTTCACAATAACCGTTGGAGTAACTAGTCTATATGAAGGCTATTCTACAAGTTTTCAAAAACACATTTTTATAGATTACTTTATTTTAATGGTTTAAAAAATACAATGGTATAGGCTTCACACATTTACCCATAACACATACTCCCCTCCTCCCATCTCATTCACATCCACATTCAACCATAAAATTATGTGACAATCAGTTTTCTTCTATACACGTGGAAATATTTGCTTAATTTGTGTTTCAATTCAATTCTTATTAATCATTAAATTGGTTAGTTCCAAATCCTTTTTCTATACTATCAACCATCATTTTATTTTTTTCAGTTGTTTGGTGAAACTAATTCATGGTTTTGGATTCGTGGTTTTATACTGCAATGATATGGTTAAATATTTTTTGGGATTACACTATAATAATACAATATGTTGAAAATTTTTGTTTCGTTGTTTAATATATGGAAACCATTATGTCATGGTTGGTATAACATAATTTTGTGATTAATAAATCATTGTATTGTTTTATTAAATTTTAAATTGTAGTTTAAGATAGTGGAACAAGTTTCAAATATCATATGTTTTGACCATCTAAAACAGAAAGAAACATGTTCCATTTTATGGAATCACATCGAGTTTTTTGATTCTATTGAGGTAATGATTCCAATTTTGAAATAAATTTATAAAAGTTCATATGATACTATGAAAAATGTGACTCGACCCAATAAGGGGAAGAGGGAAGAGGGAAGAGGGAATAATTCTATTAATGTTGGAAGATCATTATATAAAATAATGAAGAGTGATAACATTATATTGTTGATTAAAATTTTGTTTTAAATAAAAAAGTTGATAACATTAGTATTTTAATGATTCCCTGAAATATATTTTTATCTGAAATCAATAATAGATTTTATCATATTTGTTGATTAATTGAGAAAAAATTCATTAAAATGTAGAAGTTTAAATAAAAAGAGAATGTGTTGGGATAAAATACTCCATGCGGACTAAAAATATTTTTTTATAAATACTATATTGTATAACAATAATTGTTAATAGATTTAACTAATAAAAATTTCTTAAACATACTCTACGTGTTTTTATTTACCACACCCCTCGACAAAATCATGTATTGATGGGTGTTTCTAGGCCATGCTATGTATTTTTTTTTATTTATGTTTGATCGATTAACTATATAAATGATAATGTTCTATTTATTATGTAATTTTGATAAATAATTCAAAAATGATAATAATAAATATTAGTCAATCATATAGCATAATTAGGAAAAGTATTATATTATTAATCAATATGACTAGAAAATAATTTACTTCTCTAACCACATAAAAATAGTTTATCTTTATTCAAGTCTCATAAAATAATGACTCCCCAAAACACCACATTGATGAATCCTTTTGAAAAACCATCAAGGTAGGTGTTTAATATCATTTTCACTCATTTTTACTCTTATATGTATTCAAATTAATATACACATATATTGAATTTTTTTCCACAAGCCTTAATTCCATATCAAAATATATAACTTCTGATCACATCTTTTCAAACAAGGTATATAATTTATACCTACATCGCAATCTCTTGAGAAGAATCTAAAAACTAAAGAAAATAGAATTCATATCCATCATTCCATAAATATACCTCATCACTAAACAACCCAGCAATTTTATATTTAGAATATATATATTGAAGAAAAAAGTCTAAAAAATTATTCAAATATCAATGTATTTACATTATTAATATTACACATGATAAAATATAAAAATTTAATCCATTTAAACCTATCTCCACCATAAATAATTATAGATTCTATAAAAATGGAAAATGACCTCCCAATAAATGATACAATTCACCCAATCACATACCATTAATTCTTAGACTCACATAATTGACCATCAAAATTATTCAAAAATAATGATATAATTTATTACATAGTATTAACATAAATATACCAAATTATTCTACCATATTAATTGTCTCTTAATCAATTTATAGACTCTCATAATAACCCCAAATATATTATGATAAAAAATTAATTCTATAAATTAATTTATATTAATTAACTAATCAAATCAAAAATATAACAATCTCATAAAATAAAAATATTTCAACCTAAAAAAATAGTAAAAACTAATTTTTTTTAATAAAAATAATTTTGAACATACTTCAATAAACAATTTGGTGTAAAAATAAACTTCATTAAATAATGCCAAAACATTGGTTTTATAATTCTCTCCATCACAGGACATTTTATTCCCCCAAAAGGGCACTATGTGATATCACATTATAAAGGATTTGGAAACAATTCTTACATAAAATCGTCTCATTCCCAAGTCTCTTATTGATAAATCCATGTTTATATTGGATTATATGAAATGGAATACTATATTTCCCTATAATATTTACACTTGAGATCAAAACTGAATAATTGTTTCAATATTATATTTGTTAGTATCTAGTTCAATAAGTTTTTAATTCAATACAGGAGACTGATCAGATAAAATCTTATTTAGATGAGTGAAATTGAAAATGTTATGTATCACCATATATTGCTATGAAAATGAAAACTAGCGCACTATATCAATATTCCATTATTTGACCTCCAAGGATCCTACATACTATTGAATCATCTTTTATGGTTTCCCCAACCTTTGGTTTCTCATTTTTTATGTTATTATAAAAAACATGTCATCCCCAAAATCATTCTTCAGGGGATATCATCGATGATTGGTTTAATATTTCAGTCCAATATGATTATATTATGATAATGTTATGTTAGTATGTATCATTTATATGCCATGAAATTGGAATTAATTAATTCATTCATGACACGTCTTCCTTATTTTTTTTATTACATATTAGATATGAATTTATAGATAACTGATTTTTTAAATATAATAAACGAAAACTGTTGATTAATTGTGAAGGAAAAGGATGTATAAAAATAATATCTGCAAGAGAGTGATTTTAATTCCTACTCTAGTTCATGTTTTTAGTATTGTATTTTAAATATTTTTATCAATAAAGTATAATTTCATCTCATTATTTTTTTTAATTATTAATCAAGAACAACAACCCATGTGAAAATTATTCTTTGTCCATCTTAATAGTAGTGGTTCTCATCCATATGATGTTATATGGTGGTACTAGAGATACTCGCACCACTCACTATACCTGATTACTCCATATCTCATCATCATAAATAAAATCTAGTACACATTCATATCCCATTGTGTTGTTTGAAGCACCTTGGATATTTGAACCACCTATAATATAACCAACATTTACATATAATCCTCTTTGTTTTTAATTTCCTTATATAATGATGGCTCCCACTTCAAATCCATATTATACATTTCAACAGATGTATATTCCATATTCTTTTCTTTCTACATCATTCACTCTAGACAATTACATTAGTCCTCCTTAAATGTACACCCTAAAACATTTGAGAATCATGAGTAGACATTGCATAACATAGTTATTGTAATGGTCGATGATCCTTCTAATCCTAGGTATCCATCCTTACTTTACTGACTATCCTGACTAAAGAATATTTATAGAACTATAGAAAACATTTTTGTCAATAATTTAAAATCATTAAAAGATTTATTGTTATAATTTTTTTCATTTTTTAACCATTGATAGCAGGAGCGTCCATGCTTGCATATAGTGTGGAATTACCACACAAGACCGATATTTGTGTACAATGATGATAATTAATTGATTTGTAAAATCGGGTGAGAATGTAAGAGTTTTATGGTGGTGCTTACCAAATACTCTAACATCATTACTAACTTCCCAATCTCTTAGAGACACCATCAAAAGTATTTAAAGGATAATTATGGGGTGCAAATATGGGTATGGAAATTCATTTGATTTGATTTAAATTAATTATTCTTTTTATATGAATTATTATTTTGGGTGAAGCTTTATTATACTTTTACTGATGGTGAGGCTATGAGGACTACATGGATCATAGAATTATATTTTATATAGAGAAACTACAAGCATGAGTTTAATAATGGCTAGGTATATAGAGTGGGTATGGACATTGAGTCCATACCTATCATGAATTAGTGTCCAGTAAGAATCTATTGATGAATGATTTCTCATTGGGAGAGGATTGGGATTTAGGAAATAATTTTTTTTATTAATTTGAATGATAATTGTGATGCTTTACATTATTATTAATTTTTAAATTTTTAAATTATTATTTTAGAAAGAATTAGAATAAAATACATAAAGGATTGTAAGAAATATGTCCATAATTTGGGTAGGACTATAACATCATAACATGAGAAGAAACAATAAGTTTTCTTCAACACTTGTTTTTAATTAAATATAAATTCTAAAAATATGTATTACTTCTCATATTAATAAAAGAAATTTTTTTCCCATTAATAAATAGATTCATCTTCCAATTCTAGTGAATTACATTTAGGTAATTTCATAAATATTTCAATGGATCAGGAAACACTTTAATCCATCTTATATAGCGGAGTCCATCCCTAAATCACAGAATCACACGTAATCAAGGAAACATTTATAGGATAGAAAAAAAGTTTAATGTAATAGGTTTAGAGGTCATATACATTTATCCAAATAGTGGTATCTCGATGGATTGAGAGTCGGATTCACTAATCCACTATATTGTTTTACATTTATTATTTAGTTCTTTATTTTCATGTGGCCCTTTCTTGATTTTTTACCCATGGATATTTATGATTTCTCATTGATATTATTTTTTATTTAAATATATTATTAAAATAAATTTTATTCAATTTTAAATTTTATAGATTCAATAAATTTTTTCATAACAATATTAATGTACATGAGAAATCATGAACATTACAATATACTGATAAGAAAAACTAGACTCTTTATAAGTTTGGATACCATGTATAGGAAAAAAATAAGTTAAATCATCCACTTCATTTAAAATTTTAAAGCCTATTTTTTTCTTTTTCATCATTGAAATGCATTATAGTAAATAATATTTTATTTATAGATTGACTAAGAAATTTGGATTCATATTCAGTTCCATTAATATAATAAAAAACTATTTCAGAGGATACATTTAATATACAATGATCAACTAAGGATTAGTCCTTTTATGCTTATGATTATATACATAATGAGTGATTGTCATTTATAATTATTTTTTATTTATCATGTGTTATTATATACAAAAAAATAAATAATAAATATAATAGTATTTAATAAATAAAAATAAAAATATAATTTCAACACAATGGAATATTGGAATGAGTGAGCTATATGTATATATATTGGTGTTAGGGAGATTTTCAAATTCAATTAACTCATCAAAAAATTAAACATATCAATAAACCTATTATATTTATGTATTGAATAGATTGTTCAACACATACCTATATTTCATGTTCAAATTTACTATTATAGGCTCTCTTTATGTTACCATTATATGTGGGAAATTATAAACTTTCTGGAAACTTCTTAGTATTGAATAAATTTTTTAATTTTATTGAATATGATTTTAAATACTGGACTATATAAAATTATTATTTTAGATGAAATATATTTATAAGGAGAACTCCTCAAGGCCTTTTCATATTCCTTTTTTATATTTTACTTCCTCTTCGATAACAAACTCTTTTAATGATCTCCAAAAATAATTTCATTTATTTTAATTGCATCACTAGTATTATCAATAACATATAACTCATGAATTTAATAATCTACTTATTGAAATAAAGAATCACATCCAGTGTTATTATCATAATAATTCCAATTAATAGTATCAAAAAAAATGTTAACAATCTATTTATAAAATTTATTTTATCATTTTAACTTAAAGCATCCATCCTAGCAGCTTTTTTTCTTACATATATTTATTCTGTAATAATATTTGCATCATTGTAAAATTAAAATATTATTTTATTAGAAACATCATCATTTGATAATTTTATTAAAAAATATTCAATTATAACTGATTAATTTCTCAACCTATCATTCATTATAATGTTAATACTTTCTATATTAATATTTAGATCATCAAAAACATGAATCATTCATCATCCCAAAAAATACCATAAAATCACTTGTAGCCATTAAAACATTCATATCTTCTAAAATAATTACCCAACCAATTCTTTAGTTATATATTCTTTAGTAGATCATCAAATATCATGTTTATGGTTATCAATTTACTCTCCCTAACTAAGGTAACGTTATGATTTTTTTTCTTTTATATTCTTTAACACTTCCTTCATTGTCATTAGGTATCCATTCTTATTAAAACAATTCTATTTTTTAGATTCAATGGCTTATAACAATTTAAATGGTTCCATCATTGTTTACCCATATACTTTTTAACTCCACATGAAGAATTATTTCTATTTTTTGGTTTATTATAATCATCATTCATTAATGAACCTTCCTTCATTAAAAAACAATGTTAAATTTATTCGAAATAGATAATAGTTCAATATTTTTCTACCCATGTTAAAGGGATACATAATATTTCTATTATATTTAATCAAATGAACAAGGTTTCCGTGGACCAACATGTATATTAAATACATGTATTAGAATAGAACCATATTAAACTCCCATACAACTCCTAAAATTTTATTCAGTAAAATCATTCCCATAACCTTATGTCCTAGAGATAAATAATAAAAAACATCTTCTTATGTGAATATATACAAATAATAAAAATATAATATCTTGATATTTTATTTCATTAACATCTACTATATTTTTATTAAAAAAATTCTTACATAAAGATGAATAGGAATGATAACAACCATTTAAATAATTGTAAGATAAAAATACATTAAACATTCATTTGATTTAAATATATTTCCTATATTACAACAATAAAATTACATATTAACCAACCGTTTCTAAAATTCTATTAAAGTGACATAATTTAATTATAAAGTATAAATGTTTATAAAAATATAAAAATCTCATGAAATATTAATGTCTCAAACCATCATCAACTGATTCCACTTTAATGCATGTAGTGTTAGTTTTGAAGATAATTTAAACCATTTATTATAACAATGATTGGGGTATTTAAAATATAACATGGGGTAATCACACACTTTAGTCCTAGGAATTTAAAAGAACAACAAATAAACAACTAAACAATACAAATAAAATTATACCAACCATAAAAATAAATAAAAAATAAGAGTTATGTATTAAAAAACTATATAACTAGATATATCCAATAGTAAATAAATTTAATAACAATAACTTTCACTGGAATCAAAAAATTATCCAACATCCAATGAACTCTATTATCATGATCCAGTAAGGCATAACCTCCTCTCCAACACTGTCATAAAAAAATATAAAATATAAGTATATCGAATTAGGGGAATTAATATAAATATACTATGTTGGTTCCTCTAATAGAATTATCATATCATTTTTGTAAAAATCATTCCAAATATTATATGAATAAAAAGTAAAAATAAATCATTCTGCTTTCCTCAATAAATCTACAGACACATATCACCACAAATACACTCTTAAAAATCATTATAATTTGTTGAAATAAAATTAAATAAATATATTTTAACTATTATGTTACCACAAAACCACTTTCTCACTAATCTATTCATAGTAATTTCTAAAAAACATTTCATAGAACAAGAATCCCTCTGTTGTCTACATACCACATCTTACCAAAACCATAATATTCTAATACCACAACCTTATATTATTGGAACTCATACCAAAACCACATTATCACATATCCATAACTATAACTAAAATCATGGTTATAATGTAGAGAAGGACAGTGAGAGTATTTAATTATTCATATCCACAATATCATTAATGATAATGGTTTACATGGCACCCAAAACCTCATATATTCATTGCATAGGTTACTCAACATAATTGGTGTAATGTATTAAAAAAGAAACCTAAAAAGATATATAATTGTACACTATTATAATCTAAGGTTCTATATCCTACAATTTCCACTTATATAACCATCTTATTGTATAATTTTTTACTACCAAAAAATGCCATATACATTATTATCTTCCATGTTGAATTATTCGAAATATTCACATAATTTATCTTTATAAATTCAATAAAAAATTTAACCCTTTTATTTATCAAAAAAAGTTACTAGGAATGAAGATGAATATATTTCAGGAGAGTCTCTCTCCATCTCTTAATAACATGATGATCTAAACTGCGATTTCCTTTAGTGGATTATTTGACCCGAGCATATTTTTCTGTTATAATTAAATGAATAAGGAGGAATAAATTTATTTAAATAAGGATAATATACCCATTCTGAAAGACACCCATCAAAGATACGATATCCAAACTACTGTGTGAGAAAAAATGTAAGGGAATGTCTATTCATATCTAACATCAATAGATCTTCTAGTCAAATCACTAAAATTAGAACATTTCATTACATTGAGGAATATCATATGATCCTAAAATATTATATTAGGGTATGAGAACACCCTATTATAGCTTGGTTTACCCTCTTCTTTGTTTAAATTCCATTGAAGAATGAGGTACTTCATGGCCATCTAACCCAAATTTGGGGATTCAAAGACAGGATCATGACCTCAATAGATAAGGGATTTTCTATATTTTCCCCCTTATTAAAATTTAAAATCAATTTCATGGGGAGTGTTTAATGGGTTCTCTCATTCTTGTATCTCTTAGGATCTTGGACTGGTACCCGTTATTCAACCCCTTGAGAATCAAGAATTCAATAGTGAAAGTCTATTTCCAAATCATGGTCTTAAGATAGTCCTAATCGAACCCAAATATTATTTGGAAAATAACATCTATGGTGGGTATCCCCATAAAATATGAAAAAAATAATAAGAATGAATTTTTGTCCACTTATAAAGGGTTCTTATTAAGGTGGGTATTCTTTGGCCACTCACTAAATGAGTAATATTTGTTAGGGGTGAGTATAGAACTATGATTCCAATTTCTTTATAGAAGCCTCATGTCTTCTACTCCATTTTTGAAAATATTTACCATCTATCTAGAAATATTTTAGGAACATAAAATGCAAAAAATATACGAATATGGGTTACTTGATTTAACATTAAAAGTTTTAATAACCACTCAATATAGTGGAAAACAATATGAGGGATTGAAATCCATGTGGTTGTTATATTGGTTATGGTTAGGGAGTTGGGGCATGGGTTGGATATCACTCAATTTATAACAATGTAGCTAGTGTATCAAACTATATGGATTCTATTCAAGGTCATTGTTCAAATATTTATAAGGAAATTTCTGATTACTGGGTGGTGCATCCTCCCTCTAAGGTCTAGGTTGAAGACTTGGATCTTATTGTAAATACTAGACTGTGGGATTATTCTTAGTATAAGAATTCAGTCGGATCGTGGGGAGGAATTGTTGATAATGAGTCTTTACAGATTAAAGATTTCATATTTTAGGTTAAGGTGGACCTCTTGAACAATGATATTACTTTTATGAAGGATTCATTTCATACAATGATTTTTCTTACTATGGATGGCATTCCCTCAGACTAGAACCTATAGGTGGCTACAAAGTAGGAATCCAATATGGATTATTCACCTTCAGAAAATGATGATGTAACTGACCTACTTGAATATTCATATATTAATTAGAGAGGCTGGAAGGGTAAAAATGGTGTAGCCTATGTGGCTTTGTAGATGATGAAAATTAGTAATAGTGGTGTAAAGGATGTCTCAGAGGTAGGTGTACTTGTTTCTTCAACTTATACAGAAAAACATACTTTTTATTTGGAGAGTAATATCTTATTTGTTAGGTATTACATGATAAATATAATAAAATATGACCCCAATGATCCTTGAAAGAATGTTTTGATATACATGGAAGCTAGTTCTCCTCTTATAGATTTTTATTACAAGGAAGATTATTCCAAAAGCGGTTGCCCCAATAGTGGTATATTTGAGATGGATCGGTCGAAGACATCCCAATCTGAGTTGGTATCTCTTTTGGTGCTGATTCCTTGGATGTCTAATCTATAACCTATAAAAAAGGTATGAAAATTTTATTGTATAAAGAGTGTTTCAAAATGGTTATACTGTAGAAATCAAAATTAGTTTTGAATTTATATATATTGGTGTGGACATATCCCCCCTGATGGTTGCACACACAAACATTAATGTTTGTGATCCAAATCATGTGGAATGAAAGTATATTCCAGTTTTCATTAATATTATGAATATTTACTATGGGTACCTTAAGAAATTCTCAGAATTGGAATGTGACATTACAACGAATATAATTTCTAGTATCAGTCCTCTATAAAATCATTAATGTGAATGGACTCTTGAAGACCATATTAAAGATGTGGAAAAATGTTTTTATAACTATTGGAAGTCGTTTTTTCAATTATGGAGCTGGATGTGATCAATTTTGGTGGTTATTTAATATTCCAGAAGTTGTTGTCAATTATAATTGATGATGGCTTTCGATACAAATCAGAGATGATGTTTCAAGACATATCATGGAAATTCCCAATCTCCCCCATATTGGAAAAATCCTCTAGTCATCATTAGATGAAGATTATGAACCCTTTCAATGAGACAAGTCATTGTGGATAGGCCAACACCCAGAGGTAAGGGATATATATCCTAGTTATTTAGGAATTATATGTATTTGAAGGTAATGATCTAATGTTTTATCTATGGGAATTTCGATTCATGTGTGAACCATTCCCTCTAATGTACTAACATCTTTAATTGATAAATTGGATTTATTGGTTTGGCCTCCAAACCCGTGATTATTTTATTTGGGTAATTACATCTTAAAATATATATTATCTACCATAATAATTTATTAATTTTAGAAACTCATTTATTGATTTACATTATACATATAATTACATGATAATATACTTATTTAGTGTATGCATTTATTCAATCCATATTAATAGAAATTTACCATTATTATCGAAATTACATCAACCTCACAACACATATTCCTTCATGTAAATATTCTATATACTCACCATCAAAACACCTATATATAATTAGTATTCTATAATGATATAAAAAATAAATAAAAATGGCACAATAAATAACATAAAGAATGATAAATATTTATCGATAATATTAAATAAAAAAAGTTCCCTCAAATCACAAACCTTAAACAAATTCTCAAATCATTATATTATTAAAGGACAATATCTAATGTCTAGATACCTAATTATTATAACAGACTTATAAAGTATCTAACATTCATTATCTCATATGATTTTTTAATGAAATCAATATGATGATAAAAACCCACATATAATAAAGAAAATTGAAATATATACGAAGTGATAAAGTATTAAGAGGGATGTAACCTGAAATTATGTGGAATATCTGTGATTAGGGAAGGAAATAAAGAATATA
Organism: Viscum album; assembly: GCA_963277665.1. Taxonomy (NCBI): domain Eukaryota; kingdom Viridiplantae; phylum Streptophyta; class Magnoliopsida; order Santalales; family Viscaceae; genus Viscum; species Viscum album. Next base: position 637,903,929 of record OY728134.1, read on the forward strand.
CATAGCAAATATAAAAAACCCTCAAAAGAATTTGGCTATCATCAAGATGTATTAATATATAGTTACAACATAATGAAATGATATAGGAGTATTCAAATTCATAATTTAATGTCTAAAAAACCATGTTGTGGTTACCTAAATAATAGTGTGGTCTAGTCTATTTATGAAAAATAATAAAACTAGTATATGTAGATCATTTTCCTTAAATATTTCCTTAGTAGTTTCTATTTTAGTTTCACACATTTTGATAAAAACCATGATATTGGATGAATAAAGAAGACTTAGTTTTCTTGAATTTTATAAAATCCATTTGATGAAACCAATATAGATCCATTCAACCCTGTCATCTTTCTTACCTTGTAAATAACCCTTTACGTGGTTTTATCTGATTTTAGAAATTAAATCCACCAAAATAATTCATCTAACAATAAAATTAACCCTTAACCCTTTAAGAAACAATTTCACAAACACCAAAATCAAAAAATAGTTTCAATTATAATAGAATATGGTCACAACATAAATATTTATCTTCCTAAAATAACTTAACACCCCACTATAATTTAAAAACCAATGATAATCACGGAAAACGTGATGTATTGATGACACAACCCTGATGAAATTACTCTCAATACATTTATTTACACACTTATACATACTCACAATTATTCATAAGCTTGTGGAAATTCAATTTAATTTCATGAAAATATTATCTCCTCTACTATGTACACTTATAAGACATACTACTCCATGAACAACAATCGCTTCCACCTGCAGAACAAACATCCAAAAATACACATAACAAACATCATTACCTATACTAATAGTTCTTCTAAAACCAATAAACATCTATAAAAACACAAATACATCATCATACATGTCCTTATATGATTCACCATGTCTTTTAATATCATCATAAATGTAATTTTCATTAAATATAACAAACATGTAATCAAATACAACACATAAAATCCTATTTAAAATATTATACCCCTTATATTTTATATAATACTACCATAGATGGAATTACGAATTTTAAAAATAATTTATTAAAATAAATATATGAAAATAGAGTGAATTCTACACAGTCATCCTTTGTGTATAAAATGAAATGTTCTTCATGTTCATATATTTCATTTAATTATATTCCATATTAATATAAATATTATTATGGATGTATATTCTTATCTCTACTTCCATTTCATTATGGTTTGATTGGATACATTTTTTCATATTTGGGGACAATAAAATACATTTCTGTAAAATTTAATTCAATTTGTATTAGTTATTAATTATCAACTATATTTCGATTATAATGAATTAATTTTATTAATTATATAGTATTGTTGAATATTTTTTCTATACAGAATTTCATTGAAAAGGGTTTTATTGAATATTAGAGGATGTGTGCCTTGATAGAAATTGTTTTATTCAAGCAGAAAGTAGAATTATTGATGTTCTATAAATGAAAAGACCCAACAACAAATTTTATTTTTCACTTTATTGATTTACAATTTGAATATTTATTTTATAAGTAAATAGACCATTTATATTTTCAACTATATGATATGGAGGCACTTAATGATTATAAAGTTGATTGATTTGGGACTAATTATCATTTACTCAAGTTAATAATAGATGACAACCATGGGATAATATGCTATTGCCTAGGGAAGCGTATTGTCCCCACTAGATATTTGATTACATCAAGTGTTATTTTTGGTAGAATCTAGTTGAATGTAGCTCATGAAGAGTTAGAAGAGGAATATACAAAGGTTTCATGGGCCAAGAAAAAATTTGTGTGTAATAGAATGAATGGAAGAAAAATGATAACAAGAAATTAATGAAATTTTGGGTAGATTTATGTCCATCACTTCAACTAGATTTAATCACAGTTTTCGATACATAAATGTTGATGATGAATTCATTATATAACGCATTATGTGATGGTGATGATAGTACTAGTAGTGGATATGATAATGAATTTCATGAAGATGGCAATGGAGATGGGGATGCTGAAGATGATATTGAGGATGATAGTGCAGATGATGATTATAATGATATTGGTGATTTGGATGAATATGGTGATAATATTTGTTTTGATGAAAGAGATATTGATCCTCTATATATTTTTACTGACATTTATGAATCATAAATTTTTATGAATAGATGTGGGTTCCTATATGATATTTTTTAAATGTTTTTTATCACTTGTTTAATGCATTGAATAGTTTCATAAATTATTTATATTTTTTGGTAGTGGTTTGTGGTATGTGTTTTGATATTTGTATGAATTTTTGTGTTTTCATGAATTGGGCCCAGGTGGGATATTCTTGATTTCAATGTATGGGAAGACTATACCAACTGTTTTTAAAACAGTTGGTATAGTGTAAAAACAAGTAAAGGATGTACCAACAGTTACAAAAACTATTGGTTTCGCCTTCATCCTAGATACATATACCAATGCTATGTTTAACACCATTTATATAGTTCTACACGAAAAACTATATTCCCAAAATGTTTGATAAATGTTGGTATTGGCTATATAAATGATTCTATAGATAATACCAATGTTTCTAAAATGTTGGTATAGTTCTATTTAACAGAAGTGATCAAATTCAAAAAAAAAGTGTATGATACAAATATTTGGCCTATGGTATTAAATGATTGAGTCTAGTGGGGGTGAATTGTCTCTAAAATATTTTTGATGAAATTCAAATTATTATAGTTAATATTTAATTAAAATGCATATTATAATATATTAGTGAGTGAAATAGAAATGATAAGGTTGTGTAGTAATAAAAACATGGCTTTTATAATACTTTAGTTCATAAAAAATCTATATATAATATTCAATCTTGTCTACTCCTTGAGTGAATCTATATGCACTAAGTAAAATAAAACATACTTTTTTAGGGGGTGACAACCATTTATAAACATCATCATTTCTATGGACCAAGGTATAACCAAGATGAACTAACCTTAAATTTTAAGAGAGAGTCACAATTCAATCATGATCTACTTATTTGGTGGAGGTTTAACAAACTCTAACATGATTTGTGTAGGAAAAGATTAAAAAAACTCTTAAAAAACAAATAGAAAATAATATAAATACAATTTTTAATATATAAAAACTAAATTAATTATAATATAAATTTAGATGTTGATATAGTCTCATATTAAATTTTTTAAATGGAATGTCGCATTGAACCCCCTCCTGAATGATAAATATTGAATAACTCTAGTGATATCATTGGAAAAACGTTTTTGTATTGTGATTTTTATATTGAATTGGTTCATGATTTCATCCAGTTACCTCGATCCGTTTTTATTGGTGAGTTCACTATGCCTAGTTCAATTTAGTTTAAATATTCATGTTCAATGGTAATATTTCTATAAGTTTGTTTCCTAATTCCATCACAACCAATAATGATTCGAATGAATACAAATATTGAAATATTATTGTTTCTAAAATTGAATGATTCCATGAAATCATGGATTAATTAAAACTTTTTTTCCTATAAAATTAATTTAAAACACTTCTCATACTTCCATTACAAATGTATATATTAAAAAAATCATCCAAAGAAATTTACATCAAAATAAAATATTTATACACTAAAATAATATTAGTATTTTAAACTAAAAAAATATTTTAAAAAAATTAGAGTATCATAGTGAATTAAAATATAAAATACAAATAGAAAATTATATTCCATGTATAAATTAAATATTTACCATAGTGTATGATAATAATCCACATAACAGTGTACTATGAGGGAATAAAATATATTTGGGTGAATACCAAACCCACATATGTTTCCATAAGGAGTTGTGGCTACAATATAAACATGGATGGGATAATCCTTATATCAATAATTCATTTCATAATAGATCTGTAGAATGAATTATTTATCGGTCCTAGATAGACTAAGTAAGAAATTAATCTCCCCAAACAAGTGGTTTCAGATTCATGGTCTTTCCAAGGTGTGATGTGGGTGGCCTCAAACCAGTTTGAGGATTATAATGATGGATTAGGTTTGATCTTGTGGATCCCTGGTGGTTACTTGTATCAAAAGTATGTGTGATAACAATGGGAAGATTACATGTCTAAGTGGAGAGATAAATAGTGGTGTGTGTGCAAGATAAATTGGATCAGATGGATTATCAATGAACGAAAGACCCAATTTTGTTTTCTTTGGTTTTAGTGGAGAATTTTTGGGTGCAAACACAACCAACAATGGCTTCCACAAGGAGTGGTGGCTAACATATAATCATGGATGGGCTACACCTCTCACCAATCAGTTTTAGGATGGAACCCGAGAAATGAATACATTTTATCCCTAGAAGAACTAGGCATGCAAGGAATCTCCCACATCACATATATCTATTGTGCAGTGAATAAAAATATTGTCATAGTGACCTTAAAGTATCACCTAGATACAAAAACTTAATATTTATTATTTACTATACTTGTTATAATTATTAATTATGGAAAATGATAATTTAATATTTTAGTTTCATTATATGAACCATCTCCTATGGAGACATATACCTGGGCATATTTGGTAAATAAAGACATGAAAAAATATTAATCTACAAAATTAGAAACGTTACTACTCATGATTGTTCAATATTAAACACTAGCTTTTATCTATATGAAAAAGAAACCATTAATAAAAGTGGAGCCTTTATTTGTGCTAGATATAAGTACAAATATAAATTAATTTTATCGGCAATAGAAAAGAACTAATAAAAATGTACACTTTATGAACATATATTTTATAAAAGTTAAAGGTGTGTATTTATCAGTACATTATTAGTGATAATAAAAAAACCTTATAAAAAAATATTATTATACATAATATTTTCATATTTGTATTAAAAATTAATGTTTCTTTATATGAATTATTTAAAAAATTCACATATAAAATGAATTAAATTATGAAATATTAATATATATTGTAATAAAATAAAAAATTATATAAATATTAATGACGTATTGTTAATATGTGATATTTGAATTTTTATATTTTTGTAAATCTCTATGTGTATATTTGTGTATGCATTATTTTTAGTGTGTTTTTTATGTATCTGTATATATATAGATGTTGTACATGTACAAATTCATGTGTTTATATGTATATTTTCATGTGAACATGTATGTGGGGTGTACATATGTGTATTGTTATATATGTATATGTATATATTCATGTAATTATTTCACATTTGATGCATGTTTTTTTTCAATTTTGAATTAATATTTTTATAATTTAATCACTATATATATATATTTATATTTTAAAAGGTATTTTTTAATATATTTTCAATTTATATGATTATTATTTATTCAATTTTTTTATTATGTTCTAATATTTTTAGAATGATAGAAATTTATGTAATCAAGTTATTTAAAATATGTTTTTTAATTTTTCGTCCATTTCTATTTGTTTAAAATTTATGTAGTTAATCTTATATGATTTCAAATTTTAAAATAGTTTTTCAATTAAATGCTATTAATTAATTTTTAATATTTCATACATTTAATATTATTTATCCATTTTTAATATTTATATACATTTTTATTTTTTCAATTCAATCATTTTGTAATATTTATTTATATATTTATTTATTTACTATGTAATATTTTAAATATGTTGGTAATTTATATGAATAAATGTTTTATTTATTTATTTCTATTTAACATTTTAAATAGGATTTAAATATATATTGTAAATTTATTAATTATTTTTAATAATTGATTAATTTAAATAGTTATTTGTTTTATAATTTATTAATTTTATTGGAAAAATTTTTAAATTTAATTTATTGAAATTTAATTTTTTTATATTTTAGATATTTATTAATTTTTTCATTTTTGGAAGTTATTAATTTTTTTAAAAAATATATATATTTTTTAATAAGTTTTATAATTTTATAATTTTTATTCATCTTCATTTTAATATATATTCATTTGATAATTTTTTAATATGTTTTATAATTAATAAAACATAGCAATTTTTTAATATTTTCGATGTCTTTTAATTTTTCAATATTAAATTTCAGTCATTTTTAACATTCATGCATTTAAGATAATATATTAATTAATAATGCTTAAAATATTTTAATAAAATATATTTTAAATAAATAAATATATATATATCTAAATATATATACAATTGTATATTTACTATATTTATGAAATTATATATTTATAGTTTTAAATCACTAGATATATATAAATGTATTGATATAATTATAAATAAGTAATCAAATATTTAAATAATTATAATTTATAATAAATGCATTGGAATAATATATTTATATACTATTTATAATTATATATATAATAATTATATAAATAAATTTATCATTATAAATATATTTATTATAATTATTTTCAAAGTATTTATATAATTATAAATAAATGAATACCATGAACCGTGCGAACCATGGAATAAAATCCATGGTCCTAGGAGTATTTATTAATAAAATTGAGATAACAATGTAGAGCCATTAGGGGGATAACAAGAGTAACAAATGGAACCAACAACACCATCCGAAATAAATGATCAAGCCATAATCACCTTCCTTAATATATGTCTCCCTTTCTTGGGCGCCACCCCGACATCTTGGATGCCTTCCTCACCTATATTATTTAGGAGCCTTCCATGTGAAATCTTGGACATCCATGATAGATGATTCATCCTCATCATGTGGCTCAATTACTCTAGTGTCTGATGCATCCTTCTTATCAGAATTTTCCATGTTATAGTATTGTGCTTCAACTTGAAGATTACAAAATTTTTCATAGAAGGATTCCACGCTATGAGATCTAGTTTAAATTCCAAATATAGAAACATTATTTTTATTGTTTCTGTTATCTTATAAGGAAGTGTAACAATCAATGGTTTCCACTATTCCTTCCAGTGTACCACCAGAAACTAGGTTTCTCGTTACTACTAGCTTATCCACTACAGTTTTTTCCAAATAATTAAACGGTGCCAAAGCAACATGTTACTCCACTAAATCTGATGGAAAAAAATAAGATGTATTTTTAATGTGTGACCACCTGAAAACCAACATCATTAATGAGGGAATTCCTTCCATTTTTTGTGTTTGACTAATGAGAACATGTCGTCATGGGTTTGTTAGAGGCTATTTCCTCCATCGTTTTTGTCCCTTTGCTTTTGGCCATGATCAAGGAGTCTTCCCACGATAATTCTTTATCCACATCATCATACACAACAGTTTTAGTGAAATTATAACTATCAAAAAAATTCAATAACTAATTTTGAATCTATATTATAATTAACAATTAGTTTCATAATACTAAAAAATAGGCCTTTAACAGCACTATAAATACCCTTTATTAGGGATAGGAAATCACCGACAATGTGAGTGACATTAAAAGCCAATGACATTTATCAATTCTGAAGAAACACTGATAAAAGGGAAAATTATTAGCACATCCTAATGTTTTTCTAAAAGAAATCTATATCTCTACTATAGAAGTGTTGATTACTGATTTCTTTATCATCGTATTTAGAATAACTAATAAATTTGTTCTTTATTAGCTATTTTCAATGTTCTCTTAAAGATGTTATTTATTAACTCTTTTGAAAGTATGGATAAATTTATACCCTGCAACATGATCTAACAGTACACTACAGCACCAGAAGCACCAAAAATACACTAGATACTCACCAGATATCCAAAAAACATGCCCCAATACATAATTTAAATGAAATTAAATTTACAACACAAATACCAAAAAAATATATATTTTAGACATATAAAACATTTCCTTATACAATTAAAAAAATAAAAAAATTTACACACATTATGAGAATGTCATAACGATCAAGGTTACCTAAATTTTCATTGTATATATTTTTCTAATTTCCAATGTTGTAGGATCATCTTTGAATAAACCACATCAACTTGAACAAAAAAATCCACATGTATAAGAAACCAATTATTAGATGAGTAACACTAAGAAGAAATAAATTAAACATAAATATCATTCTATAAATTAATTATATACACAATAATATTACTATGAAAATATCATTTTTACCTATGTGATTGATTAGATATAATATCATTTCTATTCAAGAAAAAGTTAATTGAGGTAACTTAAAAGAAAGTGATAAAAGAACCACTACATGTTTGAAAATGTTTTATGGGAGAAGAAGCATGAATGTTTGAAAGTGAACCCCCACATGATGAATAGAATCCACCTATATAAAAAAAATAATTATGGAAGTAATACTAAAAATAAATAAATTAATCCTATATATGAAAAAATACATTAATTCTATGGACAATTATTTTACATTGTAAACATATAGATAAACTTTGTGATTGGGAATAGGTGGAGTCATTTATCTTATTAAAAAGGTAGTGGATGCAACTTGAATGAAAGAGAAAAATGCACACTACATGGGTGAAAATTATTTAAGGGATAAGAAGAATGAACGTTAGACAAATCACCCAAAATTAGAAAAAATAATCTACATGTATAGGAAAAAATTAATTATATGAGTTATAAAAAATTGAAATGAATTAAACAAAAATATAAACCAACACATTAATTATATGGAAAATGATTTTACTATGAAAACATCATGATTACGTCCATGATTTAGAAGAGGGGGTGTCATTTCACTTCATGTAATGGAAGTGGAGGTAACATTAAAGAAAGTGACAAATACACCACTGGATGGGTGTCATGGTTTTAATATAGATGAAGCATGAATGTTGTATTGGGCACCACAACTCGAACAAAAGAATACAACAATATATGAAAAAAATTATTATGTGAGTAATTAAAATGAAATTAATTAATCATAAATATGAAACAATACATTAATTCTTATGAAAATTTATTTTTCGGTACCAACATAATGTTCCCTAACATAATAAAATCATTTTATCCAGTGACCTAGTTACCTAGGATTCTAATTTATTTGTGCTCAGTCATGTTCTCATTCACCAGTAACAAAAAAATATCATTTACATAAAAAAGTAATGAAAAAATGTAAATATAGTGTGCCACTACATGCACAACCAAACCACATTTGGAAACACACACACAACAAATCATTTCAAAAACATACCTCACATCAATTATGTAATTTTATAATTCATTTATAATGTTTTTTAAAATAACCGATCGAGGCACCATAAGGCTTTACATCAAGAACACACCAATGTTCACATGAAAATGATACTTTGAAAATCAAATGCACCACATAACCACATCATACATAATTTTCCAAACTTATATAATTTAATAATTTTTTAACAAATTTATAGAACACTTAAAATTAAAAAACAAGAGTTCACACCAATTAACAACCAATTACATAGGATGTCCCTTTTATAAAAAAAATTTACACAACCCAAAATCTTTTTAAAAAAATTCCATCAATCCATTAGAACTATTTACAGTTGATATTATAAAAATGGATAACATGTTCATCATGTAAAAGTATGTCAATTTCATTAAGAACATTCTACCAAAACAATATGGATTTATGTGCCTTTGAAAACATGATTCACACTTTTCAAAAAAACCATAAACCCATCAATGGATTACCACACTAAAATACACACACACAAAATATCCATTTTCTACTAAAAAACACAATCCCATCAAAAATCACATCAAACCATTTGAAAACAAATTATGAATCACTCACACAATTTGATAATAATTTTCCACATACCTAATTTCATTCCCAAAACAAATTCATCATTATTTTAACACCTCAATGCTCATACATAAAATTAAACAACAAGTATAACAAGCCCAAAATGATCCATTTCCCATCAAAAATAATTCTTCAACACATGTGCACCTTAAGCACTCACAAAAACACATTTCACAATACTCAAAAAATTAATTAAAAATGTCCACTAATTTTTCAAACTATGACTAAATAGAATCATAACAATTTATATATATATATATATTTTATATTCAATAAATATTCATGTTAATTCATTTCCAAAACATGTTCACACCACCAAAATAAACGCAAGGGCATGAAAAAAATTTACCATGCAAGAGAATTAAATAATCTAAAATTGTTAGGGCACGGAACCACTTACCTAGGGTGGAGAAATTGTCAGAAAGTGGTGTAAAACCCCATCTGTATCGTAACCACAATACAAATCTAGATGTCCAAAGAGATGTTCATATAATTGGAGCTCAAAAAACAGTTGAGTTTTATGATTTGAGTGTCGATTCACTGAGGAGGAGCACCAGAATCAGGTGGATTTCTTTGCAATATCTAGATGCAGAGACGATTTCACAAATAGTTAGGGGTTTTACAATAGAACGGGAAATTACTATCAGCACTTATAAATTAGTACTGATTAAGATCTATTTTCTTTGTGGTTATTTATTATGGGAAGTTTAAATGGCTCTTTATCGACACTTTCTTAGCATTGATAAATGTTTGTATTTATCAGTGCTAACAAATCTCAAAAACACCTATGATGATAAATTTTATGTATATCATGGTGTTGGTTAGAACAGATATAACCTCATCATTATTAGCGTGAATAATGAGCTGAAAAGATGATTTTATCACCGATTATTACTTAAGTGCTGATAATGTATTTTTAATTATAAATATTAATAAAAAATTATAAATATTTATATGTACGTAATAAATATAAATATAGTAAACATATTTTTGTTAATATATTAATTATAATTTTATAATTATTTATTTATAATTATAGAAATATTTTAAAAAAATAATATTTATATCATTATATATATTTATATAATAATATTTATATAATTATACATATCAATATTTAATAAATATATCTAAATATAGATATACTATGTATATTTATTATTTAAGTAATTTTATTATAAATTTTATAATTATATATATATTTAATTATAGTTATTTAAATACACATGAAATTATTTTATTTATTTGTTATTATAAAGGTATTATTGTATTAATATAGTAAATATAGAATTATAAATATTTTTCTTTAAAAATATTATTTTAGAAATAAATATTCAACATTATTTATGAATATATCCTTTTAGGTGCATGCATCTATGTTAAAATTCAGTGAAATTGAATAAATTACGAATTAGTACAATTTAAAAATATTTAAAGAATTGATAATTTTGGTGTATGTCCATTGAATATTAAAATACATTAATTACATATATGTGAAAGCAATATAACAGAAATTTGATCAATGATATATTGAAAAATCAAACGAAACTCAATTATATGCCCAATACAATTCTATTATAGTTAATATTTTTAATTCATATTGATTTTTAATTATATATCATTATTAAATTAGCATATGACTATTTAATGCAAAGCACATAAATATTTGGAAATATATAAATCATATATATATATATATATGAATATATATTATTATATTTAACATATAATTTTTAATAACATTAATTTTCATAATTATCTTATTAATAAAATGTTTAATGATTAATAATATATAATCAATCTATTTATTTTTATCAGTAATTATTTAATTAACTCAAATTAGTAATTTTTTTTAATAAACACATGTTTTGTTTTTTTAATATTTACTTTTTTCATTTTATTTAAATAAATAATAATTAGTGCTAAAAAATAACTGATAAAGGATACCCTTAATCAATGGAGATTAATGGTTAGATTTATCATTGCTTTATTTAACACTAATAAATATTCCATTTATCAATGTGTTTTTATAGCACTGATAAATACCAACACTGTTAAAGGTGTGTTTTGTAGTAGGGTTAGTATCTACTCATTATTGACACCAATGTCATCCCACAATTTCCATTTTCATGAGGTTATAAATCCTCCACACACTCATGATATCTTGAAAACATGATCTTCCCTAACCTTTATAGCCATCTTAGTGTATTCAAAATCCAATACATTGGAATTAAATCCACTCTCATACCCTTAATTCCCTAGGGAAGGACCAGATTTACCATTCCCATGTTTATGTTTATAGATATCCTCCCCAACACTTTGCCCCACTTCCATCATAGTGGCATGCACACTCATATTTTTTTTTCTACCACTTTATTATCTAATGGGGAGTCCCAACATTATTTTTTAGTACATCCGACCTAACAAAATCTTTATGATCTAATCTATTATTCTTAAGGTACATTCCTCAATTTTACCCAAGATAAGAAGGAAAAAAGTGAAAAAGAAAAATTTTATCAGCACATATTATTCTAATACTAATAAAAAAATTCACGATATTTTTAATAGAACCCTATGAGAGGTCACTATCCTCCTCCAATTCATGCTATCACTGAACTGAAGCATTGACATCTCCCTCCCTCAAACAACTCATAAGAATTGATACATTCAAAATCTACGGTATTTGAATTGTGATACATTAATCCCCCTAAAAAATAATTATATCTTTAAATTTCATAAAAGGAATTTGAATAACCCGGATTATTAATATATTTTTCCATGATCATCCTCCCTAATTGTCCACACAGTCTCCCTCACCTCGATCCATTTTTTCTTCACTCTCCCCCACACTAATACTACAATAGGCTATAAGAAATCCTTTTGGTGAGTATTAATAAATGAGTAGGGTGATTTGTTTTTATAATAGTAGTTTATTACAGTGAATATAGGATGCTGTTAGTGGGGAAACATACAGTGAATGAGAGTTATAAAATGAGTGGAGGTTGGAGATTTTTCATCTTTTCACTCATTTATCATTATTTCTCACTATGATTGGATGAATCTAGGAGTTCCACAATATGGACTAAAATAAATCTACCCACTTATCATGTAATGTCGTGAAAAAATGGTATGTAGGTATCATTGTTTCAATGCAATGATGGTAATATTCTCCAAGTTCATTGTATCATTATTTCTCCCATGGAGTAAGATCAATCAATTATTCCCATAAGCTTCAATTACCATGAAAAATAACACTAGTCCGTTTAATATATTATAATTTGTTTATATTTTTTATACTTTTGACATGAGTTGAATTTATTATATTTGATTTGATCAAATTTTTTATAGTTATAGAGATTTGTAAAAAATTATTTCATAATACTTTGTATAGTTATACATATATACATAAATGTAAATATAGATACATTTTTACATATCTTCAGACAATGATGTGTGAATATGTACAACGAGATAAGTGGTAGCTATGATTATTAATTCATTCACGTGTAAGGTAAAAGGGTTTTTTCTATACTCAAATTATATATCATGATTTTTTTATATATTGTTCTAAAAAATGGGATTCTCTTAATGGTAATTTCTGAAGTTGTTAGTCCTTTATAATCACAATTACCAAGTTGACTTATTATACATTAATAAAATGTTTTATAAAAGGTGATATAATTTTTTATGTCCTTGTTATGATGATAATGATGGTTTTTTATTCCTCTGGTGTTGTTTTAAATTTTTTTACTTTTATTTATTAAATATAAATAATTAATGATTCTTATGGTGTATAATTAATTGAATTGCATTGCATGGGTTGTTGAAATAACCCTTTGATAAAATTTGAACTATTTGGAATGGTAATGGAATGTGGAAACACTAGTATTAGAATTTTAGTTCATTTTATTTAAATTAAAGTGTTTCATCAAACCCCTGGTCGCCATGACCTTGTGATTGGGCCTCATCAATGCTTTCATTATCTGAAAAAGACAAATTTTGGATCATAATCATCCTACCACTAAAGGACCACATGGCCTTCCATACACAAAGTGAAAAAATTAACAAACATCAACTCCACCCACTTGTTTTACTCCTTCTAAGAAATGTTATTTAGAAGATTTAGGAGTTAATGAATCATCAATGATAATATTATTGTGATGACATTGATATGATTGAGGTACTTGAACATAGATATAAAAAGAAAAAATTTGGGGATTGTGAACAATATTAGTTTAAAATGAGTACTCCTATAATTAAATTTATAACCCCACTCATAATTCAATTTAGAATTTAAATTATTATCTTATACATCTTTCAAAAAATATCGATATCTATTTCCATCTCGTTTGAACCTCACATCCCATTTCCAATCTAATAGTTTTTTGGATTTTATTCACTCTGTTGGTTTCATTAGGGTTTAGTATTGTTATTAAGTGAAACTAGGTAGTTGGGGTTATACAATAATTATTAGTTTTAGGTGAGGCTTTCCGATTTATTAGATTTTTATTCAACACTTTTTCCAAAATTTGGTTTCTTAAGACCATGTTATTGGTCCCAATAAATGTTTCCATCATTTAAAAGAATATCATCATAATTTCAAAGAAATGACACATTTCCAACCACATAACATGTTTATTAATGAACAAAAGTCAACCCATCCTTATTTTTTAATTCAATTACTCATTAATTTTTAGTGATCGGTTCTGTTTATTTAATCATATAAGATAACATCAAATTTATCGTACATTATTTATTACTTTATAAAATTTATCCCTCAATTTTCATGGATATCCCAGTTGAATGAGGATATATATTAATGTAACATTTGTGAATTAAGAAGATCAACCCACTTATCATGTAAACTAGTGATTTTAAATGATAAGTAGGATGTGTTTTTGCAATGAATAGATAGTAATACACTTTATGTTATTGGCATCATTCTTCCTACCATGAATCAGAATAAACAAATTATGCCTATTTACATTTATTACCACAAATAAGAACCCCAATTAATTTTTTATTTTCATTTCCATGAATAAATATGATTTAAATTCTATAATAAAATCCTCTATCATCAAATTCTATTAAAAATAACATCTTATAAGAATGATAAAAAGGTATGTATACAAAAGGGAATGTATTGCATAATTATTAAGTTGGTTAATTCACCTGATTTTTCATTCATAGTTCCATATTTATTTGAATTTTAACTTATAATATTTGTTCCCCTACTAACATCATTGATTATTCCTTTAACTTGTATCGAATTTGATTATTTCTTCCAAACCTGATAATAATTTCCATTATTGTTCAATGATTATTCTTCTTATCATTTAGAATTGTCAAAATTTGAAGCATTCATTAAATTCCAATTATATTATTCTTAAATAATTCATGAATCTTCATAACCACATCCTAAGACTTCTTGTTCATTGGATTTAACATCAAGAGTTTTATCTAATTTTGGTTTCTCAAGACCCTATGATTGAGCCCTATAAATATTTTAATCACCTGGAAAAAGATTTTCTTTAACTCCTAAGCATCCAAACACTAATATAGCACATGACACACAATATACAATGTTGAAAGTTCATAAACATAAATACACATCATTTGGAATATATTATCATAGAAAAATGGGTTCATATAGAACAAATGAATAATTAAGAATGAACTTTTTCTGTTCCAAGATAATACATTTTGTATATTTTTTTAATTTGTTAAATAATAATATTAATGAATCAAATAGGATGGATATGAATTGATAATTGATGGATTACAATATTAAAAAAAATATGAGGATAGGGTTTAAGAGTTCATCAATTTCGTAAAAGATCATGCATATGATCATTATAAATTTTTTTTATGTTTATATTTTTTATTCATGAATATTTTCATTAGAGGATTTTAGAGAATGCATGATATATCATGGAATAGATCACTATTTTAAATGTTGGACTAAAGATGAGGGAAAATGAATGTAGCTTGTGAATGGGATAACAATACATTTTACAGAACATATAATATTATTATATGTGTCAATAACGAATTATACCGTATCAAGTATATGATTATATTTGTGAATCAAAATTAAGATCATATTAAGGAAATGACACTGGCACATGAAGATGAATATTATGATTTCCATATTTTTCTGATATGTTAAAATGTGGTCAAAATATGAAAATGTATTCTAGTGGTAAAAAATAAATAGAATTTTCATCCAAACTGATGTTATATAATATATAAATGGTAATAAATCATGTGATGACATCTTTACTAATGTACTAAGGCACTTGAATTATATTCTCCTAGAAGATAATAAGCTTCCTTTTAATACATATAATTATAAATTATTGATATGTTTAAGTTTTATGTTGTATTATGATTACATAAAAGAAGATTTCACATTGAGAGCCATGTTGTATGGGGTGATAAATGACTTTTCTGCTTAGAGAAATTTTTCAGGATATAAAATTAAATTAACTCAATAGTGTCCCATTTTAAAATAATGAAACACTCAATTATGTTGAAAAATTCATCAAATACATTGTTTTATAAAATTGGAGATTTCATAATCTATGAATTAAATACTAATCTTCAAACACATCATTCGATGGGCGTTTAAAGGAAGGAACAATTCCATCTCCACTAACTAGTAATCAACTATTTCGGAATGTTTAATATATGCACACCACATTTGGTAATCTTTTTTTTGAATATTCTTACAAAAACTACATGGGAAAAGAGATCGGTTTTTTTGAATAACTATACTAGAAGTTTTTGTACATCACACATTTTCTTAATGTCATTTATGTAGAAAAAAATATATTCCATAGCGTCATCTGAACATTAAAAAATTCACCTATGAAAACAATGATTGTAATTAAGTCCAGTTTTTATATGATTTACATGGGTATATGCGAAGAGTTGGCTCTAGTAAAGGGTTAAACTGGCCTTTTATTTCTCTAACTACTTACACTTTTTTCAGATAATGGAGATATCAATTTTTAAACTTCTTTATTATTAAAATGGTTCTAGAGGGGTGTTCATTGAATCTCAATATTATCAAGTCAATGAATGATTTAATGTTAATGGGTCTAAAATCAGATGATTTTCATATTTTAATTCATAAACTAATGCTAATAACATTATATCTCATTTTTTCCAAGAATAACATTAAAAAATTAAGCATGATCGGTTTATTTTTAAAATCTATGTGTTGTAAGGTTAATGAATCAGAAAACTTTTAAACTATGGAAAAATAAATTTCTATTATATTATTCAAATTAGATATGTTATTCCCACCAGAATTCATTGATATAATGGTTCACATGATGGTTCCCTTGGTTAATGATAATTGACTATACAGTCCTATACATTATAGATATATGTACCCCATAGAATGGTATATGATGATTTTAAAAAGGTATGTAAAAAATCAGAGTTATGCAAATGGTTTTTCTGCGGGTGGTGTATTATTGAGGATGTTGTGGAACACTATACTGACTACTTATCTAATGTGGAATGAATTGGTCTATCAAAATATCATCACACATAGAGGCTTTTGGGTTAAGGGTTTATTAGACTAGATGTCGTTGAAATTACTATTGTGGAGTGCGATCCAGATCACCTTTACATTTTGAATAAAAATTTAGAAGTTGTCCCATATGTCTAAACCAATAATGAAACTATTAGGAATTCCAATCCATCAATTCATTAAATCTAGATATAAAATACACATAATCAATAGTTTATTGGATAGTTTTTAGACCATATTTTTATGTATTCAATTGAGTAACACCTTCGGGTATTCACCAAACAAATTACTTCTATGAATTTATTTCAAAATAAAAATCTCTAGTATGAATTCATAGAATTTGGGAGCTTATTTTTACATTGTTGGGACGAGAAAAAGTTTTTTGACAACTGAGAGTAATGGGAAGAGTGAATTCCTTTTTATATTGAAGGAGGGGGTGACATTCTTGTAAATACAAAAAGGTGAACACTATTTAGAAGTCTCCCTTACCTCTGGTGATTTCAAAATGAAAAAATAATTGATAAATTGGTAATTATGGTCTATCAAACACTCCAAAACACAAAAATTAGTTCATTTCATAATTTTTTATCTTTAAAATTTATTTTTCCCCACTTTCATCATTTTGGTTTTTATTAAGGTAGCCAGTTTTTGTACCTAAGTAATTTTATCATTAAGAATAAATTAAAGATATCAATCATTGAAAATATAGAACCACATAATTCTAAATATTATACATAATTCATATAAAATAAATCCCACATTTGTTGGAAATTAACTTTAAAACAAGTGCATGTAATACGCAAAAAGACTACGTTAACTCGAATCGTGCAAACAATGTTTTTTTATATTTAATTTTAAATATGTACACTATAAAAGATAAATTGGCCTCTAAATAGAACAAATTTAAAATTTATTAATATTTAAAAATAAATATTATAATATAATATTTCTAGTAAATTTTATGTCTTTTAATAAAATATCATTTATTATAAAATAACATTAATCTCAATTTTGACATTATTTCCCTGATTTATATTTTTTAAAAAATTGTGAAAATGATAGAATTTTAATATATTAGGGTAACACCAATATAACATGATATATTCATATAATAAATAAATACAATAATTAAATCAATTTACTTCACTTATAATGTTTTTTGTATAATTTATTTTGGTTAATTATTAGAAAAATAATTATTTCATTTGGAATTCCATAAGTAGCTAATCTAAATAATTCATCTCAAAAAATTAAATATAATGTAATATGATGAAAAAAACTGATACACCATTCAAAATAATGACTATAACTGAACTAATTTCTTTTTTTCCATATATCGAGGCTCTGTAAATGTTGATGGTAAGGAAGGATCCTTTTTTGTCTTTTTCCATGTTCAATATATTATATAGGTCAAATTCTATAAATAGTGTCTAAATAACTCATAAATTTAAAACAAATAGCATACATTGATTAAATAATAAAATATAATGTATTTTGGGATAGTTTCTAGGTCATTGTTTCCCTTTAGATTAAATTTTAGCCACTAATTAAACTATATTTTTCCTTAATCGCTATAATTAATTTCAATTAATATCAATATTTTTTAGGTCACAAACTAAGTTGATCTTAATATAAGTCATGAATTAAACTTATTACATATAATTAAAAAATTCTTCCAAATTAATAACACAATAGTGGTAGATATTAATTGAAAATTAATCACATAGAGGTATTTGGAAAGATGTTTTGTAATGAAAAAATGTTTATTTTTTTATATCTAATGTAAATGAGAAATTGGTTCCAATGACCTAAATTGTATTAATAGAGATTAAATTTTTCAAATTAAAATTTAAAACAAAATTAAATAATTAATTAATAATATAAATAAATTATATGAAAAAGTCGTTTTCAAATAAATTCAGTATTTTCTATTATTAATCAAACAATCTCGTTTTTCAAAAAAACCCCATTAATTCAGCCTATGATAATTTTGAAAGTACGATTTAAAAAATAATGTTTTTTTATAAAATTAAATTGTTAAATGCTCCAAAATTAATTTTATTATTTTTTGGAGAGAGACATAAAAATTAGTTCTTTTAATAAAATAGTTTTTATAAACATATAAATACTTTACCAAAATATTATATTTTCTTATAATTTTTTTATTTATATAAAACCGTTTATAGATCATATTTAAAAATTAGTAATTACAACTAATTTGATACATTATAACTATCTCATTTAAATAATTATAATAATAAAATGATATTTGGTTTTAACTCAATGTTCTGTGTAACGTAAAACAAGTCAGTGTTGGTTGTAGTAAATTCTTATCTGGGTGTAGATTATAATGAAAATCAACTTTTTGTAGTGTATAAAATTAAGAATAACATGGTTCTTTAATATAACAATATCTATATTCAGTATTGTGTGAAATGAGAAGAACTAAAATATTTAAATTAACATGATTTTTTTTTAAAAATATATGGGTATTTCATTAGACACAACTTAAAAGGAATTTTTCTATTGAAATTAGTCTTGGTTATGAGAGGTTTAATAATTAAAATTTCATTACATAAAAAACCACATCATAAAAATGAATAATAAATCATCAATTAAAAAAATATTGTAGGATATATAAGGGTTTCCCAAAGTAACTCATAACTAGTTTCCCATATAGTAGAACATTGGATGGGAGTGAATATTAAGCATGAATGAAAATAATAAATATCTACAGATATTGATAAATATCACTGATCATAGAAAATTTAGTGATCATTATAATGTTTAAAATTACTAAACCATTAATGATTGAAACGCGAAATAGGTCACTAATATCATAAAAAATGATGATAATTGGACAAAATTTTATATTAAGACCCTTTTACTAATGTACAAAAAAAATTTCACAAATAATTATACTTACATGATTTTATTAAATTTCATAAGAAACATCCCACCCTTAGGTGCTATCATTATCAGTTTTCACTCCATCTCTAGCTCTATAAAACAACGGTGAATTTTTCATTCTTAAAGTACTAACATATAAGGACAATTCATTCCATCTATCTTTAGTTAACATCACAAAAAATGGTTATCAAATTTTATGCAATATAAATAAATCCTCATATGGTGATATATTACATTAATATATGAAAACTAATCCTAATTTCTACTTCAAACATTCTATATATAGTAGACCATATAGCCCATCCAAATGATAAAAGTCAATATCATTCGAAAGAATGTCACTAAATTTCCCAAAATCATATTAACATTATTCCTCCATATATCATAAACTAGATCTTGGATGTCACAAACAAAAAAATGTGAATACCTTTATCATGTATTTTCATGAAACTTTGTAATAACCTAAATTACTATATATACATATTGAAAACATGCATGCTTCCTTATACTAATGATTATTAGATACATTTCATAAATCAAAAAAGTTGTAATATTTATACATGATAGCATATCCCACTTTGTCGCGAAATTATTTATCGGTTATGAGATAATAAATATAATCCAATATACTTTATCCAAATAATTAACTCTTTTTCCATATAAAATATCATTTTCTCATCTTCCAGAACATGTTAAGGGTTTCCTTACCAAAATATAATTTTTCCATTAAATCTATTTTTAGTTTATTTTTATCATTTAATGTATCACCCCAATACATAATGATATGTTTTTCTTAAATACATTCTAGTTATAGCCTTTTTTTCATGAATCACTAAGCCTCTATGGAACAAAACATGGTTACATATAAGATAAATCCATAACCTAGCCAAGAAAACCTAATTTTTTCAATTCTATAATGCAAATTTCTAAAATCTGATAAACATGGTTTCGATTAGAAAGTTATTTAGAGTCCAATAAGGAAAAATAAACACTCTATGAATAGTAACATACCCATATGAATAGTAATCTACCATTATGAATAGTGACATACCCGTATGAATAGTAATCTACCCTTATTAATAGTAACATACCCTTATGAATAGTAATATGACTCTTATTAATGGGATCCATACCATTGAGTGTATAAATGATTTAGGCACCTTAAAAATGAAGATGAAAATTTTTATTGTTTATATTTTTCTTTTATATAATGATTTTAATTAAATATCTAATTAATAATATTTACAAAATTATTTTTCAAATATCGACTTCGTTTTTGGAATCATCGTTTCCAAAAATGGTTTGGATAAATTTTTGTGATTTCTATGAAAAACTTGAATTTCTGATGAATACTAAAATATGATGATTCACAATAAATGATAAATAATGGATTAATTGAGTCATTGATGTTGATCTGCTGATTAAGCCAAATTGATTCAGATTCACATGATAAAATTTCTATTCATGGTCATTTAAGACTCACTATTCCTTGTCTTGTGATGAAATAATAAATTAATGAATTTCATATTGGGAAATCCCCTCTCTACCCCACTATAAAACCCCCCTCACTACATCTTCTCTTCACTCCTCTCAAGAATTATCCCTTGACAATATTCTACCTAAATATTTCCCCAAGATCCTCCCCCATATCCAAAATCTCCTAGACTCTTCAAAATACCAAAACCCCTCCCCATAATAGGTTCTCAATAGAGGATGTCTCAAGAGGTAAATTCCTCTTTTCAATTCCTTCATTTCTTTTAAGTTACTTTCTTTTTTGTATCTTTCCTCACCTCACTTCACCCAAATAGTTTGATAACTCTGGTAGTAAACATGTACTGTGAATTTTTTTTCTAATCGGATATTTCATTATCCTCTCTCCATTCCCCACCCTTTATATTTATTTATTGAATGCATCGTTTGATATGTGTTAATTTATCACATTCATAGACAAAAATTTATGAATTTCTGTTATAATAATTAATTTGGGTCATGAAACCATTTTTTCTATTTTTGTACCAGATTTTTATAAATGCAATACATCCTATATTAGTTATGTAATCCATTTTTACAAATGGTATTATGTTATAAGGAAAAATATGTTCATTGTAATCAAACCCACCAATTAACCCAAACAGTTGTCACTAAGGTTATATATATAATAATTCAACCTCACTCTAAGTAAAAATATTAAATTTGAAACCATGTAATCACTTGGATTGTCACTAATATCATTCAAATTAGTTTCGGGAGATCCAATTTCATCTTTCAAATTTATCTGAACATGAATATAAGTGAACTAATTTTTGAATACATAGTGATCAAACATGTCCGAACAATGAAATTTAACCATATAACTAATCAAAAAGTACGTGAATAAACTAATAATGGTTATAATACTTCATTTAAATTTATAATATGTTCATTAATTATGAATTAATAAGCCTAATTTGTTTATTCAGGTCTTTAATAACAAGTCAAGAACACCTTCAAGCATAAGGTAAGGGATCCTCTCTCACACTTTGGTTAAAATATATCTCCTATTATGTTCCCTATTATTTTTAATCCCTAATTATGGGGTATGATTAGGAACCATCCCCATTATCTTATTGTGACATATAAAAAATGGGATGACATTTACCTATCATTAAGCCCTCACAAGAGCACTCGTTACCATTCCGAAATGTTTGTAATGGATTTTCTCATCACACTTTCAATTCTTTGGGATTTCCATTGTATGCCTCTTATTTATTTTATGTGGTATAGTTGTACTGTCATTTCATATATATTATCATTATTCTCTTTATATTCATGTAATTATGGGATTCATTTGGTGGTTTTTAACTTTTGGTCATACGACTCAAATGATTATAATGTGGTAATGAGATTTTTCGTAATTTTCACTTCATTGTGACTTGATAAGTACTGTGAACCTACTCTTTCATATGTAGTGTACATAATTCCCATTTGAGATATATTTTAAATTGAAATTATATTCCATTTAATCATCAATATTCTTATATCATGGATATTATTATTATCGATGTCGTATACCATTTTTGTTACCATATTTATTTTCAATGTTGTTTTGACTATGGAAATATTGATGAATCTGTATCCTCTATTCTATACAAATAATGTAAATTCGTATTTCTATTATTTTGAATAAATGTATAATGAATGATTTGGATTTATAGGTGGTTGTATCCCACTAAATCCTCTTGATTCATCATTAGGTCTAATGGGACAAATCAGTTGGTGACAAACCCTTCGAGTTTGATTCCAAAAATCAGACATGATTCTAACAATAAAACTAAACAGTTTTTATAGTATTATGATTCCATGTTCTAGATACATGATTTCCAATTAATAAGCATTATATTTATCAATTATCATTTATTACTATTATCCATGAGGTTTTCACAATGACAAAATCTATGTATGTTGTTTCGTTCTAAATTTTTTAATGGAATTAGTCATTCATTTATTCACCATGCCATATTAATTATGTCATATTGATTATGATTCACATAATAATTCATTCATTATTCCACTATTTTTAACCGTTATTAAGCATTTTACCTCTCCTCTTTCATTGTTAACCTTTAACAGGTGATGAAGAGAATGTCATTTATTGAATTCATTTGGTTGCAGTTTTTAGTTTTGTTATGTATTGTATTTTGTAAACTTTTTTAATATAATTTGTGTTACATCTATGTATCTTATTTCTTCATGACTACCAAAATTATAATTAATTTGTGATTTTCATTCCTTATAACCATTCCAATAACACAAGTAATTCAATGGATCCCTTCTAGAGGGGTCGAGGTGTTATTGTTGGTATCATAGGATGATTAGTAGGAAACATGGAAACTAGAGTAGGAAATATATAGTAGGGAACAAATCCCTATGGTAATATTTTAGGCTAAACATACAATAATATCATGGTATATTGGTATAGAATATATTATGTGAATCTTTCTAGCAAATACATCTCTATTTGGATATGATTAGGTAGAGGTGGCTCTGGCACAAATGTACCTAGTAGTGAAAACTCCATCATGGATTTTCATGCTTGTCCTGGGGTATCCTGGTAGTCAACAAAAGGCCTTGCTTCACTATTGGTTATGACACTCCAAAGGGATATGGTTAGATAATTACTGATTTAATTACAAGCCATTATGATGGATTGAAATGTACATTATTCCTAAAAATGACCATTTTTACTGATTAATGGATTACCCATTCCTAGGATCTTCAATTATGTTAAGTATTTTGCTAAGTTAATATTATAAATTATGATTCAAACCCTAATCTAGTGTGTTCCATTATTTAGAAATGGCGCCTAATGGAGGAAGGGGAATCACTACTCTTGGAAAATGTAAGGATTGACCAACTGAGTAATTCAATATTGTTAATGTCGAAGAGGATAAGATTATAACCATATTGAGACATCTTACAAAGGTTTTAACAAATAACCATTATAAACCTATGTTGGATAATTCCATGTAGAAGAATCCCCCCAAATTTTAGTAGGACTACTAATCTGATTGAAGCTGAGCAATGGATCAAGTCACCTAAAAAGATATTCATGGAATTGAGATGAAATGAAAATGGGAAGGTACAGCTGGCAGTATATTTTCTCAAGGGTAACGCGGATCAATAGTGGTCATTGACCTAGAGTTCCATGGAGTAAGAAGAAATAGAAAATATGTAATGGAGGAATTTTAATGAAATTTTCATTGTAAAATATTTCATACATGAGCAATGAACTGAAATGAAGAGGAAATTACTTGGCATAAAACAAATGGATGAAGACACTTTTGTGGAGTATGAGGCTCCTTCATAAGACTGGATAGGTATTCCATTGATTACGTATGTTACTCGGATGACAATAGTGAACATTTCTTTGAGGTTATTAATCCATGTCTTCGAATGGAACTGGATTCTCAATAATTTTCATCATATGTTGAAATTGTATCAAGTGCCATAAAAAAAGTGAAGTAAATTGAAAAATCAAATTTGTTCAAGGGAAACCAATATAAGTATAGGCACTCTAATAAACAAGGAAAATGAGATGCACCAATGAAGATCAAGGGGAAATACAATTCCTATTACGAGAGAACTGTTGAAAAAATTATCTCGGGAAATGCTTGAAGGGCATGAGTGTTTTCTATAATTGCGGAGAAAGGGGTAATATATCTAAATAATTCAAGGGGAAGAAACAATTTAATTATATTCAATGATATAATTGAAGAGAGAAGGGACATTATATAAATGAGTGTCTGAAGCACTGAGGAATCTTGACTTAGAAAGGGCCAAGAGAGAAAGGGATAGCATATGTGATTACAACCGCAGAGGTTGAAGTTCCTAATGATGTGGTGGTAAGTACTTTAATTGTTTCCTCAAACTTAGCCAATTCATTATTTTATTTATATAATCACAATAATTTATATCTTCTCAATTTTCCAATAAAAATAGATATGTCAAATTTGATTAAATAAATGAGTTTTCAGTCAAAACTCTTATGAGATATATCATTGAAACAAAGGCATATAGATTAGTCCCCCTCCATACATAAAAATGTGTTTTATTTTCTAACCATTTCACCATGAAAATTACTGACTTTGATATAATTATCGGTATGAATTGGTTGTCAAATTATGATGCAAATATTTATTGTAAGATGAAAGAAGTTGTAGTTTTTGAGAATGGTGTACAATATCTTATAATTAAATTATAAACCTTGACACCTAATTATTATATAGAACCACACCTAATAGCTCTACTGAATGCAATACATGGAGAGGAAGATAAACCAATATCTATGAGAGAGGAATGAAATCTTCAAATTGATGATCTGAACAAAGTACAAGAGTACATTAATATATTTCCAGAGGATTTACCTAGACATCCTCCATTGAGGGAAGTTGAGTTCTTTATCTATTTGATTCTTGGTGCAATACCTATATCAATAAATCTCTATAGAATGGCCACTATGGAATTAGTATAGCTAAGGGAACAACTAGAGGAATTGAGTGAAAAAGGATTTGTTCATCCTAGTGTTTCTCCATGTGGATCCCCTTTCATATTTTTCAAGAGGAACGATGGATCCATTAGGCAATGCATTGAATACATGTAAATCAATTCTATTACAATAATGGATAAGTATCCTCTACCCCGAATTGTTTATTTAGTTGATCAACTTCATGGAGCTCAATGCTTTTCAATGATCGACCTTCGATCTGGATATAATCTACTGCGTGTGAGGAAGGATGATATTACTATGATAGAATTTTGAACTAGGTATAAACATTTAATGTTTACAGTGATTCATATTGGATGGACTAATTCACCCACTATATTCATGGATTTATTGAATAGATTTTTCAAGGATTAACTTGATAACTTTTTTGTGGCATTCATCTATGATATCCATATGAACTAAAAAAGTTATGAAGACTATGAGAGTCAATTGCAGATTATTCTACAAACTCTTAGAAATAATAAATTATATGGGATTTTTAGAAAATGTAAATACTAGCTTCAATTAGTTTATTTTCTAGGAAATATTGTCTCTAAGGTGTAATCATAGTTGATCCTGTGAAGATAAAGGCAATCAAATATTGGACCATCCCAACAAACATAACTAAGGTATGTAGTTTTATTTGCATAACAGGTTACTATCTTTGATTCGTCCAAAATTTTACCCGACTGGCTATCCCGCTAACAAAGCTCCCAAAAAATGTAGTTATGTTTGTGTGGATAAAAGAATATACATAATTCTTTATAGAATTGAAAGGAATATTGTTCAATGCTCCAATTTTGACTCTTTCATCTGGAAGTGAAGTATTTTTAATGCACAGTGATTCATCAAAGAACGAATTGGGTTGCATCATTATGCAAAATGATAAAGTTATTTCTTATGAATCAAAATAGTCAAGGACTCATGAGAAAAATTATCCAACTCATGATCCCGATTTAACAGGCGTAATATTTTCTCTAAAAATATGTAGGCATTATCTATATAAAGAGAGATGTGAGATTTATATGGACCATAAGAGTTTGAAATTCATATTCTCACAAAATGAATTCAATATGAGGAAATGAAGATGACACGAGTTAATCAAAGATTATGATTGTTCAATACACTACCACCCTGAAATGGAGAATAGGGTGGAAGATGCATTATGCAATAAAGATCATGGACATCTTAGTCAAATAAGGATTGAAAGAGATCCTATATTCATGGATCTATTAAAGATGGATTTGGGAATTTCAAATTAATGGTAAACATTGATCCTCTTTCAAATGATTACTAAACCATATTTACTAGAGAAGATAAAAATATATCAATCTAATGATGTGAATCTGCCCAAGAAAATTAATACAGTTAAGGAAGGAAAAATGGTTGTCTTCATGTATGAAGGAGTTCTGAAATTTTTGGAAGAGGTTTTTCATTCCATCAGTACCTAATCTAGAAAGTGAACTATTTAACGATTCACATAGCTCAAATTTCTATATACACCCAGGAATCACCAACATGTATAGTGATCTGATGGAATATTTTTGTTGGGATAATATGATGTGGGAAATTGATGCCAATGTGCAGGATGTCTAGTTTATCAACAAGTGAAGGTATAGAGACAACATCCCAAATAAGGGATGAAACCTCTACCTATTCCTATGTTGATTTTTTATAACATTATGATGGATTTTCTCACTAGACTACCAAGGAATCCTAGAAGGAACGATGCAATATGGGTAATTGTTGATCATCTCATAAAATTAGTGCATTTCCTTCCTATAAGAGAAAATATTCCACTTGTGAACTTGGAATGAAAATATATTAATTATGTTGAAAGACTTCATGGTGCACCTCTATCAATTTTGTCCCATCAAGATTCCCGGTTTATAAAAAAATTCTAGAATAGTCTAGAGAAGGCTTTGAATACTGAGCATTGTATGAGTATTGTTATCACCACTAAACCGATGGACATTCTGAAAGGAGTATTCAAACTCTAGGAGACTTGCCGAGGTCAGGCTCTCATCACTTCCATGGTATGTGGGATCTATACTTGTTATCAGTGGAATTTTCTTACAACAATAGTTTACATTCTAGTATTCAAATGGTACCATATGAAGAATTATATAGAACGATATGTCAAACTCAAAATTGTTGGGATGAAGTTGGTGAGAGGAAATTTATAGGCCCATAACTTATTGAAGAGACCATAGTAAATGTGAAGACAATAAAAGCCATTATTAAAGAATCCCAAAGTACGCAGAAGAGTCATATTGACAACTAGAGAAAGGATTTGGAATTCCAAGTTAGAGTTTATATATTTATAAAAGTATCACCCTTGAAGGGTGTCTTAAGGTTTGGTAGGAAAGGGAAATTGATCCCCAGGAACATAAGATCATTTTAAATCCTTGAATGAATCATAGTTGTAGATTACGGTTTTGTAATTCTTCCACATCTCTCTAGAGTTCATGATGCGTTCCACGTGTCACTGTTAAAGAAATACATGCTAGACCCAATGCATGTACTCACATATGATGAAATAGAACTGGAACATGTTTTTCCATAATACGAAAAGCCTATCAAGATTCTTGACACGAGGGAGAATGTATTGAGAAATCGAATAACTCGTCTAATAAACGTTATTTGGAAACACCGGAATATGGAGGAAGCGACCGTGGAACCTGACGATGTATTGCGAAAGAGTCACCCATATATATTTATTGATCTTCACACAAAAAAGTTTGAGGATGAAATTTCCAAACGGGTACGTATAGTGGAGGGAGGGTCGGAGCGCCTCCTCTAGACGTCTTTCTCGAGACACCTCGTCAGTAAAGAGGTCCAGAGAAAAATGTAGGAGGTCTTTGAACATGATTCCTAGATCCCTCACTAACATACTCCCCTGTTGGAGGGAGAGTAGCTCTTGAATCTTTTCCACCTTCATCGTCGAGGAGAGGAATTCTGCCTGGAACTCCACCTCAAAATTGGACCATGGCACCTAAACCTCTCACCTCTCCCCCAAGTAATGCGTCCTCCACTGACGGACTGCTCCCCGCATCTGGCTAACGGCCAGAGGACCCCAGTACTCGGTTGGGACCCAAATCAGGCCGAAGGATATCACTAGCTCCTCTAGCCTGCCTTCCGTCTTCATGTCTGAGGTGATGTCCTCGTACTTCTCGAGGGTCTGTCGCAAGAAGGCCCGAAGAGTCTTCTGCCACTGGTCATCCTCTTCCACTCGATCACCTCTTTGCTGATCGTCCAAAGTAGTCTCCGGGGCCTCGATCGCTTGTACCACACATGGTCACCATCCTGGTGCCATAGGTGCATGATAAACAAGGAATGCCTAATCCCAAGTAGTGCAGGATATTGTTCTTAATGTTTCTTACACATTTCAATTATTATTAATTCCCATGAAATTTAAGAAACATGACAACACAAGTCATTGTGATTCATGTACCTTTCATAGGGTCTCTACCCTGCAATCAGCGTGGCCTCACTTAGTCGTTCGGTAGGTCCAGTGTCCTTGCATCGGATCATGGTGGGCCCTAAAATCCCGTGTCCTAGACGGTCTTCCCTGGCCTAATTAACGCACCATGGTCACCCAACACTGTTGCCTTACCATCCCATGCAATCCTCACTGTGCCTAACCCTAGAATCCATCCTATCTCTCATCCTCTCCTCTGATACCATTCTGTCATGACCCACCTTCACCAAAAGGAGGGAAGGGTCAGCAATTTTCAAAGCCCTTCCTTCTTTAAGTTGAAGGAGAGATAATCACACCCCGAAACCCCCCTTCTATAGGTCCCGGAGTGGCGACTAGTACCAAGGGTATGAAAATTACACACAAGGGGATGACATTTCCCATTTTGTTTTATAGGATCTGTAGATAAGATGATGCAACCCAACAACACCAAGAGTAAAAGAAAAGTAAAACATTCCCAAACGCATGTTCAAAAAGTAAAATCCACAGGGTACAAAAGTGACTACAAGGGTAAGTACCAAAAAAAAAACTGAAACTGTGACTGCCCCAATGATCCGAGCTAGTACGGCCCTGCGTGATCCCTGAAGACCTCCTGGAAACCTGAAAGCAGTTTTATATACATAGGGTTAGCATACAAGTACACTTAGTAGGGAAAACCAAAGACTCTCATGCAAATGTGGGGGAATGTACTAAAGTACCATGAGAAGCAGAAAACCATTACTATGAAGGAGTTCACCCATCCCACTCACCGGCTACACTCACCAAGTAACACATTCCAAGTAATATATGTAAAATGATAACATCGATGTTTGGGTACCCCAAGACACTTTCCCACTGATTATTGAGACATCTTACGCATCAAACCAATCCCGCTATTCTCACCGCAGTCCCACTACCACACCCACCCACACACACCTGGGCCACAACCGCACGCAGTCCCACTGCCGAATCCCACCCAAAAACACCTGGGCCACAACTATCACACATACCACATCTGCAAACACCTAGTCCAGAACAACCACCACCACGCCCAAAGACACCTGGGCTAGAAGATCCACTGCCACACTCGAAGACACCCAGGCCTCATCCTAAAGATACTTGGGAGACTAACTTCCCATACACACCTAGGCCATAACCACAACACTACCCCGCCCGAAGATTCTTGGACTAATAATGGACCTCAGACCATCACAGCCTACCCGAAGGTACTTGGGCTATCCGGGAAAGGGAGTAGAAATGGAGATAATAACCAGCCACTAAGAATAGTGTTGGGAAAAATAGCCTCCCCCATGAAATGAGGGTGTTTGGAACTAAAATATCAACATGGGTGGGGTGTGAATAAGAAACACAAAACTAAAAGTATATACATAGGTAACAGGAACTCACTCAATGTTAGGTTTTTCTTCATACAACCTACAGATCACAACAGTACTCAAGTCCGAGTCATGACTCTTGCCAAAAAAACTCGTTTTTCCCATTATTGTTTTCATGTTCAGTACAACTACTTGGGAAACTAACACCATAAGCTTTTCTAAGGAAAGAATGCAGCCAAACATCAATTTAAACATTCACACCCGGTTCTCTTGTAATATTACAACAACAAGGGGATAAGTGAGATCCCTTGAAGTACTAGAACCAAAGAAACCCTCAAAACACACCCTGTGTCCCCCAAAATGACTTCTAATCAACAGAGTATCCCACCACAATTCGTGATATAACCAAGGTAACCACCCGGTCTTAAAACTCACAACCACTGAATCCATATCAACAGGGGATCCCATCCACTCCCACATCCCTAGCAATCGGCCCATGAAAAAAACAACCAAACCACTACCACCAACAAAAAGCAGGTTCATGTCGGTTTTTTAAGATTTATAATATTTAACACACTCTATGATTTCAATTTCTTGTGCTTTAACCAGGGGTTATCACATAAGGGTTGATCCTAGTGCTTTCAATTCATTTATCCAGGTGTACGTGATTAACCAATTGCCCTTTTTAGAGCAGGAGTTCACAACCACAAACAAGTCATTTCAAACATCCTCTGGGGTTCATTAGTGCACAGAGAAAGACCACCAACGACCATGATTTTCAGTAGGCGTAAGCCCGCACAATTTAGAAAGTTGATCACAACATAAAACAACATCAACAATCACAGCCCCCCCCCTTCATTCTTCATATAATCAGTTCATTATCATAATTTAGGTCTGTTTTAATCAATTATATAGAACCAAAGGCACACCCACCCCACATGATACACAAAAGTGAGAGATGAAGAAATTCCCTACTTTTTGATCAACGATCGACACTAAGCCCGGGGGCGGAACATCACGGATAGCGATGAATTTCGCCTGAATGAAAAGCTGCTCGTCTGGACGAAGGGTACTCTTAATACAAGGTGATCGAGAAAAGAAGAAACCACGGCTAAACCTTAGTTTATAAGAGCTGCAGACTGTTGAGATAAGAATGCAAAACCGCGTTAGGAGTGGGGGCCATGGGTTGACCACGCGGCCCCACACATTATTAATGGAGTCGGGTGGTTTAAACTGATGCACACACAAGGTTAATATATTAAATTTTTAATTATAACATTTATGGGTGCTACCAGGCTTTAAAATAAGCATAATGGGGGGGGGTCAAAGATGTGTTTAAAACTCAATTTGCGCATGTCACTGGAAAAACCCCGGCAAAGTAGGGTGACACCGATCGGCCTCACCGAGCGGTCGCACCGATCGGTCTCACCGACCAGTCGCGCCGGTCGGTCTCACCGATCGGTCGCACCGATTGGTTGCGCCGATCGGTCCCCCCGATGGGTCACGCTAAGACGCTACCCCTTTAGGATCCATTGTTTTGAAAAGGAAAGGACCAAGAGAGTTTGGGTCATCACAACTTATATAAATAATTTATTAAAATTTGTATATTATATTAATTTGTATGTATTATAACTATATAATTAAAATAATTATAATAATAAAATGATGTTTTTAGAAAAACTCACTCTTGTGTGTAATGTAATCCATGTGAGTGTCGCATGTAGCGCTAGCTTTTATTGGTGAAGCTTGTAACAAAATCATAAATTTGTGTAGCAAATAAATAATTAATAACATGGTGATTTTAAATAAAATAAAATATATTCAAGGTTTCATGAAATTCAAAATATCAAATTTTTTAAATTAACTTGAAAAAAATAGAAAATCATGGGGTCTTACAATTTGTGAATAGAAATACAATACAAAAATATTTAAAACATTCTCAAGGAAAGTATACTTTTCATTTTTAATATCACACTTTATTGAAAATAATATCTTTTAGATTATTAGGGAAATATTTATTTAAATGTTCCTTGTGTCTATTCAAAGAAAGATTCAACGAAATGATGGTCATGGATGTTTGTAATTCCATACATGTAGTATAAGCTAAAAAGAACATTCCTTTTCTTTATAATAATGTTAGAAACATTCACCATTTAGAAAATAACAAGAATATTCCTTTCAAATCATTTAAATTATATATATATATCATGGGTATAAATCTATTTAAAAACCAATTTGGATTTTTATAAAACATTTTTTATTTTTTTTAGAAATTTTGGTTTCATACAAAAAAAGTGATTTCTGACTGAACAGAGAAATAAATTTATATTTTCTTATAAATAACTAACCAATTATTTTAAGTACCAGGTAGTTTGAAAAGTAACTACTTCCTGAAAATATCATAAATAAAAATACAATAAAAATGATTTCATTTAGGGTGTGATCATAATATTTCCTTTAAAAAGTATAATCATGAGTTATGTTGCTAAATGATGATATAGTGACATAAAACCCTAACCACATTCGTAAAATTGATTTATAAGACCCATTGAAGTGATATAATAAAATAGATATATAAATCCCTATAATGATAAGTATATGAATCATTAAATAAATTCATAGAGTGTATATACACCACATAAAAGAAATGGTTGGTGAATATGGAATATATCTAACATAAGTAAAAAATTATACAAAAATCATTTACCCCATGATTCTTTTAGGATTTACATGATTTAAATTATTGAATATTAGTATTAAACATGTTATTAAATTACAAAAGAATAGTATTGGTAGTTATAATTTCATACATAATATTTTTATAACATATTATTACCTGTTTTCTAATAATATTTCATTATTCTCATTGTTTCTGGTGTTAATTTCTTTCTTTTCTCATGCATTTGTTTCATGAATGTTATTGTTCTTGTGAATATTATATAGTTACATCACCACTACAATAATAATAATTAAATAATTATCACATGTTTACATAAATTGTACTTTTAAATCCAAACATGAAAGATTGTTATGAAAATTGAAGCACATTACAATCATGGAGATGGTAGGCTGTACGTACGCATGAATACAATTTCAATTTTTCAATGATGATTCTAGAAAGGAGATAGGTAATATTTTATATATACAAAATTATACTAATATCATATATACCATATTATTTATTTAAATACACTTTATTATAAAATCAATCTAGCATTGGGATGAAAAGAGTGTCACATCTCTTCTTGAAGGAGGTAGTACACATGTACACAAATGATGTTTACATGTGTATGTGATTGAAAAGGTAAGAAAGAATTTAATATTTTATTAATGATACATAAATATATAAAATCATAAATATTTCATTGATATAAAATATATTAATTAAATCTAACCTTATCACATTCCATGTAAAGCATTCATGAATGAAAAATTGCATCGCGTCGTGATGTTGTATTCCACCGTACGCACGACCATAATTATCCTATCTCCATTAGAATGGAATGTAAAACGTTATATAAGATATATTGACTCATGTGGTATAAATATTATATTAATATAGTATATATATACATACTTAAGATATATCATCATATCCAGCCTTTAAAGGAGGTAATGGAAGAACTAATGACATCGGTTCATGAGACGGTAGTCTGCCACACACAAAAATATTTATTTCAAACCCCATTTAATGGATGTTGAGATGTTTTTATGTAATGAAATTATTTTTAAAACATACCAGTATATGGATTATAATTAGTTTATCATATCATCATGGTTTAATAATAATTTAATGAGGTGAATAATTAAATAAACTAAAATTCTAGTTGATAAAAATTACCTTTTCATCACGTATCCACCTTTGGTTTTCACCAAATCATTAATAAAATGAATTTATTATAATAATAAGGATTTTAGAGTTAGATGATGGAATTTTGGAACTGTATTTCTCACATATTGGTTGAACCAAACGGGTTTGAAGGTGTGAATAAGAGAAGAGATGAGACGACCTTTTATAAGTGAGGTCATTGGCACAATTGTAATTGTTTAAAAAGATTCCACCATTCCCACGTTTTTATAGTGAATAAAGCCTCAAAAAATGGGTAATTATAAAATCTATATATGATAATGTGTAAAAATGTAAATAAAATGGTTTATTTATGTTTTTAGGCTATTTTAACCCTTACCCTTTTAGTTTGACCCATAGAAATTCCATTTTTACATTCACTACAAAAATTAAATTTTTACTATTTTCACTATTAATTTTGGTCAAAATTAAATTGACTACATTTTTAGTAATAAATTTTTATGATAAAAAATATTGAATCCATATTTCAAAATTCTATTCACAATAGTGGTAATTTTTAATTTAAAATTAGTTCCACTGACGTGGTGGGAAAATGAGTTTTTAAAAGGAAAATGATCGAAATTCTACTTTGTTTTTATAAAAAATCAATATGAAAATTATTAAAATATATTAAATTGTATTAATTGATCCATATTATTACTATTATTACTATATAAATGTTAAAAATATAATTTTACATTATAAATAATTTAAATAAAAACGTGGTTTTCAAATAAAATTTAGTATTTTTAACTTTTATAATAAAATGAAACATTCAGAAAAATTTAAATATTTCACCCTACGAAAATATTGGTTTTAAAATTTCAAAAATTATATTTATTTTAAAAAAAAATTCTATTTTCTGTAAAAATTAACTTTACTTTATGTGCTTGAAGTGCTACTAAACTGATTTTTAGAAAAATACAATTTTTTTAAATTGTTTTTCCCTTCAAATTATTCATATTTTATTTATAATCAGAATATTACCATAATATTCATATTTATTTAGTACCATTAAAAGCCTCTATTACAATGTCTATTGGATAACTATTATATTATATAATAATAATTTAATAACATTTTACATTACATTTAATCATTGTGTCACATTTACTGCACCCTAAACTCTGTGTAGCATGTAATGGATGATAAACCAAGTGTTTCAAATAAAGAAAACTATTGAACTGATTGAAATTATTTAAATATATTTATATTATAAAGTCTCAGGGTGTAATTTTTCTATTTAATATTGTTTTTTTGTGGTAGATATTCCATAAAATATAAGGTTATTTTTTAAAAATATAACTGTTTAATAATTACTATATCATGTATATCTAATATATTCATTAAAATGGTGATGAAAAATGAATTATAACTATATATAGATAGGGTATGATGTACTTTTGCAAAATAAATGTTTTGATTTTTCATAGGATTCAAAATTAAGGGAATATGGATGTACAATAATAATAATGTCTTATAGAGTATTTATGATTATGGATTTATTATTTTATGATGGATAAATCACTTCAATATGATGTATAAAAAGAAATAAACATGAAGGACTCGGTAAAGTTGATTACCACTTATTCGGTAGACTTCCATTAGATCTAATCTTAACGGTCCTACTATATGTATTTTAGATGGACAAAAACATGTATAAATTGTATAATGATATATAGAAGAAAAATATAATGGTTTTATTTTGAGATATATGACTCAATGTGGTGTGAAGAAGCGAAGGGGTTCCTTTTTATAATTAGGGTGAGGGGAACTTCTAGAATTTACTAAAATATTAAATTAGTTTTGTTATAAAAATACTACCAAATTGATATAATTTTAATATAATATAAGGATAATTATAAATCATCACATTAAAAAAATGTTTAAATTTTTTCGATATGTTTTCACCCTTATCCATTAGTTTTAACACATGTTAACAGTTTTGTCAGTTTCTATTATATTAATGATTTATAAACATTTAATGATTATAATGTTTCTATAAAATGATAAAAGTCCTATAAATTTTATTTTTATTATTATTAAAAGCATATCCCATCCATCGGTCTAAATCTAATATTTTTATGATTTTGAAATCATTTAACAAAACTTTATTTATTATAAAATGTGAATAAAGTCATTATTAACAATATTAATTTAATTTGACATTAAATACATAAAATATGTGAACTATACTATAGAAAATTCACAGCTCTCTAATATGTCATATATAACTATAAAGGCTTTGGGAAACATTCACAAAATCAAATTATATCACTTTTGTTATTTTAATGGTCTTTTATTTTATTTTAATGTAAATTAAATAAATATTGTATTAGCACTGCATATTCATTTAACATAATTATACAATTTATAAAAATTATAAATAAATTTATTTCATGAAATTAACTTCAGTAATCTCAATATTGGATTTAGTTTGTTCATATATTGATTTTATCCCTATTTGGACAGAAAATATATATATTTAAAAATAAGAGAGAGAAATTTTGTAACATTGTTTGATTTAAATATTATATACGTCATTTTCATGGAAAAGATTCCATTAATCAAATACATCAAGAGGATATGGTGATACAAGTAAAATATCATTCATCTAAAAAGAATTTGGATGAAAAATTATGACATTATTACTTAGTTTTAATGTAGATTAATGAAATTTAACCTTTACGAACATGATATATTTTTGCATAGTTGTTGTTCATAATGTTTAAAAATAAAATTAACCTATTTAAAGAATCTGAACCACCTAATTTCAAATATGTAATATATTTTATCAAATTTAATAACATTACGCATTAGAAATTAATTTCAAAATAAGTGTTCAAAATGCGATGAAAACCTATTTTAGGAAATATATATCCTTAAGCATAAAGAATTATTTATTCTAATCCAATGAATATTAAAAATATTGTATTGATGATAAAATATTTTTATGAAAATAATATATATATATATATACATATATGTATATATATATTTTATAACATTAAACAATATTAAATAATTTAACTTGACAATATAAAAACAAATTGTGTTTACAAAAAATTAGTTCATAAAAACATTTAATTTATATTAAAATTATTTTTAATATTTATTTTTTATTGATTACAAATTAATTAATTTTTTAATTTTTTAATCTATAAAATATACATAATTAATTTAGTCATATTCATTCCTTCTAATTTAACAGCTAGTTTATAATGTAATACTATATTGTTATTTATTTTGAGTCAGGGTTTCATGTATTGCAAACTATCAAAGGGATTCATTTAAAATAAATATCTCAAATAATATTGGGTGTTACATTATTCCCTCATTAAAAAAAATTATACTCAAAATTTCGTAAATGTCGCACTGTGAAAATATATTGGTACTTCGACAACATAATTTTTTTAGGTTCCCATATCCACAATTCTATGTTATGATTTTTCAAAAGAACATTTACCAGCTTAGCCATCATATTATTCAAAACTTATTATCTATTAATTAGAATATTTATAGGATCTTCATAGTAAGTTAAATTATGATACAGTTCTATTTATTATGAAGTTATCACATGCGTTTTGTCTAGAATTTACTTCTTTATCAAATAGATATGGAACAAAATGTGGGTTCATTCAAGAGGCTTGGTGCCATTTCCATAAGGTAAGCACCAACGTTAATTATTTACATTATTTAAAAACGGATGATATACTAGGGGCTTAGTTTTAATTTCATAAATTATCTTATAAAACCTTTTTTTGTAGATAAATACAATAAGACATGACCTCGCACTTGAAAATTTAAATTTTTCCTTGGCTTATTGGCCTAAATATTTCTCCATCTTTGAGATGATTTAATATGGGTTTGAGTAGTCTTTGAATTTATTATTGTCTCATGAATAAGATCTAATCCTATATGTTTTCTTTCACATATATCGTCCCCATAGGTAAGAGTATAACATATATTTCCAAATAATGATTTATAAATAACCACTTGAATAATTTAACAGAGGATATTATTATAGGTAAACTCGACGAAATTTATATATTAATTCTATATACCATGAATGTTAGGTGAGTGTGACATCAACATGTCTTATAATATATAGATATTCTATTATTATTTCCCATAAATTTGAATATAATAATACATTATAAAATTAATTTCAATATTAAGATCCTTTTGAATACGTTTTTGATAATGTTGATGTAAATAATGGATCGCGATCAGACACAATTGAACGATACGTTCAATAAATTCATACAACTCTATTAATATAGAGTCATGTAAAGTTATGGAGAGGAAAATATACTATTACAGTGAGGAAATGTCTAGATTTGGTAAGGTGATCAACAATAACACATATCACATCATTCTTTTTTTGAGTCTTTGGATATCTTATGATAAATTCTATAGTAATGTCATCACATTTCCATTTATGTATAAGAAGAGGTTCCATGACTCCCATAGGATATTATCTCTCAGCCTTCACCTATTGAGAAACCAAATATCATGGCACATAAATAATTTTTTTTGGATTCATGTTATCCCATCAAAAACATTACTTCAAATCTTTATACATATTAGACCTACCATAGTGTATATAGAAATTTGATCTATGCTCATCATATAAGAATTCCCTTTTTATCTCATGTATTCATAGAAAACATATCCTCTTACCAAAATTCAAAATTCAATATTCATATATAAGGAATGTCAATTTACCATTATTTAAATAATTAATTTTGTTTTTAATATTATAATCATCATACTAAGAACATTTTATCTTTTACAACAAAAATAGTTTGGAAAACATTTTAAAAAAAGTGAGGTTTCCCTTACATTAATAATTCCTAGATCCATCCTTACTAAATCCATGAAAATGGGATCCTTATCCATCATTATATTGGTTATAAGACCATGATATTTCCATCTCAGTGCACCTTCTATCTTATTTTCCTTTCCAAGATGGTAGTGTATTAACTAGGAGAAATCCATAATTATCTTGAGATGGTTTCTTTTCTGGATGGTTGGTTCATTTTGTGGGAAGTTGTTTTTCAAAATCATGTGATCTTTATGTATATCACATCATTCAATATATATATTGTATCTCCATATCATTAAAGAAAATATTGTGACTTATAATACAGGATCATGATATAGATATTTAAGTTCATGAGTCTTTAACTACTGTGATTCATTGGACATGACTTTACCATTCTGTATAAAGACCCATAATATCCATTCCTTGATTCATCAATATATATAAAAGATAGCTCATTTCATTATGGTAGCGTCAAAATCATATCATTCACCAATATCCTCTTCAATTCATACAAACATTCTTAACATTCCTTTGCCTATATTTATTTAAATACTATATGAGTAATCAGGATTAAAGGGTGATCCAATTGGGTAAAATTAAGAACAAATAACTAATATAAACTTTCCAAAACAATGAAACTATCTAGCTCAATTATGTTTTTTTGGTGTAGGTAATTTTTGGTTTTCCATTGTCCTCATTGGTTCATTTTATATTCTATCTTTAGATTATATATTCCATTAAAAGAGACATTTTGAATCCAAAATTCACAATTTGGATATTTCACTTATAACTCTTTAATTATAAGAATCTCATGAATGATTCAGAGGTGATTCACATGGTATTTTAGAGTACAACAAGATATAATCAATAAATAACACAATAAAATTATCAATATATTCCATAAATAATTGTTTCATTTGGTCAATGATTATTGATGGTGAATTATTTAATCCAAATGTAATTACAGTTAAATTGTAATGTCTATACATAATTCAAACTATTTTTAGGATATTTTTCTTCATTACTCACAACTAGTGATACCCTGAACGAAGGACAATCATAGGAAAATAATGATCTCAATTAAGTTAATTTATTAACTCATCAATGTGATGTAGATGATATTTTTTCAATATTATAATAGCATTGATTTACATGTAATCATTTCATAGCCACATAGAACCATATATCTTCTTAATGAAAAGTACATGGGATCCCCAAGGAAAACCACTAGGATGTATGAATTATATACATGAAATAACAATAGTTATTACTTTCACTCCACAAATTTTATTGCGGACATTTTATATGGATTTTCTAATATAATACTTGGATCATGAATTAAACCAATGGAAAACTCAACTTAACACTCAGTAGAATTTCCATGTAATTCCTTAGGAAATACGTTAATTTATTTTTTTATAATAGGTACATCCTCTAATTTAATATTACCTTTCCATCTGTTTTTTTCATTTATTTTTCTCATGAATATCATTTAAATGATATGTTGGTTTTGATCTAGATATGAATCAAGAGACAAATTCCCCCTCTAAATATATGGAAGTCGAGTTCTTCATCACAGATCTTAATTTTATTCTCTTTTCAATACATTATTTCATAATAATTGGAAGGATAGTCAATACAAAGCATTATATCAATATTAAATGTAGGTATAATAATCATGTATGAAAATAGGGAATGTTTATGGGTTATAATTTGAACTGACTAACACAAACAAGTTGTGGTAAGATTTACAATAGGATTTTGACTAATAACTCCGATATTAATGTTATTGAGAAATATTTAATTTTTTAATAATCCTTGGAAGATATAAAATATCAATAATATACATTATTAAATAAACCATTGGATACATTTGTCTATATAATGAAATAACCTACCACAACATCATTGGGAACATCAACCTCAGCTGTAGTGATTACATAGGCTTGGAATTCTCCC
This sequence comes from Viscum album, assembly GCA_963277665.1. Lineage (NCBI taxonomy): Eukaryota > Viridiplantae > Streptophyta > Magnoliopsida > Santalales > Viscaceae > Viscum > Viscum album. The sequence continues at coordinate 637,945,545 of OY728134.1, forward strand.
CCCAACCTCTTAGATGGAATCTTACCTTGATTATTATGGAATTGTTGATAATAATACAAAATTTATCAATATTTGAATAATTTTACATCATTTATTTGTTTCTTCTCCTTTCATTCATTGGCTATATGACCCATATCTCCACACATGTAATAAACACTAATGGCCTTCATGTATATTCTAGGTTTTTTCTTCCCACTAATATTTCATAATGTGAATTTCTTCCCCTCTTATTCTTTGATGATTTAAATTTTTCATGGTTCTTTTAAAACTACATAAACTATTGATTTCCCTTAAAGTTATTGAATCTAAAATGTTCCTACCTTGTTTGGGTGGAAGACCAAACTAGTTCCTCAAATGATGAATGTTTTTGGGAAACCAATTCCCATTGATGGTTTGGGAAAAGGCCATCAATGAAATTGGAAATATTTCTCTTCATATTAAGTATATAATCCATTTCATACCTATATTTTAATTAAAAGTTGGCTTCATACTCTAAAACACATTATTTCTCCTTTTTCATTATATGGTGTAAATTTTACTACATTTTAATTCATTGTTCCCAAGGTAATTAAATATTGAAGAATATAAACTTATACATATTTATTACATATTTTATATATATTATTAATCATTAGTTTGAAGTATAAAAGAAAACCACTGATCTTCATCGCCTATAATAAAATTCACTTCCTTCATTACATTTTCCATTTCTTTTCATTAGATGGAAATAAATATCTTTTTAAGAGACTTGATCCATTTATCAACTACCACTAGATTAATAGTTATTCTAATATATAGAGGATTTTATTACATGAAACGATTTAATATAGGTGTATCATACCATGGAACATCATGTATATCTATATGTTAAATGTTACTAGAAATATCCTGTGTCAAACTCTCTAATACGGTCATTTTATTCTCATCTTCATCCCCAACTATATTGGATTTGTCAATGCTGAAACCCCAAAATTGACCACTAGTATTTATTCTCTTTCTCACATTAGGCACCATCACTAAATAATGGTACACACTATTTTTAGTGAAAATCATCATGATTATTATCCATAAAATAAATTCAGTTAAAGGGTAAAAATTATCAAATACTATAAGGGGTTATCGTAGTTCTTGTGTTAGATATGATTATTAAATATCTAGTTCTAATGGATTTAGTAATCTATCTTTGAATCCAATTATAACCCCCCCCCACCAAATAATGATCCCGAGAGACATTGACTACATTATCAAACTGATATATACATATGGGATCACATAACCATAGATCAATCAATTTAGTTGTCTTTAAGAACTAGATACTTACCTGATTCCCTTATTACATTTTGAAATAAAATATAAAAAATGAAAATAGTTAATGATATACTTATTCAAAAATAATTAAAATATTTATTATTCATATCTTGGGGAGAAGCTAAATAACATGGTGGATATAATATTCATTACAATGGTTATATATAGTAGATTCTATATTATGTAAATAAGTCATAAACAATATGGTATAATGAATAACTAAAAAACAATGTCTGTTTAATCAATAACTTGAGAACATAATGAATCCATGGATAATATCAATACAATAATCTCACGGTCAATAATATCTAAATTCATAGTGGTGTAAATTTATACTCTTATACATCATGATTATTTAGATCATGGTATCTATACCATACTTACCTTGTACCAAGATAGTTTAAAACTATGGGTAAAGACCCATTAAATTTGGACAAATATTTCGCCTCATTAGACTTCTCTATTCATCAAGGGGATATATAATTATATTCCCCACCCATCACTTCATGATAAATTCATTCCTTATATGTAAAATAATCAATTTATGTCTTGAACAATAATCCTTGTTAACAAATATTCATATTGATTAAAGAATATGAATTATCATCAATTCCCAATTAAAAAAAATTAAATTTAAAAAAATGTTTCTATAAATGGTATATATTTTATGAAAATGTACTATCTAATATAAAAATGATATATATATTTAAGGGAAAGATGATGTCTAATGAATAATATAACAACCATATTCATTATTACACATTCATTATTGATTTATTTCATGAAGGTACACATAATAAAACCTAGAAGATTGAGTAGTATAGTCTATTTGGGAATTATGTACATTACATAATAACTTAAAATTGTAAATAAATCATATTTATTGAAAACTTTTTTTACATTCATGTACATAATATGTCGTGAGATAACATTGATAAATACATCAGAAAGTGGTGAGTAATTAATTTTTATATGAGAGTAAATATATATAAACATGAAGATAATGGTACATGTTAGAAAATAGTCAAATAAAATGTGAGTAAGAGTAATACACCTGAACAATGAGACATGATATATCCAGATAATCATAACAGAATCATTTGAAATTTGAAAAAAAAATACTACATCATAAACATATGTCACGGATAAACCACTACGAGATCATGGTGAACAATTTACAATAAATGATTAAAGTTCAATGTCTATCCCAATATGATTTATCATGATACATAACATTACCCAATGCACTGTATCATTATATAATTCTGGATTCACAAGATAGTTTCCTTTCATTCTCAAACATAAGTGATACACATAGATCATACAACATGGATTAATTCATCATCATAATTAATTAATTGATCAAGGAGTGTGGAATAAATACATGTCCATCTTAAATAAAAAATTATATGTGAATTAAGGTGAAACCCCTTTATAGGTAATGGGTACGATATTCACTTCACAATTGTTTTGGTATAGAAATGGTAGTGAAATTTCAGAAGAATAACATTTTTATTGGAATATTCATAAAAATGTGTTAATGAGAGATAAAGGGGTATTTAATCACATATAAATAAAATTTTAAGAAAAAGGGACAGGGTAAAATATATCCCATAATTAAAAATTAAAAATTTAAGTCATAAGGTGGTGAAGAAACATGAATAATGAAATTAAAATTAACTATATTTTGGAATATTAATGGGTGTACATAAAATAACATGAGAGGATTAATGATAGTGAAATGTGGATATAATAATTTATAAATTAATTTACTGTAATTAGAATATTTTATGATATATCCAAACATAATTAATTTTAATTTAAGGTATTAAACATAAAAGAAGTACTTGAATGGAAATGAGGAGAGAGAAACCCCTTATAGTATTTTTTCATTTTAATGGTTTAGATGAATGTAGAAACTAAAGAGGATAAATGATCAATAATTAAAATAATATCAATTTTATAGTAAGTAGAATTTTTTTAAATAATCTAAATTATAAAAAATTACTATTTAGAATAAAAATTCTAAATAATTTTCTTGAATTGAAAGATGGAGAAAAATATTCTTTTCATGACTGTGTGAATCCCAAAGCATGGGATGAGATTATTAAAAGATTAAAAGAACTATTACAGGAATGTAGTTATTTTTGGGAAGAGTATGTATGTGATAGAAGTTGTTCTAGTTAACTGTGATGGAATATTGGCTGGGTTTTATAGGAAATGATGGAGATTTATTTATTATTTAGGTTATGGACTCTACATAATAAAATATCCAAAACCACAGATGAAGGTAACTCTATTTCATCACTTCTTCTAGTCCCCATGTCACATCTTCAATCTTCTGGGTTCTCTATAGCACTTTGACATAGTGCATTGTTTTATTTCATATAACATTTTATCTATAGTCTAATATGTTCACTCGTTGCTTCTCATATAAGAATTCATTCTACAAAGGTAACATCTATATATTGAGTACATGTGAGGGGTCGAATATGTAAATTCTCAAAAGTTATAAATAGAATACATCATGTAATCGAGATTGGTTTGGTGGGAATTCTAGTCGATAGGCCAGCACTCTAATAAAATCAATGATCTCAAATGGGATGATGTATCTAGGACCAAGCCTTCCATTATTCTTTAATCTGATCACATTCTTCCAAGGAGAATACATGGAGGAATACCGTGTCTCCAAAATCTATTTCTAGGTCTGATTGATGATTTTTAGCATAGATCTTTTATTAACTTGGAGAGTCCTTGATATGTTGCTGAATGGTCATAACCTTTTCCACTATTTCCTCAACCATTTCTGTACCTTGTAGTTTTTATTACACATCATTATCCAAGCATGCGGGTGTTTAGAACCCTTACTAATTAAGTGCTTCAAATAGAGCCATTTGGATTCTTGAGTGGAATGTTTCATTGTGTGATAATATGATCTGAGGAATGTGTTGGTCCAATCCTTTTTTGAAGTCAATTGAGAATTCTCTCAACAAATCCTTGATTGTTTGGATATTCTAGTCATATTTTTTTATCTTTTTGGAGTTATAAGATGTGTTGATGATCAGATCAGTATTCATAACATGTTAATGACTCATTTAGAACATATATGAAAATCTAGGATATCGATCAGAATCAGTTGATAGTGGAGTACTATAAATCCTAAAACTTCTATAATGTATATCCTTAGAAGTTGATCAAGTAATATGTCCTATTAAATGACAATTAAAAGAGAGGCCTTTTTAAAATGATCAACCAAATCCCAGATAGTGTTATTCCCACTATATATCTTTATTAGTCCAGTCACATGGTCTATGTCTATGTTTTCCCATTTCCATATAGGTATGTGTATAGTTATCACCATCCCTTTGTATTTTTTTCCTGTCTTCCATTACTAGCTACATACCAGACATCTTAATGTATACAATGTGATATACTTATTTATATTGGAATCAAATAGTTCCCGTAGTGATCTAATTACATATTCATTCTTATATTATGGATAAAGAAGCTCGAGTTAGGTGTATCATCCAATATCTCTTTATTTAACTCAGGAATCGATGGCACACATAGTCATGTCCCAAATATTACAACTCCCTCTCGTTACCATTGAAATATAGGAACTTACGTTTCATTATAGTATCCACTTTTTTATGAATTCCAACATCATCTATTTCTAAATACTTTATCCATTCGAAAATATATGGTTAATAAATCATTTTAAAATGATTGTTGATTTTCCATCCATTATGATTCCTATGTCCATCTAATTTTTGTATAAGAAGAATTAGTCCTTATGAATTCTCTTCAATTATAGAGTTGTTGTATCCACTATATATAGATCATCTACCAATTTATTTGGTTTCCTAAAATTGTATTGAATTTAGTAGTCATTGTCTTTGATCAGATCTAACCATCTTTGTTGGTGAATATTCTTCTCTTTCTAAGTGAATATATACATTAGGATTTTGGGATCCATATATATTTCTTTCTTCTCCCAAAAGAGATCATACCAAAATATTTTCAATTTGAAGATCAATATAGCCAAATCAATATCATGCATTGAGTACATCTTTTTTTGAAATTTCAAATTCTTTGTAGCATAGACTATCACATTTTCATTCTGCAATAACACACAACCCCACCAATCTTTGATGCATAATTGAATAACGCACAAATTTTTACACTTGTGGGAGGTGTATGCATATGTGTAGTGAAAATCCTCTTCCTTAATTCCATGATGCTCTCTTCAAATTCACCATTCTAATAAAATAGGACTCCCTTATGAGTTATCCTACCATGAGTGTTATAAAATCAAATGAAATGTCTCACAAATTGATGATAATACCGAGATAATACAAGGAAACTATAGATACTTAACATATATTTTGGAATTATATATCCTTCAGTTGATTTATACATTTAATATTCCAAACATATCCCATTACATGTGATGATATTCCCTGATAATGAGACATCCTTAAACTAGATCAAATATTTGTTTTACATTGTATAAATCATCTCATTTCATAAGATCTTTTGCATTGTGAACAGATTCTTCTAATTCTCTAACATGATTTTAGAGTATATGAGAATATTATCTATAAAGATATACCCAAATTTTACTAGGTAATCCCTAATGACTATATTCATCATGTCCATAATGATTGTTAAGGAATTAGTGAGTCTTCATCGAATTAATATGAACTAATATTCCCCATAACATTTATGAAAAGTGGTATTGGGGATATCCTTATTCTTCACCCTAACTTGGTAATATCTCAAACGAAGATCCACCTTTGAGAAGTGTTTTGTTCCACACAGCTGATCCAAAAAGTCCTCAATCTATGAAATATGATACTTTTTCTTTATCATGAACTTTTTGATCTAACAATATTTGATGAAAAGGTCCATTGACCCATCCTTCTTCTTGAGGAAGAAAAATAGTGAACCCCAAGGTATAACACGTAGATGTAAGAACCCATTATCTAGATTTTACTATAGTTTTTCTTAAGATCTTATAGTTCCACAATGGTCATTTTATATATAGTTTTGGATAATGTAAATGTCTCATGTGGAAACTTAATTGAAAATTGATATTCTCAGCTAGGTGGAAGACTGGAAAATTCATCAAGAAACACATCATTATATTCCCTCATAATAGGTATGTCTTTGAGGATGGTTATTTACTTATAAATAATTATAAGAGCATGATATTCATCCTCACAGGGAATAATATCCACACTTAAGATGATGGTGCGAAAAAATATTCCTCTTCCTCCTTGAACTTTTACAGAATTGAAGGATGATTTATGATATGGAGGGTGATTTATTTATCGCGACAGTTGATGTTGGTTAAATGTAGGGAAATAAAATACATACCTAGAATTGAATCTAATTCCACTAAAGGTATTATGACAATTTTTTCTAAAATAATCACCCAAACAATGTAATATTTAAGGCATTATATACTTTTGATGCAATAATTTCCCCATTTTAAGTTTTTACCAAAAGCTCAACATCCATGACTTGTGGTGGCGTTTGAATAGTTGTACTAAAAATTCTTGATACAAAGGAATTCATATAACTATAATCATGAAGTATATTCACTATTCCTAATTAAATAACTATTTTTCTTGTCACTACTTCATTGAAAGGATTCACCTAAGTGTTTTTCATTTCATAATCTCTCCCTTGATACCTTGTAGTTTGTTGGTTGTCTCTGAAAACCCATGACATAGTGAATTGGTTTTCAACATTTCATGTTTACTTATGATTAATGAAATGATCAATTTTTTGACTGTTGACTAGAATATTCTTTTACTCTATCATATTATGGGATTTATCCTATTATAAATCACTATAGGGTGTCCTTCCTTATGGTACTTATAACATTTATTATTTCCCTTAAATAAATTTTTGTGTTACTTATTTCTGCTATTTTGACATGTGGAATTATGAAATTTCATATCTCCCGTGGATTGATCCATTATACCACCTAAATTAAACTCCACATTCCACTTCACATCCCCATGATACCCAGAAGAGTCACTGATCTCTATTTTTACATTGAAGGCACCTCAGACAATCTCCCCATATCATTCAATGTCTTTGATCACAATGAATTCTCCAAGACTATGTTGTAGCACTCCAATAAAGTAGTAAATCCTAATTTATAGAATAATAATAATATCAGATTCAAGTCGTGAAATTATAATGTAGTTTTATTCTTATTCCCTAATAGAATATCATCTTTTTCATGAGGGACAGGAAATACCATTCCATTTTAATTTTGAGAGTGTGAGGAAAATATTTATCAAATTTTTCCCAAAACTCATTCCACTCCATAAAATTGATATCTTCTATAATATTTATATTCATGATCAATGTCCACCACTGATCAACTTATCCCTCTAAATAATAAATATCTAGAGTAATGATCTATTATCCAAAACATTGAATGATGGAGAAGATCTTTTCAATGGATTCGATCAATTTTTTCTGTATTAAAAGATCATATGATCCTTCGAATATATGATTTTTTATCATATAATTCTCTAAATTGTAGATTGTTATTAATTTGGGGATTTTGTAAAGAACTCCTAGTCTATGTTTCTATTTATAAATATAGTCATTTTATATTGTATTTTCATAATTATTTTGATTCCCACTCCCATCGGATTGGGAATCTTGTTGGGGCAGTCATCACATTTCCTATTATAATGATTGTTTACCTGATTTCTCCTTATTCTGGCCACTATAAAGAATAAAAAGAAACTTTTTAGATGAGTAATTTTAAATTATTAAACACATAATGTGGGTATCTAATGACATTAAAAATATAACATAAAAATTACATTTATTTCGTTGATTTTGAATTTATAAGATTCAATCTACTTTATCTAAAATATTATTTCTAACATATAAACTTAAGGGATTATATTGATATCATAATAACGGTAATTAATGATATTATTAATTATAAAAATCTTATCACCTTGGACTGTCAAAACCATGTGAACAGTAAGGGCCATTTTTGAGTACCATGTTATATCGAGTTTAGCCCAAATCACCTTGTATGTGTTATTACTCCTAGGTACATCTTTTCAAAAAACATATCCTCTTGTAGTATCCCGAATAAGATATTTTTTTGATAATCCAATACTCTATATTCACCAAAATATAGGGATGTTTTCTTATATTTAGTCTTATCTCTAAGGTTTACACTAGAGTTTTTAAATTATATTCTAAAAAATAGAAATTGTTTTTCTCCGATACCAACTATAATGAACTTATTCTTTATTAAATATTAATTATTGATTTATTTCATAAAAATAAACATAATAAAACCTAAAATATAGTTAATTTTACTGTATTCTGGAATTAGTTACATTACATAACAAATTAAAATAGAAAATAATTCTACTTCCTTGAAAAATTATTTAGCATTCTCGTACTTAAAACAGCATGGGATAACCTGGTGGTATATATTAGAAATGGGTGATCTATATAGACTAGTAAGTGAATAAACATAGAATAAACTGAATATAATAATACATTTTTGACAATAGGAATATAAAATGGGAGTAAGAATCATAAACATGAACAGTGATACATGATATATCACGATAATCATAAAGGGGACATAGGAAATGTGTCAACAACATAAAAGATTTCATCATAAACGTAGGTCAAGACTAACCCACCAAGAAATCATGGTGGAAAATATACAATAAATAAATTTGGTTTAATATATATTCCAACAATATTAATAATTAATGTGATCACCCTTGATGGGAAATGTGTTTGGTATTCACTATACAATTTGTTTGGCGTGAAAAGTATTGGTTATATTTCTATAACACAACGACATCCATAAATGATTTATAAAAATTTGTAAATAAGAAATAAAAAGGTATATAATAAAATAGAAATGAAAATTTCAGTAATAGGGAAATAGAAAATCCTATCCCCACATTAGTAATTGTAAATAGAAGGAATAATGTAATGAAGAAACATGAATAATGAAAAGAACCCCAATAATATTTAGGCATGGTAATACTGTTCATAAAGGATCATGGGAGAATTAATGAGATTGAACGAGAGATGTAATCATTTAATATTAAATTTATAGTAAGGTTATTATGGATTAACATATCCCAAAATAAGAAAATGTTATTTGAGATACATAACCTAAAAGAAGGGCTTCAATCGAAATGAGAAGAGTGAATCCCTTAAAAAATTTCATAATAGTAAAAGCGTAGGGAAAGGTCAAAATGAGGGAGGATAAATTATCCCACAATCAAATTTCATAAATATTACATTAATTGGATATTTATAAATTAATTACATTCAAAAAAATTTAATTAAGAAAAAAATTCCAAAGAAGGTGCTTGAATTGAAAAGAGGAGAAAAAGGTCCCTTACATGACTGTGTGAATTCAAATGTTGTAAAGGGGATTATTGAGAGATTGGGGAACATTGGGTGGAAAATATGGAGTGGTAGTATGTGTATGGACGTGATATAATTAGTTTTAGTGAAGATAAATAGGGGAATTTATGGGTTTATATCATAAATGAGATGGATTTTGTATTTTTTATGTTTTGGACTCTACATAATAAAATATCCAAACCCACAAACCATGCAATGTATTTTTAAAATATTTTTGACAAAATGTGATTGTATTAAATTAATATATAAAGAAATGACAAAAAATATTAAAATAATTCCATTTGTTATGTGTAGGTGTGAAAAACTCTTAATTAAATGATTTTAGAACTAAAAATATATATTAATGGTTTTGGGGGGTTCATAATGGATTTATAAAATTATTAAAATAAATATAAACGAAAATTATTTTAAATTTAATATATATATATATAGGTTGTGGGATACCTTTAATAGTAATTATTACATCACTATTGTGTAATTATGTCGTCATAAAACACACCATATATTTATAAGTTATTTAATTTTTATTCGAAAAATTGACTATATTTGAAATTTTTGAATAATTCTCCATTGGATAATTTCAACATCCTGATTCCAAAAATAATATTCATTTTGTATAAATAATATTATATACATTTTCAATTTCTATTTTTAAATATGAACCCTCATTTATTGAGATATTTTGGGTTTTATACAATAACACTTTAGGATCCCTTATAAAAATTACATTAGACCTCAATAAAATTATATGATCATTTATATTTACAAAAATTATTTAATAATAATATTTTACTAAAATATTATTTTTCAAAAAATTCATTAATTAATCCTAATAATTTATTTAATTGAATTCAATCATTACCCAGAAATACAATATGTGTTTTAGTATATGAATTTTTTTTGGAAGTAACAATAATTGGATGGAAATAACTTAATTAGTCATTAAAAACGAGTTTACACAATCATATTATTTGAGTATTGATACATATCCCTTTAACATACCAACAAGTTCACTATGAGTAAGGTGTGTGATGGTGAGACTTCGATTGGATGATTTAGCATACATGGTTTGGGTCATGATCACGATGAGCTTGAAATTCTCTCATAAATGATTTCTCTCTTTATTAAGTAGTTTTAAAACATTTTATTATCCAACGGTAAATCCCAATGATTTCATATCCCACGAAATGTCAAATAAATGGGTTTCATAAGGTAAGATATTACTATTTGAGTCCATCCCTTCCCTTGTCTATGTTAATTGGAATTTTTTTAAAACCAAACATTTATACTAACCATGTGATCATTCTAAAATGGATATATTATCAATGGTAATGATTCCGAACGGTATTTTAAATCCTATATAATGTAATAAAAATAAACAAGTGTGTGTGCTTTTAATATCTCTGGTATATAATAAGACATGTAATTAAATCATAAGAGGAATTTTTTTATAATAGTTCAGGTCATTACAAATAATGATCACAAATACATATTATGGGAGGTATATATAATATATAAACCATATTATGTCCATAATATTAAAATATTCCTCAATTATATTCAAGGAAATCCCTTAACCCATATTCAACCTACCTCATTTGTGGTTTTAACCATTTATATAAAAAAATTTAGTTTTATTATAATTATATACTAAAACCATAAATTTTTAAAAATTATCCATTTATAACATTTTTCATCTTTTTAATGATATTCTTACTATTATCATTATTTTCGGTGTTAAATTCTTTGTTTTTCTTGTATGTTTTAATTTAGTAGTTTAGTTCCATATTCATTTGTTATGGTTACATCATATCCAAAATTCTATTAATGGTATAATTTAATATATATTCAATATATAAATTTATATATATTTAAATTCATCTATAAAGGGTATATATAGAGAAATGATTTTTACTATTCATAAGGACAGTAGGTCATACGTTTGCATTAACACTATTTTCACTTTCCGATGGATGGAATAAATGAATGTTGAGTACTAATTAATCATTCTGGAAACATTATTATATCATGAATATTAATTAAATATATCCTAATTACCATCAATTTATGGTGTAAATCAGAAACAGATCGCATCTCTTAGTGGTTGTGGTTGTCCGCACCTACGCACAAGTGATGTCATCATTTTATATAATATTGGATATTAGAAGTTATATATGATATTATAGTTCTAGAATAACATTTATTTAATAAATATCATATACACTCATTATTCTGAAAATTATAACATTCCCTGTAAATTTTTGATGAAAAAATACACCGCTTTTGTACATGATATGTTGTAGGTACACAAATGCGATGTATTAAATTTTCGAAGGATGGAAATGAGAGGGAATATAGTTGTCTCATATTCATAATAAAATAAAAGTATAAATATGATACCACAGTTATTATTTTAGTATGTTTAAAACAAATTAATAGGGTGTGGAGGAAGAAATAATCTTGAAGGACACGATAAAGGATATTACCTCTCCTTCGATAGACTTCTATTAGATCTCTTCTTATGGTATCTAGGTTAAGACTTTTGGAATGATGAGGACCTCTAGAACATGGATAAGGATTTTTATCAGAGAAATTTTTTTGGTATGATACAATTATGGTTGAAGGTACTAAGGGTGTTGAATATAATAATTTAAATTATCAGATTTTTTAATATAGTGGGAAATAAAAATGATTAAAGAATAAAATTTTTTTTAGATGTTTAGTATAAAAGACTTAGTCCTCTCTTCACACCCCAATATATGGTGTAAAACACCCACTATGAAAAATATATATATTTAGAGTGAGAGGGAGAAATTTATGTGGGAGAATTCTTAATGTAGAATTTTACATGGGATAAATCACAAACCAGAAATCTGTGAGTACATGCCCCAAAACTAACAAACCACAACCTTTTGTGGGAGTAGAAAAAAACCAAGGACTTCATCCAAGAAAATCTCCGACCTAAGTGTTATTTTTTTTCAAGTGTGCATTACCATGGAATATATTTTAATGGAAATATAACCTATGAGAAAAATGATTATGTGAAAACCTATACCGAGACTCGAAAAGTTATAACCAAGAGTACTACTGAATGTAAGTTGAAAGAGTTCTGGTGATAAAAAAATGTTGACGAAATCTCATCCAAATGATGTATAGAGCGAACTATGGGGATTCTAATAGAGTGAATGTTAAAATATTCATGGTGATATATACATCCAAGAAGAGTTGTTCCTTCCAAGAGATTTCATCATAAAATATGTAAATTGTTTAGTATGTGATCACTTGAAGGTTCATATAAGAATAACATTTTGAATTAATTTGATTATAAATTTATCAAATTATCATTTCTTCCAATGATTATAGATTCCTTTAAATTAGATCTGTAGAATCTAACATGCCAAACTCTAACCATGTAAAACAATTCAATTTCAAATAACAAAATTATTCAAGAAAAAGAAAAATATCATCCTTAATTATTGTAACAATGAACATTTGGATTAAAAAATTAAATACCCATTAAAAAAATCTTTTATTTCCCATTAAATAATTCATATATTATGTAAAATAATAGGTTATGAATAATAAATAAAATTCATAAAATAGATAAAATATTTAATTACAAATTTCAAATACATTCATATTTAATCTAGAGCATAAGTAATACCAACGATATTTTTCTAAATTAAATACAAACAAATAAGTTTAAATAATTTTCTCATCATTAAATTTTAATTTATATATTAAAAAGACCAATAAATCAATTAGAAATACTAAATCAGAAATATTTGAAAAATATGTTGTGTGAGTTACGTAATAATAATGAATCAAATTTTATCACATTTAAAACCTATTTAAAATATTTTGAAATACTTTTAATGAATTTCTTATAATATATATTGATTTTCAAAATTAATAAAACTCTAAAAATTGAAAATAATCAATGGTTAATAACATTAAAAATTTATGAAGAACATGTCACATTTAAAAATTCAAATTTTACCAAAAATATACAATGTAATGTACTAACCGGGCCCACCAAGAGGTCGTTTGGTCAACATACCAAGACATGTGGGTGGTTCAAATATTATATTAGTCACCATACTATCCATGTGAAAATTACAACATGTGGTCACTATACTGATTGTGGGTTCATAGTCAGTATACTCACCATGAATAATTAATGTGTGGTAAATATACCTATATTGAATACATGCTGTTATTTGATTTAATACACTTGGAGAAAATTCATGAAACGTGCAACATAATATAAATTTGGGAAATGGTGTTCGTACTATTTCATACCATCTTGTATATAGGAAAACACTTCCTTGATACATTCTGGGTCGAGTGGAATGAGGGAGATTCCTTGTCGTGATGGATATAAAATCAATGTCCTAGATATTAGTTCCAACTAAAAAAGGGATTTATGAGATAAAAACTGATTAAAAATCATCATTTTCTATATGTGGTCACTTGTAATAGTGTTCACAGTAGGATCATCTATATTATAGTATGTTTGGTTAACTCATGTGGTAGGTTGACCTATATGTGGAAACATGCCAAATCAAATGTGGTTAGGAAAAAAGGAATCATGGATAGGTAGTGTTTTCACATCAATTCACTACCATAATGCAATTCATGATGGTTATATAAAGGTAGCACATCAACTATGACATGAGTTCATAATTGTTTTTCAAGGATTAATGGTCGGTAAAATTAAGATTCAATGTCAGTGGATGAAAAAAATATGAAAAAGTGTATAACATATCATCATAGACTTCGACCTAAATTTAGAACTAGTAACCATCAAAATTTGTGAATGTTCTAGAATACATCCACGTGGTTTAACAAAATTTTAAAAAAATTGTTATCTATCCAACAAAATATTTTATTTAATAATATTATCTATTTAACTCATGTTATTATAGAATATATAAAAATCATTAAAGCATTATAACGTGAAAATTATTTTTGAAATGGAAAACATGATTTATATTTAGGAAAAAAAGAAAACACAAAACAGTTAAGGTTAGACATTTCTATAATTGAATGAAATTTAAATAAACAAATCATATCTCATATTAAACATGATTTATAAAATCTTAATTAATTAATCTCAATTGGGGCACTCGTGGGAGCTCTCTACTCTAATGAGTTCCCATGGTTTGAGTGAATCGACATGGATGGTGGGGCCTCTAATTATACAGTGTATATGGATTAGTGTGGATAGTGGGACGATGGGTACATCGTGGATGGACAGACGGTGGGATATCTTGATGTCTGTTGGGATCTCATCTGGGAGTTATAGTGGGTTGATAAACAGTGGATAGATTCTGGTAAAGTTTTAATTGAATTGACATCATTAGAATTGGTTCATGTAGGGATCTTTCCTGTGAGCTATTGAGGGATGTTCGGTACGAATGGCAGCCTGCGAGGATCTGAAGACATCAGATGCTTCTTTGACAACATTAGTTCTAACATTTAATGATTCTATTCAATTGATGAAGGTTCTTTCCAAGCTTTAGATGTGGTTGTTTCCACATTCAGAAAAACTTTCTTTGACTCCAATAAGTGGAGATGAGGGTTTTTCCCCTAACCCTTTGTTGTCATAAATCTGTCTTCATCTACCCATAATCCATCGATAATCATATCAATGGAGGAGATATCATCCACTCTATACATTACATATGTGTTGAAATATATACTTCATGAATCCTTCGAGTAATCACACACCCTTCTCATGAAATAGTTCAACAAACTGGAAATCCCCCCCCCCCATTCTACAATCGCTTGTTTTGGTACTGGTATCAATGATGAACATGTCTATTCTATTTTAAGTGATGTTTCAGGTGAGGGTATAGAACCAGTGGTCGTATAAGTTCTTGGATATGGGATTCACCTTTTCATTGCTCAAGAAAACACTGTGATTAATGTCTCAGTAACTCATGTTAACCCTATGATGATCTTTTCAATTTCACTAGTCACATATGGGATGTGAATTTTGTTTTCCTTGGTTTCATCTGTGATGTGCATCTAGCTATTCCACTTCTATTTTCCAGTCCCTCTTGGTAGTGTGATTTCTATTGAGAAGGTTTTTTCTACCTCTATTTTAGTTGATGTTTATTTTTTAAGGAATTTTATATTTCCAATAGTGTTTTACAATGAGTTTCATGGTAGATCGATACAGTTTTCCATGTGTTCATGTTGGTGTGGTGAGTGAGGTTATTTCAACCTTATATTTTATAAGTCCTTCAGTGAATCTCAAAGACATCAAAGGACATGATGTTTTGAAACAAATAGGCATACTTAGTAAATAATTAGCACCAGTTGAGGATTCTGAGTAGGAGAAATTACCAGAGTATATCTAATTAGATATTTAGGAATGATAGGGTGTATAAATTTACCTTAGTTCTAGGCCCATGAATCAATACATATTAAAACTATCATATTAGTCATGAGAATGGGTAGAGATGACATCAAAACATTAACACTATGGTGGGTCAGTTCAATGTAATTATAGTATAGGATGAATTCCTCTAACACCTTTCGGTCATGTATAGTGTCTCTTTAGAGATCCCCCTCAACCATTCAAATTGGAATTAAAAAAATGAGTGAAAAATATAAGTCCATTTGGAAATTCAATCAATTAATAAAACATAATATATATAATTAAAATAGAGGGAGCTATTAAATACAGTTTATCACATAATATAAAAATGATGGTTTTTTAATATTTAAAAACAAAAAATATTAGTATATTATTAATAAAAAACATAAAATACATTCACAGACTTGAACAATCAAAATGGATAGGTTTTGGTCAAGCTAAAAGACTCAATGTGGTGTTAATATGTGAAGAAAGGGGTGTCCGTTAATATTTAAGGTGGGGGAAAATAGTAGAATTTCTTAAAATATTAATTTAATTTTGATATATAAATTGATACAAAATGATAGTATTAGAATTTAAGATAATGATAGGTATAAATTATCTCATCCAATAAAAATTGGACATGTTTTGAGTACGTTTTAACACTTATCTTTCTTTAACCACATATTAACAATTTTTTAAATAGCCATAATAATATATTGTTTTAAAAAATATAGGATAAATATTGTTATTATAAAATTAAAAAAAACACATAAATCTGACATAGAATAATTTTAAAACCATATTCCACTCATTCTTTTTAATATAATATTTTTTGGTTTTTTATGTCATTTAATAAAATATCATTTACAATAATATAACATTAAATTCATTGTTAAAATTATTAATTTTTTTTGACCTTAAATACATAAATACATAATGATAATTAGAATATAACACATACACACATCCCTAGTGTATCATATTTATCTAAGGGCTTCCTGGGACACATTGAATCATTAAATTTTAACACTTTTAGTATTTTTAAAATCATTTATTTTTATTATCTTAATTAAATAAATATTGTATTACCATTTTAATATAATTTAAAGTAATTATATATTTATATAAATTAGAAGAAAAAATTCTATCATAAAAATAATATGATTATTTTAAAAATATATATATTTTTGGATGAATATTGATTTTCCCTATGAGGATACGTAATAGATATTTAAAACTAAGAGAGTTGAGATTTGTTACATTTTGTGGATTATATATTATATTTTATATTTTCATAGACATGTATCCGTTAATAAAATAAATTTCATTCCTAATGTGATATGGTTTGAATTACCTTTATCCAATAATAATTAGGATGAAAATAATGAGCTTTTCTCCTAGTTTTAACCTTGATTTACTCAATTTTCCATCTCATGATGTGATATATATTACCAAGATTACTATTCATAATGATTAAAAATATAAGGGAACTATTTATATAATTTGAACCTCCTAATTCAAAATATGCAATAATTTTTTTTTAAAATTTAATACATAGAAGTTGCATTAATTAATTTTAAAATTAGTGTGTAACTATGTTGAAAACAACTTTTTAGAAAAATTTAGTTTTTAAGTAAAAAAAGTTATTTATTAATAATCCATGCATAGTAAAGAATATTAGATGAATGTAAAAAAATTTATTTAAAATATATTATATTAATTTCATTATAATTATTCAGTAGTAGAGATTAATTTAATTTATTAGGATAAAAACATACTGTGTGCAGAAAAATAGTTCATCAGAAAAACGATACATTTATTTTCAAATAATTCTAAAATTTATTTCTAGTTCATTGAAAATAAATAAATTTATTTCATAAATGATTAAAATACATAATTTTCATAATTTAGTTATTCTTATTCATTCATGATAATATGACTTATATGTTATAATGATATACCATTTTAATATTTATTTAGAATTAGTTTTGTGTGAATCGCAATCTATCAAAGTGATTTATTTAAAATAGAAATAATATAATATCACAAATGTTACAACTATATTATATATTTTTTATCGATGAGTATGAATTCATTAATATTTAATACAAATTTATTTATCTCATTTTTATTTTTAAATGATTTAATCTAATGATTTACAGTCTTATGTATGGTATTAGTCTCTTATGGATATTAAATATAATTTTTTATCATAGTTTCAAATATATTATCATTTATTGTTTCTATCATTGGTATAATTATGGTCTTATATAAATCGTACATTATATTTTAAACATTATTTCATTTCACTGATATATTTTATTTATTATATTTATTTTTCATCATTGTAAAATTTTATAAATCATATATTACATTACTTTTAAATACATGACAGTATATTAAGTTGTTTGAGATATTTCTAAATTTTCCAATTGAAAATAAATCTATAGATTAAAGAATTAAATATCCATTTTCTAATTATAATTTAAAATGATGATCGAAAATACATGATTTTTATGAACACATGATATTGAATCAATTTCCTATTGGATATGTACGATTTAGTTTTAATAGGGAACCAAATATTTTGGAACAATGGATGTTTGTCCAATTTCATAATGAGTATGATATTGACCCTGTAGTAAAAAATGAAATTGAGACATTAAATATCGATGAATTTTGTACAACAACACTACATGATGAAGATCATAATATGCTAGTAGAATCTCATTTTTTATCTTCAGAAACTAATATACGGGATAACCTAACAATGAAATATAATGATTTTTATAAGATTGAAGATGATGAGTATCAAGAGCTTGATGATGATTGTTTTAAATATTAAAATTATTTCCCATAAACTAAAATCATACTATATAATTTATTTATATGTAATTAAGAATATATCAGTTTCCATGTTATTATAATTTTTTATGATTATTTTAATGAAGCTATTAACCTGGAATCATTTAGTCATATAGAGAATGTTATTAACAAGGTGGTTCTAAATTATACAAAGTTACATGTACGTTCCAATGACTAGATAATATTTTGGTAGGAATATTCATACATAGAATATTGTAATTGATTCCATACATATATATGGAAATTAATTAATAATGATAAAAGGCTAAATGATCATGCTACCATGAGGAAGTTGAAAAAAACTCTTAGTTAGATTTTACTTTACTCTCCTTTAAAACATCAAACAAAAGTACTATTTTCCTGATCTAAAATTATATATTTGAAGATATGGAATGTTACAGATAAAAATAATAATATATTTATTTAGATTCTAAGAGATACAATATCATGGAAATATTTTGATTCTATAAATCCAAATTTCTCTTTAGATATTACATATGTAAATATGGGATTGGAGATTGATTTATTCAATCCATTCAATAATTTAAGTACCAATTATATTAAATGGATAACTATTTTTATTGAAAACAATTTTATTCCATGTATATGTATTTAGATAAATTAGTTTTCTATTTGGACAATTATTCTATGAGAAACAATCATGGAAATTATATCGATGTATTCCTTCAGCTTCTAATATAGAAATTTCTATAGTTATGGGAAAATAGTGTTTATAAATATGATATATTAGTTAATTTTTATAAAATTAATAATTCTATCATGTGGACCGTTATTGAATTTACAAGAAAAGATAAATTTTCTAGATGGAATACTCATAATATCCTTGAATAAAGCAACCCCAGATCTGTAATCTTAGATCTTTTGCTGAAAACATACTCATTATATTTTTCAATTAATATCAATAAATGTGACCTAATTTTTTCATCCATGTCATAAAATTTCAATATGTAAAATTTGAACACATAAATTCTCAAAGCGCATAAAAAATTAAGACAATCTCTTATATAAAAAAATCATCATTTCAAGAGAGTATTTATTCCATTATACCTTAAATTTCATTTTCCTTATTAATAATTTAGTATCTCTAATATAATTATCCACATTATAATCCTTTGTAGATATAAAGTTATTTAACATCATTATTCATGACCAAGGGAATATGAAATTTATGATTTTTGAGAACAAAATCTAAATAAATTGCAACATAAACATTACTAATTGAATGGAATATGTGAGAATAAGATCATCATAATGGTATGATGAAATAATCAAAAATATTGATAATAAAATTAGATAATTAATACCCACCAATACCTAGATAACAAATCATGAAAAATGGAATATGGATTTAACAACGATAAGATTCATATAATAAAATAGTCATGATCAATTTGATGTAAATGTTGATGAAAGTTATCATTATAACTAAAATAAATCATAAATAAAACATGTCAATATCTTGGAACATCATTTTCATAGAACCCTTACATAACCCTTATAAATTTGAAAAAACATATTGTAAACATTCAACATAATTATTCTGTGAACATAATTAATATCCAACACATTGGAGAGCTATAATGAATCTCACCAATCATATAAGCTATATCAAGATCATACATTTTCTATAAAGTGGCCCAAACATTTTTATATGTTATATTGGGCTCACCCATGAGCTATAATTGTGATCCACCATTCATATAAGGTATATCATTCTCACTTGTGGGCAATAATAGGGTTAAAGCCTCTGAATAAGCTATACTAGGCTCACCCATGAGTGATGATGGGGCTTATCCCATCATATATAAAAATTTACAAGTACCATAACATAAGTAAATAACAATGGGATTTCATATCATTGTAATACTCATAGAAAAAGTCATTATATCCATCATAACATGATTAAGTCATGGAAAAGATATGTATTCTATAACAATATCTTTAAAATATTCCTAATCTATCCAAATAAATAATTTAATTGCATTATCCAAAATATCATCAAAAGATAATAAGTAGAATGAAGGGTTATTTATGTCGACGAATGGAAATACCAATAAAAGTTCATTAAAAGGATTCTTGAGGAAAATAAACTTTTCAAATTGAAAATCACATATAAAAACCAAAAATTTCTAATTTTTTTTTGAATTCATTGATTTAAAAACTATCTTGGAAACTTGAAAAGTAATTTTGAAATAAAATATTAGTCATGTTTTTTGGAAAATATATTCATGTTTTCAATGATAAAATAACTTTTTTTAAACAATTTGTAAAGGGATTAAAAAGAGAAAAATTTTGAAAACACTAAGAAATTTCCTATGAAAACATTTTACAAGAGGTAATGTGTCATTTAAAAAATATTTATGAAAATAATTTTTTATCATTTAAAAATATTTTTGAAAATATTTTATAAAATATGGATATGGAATAAAAATAATCTAGATCTAAAAGATGATACAACATATGTATAACTTATTAATAAGTTTCATGATGTTTCATTAATCAATAAAGGAAAAAACGGAAATTACAAATCTAAAATAAATTAATAAACAGAGGATAATAAGATGGATTTGGTTTAATATAATAATAACATATGATTTTATCCAAATGATCCTTTAATATAAAAAATCTTATAAAATAAAGGAAATTAAAACATAATGATTTTTACACATGGGTAACATATCAATCGTAAGCCCTATCAATGAATAACTTCTAATGAAACTATAAATATCATGAAAATATAGATGTTGATTATATAAAATTTAAAAAGGGGTGTATATATACCTCATAAAGTCATATAGGTTCATATAATTAAACATTAACCCCTGGAATGGGAATTTGTGATGAATAACCCTTAAAATAATCAAATCATTGAATAGATAGTTATTTAATAGAGAGATTGTGTATAAAAAATATAAATTCAGAAAATACAAATATATATTCAAAATGAAATATTTTATTGATCAGTTCACAAATAATATTTAGAGAATGAAGTCAATGATGATGAGTTATATCCCAACAAAAGGATGTTGATTTATGAAACCATTTTCTTCTTGGTAACATTCAATTAAAATCCCATTGGTTGAAATAATTTACATTTCCACATAAATACCATTATTTATAAAGTATACATGATTTAATGTGTATAATGGAAACTATATACACCTTATAAAAGAAATTAGGTACATAACATTAAAATATGCCTCAATGAAATGAAGTTGAGCTGATATATATTACTGCATTGGTAAACCATCAAGTAAAACCTATTGAAACAACGAACCTCATATAGATTTATAAATACTATTAATATTAAATAAAAAATAAATTAAATAAATTAAAGGGAGTTATATACAACATACAATAGAAATAAGGGTTGAATATTTCATAGGCCTCATAGAAATAACAGTGAGATGAGAAACCCTTACATGGATCATATCATTTAATTTAGAGTTCATAACTTGAGAGATTATGTGTAACAAATGTAAATATAAAAAACCATATTATATATAGAATAAAACAATTTAGAAATAAATTAACACATAATAATTTTTAAAAAAAATCAATGAATGAATTTTTATAACCCAATGAAAGGAAACTGAGTTAGGAAATCATTTACCTCATTAGTAACTATAGTGTTAGATCTCCTTGGATAAAATAAATAAAATTTAAAAATATAACTCCATAAATTATGAATAATACACTATATAACATAAAAATTGAATTATAAATACAAATCATAAAATAAATAAGTTAAATGCCACTAAATTGCGCCTCAATAAAAGAAAATACATGTGATGAAATCCCTTACTACTTTGGTAATAATTAGATCAAAACATCATAATATGTAGATAATCCTAAGAATTTGTAAATCCAAAAAATTTCAATTAGATTGATAATAAAATAAACTCATGGGAATTATATATAATACATGAAATATATAATATATAATTATTGAATATGTCTCACATATATTATTATTTTATGTGTAATCTTATAATTGAGTCCACACATTCCATGATGTGCTTTAACTATCATATAATAAAATTAAAAAAATTATAATATTTTATAAGAAACAATTATTTTTTTAATAACTTATATATAAATAATTTGTTTTTATTTTTATATTAAAAACATATTTAAATATCTAATCAATTAAATTGATATCAGTTGTTTTGATGATGTTCGGTCTATAGTTTCACAACATCTTCGGTGTGTTGATCGTGGTATACGTGGTCATTTTCCAATAATATATTGAATAAATATAGTTAAATTGTTATAATTTTTATATTTCTATTATAATTTTATTAATAAACCATGAATGGGTTTTAAATAAAATGTACTATGATACAGTCATGGAAATAGTAGGTCATACGTACGCATATTCACCATTTCCATTATGAAAATATCATTATGGAAAGAAGATAAGTTTTATTTTATCTTTATATAATGATAATTATTTTATAATTATCATATTATCTTTTTAAATACACTTTTATATATCATACAAGTGATTGGTGATTAAAAATAATACACATCGCTTCATGGAGGTGGTAGTCCACACGTATTAAAAAATGGAATTATCCTCTTCAAATGCATGGAAAGGTAAGAAAAAATATGTTAATTATATTTTAAGAATTTTAAATTTTTCATGAATTTAATATATATATATTTATATTTATATTTAATCCACCATCATATCAAACCATGAAAGGTGGTAATGTGAAACAAATTATGGTAGTTCATGAAGCGTTATTCCATTACACACATAAACGATGGATTGAGTTCCCATTTAATGGAATAAAATATGGATATAGTTTATTTAATTAACAAAATAAATTATCAGTGAATTGGATAAACTTATTTAATTATATCATCATGGTTTAATAATATTTTAATGGGTGCAATAAGAAACAAAACAAAAAAGCTTAGTTAAGAATGATTCCTCTTCTTCAGACAACCACTTTATGATTTCTCCTAAAGTATTACTATATTGAATTTATAATGAAAAAAACATCTCTATGATGTAGGGATAGAGTTATGGATGGTAGTTTGGTAGGTATTTTATCTATCATAAGGCTTTGAATGTTTTTAAATGAGAGGAGAGGGTCTATCCTTTTATAAATGGGGGAGAGAAAACACTTGGAATATTTTTCAAAGAATAAGTTATAATCATATTTTACACACCCAAAAGGATAAAAAACCGTCATATATCCTTATGTTATATATGTTCTAAATATTTCCATAAAATATAAATAAAAATACTTTTAATTATTTTTTACAATTATTGGTTTAGTTTACACCCCGAAAACCCCTTATTAACCTTAACCGGGGTATAATATTTTTATTGTTTTCACTATTCATTATAAAAAAATAATTTAAACTAATTATATAACATAACATAATATTATTCAAAATATTTATTCCATTCCATGAAATTATATTCCCATAAATGGAAGAATTTAATTTAAAAATTATCTTGTAAAATTTGTCAAAAATGGTTTTTCAATTAATGTAATTTTGAAGTATAATATGGTATTTTATTGACATTGTAACTAGTATTTATCATTAAATTAATTTAAAATTAAATATATAGTTATGTTATATATAAATTTAATTTAAATATATATTCATTATTTGTTATTTTAGTTAATTAAATTTGAGAAATGTTATGAAATTTAAAATAATTTTCAGAAAAATGCATTTTTAAGCCAAAAAATACACTTATTCAAAAATATAGAATAAATATGAAGAAAATAAAAATAATTAAATTTTATATAGATAAATAATAAATATTTTACCTGGAATAAATAGAAAAAAATTATTTTACATTTAAATTTATTAATTAATTGAAAATAAATCATAGTTTTATATAAATTATATTTCCAAAAAATCAAATTATTTGACCAAATTTAATTTATATATGTGGATTTTAAAAAATAATTTCATTTTAACAAATAAATTTCTTAAATGTTCAATAATTAATTTATTTTTTCTCTCTTAAAAATAAATAATATTATTTATGAACAAAATGTTCTTTTTGAAGAAATAATTGTCTTTATTTATAATTGAGTGCTTCTTTCCTAAGAATTTATCAATAAATATATTTTCAGTAGTAACCATATAAAAATTTCATAATGTATTTAATCCTATTAAAACCCTATAATGTAACTACTAGGTTATAATGATCACATATTTTTGGGTTCGTTTAAGTTCTGTGTTGTGTGTCATATACGCTATCAATCATAATGTTATTTTAAAATCCTGGGTTGATACCCCCCCAAATGTTAACAAATTTAATACTAATTTTTTTTAATTTATGATATTAAAAAATTTTGAAATTTAAAAATAAATTTATTTTAATTTCACATCATATAAAAGGTTAACAAAACATACTATAGAATAGATAGATATAAAAATATAAAAGTCACCTAGAACAGCACAAAACAAGGTTTCCAAATTGGAAAATACATGTGGGAATTGAAAATATAGACATTTAAGAAACGTCTAAATCCAACATAATTTTGGAGAGTGATATAGATCACTTATCACTAGAAATTTATTGATCATGAAAACGTTAAAAACACCAAAAAATAAATCAAAGTGGTTTGAAACATATTGTTATTTCATAATAATTTAATATGATAAAATTTTCATTTTCAAGATTCTTTTAATTTATTTTAATGAATCACCTACCATCTAGATTAGTAAAATAAGAAATTTTTACTTACTTGATATGTATAATTTCATTATTAAATCAATTTCAATTATAATCTCATCTTTTTTCTCCAAATTTTGGGTATTTAAGATTAATTATTCTTCTATGAGCCACTAAAATCAACATTTAAATGATCAAATAACCATAAAAGGGTTGAAAAGTTATTATTAATATATTTTGACATAATCCAAACCCAAAATGTTAAGAATAAGGTAATATAATTTCTAAAATGAATTATCCTTAATATGATGAAATAATTAATTAAAATCTAAAATACAAAAGGAAAACAAAATGATTAAATGAAATCATTCCATAAATAATTACCTTATATCCCAAATAACCTTAATATTAATGTATGTTTTATCCTAAAATGATATATCATACCCTTTATATTACAAGCCTAAAAATATTTTGATATTCTTCAGAAATAACATGAAACAGTTAATCACCAAATAAATTTTCAATCCCATGGTTATCTATATGAAAAAAAAATTAATCAGATAATTACATAAATATTAGTGATCATATAAACACCAAAGGTTATCAATACCTTAAAAATTATGTCCCAAATACATAAAATCATATATCATGTTGAACCAACTATTTACATAGACTTTATTCCAATAAGACATCTCTCAAAATGTCATTAATCAATTTAAAATCGCAACACTTAAAACCTGAATAGGTTCGTATGAGAATTTGAATTTATGATAAAACTTAAACTAATAAGACCAAGAAGGTAAGAATAACTCTTAAGATAATCATACATGAAAACATCAAAATATAAAAATTTATCTTAACCTTGCTCGGATACAAACTATAATAACCTTAGACTCGCACTCTATGATATGGAGATAAAAACATAATCATTATATTTTAGGATTAAAATTGGTAAATGTGATCCAATTTTTTAATTTAAAACATACAATATCAAAAGGGAATATTGGATCACATACAAACCCAAGGACCTTTTGTGTTCATAGATTTAGAGAATTAGTACAAATTCTATCATAAATAATAATCATGACTTCAAGGGAATATTTCTCCCTCTATACCTTGTTTTCATATTCCATATTATGTCTTTAATGTCTCCCACACAATTATCCACAACAAAAACCATTCTAGATGAATAATCATTTAACACCATTCTTCATATCCTATGGATTATGAAAAATAATAAGGTTGAGAACAAATTCTCAATAACAGTAAATATAATCATTAATAATTAAATTTCATTAGTGAGAATAAGTTGAGAATAAGGGTATCATGATATGATCAACGTGAGCGAAGATAAAATTATAGAATTCATACCAATCTATTCCTAGATCATCAATCATGAAACATTTTATACAAATTTAACAAAGATAGTAGTCATATGATTCATGAATAATGAGGCATGTAATGTCAATCTTGATTAAGGAATCTATAAAACCCCTAAAAATAATAAATAAATCATGTCATTATCTTGAAGCATCATCTCTATATAACCCATAAAAATTGGAATAACTATATAGTTAAATTCCAATATAATTCAAAATATATCATAATGATTACCCAATAAATGTGAGAGCTACAATGGGGATCAACCCTCATATATTCTATATTAGGAAAACCCATGATCTATATTGGGCGACAACCCTTCATATAATATATATAAGGCTCACACATGAGTTATAATGTGTCTCACACCATTATACAAGCTATATCAGGCCCAAATGTGAGCTATAATAGTTCACATCCATACATATAAGATATGTCAAGCTCAATCATGAGTTATAATTGGGATAATCTAATTCATAAAAAACATTCCATGATTTATAATATAAATAAATAACATATAACTCAAATTTAATGGAAAAAATCGAATATAAATGGTCATTATTCCCTTCATAAACTAATTATCCAATGTAAAATAAATTGGTGCATGAAAATAACTTTAAAAAATAATAATACATATAGAAAAATAATGAATAAGATACTATCAAAAAAACAAACCCAAAAAAGAAAAGTAACATCATTGTATTTTGATGTTTATTAATGGAAAAACCACTAGAATATCACTAAAATAAATCATGAGTAAAATAACCTTTTCACGTTGAAAATAACATTTAAATAATAAAAATTCAAAAAATATTTTGAAAATAATTTTACTTGAAAAGAAACCTGTATATTTATAAAATATGTTTCAAATAAAATAATGGTAATGATAGTAGTAATATCTATTGATGTTTTAAGAGTTAAAAATAGACATTCTTTTCAAACATTTTGTAACGGTTTTCGAACATGACCCATTTGGGAAAAAAATATGAAATTTCCAAATAAAACAAATAAAATATGTTAAAAGATTAGGTCAAATAGATTAAATATATCCTTAATTTTTAGAAAATATATATTTTGATAACATTTTATAAAAAAAAATGTACATGGAAAAGAGATATTCTCAATTTAAAATAAGATACAATATATGAATCACTAAAAAACTTCTTTCTAATTGTTCATATAATAAATAATGGAGGAAAGAGAAATTGAACTTGTAGACCACATTCCTAACCGTAGTAGAAGAAAATATAGACTGTTCAAGAAAACCATATCATATTATTTCCTCTAAATCGACATTGAATATAAACATTCCAGAAAAGAAATGAGATTGTAACATAAAGCCTCTTTCAATTCGGTAACTTTTCAATCATAATACAAAGGAAAAAAATTCAAATAAAAAATTAAATATCAATAAAATAATTAGATTCATTATATAATATTTAAAAGGGGAATTATATACACCGCATAAAATAAGATAGGTGCATATAATTAAACATATGTCCTCAGGAAAGAGAATTTGAGATGAATAACCCTTATACGGATCATATCATTTAATTGACAGCAATTAAATGTTTATATTTTGTGTAAAAAGTGTTAATTATCAAAATAAAAGTTTATAAAGATAATTAAACAACATATAGATAAATTTACACATAATCATGTTATAATGGAGTCAATGAAGAAGAGTTAAAACCCAACCAAAAGAGATTGAGTTTAGAAACCCTTTACCACATGGTAATATTTAAGTAAAATGACATTGGATGAAAGAATTCAATACAAAAAATAAAATTCCTTGAATTATGAAGGATGAAATATATAATATATTAAAGTCATGTTATATGAACCATATAGAATAAATTGAATATATAACATTAAAATATGATTTAATTATGGGAAATTGAGATGAAATTTTGTACTGCTTTAGTAGTATATGGATCAAAACCTAATGAAATAGAGAACCACATGTTGATTTTTAAATACCAATAAATTTATTGAAAATAATTATTTATAAAATAGTTTGTGGTATATAAAACATTAAATTGAAATATGGGGTGAACATTACATATAGTTCATAGAAATAAAATTGATATGATAAACCCCTAAAAGGATTATATCATTAATTTGATAATTAATCAATAGAGATATTATCTATAACATATTTAAATCCATAAAAATTATAAATATATAATAAAAAAATTTAGATATCAATTCACACATTATCATGTCATTATAGAGGTAATGAATAAGGGTTATAACCCAATAAAAGGATATTGAGTTAAGAAACCCTTTTCTTCTTGGTAATATTCAATTCAAATAACCATGAGTGAAATAATTAAAATTGAAAAATTAAATACCAAGAAGTATACATTTTAAATGATGTAACATACAAAAGTGTAATTATATATATACCATAGAAAAAAAATTAGGTACTTGAAAATAAAATAAGCTTCAATGAAAGAAAATTGAGACGAAATCCCTTTTTGATTGGGAAATATACTAATCAAAACCTCATGAAAGAGGGAATATCATATCGATTTGTAAATACTAATAATATTTACTAAAAATTGAATATATAAATTGGAATTATATACAACACATTATAGAAATAATTTTTGAATATGGCACATGTCTCATTGCAATAAAAGTGAGAGGAGAAACCCATACCTCGAGTCTAGACCTTCCCTATATTTAATTTAACGTATATATAATAAACATATATCAGTTATTTAACATAATAATATCCATTTATATGTTTAATAACGTCTATTTTTATATTTTATTTTATTTTTTAAAATCATATTTAAATAGTAATCATATAATTCCAAATTCTCCGTTTTTTGGACATTCAGTCCATAATATCATAATTTATTTGGTGTGTTGACTATGGTCAACGATGTCATTGTACATCATATATAAAATAATAACCATGAATTGATAATAATTTTAATACATAAATTAAAATTTTGAATAAAAAAATTATGGTTTTTTAAAATGAAATATGTTACAGCCATAGAGATGGTAGGTCATACATATATGTGAGAAACATTTCAAATTTTCAATGAACATTATAGAATTAAGGTTTGTATTATTTTATCGTTAAATAAGTTTCTAATATAATTTTTATCATATTATTTCATTAAATACACTTATATATCATCCATGTGACAGAGTGATGAATAAAGAATCAAATCAGTTTATGGAGTAGGTAGTCTACATGTACATGTGAATGATGCTATCATAACACAATTGATGGAATGGTAAGAAAATAAAATTTATATTATCTTTTATGAAATATTAGTTTTTAATTAATAATAATAATAATATATATATATTAAATCAATCATTTAATCCAATTTTGGGAGCTTTTGTGGAAAATCCATTATATTAGTTTGTGATGTGGTAGTCCATCATACACATGAATAGTGGTTTAATTTCTAATTTGATGGAATAGAATATGGATCTAGGTTATTCCATTAACAAAATATAATATCATTATATGTTAAATAATTGTTTTATTATATCATCTTATTTTAAGATTATTTGAATGAAGTGTAAAAAGAAACAAATAAAAATGTACGGTTAAGAATTATACCACTTCTTCGGACCACCTCTTTAGGAATACACCTAAATAATTCCTGGATGGGATTTATAATAAATAAATGAAATATATTAATTGGTTAGGGGATTGAGGATGATATTTGGGTTGGTATTGACTATAACAAAAGTTTTCTAATGTCTAAAGAGAAAAGGATATGGTTGTATTTTTATAAGTGGGGGAGAGGACAGACTCGGAATGTTTGAATAGAAAAATTAATACTTCATTTTTTCAAACTAAAAAAAGATCCGAAATGAATCATTATAGATACATTGGTCAAATATAGTCCAAATAAAGACATATAGTAGAATTTAGAAATGTATTTAGGATATTTTAACAAATTTTTTTTTAGTTCCACTCCCTTGTAAACCTATTTAAATAATATCCATGATAAAAATATATTTAATAGTTTCATTATTCATTGAGACAAGAAAATAATTTGAACATACTATAAAATATAAATTTTTATAATCCAAAATATATAATCAATTTTTATGAATTAATCTCATATAAGTAGCAGAAATTGATTTAAAAAGGATCCCAAAAAACATGATTGAAAACAATTCCTTCAATAATTGAGTTTTTTAAAGCATTAGATAAACATATATTAAATCTAGAACTACTATGCATAAATATATTAATTTTAATTAATATAAATATAAATATATATATTATAAAGTTAATTTAAATCCTTATTCATTAGGTGTTATTTATATTAATTAATATAGGGAAACAATATGTTATTTTGAACAATTTTCAGAAGAAAACAATTTTTCAGAAAAAAAATAAACATATGCCAAAATAAAATCTAAAGATTATTAAAATGAAATTAATTGGATTAAAAATTTCTAAATTATACTTATGTTAAAATAAATAAATTTTAAAATCATAATGGTATATTTAAATTAATTAATTTATTGAAAATAAATGATAATTTTTATAAAAATCAGTTTTTTTCACTATTCATGGAATAATGTATATTTTCTGAAAAATTGCAAAAAATGAAAGACGATAAATTTTTATATTGTGATTTGAAAAATAAAAATTTTATAAAATCAATTTTCCAAAATTTATAGAATTTAATTATATTATTTTCTTGTAAAAATTATTTAATATCATTTTCGATGAAATGTTTTTACGAAGAAAATATATTTATTAAAAAATGAATTATTCTTTCCCATGAATTTTTCAATAAATATTTATTTATTAGTAACCTTATATAAATTTCATAATTTATTAAATCTTATTTATAAATGATAATATATTAGTTATATTATAAAAGACGTATATTTAATGGGTCCTTTTAGCTTAGAGTTACGTGTCGTATAGGCAATCAAATATAATGTTATTTTTTTAAAAAAATATCATGTTATTCAATTGTATGAATTTTTTTTAAATTTAATTCCAACTCAAAAATTATTCCTTACGGTGGAATTTTTTATATATATAATAATTTAATCATTGATGAATTTCATATATTTCGAATTAATAAGTCCAGATTTGATAGATATACTAATTTAAGACCCCTTATAAAATTGTTATATGGGTAGGATGTTTGGAAATAATTGTCACCTTTTTTGTAGAATTTATGAAATATTATCCATTTAATTATGGTGGAAAAATATTAATCCCCACATTACATAAAATTGAAACAAAATTATAGAAAACTGTAAAATGTTGAACCATCATTATTTGGAACTAAATATGTTCAATTATAATAATGATGTTATACACACTAAGTTTAATGTGTGTGATAATGTCCTTTTTATATTACATAATGAGTAGGGAAAACAATAATATTTCTACTTGATTCACATAAGGATTTTGAAGGAACAAATGTAATGTGTGATTTGTTGGGAAAACCAGAATTAGAAATATCCTTTATTAATTTTTGGATTAAAAAACATATAAATATGTGTTCCTTAAAATAAATAAAAAAGTGAAATTAATTGATGGATATTATAGTATCATTTCATGATGCATTGACTTAAACAGTCATAATATAAATTTGTTGGTAAATCATGACTTACATTAAAATTTTCAAAAATGGAATAAATTATATTAATAATCATTGTTTCATAGTAAAATATTATTTAATTTTTTTTAGGAATCATGGATATTGAAAAAAAAAGTATTTTTGACCAAAGAGAGAAATATTGTTGGTTTTCCTAAAATTTTGTTTTTGAAAAATGAATATATAAATAGGTGAAAATTAATGTAAAAAATCTAATCTCAATAAATAAACATTTTAGAATAAAATTTATGAGCTTATTAGGATTTATAGTATAAAAGTATATCAACAGAAGCAAATTCATAAACAATCTTGAAAAACAATTAGATTGTATTATAAATCCTCTATTACTTTCGTAACATTTGAATCATAATCCCCAGGAAGGAAATAACCTTAAATTTATATATATCCCAATTTTTTATGATAATAATAATAAAATATATTAAAGGGTAGTCTATAAACCACACAAAAGAAACATGTGGTGAATATGGAAAGTGTATCATGGAAATAAATCTAAGATGAAATCCCTTAAATCTTGTCAAATTTCATTTTAAAATGTTCATATCTATTTTATAATAAATATATTCATATTATATGAATATTAAAGAAACATAATAATTTACATAAAAACTTATATTATTTACGTATAATCTTTTATCACCCATTTATTATCAATTCCTTGTTAGAATCGTTGTTTCTGGTAACAACTGCATTTTTTTCATATAAGTTTTCATTCGATAGTTTTTTTACATATATATTGATCATAGTAAAATATATTATATAATGATAAAAATTATATTAATACCATGTATAATCATTATATAGTTATTTATATTCATCAAGAAAATTAGAGATAATGAAATGAATTATACCGTTCATGGAGATAGTATGTCATATATATTCATGACCATTGTTTCCAATATTTGGACATATAAAATGAAAGAATATTTAATATTAATTAATAATTCAAGAATAATCATTAAATAGTTAATATAATTTATATTAATCAAATACATCCATATTACCATAAATGTAAAAAAATGATAAAAATTATTCATCGCTTCATTGAGGGAGTTTTCCACACGTACACATGAGTGGCGTTATTGTTTTACAATGGATTTGGAGGTAAAAAGGTATACGTAATTTTAAAATTTAAATATTTCAATTATTTCTTAAATATCTTCTAAATATTATCAATCCATTATTATATCATTTCATGAGAGGCATTCAGGAAAATAAATTACATCGGTTCGTGCGGCGGTAGTCCTCTATACACATGATCGGCGGTCTCGTTTCCCATCTGATGGATGAGGAGATGGATATAGGTTGTGATAGTAATATATATGTATATATATATATAATATATTGGTATTATTATTTAATCTAATTCAGATAATATTTTATTGAGTTAGATAGAGAAATAAAATAAAATCTCGTGACAAAGATCTACACCTCCTCTTCGGGGAGACTCTTTACGTCTGTAGCTAAATCCTTATATGGAGGGATTGATAATAAATATAATAAAATAAATAAATATGGATGAAATTTATGAAGTTATTTGGTTTTTTATTTACTGATTCAAAGACATTTGAATGTTGGAATTGGAGAGGAGAGGAAAGGTCTTTATATAAGTGCGGAAGAGGACCCCCATCGAAACACATGGAATTTTCCAAAAATAACCAAAAATGATATTTTCATTCCCAATATTAAATATTATCATTTATATAGATTATATGTTTTAATAATTTATGTTTGAAATATTTCCATTTGATATAATTTATAAAATTTTAATTGTCCAACATACCCTTATCTTTTTCTTTAACAACACTGGTAAACCTGTTTTAACCTTAACCACAGTAAAACATTATAACTATTTTTACAAATAATTATTAATCAAAAATTATGTTAACATTATTACCAAATATAAATTATTCATATTAAAAATATATAATATATTTTATAAAATGAAAATCATATAATTAGTATAATTTAATTTAATATAAATCTTGTAGTTGTGATGATAATACTGTTTTCTAAAGAAAACATTTTCATATTTAAAAAGTTTTATATAATCATAAAATATAAAATTTATTCCAATGACCCTAATTGGATTAATTATAATATATTTTAACTTTGGTTTAATCAAAACAATTTTAAAATATAATTGAACATTTTTAAATACATTAAATGAAATTGTAGTTTTTAATAAAAATAAGTATTTTCACTATTCATTGAAAAATTAATTTTTCTATAAAATTCATCAAAATTATCCCTAAGATAATTTATACATAATTATTGAAAAAATTGATATAATTTTTAAATATTAATTTTATAAAAGTAGAAAAAATTTACTATATAATTTTCCTACAAAATAAATAAAAAATTCTTTTTCTTAAAAATTTAATTTCGATCATACAGTGACTTTAATAAAAAATATAAGTACCTCTTTATCACTATATTTTAATTATCTAAAACTATTATTCATTATTTTTAAACTGTTATTATTTCAATTCCTACAAAAAAATTATTAATTGTGCGGTTATAATTGGAATTGTTTATTAATTATATTAATTGTATATTGAGGTTAATTAAAACTCAATGTAGCATATATAAAAATATATCAACCATATTAAATTGTATTTAAAAAATAAATCATAAAATATCATGGATTTTCAATATACCCCCTTAAAATTATTTTTCCCTTGAAATTCCATCACTATGGGACACACAATTGATTATAAGTTTACCTCATTACATCCTTAGGTTCCAACGTAGCTTTCTCATATTGTTAGTTTTTCCACAAAACATTGACCAGGTTAGTGGTCCTCTTCCATTGTAATTTCTATATAAGATCCAAAATCTCCATTAATGTACATCATATGAAATATCATTCTAGGGTAGTAAGACCTCGAACTTTACTACATGTGATGGATCTATTATGTACATTCTTATGAGATATGCATGAAACAAATCAAGAACCTAAGAGAGGTTTGGTGGATGTTCCAATCGATACGATTCCATCCCAATATGATCAAAAATTTAAAATGTGATAATATAACTAGGTTTCAGTTTCCCATAATTTAAAAATCACATTCCCTAATTCTATAGATAAATTCTTAGAAACACCATATCACAAAAATTAATTTCTATATCACATCAATAATTGTCATCCTAACTTCTCATTCAAATTTGTGCTGACCTTATGTGTTTCAAAAAGGAAATAACATTATCAGGAATTTATTCAGCTATCTCTTGTCCCAATAACATTCATTACCCAATGTTTTCATACAATATTATAGTTTTTCACTTATTTAAAAAGAGGGATTCATATGGATCCATCTAAATTATCTAGTGAAATGAAATATTATATGAAAATATAACCAACGAAACCTGTTGAACCCTACCAAATTTGATCCAAAGGAAAAGATATCAATATCCTCTAGGGATTGAATTTTTCTTTCAGAATAACCATCTACATATGGTTGATATGTAGTGATAAAACTCAACTCTGTATCAAGACCTTTATAAATAATTCACCAAAACATTTTGTTAAATCTCAGATCCTGATTAAATATAATTGAATATGGAACTCTATGAAACCTTACCAATTAATTAATTTATATCATATAAAGACTATCTAGGGAGATATATTATATAATAGTGATGAAGTGTTCTGACTTTGTAAGGTGATCGACTTGAAACCATATAGAATTATTCCCTTTATGTTTTCAGGAATTCTAATGTCTAAATTCATAGTGATGCTTTCTCAATTTCATTCTCATATGCGTAATGGTTGTAACAAACCCTTAGAATTTTATATCTCTACCTTAATTAGATGACATACACAGAACCATGATAAAACTCTTTGATATATCTCTTTATGTCATTCCAATAAAAAAGTATTCTAAATCTCTATAAATCATTGTAATTTTGGTATGAATAGTGAATTAATAACTATGATCTTCCTCTAACATCTCTAATTTAAAAAATGATATTGATAAGACACAAACATGGATCATAAAAGTTATTATTCCATCATAGTCAATGTTAAAATTTTAAATATTTCTCAAATTCTTTTATAGGTACATATAATATTTTTTTCCTTTTTTATTCCCACATGGATTAATATTTTTACACTTACTTGAGAAGATAATATTTTCCCCTTCAATCAAGATTTCAATATAATTACTTTTTAAATCATGAAATATTTGATCTTTTATGATTTTACTGATAGATAATCATGCATGATCATGTTAACTCCAATCATTAACCACTTTGTTCACAATTTTAGGGTGGTAATGTATTCAGCATTCATAATCTTTAATCATTTCCAACCATCTTCACTGACACATATTCAAATCCTATGTAAATATATACTTTATACATTTTTGATCTATATATATATATATATCACCATTCTTTCATAAATAAAATGCCTCAAAATATTTAATGAAAAAATTAACAATTATAACTCCAAATAATGAGTTGAATAATTGTTCTCAAGAGACATCAATTTTCATGAAGAATAAGTTTTCAATATATTAGTTTTCTTAAGGACGCATCCTAGGACATTATTAAAGGAATTAATACATATTAAAAACCCTTCTCTACTACATGATAATATAAGCATAGTTGTACTGAATAACATTCTCGTCAGTTCCTTAAAATATTCTTCACATTCATTTGATCAAATAAACATGGATCCCTTCTGAGTTAACATGTTGTGTGGATAAGAAATCAAGAACACATTATCCAAAACCCATCAATAATACCCATCCAAACCACAAAAAATATGGATCTCATATATAGTGGTCATTTTGGGCCAACAATGAGTAACTTTTATCATGATAGATCCACTGATATACCCTCTCTTGAGACTATATGACCCAAAAATGAAACATTAAGAATCCAAAATTCACATTTTTACATTGTTCATAATGATTCCCAATTCATATGGTCATCTGTATAATCCTCATGTTATCGCCATTCACTTCATTACTGTTTGAATAAATAAGAATATCCACATTATAGACTACCAAGAAATGATCTTGATTATATTTAAAGAATATATTCATAAAATGTATGAAGATAAAATGTCATTAGTATGACCAAATAGAATCACTATATAATAATTATTCCCATACCCTGAATAGAATGTTTTCATGGGTATATCATCTTTCATGAATCTCAATTTATGATATCTTGAATAGTGGTCAATCGTGGAAAATTACTGAGCTTTAGGTAGATGATCAAAAAATCCATCCATATGGGTAAAAGGGTACTATTTTTTATACTATTAATTTCTTGATGATACATGAAAAGTAAATTTAATATATCTGTATTCATAAAAAACAAAATAGTATCATCCCGAGGTGATCCACCTGGATGAATAATTCAATTATAAAAATTAACATGTAGGTTCTTCTTCAATTCTTAAAAATTAATCAGGATCATTTTACAAAGAGTCCTAAAAATAGGCATACCATGTATGAGTTTACTTGAGAAATAAACATTAAAATTTGGGGGAATACAATGAAACTATTTTTGGAATAAATCAAAAACTCCCAAAAAAAATTTAATTTTTTGATTTTGATTTTCTTCCCATCCATTTGAGAAAAATTTCCTTCATGTATTGGAATTAAGACCCATAACATAGAATTAATTATCATCATAATTTCTTATTCATCATCAGGTCAATTAATAATCATGAGAAAATTGGGAATATAAAATTTGATTTCTATTACTTATATATTGATATGAGATCTGTATAAATTAAACCGATTTATTGTTGGAATCACATAAAATTCAACTGAAGGGAGGATCAATAGATTTTCAAGAACCACCTTTAAAAAAATATTAATTTCATAGGATCTATAAACATTATATGTGACCATCCTATAATCAGAATTTTTAACTTCTATCTAAATATCTAATTGTTGAGTTCTAAATTCAAAACCCTTTGAAAATTCCTAAGACATAAAAGTGTGGGTAAATATAGAATCAAAAAAACATTAGAATTCATAGATTTGATGGTAATTGTACCTTTCACCACATTTCTATTTATATCCATATCAATAATAGTGATCACATGATATTTCCCTTTATCATTAGGCATAATAGGTTTTTTATTTCAATCGTCATCATTAACCTTTAAATTTGTTCACTGCTGATTATATTCTCATACTCCATACATTTAAAGGATGTGATTGGGGTTGGTGTATTCTGTTGAGATTTATCCCTATTTATTTCATTGACTGGACTCTAAACAAAACATCAAATTTTTTTCTCTTGATAGATAGTCTTTACACATTTCAAACATCGTCTAATTACTTTTATAAATTCACCTATGTTTTCCTAGCACATTTTTTGTACGTTTGAGGTTGAATCTTTTTCTACCCTCTATGGGACATATAATTGGAGAAACTATAAAAAAACATTACCCTTTTAATATCACCATAACTATGAGGGTTTCCTTATGCAATTTATGCATTGAGTTCACATAGAAAAATTCATTCATATTTTTCGATGTCCTTAATGGATAATTCCTTTATAATATATGGGTTCAAACCATTATATAATTGATTATTTTATAATTTCAGTCTTATGATTA
Source organism: Viscum album (assembly GCA_963277665.1). Lineage (NCBI taxonomy): Eukaryota > Viridiplantae > Streptophyta > Magnoliopsida > Santalales > Viscaceae > Viscum > Viscum album. Next base: position 637,984,805 of record OY728134.1, read on the forward strand.
AAAAATCAGACCTTGATAGTCTTGTAAAACATGACTCATATATACCAATGGATTCATCATCCTTATGATTAAGTTCAAGTAATTAATTTTCTATTTTTGTTTATAAAATATGTTGAAAAAACATACTGAAAACATCCTCTTAAACTCGTACCATTCTATAGGTTCAATTTCATAATCATTCATCATATTCCTAAAAATATTCTACCATTGAACTACTTCACCTTCCATGATAAATGTATAGAACACCATTTTTTTGTCTCTTCAATGAATATTGATAAATACATTTTCATCACATTAATACTTTTATCATAAACCATTTGATCAGATGTCCATTAAATGGATGATGGACATTATGAAATAAAATATTCAATGAAATGTTTCTCCTTGGTAAATTATAATGTTCAACATTAACCATGTTAAAACATATAACATGAGATATATAAGTAATCATATTCACAAAATTGTATCAACACTTATAAGAAATTTAGTTGAATATGAGTATTTTTGTGGAAATGGTCATCAAAATCATTGTTCACATTATTCCTTCATGTTATAAATACTAAAAAAACATAAAAATATTGTGTGATTAAAAATAGTCATAGTGGGAGACACTTAATTTGGAAAAAATTAATGGATTTTTAAATCCTGTCACATTCTCTTTAAACTATGACACAGTAGTTATAACTTAGGTCATTAATGGTCATCATCTATTAAAATCCTTCATACTGTCTTATAAAGAAAATATGAATTCCAATGTATATTCCCAGAGTTTCCAACATGGTGTGTAAAAAAACTATTTTCATGGTCTAGGTCATGATAAAGTCCAAGTCAAATGGGCCCTATTCAATGTTATTACAGCTGAGTATAATTATTCCAAATCCAAATCTGATTATAGTATCTATATAGTGATGTAATGTCTTTTAAAACAACATAATAACTTCCTTACTAAAACATTAAGATGTTATCCTATACATGGACTTATCCCCGGGGTTTTCACAAAATGTTTCTAACCGTAATCATCAATTGATGACTAAAACATTTCTATTATACCATATATAATAACTAAGACTTTTCATACATATATATTATATATTTTTAGATGAATATTCATTAAAATTCACAATTACACACCCAATAACCATAGTGGTTTAGTTTCATTCTAGAATAGACATAGAATCTTCATATTTCAGGAAATATATTTAACATCTCCGATAATGGTATTCCCATTTAGTAAACATCATATATATACCCCACATAAAACTCTTATTCACAACCATGGGAAGGAAACATAAGAATAGAACAACTCAAATGATTAGTAAGCATTACTAAGGGAGATACCAATAGTCACTCAAACATAACATCATCATTAGGGGATTAGAACATTAGAATAACATTTGAAAACCATATAGTTCATAACATATATCATAACCTTGAATCAAGTCATAAATCATGGTATTTTATAAGACATGAATCAAAAAGTGAGTTAATGAAAATAATCCATGAGAGAAAAATATATACATAGAAATATAGAAGAAAAATGCAACACTATAACATTTTGAACATTTATGAAAATAAATATGTTCACTCATTATGTTAAGAACATGTAATCAAATCATTGAATAAACTTATGTACATGAAACTCGGACCCCATATAAACTTATAGAAAAGAATTCATGTCCACATTGAAACTTATGGAAATTAATGACAGATAATTATATAAAATTATATAAAGGAAAACAGGTTTACACATGACCATATATAAATAAAATCCAAGTACTCTCATAATCTTATGGACATTCCTCAAATGAACTATTGAAAATGAAATCAGGTTCACAGAAAACAAATATATATCATGTGTTATCTATCCTTAACAAATGAATTTGAGGGATATATAATTTTGGGCTCACCCGTCACATTAATAAAACCATACATATACGTTCCACAAGACAATAAATCATTCAACATATCATAATCCATATAAATAAATAGGTTTCATAACAATATAATCAATTCATAACTTCATATCCTATTGAAAATAAATGGGATCCATAAAAATATTTCCATTACAATCATAAACCATCCAGAAAAATGATAAGGATGTTATAATTGGATAATATCCTAGATAATAAAATAAAAAACCAATGTTTGTAGTCATTGATGTATAAAAATATTAGTAAAGAATATTTAAAATTATTCGTGAGGAAAATAAACTTTCCAATATCAAAATAAAATAATAAAAATATAAAATCAAAAAATTATTATTAAAATATTTTTCTTTGAAACATATAAATAATTATTTAAATCATTTATTGGTCATTATGATGGGAAATTTTATTCATGTCCTACATGATATTATAAAGATACCATTATATTTTTTAGTAATAAATCAAAACTGACTCATCTAGAAAATAAAAAAATATTAATTTTAAATAATTTGGTACAAATTTAAAAAAATGATATAAATTACATTCAATAATAATTTTATAATAGTTAAAATATACATTAAAAAAATATGAAAACTTTAATATGGAAGAAAATTTATATTCCACCGATGAGAGAAATAAAGACTATTTTCATTTAAAATTGAAGATTTAGTGTATTGGGAGAGGAAAATAAAAGTAAAAAATGTAATCTAAATAAATAAAAAGAAGATATTAAAATTAATTAGTTATTTTTAGATCGATATATTTCATCATTGGATTCATAATATTAAAAAATCCAGATAGACAATGAAATTATAACTTAACCCCTTATTACATTGTTAACTTTTGAATCATAATATACTTGAGAAAATGAAACTTAGTTGGTTATTTATATCCCATAATATTAATTATTATAATAATGAAATTCATTAATGGGTTTTATGTACACAAAAAAAGTGGTAAATATGGCATGTGTCCCACAAAAACAAATGTGAGACGAAAATCCCTTACCTCGGTTCTGATTTCATTCATACATGTTCTAAACTCAAGTATAATAAATATAGTATAATTATATATCTATTAAATAATTTTTATTATTCATATAAAACCATATATCATTTAATTATAAGGTTATATTACCCACTTATTAACAATTACATGTTAAATTCATCATTTAGAATAGTAACTACTTTGATTTTCATATTAGTTATGGTTTTTTAGTATTATTCCATATAATTATATTGTAGTTTAATAAAATCTATAATTTTAACAATGATATAAATACAATATATAATAAATAGTTACTTATTTATATTCTTCCATAAAATTTATAGTTAAATAAATGAATTACATTGTTAATGGAGAAGGTATGTGGTACATAAGAGTAAACGTTGTTTCCATTTTTTTGATAGATAGTACAAAGTAAAAGAAAATTTTAATACAAATATATAGAATAAATATTATTATATATATATAATTTATTTTAATTAAATCCATCCTTTTTAATATATGTGTAAAAATAAAATGAAAAATTATTCACATCATTTCGTAGATGTGGTAGTTCACATGTACGCACGAGCGGAATTATTCTTTTCCAACAGATTGGTAGGTAAAAGTTAGATTTTATATTATAATTATATATATTTATATTTATATAATAAATATAATGAAATTATTTTAAATTCATTATTATATCTAGCTGTGAAATGCGGTGATGGAAAAAATAACACAAGTTCACAAGGTGGTAGTACGTTGTACACATGATTGATGATTTCGTTTCACATAAGATGTAATGGGAGATCAATATAGTTTTTTTAATTAATATAATAACATGTAATTATATGGAGAATAATTTTTTTATTATTTATCCATTACTTAATAATATTATAATGAGGTATAAGGGGAAATAAAAAAAACGCATGGTAAATAATTACACCTCTTCTAAAGAGATCCTTTATAGGTTTATACCTAAAGCCTACATAAAAGGGTTTCCTAATAAACATATGGAATATAATATGTGGAAACATAATTAATTATTTTATTTTGGTAGGTCTAGGATGAAATAAACGGCTTTGAATGTTTGAATAAAAGAGAAGACAAGAGGACCTTTTATAAGTAGGCAAGATGACCCCCTTGGAAACCACTGAGAAATTTTAGAAGAGAATCACAAAGGACAAATTCAGTCCCAATACAAAAACTTCCAAATAAAATAGATTAAAATTTTGGATTATTTATGGTGGAATTAGTTCCATAAAATAATATTTGGAAAACTTTAATTTGTAAATGTACTCTTCTCTTGATGATTAAGACCCCAATTAACATATTTTAAACTTATCTGTGATAATCAATTTTAATTTTTTTTAAATTTAATTATCATCATCAATTAATTTAATATTATTAAATAATATGAAAATTTCTTTTTCCATAAGTGGAATCAATCCAATCAAAATAAAATCATATAAGTGGTATAATTTAATTTAAAATGAACCCCTCCAATTCAATGAAAAAACAGCCGTCTAAGGAAAATTTTTCATAATGATAAATGCTTTATATAACAATTGAATATAATAATTTATTAAATTGATATTAATTGGAATGCTTATAATGTAATTGAATTAATATTACTTTTAAAATTATTCTATAATATAATTTATCTTTTAAATTACCTTAATCCTCGAGTAATCTTTCAAAAAAATCAGTATTTTTCACTATTCACTAAAAAATAATCTTTCCAGAAAATTTTTAGAAATTCACCATAAGATAATTGTGAAATAATTATATCAAAAATGATGTTCATTTTTTAAAATTAATTTAATAAAATTTTCAAAATTCATTGTTGGTGAAAATATTATTTGAATCATATAAAGATATTACGAAAAATAATGTACTTATTTATCACTATATTTTATTTTTCTAAAACCATTATAAATATATTTGAAAATGTAGTTATTCATATTAATACCTCCAGGTTAAAATATTTTTTTATAATGGTTATATTTAAAGAAGAATATTAATTGTATATTATAGTTTGTTAAAACTAATTGTTTCAAGTTTCACAAGTTACAGAAAAGATTAAATATATTTGAAAAAATATTTATATTTCATAAAATATTGAGGTACTAAAATATTTATTTCTCTAACTATCACATTATTCAACAATTATGTATATTCAGTAACACAGTACATTACTACCATTGAGTGGACCACTTATTAGAGACCTAACTTAAATATCCATGTTTTCAGTCTCTCGCTGGAAGACATATCTATTTCAAATTGGAAAAACTGAGTGAATATAGAAAATTATTCATTAAATAACATACTTCAATTTTTCAATTGAAATAATTCTATCATTTGTTCAGCATGGAATATTTATAGAAGAATATTTTATTAAATTGTTCCAAAAATCCATTCCAAGAGTGATCTGAATGAAACATAACATGAACATCAATTTCCCACATAGCTAAGGCTATTTATTAAATAATATACATTTACATAATAACATTTATTTCATCTAGATCACCCAAGACATAAAAAATCATGGTCATCCTACTCAATCATTCCTCAGTGTGCTTAGGTCAAGAATTTCCATGCAATGTTAGTGGGTTATGCATTATAAATTCTACCGAATAAATCACCGGATGTGGTTCCCTATTCCTGGATCCCATTTTAATATCTTGAATGGCATAAAATATAAATACCCCAACCATATTATACCATTTTCAGTGGTAAATTTATTACATTGGTACTAGATGTATGTGACTGCATCCCGAAAGACCAAATAGTTTAGTAGACTTGGAAAACTAGACACATTCTTTAATCTCACATCATTAAACATAATATACAACATAATATTTCATCAAGAACACCATTATTCCATTAATAATATCTCTACATAACAATCATAATAAAATTATTAGAATCATATTTAATGGAAACATAATAAATGATTGAAATCAGATTATCTTTAAGGTTATCCATATAGATAAAGCTAATATGGCCTGGATAATATATTAGGGATAAATAATAATAAAAAAATTACATATAAATAAACACTAGAGCTAGAAAAATATCCATAGATATAATAAATATTTAAATAATCACATGGTCATAAATAACTAATTTCATAATGATGGAATGTATACTAATGGACATGAAAAACATACCATCGATGATTTTTTCCATGAAATATAAAAATACCATCAATTCCACATTCCAATATATCTATATAAATGGAAAAGGATTAATCAAAAATAGAAATTTATTTATTTCATGATACCTAAATATGAATCTAGGGCCTTTGTAATTCTAGGCCCCACCCACCACTTAATAAGTTAAATGGATTCATTATAAGAATAAATAATGAACATAATCAACATGCCTAAAAATAAATTACATACAGTATTGGAACAATAAGAATATGGGAAGCTAGAAAATTCCCAAGTAAAACTGATCATAAGCATCCATTAAAATATGGTGGTTGGTGGTATCATTAGATTATATCATCATTATAACAAAATATTAAACAAAGGAGGTTGTTATGGATGAAAAGGCATTGAAAAGATCGCATCATATTGTTTTATAGAAAATACACTTTCCATTTGAAATTAATTATCTAAAAACTCACTTAATATTATGGGAAAAATTTTAAAATATCCTTGTAAAATTTGTATGGTAATATTCAATTCATTGAGTGATCATGAAAATAAAAAAATTTGATCATGATTTATAAATTAAAAAAAAATTCCTTCAACACATTTGTAAAAAATAAAAAAATTTAACTCATTCAGAAGATGGAAAGAATATTAATTTTAAAAAATTTACTAAATATTCCAAAATTGGAGAAATATTCATTTTAAAATAATTTTACAACATTACAAATATTCTTGAAAACATTTTAAGGAAAATATACACAAGAAATATAAATATTCATGACCATGTAGAAAAACAATAACGGTTTCCCTTAAAAACAATTACTCCATATTATGGAGTACATAATTATAGAAAATGAAATTAAAACTTATAATTTCTAGAATTAACCATAGGATAAAAAATAAATTAGTATTCTATAAAAAATATCAAATAATTCCTCATTGGATACATAAATATAAACAATCATGAATAATGATGAGATTGTGAAATAAATTTATACCTCAGGTTTGACTTGATTTGTACATGTTATAACCTATTGTATAAAAAATATAGATTGATATATAAATGTATTCTAGTATAATACTAATATATATAATACCATATTTTATTTACTTATAATCATCAATCACAAATTCATTGTTAATATCATTGTTCCATGTAATAACTTCATTTTTCATGTTTGTTTTGGATTTTAATTTATGGTCCTTGTACATTGATGATGGTTCCATAATATATAGAATATTTATAATGATATAAATATAATATATATTCATTAATTATTTATTTATATTTATCCATAAAATAAATAGATAAAAAAGAATTACACTACTCATGGGGATGGTGTACTATACTCATGCATGAAGGATGTTTTCATTTTTCGATGAGTGGAATGAAAAATGGATAAATAATAATTCATCTTTATAAAATTATTATTATATCATATATATCATATATATTAATAAAATTTACCATTATAACCATACATGTAAAGTATAAATGAAAAACGAATCATAACACTTCATGGAGGTTGTTGTCCATATGTACACACAAGCGACATTATCATTTTTCATTTAATTGAAAAAATTGTGGATAATAGTAATTTAATAATAATAATATAATTTTTGTACATAAAAGATAGTAACTCAATTATTTTATAACAAATACCATATACTTAGATGATGTAAAATAAAACGTAAAAAATAAAGTTATTAGTTAATGTTATTAAAACTTCTTTGATAGAACTCTATTAGATCTCTTATTGAGGACCATATATTATATCTTTTTGTTGAATAACAATGCCTCTATAACATGTATAGTGATATTTATAATTTAAATTTGTATATATTATATTTAATAGGTTAGTCAATGAGATGTAAATAGGAGAGATAATAGGTCTTCTTTTATAAGGAATGGTGAAGACACAGTTAGATTTACTAAAATGAATAAAATATAACTAATTCATTATTATGTAATATGATTCCAAATGGATATATATAAAATGAATAATATAAGTTTAAATATAATATTATAATGAAATTTATATAATTTTTAGTAGTATTTTAAACATTATCATTTTCATTAACCCCTTGGTTAAATAATTTTTCACTTACAATTGTGATGACATTTTAAACCATAAAGGGTTCTAATTTTACTTGTATAGTAATAATTGGTTCATAAATTTAAAAAGGAAAAATTTTATACCATTTATTATACTCCTTTTAATATTTAAATATTTTATTATTTTTAATTAATTTAATAAAAAATTAATTTTATAATATAACGTTATTATCCTTTTTACCATTAATCATTTAATTTGACATTTATGATAACATAAAAAATATGGAATTAGAATATAATAATTTTTATATCCTTAATATTATATATTCATCTATAAAATTCATGTACAATAAAAATTATTCATATTTTATTAATATTAATATTTTCAAAATCATTCATATAATTTTTCCATTAATTGAATAAATATTATATCGATGTTGTGACAGAGTTTATGGTAATTATAAAATAACATAAATTATAATTAAATTTAAATTATGAAAATGAAATCATTATTCTAAAAATATCCATTAATATTAATACACCATTTTCCCTATGTAAATGAATAAGATATATTTAAAAATAAGGGAGTGGAAGTTTATATTTTTTATTGATTTAAATATTAGATAGATCATTTTTATATAAACAGTTCAATGAATAAATAAAATTTATATAATACTATGATAAATTGTATAATTACATTAATGAAAAAATAATTAAGATCAAATATGGCATCCCTAGCACTTAGTTTTAACCAAGTTTAACTTGATTTTCTCATTTCTATGGTGATAAAATTAACCACACTAACTGCTCGTGATTCTTAAAAATAAAATGGAATTATTTATCAAATTTGGAAGTACAGATTCCAAATATGGAGTCTATTTTTCAAAATTAAATTTCAATAGTCTTCATAAATTCATCTTAAAAATAAGTATGCAAAATGAAAGGAATATCATTTTTATAGAATTACATTTTATAATATAAAAATTGATATATATTCTTATCTTATTCCTAGGAAAAAATATTATATTTCTATTAAAAAAATTATTCAATAAATAATATATTTAATTCATCAAAATTATTCACACATAGTGATAAATATAATATATTAAGATAAAAATATATTGTGCGCTTACAAATATTTTTTCGTAAATAAATATCTATGTTACTAACAAATGTTTTTATTCTATTTATAATAAATTATTAATGAATGAATTTATTTTATACTTGTGTAATCTATATATCATTAGTAATTTTTTTTATTTCTAGTAATAGTGTGTAATTTTATGTTCTTGGATATACTAGTCACATAATATTATAGTGTAGAAAAGGTTAATTTATAATCGGTGATTCACGTAACGTTGACTATCAATGTAATTAAATTTATTTATAAAGAAGTATAAATTATTGAGGTGATAAATGTAGAATAATAAAAAAACAAGCCATTGATCACCTGTTATTTATAAGAAACATCATTCTTGTCTTCTCCCTCTCAAGAGATTCTTATTCTTCTTACTGGTGGCATTTTCATCAACAATACATTTCAGAAGTGAGGAAATTGTCACTTTTACTATTTATATTTTCATGGTTATATTTTATAGATAAATAAACTATTCATGATGTTAAAATTATAGAATACTTTAATCTTTTTGTTAATTAAATCCAAATCAGGGTATCTTCAATTATGTGAGGTTCCAAACACTCACTAGCTAAACCCAAGATGACGAGTTGAGAAAACACATATAAGAGTTTGACAATAATTTTTTGTACATTGAATTACCTAAAAAACTGTGTTTCAGTATAAAAATGTAATAAATTTATTTTTATGTCATAAATATTATGTCAATTGACATATTATCACCTTGATACTATCCCACCTGAAGGAATGACCTAACTTCTACACTTAGTAATATTTTCACAAATCGAATATGGTCACCATAAAAACTAGAACCCGACGAGGACCGTGGAAATTTCCAAATGACTTTCCAAATCCCCACGGGATGGAACAAGATAATAGGTATCATAAAACGATAATTGGGAATGATTTACCCCTATTTATTAACATACAATTACCATCAAATCCCATAAAATGAATCAAGATTTTTCAAACCAATACTTACAAATCTAAAATTAATAACTGAATTGAATAATTAAATAAATATAATACCATTAAAAAGGTAAAAAACCAAAAAAATATCCAATGAACCTCCACCTAGAAAGAGGCATCTCTCTAAAGCCATCTCCAGAACACTACATCATGATGGACAACTAAAACCTAAACCATTGGCAGAAATTTATTACCCAAACTTGCAACAAAAATAACACAAGTCTACTTACACAAAAAGGGTTAAGCAGGGTATGATTAGAATCTATTTAGGATACCAACACTTAAATATTCCTTGTGATAAACATTAAATGACAAAAAACATGCATGTTTTTTAAACAGAAAATGCAAGATACAATTTCAAAAGGATGCAACCTTAAATTAAAACATATTTCATGTCGGATATTTTAAGTAATCAACACATTTAAATAAAATAGAAAAGCTACATAAATTCACATAAAAACAAACCATATGTTGATGGTAATTGTAAATCATTAAATGAGCATAAGAAATAGAAAATATCCCTTTACGCAATAACACATTGTGGGTCCCAGGTACGTCATATCATGGTAAATGTAACCATACAGATATCCATTCTCATGTACATGATCCCCTAGTAGGGATAATACCCATAACATAGTGTATCCCCTAACATATTTGAACCCATAGTTTAGTTAGTGATTTTATTTTCAATATTTCTACATGAAACTAGGGCCAAACCACAAAAGATCACTATCATACTAGTACATGTCCTCCCACCTAGATATCCAGGATTGCATCTTGTCCTCAAACATGTTAAAAATTCCATGAAATATAATTTTCATAGAAAAATACCACATCAACATCACACATTCACCAAACAACACAAATTTATATCACACAAGTCACATAATCCACCTTTTCATTCCTATTCATTATGGATTCATACACCCACTAAAATAGTCCATAACACTTTTCACGTTTCATTAAAACATCAAAAGATCCATTAAAGAATTTATAAAACATTTCCATGATAGTATAACTCAAATAACGTCCAACACAAATATCACATAACACATAATTCATTAACAAAATTCATTTTTCACATTACACTCACACAAAACAACCCACAATGATGTTCCAATCCTCTCTTTTCATTTCATAAAACATTTAATCAATTTGTTAAACATTCAAATTATTTCCAACATTTTAAATCACCAATTTACTTTTAAAAACCTATATTAGGTTAATGCACCAACCCAAACAGTACATATACACACTTTCCCCAAAATTTTAACAAAATAAAACATAAATAATTTTCACAAAACAATACCACGGGGTATAACAGTGTTTTTCACACAAAACCCATTTTAAAACCCACTTTTAAGGACAGAATTATGAGAATACACAACAATATTAGAATGGGCCTCCCATTCAACATTTAATAAACCATTCTCATGTTCAATAAAAGTACCTCCAATAATACCAGAAAAGCTACATGTGAAAACAAACATTTTCATAAAACACATTCAAGGTGTGAAACAATGTTTTACACACAACACCCATTCAATACCCCTTTTTAAGGCCCACATGACACTAAATATTTACCCAACACGAACTATCATCCTCTTTTAATGACTAATATATCTCTTTAAATTTTTATAAAACTACTACAATAGAAAACACATGAGGTAATTTTGAAAAATACACACTTCAAACAAAAATGAAACATTAATAATAAATTCTTTAGTATTGATACCAAAAAATGGTTTTTTCACCACTCACAATAGATTAGTAAGGTACTAAATTAATTAAACAAGAATTCTAACTCATCAATAATTTCTTACTCATGGAATCACCTACCTTTTGAATCAAAACCCCTAAATCATGGTGTGAAACATCAACAGCATAACCACCACACTATAAGGGCGTGAAATTGAACCATAAACCAAATATTTAACTAAAAAGACTCAATTTCAAACCCTAAGTATAAATATAGACATCCATTAACTATATAACATCATGAAGTGGTGGACGAAACCCTAAGTAGAATGATGAAAATGAAAAGAGAAAGGCGTACGTGATAAAACATTGAAGTTTCCCCAACAAAAACCACATCAATGAAGGGTTCCATAAGATATTGTGGGATCGTGGAGGCCTCCCATGGATTTTGGGGTTGAATGTGGGATGAAATGGCTGATTAGATTTATTTATAGGATTTAATAATTGGAATTTGGGAAATAATTTTTATGACATGGACACCTTGCATGATTTTACTACATGGTTTAGTAGAAAATGTGGCTAAACTGTATGGCCTGTTAAGGGCACCCAAAAACATTCCATTATCCCAAATTTTCAGGAGGTCAAAGGGAGAATCAAAGGGGAAATATAGTCTATGTACATATGAGAAATATTCCAAAAAGAAATAACTTTTTTAAACACAAAACTCATCTAAAACATGGGTACAAACCACTTCAAACAACATACCCCACAAGTGGTGCCACTAAGTGTGTCACTAATAAAAATCCAAAATGCCAAAACAACACATCATACCTTTGATAACAAGGATGTCACGTACCATACAATACCCACACACTAATTTCATAGATCAAAAAGACAAGATATACAAAAATTTTAAACCCAGAACACCCGGAATCCAAGATAAAGCTAAGATGAAAAGGAGGATTTGATCTAAATCATGGAATTTGAAATATGGGTGCGAAAATTCCCTAACCGTGAATACTCTGTCCCTTGTAAATACAGAGCAATGAAAAAAGAAAAAAATAAAACTCAACCAAGAAACCATGATGTACTCTCCTTCCACGTTTCTCCCCAAAGGCCAGAACACCTCAAGTGATCTATTAGTGATGGAATACCCCAAAAAAAACCATTTTCCTAAAACAATTATTACCAATCATAATTTATCCCATAAGAAAACCCTATCAAGCATTATCCAAATGATACTCAAGCAATTTAACCAATTGAACTACAACATCGAAAATGTTCACACTTACATTTCTAAAACAAAACCATTGGGAACTATCTAATCCCATCATTTACCCCAGGAAGAGTTTGGTAGTAAGATAACTATGAAAGAGGCTACCTATCACTAAGATTAGACTAAGGACAAATTTGAGTTACTAGTATAGGGATTCACAAAAGGATCCCCATGATAAGAGAAATCTTAAATTTTTCTCAAGAAAGAATCAAGAAACATATAGAGAGATGATCGAATGGAATTCCTGGTACAAGGGGTATAATTTCATTAGAATCTTCAAAAATATATCACACGAGACTCATACCGGGTCTCCCCACCATATAAACCATCCATATTAACCAACTAGAATGAGATGACACATAAAGAACCCATAATTGAATTTTTTTAGGGTTTGAACGACCCTGGGATTTCCCCGAACTACATGACAGCATCTCTCTAGGACCTATGGCTAGAGCTCAAATAATTTAATCTTATTCGGCCTCGCAGTTAGGGTTTTGAAACACCCAAAATGGAACTTTTTCTATCGGTGCAATTAAAACCACAACCAGATCCCATTTGGGATCCATGAGTAAAGCCACATTCCAATATCACCATAAAAATTTTCCTTAAAAGTATTGCATAGAAGATGGACAAGCATCACCCATTGTTTATTTGGATGAGAGACAATAGAGGGAAATGACACATATAAACACCTTTCTCAAAATAATAGAATTCCTAATTTTTTACAAGGGAGACATAATCCCAACATAATCGGGTCTCTCATAGGATTGCATGACCTTCACCATTACAATCAAATGAGCACACGACATCACAAGGTGTCACCGAACATGACCATTGTGACTAATAGAAACAAAACATGGAAGGGTACCTTATACAACATCACAAAACATCACCTAGTTCTCGAATGTGTCACTAATAACATCCCATGACCAAATTTCCCACATTGGTGGATTAACGTGAACTCCTGCATCAAAAAGATTATGTTGGACTAATATGAACTCTTACACACCATCTACACTAAAAGCTTATAATAATTCCAACTTTAACGAACCAGGTAGCTTAAGAAACTATGGTCTCTTTCAACCTTCCATGAGCACTCTGCCGCTAAAAGATGATCTTAAAAACCATGGATGGAAATGGTATATACTCATTCTCTAAATATCAATAAAAATATTCCATATATAGATTAACTAGAGGGAAATCCAAAATAGAATCAATATGGGTTACACATCAATTGTGCACTAACCCTTAATGGGAGCGTAAATTATCCAATGAGAGAACCAAAGGACCCACCCAAGAAGGTACATTGGACATAATGTGACAAAAACAAAATCCATACTCATTAAGGGAATAGTTGTAAAATCATCCCATAACATATCCCAAGAGTGATCACTTACCAGCCCTTCATACCATCTTACCGACCATACACAAACCCAAAACACCGTTCAAACAAGAGGTTCTGGAACTCAAAACATCCCACAACAACCACAATTTCCAAAACAAATAAGACACAACATCCCAATACATTCATCAAGATATAATTTTTCATTTAAAATCATCTCTTTTTAAGCAAACAGTTCAGCAGTCAGCATATCTACCAATTGTCCACCATGGGCCTCACACCTGCATGTTTCTGTGCTACACTAGAAATCCTCCTTATATCTTTCCCAGAACACATCCAGTCATGTCATTAACCATCCATCATCCCATATATCCCCATTAATGTAGTAAATCATGTAAATACCAATGATTTAACAAAAAATACATTACACGTTTCAAAAACAAAAAACATAAACAATACTTCCTTTTTCTCAAGACCGATAAACATGAAATCAAATTCCTTGATTACAGCTTACAAAATTATTCCAAATATCATCATCATTAATATAAGAACTCACATACAATTCATTAACATAATTTCAAAAAATATCATCCTATTAAAACACCTTTTAATAGTATTGAAAACACTATTGGGAACACTTTTTCAAAACTAACTTTAACACTATTTCCTTCTTTCAAAAGAGGTGAAAATACACCATTTTACAATTCAAACCCCATCATGATAATTTAGTTCAACAATTTCACAAACATATCCATTCTATCAATTTTATAAAATTATTTCAAAACACCTGCATTCTTCTAAAACCCATGTCATTTATTCTTTAAAACCGAACATCTAAGATTTCAAAACCAATGAACACAAGAAAATGAGAGAGGAAACTGGTTTTAATGGGTGACAAGGACATATGGTTAGCAGACATAAAAACATCACTTCACTATCACAAATAGTTTTCTAGATAAATATCTCTAGATCCACAAGGATTTCAAGGCCCTGCAAGCTCACTGATAATATTATCCCAACTCTATTTTCATTTCCCCTAATCATTATCAACCCAATGAAACCGAATCCTGGCTTCCCCTGGTGACTCGAATCCCATCATGAGGTTTGTTGGCTAGGAACCCTACCCGTAACTAGAATTTCATGTCCCAAAAGAGAGAAAACCACCATTTGATGCCATTTTGTCACAAACCGAATCCGGTCTCCATAAAAAATGGAACCCATCCCAACCCGTGGAATGTCCCAAATGATGTTCTCGATCCCCATGGGTAGGAACAAATTCTCAGGTATCATAAAATCTTAATTGGGAATGATTTACCTGAGTTTATAAACATAAAACGACAATCAAATCTCATACAACTAATCTGACTTTTTCAAACCAAAACATCATTTCTGAAAATTTAGAACTGAGTTAGTCAATTTAAAACAATGTTCAAAGACCATTAAAAAGGTAAAAAACTGAAAAAATAGCCCATGATCCTCCACATGGAATGAGGCACTGCCCTCAAGCCATCTTCACAACGCTGCATCACAATGGACCGATAAATCTCGATCCATTGGCACAAAAGTTGTTCCTAAACCTGTAGAAAAAATAAGAAAGTCAACATACACCAAAAGGTGTAAGTAGGATTTTATAAAAATCCCAATAAGATTCCACCACTATTATATTCAATTTCATAAAAAATTAATGTTGAAAAACATGCATGTTTTATAAACAAGAAATGGTAGATAAAATTTTTAAAGGATACAACTGTAAATAGATATAGTTTTCAAGTGGTATATTTTAATGAATAAACACTCATAAATAAAATACCAAATAAAATGATATTTATAGCCACGCATACCGTATTCTGATGGTAAGATCGAATCATCCAATGATCACAAGCAATATGAAGTATCCCCATAATCACAAACTCGTTGTGGGTCACTTGTACCTAATATCATAATGAAAGTAACCATACACATATCTATTCTCATGCACATGAGCCACTAGTTGGGATAATACCCATAAACTACTGGTCCCCAACATCATCATAAACATAGTTTAGATACTGATGTCATCTTCAATCCTTCTATGTGAAATTGGGGCCAAACCCCCTGGGATCACTAGCATTCTAATACAGGTCCACCCACCTAGATACCCAGGTGTGCCTCTTGTGATAAAAAAGTTCAACAAGACATGATATATAATTTGAAAATGAAAATAACACTTCCACATCACATATTCACCAAAAATACCACATGTATATAACACCATTCCCATAATCCACTTTTTCATTCAAATTCATTTTGAAATCATTCTCTCACCAAAATATTTGAAGACACTTTTCCCATTTATTTAATACTTCCAAAAATCCTTTAAATTTTTTAAAACCATTCCAATATATTTGAAATCAAATAACAGCCCACAAAAATATCACATAGCACTTATTTCATTAAAAAATTCATTTTCACATCACACTCACAAAAAACAGCCCACAAAAGTGTTTTTCACCTCTCTTTCAATTTGATAAAACATTTCAGAAATATATAAAACATTTAAAATATGTCTGGAATCATAAATCAAAACTTTACCTTTCAAAAACCCCTATTAGGTGAACAGACATACCCAAATAGTACATATTCACATTTTCCCACTTTGTATAACCGAATAAAAAATTTATAATATTCACAAAACAATCTAATGGAATATAACTATGTTTTTCACACAAAAATCATTTCTAAACCCTATTTCTAGGAAAAAATCATAATAAGACCCTACCAATGAATAATTTCCATCTCTTTCAACATTTATTAATCCATTCTCAAGTTCTATAAAATTACCTCAAATAATACCACAAAATATACACGTGAAAACACATATTTTCATAAAACTCATTCAAGGGGTGGCCAAAGTTTTTACCTATAAAACCCATTAAAAACAACCTTTTGAGGCCCAAATGACACTATAACATAACCAACACAGAATTGTTTCCCCTTTCATCAACTAATAAATATCACTCACATTTTATAAAACTATCAAAAGAGATAACACATTAATTAAATTTGGAAAATACACACTTAAATCAAAAATGTAACTTAAATACTAAATGATTTACTATTGCTACCATAAATGAGTTTATCACCACACAAAATTGATTAGGGACATTCTAAATTAATAAAACAAGCAAGATAATTCATAAATAATTTCTTACACATGGATTCACCTACCTTTTGAGTCAAAACACCCAAATCATAGTGTGAGGCTTCAACCGCACAGCCGCTGTACCACAAGAGAGTGAAAATGAATCATAAACCACATGATTTAAAAAAAGGTTCATAGTCAAACCCTATATACGAAACCTAAGTTCGTAAATAATTAGAACATAATTAATGGTTTGAATAAACCCTATGTACATGGATAAAAATGAAGAGGGAAACCCATAGTGCAATAAATCCTGACGTTTCAATACCAACCCCCCCATCAAATATAGGTTCCATAAGAGCTTGAGGTAGTTTGGAGGCCTCCCATGGCTGATGTGTTTGAATGGGGGAGGAATGGTAGATATTTGGTTTATTTATTTGGGGTAATTGGAATTTAAAAATGAATTTTGATGGAATGAAAACCTTTCATGGTTTGGAATCACCGTTTAGTAAACCATGCTACCTATTCTAGAAACCCAAAAACCTTCCACTCTTATTCAATTTTAGGGGGGTACATGGGGGAAACCATGGGGGAAATATAATCCATGTATTGGGGTAAAAAATCACCAAATCAATTTATTCTTTTCAAACTAGAACTAATCCAACTTTTTCATACAATCCACCACAACAAATTACCACACATGTGGTGCCACATTGAGTGTCACTAATCCCACTCCAATACAACATAACCTCACACTATACCTCTAAAAAAATAGGATTCCATTTGCCATAAAATTCTGTAAATACATAGTTCATGGATCAAAAAAACAAAGGGAAACAAAAATTTCAAACCTGCAGCACCTAGAAACCAAGAGAAAGCTAAGAACATAAATAGTATCTGAACAAAAGCATTGAATTGAAAATTAGAGTGTGATAAACATCATGACCCTTACCACTAAATTGGTATTATCAATGAGGCCACTAACATTGTGGGATCTAAAAATAAAACCAAATTGTGCAAATAAATCCTGAAGAATTACCTAATTAATGGGGTTGTATTTTCCTTTTAAACAAATAAAACATGTCACGAAAAATATTAATGACAAAACAACTATATAATTCATGTGAAATAAACCGTAAAACTCTTTAAAATAAAATTAAGAGAACATTATTAGGGTTACATTGGATCAATATTGTATCATCCTGGTTCTTGAAGCCACCCAGAGGAACCCCGTACCCGGTTGGTCACTTGGACTCAAGTGCATTTCTGTGAATGCTTGAGGGTGCTGACTATTAGGGAGGGCCTTGGGTGTGATAGTGGGGAAACTATGACATCATAGGTTTAGTAACAAAACAGATTTAAAATAATAGAAATAGCAGAAGTAGTAATGATCCATACAAAAGTAAACAACGGAAGACTAAAAATAATAAACAGCAGCACACACACACACACAAATATGAATGATGCATGATACATATATATAGAAAAGAAGACTAACAAAGCACAATTCTAGAATAAAATAGTACTAAACCAAAGTAAAAAAATAAAAATATTAAACAGCTCTACAACATCACAATCCATAGCTTGGTCCCATGCTCTCCAGCTCTAATGTCGGTGAAGAACCTGAAGTAGAAGGGTGATTGCCCTTATCTATACGTGCAAAAATATAATCTGTATGGGAACAAAAGCATGGCCCAAAAAAATGTGAGACTAAATACTAGTCGGAAACAACCCTGAGATCTGTTCCTAATGGTCAAAGAATATATTATAGGTAAATACTGAAGTAGTAAACAAGGATGTACTCAGTAGTAAACAATCCACGTTTTCAATGCATTCAAACCACTACAAAAAATAATAAAACTAAGCAATGCATATAACCACAATAGGTAACCATCTAGGAAGTACCCACAACCTATCCCCTCTAGTCCTACCTAGAAACACATGCAAGTATATTAACACAAATAGGTAACCCCTGGAAATTACTCACGTCCTATCTCCACTGTTCCAACCTAAAAAGTACAAGAAACTCTATGAGATGTACACTCAGTCTAACCCCTCTGGTTGAGCTTATGAATAGACTCTATGGGGAATAAATCACCATCAATTCCTCTTATAGTCTCGTATCGGTACTAAAGGCGCCCTTGGGATGCACTCACGTCACATTCCTTATATTTCATGTGTTGACGATCTAATGAAAATCTGAGGAATAAATCAATGTCAATTCCTCTTGTGGTCTCGCATAATCAGTAAAACATACACTCTAGAGAATCCCTCAACATACATTCTCTCTATGGTCTACTACACTAGGTTCTCACAGACCATTGTAAGTTATGAAATCATAGAAGCATGTATCATCTAAAGTAAACCTCAAGAACTAATTTTCAAGAAATCTATATCTTATTAGCATGTCAGAAAAAAGTCACAATATCCTACAACTAGGCATGGGAAATTATACAGCAACCTAACAGGTCGACTAGAACCAATAGTCAAAACTGGGAAAACATGCTTGGTGAAACTCATCCAAATAATGACAATTAACCCTATTCACATACAATTAACCTCTACTAAATAATACAATCATAGTAGGAAAACAATAGCGCTAAAATGGTAAACGTGAAATAACCCGTTCATTGGTATTTGGAAAAATTGCATATATAACACAAAGAATCTAAATGGGAAGGCACAAACCACCTAAATTGACATTGGAAGAACAATATACATGAGTCTCAGGGCTTGAATCACCTTAGAACTCTGAGGATCAGGAAAATTTTCAAAAACATTCCATAGGGAAATAACATGAGAAAGAGGAGGAATTGGGAAATAGAGCTCTAGTTGAAGAGAGAGATTATCGAGGAGATCCCAACACAATTGACAACGGTCGATTCAGGTAACAGATGTTTAGTCGGGGTCTTAGAGGATGATCATGGCCATACGAGGAGTTCTTGATCAAACGAGACATAGAAGAAGATCATTTTAGTGATTAGACACGACCCCAGTATGTTTGATCAAAAAAGAACGAATATACAAGCCATGTACATTTAAAATACACAGTGTGTACTTTCCTTTTTCGTACTCTGGTTTACGCTGCCTCCAAATAAACCCCACATGGTTGTGTACAAGGCCTCTACACAAACAACACACGACTAACTGTGGTAACCGAGTACAAGACCTGTACTCAAAAATTACATGGCGTATACTTTGAAACATTCAAGAAAATCCCCTTTTTTTGAAAAAATAGCAAAAAAGGAAAACATACATTAAAAGAAGATCCGGGTTCTTACAAACTTACCCCCTTAAACAAATTCATCCCTGAATTTCCCTAGTGTGGTCTTGAAAAAGAAACCCTGAACATGTTCGGCCACTACAATCGTACCTCCGCCTCCCACTACCAAGTCTTGTCCTGTACTCGTCTGTCCTACCATAGCACTCAATCTAGAAGAAAAAACCAGCAACGAAGAACCTTAGTACATTAATTGACAATCTAGATATGATGATCCTGAAAATATGTATCTACTACCAACTCAACCTCATCGGTTTCGAAGACATCAGACGAGTTTGAAAAGTAACGTCGATGTTTAGAAACGTGGAAGACATCGTGCATAGCCTGTTACCTATGTGGTAACTGTAATCAATAGGAAATTGGCCAAACTCTCTCCAATACCTCAAATGACCTGAGGTACCTAGGTGAAAGCTTACCCGGTCTCTTAATACACTTTTGTCCAATCCTCGGTGCGACACGCAGGAAAACCTGATCCCCAACCTCGAACTCCGAAGGTCGTCTCCGCTGATCAGCAAATGATTTATGTAGAGACTATGCAGTATCCATCCTCTTCTGAATCAACTCTATCTAGTCTATGGTCTCTTGAACAAGATGAGGTTCCAACAATGTTGCATCTCATGCATCCAACCAACATAAGGGTGATCAATGTGGCCTACTGTACAATGCCTCATAAGGTGCCATCTGAATAGTTTCATGAAAACTATTATTGTAGGATAACTCCACAAGAAGAATGTGATTCTACCTAGAAACTCTGAAATCCAAAATACATGATCAAAGCATATCCTTAAGCACCTAAATTGTACACTCAGACTGGCCATTTGTCTGTGGGTGGTAAGCTGTACTCAAAATTACCTATGTACCCAACTCCTTCAACAGCCCCTACTGGACCAGAGAAGTAAAATGAGCATCTATGTCTGAAACTATAGAGTGTGGAACTCATTGTAAGCATAAAATCTCCCAGATTTACATCTGTCCCAGGTCATCAACACTGACAGACTCCTTGATCGGTAATAAGTGGTCATCATTTGTGAGTCTGTCAATGATAACGCAAACCACATCATTCTCTCGAGGAGACCGTGGAAAACCAGTCATGAAATGCATCACGATATCATTACACATACACACATAAATAAATAACTACTATAAATGCCCTACTTGTCGTTGATGCCCCGCCTTCACCTTCTGACAGGTGGAACACTTCCGGACCAAACTAGAAACTTCTCTCTTCATACCTGGACACCAATAAATATGGTGTAGATAACGATACATATTGGTGACACCTGGATGAACTGCACAAACTGAGAAATGAATGTCCTACATCAGCTACAAGCATATGTCTTCTAGAACCCATATGCTCCCATGGAAATGAAAGATCTCATCCTCACCTATGGTCCATCCTGGAATAGGGTCCTCTACGGACATGCTCTCCCATATGTCTAGGACTTTTGAAACTGATAGCTACCTCATTCACACTCGATCAAGAAGAGTAGAGGTAAAAACTACAGAAGAGAGGAATGTCTTCCCTTGTATTTCCTGAACAACTAAATGCATCTCAAAAAATAGATCCATAAGCTTCCACTCACATCTAGGCTTTTGAACTACCTATATCTGAGTCCTCCGGCTCAACAAATTACACAATATGTTTCCTATTCTTGGTGTATAGGCAAGATCAATGTCAAATGACCGAGGATACTCAACCCACCTTCATTGTCAAAAATTCAGATCATACTGAATGAAGATGAACATTAGACTCTTGTGGACGGGGAAAACAAAAAATGACCTCCCAACAGCTAATGTCTCAAACAGTGTATGTTGTGAACAACTTCTACCAACACAATATTGTGTGTTCGGTAATTTCTCTCATGTGGCCTGAACTACCGAAACCCATACCCAATGACTCCTTCTCCATGCATAAGCACAGCTCCCAGCCCGATACCTGATGAATCGCAGTAAATAGTGTATCTATTTCCTGGATCTAGCATGACTAGTATCTATATTGAAGTTAGTCTCCCAATCATCTCATGAAAGGCCGACTCAGAAGAAACTGACCACAACAACTTTTCACCCTTTTTGGTCTCACCCATTAGTGGTGTTTCTATGCATGAAATGTTTTGTATAATGAGTCTGTAGTATCCTGCCAGCCCTAACAAACTTCATACCCCAAAAACATTCTTCGAAAGCTTCCAGGATGCTACTAATATTACTTTCTCTTGTTCTAATGACACTCATGTCTTTGAGAAAACATGACCCAAGATGTAAAGCTGATCCAACCAAACGATGCATTTTTAGAGCTTAGCATATAATTGATTCTCTCTTAATGTACTTAGAAAAATCACAAGATTGGTGGCGTGGTCCTGTCGAGTGTGATAGTACACCCAGAAATTATCCATGAAAATCACTATGAAGGAAACCAAGTATGGATGGAACATTCAGTTCATCAGTTCCATGAAAACTGCAGGTGTGTTAGTGAGACCAAACAGAATAACAACATATTCTTATAGATCATTCCTACTCTATAAGGCTATGAGAGGTAAATCATATGGTCTAATGTCCAACTAATGGTAACTAGATCTTTGGTCAATCATTGATAGCACCCAGGATCCTTAAAACTGATGAAATAGATCATCAATCCTTGGTAAGGGTTATCTGTTCTTAACCATCGACTTGTTCAACTTACGGTAATCCACACAAATCCCGAGGGTACCATCCACCTTATTTGAAAACAGGTAAGGAAAAACCCATGGTGAAGTACTAGGTTAGATTTAACCCCATTTTTTCAACTCCTCCAAGTGCTTATTGAGCTCCTAAAGCTCTAGTGTAGACATCCTATGAGGATGAGTGGACACTGGTGCTGATCCAGGAACAAGCTAAACCAAAAAGTCCACCTCTCACTCTGGAGGAAAACCTAAAAAGTCCTATGGAAGGACATCCCTGAAACGATCCACCACTCAAGGAATGTCTAACTATGAAGTCCCCTGGTCATCCAGATATATACTATAAATCTGGGATGTAACTCCTCCCAACCCATGATGATTTGGTCCTGCTCTGCTCGCCTGGACATCCCATTCGCCCTTATGAAGAAACGATATGCTCTCTGGTGATGTGAAACTCACCCTGCGATGATAACCATCGGTGAATACCTGGAAATGAACTAACCAGTCTATTATGAGAATGACATCATAGCATATCATCTCTAGTATACAGATTTCCCATATGAAGTGACACCCACCAACCTCTCGAGGGCACTCCCTGCACTGATGCACACTAACTGTTCTAGTCCACAACGTGGTGTCTAGCATCAAGATATAAGCAGAATAAAATATACAGAGACCAAGGCTCTCCACAATAGCAACAAATATAATGCTATGGGAATCGCTTGTATCAAAAAGAGTAGTAGTTTAAACTAAGGCTACTAAGATTGTACCTAGAACGGTAGAGGGTTCGGGATCCTGATATTGCTAGGTCTGCTCCACTACAAAATTTTGGCATGCACTGCGGCCTTACGACCCTACCGGACCACTTTTTTCTGATCCACCCTGATTTCACTAAAAGACTAGTGACTAACCACCTCAACCATGATCTCCACCTTGGCCTAAACATCTAGACAAACTCCAGTTCCCAGATCCGTTGAGAAACAATCAGTGCTTCTCATAAGCAAGGAGTTATATATAAACTCTTATCACCATCTGGTGGTGATATGATCTGATAGAAATGCTGATGGTGACCCATCATGCCACAATATCAGCACTCCACTGAATCTCCTAGGAAATGTGGCTTCATATTCCTGTTATTCCCCCACTGGTAGCACACCACCTAGCCACAAGAAGAAGTGTCTCACCTCCATAGATCCTCACGAGAAGACTCATAGTGAACCTTTCTACTGTTAGTAGGAGGGTTATTACCTCCAAATGCCAAGCTTCCCTGGCTCAAAAATCCAGAATCCCACATATTATTCTCTGTGATCAAAAAATGGTTGAAAATAGAAGTGATTGAA
The DNA here is from genome assembly GCA_963277665.1 of Viscum album. Taxonomy (NCBI): domain Eukaryota; kingdom Viridiplantae; phylum Streptophyta; class Magnoliopsida; order Santalales; family Viscaceae; genus Viscum; species Viscum album. The sequence goes on from OY728134.1 coordinate 638,009,749, forward strand.
TTCAACCCAAAGATGTTCACCTATGATCGAATGTCGTGCCTCATACAATCCTCGATCTTCCTTGCCAGGAATAACTGATCACCTCCTGTTATAGGCATGAAGTTCTATAGCTCGATAAAGTGAGAGGAAAACACTTTGAAAAAATGATTTCCCTACTTCATACACATAAACTCTAGGGATTGATCTTCCATCAGGGTCTCTGGATAGAAGTTTCAAAATAAGATGCGTTGAAACTCATCCCAGTTTATGACTTGATGGTGTCCCGTATATGAGATCACATCCCACTATCTCTTGGTTGAATCTCGAAGAATATATGTAGCAAGATTGACCCTCCTCTCTGGAGGATTCTCTAGAAGCACGAATATTGTCATCATGGCTTCCATCCATGACTCTACAACCGAGGGTCCTCCATCCCCTGAGAAAGTGGGACGATACTACTACGGAAGGACCCACATCAAATCATCCATCAACGGGTTACGAGGTAGTGCACCATAAAGGGTCTGCATCATCCTCATAAATCCTTCCATAAACTGTGCATAAGCACCTGCTTCCGATATAATGGATGGTGCCAAGACTGGCATAATAGGAGGATCTATAGGTAGTCCATGATCAATGATATCTGGTGTCTAGTCACTAACTGACAACTGGAATACAACCGAAGGATGTCTCGGTGGAATGACTCTTCATGGTCAAACACAGACCTTAGATCATGATTATCAAGTAAATAACACTAGAATCATAGGTAGGTAACATGAGAAAGAAAGAATTCATGTTTTACGAAACATGATATCTTGGCGTGTACAATTCCTACACGACGTGTGCCCTTAAGCCATTCACATGGGTGCATACTTCTACCAAAACTGGTCGTGTAACACCCAAACCACATGGCGTGTTGTACTAACACACATCATGTACTTGAATTCTCTTTCCCTTCCTGAGTACTTCTACAAAGTTAAGACACCTGGCTCTCCTATGAAAAGACTACATGGAGTGTTCCAAATAGACATGGCGTGTACTAGACAATCATTACCAAGACCGTGTTTTTATTGACATAGCCTAACAAACAGCTCACACTTAACATTGTGTTCCAGATGGACAAGGAATATACGATAAGGGATAAAACCAACCCATGTTTTTCATGACAAGGTCTGGTACCTGAGTTATAAAACACGGAATGTTCATGGCTGACATGGTGTGTATAGATTAAGTTTTATCTGTCTGTGTTTTTTATAACATGGTAGATATAGGGTCAACACTATACGGAGTGCACAACTAGTACATAGAGTGTTCTTACCAGAATTTCCCTATCCCGTGTCTCTACTCTCATGGCCTATGACACGGCAAGAGACTACACGACATGTACAGAATTTACACAGTTTGTACATAAGAAAAACTGTTTCATCCCAAATAGAAGAACACATGGCATGTACTTAACATTACACACCATGAATTCTAGTTTTTTTTTCTCATAGTACGCCTCCGAAACTACTCTAGAACCCAGAACACTGAAACGAACATTGAATGTGCCAAATTTTGATCCATGAGGGCCCATAATCCACAAGAATCAAATTTGGCATCTTATACATGTTATAAAAATGAAAACAAGGCTATGATCCAACAAATTCCAGTCCATGTGGGCCCATAACACCTCAAGAACCAATGTTTGGAATTCATTTAATCAAAAACATACACAAACAATACCCTATCATGAAGTAGGTATTTTATCAAGGAATCTATCACAACAATATGCATATTCTACACAATGTCTATCACAACAACATGAAATTGCTAATGCATTCTATATGGCATGGAAAAAATGCATGACTTGTGATTTCTAGAAACTACCTATATGATGCATGAGAACGAATACCCTCATCCTATCGGGTTGAGATATAAATAGAACCTCAATAACATCAATGGTAACGACACAAACATGTGTCACCCAATGGGGAAAATCAAACCAACCGTAAAATTGAAAAACTAGAAAACATGAAATACATGAGGTAATTTGGCTTATCACTGTACACATGTTATCTACTCTTGGTCACACCATATTACCATGTACCTATTCCATCCTATCCCTCACTATAAGGTGAAAACAGTAAGTCAAGTAGAAAATAATTCCTAGGATACTACTTTGTATAATCCTAGTTCTCGAAGCCACCCAGAGGCACCCCATGCCCGGTTAGTCACATGTCCTAAAGAAAATTTCCACAAATGCTAGAGGATTCCAACTTGCAGGGAGGGCCTTCGGTTTGATAGTGGGGAAATTATGTTCTCATTAGTAGAGTAACATAGAGGATGTAAAAAAATAGAAATAGTATAAGCAGTAATGTTCCATAGAATTTTAAACTACAGAAGACTAAAAATAATAAACAATATGACACACACATATATATGAATGTCTCATGATACATATATCTAGAAATGAAGTCAAAAAAATCTCAATGCTGGAATAAAAAAGTACTAAACCAAAGTTAAAAAAATAGTAAACATCATGATAGCATCACAAGCCATAGCACGGTAACATGCTCTTATTCTCCACAGTCAATGAAAAACCTGAAGTATAAGGGAAATTTCCATTATCTATACCTGCAACAATATAATATTTTTGGGCTCAAAATCATGACCCAAATAGCGTGTGAGTCTAAATCCCACTCGGCAACCACCATGAAATCTGTTTCTAACAATCAATGAATATATTGATGGTAAGTACAAAAGTAGAAAAAAAGGAAGTACTTAGTTGTAAAAAAAATCCACTCTTTCAATGAATTTAATCCAATAAATAACATGAAACATCTAATCAAAGCAGATAACGACAAGAGGTAACCCTTTGGGTAGTACCCACAGCCAATCCCCTCTGGTCGTACATAGCAACACAACCGAAAAGCTAAACACAAAAAGGTAACCCTCTTGAATGTAATCAAAACCTATCTCATATGGTCCTCCATAACAAGTAACAGAAACCATATGGGTAGTAAACTCTGTCTAACCCCTCTGGATCATCTTATGCATAGAATATCTGGGAATCACTCACTATCAATTCCATCTATATTATCTTATTGGTACTAAAGGCTCTCTAGGAAATTACTTACGTCACATTTCCTCTATGGCTAGTGTCGAGGAAATACAGACACACTAAGGAAGAAATAAATGTTAATTCCCCCTGTGGTCTCGCATCGTATGTAAAACAGACACTCTGTAGAATCCCTCTACATCCATTCTCTATATGGACTACTACACCAGGTTCTCATGGCGCTGTGTAAGTCAAGAAACCATAGAAGCACGTATCGGCAAAATATAACCTCATGAGCTACTTGGATAGAAATCTATAACATATCTACTTTTCAGAACAACAGTCACACCATCATTCATATAGGCATGGGAAAGTAAAGAGCAGCTTAATGGGAAGACTAAACACAATGATCAATACATGAAAAAAATTCATGGGAAAACTCATCGAATGTATTTCAATTAACCCTATTCATATACAATTATCCTCTACTCAATATTACAAGTATAGAAGGAAAATAATAGGGCTTAAATGGTAAACTTGCAATACCACGTTCATGCGTATAGGGTAAAATTGAACATTTAAATCAAAGAATCTCAATAGAAAGGCACAAACCACCTACCTCAGAATTGGAAGATATATATAATTGAGTCTCAGAGATTGAATCAAAATAGAATTCCGAAGATCTAAAAAAATGTCTAAAAAATTCAATAGGAAAATAACTTGATAAAGAGTGGGAATTGGGAAACGAAGATCAAGTAGAAGAGAGGGATAAATTATCGGGGCGATACCAATGCAATTTATGGTGGTCGATTCGGGTAACAGATGCTTGGTTGGGGGCTTAGAGGAAGACCACAACCATATGAGGAGCTCTCGAACGAATGAGACCTCGAAGAAGATAGTTCTGGTGATTAAATCTGACCCTGGTATGTTTACTAAAACAAAATACACAACGGGTAATTTTAAAGTACACAACATTTTCATTCCTTTATGTACTCTACTTTATGAGGCCCCTCGGTCACCACCGCATAGCCATGAGCAAGGCTGCTACTTGTCCAGCACACAAATATCTAGGGTAACTGAGTAAATGGAGTGTACTAATTATGTACACGACGTGTACAAAGAAAATTTCCAGAAATTCCAGTTTTTCAAAAAAATGACTATAAAAGGAAAACATACAAGAAAAGAAGATATGGGTTCTAACAAATATAGTGGAAACAGATACTATTAATCCAGAGAATAATTGAATCTAGAACCAAGTTGGTCCCACTCCAGACCATGACGTAAACCACACCATGCTCTATCTCCACTAATAATGCCAATGGCATCAATGAGTGCCAGTTGATATGTAAGAATATAAGACCATTCCTATATCCTGAATAACAGCATCTTTATACGTACAAATGTGCATATGAATAGGGTGGGTAATTTAACCTATCATGAAATCCCCAAGTTACCTTTATGATATGTAACTCAGACCTAAAAGTGCATATATAACATTATTATAAAACAGACATGAACAATATTAAAATTAGATAAAATATTTTCAAAATATTCAATAAAGAATATGAGTAGATTTCGTATAAGTATTTTAACTAAGATGAAATTTCCTTTTTAATAAGAAAAACCAATTCATTTTTTCTAGTGGGAATATCATCCATGATTCTAACACAAAAACATTACAAATGGAATAGATATGATCACGAGTGGTTATAGATACTCTACCATGTCATTGCATTGTTTTAATTCATCCATGATCCATTATAGTTGGCATAGAGATATTATTATATTACAATACAGACTTATACAATTTAAATCATGAACACACAATAACAATGTGCCATTCCAATCACTACCCACAATCCATTTATGCCAAGAACATATATCAAAACAATATTTCATTTTAGAAAACCTTTTTTTTAATTTATTGAACATGTTGTGGTCAACATGAAAAACATAGTTTCAAAATCCAAATAGTACGAGAGAGTTATATCAATGATGTAGTTGGGGAAAATAATTTAAATGTGGAAGGTAGTCCTTTTAGGAAATCCATGATTCTTCACATTCCAATATAAGTGGAAAGAGGGGAAAACCCAACCATGAATAGATGATCCAGGCTTCCATTTATGAACCTTTATCAAAAAATTAATTACCATGGTTCAACACTTGAACATTTGATTGTGTTAGATTTACAACATATGCGATCCGCCAAAATTTTCTAACGAATAGATGGATTTTGATATAAAACGAAGAATGGTTTATGAGGATTATACAAAATGGAAATTATATAAAACATCTAGGAATTACACCATTGATGATGTGAAGTAGGAATTCCCATCATAATTATTTCTATTTTTATATATGATTAAAAAACATTAACTTCAGTTAAAACTAGAAATCTTGTTCATTTCATAATTTTATATTATGTTATGAACTGTGTCTTCCTATAACAACATTCATTCTCTAAATTCTATTCATGGTGTCTTCCCAGAACCCATTGAGTATGTGAATAAAATTAATAGAATGAACTCTTATAATAGCCTTATTTCATATTACCTTCTATTTATCCCTCTTACCTTTTCCAAAAACTCATCCCATGTACTCAAAAAATAAAATAAGATATATAAAAGAACTACACAACTAAAATAGGGGTGCTATATATATGAATTTGTATTCCACATTGATCATTAAAAATAATAAGATACTTCATTACTATTTATCCCATCCTTAAAGAATGAGGTTTAAATATATTGAGATTCCAAGTCAAATTATAATAGGTTCATTTAGGTGAATACCTTTGAATCAAAATATGATTGGGTGTTCACAATAGGAATTTTTGGCATTGGGAATCACATGATAATTTTAGACCCATAATATTTAAACATGCATGTTCATAGAATAGATTAATGAGAAGTAAATGGGGTCTGTAATTACATGGGAATAATATGGATGGTAAAGGGATGTGTAATAACACAAGACAACATAAAAAATTTTAAATAAAAAAGGATCCAAATAATGACTGATCTTAACTGGAAAAGAATAGAAATAGGTCTCTCACACGAGAGTTTTCTTAAAAAACTCTTGGTAGGTGCTTCTTATGAAATTGGGAACACATTGATATGGATTTGGAGAGGGAGAGTTAGAATAAACTCATGCCTTATGTCATCCGAGTGAATAGAAATGAGGTAATGTGTTGTTATTTATAGAAAAGGGGGGGGGGGTGGTTCATTTTTAGCATATAAATATAAAATTTTGACTCTATATAATAAAATAATCAATACAATAATATTCCCCATGGTTTCTGACAATGTATAATATCAAAGAGTAGTGGATTCAAATATTTTATAACATTAATAATATAACTCCTTAATATAATACCATTCATGGTATGAAAGTGATTCATATTGATAAAGAATTGTTATTAAAAATAAAATATAACATTGGTTTTGGAGAATTCATTATAGGTTTATAAAATTAATATAATTACATAAAATATAAATTATTTTTAATATAGAGACATTTTCGTCAAGGATTAAATTTATATTTTTATTTAAATTTCATTAATTCCATTATGATGTAATAATACATACAACATATTTATATCATTTTTAATTTTTACCCAAATATTTGATTGTCTCATTAAGTTATATACAAAAATAAATATTTAGTAATTTTTATTTTATAATTTAAAAAAAATATTAATTTTGAAAAAAAAATGTCAATATATGGGAATATGTTTTGTAAAAAAAATTCTAATTTTTGAAAAACTACTAATTTTTAAAACTCTATAAACTTTTTTACCCTTAAAAAATTATGTGGGACACACTTACAATATATTATAATTTATATTTAAATAAATATTATCTACCAAGTGTTGGCACTGAATTCCGCATAGGGACAGAAACGTACATCTTTGAATACACTAGAAATGTAATTTGACTCACAAAAATATTCTAGGAAGTCCAAGAATTCCTCACACAAGGTCCATTCATTGTTATCAAGATGAAGAATATGGCATTAGTCTCTTGCACAACCAATGTGATGTCAAATGGATTTTTTTCACTCAATCTTCTTGAAACTGAATAAGGCAATTGGGCAAATGTAGAAATTTCAACCCAAAATATACTTGCACATACAAAAGTCTATTATATGCCCGATGTGATGTAATCCGGCCACTTCCATGCTGTAGATCTTATGCTATGCTGCCAATATTTTCTCCGATAATAAATGGGCACCCCCACCATAAGGGTAATGCTCTAGATGTCCAAACATTTCTCTCATGCCTGCAATATGAATCCTTATGTGACCTTACACTAGTCTTGACTACAAGTAACAAGATATTGTGCAACATGTTCCTCATGGGTCCCCCATAGTGAGGGACTATAAGGGCTTGACCCTCACCCATTTCCACTTTTCCTAAGGTATGTCCAGATAAAAGATCATTCTTGAATGCAATTTATCCATTTGTACAATGAATCTTTCACTCAAGCCTATTTTTTGTGTGAATGATATCAATCATGAATATACCCATTCTTATAAGATCCATGGATATCCATTACCCCAATGATCCATGTTTGATATCCTCAATGAGGTAACTCCCACATCTTGTGAACACCTCTTCTGCATGACCCTCCAATATTTCATAGACCGATTTTCTAGACTCTCATGTGGTGTCTCATGATACGTTACACTACCTAATGATTCTTCATATTGGTATGCAAACAATTATTGCTTCTTCCCAAAGATTTTCTAACTTGGACCCCACAGTTGACCACTCCTACACAAAACATCACCCTACTATTGTTTCTGCATTCCCATTCCCATGTGTTGTTGGGAATTAGTCCTGCATGTCCTAAGGGTGAGAAGAAATTCTTCAACATCCGATCTACTGGATGTCAAACTACCATGCCCCATTATCCTCAATACATGATGTTATATTGTGGGTGTTGCATTAAGTATAAGTATAGAATGATTATAGAGGGGATGAGCACTAGATCCCTCCCACCCCACTCTCCAATTAGGCTTTTTTCTCTATGTTCCCCTCGATCATTCTCCTTACACACTAGTCTTCACCAAAGACAGATCTCCTTTTCCTTCTTGGAATGGAATGAGATCCTCCTCGGGCCTCCCTCCTGAAATAAGTACCAATCTTCATCTCCCTAGGATGCCTCAAGGACTGATCCTTAAATCCCCTCCCATGGTTACACCATTCAGAACATGATGGGTAGGTCTAATGAAACCTCTTGTTTCTCACACAATGCATCACACTTGTGGGATTATAATTATCAATGATCACGACTCCATCCAATCTTTCTCAGTGCATAAGACCCATGCCCATCATTACTGAAAAAAGTGGGTTTTTATCCCTGTATTTTAATCATGGTACATAGGTAGCCTCCCAAATGTTCAATCCCAATCAACGGTAAACTATGGTTCTCCATCATACATTTGTATCCACACTGTGAGGCAAACCATGTGTAATCCTCATCACATCAAATGGTATCTAGAAATGTGTAAGCCCCAATTCCATTCAATACTAAATGGACCTTGATCCATGTCCTACATTGTGTTCACAGGAAGCTTCTCTAAGGTTCAATATCATCACCCACATTAATCCTAGTACCTCCCACGATTCTCTATGTCTAGGGAGGATTATGCCCCTACCAAGAGGTTAATTTTCCTTCGTGTCCTTATCCATATGATCCATTCTCACGAGCCGCCACCTGAGGTGTCTCTTCATACACTTTTCCATAACAATAAGGACTTTGATTCCGAGCCCCTATGATACATAAGAGACCTCCCTATTGTTAAATCCTATCACCGCCATCTTAATGATGATTCCATCTCATTCATTCCAATACACATAATATAACCTTCCATAATTCATCTTGATTTTTACCTGGGCCCTGAAATCCTGGTCGGATCAAACCATTCATCCGGGTAGTTTTTCGTGTGTAAGCCCCAAATCACCCCTTCAAACAACATGGGTTCTTATAACTACATTCAAAATAGGGTACATTGAAGGACTACATGAGATTCAATCCCATCCAATGGTAAACATGGTGTCCCCCTAATATGGGTCATATCTCCTTGATCCACACCATGTTGTATCCATATCAATTTTAACATTTTGAAATATTAACATTATTTGAAAAGTCATCCTGGGTTCATCCTCATTGGGAATTCTAATGAATCTATTCATAAACCTTCTAGGTGATCACCCTATAGATGTACCCATCTGATCCACCATCACAAGTGTTCCAATCTGTCAGATCTATATTTTCTTGAAATTAATTTTGTGGCATGCTCCGTGTTAATCATGGGATGTCAAGGGAACTATAGAGACATGCCTATAGGATAAAATACCCCTAAATCATTGTGGGATTCTCATATTTTACACTCCCTTTAGAATACCTCTTATGTGGGACAATTTATGTGTACCAATGTTCCAGTATCCTAACATGCTAGTGATGCCTAGTGTGACTAATCTCCTAACCGAATGTTACATTCTAGACATGACCCATTGGAATTTCAGGACAGAATCATCATAATTAACCAGTGTCCCTGAATAGATGGCACCAATTGGGGTTTTAAGAACAACATATTAATCTATATGGGAACCCTGAACTAGGTAATGATTTCCTAGGAGGAATCCAAGGATGAATTGATTGAAATCCCTTCATCAAGTTTTAATCACGGATAAAACATATCTAAATAATTTATTAATGTCTTCCACAACTGGAATGTTGAAATGAATAGAAATAATTACATGCCACTGAATTGTATCATGTGAAGTGGAACAACAAAATAGAAATCCTCAGAAACAACAAGGCTATTTGAAGAATATAAATATTAATTCAAAATAACTAAATTTTTCATTAAATTGTATTTTAGTTGAATTTTTCTCTATAATTTTAATTCTTTAATTAAAAAATATATTTATCAAGTAATAAAAATAATAATAAGAAAGAAGTAATGGATGTATTTTTCATTTTGTGTCTAAATAAAATTGACATGTTATACTCTTATGGTATTGATTCACAACTTTTTACTATGTCGACTTATGTCATGGGGGTAAGCTGTTCAATGAATGTACTTTTCTAGGATGGGTGGGAAAATAGGGTTTGTGTGGGGATCTTCATATGCATAAACTTTTTCTATAAATGGTTCCACTCAAGATTCAATTTTTGAATCTATGCTTCGTATTGGGCATGGGTGAAGTCCAGTGAAGCCATCTCTCAACAATATCTAATAAATGGGGATCATAATGTATAACACTAATGGTTGAGGTAGTAATAGACTAACCTGGGTCAAAAAGACCAGTCACCTATATCATCTTATTAGAGGGGATCACTAGAATAAAAAAAACTAGTCTTGAATATAATAAAAAGCATGCATGAAATCAGAGTACAGAATAGAATCAATGTTAGATACAACTAATACAGACCAGGTATACTAGAAATTATGAAAAGTCTAGAAAACAAAGCATTCATGTGACCATAAGTCACCTCCATACAAAAAAATATATGAACATAATGACATAAATTGATGTCACCATGCTATATTATTCCCATACAATTACATGTGTCCTACATAAACCAATGATTATAGCCGCCCAAAGCCATAAGTAGGGAGTGAGCTCCTCAGTCCAGTACAAAACCACCAAAATAATATATACAAGCTCTAGGAACATTAATTCATAAGAAATATCTTATAAAACAAAATACCTTTCCATGAATTATTACAAAGAATACAATTAAAAAAACATACCTTAGGTTTTGTTTAAATTTCATATCATATGTTCTAAATCCAAAAACATGAAAGTTATAAAACCAAAGCATATAAACATTCTAAATATTAATATGAATGTGTACTAATATGAATGAAATAATCTATCATGTAATAAGAAACTAGAAACAATAATGAACCTAACACACAAGGATCTATCATAAGAGAATGAATATACTAGGCACTCATGAGACAAAAAAATACAGTTGGATCCACTAATATTGAGTCCTACCCGAATCCATAAATATAAAAAGGATAACTCCAAGTGTTGTCACACACACTAAGGCTTCCCATGTCTACTTCATGATGCACCCAATGTTGCTTCTAATATATATATTCTCCAATTTAATTAATATAAAACCATGCCCACATTTTTATATAACCATTTTCAAAGATAATACAATATTTTTAATTGTTAGAAAATCCACTTTTCTTCATTTAAAATTAAGGAAATTCCATTTTCAAAGAAAATCCATTTAAAAATACAAACCCATACCCTTTTAATTTCAACATATGAAATTTATTTTAAAAATCAAGGAACTAATAAGAACAACTATCAATTTAAGAAATTACAATATTTGTACAGATCCACATATCTCACGAATCTATAAAACCAAACATCTTTTTCCAACATGGAAAGGAACCCACGTGATATACCTTTAGAAGACGAGGAACAATATATGACGAAAAAATTATTGATGGACAAGACAATCCAATAAAATATCGTTGCAAAAAATGGATTTTCAACCACCGATGATAGATAGAATAAGATGAATGCTTACCTAGATAGATTAATTGCCTAAAAAATTTAATCAATCAATGAATGAATCTATATTGAAATAAGGAAGACACCCAAAATCTTCTATGGTATGTTCAATGAATATGAGGAGAATGCTGCAAGATATATTGAATCCTCAAACACTAGAATGACACCCAAAAAACAATAACAGAAGGAATTAAATAGTGTTCAATATTTTACATGATGTGAATCCAATTTTTTTACATTACATAAAAATGCATTTCCCGTTTATTAAAAACTATATTTTCACAATACATGATGTGTAACCGTAAGAAATGTATAAAAACTAATGAATTGAATTTAATATAGGCGATGAGTCCAGGTGAAATTATATATCTTGACATCTCTTTACAAATCATGTAATTTCACAATAAATAGCATAAAATCGTCAGGAAAAGGTAAAAATCCAGATATCCCTAACTCAAACATTACAATTATCAACTCAATCTAGGAAAGAAAATGCTCACCCAAACAAAAAAAGAAACTAAAGGGAATGATATAAAAACCCTAATAGAAAGGTAATATGATGGTATAATCTCCCCACCGAAAAAGATTCTACTCCATAGAATACAATCAGTATCATGGATCTGCAATGATAAAATGACACTACTTCTTGATCAAGGACTCTAGTTCACAAGTCTCATGGAGAGCTTGTTTGTACTACCACAATAACCAGTCCAAGGGGATCATTTTACAACATCATACCTTAACTCGACAATCCATAATATAAGATGGTTACTCAACCCAAGTTTTATCATGCTTAAGAACAATATCCCCCCATCGAATCAGATGGGAAGTATCTAATATTTACCTCCCCAATAGGGAATCATGAGCCACTTTGTGGACAGAATTCAAACCACAGGATAACTCCAACCAGATGGCCACCCACCCCATTTTATAAATGATCTCAATGGGGCTTTCAAACCTCAATTCCCTCTTACTCTGCTACCCAACAAAGGATACACCAAGAAAGGTGAGAATTTGAGGAAATCCCAATAACCCACCACAAAATCTAATGAAAAATGACGATGGTCTATATAATATTTATGAAGACTCGATTCCATGATCAAATGCCTCTAGATAAACTACATAATGTTTTTAATCTATTGAATGTGAATTGGTCTAACAATAGACCTCTCTTCCAACTCTTCCATTCATGAGGGATATTGAAATGGCCACCCATAGAAATCCTCAAATTCCACCAGTCCGATCGAAGCCTGATAAATATTTTTATAAGAAAAACCAACGAAAAAAATTTATATCCCATGATCCACTAAAATCATGCACACAATCCCAATTAATATCTTCTAAGACCTTCTTAGTCCACTATATCTTCCCATCTATTTTTGGATGATAGGATACACTCAATTTCAACTTCGAACCCATTGTCTCTAGTAAACCATTATAGAGACGAGATTTTAACCTCAAGTCCATGTAAGAAACAAATGTAGAGGGAACTATATGAATCCTTGCAATATCTCATATATACAAGTCTGCATGATACTCTACTTTAATCATCTCATTTATTGGTATGAAATGTACAAATTTAGTAAGGATGTCTATAATCACACAAATCACATCCTTCTCATAAGGAGTATATGTTAAACCAAAGAAAAAATCAATGGAAATTTCATCCATCTTCCATAATAGAATGGATAAAGGAGAATGAAATCTCATTGGTCTATGTGTTAAATCGTATCTCTTTGTCAAGTGAGTCATCAGATTAAAATTTTTCAATTGACAACCTGATTCTCAGCCACCAATACTGATGTCTCAGATCATGGTATATCTTTGTATCCTCATATAGAATAGACCAACATGACTCATGTCCACATTCTAATAACTCTTGCCTCAAAGAAAACAGAACAACCAACCAACTATAAAAGAATAAAACTCCACTGAGAGAGGGAAAAAACTCGCACGAGGTCTCCTAGACATTTAATATATCTTTTAAGCATAAGCTATCAGTGTTGATCATCTTCTCATGTTCTAATCTCTAATACAAAGATAATTCAACCTTTATTGAAGCTAATAACACCTTCCTGTAAACCTCTATTTCTATTAATATCATCTCAGCAAAAAAATCATTAAAGACCACTCTTAAACTAATTTATTCAATTCTTGAATTGTAAATATTATCCTCAGAACATCAGAAACTACATTCTGTTTTCCAAGGTTATATGAAAATGTTATATCAAATGTCTAAAGATAAACGACATAGAGAATGTTTCAAAAAAGTTGGTCCCTCTGATTAAAAATATATTTCTTAATTTTATGATCTGAATAAATTGTAAACCATTTTAAATAGAGATGGTGATGACATGAATTGTAGGGCTACATAACCGCTTCCGACTCACGATCATGGGTTATGTATTTTTTCTGATAGGGGTGAAACCAGTATGATCCATAATCCATCACATATTTACCATTCATAAATACACATCGCAAAACTATAGTATAAGCGTAAAAAAATCATAACTCAATAATGTCTTTTAAATAATCAACAATGGTGTTGAATTCAATCTCTCTTTCAACTCGTCAAATGTTCTTATTCATTTTTCATCACACTAAACCATTTCACCCTTAAAAAACAATGCATTCATTATTTATGCATTCTTGGAGAAGTCCCGAACAAACATTCTATAATAACCAACCTACCCCAAGAATATTCAGATCTAAAACATTTTTTTGGGATTTTACCAGGATAATACATCTCTTACATTTTTAGGATCCACTAAAATTCCCCTCTCAAATATCACATTCCATATAAACTTGACAACCCAAATCCTAATCAAGCACATGGAAATTTTACCATAAAAATTATGTTCCCTCAATGTTAAAATAATATTATATAAATGGTTCATATGTTACTCATCTGACATGGAGTACAACAAGATTTCATCAATCAATACAACAAGATAGGAGTACAAGAACCGATGGAAAATATGGATAATCAAATCCATGAATTCCACATGATCATTTTTTATTCCAAATAGAATAAAAAAACAAAAAATGCCCATATCAACACCTAAATATGGTCTCAAATGTATCTAAATCTTTTAATATCAACGTGTAATACCATAACTATGGATCATTCATACCAAACCAATGAACACCTATAAGATGATAAAAGAGATCATCAATCCTAGGTAAAGGATACTTGTTCTTAATTGTCACCCAATTAAACTTTTGATAGTCCATACAAAGCCTCACACTTATATCTTCCTAATTTGAAAAGGGTAAAGGAGAATCCCAAAGTGACATGCATGGTTGAATAAATCCTTTCACCTCCATGACCTCAAGATAGACCTGAAGTTCTTCAAACTCAATGGGTTCTATTCAAATGGATGGCATAGAAATGGGAATCATCCCAGAGATAAGGTTTATAGAAAAATCAACCACTATCTCTGGTGGTATACCCTACAATCAACTATCAGTAGAAATAGGTATTCACAAAAAACAATAGGTGGATAAACTGACAAGAAAGAAAAACTTTTATTAAGAAATATTTTTGATAACTAACATGACATTATGTTAGAATATATAACAATAGTTCCCTCCCTTACAAAGCTAGAGTCCCACACAACCTGGAAAACATGAGTGCCCCCATTAGTAGATACATACTATACCAGATGGTTATAATATTCTGTATGGTCATTAATACTTATCATTCAATACATACCCATAATCAAGTCTATGATGTAATGATCATGAAAAAAAATGTCCCAATCCACCTTAAAGTCATCTATCACTACCTGACATGCCAGAAAATTGAATCATTGTTAAAATCTCTTTTCCAATGTAATGGAATGAACCAGCATGAATTTAGTTATATCCTAACTCAAATAAAACACATTAACTGACATTGATGTGATAAAAGAATGTGTAGTACCAATATCAAAAAATGTAAGTACCATAAGAGAAGAAATAAACAGCCTACCTATAATAATAGTTGTCCTTATTTCAGGTTCCACTATATCAAAAATTTCCACATATTGTCTTCATTACGAAGGCACATATACATCCCCTTTTCCTAATAATGAGAAAAACAATTATTGGGAGAATCGATATAAACCTGTGATCCCTTGGTAAAAGTGGATCTTGCACTACTGCCTTGGGACATCTTTCCATATAAATGATTCATGTAACCCAATCACCCCCATATATGACTAGTCAAATGACACTCCATACAATGAAGCCATGTATGACCATGACTCCCACAATATTGGTAGATATCCTATTGCCTCCAGGATGATGCCCCTGAAACTAGTTTTGTAGAAAAATTACCAATCTTATACTTTATTTTTGAACATAAAATAAACATTCTTGCAAAACACTACACTAACTGAAGATCTACCGAGATCTATCCTTCCATCTATATTTTCATTATCAAAATTGAATTTATCCACTACCTCTAAAATAATCTAAAGAATCAAAAAAACATACATTGACTAAATATTTTATATCATCACCAAATTTATCCTTTTATACTTTAGGTAGTCTTTGGTGACAATACTCGGTTCCAGATGCACCAACTCAGTGAAACAGGTTGTGTAAACCAGAATGGTGTGATCCCCATTCTCTAATGTAAAAAACTCATTGGTATTTACTACACTTAAATTCTCTATATAAAATTATTGGTTAAATATTTTCTTCAAAGAAACTCAGGTATGAATTTCATGCAACATAGTTTTCATTATAGAGTATGTGAATATAAGGCCCCAGCCTTAAACCTTACTTAATCTTGAGTTATTACAAGATTACACATTGAGGATCTTTTCAGGTTTAGAGTTTTAGATAATTAGATCATGAAACTTGCATTACATTCCACATTTAAACAAAGTGGTTACATAAAAGATAGTATCCATTCTTCCCATCAACGGAAACATATTAAAAATAAAACATGGATTCTTTCTTAACACATCCTTGACTCTATCTTCTTATCATGTACCTATCCCTTGACCTGAAAAAACATTTCAAAAACTTGGGATGAGCATAAAAAGATCAGTAAGGTATATAAAAATATGGAAAGGAAACATGAGTTCATATATACATAAGAATGAAATCATAATTTACCCATAAAACATAGGCATATCAAATCATGAATAAATCATAGAAAACATAAGACATAAAGGTAACTTGAGGCATTCATAACATTCTTACGTATGGAGTAACCCTCTTGGTTACGTTTGGAATACCCATCACAGTATATTACCTAAATCTCTTCGGAGAAACCTTAACGTTTCACTCCTTCGCGTTACCCAATGCATTAGAGAGCTATAACGGGCTCACCCGCCCTTAGTTTATCACGGAACCACCCGTTCTTCATAACAATGACCAAGGACCATAACATAGTCATATCACATAAAAAATGCATAAAGGAAACAAAGCATTTCCACATTTCAATAACATTTTAGTATATTGAAATAATGAATCCATTCAAAAAGAAACCATTTCCAAAACCATTTAAAACATTTAATAAAGTGATTTTTGAATCAAAGTGCCCCATACCACCTTGAAGCTTAAAATTTTAAACCATTAATATGCATATAAATAAATCCTTAAAACCATTTTGAAAACATGGATATTAACAAGAACAAATAATTAAAATATTTAAAACGATATTTTGGTTAAAGGGGTTTTACCAAAATTAGAGACACTTGAATACAATAATTGAGGAATAAAATTTAGTAAGAACTTTATAATATCATGAGAATAAATGGATTAATGATATAATACTCCAAAGGACAGTATATACACCATATAAGAGTGAATTGGTGCATAACAACAATGAACCCTAAATAGAAATGTCAAATGTAATGAAATCCCTTATAAAGAAGGTATCCCTAAATTAAGGAAAAATCAATCTCAAAATATGTGTGAAAAATATAAATAAACCCAATATAAGTGGATATTAAGTGTAAAACAATAAAAGTTCATTCACACATATTAAATGGATGACATATTCAATGACTACATGTTGAACCCAAAGAAATCGAAATTGGGTTAAAAAGTTCCCTTGACAGCCTAACGACATCACATCAGAATGAGTTGATGAGAGATAAAAAGTGTATCTCATCACTTGGACATAAAATTTACATCAATAAGTATATATGAGAACATATCCCAACATAACAATATGTAAATTAAAAGACCCAACAAAAGAAGTCTTTAAAAAAAGGAGGGTGAAAGGTTCCCTTACCGACTTGGGTATCTTTCAAAACATACACCCCATGAAAGAAAGACAATAGGTCATTGATGTAAATACTCATAAACGAAATTATATTACACAAAGAGTAGAATAATGGGCATTACATACACCACTCAAAGGAAATTGTGGCAAATGTAGCATAAATCTCACGGGAATAAAAGTGAGATGAAAAATCCCTTACGAAAACTCGGCAGCCTAACGGCGCCACATAAAACTTCCGAATATGGATTGATGAGATCAAATAGGGTATCTCATCACATTACAATAAAATTTACAGAATGAGGAATATAAAAGAACATCCCCCCAACATTACAAAGAGGATCCTAAAAGAAGTGACATAAAGGAGAGTACTTAAAAAGAAAGAGAGAGGTTAGATCTCTTACGAAAGTTCGGCAGCCTAACGGCGCCACTCAAAACTTCCAAAATGGATTGATGATAGAGAATAGGGTCTCTCATCACATGAACATAAAAATTACAGTAGGAGTAATATAAAAGAACATCCCAATAATAAGAAATATGAGCTTAAAAGAAATGACATAAAAGAGTGTACTTATAAAGAAAGAGAGTTGTAGGATCCCTTACCTCGGGTCCGACTTCACTAGATCGTTCTTTAATCTCCTGAATAATAAACATGAGTTAATTTCTACTTCCTTAAGAACCTTTTTCAAGTTCATTATTACTTTTATATCACTTATTACCATGTTATAAACATTATTTAATCATTTAAGTTAATCATGTTTGTTTTGTCGATATTTGGTTCTTAAGTCGAAAGTGGACTTCTTACAATTACATGTTGTTCATGTAGTCAAACGTTCTTTATATCCAGAATGACATTCCTGATTTGGATATCATATATATCATATATATCCAGAATATACTTGTATTTATAATATTACATAATCATTTGGAGGTAAGAAATGAAATGCACCGTTCATGGAGACGGTAAGCCGTACGTACGCATGAACGCTACTTTCATTTCTATTTCGTATTTTATAGAATGGAATAATAATGATATAAAGGTATATTATAATTCCAGTATAATATCATATATAATATCATATTTCCATCCTTTATACATCCCACATATGGTATTTAATGAATCATATCACTTTGAGGGGGCGGTAGTCCGCACTTCCTTAAATTAAGATATCGCGTATACCGATAATGGAAGCCATAAAGGAAAGACAAAAATGAAAAATAAAGAAGCATAAATAAAACATAAACATATTATATATCATATATAAAAATAGTTACATCATAATGTCCACCTTTGAAGGTGTTAAATGAGTATTGAACAATCATCGTTTCGGGAGGCAGAATTTCACCATCCACGGAAACCGTATGTTCTTTAACCATTTGATGTAGTTGTGTGAGAGTTTAGCTCGAATAAATCTTATAACAACATCCTAGTATATTGTTGATACTGGTGTTGTTACAAAAGAAGTAAATAAAAAGATTTTAGGGGGTTGGAGAATAAAAATAAAACAAATGAACATGAGAGAGTGAATTACCTTTAAAAGTGTAACTCCTTTTGATTTGAGCCTAAAGGCTTCCTTTGAAAGGATTATACCCAAAGGGAATCCTCTAGGATGAGGAGAGGGATGTGGAGAGAGTAAATGGGCAGGGGTTGACCGAGCCAAAGGCTTGAAGAGTGTGTTAAATGAGGTAGAGGTGGGGGCCTTTTATAAGAGGAGAGGAGGGGCACTTTTGGAAAGTAAAGAAATATTACTTTATTTGAAAATCTGTTTCGGTTTTAAAAGGTCCCACATTGACATAATTCGTGGATAAGGTTATAAAGGTTCTAAATACACCAATCCAATAAGTTTTGGACATGTGTAGTTCATAGATTTTACATTATCTTTCCATTTTATTTTAATCATTAAATAATGATGTCATCCCTGCATCATTATGATGTCATAAATAATTTAATTTATTTAATGTCTAAAAATTATAAAAAAATTACTATGATGTAGGAAATCGTTTTAGCTTTCCAATTAATATTTATAATCAAAAGGATGACTTGTATAACCCCACCTAAATATTGTTTTAGTAAAACATATCATGTTTGTGTCAATTTTACTTTTACATTAAATAAAAAGTTATTTATGTCATTTCCCAACCAAAATGTCTCCATGGGGTCCCCAAGTTGACACATGGCTTTTCCTGGTCGGCCATGACACAACCAATAAGGTTGAGACATGATTCTAGGTCATTTCATATTATTAAAGCATTATTTATACCTTAAACTACACTAATTACCACTAATCGCGATTAAAAACTTAATAAGTTACTATTCACCAAAAAAATTATTTTTATCCCATTGAACCACATTTTACTTCTTAATGACAACCATGTATGTCGGATTTTTGAAATTCAAAACACATAAGTGGTAAAATTTCATTTAAACGAAAAATCAGCTTTTATAAGTACCACTTAGTGGTTTCACTATTCATTAAAAATTAAAGTTTTTCAGAAAATTACCAAAAATTCACCCTAAGCTATATTTGATATTCCAAATTCAAAAATGAATTATATTTTACAAAATTCAAAACATATTAGTCACATTAATTAATTTAATAATTAATTCCCACTGTTAGAGAAAATAGCGTGTTTTTATAAAACAATAAGTATCAAAAGATTGACACTAGTTTAAGTCTGATTTCAAAGTGAAATTAATTCCAATGACCACTATTGGATTTAATGGTAAAAATATTTTCTAATTTAACTTTAAAACCAATTAAAAATATTATCTATTCATATAAATAAATTAGATTAAAAAGTGGTTTTGAATTAAAACACAACATTCTACACTATTCATTAAAAAATGAACTTTATCGGAAAAATACCAAAAAATTACACAAAGTAAAATTTGATGTCTCGATTCTTAATAAGAGTTTTATTTGGTCCAAAAGAATTTATAAGAGTGATCAAAACTATATTTAATGACAGTACTCCATTAAAAGGTGATAAGTGGACCTTTAGTGAAAACTAGGGCTTATACACCTAAAATTTAATTCTTTCCGTATTTTAAGCCTTTAGCTTTTATTGGATAAATGTAAAAACATTAAAAAACATATATAATCATATTTTAGTTATTTATATCCATTCCCGCCAATACAACGGCTACATGTTAACTACCATTTGAAATAATATAATTTTATTATTAGAGTGCAACGTAAGATTCCCAAGAAACTCGTTGTTGCGTGTTGGGTACGCCATCGAGCATAGCATCCCATTTAAAGTCATATTAATATTTTATTCACAAATATGGATAAATATGAAAATTTCATATTCATTATTTACCTGGGGTGTAACATCCTTCCCCCCTTTTGGGAATTGCGTCCTCGCAATTTTAAAATTGCGCTTGGAAACATCCTTGAAAGTCCCACATCGGAACAAGAGTCGGTAAAACAATCACGTTAAAATAAAGAAAGATAAGCACAGAGGTCAGCCGAGTTAACCCATACTTGGATTCCATGTAGGAAAACATGGAATGGAGGAGAAAACATAGGGTCATGTTCTGATGGAGAGTGATAGAAAACATGTTTAGGAGAATGTTAACAATGAGAAAATCACAAACTTGTGATGGGTTAAACGGTGTTGGGTTCCCCAGTAGGAAAAGTTAATAGACAACATTTTTGTTTTAAGTTACTTTTTATTGAGGAATTTATTCATAAGGAAACATAATCACTTATCATGTTGACTTTCAAATTTTATTAGATTCATTACACAAACTCATATTTTTTTTTCCAAAAGACGAGTATTTAGGAAGACTTGTTCACATTAAGAGTACTATAATCATCTTCTAGAGAATCACCTAATCCAAAAAATAGAACTATATACTTCCCATGTCTTTAGACTTTAACCAAAACCAAAACCAAAAAGGCTAGTACAAGATCAGATAATCCAGAAAAGGATGACCCTTTATAAAAAGAAAATCTATTCTTAATCTCAAAAATTTTTCCAACAAAACCCAAAGTTCAAAGAAGACCATTCTATAATCAATTTTTCCATAAAATTATTCAAAGTAAACCAATATAAGATTGAAACCCAAATATTTGAAGTATTTAGTTGCATAGTCTTCCAAGATAAATCGTAACATTTATCTCCAAACAACATCAGTTGCTCCTAAAGTCCCATATTGAAAAGTAATTATCCTAATCACATATCCTCCATGATAGGTTAATCAATTTCATAAATGACCCAAAATCATCTTACTCTTAATTCATAAAATCATATAACCTGAAAGATTCAGTCAAACTAACCAGGGACTTCACGTAGTCCAGTGGTAGGCGGTAAATACCAGTCGCACTTTGGTTGTGGGTTTGATTCCCGCAGCTTTGTCCGACGCGACGGGAAGTCACACGGTCTGTGTGTTATCCTTTTTCCAAAACTATATAATTCATAAAACATTCCCCCAAAATGAGATAAAATATACAAAGATGATCATAACATATTTTAACCTCAAGTTTATCTCATGCCTTTAATTTTCCATCATAACATATAACAACCCATAATTACCTCAAAAGTAAGGATCATATAAACCCTAATGGTTACCTTAATAATTATTACCTGAATTTCTACATCGAGTTGGCCATCTCGTACATGATGCATTAGAGAACTCACCAAGGTTGAAGTGGTTGATCATGACTCCTTGATAGTTGGTTTAGAACAACCATGAGATTCCTCATTGAATCCCCCATCTCATCCAGTCTCTTAATCAGAGAACCACCACAGTTTCCTTCAAACACATTGTCACTTTGGTGCCAGCTAGATCCAGCCATTTACTAAAACCAAAAACGTCAGTGTAAGTATATCAACATAACCATCATGTACTAATGAGGAAGATAAACACTAAGAGATACTTACTCGTTCACTTTATCTAAAACTAGGACTCTTTCTAAATTCCTAACCATTATGGTAGTGTCACTTATGCTTAGAAAATACCCTAACCTCTAAAGTTATCTAAGCCGACATTTGATACCAACTATAAGGCCCCATCCTTAAACCTTACTTAATATTGAGTTATTACAAGATTACACATTGAGGATCTTTTCAGGTTTAGAGTTTTAGAGAATTAGATCATGAAACTTGCATTACATTCCACATTTATACAAAGTGGTTACATAAAAGATAGTATCCATTATTCCCATCAACAGAAACATATTGAAAATAAAACATGGATTCTTTCTTAACACATCCTT
This sequence comes from Viscum album, assembly GCA_963277665.1. NCBI lineage: Eukaryota > Viridiplantae > Streptophyta > Magnoliopsida > Santalales > Viscaceae > Viscum > Viscum album. The sequence continues at coordinate 638,032,764 of OY728134.1, forward strand.
GACTCTATCATCTTATCATGTACCTTTCCCTTGACCTGAAAAAACATTTCAAAAACTTGGGATGAGCATAAAAAGCTCAGTAAGGGATATAAAAATATGGAAAGGAAACATGAGCTCATATATACATAAGAATGAAATCATAATTTACCAATAAAACATAGGCATATCAAATCATGAATAAATCATAGAAAACATAAGACATAAAGGTAACTTGAGGCATTCATAACATTCTTACGTAGGGAGTAACCCTCTTGGTTACGTTTGGAATACCCATCACAGTATATTCCCTAAATCTCTTCGGAGAAACCTTAACGTTTCACTCCTTCGCGTTACCCAATGCATTGGAGAGCTATAACGGGCTCACCCGCCCTTAGTTTATCACGAAACCACCCGTTCTTCATAAAAATGCCCAAGGACCATAACATAGTCATATCACATAAAAATGAATAAAGGAAACATAGCATTTCCACATTTCAATAACATTTTAGTATATTGAAATAATGAATCCATTCAAAAAGAAACCATTTCCAAAACCATTTAAAACATTTAATAAAGAGATTTTTGAATCAAAGTGTCCCATACCACCTTGAAGCTTAAAATTTTAAACCATTAATATCCATATAAATAAATCCTTAAAACCATTTTGAAAACATGGATATTAATAAGAACAAATAATTAAAATATTTAAAACGATATTTTGGTTAAAGGGGTTTTACCAAAATTAGAGACACTTGAATACAATAATTGAGGAATAACATTTAGTAATAACCTTATAATATCATGAGAATAAATGGATTCATGATATAATACTCCAAAGGACAGTGTATACACCATATAAGAGTGAATTGGTGCATAACAACAATGAACCCTCAATAGAAATGTCAAATGTGATGAAATTCCTTATAAAGAAGGTATCCTTAAATTAAGGACAAATCAATCTCAAAATATGTGTGAAAAATATAAATACACCGAATATAAGTGGATATTAAGTTTAAAACAATAAAAGGTAATTCACACATATTCAATGGATGACATATTCAATGACTACATTTTGAACCCAAATAAATCGAAATTGGGTTAAAAAGTTCCCTTGACAGCCTAACGGCATCACATCAAAATGAGTTGATGAGAGATAAAAAGTGTATCTCATCACTTGGACATAAAATTTAAAGCAATAAGTATATATGAGAACATATCCCAACATAACAATATGTAAATTAAAAGACCCAACAAAAGAAGTCTTTAAAAAAAGGAGGGTGAAAGGTTCCCTTACCGACTTGGGTATCTTTCAAAACATACACCCCATGAAAGAAAGACAATAGGTCATTGATGTAAATACTCATAAATGAAATTATATTACACAAAGAGTAGAATAATGTTAAGTACATACACCACTGAAAGGAAATTGTGGAAAATGTAGCATAAATCTCACGGGAATAAAAGTGAGATGAAAAATCCCTTACGAAAACTCGGCAGCCTAACGACGCCACATAAAACTTCCGAATATGGATTGATTAGATCAAATAGGGTATCTCATCACATTACAATAAAATTTACAGAAATAGGAATATAAAATAACAACCCCCCAACATTACAAAGAGGAGCCTAAAATAAGTGACATAAAGGAGAGTACTTAAAAAGAAAGAGAGAGGTTAGATCTCTTACGAAAGTTTGGCAGCCTAACGGCGCCACTCAAAACTTCCAAAATGGATTGATGATAGAGAATAGGGTCTCTCATCACATGAACATAAAAATTACAGTAGGAGTAATATAAAATAACATCCCAATCATAAGAAATATGAGCTTAAAAGAAATGACATAAAAGAGTGTACTTATAAAGAAAGAGAGTTGTAGGATCCCTTACCTCGGGTCCGACTTGACTCGATCGTTCTTTAATCTCCTGAATAATAAACTTGAGTTAATTTCTACATCCTTAAGAACATTTTCCAAGTTCATTATTACTTTTATATCACTTATTACCATGTTATAAACATTATTTAATCATTTAAGTTAATCATGTTTGTTTTGTCGATATTTGGTTCTTAAGTCGAAAGTGGACTTCTTACAATTACATGTTGTTCGTGTGGTCAAAGGTTATTTATATCCAGAATGACATTCCTGATTTGGATATCATATATATCATATATATCCAGCATATAAATGTATTTATAATATTACATAATCATTTGGAGGTAAGAAATGAAATGCACCGTTCATGGAGACGGTAAGCCGTACGTACGCATGAACGCTACTTTCATTTCTATTTTGTATTTTATAGAATGGAATAATAATGATATAATGTTATATTATAATTCCCGTATAATATCATATATAATATCATATTTCCATCCTTTATACATCCCACATATGGTATTTAACGAATCAAATCACTTTGAGGGGGTGGTAGTCCGCACTTCCTTAAATTAAGATATCGCGTATACCCATAATGGAAGACATAAAGGTAAGAAAAAAATGAAAAATAAAGAAGCATTAATAAAACATAAACATATTATATATAATATATAAAAATAGTTACATAATAATGTCCACCTTTGAAGGTGTTAAATGAGTATTGAACAATCATCGTTTCGGGAGGCAGAATTTCACCATCCACGGAAACCGTATGTTCTTTAACCATTTGATGTAGTTGTGTGAGAGTGTAGCTAGAATAAATTTTATAACAGCATCCTAGTATATTTAAGATACTGTTGTTGTTACAAAATAAGTAAATAAAAAGAGTTTAGGGGGCTGGAGAAGCAAAATAAAACAAATGAACATGAGAGAGTGAATTACCTTTAAAAGTGTAACTCCTTCTAATTTGAGCCTAAAGGCTTCCTTTGAAAGGATTCTGCCCAACGGGAATCCTCTAGGATGAGGAGAGGGATGTTGAGAGAGTAAATGGGCAGGGGTTGGTCGATCCAAAGGCTTGAGGAGTGTGTTAAATGAGGTAGAGGTGGGGGCCTTTTATAAGAGGAGAGGAGGGGCACTTTTGGAAAGTAAAGAAATATTACTTTATTTGAAAATGTGTTTCGGTTTTAAAAGGTCCCACATTGATATAATTCGTGGATAAGGTCATAAAGGTTCGACATCCATCCATCCAATAAGTTTTGGACATGTGTAGTTCTTAGATTTTACATTATCTTTCCATTTTATTTTAATCGTTAAATAATGATGTCATCACTGCATCATTATGATGTCATAAATAATTTAATTTATTTAATGTCTAAAAATTATAAAAAAATTACTATGATGTAGGAAATATTTTTAGCTTTCCAATTAATATTTATAATCAAAACGATGACTTGTATAACCCCACTTAAAAATTGTTTTAGTAAAACATATCATGTATGTGTCAATTTTACTTTTACATTAAATAAAAAGTTATTTATGTCATTTCCCAACCAAAATGTCTCCATGGGGTCCCCAAGTTAAACCATGGCTTGTCTTGGTCGACCATGACACAACCAATAAGTTTGGGACATGTGTCTAGGTCATTTAATTTTATTAATGCATTATTTATACCTTAAACTACACTAATTACCACTAATCGCGATTAAAAACTTAATAAGTTACTATTCACCAAAAAATTATTTTTATCCCATTGAACCACATTTTACTTCTTAATGACAACCATGTATGTCGGATTTTTGAAATTCAAAACACATAAGTGGTAAAATTTCATTTAATCGAAAAATCAGCTTTTATAAGTACCACTTAGTGGTTTCACTATTCATCAAAAATTGAAGTTTTTCAGAAAATTACCAAAAATTCACCCTAAGCTATATTTGATATTCCGAATTCAAAAATGAAGTCTATTTTACAAAATTGAAAACATATTAGTCACATTAATTTATTTAATAATTAATTTCCGCTGTCAGAGCAAATAGCGTGTTTTTATAAAACAATAAGTATCAAAAGATTGACACTAGTTTAAGTCTGATTTCAAAGTGAAATTAATTCCAATGACCACTATTGGATTTAATGGTAAAAATATTTTCTAATTTAACTTTAAAACCAATTCAAAATATTATCTAATCATATAAATAAATTATATTAAAAAGAGGTTTTTAATTAAAACACAACATTCTACACTATTCATTAAAAAATGAACTTTATCGTAAAAATACCAAAAAATTACACAAAGTAAAATTTGATGTCCCGATTCTTAATAAGAGTTTTATTTGGTCCAAAAGAATTTATAATAGTGATCAAAACTATATTTAATGACAGTTCTCCATTAAAATGCGATATGTGAACCTTTAGTGAAAACTAGGGCTTATACACCTAAAATTTAATTCTTTCCGTATTTTAAGCCTTTAGCATTTATTGGATAAATGTAAAAACATTAAAAACATATATAATCATATTTTAGTTATTTATATCCATTCCCGCCAATACAACTGATACATGTTAACTACCATTTGAAATAATATAATTTTATTATTAGAGTGCAACGTACGATTCCCAAGAAACTCGTTGTTCCGTGTTGGGTACGCCATCGAGCATAGCGTCCCCTTTAAAGTCATATTAATATTTTATTCACAAATATGGATAAATATGAAAATTTCATATTCATTATTTACCTGGGTTGTTACAGTGAATCTTTTCCTTGGTCCCTCAAACATATGTGTAGAATAGACCACCTGAGAATCATCAGCATTCCAAAAGAATTTGAAGATAATATCTATCCACTCATGCCATTCCTCAGATTCCTAGGGTACTCTTTCACCACTGAAGACAAGTGAACTCATCTTGGAAAATTTTTATCCATGGTTGACTACTTGTCTAGGGTTTATGGTGACCACTAATATTGGAGTTATAATAACATGAATAATATCTTCTTTTAAATATGGTACACTTTTATTTTTTCTTATGAAACCTGTCTCATAGATCCCTCTGTCAAATTTGTAAGAGCTATTCTTGGAGGAATTATCTAACAAAATAAAAAATAAGTCAATCATGATAAAATTACAAAATCATAGTACAAACATAAGGACTTTACATCAAATCATTTTGAAACTAATGTATTTGGGGAAAACCTTAATTTACAAAAGAAACATGTCAAGTTTTATAAACAATGTATATAGTTCATTTACATAGTCTAAAAGTCCATGTCATGAACCTAGTAAAAGTTCATAACCACCCATGGTAACTAGAATTTAGTAATTTGAGTGAGATGACCATAAAAATTTTCCACACCTACTATCAATATTCCAATGGTTCTACTCTTATATACCCATGAACCAAAACCAAACTCAGGTAGTGTGAACAGACATTTGGTAGAACCTCCCTCTGATACAAATTGTAAAAGACCAACCCATGTCAACTTGAAAAGTCACCCAAGTCATCCCGTTATAAGAGATCATTAAAAAAGAACAGAACATTCATTTAATATATGGATTAATGAAATGAAATCATAGTAAAAATTTGAAACAATTTTAGATACAGCTAATCCAAACATGATAAACCAGAAATTACAATACTTCTAGACCAAAAAATCACCATGTGATAAGCCTTCACCTCCAAACCAACCCAGTGATGAAAACATTGACAATATTGAAGTCATCATATTATAGAATGTATTCCCTTCACATTTTTCCTATGAAAATATTTTCTATTGCTTTCCAAATTTATAATTAGGGTGTGACAAACATACCACACTAGGAAAACACCCAAAGAATCAATTCAAATTATTAAAATAAAAATGAAAAATTTATAGCTTTAAAACAAAATATTTTTATAAGAATTTTTATAAATAAAACAATTTGAAAACATTTTTCAAACATTCATATATATTTTATTAAATTTCTTATCAAAATTTCCAAATCTAGAAACATGTCAGTCATAAAACAATGTAGGTAAACATGAAAAATATAAATAACCATGTGATCCAACATCCAAGACATAATATATCATGTAGTAAAACCCGTAATCAACAATGAACCTACAATATGGGATTAAACCAATGGAATGATACATTCTAGACACTCACATGCCAAAAAGTCATATATTTGGAACCACTAATATCGAGTAATACCACACTCCAAAAAAATTTAAATGGTTACATCCTAGTGTTGTCACATACACTAAGGTTATTCATGTCCATTTATTTATAGACCTAAGGTTCGCACAGATGAAAGGTTTGTAAATTTATGTTTTTAAAAATCATTCTCACATTATTATAAAACCATTTTAAAATCTAATCTAGTCAACTTTAGGGTTTGAGAATACACATTCTATTATTTCAAATCATGGAATTATTTTTTTCAAATCCAAACCATTTAAAAATATAAACCAATCCTCTATAAATTTTAACACATGAAATTAAATTTAAAATTTCTCGGAATAAATTAGAATAAATATCAATTCATGAAATTAGAGAACATATATAGATCCACCAACATCATGAACATTGAAAACCTAACCACCTTTGTTATCCTTGAATAAATACAACTTGATTATACTTTAGAATATATGGAACAAAACAATACTCAAAAGGATTGATGTAAAGAATAATCCAATAAAATATATATATATATATAAATAGATTCAAAACCACTAACGAGAGAGAATATAGTAACCCTGGCTTGAAATAATAAAACATTATATCCTTTTAGATAAATATTATTCAATTACAAGAATTCATCCTTGAGGATCATAATAGTTTAGTGTCTTTCTTAATGATCTTCCCCTTTATTACTCCTACCCAAACACTTTCATTATATCCTTGGGAAAGGAAGAATAAGAAAGGTGTGTGATAAAATTCTCAGTAATGAAAAAAAGAGATATATGTAAGAGTAACATGATAATTAGTGTATAAGAACCTGATTTTAGCATTAGAAGGTCATACCCTAAAAATCAAATATCATAATCAAGAGTCATGGAATAAATATTGGTAGTTCATAATACATAAATCATAAGGGTGATAAATCTTCATAAATCAATCATAAACTATAATTTAATGCTCTATAACTTTGACGCCTTTAAGAATATAGAAATCCATTTCATTTTTCATGGACAACTAGAAAGGAAATCAACATCGGGGACTAGGACACACCTATTTCCCATTTTTGTATTGGGACATAACTATTTTACATAGTGGATCAAGACACACTTGTTCCCATAGTGGATCAGGACACACCTGTTTTTATTTTTCGATTTGGACACATCTATTTCTCATTTTGGATTACAACACACTCTTATCCCATTGTGGATTAATCCCATCGACTTGTTTTGATCATTATATTAGAAGATACAAATAATTTCACAATGCACTGAAAGGGTATATAGGTCCCACCCATCACAATATTATATCATTTAAATATATTCCATAAGAAAATAAATCATTCATCATATCCTGAACCTTTAAAAGAAATGGGTGTCATAAAAATCATATCACCATCATTTAATATGATCCTGAAAGGGGAGTTATAATGTTAGAGATTCCTCTGTCACCCCTCTCCTCACTCTACCTCAGATCAGCTTTGAATCGCCTCATTATCTCTTTTTCTTGGTGCTCATGTTGGAAAACCTAGTGGTTGACTTGTCATTGGGGATGTAGCCTGTGTGACACTTCCCACCATTTTTCGGCCTATTCTCGCTCTACCTTGTCTTCTCTAGGTTTTGTATCATCTATTGTCAGGTTTAATTTTGTGGTCATTGATCCAAAATCTTCTAGAAGTGGGTCGACATGCAGTTATGTGTTATCTAGAAGCATGGGCGGTGGTTCGAGGTGGTCTCTGGGTAAATGTGCGATGGTGGTGATGTGATCTTATTCTGGTTCGCGGCATGGTATTGTAGCTAAATTTAGGATTATAGTTTCTTTCTTCTTGTTCTCTGGACCTATTATGATGTTAGTGATTATGTTGTCCTCTAACACCTTATTGTGTTCTGGTTTTTCTATTCGTGATGGATAATGATGTCTGGATGTGAGTTTTTCTTACTTTGTAAATTGAGGAGGATTTTTCTAGGTTGCATGGAATTGATCTAGTATCGGTCTGGTGGTGTTGTCGGTGTTGTCACGGCAGTGTGGATGAGTTACTTATGGAATTATTCATGGAATTGGTGATTCTAGGTGAATGATAATTTTTATGCCGTAATCGTGATGGTTTGCTATCAGCATGATTTGGATGTAAATTTTCTTATGCATGATATGTGGGTTTTTGGAGGAATTGGTTGTGCCTTTGGTTTTAGCGACAGTTTGAATATTTATATGGTATGGTTTTATAGATTTTCCCTATAGACTTATAATAATACAACATGGATTTCATATGACATGGGGAGGGTTCATTTGGAATATGTTGGTATGATTATTGTGTAATTGCTTGTGGAACTATTGCTTTGGTCCATGAGACACTACATATAGTTAAATTGATACAGAATACATCAGAATAATTTAAGAGCATGATGTGTTCTCTTTATCATCATTATCAAGAATTGTATTTTTGATAGGGAATAGTGTATTCCATCGGTATCATTCTTGTTCATCCTTGCACGAGACTACTAGTTGAGAAGAGATGTGAAAAGGGACACTAATCATATTGTTTATATTGCATGGCGGAGTTTTTCATTTCTTGTGAATTGGATTGTTTTTTTTTCTTGATGATCTTTTCCCATTAGGGTATGCTGGCATTTTAAGTCTTCAATGTCTTTCTAGTTTCCCAAATTTTCCTCAAAAGTGACTTTAGAATAAAAATTTAATTTTTAGTCTTCCATAAAAGTCATATACAAACACATGAAATGAATTGGGTATCATAAATATTTATTAGTATCATAAACCATGGGAAAAATATATTTTTCATAATCATTTCATCATATAATAACCTATGAATGGATGTAGGTTTCATAATTGTATTATTATGGTATAATTCACGAAAGATAAGTGAGTTTCATTAACAACATATATTCCAAACCATAAAACAATCAAGAAATAAATAATAATAGTTTCCTTGGATCATATTACCAGTAAAGAATAAACTATATCAAAGGATATCATCTTATATGGAGATTTATTTTAGAAGGATCACAGGGAACATTTATAAAGGAAAATAGCCTTTCCTTTAAAATCACTTTCCTAAAACCATTTATAAAATAATTTTCTTATAAATAAAACTTTACAATTCCATTTAAAAGATTTATTGAAGAAAATATATTTTACTATTTGAAAATTTTTTTTTGAATAATTTGTCATTTCAAAAAAAATTATTTTAAAAAATATTTTAATACTTATAAAAAAGAATGAATATATTATGAAAACCATTTTCTTCTAAAATATTTTTAAATCATGGAATGAATTCAGGTCATCATTTTAGTGAATATTTAAAAAAACATATAAAAGATGATTGAAATTTATTTGAAAAACATTTTAATTTAAATGATTAAAAATAATCTGGAAAAAAATTAAAAAAAAAATTAAAAATAAATTCATTTTTAAAAAACTTTTTTAGAAATCATGGATTTGAAATATCTCACATCTTCAGCTAAAGATCGAGATAAATTTGGATTTTCATAAAAACAATTTCAAAATTATATTAAGTAACAAATGATGAAATGTGGTTCCAATTCATGAAGATATCATGAATAACCTGAATAGAATAAAATTCATGAGTGTTTTGGAGAGATTTATCATAATATTTCATCAATGGAAATATAATCATAAACAATCACAATAAACAATGTGATTGTCGAAATAAATATTCATACATTGGTAATGTTGAATCATAATAACAAATATATAATAACATTAAATGAAGCATAAAACATCATTAAATAAATATATTATGTATATAACATTTGAAAGGGTAGTATATACACCCTATAGATAGGTTCATAATAAGGCATGTATCTCAAAGAAGATAAATTAAGATTATAATTACGTTAACAATTTTTTAATTCTTGAACCATAATCCCCATGAAAGAAATATCATAAAATGGATATATAGATAACCATAAATATAAGTATATGAATCATATAATACATGCATAATAAGTATATATATCACATTAAATAAATGATTTTTGAATAAGTCATGAGTCTCACAAAAATAAAAGTGATATGAGAAACCACTTACCTAATGTATTTAATCTCATAATACCCATTCAAAAAACCTATATAATAAATATATGTTCCATATACATCTATCATAGAAATATATTATCATATATAATACCATATATAAAATTTTTATGTCATTATATTACCCGTTTATTAACTAATTAATGTTAATGTTTCGTTTCTGGTGATATCTGCTTTGTATTTCATATATGGTTTGAATATTTATTATCGATCAACTTAGTTAGATTATTATTTAATTATTTAAATAATTTTAAAAAATAATTAATTTTCATAAATATACATTATATAAATATTTTTAATAATATATAAAATGTTTAAATATAAAATAAAATCCATTGTTCATGGAGATGGTACGCCCTACGTACACATGAACATTGTTTCCATTGAATTATTGTTTTGAAAGCAAGTAAGTAAATGAAATATAAGTATATGTATATATTTATAATATAACACTGATGGATTTATTATGTCTTATATATATTATAAATTCACTAAATCCATCTTTAATACATTCCATGTAAAGTGTGATCTAATTACATCGATTTGAGGAGGCTGGAGTCCACACGCCCACAAACAAAGTTATAATTTTTACAAAAAATATAAATCATAATGTTTTGTAATTTATAATAATTAAAAAATCATAAATAAATCAAAAATCTCATTTATAATATAATAAAATTGTATTTCTACCCTAATTACCAACCATGATAGGTGGAAACGGAAAAAAATGAACGACGTCATTTCGATTGTAGGTAGTCCATTATACATACGAACGATATGTTTGTTAAGAATTTGATGGGAGTGCGTGTAGGTGTATTTATAAACCACATAAAACATATAATTATATTAATTAGACTTATTTTATTATATAAACATGTAATAAGAATAATTGAGGGGGTGGAGAATGAAAATAATACACGATATCTTCGGGAAGGATGTTACCTCTTCTTTGGGTATCTCTTTTTTGTTTTTACTAAAGGGATTCATTGGATATATTTATGTAAATTTTGTGGCCTATATGATTATGTTAGAAAAGAAAAGTGATTATTTGGATAGGTTTTCGATTATTTAATGTGTCTTGATAGGTGTGAGGAAAGGGAAGAGATAATGCCTTTTTGTATAGATTGATGGGTATAATTCATATAAATTCAAAAAGGTAAACACTATTAATACATACCCCTTAACTCATGATATTAAAAAATTGACAAATGAATTATTAAACAGGAAATATTATCTATAAAAACCTCACGCAAACAAAAATAAGTGTTATGTTCCCTGTCATGATCTAATTATCACTGAGAGTAGAGGGGGTGAATCAGTGATGTCTTTTTCGTTTTATGTTTTCTTATTTTTTGAAATAAGTATCGCCTCATATTAAAGAGTTTCTTTTCTGTTGAACACACATAACCACAAGAACACAATATATTCTTGGTTCACTACTCAACAAGACTAGTTACGTCCATGGTATGGTACAAGAAATAATCCAGTACCATACAGTCCACTAGAAAACAATCCTTTTATGTGGAATACAATTTGTAAGATATACCCTTAAACACATGTAGCAATTGGAAAAAAATCCCTAAGTGTGTGAACCCTCTTAGAAAAAATAGGGAATTATAGTGTTTCAATTCTTCTTTACAATTGAACTTATGTATTCTGTAAAGTATAAATCTTCAAATTCTTACCTTGAAGCCGGTAAGAACTATCTTACGCAATAACAAATATGTGCGAAGCCAACAATTTTTTTGCACAACCTTTAGGGTACCTTTCACATAATTCAAATGGATTGCACGTAAAAATTCTATTTTGGCATGAAAACCCTTTTTCTCCCAACTTCCTTTTTTTCGTGCAACATTCCGCTGTTCGCACAACTTCCCTCTTTTTTCGCACACTTTTCCTCATTTCATGCAATCTTATTTTTTTCACACAACCCACTTATCATATAATTTTATGCACTTCAGAGCTCGGTATTCCCCGAAGTATCAATCCACACAACATGAGAGGGGGTAAACTCATATTTACAAGCCCTTTTATCTGAGCAAAAAAACTACTAATCGGCATGTAAAACCCTCTTCACGCGTGTAAAAACTCTATCATGCAACATCCTATTTCGCAAAATGCACTAATTTTTCATTCACCACATTCCTTTTCCATTTTTCGAGCTTCTGATATCAAACCACCTCTTGCATGAAAAACATCACTTCTCAATTTCACACACCAAGCCAATAATTAGCACGCCACATTATTTTTCGCACACCACCCTAATATATCGCGCACCACACCAATATTTTTTCACACCACATTAATTTTCACACACCTCGCTAATATTTTTCACCCCGCATTATTTTTTTGCACTTCTTGCTGATATTTCTTACATCATTCATCTTTTCGTGCACCTCGCTGATATTTTGCTCATTCCGCTACTATTTTACGCACCGCTTCATTTTTTTTAAAACTCCACTGATATTTCACATACTCCATACCTTTTCCATTTTTCGATGTTCTAACCTTGAATCATTCCTTCTACAAAAAAATCTAAACCATCTTAAATCTTGCACGCAACATCCATTGTCAAAAACACATTTATTCATCTCTTAATTTTTATGCCCTAGATTTTTGCAATCACTAGAAAACAACACCACCTTAAACAATTATATTTTGCTGCATCAAAATTGTTCATTCATTTGTTATCTCTATATTCATTTCATCTCATAACCATTTTTCTACATTCATCAAGAACTCCACTATAGTGATATATATCCTTTGATATATCAGATTTAGCATCATCAGAATTACAATTGAAAGTACTAAAATATCCTTATCTTCCAGCATCATCATTCATTCCAATAAAAATGGTATATGACTGGCATAATAATTTCCCCCCATTTCCATCAGAAGTCTTGCATCAGAGGTTCTCATATCTTATGATATTTGTGAAATATGTATCTTTAAAGCATCGTCTAGTTTAAACGCCCTTTACAAAGTGAATTTATTTATCTTATTTTACAACAAATAAAAATAACACTCTATTACTGAAAACACTTCTTACTTCCTTATCCATACATCTTTGTCCCAACAAAGTGCATCATTATAAATTAGTTACATAACTTCAATGTTTCCCCAATTTATTCATTTTAAATTTAATTAAGGTAGTTGGTTTTTTATCTTATGTAATTTATCCCCAAAGTCTTAATTAAAATTAGATTTATTAAAAAAATATACAAAAAAGTAATTTTAAAAATGATATATTATTTAAAAAAATCCCATCTGTTGGAAATTAACATTAAAAAAAGGGCATGTAATGCGCAAAAATATTGTCTTAACCCAAACCGTTCTAATAGTGTTTTTTATAATTATAGGTCAATATGTTCATTATAAAAGGTGAATTATTCCATTAATATGTCATATTTTATATATATTACTAATTATTTTTATAATATAGTTTTATAGTAAATTTTAAATCTTTTAATAAAAAATCATTTATTGTAAAATAACATTACTGTAGATTTTGACATTATTTACTTAATTTGGAATTTTTTAAAAATTTTCATCAAGATTATAGAGATTTAATATGTTAAGTTAAACCTAATGAAAGATGATATAGTAATATAAAAAATAAATAAAATAATTCAATCAGTTTACTTTAATTTTAAGTTTATTTGTATCATTTATTTTAGTTAATTATTAACTAAATAATTTCCTCATTTGGCATTCCTTAAGTGGTTAATCAAAATAATTCATCTATAAAAATTATATATAAATTAATAAGATGTAAAAAACACTTTTAGTTATCAAAATTATGTATACAATATAGTCATTGTTTTTTATCCGATATCTCAGGGTTTTATAAATGTAAAAGGTAAGGATGGTTCTTTTTTGTCTTTTTTTATAAATTAACAAATTTTTTAGGTAAATTTCAAGAAATAGTATCCCAATAACTCAAAAATTTTAAACCAAGAGGTTATATTATTTAAATAAGGAAATAAAATGGATTTTAGTTAATTTTTAGGTCATTTTTTTTGATTATAATAATGTCTAACAACTACATAAACACAATTATTCTTAAATAATTTTAAATAATTTTATTTAATTACACAAATATTTTTAGAAAAAATAATATTTTTACATTACTAGAAATTATAAATAATTCTTATTCCAAATATGGAATGAATTTTCCAAAATTAAAAACATATATGGTTCAGAAATTAATTTTAAAATAATCTCGGAGAGCTGTCCCTATATTTTTTTTAAGAGAAAATGTCTAAATGTTTGAAGTTTTTTTATATGTAACATCAATGACAAATTTATTAAAATGACATAAATTATATTTATTTATTTAATATTGATCAAATAAAACATTCAAACTGAATCAAAATATAAATTATCTATATGTATAAATTATATGAGATAATAGTTTTGAATTAAAATTCAGTATTATTCATAATACATCCAAAAATAATGTTTTTTCAGAAAAAATAAAAAATTTCACCCTAATTTTTTTTAAATTATTAATTAAAAAATAATTTTTTTTATCAAAGTTAATCTGTTAATGTTTCTAAAATTTATTTTATTATTTTTAACAGAAAGTAAAAAAATCATTTGAAATAGTTTTATTTTATAACATATAAAGTAATTACCAAAATTATATTTTTTATTAACAATATGTTATATATATATAATAATTATATATAATATTTAAAATTATTAATTACTATTCATGATTTTATGTTATAACTACCTCGTTTAAATAATTATAATAAAAAAAAATTTCATAGAAACACAGTGTTCTGTTTAACGCAAGATAAGTCAGTAATTAATGTAGAAAAATATTATCTTAGCATAGGGTATGAAGAAAAATTAAATTAGTGAAACAAAAAAATAAATAATAGCTAGGTTCATTCACATACTATAATTAGTGTTTAATGAAGTTAAAAATATCAAAATCATTAAATTAACTCAAACAAAATTAACAAAATCTCAGGATGTTACATTCTAGCCCCCTTAAAATGAATTTATCCCTCAAGAATAATTTGGTATTTCAAAGGATTAAATCTTGATATTTCATTTCATAGAACCACACACCTTAAAAATGAATAACAATATATCCCTTAAAAAGTAAGTAAAAAATATAATGGATACCTAATGTAACTAATTACTTTTTTCTTACATATGAGAACAATGGTTGGGAGTGAAGATTAAACAAGGATTAAAAGTTTAAATAATTACAGAATGTTTTCAAGATCAATGATCTCAGGAAATTGGGTGATATAGAGAAAGTTAAAAATCATAAAACCATAAATTGAATAAGCTTTTACGAGTTCATTTATATAATAAAAATGATGACAATAAGATAAAATTTTATTTCAAGTCCTTTTTCCTAATATTGAATAAATTTCTCACAAAAAGATATGCTTTCTTTTTTTCATTCCATCTCATAAAAAATACCACCATTTGTTTATTCCTTTATCAATTTCCATATCACCTATTACTCTATGACATAAATGTTATTTTTCATTCCAATTGTACTGACATGAAATGATAATTCATTCTATATATATTTATTAAACAACACAAAAAATGGTTATCACATGTTATCTACTATGCATCATTACTTGTATGGTAATATACTACCTTAATCTATGAATCCTTAGCCTAAGGTGAATATAAACCATCACATAAATGGATAACCTTGTAACCCATCCAAATGATGAATGTCCAAAAATTTGGAAATAATGTCACTAAATTTCCCAAAATCACCTTAACATTGATCAACTATATATCATATTGCAGTAATCGGATTTCGAATAACAAATATGTGAGTATGTTTATCTTTTATTCTCTTGAAACATTGTAATTAACCGAATTGACAAAAAATACTTATTGAAAACATGAATTCTTCCTTATTTAAATGATATTTGGATACATTCCATGAATCCAAAACGTTTTACAAATTATCCATGATAACATAGAAAAATTATTCAAAAAACATTTATCAATTATGATGTTATAAATAATACCCAATTTACGTTATCGATATCAAAATCTATGTACCCATATAAAAAATCATATTATTATCATCAAGAACATTTTAATGGTTACATTCCATTAATGTGACATTTATATTAAATTAAATTTTCAATGATATCTGTATAATTTAACACATTCTTGATAATACATAATGAATAATTTATACAAAAAATCATTATATACTTCACTATTCATTAATCATTTAATTACACAACATATACACTTCAATAATACAACATTATTCTTAAAACAAAACTCATGCTTCATCAACTTATTCCTTAATACAGATTTATGATAATATGAAATATTAATAATATATTAAGGTTCCTCAACCTGAATTGAATAATGATTCTTACATTTAATGTAATCAACACTGTAAGAACATCCCATCCCATTCACATGTTGTTTATAGTCTCATTATCTTCAATAGTATAACCAATACTCATACTACCTTCTAGACTCGCTTTCTTGATATTTCAACTTAGTACATAGAATATATAGTTACAATAATTTCCACATCTAAAGCATTAAATTTCAATACATTTCCTTCTAATTTAAACTATTTTCTAAGACAATAATTGATCGTGTTAGAAACACTTATCATAGGAGAAAAACACATAATTAAAAAACATTAATTATAATATGTCTAAATCATGACACGTTATTTAATATATATAATAGGTTAGGTTTACCCTAGAATATTAATTATTGACTTTTACTTAAATATTTCTTGTTGGAAGGTAATGATTTTTTTAATTTTCAATGAATATCCCCTGGGAGTGTCAAACCAAGTGTGTAGTAAGACCCGTTATCATGCACCAGTTCCTGATCATGTTATGTTCAATAAAATGTTTCCAATAATGTTAACTCTATTTTTATATATTATAGATCCAAATACACTTCATTTATATAGAAATGTATATAATCACATCAAACCCACTCTCTCCATCCATTAAAAAATTGATAGGACCTTTTCTTATACTTTATCCCATCTATAGAATTATCCTTAGATATATCCCTATAAATATCCTTAGAAACCTACCTATGAATATAAATAATATTTTCTTTTAAAATTGTCAAAAGGATTACAAAAAAATTCCATTAATACCACCTATAGAAACCCAATATTAACATGCATGCATATTTAATCATTTTAGATAATAGTCATCACATTCAAGAAAGGAATTCCTATGGACCATAATAGTTTAATGTCATTGGAAACACGGAAATATAATCCAATTACTTGGTTAAATATCATTAAAATATTCTAAACATATATTCACATTTAGCACTCCTACTTAAAACATTTCATTATATCCAACATAAAGGAAACCAATGAATGGGTTGATCTCAGATGCTTAGTAAAGTTATACAAGGGAGATATATAAGAATAACATGATCATAAGGGTATGAGAACATAATTTTAACATTAGAATATCATTCCGTGCATATTAAATATCATAATAATGTGTCAGATTATATAAAATTAACCATAATGGTGATAAATCATCATAATTAAATCATGAACAATAAGAATATGTTATATAAGTGTGTCGTTATTATAACTATATAAAACATTTTAATCCTCCAAAGTTAACAACCATGACCATCAAATAATGGACCAGGACTCTCATATTTCCCATTTTGGATACAAACATAGATATTTCCCATAGTGGACCAGGAAACATTTGTTTCCAATAGTGGATTAGGATGCACATGTTACCCATTTTGGATCAGGACACACCTATTTCCAATTTTAGATTTGGAATGACACATTTACAATTATGGATAAAGCCAAGTGGCATTTTTTCAATCATTACCTCATGGTATATAAATCATTACCCAATGAATTTTATGAAGAAATAGGTTTTACTCGTCACATAATAAAATCATTTTAACATGTGCCATAAGATAATAAATCATACATCATATCATGACCCATAAAAATAGATGTGTTTTATAAAAATCATACCATAACCCATGAAATGAAATGGGTATCCTTAATATATCTTCATATCACAGCCTATTTAAAATATATAGGTTTTAAAATAATTTCATCAAAGAATAACTCATGAAAGGAAGTGGGTTTCATAAGTGTTTATCATAATATAACCCATGGAAAATAAATGATTTTCCCAAATAACATTTCATCTCAATTATAAACCCTTAAATAAAATAATAAGAATTATGTAATTGAATCAAAATCCTAGTAAATAATAATCTATATCAAAGTATATCATCTTATATGGATAAAGATTTGGAAGGATCACATGGAACATTTCTAAAGGAAAATATCCTTTCATTGGAAATACATTTTGTAAAACCATTTTAAAAATTATTTTCATCTAATGAATGATTTACAATATCCTTTATAAAATTTCATGATGGAAATATATTTTTCACTTTGAATATAACTCTTTTTTAAATGTTGTGAATTTCGAAAACAGTATTCTTTTATAATAGAATTCATAAAATATAAAGGAATCATGATGATATTTCTAAAACCATTTTCTATTAAAATACTTTTAAAACATATAAAGAAGTATTCAAAATATTGTTAAAACCATTTTATAGAAAATGTATAAAAGAAGAATAAAAATAATTTTACATCCTTTTTCAATTAAAAAATAAAAAATATTATTGAATTTTTTTTGAAAAAATTTTAAACATAATACCTTTATGAAATCATTTTTCAGAAAACATGGTTTTGAAAGAACAAAAATTTTTGACCGAAGCAGGAGACATATTCAAATTCTCCTTAAAAATATTTGGGTTATCTTTGTATAAAATATTATCAAAACTGTACCAATACATGAAGATATCAGGAATAACTATAATATAATAATATTAATGAGATATATAGAGATGAGAATCATAATATTTCATTAATGAAAACATAATCGTAAACAATCAGGGTAAACAAATATATTATACTAATTACTATTAACACTTGGGTAACATTGACAAATAATATAAATGTTAGAATAAAATTTATTGAAGCATAAAATATCATGAATGAATTATATTTTTGGTATAACATGTAAATGCATAGTATATACACCGATTAGAAAAATATTGGTTCATAACATGGTATGTATCACAAAGAATCAAAATTGAGAAAAATTCACTTTACCAATTTGGTAATGTTTGAACCATTAAACCCATGAAATAATGACAATAAAATAGATAGGTGAATAAAAATAAATTTAAGTATAATTTTCTTAGAATATATTCACGGTATGTAAATACACCATAAAAAATAATTGAGTGGTGAATAATGCATAAGAATCACATAAATAGAAGCTCATAGAAAAAAACATACCTTATGTATTGACTATCGTGTACTCATTCAAACCACCTTTATTATAAATATAAGTTTACTATAAAAACAGAAAAGAAATATATTATTATATATAATACCATATATTATATTATTATGACTTTATATTACCAGTCTATTAACATGTCGATTTTAATGAACCTTTTTGGGTAATATCATCTCTTTTCGTATATGCTTCGATTTATTAATCTTCATCCAATTACACAGATCAAGATAAAATTAATTAAAAAAATTAAAATATCATATTAAAATATAAAATATTTTTTATATAAATTAATTTATAAAAATCTACAAAATGATGAAAAAGAAATTAAATAAAACGTTCATGGAGAAGGAAGGCCATACACACGCATGAATGTTGTTTCTATTTTATTATTATTTTGAAAGAACTAATTTAAATCACATATAAGTATATATATATATATAATAATTAAATTATAATAATTATGTCATATATATCATATAAGTTCACTAAACCCATTATTAATACATTCCTTGTAAATTGGGACTGAATCACAATGCTTTGGGGATGCGGTTACCACATGTCCACAAATGATGTTATCATATCTAAAAAAATGGAAATAATGAAAGTATGTGTTAAATAATAATTTTAAAAAATAAATACATCATAAATGTAATATATAACATCTAAAAATAATATTTCAATCATAATTATCAACCATGATAGTTGGTAAAGGAAAAAAGAATGACATCATTTCACGAGGCAGTAGTCTGCTGTACTCACCAATGGTAAGTTCATTACCCATTTGATGGATGATTGTGAAGGGGTATGTATAACTATTAGAATAAAAACCTCTCAAAATATATAGGATAATAATATTTTTATATAATCATGTAATAAAAATAATTATGGTGGTGTAGAAAGAAAATTAAAAAAAAGAGCTTGTGGAAGGATGATACCTCTTCTTGGTATATATAGTTTTGTTTTGCACTAAAGGGCTTCCCTATATAGACTTATTAAAAAATTTAAGACAATATTATTAATTTATAGGTGTGTGTAACTTATTTTTATAGGGTTTTTATGAGTTAACCTATCTTGAGATGTTTGAGGATTGGTAAGAGTGAATTACTTTTTATAGAATTGGAGGGGTGGAATTAGAATATATACAAAACGTTAAACACAATTGGGAGGCCACCATTAACTGATGTTCTTAAAAATGAAAAAATAATTTATTAAAGTGGACTTATGGTTTATGAAACCTTCCAATATACTAAAATATGTTCATTTTTTATAATGTTTTTTCTTAACTTCTATTTTCCCTAATTAATCATTTTGGTTTTTATTGGTGTAACTAATTCTCTATCCTAATTAATTTAAACATTATGAATAAATAAATGATTGATTTATTAGAAAATAGAAACCCAATTACATATAAATATGATATCTATTTTTAAAAAAATAAATCCCACATGTAATTGAATTTTTTTTCAAAGCAAGTGCATTCAACGCACAAAAATATTGTTTTATCCTGAACAGTGCAATAAATATTTTTTATATTTTTGAACATTTAAAAATTACTTTTCAAAATATAATTATTTTTTAATTTTAATGCTTTTTATAAGATATCATTTATTATAAAATATCCTTAATGCCAGTTTTGATAAATTTTAATTATGTTATATTTAATTAAAGATCAACACAAGGACATAATTTTAATAAATATTATTCACCCATATGTGACATGATATATTCATTTAAAAAAATAAATAAAATAATTCAATAAATATATTTTAATTTTATTATTTTTAGTATTGGATATTTTAGTAAATTAATAACAAAATAATTACCACATTTTGAATTACTTATGATGTTAATATAAATTATTCATCTCTAAAATTTAAATATAAATTAATATGTGGGATAGCTCCATTAACATTACATGTAATTAATATGATCTAAATAAGTTGGTTTTGTCCATATCTCAATGTTTTATAAATTTCAATGGTTAAGAAGGTTTACTTTTCAGTATTTTCCCTTACATAACATATTATATAGGTTAGCATCATGAAATAGAGTCCCACTAAGACATAAAATTATCACCAAGATTTTATGTGGTCTGAATAAGATAATTAGATGTAACATCCCAAGTAAATGAAGAATAAGAAATATTTCACATTTATTAATATTTCTGAATTAAATATTACTTTTACATCAAAAGGGTTGCTATTTTAGATAGCATACCCGATACGCAACAATGGGTTTCTTTGAAATTTTATTTTGCACACTAATAATATAATATTATTGTTTTAAATGGTAGATAACTCCTAGCCGTTGTAGTGGAGAGAATGAAAAAAACTGACTAAAATATGATTATAAATGTTTTTTAGATGTATTTACTTTTATCCAATAAGAGTTAGAGGCCTAAAATGTGAATGAATCTAATTTTAATCATATTTTACATTAAAAGGCCGATTTACCGCCTTTTAATGGTGAACCCTTATTAAATCATGTTTTAGTCATCTTTATATGTTCTAATTTACCAAATATAATCCTTTTTTTAGAATGGGGACATCAAGTTTTACATTGGGTAATTTTTTTGGTATTTCTCTGTTAAAGTTCATTTCTAAATGAATAGTGAAAAAATTGTTTTTTAATTCCAAAGTGCCTTTTAATCTAATTTATTAATATGGTTAGATTATCTTTTTAATTGGTTTTAAATTGAAATTAAAATATATTTTTAACATTTGATCCAATTTTGGTCATTGGAAATAATTTCACTTTGTAATTGGACATAAACAAGTATCAATCTTTTGATAGTTATTGTTTCCTAAAGACACGCTATTTGTTTTAACAACGTGAATTAATTTTTTAATTAATTAATGCCACTTCTTTGTTTTGAATATGGTAAAATATATATCAATTTTTAATTTGGAATATCAAATAATAATTAGGCTTAATGTTTGGTATTTTTCAGAAAAAAACATTAATTTCTGATGAATAGTGACACCACTTAGTGGTAGTTAAAAAACTAACTTTTTCATTTAAATGAAATTTTACCACTTCTGTGAATTGAATTTATAAAATTGGACATAAATGGTTGTTATCAAGAAGTAAAATTTGGATTATTAAGATGAAAATAATTTTGGGTGAATAGTAACTTTTGACTTTTATTTACCACGGTTAAAGGTAAATAAGGTAATACAAGGTTAAATGAATATTATAATAATTAAAAATTACCTTAACACTAGTCCTAAACTTATTGTTTGAATAAATAACTACCATGGTCATATTTTGGTCTATTTGGGGACCCCTTTTACCCACATGGAATTGATAATGACAATTTAGATTAATTACTTTAAACTAAAGGCCAAAATGACATAAACAAAACTCTTTTAGTAATTAATTTTTATATGGTGTTATATAAGTCCAATTTTCGACTATAAATATTATTTGGAAAGATAAAATGATTTCCTATAACATGGTAATTGTTTTATAATTTTTAGACATCAAATAAATTAAATTATTTTTGACACAATAACGATGCAGTATTTACCTCATTAATAAATGATTTAAATAAATAAGAATATAATGATTACAATATTATCCAAAACATGTAAAATTCTGATTGGATGATTTTATTTCTACCATTAATCATCTTATATTTTAATATAATGATTTTTGGTCCATTAGAAACCGAATATAATAAAAAAATAAAATAATAGTTTCACACTTTCTTGAAGAGCCCCTCCTCCCCCTTATAAAAGGAGACCACTTATAACTAATTCCTCACTTCTTTCAAAGAGATTTGGCTCATCCAACCTCTGAAAAATTAAGCTCTATAAATCCCTCTCCTCCTTTTAGAAGCCTTAACTTAGGCATATGTAACTTCAAGAAGTCCTTTGGTTCAAACCAAAGGGAGTTACCCAAATTAAAGGTAACTGTTTCTCTTAAATTGTTTTCTTTAATATTACTTCTCCTACCCCTAAAATATTTTTATTTATTTAGTTTGTAACAACACCAGTATCCTCAATATACTATGATGTTTTTATAAGAAGTATTATAACTACACTTACACACACCTTCATCTAATAGATGAAGAAAGTAATGTTTCCGTGGATGGAAAACTAACGCCTCACGAAACGATGCTGGTTCAATTACATCTTAACATCTATCATGGGGGCCATTACAGTAGAAGTATATTTATATATGAAATATATTAGGTTTTTGATTTTCTTATTCTTTTTTACTCCCTATTTATATAATTCATTTATTTTTTCCATAGTGGGTAAATATGATAATCCCATTTGAGGAAGTGCGGACTACCGACCCCTCAAAGTGATTTGATTCATTAGTTCCTTATGTGGGATTTATAAAGGATGGATTTAACGATATTATAGATGATATTATACTGTAATTAAAATATAACTATGTATAATTATGTATTATTTCCATTAAAATAAGAAATAGAAATGAATGTAGTGTTAATGCGTACGTACGACTTACCGTCTCCATGAACGGTGAATTTCATTTCATACATCTAAATGTTATGTAATATTATAAAAACATGTATATTCTGGATATATATTATATATATTATATAGAAATCATTAATATTATTATGGATATAATGAACCATTGACCACATGGACAACTTGTTAATATAAGTTGTCCATTTTTTCTCAAGTACCTAATATCGACAAAATGAACGGTATTAACTTAAATGATTGCATAATGTTTATAACATTGTAATAAGTGATATAAAAGGAATAATAAACTTGAAAAAGGTTCTTAATAATGTATAAATTAAATTTAGTTTATTATTCATGAGATTAACTAACGATCGATTAAAGTCGGACCTGAGGAAAGGGACTTCGTCTCAATATCCATTCAATGAGGAATTTTTAGTTTTATACATGAATTTATTTTATACGGTGTATAAACCCCATTGAAATTTAATTTGATTAAAAGGTAGTCTTTTTATATGATTCATTTTACTAAACGACAACAAGGAATGTTTTTTAACGTAAGCGATGACAACGTCCTTTCTGCTGCCCCGAGTATTATTTGATCTCTGGCTTCCTAACAAGTCGTAATGTTTGTTTAAAAGGAAAAATAAATAACATATACTCTTTTTACGTATTTTTTTTTATTGAAAATGATTTTTATAATGGATTTATAATTTCAATATCTTGAAATTATATTTTATTATTGCAATGTGGAAATGTTATCTTTCCTTTATTCTTATGTTATGTGTTATGATCATGTTATGGTTCTTGGGTATTATTTACGTATACGGTTGGTTCCGTGATAAACCTAGGGCGGGTGAGCATGAGATAGATCTCCAATGCATTGGGTAACGTGACAAAGGTAAATGTGAATTTTTTCCCAATGAGTTTTAGGTAATATAGTGTGATGCGTATCCGAAAGTAACTCCCTATGTATCAGTGATAGTTACAATGTAAGTATGATATGGATTCTACAAGTTACCTTTATGAGTAATGATTTCTATGTGTCTTTCATAAATATTATGATTTCATGAGGTAATTAAAAGAGTTCATGTTTTGTATGTATTTATGAAAAAATGTTTTCATTCTTTGTTTTATAATCTTTACTGAGCTTTTTATGGTCGTCCCAAGTTTTGAAATTTTTTCACAGGACGTAAAGATGAATAAGGTCAAGGATGGGATCATGGAAAAGTCATTCTATCTAAAACATAGAACTAGACATGACACTTTTTGTAAGAGTTTTTATTTTATGAACAAATGGAAACTATATAGATATGTCTACCTTGTAATCTTTTGAGATGTAATAGTTATGTCCGAATTCTCTAAAACTCTAAACCTGAATAGATTATCAATGTGAATTATTCATTTAATTAAATAGTATGAAATGTTTATGGTCGGTTCCTATGGTTGGTATCAGAGGTTGGTTTAGATAACATTAGGAGATAGGGTATTGTTAAATTAATATCCATAATGTAATGTATTTTCATATTGTTATCATATAGCATTTACAGATTACCATGTAGCTTCGCCAACGATATTTCTATGTTCAGAATGGTTTTCTATAGAGGAAACAGGGCAGCTATGTTGGGAAGACATATGGTGGAAGACAACCTTCCAAATCAGTAACCTGATATTTTCGGAATAGAAACTGAACAGTCTGTTGCAGCGACGGCACAGTTGACTCAGTCTATAAATGGTGGTGGTATCCATGTACGAGATCATCCATATCAACCACAGAGGAACATTTCAGTAGTGGATCATTTCATGAGGCAATATCCCCCATAATTTAGAGGATCATCTGACCATGTGCTAGCTGAATGATGGATTAAATAATTGGAGATGATTTTTGATGTCATGGGTTGTTCAAATCATCAAAAGGTTAGTATTATTGTTTAATGTTTTGAAGGTGAAGCAGATAAGTGGTGGTCGATGGTGAAAAATATTAGGGATAGTGTGGATATTGATGATGTTGGTTGGGAAGAATTAAAAGGTATGTTTCTTGAGAAATATTTTCCTAAAGAGGTTCCTCTTAGGATGGAAAAACACTTCTTGAAGTTAAGGTAGGAGGATGACTCAGTGGCTGCTTATGAAGAAAAATTCACTCGACTGGCAAGGTTTGCTCCAAATTTCATACATGATATTTATAGTAAAATCAACCGTTTTTACTCAAGATTAAAGCCAAAGTATCCAAGGGCTTTAGCTTCTCGTCAGATCAAAAGTTATCAAAAACTTGTTTTTTGTGTGGATAAGGTGGAAATAGAGTTTGCCGATGATCATGTATTCTTTGAAAAACAACAAAATTAGATGTCGAGGTGGTAGGTGAAAGGAAATAACTCTTCAAAAACGTCTGATGGTAAGAAAATTAAGTTTAAAATCTGTGAAAATTGTGGTAAAAATCATTCTAGGGAATGTCTTTTAAATTCTGGTAACTGCTACAGATGTGGTAAAATGGGACATAAGGCTCATAAGTCCATTTAAAAAGATCAGGGTAATGGTAAGGAAAAATTTTATTTACAGTCAGCAAAATGTTTTAAGTGCAATGAAATGGGTCATTATGAAAATGAGTGTCCAACAAATAACTCAACCGATGGAAGGAAGCCAGAATACAAGCAGAAAGGGGTGGCAAAATCCTTTGCAACTACTTCAACAGATGTTGGGACATCAATGGAAGTTGTATCAGTTACACTATTTGTTTGTTAATATTATGCCAATGTGTGGTTTGATTCAGGTTCTACAAACTCTTTCATTTCTGAGAAGTTTTCTACTAAATTGGGAATTCCATCTCAAATGTGAATACAGAACATACAATAAAAACACATAGAGGAAATGTTGAGACAAAAAGAAAATATAAGAACAATCCTGTCCTTGTGTGTGGAAGGAATCTACCTACAAACCTTATTGTTTTGCCTCTATTAGAGTTTGATGTTATTTTGGCATGGACTGGCTTTGTGTTTATCATGCAATGATTGATTGCAGAGCTAAAGAGGTTTCATTTCAGAAAAATTTTTAGTTTTTAAACAAAAATGAACCCTTGATGTTGATAACATATCAGGAAGCTGAGAAACTTCTAAAATATGGAAATGAATGTTACATTGAACATATTGTTGAAAAGAAAGGATGTTTTTGGATTAATGATGTGGCAGTGAAAAACGAGTACCTTGATGTTTTTCCTGATCAGTTGCCTGGTATTATACCTAATCGATTAGTTGAATTTACTGTTGACTTTGTTTTTAATGCTAAGCCAAATTCAAAAACCCCTTATCGAATGGATCAAATTGTACTTTTGGAGTTAAAGAAGCAATTGTAGGAGTTTTTAGATAAAGGTTTCATTCGACCTAGCACATCACCATGGGGTGCTCCTATCTTGTTTGTTAAAATGAAAGATGGTTCAATGAGACTTTGCATTTATTATAGAGAATTTAATAACATCACTGTTATGAATAAGTATTCATTTCCTCATATCAATGATTTGTTTGGTCAGATCCATAGAGCTCATTATTTTTCGAAGATTGACTTCAGGTTGGGGTACCATCAGTTGAATGTAAAGGAATCATATGTTCCGTTGACCGCATTTCATACTAGATATGGCCATTATTAATTTTTAGTTTTCCCTTTTGGGTTAACCAATAAACCTGATATATTCATGGATCTTATGAATAGAATTTTTTGTTAGTTCTTGGATAAGATTTTGGTTGTGTTCGTTGATCATATTTTGGTTTATTCGAAAAGTAAATAAGAACATGAATGTAATTTAAGGGTTGTCTTGAAAACCTTAAAAGAAAAGAAACTTTATGGGAAATTCAGGAATTTTGAGTTTTGGTTACAACGAATTTCATTCCATGGTCACATTGTTTCAAAAATGGAATAAATGTTGATCCTGCTAAAACAAATGTTATTGAAGAATGTCCAAGACCCACAAAGATAAACGAGATACGTAGTTTTCTTAGTTTGGCAGGTTATTACTGGATTTTTGATGAAAACTATTCACGGTTATCTAGTCCACTGACTATGTTAAATCAAAAAGGTATTATGTTTATCTGGACAAAAGAAGGTGATGATTGTTTTCAGGAATTGAAAAAATATATTGTTAAATGCTCTAGTTTTGGAAGTACCTTCCAAAAATGGTGACATTGTTATCTCCAGTGATGCTTCGTTGAAAGGACATGGATGTGTCCTAATTAATAATGATTATGTAATTTAGTATGATTCACGTCATTTGAAACAACATGAGTTAAATTAACCTACTCTTGATTTGGAATTAGATGAAGTTGTTTTTGCATTAAATTTTGGACGCATCATTTGTATGGAATGAAGTGTGAAATATATACTAATCACAAAATTTTGAAGTATATATTCACTCAGAAATAATTTAACATGAGACAGAGGGGATGGTTTGAATTAATCAAGGATTATAATTGCACGAACCATTACCATCTGGGAAAAGCATTTAAAGTGGCTGATGCTTTAGGTCGAAAAAGTAATGTTTCATTAGGCATGATACGTTTGGAACAAGATCCTATGGTTTTTGATTTGATGAACTTGGGAATAGAAGTTGTTGTTGAATGAAATTATTCTGTTTTGTTTCAGGTGTCAGTGAAATATTCTCTATTAGATATAATTAAGAAAGCGCAGAAAGAAGACAGTGAGTTGCAGAAAAAGGTAGAGTTGGTTCAGAAGGGTATGTTACCTAATTTTAACATTGATAATGATTGTTTTTTTGAGATTTGGGAAGATATTATGTTTACCTTGTGATTCACAATTGAAGAATGAGTTGTTATGTGAAACTCATAGTTCTCCATTTTCAGTTCATCCTGGTAGTACTAAGATGTACAGAAACCTTCAGGATTATTATTGGAGGGATGGAATAAAAAGAGATATTGCTGATTTCACTTTGAAATGTTTCACTTGTCAGTAGGTTAAAGTAGAGAGGTAGTTACCAAAAGGGATGCTTCAGCCTCTACCGGTTCCAGAGTGGAAATGGGAAAATATATCCATGGACTTCGTTGTGGGACTACCAAAACATCTCGAGGTAATAATGCAATATAGGTTATAGTTTATCGATGGACTAATTATACTCATTTATTTCCTATTTGAGATACTCTATCTTTAAATAAACTTGCTTGGTTGTATGTTAAAGAGATAGTTAGGTGGCATGGATTTCCCCTCTCTTTTGTATCTGATCGTGATCCTAGGTTTACTTCTATCTTTTGGAAAGGCCTTCAGAAGTCATTGGGTACTGAATTAAATTTTAATACATATTTTCATCATTAATTAGATGGGCAGATAGAATGAACAATTCAGACATTGGAGAATATGTTACATGCTTGCTCAATGTATTATCCGGGAAGTTGGGACCAACATCTTTTTTTGTTTGAATATTTTTTGTAATAAAAGTTTTCATTACAGTATACAGATGGATCCATTTAAGGAATTATATGGAAAGAGTTGTCGAACTCCATCTTTTTGGGATGAAGTAGATGAAATGAATCTGATGGGACCATAATTCGTAGAAGAGATAGCAGAGAAAGTTCAGTTGATTCAGAAGCACAAGTGATTATCTCAGAGCAGACAAAAATGTTATACTGATATCCAGAGGAAGGATCTTTCCTTTGAGGTAGGTTATCATGTCTTTCTCAATGTTTCTCCATAGAAAAGTGTGATGCATTTTGGTAATAAGGTAATTTTTAGTCTGAGGTTCATTGGACCTTATGAAATTCTAGAGAAAGTGGGATCAGTTGCGTATAGAGTGGATTTACCTTCATGTTTATTCCAGGTACACAATGTTTTCCATGTTTCGATGTTGAGAAATTATATGTCAGATCGAAATCATGTTTTGAGCCCACAGGTAGTTCAGCTGGAAGAGAATATCTCTTATAAATAACAACAAGTTCAGATTCCTGACTGTAGAGAGCATGTGTTGCGAAATAAGGTAATTCATCAGGTAAAGATTTTGTGGGAAAACCATATGGTTGAAGAGACAACATGGGAATCTGAAAATCCTATGAGGGATAAATAACACCACTTATTTTGATAACTGAATAAATGATGCGAGGACACAATTTCAAAAAGGGGGGTAGGATGTAACATCCAATGTAAATGAAGAATAATACATATTTTAAATTTGTTAATATTTTTGAATTAAATATTAATTTTACATTAATGGTTTTCTATGTTCGATCGCGTACCCGATACGCAACAACGCGTTTCTTTGGAATCTTACGTTGCACACTAATAATATAATAATATTATTTTATTTTGTAGTTGACTCATTGCTATTGTAGTGGTGGGAATGATCAAAACTAACTACAATATGATTATACATGTCTGTTAGATGTATTTACTTTTATCGAATAAAAGTTAGAGGCTTAAAATGTGAATGAATCTAATTTTATGCATAATTTACATTAAGAGGAAAATTTACCACCTTTTAATGGTGAAAACTCATTAAATAAAGATTTGGTCCTCTTAATATGTTCTAATTGACCAAATATAATCCTTATTTATAATGGGGACATCAAATTTTACTTTAGGTAATTTTTTTTGGTATTTTTCTGGTCAAGTTCAATTTTTAATTAATTGGGAAATTTATTGTATTTTAATTTAAAAGTGAATTTTAATATAATATATTTATATGGATATATTATATTTTTAGTTGGTTTTAATTTTAAATTAAAATATATTTTTACCATTTGATCCAATGTTGGTCATTGGAATTATTTTCACTTTGAAATTGGACATAAATAAGTATCAATCTTTTGATAGTTATTATTTCATAAAAACACGTTTTTTGTTTTAACAATGGGAAATAATTTTTAAATTAATTAATTTCACTTCTATGTTTTTCATTTGGGAAAATAGACATCAATTTTGAATTCAGAATATCAAATAATTCTGAGGATGAAGTTTTGGTATTTCTCTGAAAAACATCAATTTTTGATGAATAGTGACACCACTTAGTGGTAGTTAAAAAATTGACTTTTTCATTTAAATGAAATTTTACCACTTCTGCAAATTGAATTTAAAAAATTTGAAATACATGTTTGTTATCCAGAAGTAAAATTTGGTTCATTAAGATGAAAATAATTTTTGGTGAATAGTAACTTTTGACTTTTATTTACCGCAGTTAAAGGTAACTAAGGTAATTCAAGGTTAAAAGATTATTATAATAGTTCAAAATTACAATAACACTTGTCCTAACGTTAATGGTTGAGTCATTGATGACAATGGGCATCTTTGGGTCTATTTTGGGACCCCTTTGATCCACTTGGAAGTGATAATGACAGTTTTGATTAATTAATTTAAAGTAATGTTCAAAATGACATAAACAAAGCTCTTTTATAAATTAATTTTTATATGGTGTTATATAAATCCTATTTTCTAATATAAATTTTATTTGGAAATCTATAAATATTTCCTATATCAGGGTAATTTTTTATAATTTTTTTACATCAAATAAATTAATTATTAATGACACAATAATGATGCATTACTTACCTCATTAATAAATGATTTAAATAAATAATATTATAATGATTAAAATATTATCCAAAACATGTCAAATTCTGATTTGATGATTTTATTTTGACCATGACTCATTTTATCTTCGAATATAATGATTATTGGTCCATTAGAAATAGAATATCATTATATAATAAAATAATAGTTTCACACTTTCCTAAAAAGCCCCTCCACCCCCTTATAAAAGAAGACCACTTCTAACCAATTCGTCACACCTCTCAAGCCATTTGAATCATCCAAACTCTACCCAATTAAGATCTCAAGATCCCACTCCTCCTCTAAGAATCCTTACCTTAGGCAAAAGGCACTTCAATAAGTACTTTGGTTCAAACCAAAGGGAGTTACCCAAATTTAAGGGAACATTTTCTCTTAAATTGTTTTCATTTATGTTACTTCTCCAACCCCTAAACTCTTTTTATTTATTTATTTTGTAACAATGCCAGTATCCTAAATATACTAGGATTTTTTTATAAGAATTATTCTATCTACACTTACACACACCTTCATATAATGGATGAATAACATAATGTTTCTGTGGATGGAAAACTAACGCCTCACGAAACGATGAATGTTCAATTACATCTTACCACCTCTCATGGTGGCCATTATGATGGTACTATATTTATATATGATATAAATTATGTTTATGATTTCCTTATTCTTCTGTACATTCCATTTATATCATGAATTTATGGTTTCCATAGTGGGTAAATACGATAATCTCATTTGAGGAAGTGTGGACTACAGGCCCCTCAAAGTGATTTGATTCGTTAATGCCTTATGCAGGATGTATAAATGATGGAGTATATGATATTATATATGATATTATACTGGAATTATAATATAACTATGAATAAATAATTATTATTTCCATTTAAATAAGAAATAGAAATTAAAGTAGCGTTAATGCATTCGTACGACTTATCGTCTCCATGAACGGTGCATTTCATTTCATACCTCTAAATGTTATGTACTATTATAAAAACATGTATATACTGGGTGTATATGATATATATGATATCCAAATCATTAATATCATTCTTTATATAATAAACCTTTGACCACATGGACATCTTGTTAGTATAAGTTGTTCATTTTTACTCAAGTACCAAATATCGACAAAATGGATGTTATTAACATAAATTATTGCTTAATGATTATAAAATGGTAGTAAGTGATATAAAAGGAATAAGAAACATGAAAAAGGTTCTTAAGAAAGATGAATTTGACATTAGTTTATTATTCAGGAGATTAAAAAATGATCGTTTCAAGTCGGACATGAGGTAAGGGACTTCGTCTCAATATCTCCTTTCATTGAGGAATTTTTTGTTTTATACACGGCTTAATTTTATATGGTGTATAAACCCATTTGACATTTATTTTTATTTAAAGAGAATATTTTTATACGAATCATTTTACTAAATGACAAGAAGGAATTTTTTTAACGTAAGCAGGGACAACGACCTTTCCGCCACTGCTTGTATTATTTGATCTTTGGCTTCCTTAACAAGCTGGAATGTTTTTTTAAAGGAAAAATAAAATTAAAAATAATCTTTTTACGTATTTTGGTATTGAAAATGATTTTGAGTATAGTTTTATTATTTAAATATCTTGAAATGATATTTTATTATTACAATGTGGAAAATTTATCTTTCCTTTATGCTTATGTTATTTGTTATGATCATGTTATGGTTTTTCGGAATTATTTACGTATACGGGTTGTTCTGTGATAAACCTAGGGAGTGTGAGCCCGAGATATCTATCCAATGAATTTGGTAATGTGACATAGGTAAATTTGAATGTTTCCCCTAAGAGATTTAGGGAATATCCTGTTATGGGTATTCCAAAGTAACTCCCTATGTAGCCGTGATAGTTACAATGTTAGTATAATATGGATGCCACAAGTTACCTTTATGATTAATGATTTCTATGTGTCTTTTAGAGATCTTATGATTTCATGAGGTAAGTAAAAGAGATCATGTTTTGTATATATTTAGGAAAAAATGATTTCATTCTTTGTTTTATAACCCTTACTGAGCATTTTATGGTGATCCCATGTTTTGAAATGTTTTCACAAGACTTAAAGATAAATAAGATCATGGATGGGATCAATGAAAAGTCATGCTATCTAAAACATGGAACTAGACATGACACATTTTTTAAGAGTTTTTATTATATGTAAAAAATGGAAACTATGTAGATATGTCTACCTTGTAATCTTTTGATATGTAATAGTTATGTCCTAATTCTCTAAAACTATAATCCTGAAAAGATCCTCAATGTGAATTATTCATTTAATTCCATATTATGTAATTTTTAAGGTCGAATCCTTATAATTGGTATTAGAGGTCGTTTTAGATAACTTTAGGAGTTAGGGTATTGTTAAATTAATATACATAAATTAATTTATGTTAATATTGATATCAAATAGCATTTACAGATTTCCATGTTGCTTCGCCTATGATATTTCTATGTTCAGAATGGTTTTCCATAGAGGAAACATGTCAGCTATGTTGGCATGACATCAGGAGGAAGAAAAACATCCAAATCAGAAACCTGAGATGGTCAGAATATGAACTGAAATTTTTTTTGCAGTGATGACATAGTGGACTGAGGCTATAAATGGTGGTGGTATCCATGTACGAGATTAACCATGTCAACCACAGAGGAACCTGTCAGTAGTGGAGCATTTCATGAGTCAATATCCCCCATCATTCATAGGATAATCTGACCTTGTGCTATCTGATGGGTGTATTAATGATTTGGATAAGATTTTTGATGTCATGGGTTGTTCATAACATCAAAAGGTTAGTCTTGATGTATACCATTTTAAAGTTGAAGCAGATCAGTGGTGGTCGATGGTGAAAACATATCAGGTATAGTGAGGAGATCGATACTCTTGATTGTGATGAATTCAGAGGTATGTTTCTTGATAAATTTTTTCCTAAGGTGGTTCATCATAGGATGGAAAACAAATTCCTTGAATTGAGGTAGGATAATGACTCAGTTCCTAATTATGAAGAAAATTTCACTCGACTGGCATGGTATGCTCCAAATTTAATACGAGATCTTGATAGAAAAATCAACCATTTTTACTCCAGATTAAAGCCAAATTATCGAAGGGATTTAGCTTCTCCTGAGTTCAAAAGTTATGAATATTTTTTCGTTGTACGAAGAATGTGGAATTGGAGTTTTATGATGATCATGTATTCTTTGACAAACAACAGAATAAGAGGTCAAGGTGGAAAGCGAAAGGGAAGAAATCTTCAAAAATGTCTGATGGTATGAAACTTAAGTTTACAGTTTGTGAAAATTGTGGTAAAAATAATGCTTGGGAATGTCTTTTGAATTCTAGTATGTTCTACTGATGTGGTAAAATGGGACATAAGGCTCATAATTGCACTGAAAAAGTTTATGGTAATGGAAAGACAAAATCTGATTTACAGTCAGTAAAATGTTTTAAGTGAAATGAAATGGGTCCTTATGCAAATGAGTGTCCAAAAAAGAACTCAACTGAAGAAAAGAATCTAGTCTACAAGAAGAATGGGGTGGCGAAATCCTTTGAAACTGCTTCAGTAGATGTTGGGCCATCAAATGAAGTTGTATCATGTACACAATTTGTTTGTTCAGATTATGCCAATTTGTTGTTTGATTCAGGGTCAACACACTCTTTCATTTCTATGAAGTTTTCTAGTAAATTGGGAATTCCATATCAAGATATGAATATAGAAAATTTGATAAAAACACCTGGAGGAAATGGTGAGACCAAAAGAAAACGTATGAAAATTCATGACATTGTGTGTGGAAAGAATCTACCTGCAAACATTATTGTTTTTCCTCTAGTACAGTCTGTTGTTAGTATGGGCATGGATTGGCTTTTTTTTATCATGCTATGATTGATTGCAGAGATAATCTGGTTTCTTTTCAGAATAATTTTAATTTTCTATACAAAAATGATCACTTGATATTGATAACATATCAGGAAGCTGAGAAACTAGTAAAAGATGGAAATGAATGTTACCTTGGACATATTGTTGAAAACAATGTAACTGTTCATATTAATGATGTTCCAATGGTAAATGAGTACCTTGATGTTTTTCCTGATGAGTTTCCTAGTATTATACCTTATTGGGAAGTTTAATTTATTGTTCGCTTAGTTCCTTATGCTAATCCAATTTCAAAACCCCCTTATCGAATGGCTCAAATTGAACTTTTAGAATTAAATAAGTAATTGGAGGAGTTTTTCGATAAAGGATTCATTCGACCTAGCACATCACCATGGAGAGATCCTATCTTGTTTTTTAGAAATAAATATGGTTCAATGAGACTTTTCATTGATTATAGAGAATTGAATTACATCACTATTAAGAATAAGTATCCTTTTCCTTTTATCGATGATTTGTTTGATCATCTCTAGGGAGCTTAGTATTTTTCGAATATTGACTTGAGGTCGGTGTACCATCAGTTGAATGTAAAGGAAGCAGACATTCTGAATTCTGCGTTTTGTACTAGATATAGCCATTATGAATTTTTAGTTATGCCTTTTGGGTTAACCAATGCACTTGCTGTATTCATGGATCTTATGAATAGAATTTTCCTTGAGTTATTGGATATGTTTGTGGTTATGTTCATTAATGACATTTTGGAATATTCCAAAAGTAAAGAGGAATATGAATATCATTTAAGGGTTTTCTTGAAAACCTTAAAAGAAAATAAACTTTATGGGAAATTCTAGAAAGTGTGTGTTTGGGTTACAAAAAATTTCTTTCCATTGTCACATTGTTTCAGAAAATTGCATAACTGTTGATCCTACTAAAAAAAATTGTTTAAGAAATTGCCAAGTCCAACAAATATAACTGATATAAATATTTTTCTTGGTTTGGCAGGTTATTATTGGATGTTTGTTGAAATGTTTCCACAGTTATCTGGTCCAATGACTAATTTAACTCGAAAAGGTGTTAAGTTCATCTAGACAAAAGAATGTGATGATTGTTTTCATGAATAGAAAAGAATATTGGTGAATGATCCAGTTTTGGAACTTCCTTCCAGAAATCTTGATTTTGTTATCTACAGTGATGCTTCATTGAATGGGCTTGGTTGTGTCCTAATGAAAAATGATCAGGTAATTTCTTATGCCTCACGTCAATTGAAACCACATGAGTTAACTTACCCTATACATGATTTGGAATTAGATGCAGTTGTTTTTACTTTAAAATTTTGGAGGCATCATTTGTATGGAGTGAAGTGTGAAATATATACTGATCACAAAAGTGTGAAGTATATATTCACATAGAAAGAATTGAACATTAGAAAGAGGAGATGGTTGGAATTAATCAAGGATTATTATTCCACGATCCATTACCATCTGAGAAAACCAAATAAAGTGACCGATGCTTTGAGTCGAAAAAGTAATGTCTCATTTTCAATTCTACGTTTGGAATGAGATCCTTTTGTTTTTTATTTGATGAAATTTGGCATAGAAGTTGTTGTTGTGGGGAATTCTTCTGTTTTGTTTCAGGTGTTAGTGAAATCATCTCTGTCAGAAAAAATTAAGAAAGCACAGAAAGAATACAGTGAGTTGCCGAAAAAGGTCT
The DNA here is from genome assembly GCA_963277665.1 of Viscum album. Lineage (NCBI taxonomy): Eukaryota > Viridiplantae > Streptophyta > Magnoliopsida > Santalales > Viscaceae > Viscum > Viscum album. Next base: position 638,069,785 of record OY728134.1, read on the forward strand.
TGTTGGTTAAGAAGGGTATGTTTCTTGAATTTAACATTGATAATGATTGTGTTTTGATATTTGGGAAGAGATTATGTGTACCTTGTGATTCACAGTAGAAGCATGATTTGTTATGTGAAGCTCATAATTCTCCGTTTTCAGTTCATCTTGGTAGTACTAAGATGTACATAGATCTTCAGGAGTATTACTGGTGGGATAGAATGAAAAGAGATATTGATGATTTTACTTTTAAGTGTTTGACTTGTACGAAGGTTAAAGTAGCATGGCAGTTACCGAAAGGGATGCTTCAGCCTCTACCGGTGCAATAGTGGAAGTGGGAAATCATATCCATGGACTTATTTGTGGGATTGCCAAAGACATATCGATGTAATAATTCAGTCTGGGTTATAGATGATTGATTGACTAATTCTGCTCATTTCCTTCCTATTTGAGATACTCTATCTTTAGATCAACTTATTCAGTTGTATGTTAAAGATATAGTCTGGTTTCATGGAGTTCGCCTCTCCATTGTATCTGGTCGTGATCCCATGTTTACTTCTAACATTTGGAAAGGCCTTCAAAAGTCATTTGGTACTGAAATAAATTTTATTACATCTTTTCTACCTCAATCAGATGGGATGTAAGAACAAAAAATTCATACATTGGATGATATTTTACGTGCTTTCTCGATGGATTATTAGTGAAGTTGGGACCAACATATTTCTTTGGTTGAATTTTCTTATAATAACAGTTTTCATTGTAGTATATAGATGGCTCCATTTGGGGCATTATATGGAATGCATTTTTGAACTCCTACTTTTTGGGATGAAGTAGGTGAAAGGATGGTGATGGAACCAGAATTGGTAGAAGAGATGGATGAGAAAGTTCAGTTGATTTAGAAGCACATGAGAACATCTTAGAGAAGACAAAAAATTTATGGCGATAACCGGAGGAAGGATCTTTTTTTGAGGTAGGTGATCATATCTTTCTCAAATTTTCTCCATGGAAAAGTGTGATGCATTTTGGTAAGAAGGGAAAGATGAGTCAGAGGTTCATTAGACCTTATTAAATTCAGGAGAAAGTGGGATCAGTTTCATATAGATTGTATTTACCTCTATGTTTATCCCAGGTACAAAATGTTTTTCATGTTTTGATGTTGAGAAAGTATAAGTCAGATCCAACTCATGTTTTGAGCCCATAGGTAGTTCAGGAGGAAGCGAATCTCTCATATGAAGAACAACAAGTTCAGATTCTTGACCATAGAGAGAAAGTGTTGTGGAATAAGGTAATTCATCAGGTAAAGGATTTGTGGAAAACCCGTATGGTTGAAGAGGCAACATGGGAATCTAATAATGCTATGAGGGATAAATACCCCCACTTATTATGATAAGTGAATTAAAATTTCGAGGACACAATTTCCAAATGAAGGGAAGGATGTAACATCCCATGTAAATGAAGAATAAGACATATTTCATATTTATTAATATTTGTGAATTAAATATTAATTTTACATTAAAAGGGTTTATTTTTTCGATAGCGTACCCAATACGCAACAACCACTTTCTTTGGAATCCTACGTTGTACACTAATAATATAAATTTATTATTTTAACTGGTAGTTAACTCCTAGTCATTATAGTGGCGAGAAAGAATGAAACTAAATAAAATATTATTATTCATGTTTCTTATATGTATTTACTTTTATCCAATAATAGTTAGAGGTTTCAAATGTGAATGAACCAAATTTTAAGCATAATTTACATTAAAAGGCCGATTTACAGCCTTCTAATGGAGAACCCTCATTAAATCAAGTTTTTTTCATCTTTATATGTTCTAATTGAACAAATATAATCCTCCTTTAAAATGGAGACATCAAATTTTACTTTGGGTATTTGTTTTGGTATTTTTCTAATAAAGTTCATTTTTAATGGATAGTGAAAAATATTGTATTTTAATTCAAAAGTGCCATTTAATATAATTTATTTATATAGTTAGATTATAATTTTAATTGGTTTTAATGTGAAAATAAAATATATTTTTATCACTTGATCCAATATTTGTCATTGAAAGTTATTTCACTTTGAAATTGGACATAAACAAGTATCAATCTTTTGATAGTTATTGTTTCTTAAAAGCCCGCTATTTGTTTTAATGATGGGAATTAATTTTTAAATTAATTAATTCCAGTTATATGTTTTGAATTTGGTAAAATAGACATCAATTTTTAATTAATAATATCAAATAATTCTTAGACCTAATTTGTTGTATTATTCTGAATAACATCATTTTTTGAGGAATAGTTACACCACTTAGTGGTAGTTAAAAAACTGATTTTTTCATTTAAATGAAATTTTACCACTTTTTTGAATTGAATTTCCAAAATCTGACATGCAAGGATGTTATCAAGAAGTAAAACTCAGTTCATTAAGATGAAAGTATTTCTTTTGTGAATAGTAAATTTTCTCTATTATTTACCGCGATTAATGGTAAATAAGTTATTCAAGGTTAAAAGAATACTATGATAATTCAAAGTAACCTTAACACTTATCCTAACCTTATTGGTTCAGTCATTAACGACTATGGGCATTTTTGGGTCTATTTTGGTACCCCTTTGATTCACATGGAAGTGATAATGAAAATTTAGATTAATTAATTTATGGTAAAGGCCAAAATGACATAAACAAATATCTTTTAGTAATTAATTTTTATATTGGGTTATATAAGTCCTATTTTGGACTATAAATATAATTTTGAAAGACAAGAAGATTTTCTACAACATTGTATTTCTTTTATAATTTTTAGAAATCAAATAAATTAAATTATTATTGACACAATAATGATGCTCTATTTACCTCATTAATAATTGATTTAAATAAATAAGATTATAATGATTAAAATATTATCCAAAACATGTCAGATTCTGATTGGATGATTTTATTTCTACCATGACTCATATTATCTTCGAATATCATGATTTTTGGTCTATTAGAAACCGAATATCATTATATAATAAAATAATAGCTTCACAATTTTTAAAGAGCCCCTCCCCCCTTATAAAAAAAGACCACTTTTAACCAATTCTTAACACCTCTAAATCCATTTCGCTCATCCAAACACTGACCAATTATACTATAATCATCCCTATACTCCTCTTAGAAGCCTTAACTTAGGCAGAAGGCACATCAAGAAGTCCTTTGGTTCAAACCAATGGGAGTTACCCGAATTAAAGGTAACAGTTTCTCTTAAATTGTTTTCTTTTATTTTACTTCTCCAACCCCTAAACACTTTTTATTTCATTCTTTTGTAACATTACCCATATCCTCAATAGACTATTATGTTGTTACTAGAAATATTCTAACTACACTTACACACACCTCTATCTAATGGATTAAGAACATAATGTTTCTGTGAATGGAAAACTAACGCCTCACGAAACGATGATTGTTCAATTACATCTTACCACCAATCATGGTGGACATTATGAAGGCACTGCATTTATATATGATATGTATTATGTTTATGATTTTCTTATGCTTCTGTACTTCACATATATATAATTCCATTATGGTTTCCATAGTAGGTAAATATGATAATCTCATTTGAGGAAGTGCGGACTACCGCCCTCTCAAAGTGATTTGATTCGTTAATGCCTTATGTGGGTGGTATAATGTATGACTTTAATGATATTATATATGATATTATACTATAATTATAATATAACTATGTATGATTATGTTTTATTTCCATTAAAATAAGAAATAGAAATGAATGTAGCGTTCATGCGTACGTACGGCTTACCGTCTACATGAACAGTGCATTTCATTTCTTACCTCTAAATGTTATGAACTATTATAAAAAATGTATATACCGGAAATATATGATATATATAATATCCAAATCATGAATATCATTCTGGATATAATAAACCATTGACCACATGGACAACTTGTAAATATATGATTTTCATTTTTACTCAAGTACCAAATATCGACAAAATGAATGTTATTAACTTAAATTATTGAATAATGTTTATAACAAGGTAATAAGTGATATAAAAGGAATAATAAACAAGAAAAAGGTTTTAAGCAAGAATAATTTAACTTTAGTTTAATATTACAGAGATTAATGAACGATCGAGTCAAGTTGGATGCGAGGTAAGGGACTTCGTCTCAATCACTTTTCATTGAGACATTTTTAGTTTTATACACGATTTTGTTTTATACGGTGTATAAAACCCTTTGACAATTCATTTTATTCCAAGGGAATCTTTTTATACAGAGATTCTTTCTAAACCAAAAGAAGGAATGTTTATTTAACGTAAGCGGTGAAAACGACCTTTCCGCCGCCGTGAGTATTATCTGATCTTTGGCTTCCTTAACAAGCCGGAATGTTTTTTTAAAGGAAAAATAAATACCATATACACTTTTTACTTATTTTGGTATTGAAATTGACTTTGAGTGAGGATTTATTCTTTCAATATCTTGAAATGATATTTTATTATTTCAATGTGGAAATGCTATCTTTCCTTTATGCTTATGTTATGTGTTATGATCATGTTATGGTTCTTGGGCATTATTTATGTATACGAGTGGTTCCGTGATAATCCTAGGGTAGGTGATCCCGAGATAAATCTCTAATGGATTGGGTAATGTGATGGAGGTAAATGTGAATATTTCTCCTATGATATTTAGGGAATATACTTTGATGGGTATTCCAAAGTAACTCCCTATGTAGTTGGCATAGTTACAATGTAAGTATGATATGGATGCCACAAGTTACCTATATGATTAATGACTTCTATGTGTCTTTCATAAATCTTATGATTTCATCAGTTAAGTAAAAGAGTTCATGTTTTGTATGTATTTATGAACAAATTTTTTCATTCTTTGTTTCATAACCCATTCTGAGCTGTTTATGCTCATCCTATGATTCAAAATGTTTTCAAAGGACTTAAAGATGAATAAGGTCATGGATGAGATCAAGGAAGAGTCATGCTATCTAAAACATGGAACAAGACATGACTCTTTTTTAGTAGTTTTATATTTTATAAAAAAATTGAAACTATGTAGATATGTCTACCTTGTAATCTTTAGAGATGTAATAGTTACGTCCTAATTCTCTAAAACACTAAACCTGAGAAGATCCTCAATCTTAATTATTCATTTAATTAAATATTATGTAACCTTTAAGGTCTTGTACTTATATTAAATGTATTTTGGAAAATTTTATAGGTCATTTTACCTCAAATGATTAATGTTTAACCACTATGTAAACTAATTTCTATCATAATCAGTGTAAATAATTTTAAATAACTTCAGAGAATTTTTTGGTCAAAAACTATGTGGAACATACTAGATATTTTAAATTTTGTTGATTAAAAATATAGAAACCATTTTTCCAAATTAAATAAAAAATATGTATATAAATTTATTTAAAATTGATCCCTACAACTGTGTCACAAATAATAATTGTTTTTAAACAAAATTTATTAGAAGTATGAAATGCTTTTACAAACAATTTAAATGTAAATTTGGTACCAATAACCTTAATTTTGTTAATTAATGTAAAATTTATATAATTACACTTTCAAACCAAATTTAAATATAAGTAATCCATATAATTATATTATATGACAAATGTAAATTTTAATTTAAATTTAGTAGTTTTCATTATTCATCCAAAAATAATGTTTTTCAGAAAAAACCATAAAATTCACGGTAAGATAATTTTAACATTATAAATTCTAATATGAAGTTTAATTTATCAATTTAAATTTCTAAAAGTGGAAAAATTAATTTTTTAATTGTTCATAGAAATACATGAAAGGAAGTTCATTTTATAAAACAGTATTTACAAACATATATAAACATTAATAGAACTAAATGTTATATAATAAATAATTTTATATATAATAATCAAATATAAATAATATTTAAAAATTATTAATTAATATTTATGTGTCCTTTTTATAACGATATTTTTTAAATAATTGTAATAATAAAATGATGTGTTTTAGAAACTTAGTTTTGTGTGTAACACTAGTCAAGTCAGTATTGTGTGTAGTGGATGATTGTCATAGTATAGTGAATAATCAATGACTAACTTGAGGAGAATGATTTATGATATATCAATTCCTCAAACACATGAACACCAGCCTAAAAAAACTACCACTTATAGAATTACACAGCGTGTAATCCTTTACATGTCATGAATCTCTTATATTTCAGGTTATACTATTAAAATCATATCTTTTTAAATAAAAATTGGATTTTTACATTACAAAACGTGTAACCCTTACTTATCGTGTAATTATAATGTCGCAAATTCAACCAATTGGATGAGTCTGGCTAGAATTACACATCATGAAGTCACATTAAACATCTTGTAACTATCCAATTAATAGATTAGAAGCCCAAGTAAAATATGAAAATAAAAAAACCCTGAAATCACCATTATATGTTTCCCCCAAAATTAGGTTTGACAATACTCACCCATAAAAGGGAGACCAAAGGGAAGGAAAATAACATACCTGAAAGAGAGGTAACAGTTCGTTGCAAAAGACATCATTCCTTTCTACTCATTTAGTTAAAATTTATTAACACACTTTATTTTAATTTCCTCAAAAAACAATAATATAAACTAATATTAATGTTCACTGTATATTGTGTATATTATGAATGTTTAGGATTGTTGAGGATATTTATTATCATCAATCATATTATGTTCATATAGTAAAATTTTGTAAATATTAATGAAATATTTTTTATTTGTTTTATATTAGAAAAATACAAAATAAGGCATATATTTATTATTGAATGTAATTTCAACTATAAAATTCTAGGTAACAACATTCATCCCCATTTTAAAATTTCACCCTCAAAATATCATGTTTACACTAAAATAGATGACGATAATTTTTTTATTACTTCCTATAGTTCCCATGTATCCTCTCTATACATATAGTTACACCATATTACATTGACCAGGTGAGATGTATTGTTTCATTGATCTTTTTTTTTCAAGATATAATATTGTAACCAGCTACTCCTCGCATGAATGATCATTCATAAAAAGGACCACCAAAAGATTCATTACATGTGATGGATCTAGTATGTACTACCTCTAGTGGGATACATGGAACAAATCATGTACCTAAGATGGCTTATGTGGGAGAGTTTGTTAATAGTTAACAGCCCTGATACTATCAAGGATGTCAAAGGGGATGATGTATCAATGACTAATCATTCATGTTTTCCCACGCCCAATGACATTTATCCACTGATATAGATATATATATGAAGAAAAACCTTATCGACAAAGAAAATCTCCATATCACTCATATTATTTTATACATGTATTTTATAAAAACATTGTGTGGATTTTATATTATGGTGGATGGATTGGACGTTTTCTATCATATATTGTACAAAACCAAGTATTATCATCATCTTATATGCATCTTCATCCCAACATGTTGATGTTCGACACCTTTTACCAGATAGAGCTTCACTATATTTCCTTTGATACCATGAATAGAATCTATGGTTATATTATAACTCCACTATTGTAGGTGTTTAACCTCACATCCATGTAAATCCACAGAACATGATCATAGAATATCCTCTAAAGATAGAACAGTTCTATTAAAAAGACCACCTATTTTAGTGTGATGATAAATGTTAAAACATAGATCTATATACAATGATTTCTAAAGGCTCTACTTGATCCCTGAGGTAAAGCTCATATCTAGATCAAATAAAATAGGGAGTGGTACTCCATTTAGTATAAATCTTCTCTTTTTTATATCTTGGTGAGTTTTTCATTTTATAAATATTATATTATAAAAATGAAATTCTCTAGCTAAGTATGGTTATTGACTTCAACCCTAATATTACTAAGGATTCTAGATAATATATGTAGTCCAATGATGAAATCCATGGTTATGTTTTCTAATTTATGTATAGGTATGGGAATGAGTTTTTCCGTTCCCTTAGACTTCTATTATTCAACCTTGACTTTTTGGCATAAAAATAATATAGATACAAATTCCAAAATCACACTCTTAATGTAATCCCAAAAAGTGTTCTCCTTTAGATTACTACAAAACCATGTAATTCCTATAATAATAGAGAAAAGAGATCTATGTTTATCAGCTAATAGTTCCACCTTCATTTTTGGTTTTATTGGACACATATTTGTGTTCCAATACATATTAATCTATTATTATAAATTTTGAACTATAGAATAGTCTATAAATTTCTCTATATCTCCACATCATATTTTAAGGCCTCCTAGATCAACAAAAGAATATATGGTTATGATGTTATTCAATCGAGGGATGTTGTAATTAATTTTTCTATTCCCATATCCGTCATTTTAATATCTAATAATCTTTAATCCCTTTAAATCCTAAAAATGTATAGGTTTATATAGTCCTTTATAGTCAAAACATTTACCACATTATTCAGCATATTAGGATAGAAATGGTTTGAATAGTCTTGATTCAATATCATCTCTAACCACCATTGTTGGTGTATATTTATCTCCTTTTGTTAGAATATATACTTAAGTATCTTATAATAATTATCAATTTTACATTTCTCCCTATAAAGATACTATCCCAAAATATTCAATGTGAGTATTACTGCAGCCAATTAAAAATCATGCATTGGGTACTTTTACAATGTGTCTTTAATTTTTGGGAGTCATAGGATATAAATATTTCATTTCTCATGAGAACACAACCAATAATTTATTAGATGCATCACAGTAAATCACAAATCCTTCCACACTAGTTATTAAAATGAAAATAGGTTAAATGATTATACACTTATTATAATCTTTATATATCTCATAACATTCATCAATCTTGGAAAACATCACTCTTCTTTTACTTATCTTATTTAGTGAGTTTAAAATAATGATAAGTTTCATTAAATCAAAAATAGTACATGAATAATCTGATGAAACTAAAAACCTATATTATAGTCGTTGGTCTAGGATATTACTCAAATTCAATGGTCTTAAAAGGATCCAAAAACATCCATTTACTAGGGATAACATTCCTTGTGAATTTTTATTTTCAATCCAAAAACACACATTTAATATACTTCACATATAAATTTTTCTATACTCATGTATTTAGAATATCATTCAAATTCTCCTAATTTTATTCCTTATATAAGATTATATAAGAATATATTCTATAAATTCTACCAAAACAATATCATGATAATCCCTAAAGACTCTTCACATTATCTCCATAAATATTACTCATTATTTTTTTAGTACAAATGGAATAACTGTGAACTCATAGTACTCATACCTTATAAAAAACGTGACGATATCCACCTTCTCCCCAATTACATGATAATAACTTGACCAAATATTGTCCCTGGAGAAGTATTTGGCTCCACATAGCTAATCGAACAATTCTATAATTTGTGGAATAGGATAGTTGTTATTTATCATGATATTATTGACCATATGGTAATCAGTGTAGAGGTTAATTGACCCATCCTTCTTATTGGTAAAATGGAATTGTGAACTACATGGTGAAAAACATTGTCATATAAACTATTAATCCATATTCTCTTGTAGTTGCTTCTTCATCTCATCAAGTTACATCCTAGTAATAATATTTTAATATTTGGATATTTTTATAGATTGGTGTATAATTAAGATTCCTAACACAACCACTTCGTTAGGAGGATGACTATAAAATTATTCATGGAACACATCAAGATGTTATCATATAATGGGAATTTCATCAATTATGATTTTTTCTAGGTATCAATATTTTGATCAAGATACGCATTCATAGAGGGATATAATATCTGTGATTGTGATAATGATTGGAAATGATATATAGAGTCATCCTTATTCCTATAGAGAATGATAGGGTGTGATTAGGGTCATAGAAGGTGATTTATGTCTCCTCAAAATTTATTTTATCTCATATAGATAAATTCAATCCATACCCATGATTACATAAAACTGTAAAAAATGTATAATCACAATGATTATCGGTAAATTCATCACACAAATATTGATAGGGGATGTGTTATATGCATGGGGTAAAATAATTTCCCCATTTTGTAGTTTAATCATTAAGTCAACTTCCTTGTATTGAGGTGGCGTTTGAATTGTTCTACTAAACACGTGTCGTATAAAATAATTCCTAAAATATAAATAAAATAGTATATTGATTAATCGTGAATGAATAACAATAAGACATATTTACACTTTATTATTAGGGTCCACCTTAATAGTTTTAATGGTATATGATCACCCTTTCTCTCTATGCCTTGGAAGATATTATCATTGGTAATAATTGATAACCCATGGCGTAGTGTATTAGTATACATTGGTTCCTTATTCCATACTATTGAGGAATTAAAATATTGGATGAGGGTTAATTAGAAATTTTACTCCATCCATTGCATATGTGAGTTTCTTCATCTCATGTCGCCATTTACTAGGTTGGGTCCCCTACTTCCCACAAAAATATCAATTCCTTTCACCTTTTGGGAAATTTATTGGATGATTCTTATATCACTTTTGACAAATGGGATGTTGGATCTTTTTTCTCTATGGTATTTCTTTTTCGATCCTATAGGGTAATACTCCATCCTCATATTTTTATCTCTACCCCCAATATAACTCTTTATATTTAGAAATATCTATTTGGATATTAAGTGAATATCATATAATTACATATACCTATCATAGTATAAAATCAAAAAATATTTTTACATAATAAAATTTAACCAACTAAATAAGTGATCAACATTAATTTCACGGTCAATGAAAAAGTCATAGGAATATTGTTCTAGTCTTGTTAAGTCTTCGCTCATCCTCCCTGATAGATTCATCCAAATTTTTCTCACAACCAACGAACTCCCTCAACATATTATGATGGAAATTTCATGAAAAATATTTATTTTAATACATTTTCCTGAATTGATCACACACCAATGATTTTATTTCTTCAATGGGATTCATATTCGAGTGTCCTAATCAGAGGATGCGCCCATAAGGGGCTCTCGACCTAGGGTTTCCTCTCGCCACAACCAGCTCCTTCGTTGTGGACGGCACGACGATTCCTTCTTGTGCTCGGTGGGTTTGTGGTGGATTTCCGCTGCAGTGGCGTTATGGCTTTGTGGTATTCTCTCAGGCTGTGGATATTCTCTATGGGCTTCAGTGGTTGCTGGTTCAGATCTGTGGGTGTATGACCGGTTCTTGTTGATGGCATACTCTTCGAAGTGCACCAGGATTTGATCTAGGTAGCCCACTTTTGGCTTATGGTGTTTTCTTTGTGTCTGATGGTCGCGCTCATGCTTCAGTGGTTTTAGGGTTCTACCTCCTATCAGGTGAGTCCGCTGGGGTTTCGTTGTGCCTGATGCGGTGGATTTGTCTGGTGGCAGTGGGATTATCAGTTCTTTGGGTCTGTTTTTCTTCTTATGTCATGGTGAACTTTGATGCGTTCATATTTGTGAGTCGATGTCGGTTTTTATGAGTTCATTGATGCTGGACTGCTGTGTTTTGGTCGATTTGGTTCGGCCTATGATTTGAAATTTCATTGAATCTGTTGCGGCGACACCTGTGGAGTTCTCACCGGCGATGAAGGAAGAAGGGTGAGGATAGGTGCGCGGATCGATGGAAGATGATAACTGTGATGAGAAACGCCAGCGAAGCTCATCGGTGGTTCGGTTTGCGGATTCTATTGTCGTCTCGGTGGTTTCAAGGACGACAGTTGTTCGAGGTGTTGAAGGATTCGGGGGATTCCATGCTTCAAGGTCGCAGCGTGGGTTCGTGGATCGAGGTGGTAAGCAGTGATTTTTTTAATATAAAATTTTTAAATTGGATAGGGGATGTTGTGCCTGTTTGAACTATGTAGTTTGGATGGATGTTCGGGGTACCAGAAACCCCTAAACCGGGTATTAGAAAATGAAAAAAATGGTTTGGCTTCATATTCTTTTTAAACCTCAAAATTGATAAATTTCACCATATTTGTGTAAAATATATACAATAACCTTATCTTTCTCAGTGAATTAGAGGATACAAAATATATTCTCTGTGTAGTAGATCAAATTTTCTATAATTAAGGTATCATAAGATCCAATTAAATTTAGGTGATTTTTGTATGAACCTCTCAATTATAACTTGATCACTACTAGGTGTGCGGGTGATCCAATCGATTCATGTTTCTATTAAAAAAATAAATTAATTGAGTAATTATTATCATGGATTTACAGACTCCTTCTCCAATCATATAAGAACCTTATTTAGTAGTTCATTAATTCTCCCATCACAATAGATAATTTTTTGATTCCTCTTATTTCAATCCATTTACTAAAATAGATGAAAATATGGGATTAAAATTTTCAAACTATTAAACATATAAAATGGAATTATAGAAAAAATAAGGGATAACCCATAAATAACATGTATTCCTTAACCTATGAATTTCTAGGTTTCAGTCTAAGATAATCATATTCTGTTTCGTAACATTAAATTTTATATACTTGTTTCCCATCAAAATTATTTGTAAAAAACATGATTTACCAAAGAATATACCCCATTAATTTTTGTCAAGGTGCATTGTCATTGAAAACATTTTAGTAGACATGGTATTGGTCATGTTAATACCCAATGCATCCTTTAAAATTTATTAACACTAGATAAATATGTTCTGTAGCCTTATCCATATGCTAGTATACATACAGGGATGCATTACAACTGAAATCCAAGTACAGTATACTGAAAAAAAATTGGGATATTGAATTATGTTTAGTCTTATCCCTATAGTATTTTAATGTGTTTTTAAAATCCCAATACCCAAAAATAACTATAAATTTATCTAATTCCAACAATGATAACCCAAAAAATGTTTACCCATTATTACATGTTTTCGCACATAATGATACACATTATAAATCCTCAATGACTCAAGGGGACTTGTATCATTGGTAAATATGATATATAAAAAAATTAAAAATGGTATACCAAAAACATTTTTTCAATCCACCAAAACATTACCTTGAATTCATATAAACTTCTAATAATGCACAGGATAACCTTGAGACAAACATAATAAAGGGGTGAGATATAAAACCTAGTAAGAAAATAATCAAAAAATTATATGTTGTAAATATATAATTGTGAGTCAATACTCTTATCATGGTGACATAAAAAAGGTGATAATCATAATCATAAACATGGAATCATGACATATTATTATATCATAACATCTCATCATTAATGTGGTGTGGAACGAATATAAAAAATGACATCGTAAGCATTAGTCAAGTATAACCACTGATACATCATATCATAGCGCCCTTAGTCAAACAACCCATGTACCATTCAAGGTATCATATGAGATAAAAACATTACCCAATTTATCAAATTGTTATTTAATTTTGGTCCCACAAATAACATTCATATATTTTACGTGAATTTGTATTCCATATAGATCATACAACATAATACGAAATTTCATCACTTTTAATCACATGTATAAGAAATTTGGGTTGAAATAATGAAGGAACCTCTAAAAGTAAGGATATTCAAATCTATTTTAATAAAATTTAATAAATATATGAGTGGGTATTCATAATATAAAATTTTACTTTGGAAAATGAATAAATGATTTAGATAGTATACCGGATCTACATAATGGTTTGTGGAAGGGATTAATTAGAGGGAAAGGAGTTATATCATTACATGGGAATAATATTTATAGTAAATGAATGTGTAAAATTACTTTACAAGATGTAAAATTGGAAACTAAAAAGGCTTAATACAAAGAATGTACCTGATTGGAGAAGAACAGAAAAAAGTCCCTTACATGAGAAGTTTCATATAAATGATAGGTAGAAGATTCATAACAACTTGGTAAACCCATGGGATCGAATTAAATAGTAATATATAGTGTAAATTATTTAATAAAGTCATTATAGAGAAGTTAAATATGAGAATCAGTCGTTATTTATAGAAAAAATGATTAGGGTTCTTTATTAATTTCTAAACATGGGTTTTGGACTTTAAATAATAAAATAACTAAAAAAAATTATTATCATGGTTTCTAAAAATAAATATTATTTTCATATATTTTAAATGGTTAATTACCAAAATACATAGTATAAAATCAATCATTATGTGGAAGTGAGTCATGTTAAAAATGAATTTTTTTTAAAACCATTAAATATAATATAGTTTTTGGACGATACATTATATGTTTGTTAAATTAATATAATTACTTTTAAAATAAACTGTTTTAAATAGAATACCATGTTTTAGTTTAGGATTGTTTTTATATTATTTATTACATCATGTTAATACCATTATTATATCATAATAATTACGATATATTTATACCCAAAAAATTAGTTGTCTTTTAAAATTATGAGAAACTCACCATTAAATAATTTTGATGTGCTGATTTTAAAGATAATATTTATTTTATCAAAATAATTTTCTAAATATGTTAATTTATACTTTTTTCATAGAAATATTTCTATAGTAAATAATAATCATTTTTATGACACTATCATATTTCGGGAATGTAAAGAAATTACAGGGAATTCATTGAATTATATTGTCATTTTTATTAAAATAGGTATTTTTAATTATATTATTTCATAAAAATAAATTTTGTTTAAAAAATCATTAATTTATCGAGAAAGTGTTTTTTTGTAGCATCATGGGTAAATAAAGAATAAGGAATTTTCAGATTTACTAATATTTGTGAATTAAATATTAATTTCAATTTAAATAAGATCCTATGTTCGATGGCATAACCAATACACAACAATGGTTTTCTTTGAAATCATAAATTTCACACAACGTGGAGTTATACCGAAATATAAAATAATAATTTAAAAATATTTGAAATGGTAGTAAATTCATAGTCGTTGTAATGGCAGGAATGAACCGAACTAACTAAAATATGATTATACATGTTTATTAAATGTTTTTACATGTATCCAATAATAGTCGAAGGCTTAAAATAAGAATGAATAATATTGTAAGCAAAATTACTGTAATATTCTATATAAGTTCGATTTACCAACTTTTGATAGAGAACCCTCATTAATTCCAGTTTTGGTTACATTTATATGTTCTATTTGATAAAATAAAATTTTCCATTAGAATCGAGATGTCAAAATTTACTTTGGGTAAATGTTTTTTATTTTTATGATAAAAATCATTTTTTAGTAAATAGTGAAAAATGCTATATTTTAATTCAAAAATGCCTTTTAATCAGATTTTTTATATAGTTAGATTAAACTTTTAATTGGTTTGATAGTGTAATTAGGTTATATTTTCACGATTTAATTCATTCTTGGTCATTGTATGAAATGTCACTTTGAAATTGGACCTAAAAAATAGTCAGTATTTTGATGGTTATTATTTCTTAAAAACACACTTTTGGTTTTGACAACACGAATTATTTTTAATTTAATTAATGAAACATATATGTTTTAAATTAGGTAAAATATAAACCATTTGTGAATTTTTAATATGAAATATTTCTTTGGATATTGTATTAGTATATTTCTGAAAAATTTCATTTTTTGATAAATAGTGAAAACACTAAGAATATGTTGATAATATGAAGTTATCATTTAAATGAAATTTTACTAATTATATTAATTTAATTTCGAAAATAAAACATACATGGTTGTTATTATTAAGTAAAATGTGGTTCTATATGATGAAAATAATTTTTTGGGAATTTTAAATTTTGACTTTTTTTATAGTGGTTAAAGGTAAGGGAATTCAAGGTCAAACTAATATTATAATAATAACATATTACCATTAAACATGTTTTAACAATATTGGATGAGTAATATCCTACCATTTGTATCCTTGGGTGGATTTGGGGTCCCAATGGAGCCACATAAAAGTGATAATGACACTATATAATAATTAATTTAAAGTAAAGACAAATATTTCATAAACATATATCTTTTGGTAAATAAGTTTTTAAATAAGGATAAATAAGTAATCTCCGTGACTATACATATTAATTAGAATGATAAATATATTTCCTACATCATGGTATTTTTTTATAATATTAGACAAAAAATAAATAATATTATTGATGACACAATAATTATGTAGTGTTTACCTCATTAATGAGTGATTTAAATAAATAAGGTTATAAAGACTAAAAAAATATCCAAAACTTGTCCAATAATTATTGGGTGATTTTATTTACAACATGAGTAATCTTATCTTATACATTGATGAGTTTTGGACCTTTAGATACTGAAAATCATTGCATAGTAAAATAATATTTCCAAACATTCCTAAAGAGTCCCTACTCCCACTTATAAAAACACATCACCTCTCACTCATTCCTCACACCTCTGAAGAACCTTTTACATACAAACTCTACCCAATTAATCTCCATACATCCCTATATTCTTCTTGTAACCTTAATTTAGGTAGAAGGAACTTCAAAAATCATTTTGGGTTGAATCAAAGGGTATTACACAATTTTAAGATAACATTTTATCATAAATTATTTTCTTTTATTTTACATCTCCAAACCCGTAAAATATTTTTATTACATTATTTTATAAAAAACATGTGTCCTCAATATAAATGGATATTTCTATGAGAATTATTCCAAATACACTTACACACACCTCTATCTAATTGTTAAATAACATACTGTGTTTGTGAACAACGATCTACATCCTCACGAAACGATGATTTTTGAATTATCTCTAACAACCTCTCACGGTGGAATTACGATGGAACTATATTTATATGTGATATATATTATTTTTATATTTTTTATAATCTTATATATTTTAAATTTATATAATACTATTATGGATTCTATGGTGCCTAAATATGATAATTTCATTTGAGGAAGTGGGGTCTACCTCCCCCTCAAAGTGATATGACTCGTTCATACCATACGTGGAACATATAAACAATGTAGTTACTGAAATTATATATATGATATTATACTAAAATTATAATATACCTATGTAAAATTACGTTTTGATTCCATTAAAATGTTAAATAGAAATGAAAGCATCGTTCATGCGTATGTACGATTTACCGTCTCCATGAATGATGCATTTCATTTCTTATCTCAAAATTTTATGTACTGTTATAAATACATATATATAATGGATATATGTTATATCTAAATCATGATTATAATTATGTATATTATATAATTTTTATCACATGGAGAATAATTAACGATAAGAAGTTCATTTTGGACTCAAGCACCAAATATCCACTAAATGATTGTTATTAACATAAATAATTTTGTAATGTTTATAATGCTATAATAATTTATATAAAATTAATAATAAACATAAAAATGGTTTTGAAGCATGCATAAATTTACATTTTTTTTAATTCATGTGGTTAAATAATGAACATGTCACATAAAACACGAGGTAAGGGAACTTTTTAACCCAATTTCCATTCTTTGGGTTAAACATATACTTTTTTATTATGTCATGATATTAATATGTGTGAAATGAATTTTGATATCTTTTTGTGTATTTATGATTTATTTTTGTGTACTTATATTGAATACACATAATAGATCTTTTTTATTTACATAATGATATTTATAAGGGGCATTTTCTCAATCTTATTTCATTGAGTCATACATTGATTTATACATGACTATTTTTAATGTATATAATAAAACCCTTCAAATTTTTATTTCATTAAAAGGGAAAATTTTTTCTAGGAAGTGTTTTACTAAGTGACAAAAGGATGTGTTTATTAGAATTTTTGGCGACAATGACCTCTCCACTATTTTAATCATTCATTGGATTCCTCTATGAGCCATAATGTTATTTAAATTAAAAAGAAACCTCATATTCTGTTTTTGGGTGTTTTAGTAATTAAAATGGGTTTCTAAAAAGATTTTTTATTTTGATATCATGAAATAAATTATTTTTATTTCCAATTAAATGTTATTAGTGAAATATTTATATTTGTAAAATTTTATGTGTTATGATTTTATAAAGGTACATGGACATTTGACTGGTGGTTATGTGATAAACCAAATGATGGATAGTGCAGTGATAATCCAAAATGAGCAGTTACCTTATAACCTCTAATTCATTGGGTATGGAAGTCAATCATATGGCTATTACATTTAGTGACATATGTTGAAGTCAACATTAGGGTTATTCCATTTATGTTTGTTTAAGTCCAATGTTACCTTTATATGTTTTTTATTTCTTCTATAGGTTTTATGGTAATATTGCGGTTACAAAATGGAAGGCAATGATATTTTATTCAGTGAAGATACTTACTATATCAAAAAAGTGAAAATTATTACATAGGAGAAGGTATTTATGGTTTACTTGTTTTTTTAAAAACTAATAGTTTTTATTTTTTGTGCAGACCCTGCTGAGTTTTTTATGCTCATACGAAGTTTTTAGAAATGTTTTCATAGGAGATAATGTTGAATAGTAACATTGATGGATCATGGAAAATCGATGATGTTGAAATAATGGAACTTTTCATGACACTTTTATTCAAAGTGTTTTTATTTTATAAAAAATGGATACTGAGTAGAAGTGTCTGCATGTAATTTTCAGGTTTTTTCATGTGATGACTTAATTTTCTAAATCTCAAAACCTGGAAAGATCCCCAATCTGAATTATTAACTTAATTGAAGATTATGTAATGCTTACTGTCAAGTCCTTTTAGTTGTTATAAGAGGTTGGTTTAGACAAATTTTGGTGTTGGGTTATTATTAAAATAATATTCATGAATTAATTTATGTTTAAATTAAATGGATATAACATTTACAGATTACCATGCTACTTCACCTAATATATTTCTATGATCAGAATAGTTTTATGCATAGAAAATATGGCATCTATGATGGGATAACATCATGAGGAAGACCACCATCTAAACCAAAAACATGATATGGTTGGAATCAAAACTAAATTGTTTGACGAATTGATGGCACAGTTGACTCAGGGTATAAATGGGGGTGGTATCCATGCATGAGATTATCCTGATCAACCACATAGGAACATGTTAGTAGCGAAGTATTTCATAAGTAAACATCCCACATCATTTAGAGGAGCATCTGACCATGTGCTACCTGAATGTAGTATTAAAGCACTGGATAATATTTTTGATGTCATGTGGTGTTCATAAAAACATATTGTTAGTCTCGTAGTTTACGGTTTTAAAGGTGAAGCCGATTAGTGGTAGTCGATGGGGAAAAATATCCTGGATAGTGAGAAAATTGATTCTCTTGATTATGATGAATTTAATGGTATTTTTCATGAGAAATATTTTCCTAAGGTGGTGCGTCGTAGGATAGAAAAACTATTTTTGGAATTGAGTCATGAGGATGACTTTGTCGCAGCTTTTGAAGAATAAGTCACTCGACTTGCATGGTATGATCAAAATTTCACATGATATCTTGATATTAAGATAAAACAATTTTAAGTAGGACAGAAGCCATGATATCGAAGAGAATTATCCTCTCATGAATTAGAAACCAATGAAATAAATGTTAGATGTCCCAAGAAGGTATAAATGGAGATCTCTCAATATTAGGTGTTCCATAACAGTAACCAAAAGAAGAGATCATGTTGGATGGAAAATGGAATGAATTCTTCAAAGAATCCTAGATTTTAGAAAACTAAATATCCATGTTGTGAGAATTTTGGTAAAAATTATCCTGAAGAATTTCTTTCAATGTCTGTAAAGTTCTTCTAGGGTGGTAAGTCATAACATATTTATCATAACTATAACGATGATGATCCAGAATGAAATGAAAATCCAACTGTAATAAGAATCAAGTGAAATGAAATGGTTCCTTTTGAAAATGACTGTACAACTAAGATCTCAACTAAGGGAATGAATTTGGAAGACAATCAGAAAGGGGTGGTGGAATCCATTAGAACAATTTCAGCAGATGTATGGCCATCGAATGAAGTAGTATCAAATACAATGATTATTTGTTCAGACTATGCCAATGTGTTTTTTGATTAAGGGTCTACACATTCTATTGTTTCTGAGAAGTTTCCTAGTAAATTATGAATTCCATATCAATACATAAATATAAAACATTTAGTAAAAATACCTTGAAGAAATTTTGAGACAAAAAGAAATTATAAGAACCTTCTTATCATTGTGTGCAGAAAGAATCTACCTGAAAACCTAATTTTTTAATTTCCACTAGTTTAGTTTGATATTATTTTGGGAATGGATTGGCATTCCAATTATTATGCTATGATTGACTGCAGAGCTAAAGTATTTTTTTTAGAAATAATATCAGTGTTTGTACAAGAATGAACCCTTAAATTTGATAACGTATTATAAAGATGAGAAACTAGTAAAATATGTAAATTAATCTTACCTTACACATATTGTTGAAAATAATGTAGCTATTCAGATTAATTATGTTCTAGTCATTAATGAGAATCTTTATATTCTTCTTGATGAGTTTCCTAGTATAAAAACTGATTGCGAAGTTGAATATAATGTTGAGTTAGTTCCTGATGCTAAACCAATTTCATAACCCCCTTATCAAATGAATCAATGTGAACATTTAGAGTCAATGAATAATTTGTGGTAGTTATTAGATAAAGGTTTCATTCGACCTAACACATCACCATGGGGTGAACCTGTCTTTTTTTGTTAAAAAGAAAGATGGTTCAATGAGACTTTTCATTTATTATAGTGCATTGAATAACATAAATGTTGAGAAAAAATATAATTTTCCTTATATCGATGATTTGTTTGATAACATCCAAGGATTACATAATTTTTCCATGATTTACATGAAGTCTGTTTACCATCTTTTTATAGGAAAGGATGCATACATTCTGAAAATTGCATTTCGAACTATATAGGGCCATTATGAATTTGTACTTATCCATTTTGGGTCATCCAATGCACCTTCTTTATTCATGGATCTTATGAATATAATTTTCCATGATTTCTTTTATATGTTTATGGTTGTGTTCATTGATGATATTATGTTTTATTCCAAATGTAATTATGAACATGAATGTCATTTATGGGTTGTATTTAGAAACTAAAAATAAAAGAAATACTTTGGAAAATATAGAATGTGTGAGTTTTGGTTACACAAAAATTCATTCCATGGTCACATTATTTAAAAAAATAGAATAATTATTAATACTTATAAAACAAAAGTAGTTGAATAAGGTCCAAAACCCAAAACTATAACAGAGATCCCTAGTTATCTTGGTTTTTAAGGTTATTACCAGAGGTTTGATGATAATGTTTCTGATTTATCTAGTCCAATGACTATGTAAAATCGAAAATGTGTTTTTTTCATCTAGACAAAAGGATGCGATGATTGGTTTTAGGAATTGATAATAAGATTGGTGAATGCTCTAGTTTTGGAACTACCTTCCAGAAATGGTGAGTTTTTTTTCTACAATGATGCTTTGTTGAAAGGACTTGGATGTGTCCATGTGAAAAATGGTCTGGTAATTTCGTATGCATAACATCAGTTGAAACATCAACAGTTAAATTACCGTACACATGATTTGGAATTACCTGATATTGGTTTTTCTTTAATGATCTAGAGGCATCATCGGTATGGAGTAAAATGTGAAATATATACTGATAAAAAATATTTCATGTATATATTCACTCAGAAATAATTAAACATGAAACCGAGGAGATTGTTGGAAATAATAAAGGATTATTATTGCACAGTCCATTACTATCTGGAAAAAGAAAATAAAGTGGTTGTTGCTTTGAGTTGAAAAATTAATGATTCATTTACCTTGTTACGTTTCGAAAAAAATACATTGACTAATGACATGACTAATTTTTTAATTGAAGTTATTTGTGTATGAAATTAATCTGTTTTTTTTCATGTGTTAGTGCAATCATCTCTATCAGAAAGAATTAAGCAATTGTAGAAGGAAGACAGTGAGTAATAGAAAATGATATTTTTGGATAAAAAGGTATGATTACTAAATTTATCATTGATTAAGATTGTATTTTGAGGGTTGGAAGGATATTATGTGTGCCTTGTGATTCGTAGTTGAATAATTTGTTTTTATGAGAAGATCATAGTTAATCATTTTTAATTCGTCCTGGTCGTTCTAAGATATACAAAGATATTTGGGAGTTTTAATGGGGGGATGGAATGAATAGAGACATTTCTGACTTTTCTGTGAACTGTTTGACTAGCCAATAATTTGATTCATAGTAGATGTTAACGAAAGGAATGCTTTAGTTTTTACCAGTTCCAAAAAGGAAATGGTAAAATATATCCATGGACTTTGTAGTGCATTTACCAAAGACATCTCGATGTAATAATGAAATCTGGGTTATAGTTGATCGATTGAAGAAATATACATATTTCCTTCATATTTGAGATAGTTTATCTCTAGATCAACATTCAAGGTTTATGTTAAGAAGATTTTTAGGTTTCAGGGATTTCCCCTCTCCATTATCTCTAATCATGATCCAAAGTTTAGTTATATCTTTGGAAAGGTATTCCAAAGTCTTTGGGTACTGAATTAAAATTTAGTAGAAGTTTTCTTCCTCAATTAGATGGGTATTCAGAACTAAATATTAATACATTGTAGGATTTGTTATGTTCTTGCTCGATGAATTACCAGGGATGGTGGGACTAATATCAATCTTTGGTTTAATTTTCTTATAAAAACAGTTTTCATTCAAGTATACAGATGGATCCATTTGAGGCATTATATGAGAAGAGGTGCTGAACTGAATATTTTTGGGATGAAGTAGGTGAAGGAAATCTGATAGGACAAAAATTGGTATAAGATAAGGAAAAAAAGTATCAGTTGATTTAGAATCACATGTTAACAACTCATAGAAATCAGAAAATTTATACAGATAACTGAAGGAAGGATCATTATTTTGAGTTTGGTGATCATTTCATTGTCAATGATTCTCCCTGGAAAAGTGTGATGCATTTTCATATGAAGGGAAAGTTGAGTCCGAGGTACATTGGACCTTATGAAATCCTAGTGAATATTGGATCAGTTGGGTACAGAGTGGCATTACCTCAAAAATTTTACCAGGTACATAAATCTTTTCATGTTTCAATTTTGAGAATGTATATGCCTGATCCATCTCATATTTTGATCCTAGAGGAAGTTCAATTGGAAGAGAATATCCCTTATGAGGAACAACCATTCCATATTATTGACCGAAGATATATAGTGTTGAGGAATAAGGTAATTCATGAGGAAAAGATTTTTTGGAAAACCCATATGGTTGAATATTCAATGTGGGAATCTGAAAAATCTATAAGGGATAAATACCAGCATTTATTTAATAAGTGAATAAAATTGTGAGGATGCAATTTCCAAAAGGGGGGAAGGATGTAACATCCCAGGAAAATAATGAATAATACCTTTTCATATTTGTTATTATTTGTGAATTAAATATTTATTTTTCTTCAAAGAGGATGCTATGTTTTATGGGGTATCTAATACGCAACAATGTGTTTATTTGAAATCATACGTTGCACACAATGTAGAGTTATACCGAAAAATAAAATAATAATAAAATATTATCTTAAATGGATTTTAACGCCTAGTCATTGTAATTGAGGGAATGAAAAAAAAGAACTACAATATGATTATAAATGTTGTCAATTTTTTTCATTTATTTAATAAATGTTAGAGGCTTAAAATAAGAGAGAATTTTATTTTTAGCATCAATACACTAATATTATTTAAAAGGTCGATTTACCTGATTTTGATGTAGAACCCTCCTTAAATATAGTTTTGGTAACTTTTATATGTTCTATTTGAAAAAATAATATTCTAATTTAGAATTGGGACATCAAAATTTACATTGGGTAAATTTCTGTTATTTTTCAGTTAAAAATCATTTTTAATGAATAGTAAAAACTATTGTATTTTAATTCAAAAATACCTTTTAATATATTTTATTAATATGATTATATTTCCTTTTTAATTGAATTTAATGTTTAATTAGATTATATTTTACCCATTTAATCTAATTTCGTTCATTTGAAACAATTTGAAATTGAAATTCGACATAAATTACTATCAATGTTTTGATAGATATCATTTCTTAAAAAAAGGTATTAGTTTTGACAAAGGGAATTTATTTTAAATTAAATATTGAAACTTCTAGGTATTGAATTTAGTAAATTATTAACAATTTTTTAATTCAGAATAGCATATATTTCTTAGGCTAACGATTTGGTATCTTTATGAAAAAGTACAATTTTTAAGGAATAGTGAAAACACTGAGTAATTGTTAAAAAAATGACCTTTTCATTTTAATGAAAATTTACCACTTCTATAGATTGAATTTTCAAAATCTAATGTACATAGTTGTTGTTAGTAATTAATATGTTGTTCAATAAGATGAAAATAATTTTTTGGGACTAGTAACTTTTGACTTTTATTTACCGCGGTAAAACATAAATTGGGTAATTCAGGGTAAAAAGAATAATATAATAATAAAAAATTATATTAAAACAGGTTTAAATATTATTGGATGATTATTTTTCAACTATGGACATCCATGGGTAAATTTTGTGTCCCCATGGAACCACATAAGAGGGATAATGACACATTATAATAATTAATTAAAAGTAAAGACAAAAATGACATAAACATATATCTTTTAGCAAATAATTTTTTATAGGGGGTAAAATATGTTATCCACTAGACTATAAAAATTATTTAGAAAGATAAAATTATTTCATACATCATGGTATTTTTTATAATATTAGACATAAAATAAATAAAATTAAATATGACACAATAATTATGTAGTGTTTACCTCATTAATGAATGATTTAAATAAATATGATTATAAAGATTAAAAAAATATCCAAAACAGTCCAATTATTATTAGATGATTTTATTTTGCACCTTTTTCATCTTATCTTCAACTTTTATATATTTAGGACCATTTTATAATGAAAATCATTATATAATAAAATAATATTTTCAAACATTCATAAAGATCCCATACTCCCACTTATAAAAATCCATCACCTCTAACTCATTCCTCACAGCTTTCAAACCCATATTCATATCCAAACACTGCCCAATTATGCTATATATATCCCTCTATTCCATCTAGAAGTCTTATGTTAGGAATAAGGAACTTTAAAAATCCATTTGGTTTGAACCAATGGGTGTTACCCGATTTAAAGGTAACTATTCTCTTAAATTCAATTCTTTTATTTTACTTCTCCAAACCCCTAAACACTTTTTATTACATACTTTTATAATAAAAATAGTATGCTTAATATAATAGTATATTTTTATGAGATTTATTTCAACTGAACTTACACACACATTCATCTAATGTTTAAAGAATATATTGTTTCTTTGGATGGAGAACTACTATCTCATGAATCGATGATTGGTCAATTATATAAAACCCCCTCTCTTTGTGGCCATTATGATGGCAATGTATTAATAATTGATATATATTATATTTATATTATTTCTATGCTTCTTTATTTTTCATTTATATAATAACATTATTTTTTCTATGGTGGGTAAATATGATAATTTCATTTGAGGAAGTGGGGACTACCACCCCCTCAATGTTATATGACTCATTCTTGCCATACAAGGAACATATAAATAATGGAGTTACTGAAATTATATATATGATATTATACTTGAATTATTATATTACTATATATTATTTTGTTTTCATTCAATTAAAAAATAAATAGAAATGAAGGTAGCGTTCATGCGTACGTACAACGTACCATCTCCATGAATGGTGCATTTCATTTCTGATATTAATTTTTTTTACTGTTACAAATACATATATATAGTGGATATATATGATATATATGATATCTAAATCATGAATTTAGTTCTATAGATAATGGGTTTTTAAGACAGGGACAACATGTAACGATATGATGTTAATTTTTGAATCAAGTAACAAATATCGACAAAATGACTGTTATTAACATAAATAATTTTGTAATGTTTATAACGTTGTAATAAGGGATATAATAGTAATAATAAACATTTAAATGGTTCTGAAGTAATTATAAATTTACATTAATATATTATTCAAGAGATTAATGAACGAACAAGTCACATCGGACACGAGGTAAGGAAACTTCATAACCCAATTTCTATTCATTGTGTTAAACATATATTTTTTATTATGTCATTTTATAATTTTGTGTGATATGAATTTTGATATCTTATCTTGTATTTATGCTTTTATATCTGTTATTATAGTGAATAAACATAATATATCAATTTTATTTACAAAATGATCTCTATAAGGGACATCATCACAATATTCTTTCATTGAGGCATAATTTGATTTATACACGACTCTCTTTTTTATAGTATATAATAAAACCCATTTAATTTTAATTTCATTCAAAGGGAATATTTTTTCTATGAAGCATTTTACTTAATTAAAATATGAATTTTTTAACATTTTCAGTGACAATGAGATATTTACTGCTATAATCATTAGTTGAATTACTCTATAATAATTAATGTTTTTAAAATTAAAAAGAAACCCCTTATTATATTTTTGGGTGTTTTGGGATTTAAAATGGGTTTTAAAATATATTTATTATTCCAATATCTGGAAATAATTTATTTTCACTGCAAATGATATGTTATTAGTGAAATATGAATATTTTTAATATTTTAGGTCTCATGATTTTATTAAGGTACTTGGACATTTGACATGTGGTTATGTGATAGACCAAATAATGGGTGGTGTCGTGATAAACCATGATGGGAAGTTACATTATAACCTCCAATGCATTGGGTATGGAAGCCACCCATATGGCTATTCCATTTAGTGATAAGGTTGGAACTCAACCGTATGGTTATTTCATTTATGTATGTTTAATTCATAAGTGTCATTTATATGTTATGTGTTTTTCTATGGGTTTTATGATAATATTTTGTTTAAAAAATGGTATGGAATGATATTTTATTCAGAGAATAGTATTTACTACTTCATAATGTTGAAAAGTATTACTTATGATAAGGTATGCATTGTTTACTTGTTGTTTTGAAAATCCAACAGTTTTCCTTCTTTGTGTATCCCTTAATGAGATTTTTATGCTCATCCAAAGTTTTTTTAATTTTTTCACAGGACATAAAGTGGAATAGGGTCAAAGATTAGATCAAGGAAACATCATGTTGTAGAAAACGTGGAACTATACATGACTCTTTTATTCAAATAGTTTTTATTTTATAAATAAATTATACTGATTAGAAGTGTCTACATAAAATATTCAAGTTGTTATTTTATATTTTGACCGAATTATCTAAATCTCTATACCTGGAAAGATCCTAAATGTGAATTATTAACTTAATTCATGATTATGTAATGTTAAAGGATGGGGCCTTATAGTTGGTATCAGAGGTTAGTTTAGACAATATTAAGAGTTAGTTAATAGTTAAATTAATACCCATAAATTAATTTATGTTAAAATTTAAAGGATATAGAATTTATAGATTACTATGCTACCTCACCAAAGATATTTATATGTTCAGAATGGTTTTCCGCAGAGGAAACATGGCATCTGTGATGGGACAACATCAATAGGAAGAGCACTTTCCAAATCAGAAATCTAAGATGGTCAGAATCAAAATGTAATAGTTTGTTGCAGTGATGAAACCATTGACTCAGGCTATAAATAGTGGAGGTATCCATCCATGAGATCTGCTAGATCATCCACATAAGAACATGTCAGTAGTGGTGCATTTCATAAGGAATCATCCCCCATAATTTAGAGGATCATCTGACCCTATGATAGCTTATGGGAAAATTAATGCACTATGGAATATTTTGGATGTCATGGGGTGTTTAAAACATCAAATTGTTAGTCTAATTGTTTACTATTTTGAAGGTGAAGTGGATTAGTGGTTGTTAATGGGGGAAAATAACTAGGATAGTAAGAATATTGATGCTCTTGATTGGGTTGAATTCAAAGGTATGTTTCATAAAAAATATTTTACTAAGGTTGTTTTTCTTAGGATTAAAAAACATTTTTCATAATTGAGGAAGCATAATGACTCAGTGGCTACCTAAAAAGAAAAATTCACCCAATGGCCAAGGAATGCTCTAAATTTCATCTAAGATCTTGATAGTAAGATAAATCTATTTTACTCAGGACTGAAGCCGTGATATCGAAGAGAATTTGGCTCTCATGAATTAAAAATCGATGAAAAACATGTCAGATTTTCCAAGAAGGTTGAAATGGAGTTTTCTAATGATTAGGTATTCCTAGGGATTAAATAAAAGAATAGGTCTAGTTTTTAGGAAAATGGAAATAATTCGACCAAGAGGCCAGGATGTAATAAAATTTAATATCCATCTTGTGATAATTGTGGTCAAATTCATCCTGGATAATGATTATAAATGTTTAAAAAGTGCTTCAGATGTGGTAAGTCAGATCATATTGATTATAACTGTATTGATGATGATCAAGAATGAAATTATAATCCAACGATAAGAATATCTATGTGCAATGAAATGGGTCATTATAAAAATGAGTGTCCAAAAAATAACTCAACAATGTTAAGGCAACCATACTACAATCATAAATAGGTAGTGAAATCCATTGCTGCTACATCAATAGATGATGGACCATCGAATGAAGTAGTATCAAGTACAGTGCATGTTTCTTCTGATTATGAAAACGTGTTGTTTGATTCCGGGTCTAAACATTCTATTATTTATGAGATGTTTTCTAGTAAAGTGGGAATTCTATATCAATATATAAATCCTAAACATTTAGTAAAAACACCAAGAGTAAAGTTCGAGACAAAAAAATTATAAGAACATTCATATCCTTGTGTGTGTAAAGAATCTTCCTAAAAACCTCAATATTTTGCCCCTAGTAGAGTTTATTTTTTTTTGGCTTGTATAAGATTTTCCATTATTATGATAATATTGACTGTTGAGCTAAATTAGTTTCCATTCATAATTAATTTATATTTGGGTACAAGATTGAACTGTTCGTTTAGTTAGCATATCAGGAAGATGAAAAACAAGTAAAAAATTAAATTTTGAAAACAAAGGAACAATTTAGCTTAATGATGTAATAGTGATAAATTAGTATCATTATGTTCATCATGATGATTTTCCTGGTATAATACTTCATGGTAAGTTGAATTTAATGTTGTATTACTTCTTGAGACTAAGACAATTTCAAAACCCATTTATCAAATGGCTCAAATTGAACTTTTAGAGTTAAAGAAGAAATTGCATGAGTTATTGGATAAATTTTTAATTCAACCTTTCAAATCATAATGCGGTGCTTCTGTCTTGTTTGTTAAAAATAATGATGGTTTCATGAGTCTTTCCATTGATTATAGAGTATTGAATAACATCTCTATTATGAACAAATATCTTTTTCCTCACATCGATGATTTATTTGATCAGCTCCCAGGGGCTTAGTATTTTTCCCTGATTTACACAAGGTTGGGGTTCCATCAGTTGAATGTAAAGGAGGAAGTCATTTTTAAGACCCTATTTTAAACTAGATATGTCCATTATGAATTTGTAGTTATGCCATTTGGGATAACCAATGCACCTACAGAATTCATGGATCTTATGAATAGAATTTTCTATGAGTTTGTGGATATGTTTATAGTTGTGTTCATTGATGATATTTTCATTTATTCTAAATGCAAAGATGAATATAAATGTCATTTATGGGTTTTACTGTAATCCTTAAAAAACAAACTCTATGGAAAATTCAGAAATTTTGAGTTTTGGTTACAAAAAATCTCTTTCTATGGTCACATTGTTTCAAAAAATCGAATAATGTTTTATCCTTATAACTTTTTTTTAGAGGAATGGAAAAAACCCACAAAAAAAAACTGAGATCCATAGTTTTCTTGGTTTTTCCGGATATTACTGGAGGTTTTTTTAGAATTTTTTTGAGTTATATTGTCCTATGACTATGTTAACTTGAAGAGTTGTTAAGTTCATTTGGAAAGAAAGATGTGATGATTGTTTTGAGGAATTGAAAATAAGATTGGTGAATTCTCCAGTTTTGGAACTACCTTCTAGAAATGGTGAGTTAGTTATCTACAGTAATAATTCCATGAATGGACATGGATGTGTCCTTATAAAAAATGATCAGGTAATTTCATATGCTACATGTTAATTGATACATCATGAGTTAAATTACCGTACACATGATTTGGAATTATATTGTGTTGTTTTTGCTTTAAAAATTTAGGGGTATCATCTGTTTGGTGTAAAATTTCAAATATATACTGATCACAAAATATTGATGTATATATTCACTTAGAAATAATTAAACATGAGATAGAGGATATGGATGGAATTAATTGAGGATTATGATTACATGATCCATTACTAATTGGGAAAAGAAAATAAAGTGGTAGATGCTTTGAGTTGAAAAAGTAATGCTTCATTAACCTTGTTATATTTGAAACAAGATTCTTTGATTAATGAATTGGTAAATTATGGAAGAAATGTTATTGGAGCCAGAAATTCCTCTGTTTTGTTTCAGGTGTTAGTGAAATCATCTCTATCAGACAGAATTAATAAAGCACAGAAGGAAGACAGTGAGTAACATAAAATGATAGAGTTGGTTAAAAACTGTATGTTTATTGAATTTAAAATTGATATGTATTTTGTTATGAGGTTTGGAAAGAGATTAAGTGTGCCTTGTGATTCAAAGTTGAATAATGATTTGTTATGTGATGCTCATAGTTTTAAATTTTCAATTCATCCAGGCAGTACTGTGATGTACTAAGATCTTTAGGGTTATTAATTATGGGAAGGAATGAAGAGAGATATTGTTGACTTTACTGTGAAGTGTTTGACTTTCAACGGGTTAAAGCAGATCAATATTTACTGAATGGAATGCTTCTATCTTTACAAATTCTAATGTGGAAATAGTAAATTATATCCACTGAATTTTTTTGTGGGTATACAAAATACATCTCGAGGTAATAAAGAAATTTGGGTTATTGTTTATTAATTGTCTAAATCTGCTCATTTACTTCCTATTCTAGATACTCTATCTCTAGATCAACATTTTCGATTGTATGTTAAAATGATAGCCATGTTGCATAGATTTCCCCTCCCCATTGTATCAGATCATGATCACATGTTTTCTTTTAACGTTTGTAATGGCCTTCAGAAGTCATTGGGTATTGAATTAATTTTTATTAAAGTTTTTCATCATATATAAGATGGGAATTCAGAACGAACAATTCATATATTGGAAGATATGTTACATGCATGCTCGATTGATTATCAGTGATGTTGGGACCAATATATTTCTTTTTTTGACTTTTCTTATAGATACAGTTTCTAGTATAAATATGGCTACATTTTATGCATTATATGGGATGCGGTGTTGAACTACAGCTTTTTGGGATGAAGTAGGTGAAATGAAGCTGAGGGGACCGGAATTGGTAGAAGAGATGGAAGAAAGGATTCAGATGATTCATAAGCACATTAGAAAATCATAGAGAAGGAAGATAAGTTTTGCAGATAATCGAAGGATGGATATTTCTTTTGATTTTGTTGATCATTTCTTTGTCAAAGTTTCTCCATGGAAAAGTGTGATGTATTTTTGGTATGCAGGGAAAGTTGAGTCTAAGGATCATTGAAACTTATGAAATCCTTATGAATTTTGAATCAGTAGGGTACATAGTGTTTTTACATCCATATTTATCCTTGGTATATAATGTTTTCATGTTTCAATTTTTAGAGTATATATTCCAGATACATCTCATGTTCGGATCCTAGAGGTAGTTCTGTTGGATGTGAATCTCTCTTATGAGGAACAAAATTTCTAGATTCTTATGTGAAGAGAGAAATTGTTGAGAAATAAGGTAATTCATGAGGGAATGTTTTTGTGGAAACCCCATATGATTTAAGAGTAAATTTAAGATTCTGAAAATTCTATGAGGGAAAAAATCCCCATTTATTTGATAAGTGACTAAAATTGCGAGGATAAAATTTACAAAATGGAGGAAGGATGTAACATACCATGAAAATATTGAATAAAACATTTTAATATTAATTAAATTTTTGAATCAACATTTAATTTTAATTTAAAGTGGTTGCAATGTTTGATGGAGTACCCAATACGCAACAACATGTTTCTTTGAAATCTTACGTTGCAAACAACATTGATTTATACCAAAAAATAAAATAAAAATAAAATAATATTTTAAATGGTAGTTAACACCTAGCCATTTTAATGGTGATAATGAACATAAATAACTACAATATGATTATACATGTTCTTAAATGTTTTTACAATTTTTAATAAATGTTAGTGGCTTAAAATAAGAATTAATATTATTTTAGGCTTTAATACTCTAATATTCATTAAATGGTCAATTTACCACCTTTTGAAAGAGAACCCTATTTATATCAAGTTCTGGTCACTTTTATATGTTCTATTTGAAAAAATAAAATTTTTCTTTAGAATAGGGACATCAAAATTTACATGGGGTATTGTTTTGGTATTTTTCAGATAAAATTCATTTTTTAATGAACAGTGAAAAATACTATATTTTAATTAAATATACATTTTAATATTACTTATTTATATTGTTATATTATCTTTTAATTTGGTTTTAAATTTTAATTAGATTTTATTTTTATCATTTAATCCAATGTTGATCATTGAAAGCAATTTCACATTGAAATCAGTCATAAGCATCTGTCAATCTTTTGATAGATTTTTATTTAAAATAGGCTTTTTGATTTTACAATGGGAATTAATATTAATTTAATTAATGTAACTTATATTTTTTTAATTTGGTAAAATATACATAAATTTTAAATTTCGAATATCATATATAGCTTTGGTTGAAGATTTGGTATTTTTCTGAAATACTTTATTTTTTATAAATATTGAAAACACTAAGTAGTAATTAAAAACCTGACTTTTTAATTTAAATAATATTTTACCATTTATCTTTGTTGGATTTAAAAAATAAAAAAAACATATATTTTATAAGTGAGTAAAATTTGGATTAATACGATAAAAATAATTTTTGGCGAATAGTAACTTTTGACATTTATTTTCCGCGGTTAAAGATAAATAGCGTAATTATCAGTAAAAAGAATATTATAATATTCAAAAATTACCTTACCACATGTCCTAATATTATATAATGAGTCTTTTCTAACCATGGGAATCCTTGGGTCAATTTTGGGTTCCCATGGATCCACTTATGAGTGATAATGACACTTTATATTAATAAATTTAATATGAAGACAAAAATGATATAAACATATATCATTTAGTAAATCAATATTTAAATGGGTTTAAATAAGTTGTCTCTATGAATATAAATATTCATTATAATTATAAAAATATTTCCTACATCATGGTATATTTTTAAAATATTAGACATCAAATAAATAAAATTATTTATAACACAATATTTATGTAGTGATTACCTCATTAATGAATGATTAAATAAATAATGTAATACTAATTAAAAAAATATCCAAAAAATGGTCCATTTTTTATTAAATGATTTTATTTCAAACATGAGTCATCTTAGCTTCTACTTTTTTGAGTTTTGGAATTTTAGATGCTAAAAATCATTATATAAGAAAATAATATTTTCAAACTGTCTTAAATAGCCCCTACTCTCACTTAAAAAATCTATTACCTCTAACTCATTCCTCAAACCACTGAAGCCACTTATCTAGTCTTACATGTACCCAATTAATCTCCATAAGTCCCTACCTTCATCATTTAATCCTTACCTTAGGCATAATTAACTTCAAAAATCCTTTTGGATTGAACCAATTGGATTTTCCTGGTTCAAAGGTATCGTATTCTTTAAAAAAAAAATTTATTTTACATCCCCAACCCACTAAAATATTTTTATTCATTTCTTTTATAAAAAAAAATAAGTATCCTCTACATAAAACGTTATTGAAATGTCAATGATTCCACTACACATACACACACCTCTATCTAATCGGTATGGATCATAT
Source organism: Viscum album (assembly GCA_963277665.1). Classification (NCBI taxonomy): domain Eukaryota; kingdom Viridiplantae; phylum Streptophyta; class Magnoliopsida; order Santalales; family Viscaceae; genus Viscum; species Viscum album. The sequence goes on from OY728134.1 coordinate 638,103,765, forward strand.
TGTTTCAGTGGATGTCAAACTACTGCCTCACGAAACGATGATTGTTCAATTATCTCTAACCACATCTCACGGTGGAAATTATGATGGAACTATAATTATATGTGACATATATTAAATTTATATTGTTTATACGAGTCTATATTTTTCATTTATAGAATACCATTTTGGTTTACATAGTCGGAAAATATGATAATTTCAATTGAGGAAGTGTGGACTGCCACCCCCTCAAAGTGATATGACTCGTTCATTCAATAAGTTGAACGTATAAAAGATGGATTACTGAAATTATATATATGATATTATAAAAGAATTATAATATAACTATGTATAATTAAATATTCATTCCATTAAAATATGAAATATAAATGAATGTAGTGTTCATGCGTACGTACGACTTACTATCTCCATGAATGGTGCATTTTATTTCTTGTTTCGAAATATTATGGAATGTTATAAATACATACATACATACATACATACATACATACATATAATATATATATATATATATGATATATATGATATATATGATATATATGATATCTATATCATGAATATAATTATCTAGATAATGGGATTTTTACAACATGGAACCATGTAATTATTAGAAGTTCATTTTTGACAAAAGTGTCAAATATCAACAAAACGACCATTATTAACCTAAATAACATGTATAGATTTTAGAATTTTAATAATTTATATAAAAATAATGATATAATTAAAAAAGGATCTGATTAAAATTTAAATTAACTTTATATTGTTATTCAGGATATTATAGAATGAACAAGTCATTTCGGAGATGGGGTATGTGAACTTCTTATATCAATTTCCTTTGTTTGGGTTAAACATATAATTTTTTATAATGTAATGTTATGTTTATGTGTGAAATGAATTTTTATATCTTATATTGAATTTATGATTTTATTATTTGTACATATAATTAATACACATAATAGATCTATTTTATTTACAAAATGATCTTTGTAAGGGACTTCGTCTCAATATCCTTTCATTGAGGAATACTTTTATTTCTACACGACATTATTTTATATGGTATATATTAAAAACGTTTGACTTTTAATATCATTAAAAGGAAATATTTTTTATATGAAGCGTTTTATTGAATGACCAAGGGAATATTTTTAATGTTTGAATCGACAATGACCTCTCTGCCTCCATAATCATTTGTTGGCCTACTCTATAAGCCTTACTGTTTTTAAAATAAAAAAGACCTTTATTCTGTTTTTTGGGTGTTTGGATATTGGAATTTTTTTAAGATGATTTATAATTTAAATATCTTGATATTATTTATTTTGATATCAAATGAAATGTTTTTCGTGAAATATTTATATTGGTAATATTTTATATGTTATTATTTAATAATGGTAATTGGACATTTGACGGGTGCTTACCTGATAAACCAAATGATGGATGGTGCTGTGATAAACTAGGAAATTTGGTTACATTATAACCTCCAATACATTGGGTACGTATGTCGGCCATATGGCTATTCCATTTGGTTATATATGTGGAAGTTGACAGTATGGTTATTCCATTTATAAATTTTTATGTCCCAAGTTACATTTTTATGTTTTTTGTTCTTTCAAGGGGTTTTATGGTAGTAATTTGGTTAAAAAATGTTCAACAGTGATATTTTATTTAGTGAATAGTATTTACTTTTTCATAAAGGGGAAATGTAATATTTATGATAAGATATTCATTGTTTCCAATTTTTTTTGAAAAACTTATAGTTTTCCTTCTCTGTGTATCCCTTAATGAGCTTTTATACTCATCCCATGTTTTTGAAATGTTTTTCATAGGACATAAAGTGGAATAGGGTATAGGATGGGATCAAGTAAAATTCATGCTGTCTAAATCATGGAACTTGACATGGATCTTTTTTTCAAATAGTTTATATTAAAAAATAGATACTGAGTAGAGTGTCTACATTTAATATTCATGTTGTTTTGTTTATATTATGACCTAATTCTCTAAATATATAAACCTGAAATGATCCTCAATGTAAACTATTAACACAATTGAAAATTATATAATGTTGAAGCATGAGACCTTATAATTATAATTGAAATTAATTATACCATTTTGGTTTTAAATATATATATAAATTTATTCATCAAATAAAAAATAATAATATTGGAAAGGGAATCGAAGTATTTATCATGTAATTTCACAATTATATTACACTTTATATGATTATGGTCAAGATACATAAACCATAATTACACCAATTTATGACATAAGCGAAAGGTGTGTGATGGTAGTACATTCTTGGAGTGGGTTGAAAAAAATTGTTTGTGTAGTGATCTCTATACACTTGGAAATCTCACATGAATAGTCACACATGAGTCTCTATTGTAAAATATCAACTTTGTCTAGGACAATATAAAATCTAAATGAATCCATATCACATAAATTCTAAGAAAAATCTTCTTCATAAGGTATTATTCTACTGGTTGTGTTCATCTCTCCTTACTTCTATGTCAATTCGAATATATTAAAACTAATAATATATACTATATATAAAAGTCAATATATGATGAATATATTATCAATGGTTATGACACTTAATGATCTTGCTACCCAATATTCATATTATAACTATATTTTATAATAATCTAAAATAATAAAACAGCATATTTCATGTGTTTTCTATAACTAGATTACTTGATAATTCATATATTCTATCTTTTAGGGAATTTCATTTATAAAATTATCAATCGGTAAATGTTGAGATTTATTGGGTTTTTCATTATTTTTGTTTATGTGATTATGATTTTAATTCCTCTCTAATATTTTTTTTATAACCATTTTTATAGTCACCAAACCATGACCCACTGGAGGTGGTCTTTCGGGGAAACACATGTATTCACTACTATTCCAAGAGGGGATTCATTGTGGGCTAGTGGTGATATTTTTTTAGTTGTTATTTCAACCACGTAAAGTGAATTTCTATGTAATTATTAAAAAATACTATTTATTTTTATTGCTACTAAATAATAGGTACCAAATATATTCCAGTATAAAATCATGGAAAATAATTTTCACCCTCATACTATATCTCGAGGAGTGTATATATTTATTTAAGAAAAAACGATTTCTAAAAAGTATGATAAATTGAGAACTGATTCATTGAGATCAATGAATATTAATCACCTTTCCCCCCATATCTCTATGAAAAATAAAAAAAATGTTTAAATGATGAAAAATGAACTTTATTATTAACATGTGAAAGTCATTAGTTGATAGGATTATAAATATTTATTTTCTAATAAAAACTATTTTAAAATTTTCAAACAGTAAAATAATTTAAAAATATTATTTATGTGATTTCTTCTGGGATAATAACATAATATATACCATCTTGTCTGTGTTTGGTAAGGAAAGATTTGTAACTATGTTAGTAAAAGAAGAACACCCATGTCGTGTATGAGGATATGAGGTGGTGTATCTCTTTGAAAAGTGTTCAGTTTTCCAATCTCATCATTGAGGGAAGAAGGAAAAAAGGGTGGAATGGATTCATTAAAACAATAATTTTGAAAGCCGGGTAAATATATTTAATAAATCATTAGATTAGTGGGCGAGACAATGATTTCCTACTTCTAGATAATATTTTAACCAGGATATCTCATTCCTCCCTATCCTCTATAACCTACCATTTACTATGAGTTATATGTTGAGGATCATTAGTGTTATATTTTAGTATATTTGATCAGAAACTATATTGGTGATACATTACATTATAAACATATGTATTAAATTTAACTAATTGTGATGAAAAACAATATCTTATATAAATCAACTAGTGTGTCATTCAATATTAGAAAGGTGACCAGGTTTGCGTAGAGCTTCAAAATAATTTTAAATTGACCCTAATGTATTGTACATAAAATGACCATGGAAGTATGAATATATTATATTTTTTATTGATATTATTTATAAATGAATTTTAATATTCTATAACTCACACATAAAAACATATAAACTTATGTCTTATGAATATCTAAATTTCAAGGATAGAAAAATGTATAAAAAACAACATTCAGCTGGATCTTCATATCATACATTTAATATATCCAAATGAATTTTAAAATTATAAGATTATTCATTTATGCTAGAATAGTACTATCAAATTTTGATGAATGCTTTCATTCATGGTGTGATTATCTTCTAAAATCTTTTAAGAATGATATCATGGATCTTGTATCTACAATAATGATAGAATTTTTCATGATGCGTGAATTTTTTCAATAAAATAGATTATCATATTTCCATTAAATATATCAATAAAAAGTAATATAAATCCAATACATGTTTTTTATTAAATACGTATCGGAATAAAATTTTCATTCAGTATAACATATATTTCATATATGGATTCCTTGAACAATAATTGATTTGTTCTGTAATGATGAATATGGTTGATTATTAATTAATTGAATATGTTTTTTATGTATTTAAAAATGAATTAATTAAGTTTTGTATTCATACTTATCATAATATATATGAAAACAAACGTTAATTATATTATATTATTTCATTCCGCTATTAATTATATAATCAATAATTTTGGACTTTTCTGTATATTTGTAGCCATATGATATTTTGTGTTTTATGTCTATAAGAAAACAACCATCACTAGTTATTATTCATATATAATGTTTTCATGGGAGAAATTTAAGAAGTATTCCAGATGTAAATTATATTATTATAAAATTTCATTTTACTTTATATATTTTATCAAAATATTCAATGATTTGAAAATATATATTATCAAAAAAATAGATTGAAAAATCAATCACATTTATTATGAGGAGACTTTTATTTTATAAATATTTTTGTTATATTACAATATATTTTGTTATTTTTAATTTAATATTTCTTTAGAACCTAAATTCCATAATAAAAAATTAAATATTTAATGTCTGTGTTATATTAATATATTTATATATGAAAATATTACAACCTAAAAAATCATATCATTCTTCAAGGATAATATTTATCATATTTTTTCCTTTTATAAGTCATTCCATGATATTGGTATTAACTGTAAAATAGTTTCTATAAATTTTTTATCATTTTGATGGTGCTAACATATATATCCTAAATGAGCTGAATAAATTATAAGGTGAATGAGAATATTATTTTATAAGTCTTATTAAATTCGACTTATTCAATATTTTTTATTAAATAATTTTAACATTGAAATTATTATATTTTTATAATTGAAAAAAATATTTTCATATAAAAAGATAATACTAAATTGAATTTTTAAATTATACTATGTTTCTACTATCATTTTTTTATTTTTTTACTATATAATTTTGGGTATATAATGTATTTTAAAAAATATTAGTAAATATTAATTTTTACATGTATTATTTTATTATAAAATGTTTTAAAAAATATTTTATCCACCCATTTTACATCATTTGATGAATAACAAATGTAAACTTTTTACTACAATGTTAGTTTTCTTATGAAAACCTATGATAATTTAATCTTCCACATAAATTTTTAAAAACTGGACATAAATTTTCTCATAATGATTATTTTTTGGGTCATTTTAATATTCACTTATAGGTATCATTAGTGTTAAAAACAGATACAAGGTTGATGAATCTTCAATATATCACTTCGAGATGACCGATGAAATAATATAAGTTCCATAATAACAGGTAGGTGTTTGTTGAGAACTAATATAGGTCACCCATATTTTCTTGAAATTGTTCAAAATCACCCACATCTAAGAATCCTCATTGAAACTAGTCTCGCAAGACACATTATCATATCTCTCAGCATGAATCTTGTGAATGGGAAACCACAGGATCATAAGTTTCTTTCGAATATAATTATAAATAATAATAATAATATTATAAATATCAGTAAATTTTTTTAAAAAATACTAACAAAAATTTATCATTTTCTATCACTAATCACAAGCCCAATTAGTTTAAATACCTAGATAGGGGTGGTGAATAAAGGTGTGATAGTTTAATAAAACTGCCCCTTTGCGTCTTGTTTTTTTTGTAATAAAAAAAACATTGTTAGCCCTCCTCCGTATATAAATTTATGAATAGAAATAAAATTATACATGAGACGCAAAAAAATTTACTTGGTTAACCCTCATTGAGATATGTCCAAGGAGCATGAAATAGCAATGTTAAAATATAAAAAGTCAATTAACGTTCACCACAAATTAAAATGTTCAATATAGATCACTTATATTACTTGTCTCACTATCATTAAAAATATTATTGTTAGCTTACTACATTAATATGGGTAACTAACTATTACACTTTTTCTACCTCACTACCAGTGGAACGTATCACCGCATACTTCTTACTTCACTAACTACTCTGGAAAGGATTCAGTCACAGTATATGGAAAAATAGGTCCGATCATTTTCATAAATCTATGGATCATCAATTATTGGAAGATTTTCTATTGAAGTACCACATTTTCAAGTATTATTGTTTACATAAATTGATTTAATGAACTATTTTAGTTCCATTGTGATCATCCTTGAGTGCTCCATGGATTTTCTTGCTTCCATACCATTTTTTTTCACCATGTGGCACTAGTGATTTGTAGACCACCACTTATCCAATGGACCATCTATTCTTATACGGATAGCCTCTCCTTCCATGGACTGCCTCCCCTTATATAGTCTTCCTTTTCTTATATGGAAAAACACTTATTTCATGGACCACCTCTTTTTATAAAAACACTTTTCCTTTGTCTATTTCAAAGCCCCAAAAACCCCTTTTACGAGCTACTCCCATGAACTACATCACCCCTCATAGAATCCTCTGTAATGAACTACTTTTTAATTCTCTTAAACCATACTAGAGAAATTATGTTTCTCAATGGATTTCACTCTACTTATAGATATATTTATGGGTCAATATATAAGAAAATATATATTAAAATACAAAAAATCCAAATTACCCAAAACATTGATGTGGTACAGCCTCCATCACATACTGTTATGTGGTCCTCATCGCACCATTATTCTTTGGAGTGGATGATGACATCCATAAATGAAGATCCTTTGTGGTAGCCAAAATTACTATCTTAATCCAGAAAGTACAATCCTCCAGCAAACTGAAAAGACACCCGTGAATAGAGATCTTTCCTTGAACTATTTTTTCATATGTAGTCAGCATAGTGTGCATCATGGTCCACATAACACTTCTATGTCAAAATTACTCCTTTAACTATTTTACACCACTATTATGCATAAATACTTTTGCAGTTCGTGAACTGTGCTTCAGAGTTAATGAACTGTGAAATCTTATGCTGAAATCCTTCTTTTTAAAAAAACAAACTCATTTAAAAATACTTTTTTCTCAAATGAACTGTTTTTAATATCCTGTGAAAAATAAAAAAAGAATTTAGACACATTTTTAAATTGAAAATGATAAAATAAATTTCATTTTTTAATTTAGAATTTATAAATTATCTTAGAGTATATATTTGGGATTTTTTTAAGAAACATCATTTTTTATGAATAATGAAAAATACTAGAGATTAATTCAAAACAGGTTTTTCATATAATTTGTTTAAAATGATAAATTATATTTTAATTTAGATTAAAAGTTTCATTATATTATGTTTTTATTAATTAATCTAATTTTGGTAATTTTAACAAATTATCATTTAAATTAAATATATAGACTTATCTATCTTTTGATCATTTTAACTTTAAAAACCTATATTTTCATCCCAAAAATAATATTAATTTTATATTAATTTCACCCAATTATTTGATTGTAATTTAGAAAAATATATTAACTATTTTGAATAATACTAATTTATCAATCATAATAATGTAAAAAATTGTTTACTAAAGATATTAGTGAAAGTAAATAAAACTAATCACATTGATTAAGGTAAAGTTAATCATATCAAAGATCTAATCCTTATGTTTAAGTTCCAAAATAACATATAAGTTCTTTAAAATCAAATTTTTTTGAAATTAGCATTCCATTAAACTTAAATTTTTGTGTTTGGTTATTTGGTATTATTTTTTTTGTAAAAATGTGAGTACACCTAACTTGTTTTTAAAAAATATCATGTGAGTCATTTCCCATCCATATAATAGGCCACCAACTCACCATCTTTTTCACACGTCTAATAACTCTTATGACCGACTAGGATCTACCCAATACAATTCGAAAAATCCCTCCCTTCAACTTTTAAGCATCCCTTTGGGAAAAAATATTCTAAGGAATCCTTGGGGAACAAAAAAAAAGAGTTCTGAATTAAGAGGTAACACCTTTTCTCAAGCTCCATTCATTAATTTTTCTTATCCACCCATTCACTTTATTTATTCCTTGATTGTATAAAAAATAAATTTTCCTAAATATATTTTTAATTTTTATTCTATGTAGTCAATCTAATCTTTCAAACACCTCCATCTAATATGTGACCAACATGTTGTTTCCGTGTATGACAAACTACCTCCTCACTAAATGGTGATTGTTTATTTTTTCTTTTACCTCCTCTTACAGTGGAAATAATGATAGAAAATATTTATATATATGTAATATATTATATTTATTATTTCATTGTGCTAATTTATTCCATTTACATCCTATATATTTTTACTTTACAATTTCTATAAATATGATAATTTAATTTGATGAAGTGTGGACTACTTTCCCCTCAAAAAAATATGATTGAACCATACAATACATGTAATGTATTAAGGATGTATTTAGTGAAAATATATAATATATCTAACATTTTAATTCTAATTTAATGTTATTACATACATATTTACATAAATTTTATTTTTTTCATTCTTTCTATATGATAATAAATACAGAAACATCTTTCATGGGTACGTACGACTGACCGTATACATGAACATTGTATTCCATTTCATACTTATATATTATATAGATTATTATAATAAAAATATAATGAATATAAATTATATTTATATAATGTTTTAAATTATGGAATCATGATATAAGTATAAGGACCAATGATATATCAAACTAAGATGCTTGTGAAGAACAAAATCAATATTACCCAAAGTGAAACCTTAACATAAGATTGTTTACTAGTGGGTAATATAAGGTCAAAATAAAACCATATATGGTTTTAGATATAGTAATATGGTTATTTATAACATGTATAATAAATTTATATTTATTATACTAGAGGATTTAATTTGGACAATGAGAATCAATACACATGTTAAAGAGATTTCATCTCAACTATTATTTCTGTGAGATACATGCTATGTCAGCAACTGTTTCATTTTTTGTGGTGTATGTACTAAACATTATTGTATTATATGTATCATATAATTAAATTTAGTGGAATTCACATATCTATTTCATTATATTTATATCATGGGGTTAATGTTTCAAAAGATACCAAACTGGTAAAGTAGTTTTGTCTCAATTTTCCTTCCTCGAGACTCGTGTTTTATTATGTAAATAAATTATTTTTCTATTTGTATATAATTATATTATACATGTTATATAATAAATTTAATTAATTTTAATGATATTATATGCTTTATATAGTTTCTTTTTCATATATGGATATGATGATCCTAAGTTAGCAACTTATAAGTGTTTGTTGAAACAATTTCTATAATTTTTGAGAGTGATTATGTTTATGCTTCCATTGATGAAATTTGATGATAAATATCTCATGAAAACACATGAGTATCCATATTATTTGTTAATTCACAATATATCTATGTATTCGTATAGGTTTCCCACACTATTTTATTAACAATTATGTTTTTAATAAAAATCAAATTGTCTCTCTCTTTCGTTGTAAATATATTGTATTCAAAAACCACGTTTTAAAAAATATTTTCAAAAAATATTTAATGCCCATTTTCATGGAAAAAAAATTTGCAAAAGTTTTATGATTTTCATTTATTACTTTATATGTTTACAAAAATGTTTTCAAGGAAAAGGGTTCTAAAAATGTTATATGTTTTAAAATGATTTCTTCAATCCTGAAAAGATATTTTCCACAATTAATGTTTTTAAATGTTATTTCAAAATTATTTACCATATAAGATAACATATATTGGTGTTACACATTCATTTATAGGGAAATTATTCAATGATTCAATTCGTATTATTTCTATGAATGGATTCTGTTTTGATGGCATGAAATTTATGAAACTTGTTTCTCTTTTATGAGTTATAATCATTAGAAACATGCTTCTTTTTCTCTATTTCATTTATAATGAGATGATTATGAAACCTGTATTTTTTCATATACATTGATTTGATTACGTGTTTATAACACCCATTTCATTTCATGGGTTATTATTTTATTATTTATGATTTTGTGGCACATGTATATATGATTTCATTATTATATGGTTGGGTCCTATATATCCTTCCAATTGTTTGGGTAAATATTTATATCTAATGATATAGACAAAGATGGTATGGGGAACAAGCCTTGACTAATAAGATGTCTATGAGAGTAATCCAGCGTAACCAAATTTTATGATTAGTGTACTCATGCTACCAAGTTGTCCATGAGAGTGAACTATGACTAACAAGATGGTATGGGTAGTGAACCTATACTACCAAGATGGTCATGAAAGTGATGCCTTGGCTACTAGGAAAATCATGTCATAAATGATAATCTGTTTACCAAAATTCCATGTTTTATACCTATGTAATGATTTCATGGATTATATTATTTATTTCCTTATGTTTAATGTCTTATAAACTTCCATGATTTATACCCCAATTCATGTATATGATCATTGAAATGTAGGGTATGAAATTCTATTTTCATGATCTTGTTCTCGTACTCTTACGCTGATGATTATGCTTACATATATCCTTTTTTACCCTTACTGAGCATCAGAGCTCACCCATTTTTTGTTTCCTTCACCAAGTTATAAATATATGTATTATTTTTTATGTATCTAGAAAGATTCTAATCAAGAAGAACCTAGTCAGAGATAATGTATCTCACTTTGGTATTTGTTTTTATGTTTCCATGTTTCCAAAAGAACTAGACTAGTACAGTATTTTGCCACCTATTTGTATAATTTGAAATTATTCTTCATATGTTATGTAATGATAATGTATAAAAAAAAGTTATATATAGAAAAAATAAGGTAATTGGTTTAGGTAAACATTTTAATTTATGATGGGAAAAATGTAGTGAGAACCCCAAGGACATGTATAAGGATATGTCTAATGGTAAGAAAATGTATAGGAAAAAGTCGTGGAAAATTGGAAAATGATAGAGTGAATGGTTTCCTAGAAATACATACCTCTTTGGATACGACTGGTGTATGTGGTTCTCACACAAATTTACCTAGGGGTATCATATTTGATAAGATGATTTGGTCCTGACTCAGGGTAATCAGGTACATGACAATGGGCCTTTCTACAAACCTAGTATGACACACAGGGGGATATGATTTGGATATTCAAAAACACTTCACGAGCCTTTATGGAGGATTTAAATATAGTCTAGAAATTAATAACCAAGGGTAAGACATAGGTGTAAAACATTAATTGAATTGTAATAATTAAGATATATAGTAACTGAATTTTTAGGATTATGTGGTTCCATGTTATGATAATAATTTCTTACTCTATGTCATTGGTTTTAGTCAATAGATGAAATCTGAAGGACCTACGTTGATGGTGACTGTGATGGATAATGAAACAATTATCCTCCCAAGAAACAAAATGTTATGGGAGCTAGAATTAAAAACCTCATTTCTATGCTAACATATAATTCTCAATATATGAATCACGGTGGACATAAAAATGGGAAGATGAGGAAAAAAATTCAATTGATTATTTCATGAGGTAACATAGACCTCTATTTAAAGGGCATTCTAATCCACTTATTTCTAAACAAGTTATCAGTACTACTAAAAATATAATCTCTATTCTGCAGTGTTCAGACCACAAAAAATTAAATTTGGATATTTATTGGTTAGAAGTCATAGAAGATTAATGGTGGAGTTTGATCAATAATATGAGGCAGAAATATGAGATTGAATTCATGTATTTGTATGAGTTCAATTACTTGTTTTTCAAGAAGTAAATTCCTTTTATTTTTTATCTAGTGATGGATAAATCGATCATTGAGTTAACGAAAAGGGATGATGAATCTATTGGTATATACAAGGCTAATTTTACAAGACATGGGAGGTACTCTTTATGAATTTTCATCCAACCTAAAATTAATTTTGATTATTTCTTTATGGGAATAATGCCAGGTTTTAGAAGGGATTTGGCCATAAGTGACTTTAAAACCTATAATGTGATTGTGAATTATTCAATAAAGGTTGAAATTTAAGTTTGATTCGTGCATCAATCTGATGGTTTTGATTGGATGAGTAACATGGTGTTTAAAAAAAATCTGAAAACCATGGGGAGAAGAAGATAAGATTATCATTATGCTTTATGTGTTGGAATAATAATGGAGAAAATTTCATTAAAGGGTATAATTATTTTTTTAATTATGGAAGCTATGGCCCTCAGGTATTAGATTAGTAAAGTTAAGGGAATATGATAGGTAATATTTCTAATGGTGAAAATGCAGCATAAAATGCATCTCCCACAATTCAGTGCTAAAAGGGTAAAGACAATGATAATTATGATAACCACTACCAAAACCCAAATTCTAGTGATGATGATTGATGTGAACCACCTCTTAAGACTAGATAAAAAGTAAAATCTCATGTTGTCACTATATTTTATTAGGAGTGCGATAAAATATGCTGAAATATACACTTATCCTAAACTATGTAACTTCTAATATCATATTTTATTCTAGATCTACCCACTCTTTCATATCTAAATAATTTTCTAAGGGTGTTATGATTAAACCAAAAAAATAGATGTGGAATTCGTAGTGCAAACCTATAAGGGTATGATGATTGAATCTCAAGTATATGATTCCTCTCCCATTGACGTTTGTGGGAATTTGCTTCCCTAAAATCTTTTTATTTTTCCTTTTGTTGTATTTGATTTAATATTAGGAATGTATTGTATTTATTAGGATAAATACAACATCAATTATCAAATAATGGATGTTATGTTTGATATTTCAAAAACTAATATGACCATCCATTATTGTGATGATAATTATGAAAATCCTGTGGATATTACATCCATGGTATGGTTCTCAATTCTTATTCAAATTTTTTTCTTATCTCAAATTACTGGTAAAAAAACCAAAAAACGATGATATTGCTATTGTTCAGTATTTTGTGGATGTCTTTTCAAAAATTGTTTCATAGCCTACACCATAATACAAAGTTGATTCCCCAATTGAACTCATACCTCATTTCACATCAATTTCAAAGACTCCTTATAGAATGACTCTATTTGAGTTTTCAACATTGATGAAGAAACTACAAGAAATTCTTGTTGAGGGATTCATTCATCCATTTACTTCACCATGGGGTGCACCTATTATTATTTTGAAAAATAAGCATGGATCAATTTGGATATGAATTGATAATCAGGAGTTAAACATGATCACGATCAAGAATAAGTATCATATTTCCCATATTGATGAGTTATTTGATCCACTATGAAGACCTCAATACTTTGTGAAGATTGATCGTATTTATGGTTATCATAAATTGATGTTCATAAAATAGGATATACCTAATACGACATTCTTTACAAGGTATGGACACTATGAATATATAGTGATGGATTTTAGTCTTAACAATTCCCTAGAAATCTTCATAAATTTAATGAATATAATATTTAGAGATTACATTGACCAGTTTGTTGTAGTATTTATAGATGATATTATTATCCATTCAAATTGAAATAAAGCTAATTATGATTAATTTAGAATTTTACTAAATACCCTAAGAAAGGAGAAAGTATATTAAAAATATAAAAAGTGTGAATTTTTGATGCAAAGTGTTTCAATTATGGGTTACATAATATCAAGAGATGAGATAACAATATACCATCAATGAAAAGGTGATTTAATGATGGTCTAGACCAACCATGGTAACATAGATCCATATATTTCTTGGTTTATTAAGATATTATTAATGGTTTTTATAAAATTTCTCTTTCCTATCTAGTCCTATGACCATGTTAACTCAAAAGGGTTCCATGTTCCTCTAGATAGATGAACATGAGGAATATTTCAAGGAAATGAAGAGAAGGTTAGGCAATTCCCCTCTTATTACATTAACCTATAGTGAATAAGGGTTTGTAATCTTTAGTGATGCTTCCATATTTGAATTGGTATGTGTTATTATGAATAATAATATGGTTATCAGTTATGCCTCCTAATAGATGAATATTCAATGGAAAAATTACCCATCTCAGGAGTTGGAGTTAGTAGATGAATTTTATGCATTAATGATATAGATGAATTATCTTTATGGATAAAAGTGTGATATATATACCAATTTTTAATTTCTAAAATATATATTCCCATAGATGGATTTTAATGTGATCCAAAAATGATGGTTAGAGATGGTAAATGATTATGATTGATCAATACATTTACACCATAGGAAAGTGAAAAAGGTCACATACACATTAATTCAAATAGATAATGTTTTCATATCCATATTGAGGATCACAAAAGATCCAATATTTCTTTATTTTCAATGGATGGATCTATAAATATTAAAAGAAGGGGGAAAATGTTATCGTTCGCAAATGAATGTTCATCCCTCTATACATGTGAATATTTAAGAGGAACGTAAGGAAGAATTAGAGGTGAAAAAGAAAGATACATACATTAATAAGAATAACCTTGATGAGTATGTAATGACCAGGATCATTTACCTTGTATGTGTTCCTTCCATAAAAGAGTTGATGAATGAGCTATTAGAGGAAGCTCATAGTTATGCATTTCATTTTCATCTAAGAAGTATGATGATGTATAAGGAATTATTGAATACTTATAGTGGGATTCTATGAAGAGAGAAATCATAGAGTTTGTATCTAGATGATTGGTATTCTAGATAGATAAGGGGAAAATAAAAATGTAAAATGGGATGTTGCATCGATTATGCATACCTAAATTGAAATGGGACAACATCACTATAGACTTTATCATTGGAATGGAACAATCTCTAAAGATTTTAATTCTATATGGGTGTTATTCGATCACTTTATTAAATCAGCAAACTTCATCACTATCAAAGAAGACATCTCTATGGATTAGGTTTATATTATATACATCAATGAAATGGTAAGGATTCATGGAGTACCATATTCCATTGTATCAGATCAGGATTTGAGGTTAACCTCAATGTTTTAGCAACATATTGAGTAGATTTCATATCATCCTTATACAATTGTTTAGTCAAAAATAACAATTTAAACCCATAAGGATATGTTGAGATCTTATTATCAATATTTAAAAGGTGGTTGGGATCAACACCTTCCTATAGTTGATTTTTTATAAAAATATATATGTAACCTAATAATTCATATGACACCATAGGAATCCTTATATGGAAAGGAATTTAGAGATCAATTGTGATTGGATGGTGTTGGATAAATAAAACAATTAGGACTTGAGATCACTAAAGAAATAGTTGAGAAGTTATGAACTATTCAACAACATATCAAGGCTGCTCAAAGTTTTGTAGAAAATTTATTTTGATAACTCCCAATGGGACCAAGAATTTTATGTTGGTGAAACTATGTTTCAATGAATCTCACCCTAGAAGAATTTTTTGATATTCATGAAGAAAGTGAAATTAATTCTTAGGTATATCAGTCCATTTGAGTTTCATGATCATAATGGGATGGTATCATGTCACATGAAACTACCTCCCAATATCTGTCATGTATATGATGTGTTTCATGTATCCTTACTGAGTTTCTATGAGCTGGGAAAGGGGTATTTTTTCTCATCTTGAGGACCTTCCTAATTCAACTCAGTGGATCCTTGTAAGAGGGGATGTGAGCTTCTGGAAAGGTAAATGGGAGGGGAGAGCCTCTTTTTCTATGGATTCCCTACTCTCGATGTTTCTATTATGGATGTAAGTGATAATACCATGATCATTGGGACAAATCTCAATGAGTATAGGATGTAAGTTTATGATTTTACATTCATGATTGATGATGCAGATAGATTCTGTTACATGGGTTCATGCTTCGGTAGGTTCTCCATCTGGGAGTTTAGAAGAATGAGACAGGTAGAGAGTGTTATTGATGAATGTAATGAAAAGTCCTGGTGTAATTAAATACCGAAAAAAATTAACTTTATTGTTTAGTGCATCAAAAATAAGGCCTTACCAACTAATGAGAACCTCCAAATTAAGGGTATCCATTTGGTTTCCCGATATTTTTACTTTGTGAAATTGTGGAGGGAATCTATTGAACATATTTTTTTGTAGAGTGAATGGGAGATTGAGATTTATTCTATTATTTCTCTATGTCCAGAATTTGGTACTCAGTTATCCTCCTTTGAAGGCCGCATTTCTACATGGATTTATGTTGTAGAGAGCAAGAATAGGGAATTCAATGTTCGGGACATCATCATCGCTTCCATCTGCTGGACTATATGGGAGGCCATGAATTAGTCTCGTCTGATCAACATGTTTTTTGGGTACTTTATTTATATGAGCTCTAGAACTATGATATATGAGTTTATTTCTATGATGAAAGGGGTCCAATATTCAGTTTTAGTGGAAAATATTCATCATAGGTCATCAATGCATGATGGTTCTGGAGGAAGATGTGTTATGTTTAACACTCCTATCAACCGTCTTAAGCTTAACATAGATGGATCCATCCATACTAAAACCATGAGAGGTATAGCGGTCATACGTGACTCACGTTGTACGGTTCAGGTATATTTTAGAATGTTTTAGGGCTTGGGTAGATCCTTTGGGATGGAGGCATGGACACTTCATTCTGGTCACCATGTTTGCAGGGAGTGCAACTTTCAATTGTCTGAAGTGTATTCGGACTCTACTATTCTGCTGAACCTGGTTTAGTAGAGGTATGAGATTCCATGGAATCTTAATTACATTATCAGGAGATGCACTCATGAAGTTTATTTGGGTCAGAACATTCACTACTGTTGGAAAGAGACTTATTTTGTTTCAGATTATCTTACAAGATTCAGACATCATAGATAGAGACTAATCATTTTTTATTGATTGGGTCACTTCCATTGGAATAAATGGTAATTTCATAGGTGGATTCTCGTGGTTTTTAATAATTTCTCCCTCCTTGAGGGTTACCTGTAATGGATTGGCTTTCTACCTTTTCTCTAATGATAATAAGAAAATAACTTTCTTGAATATAGAATGTTCTATGAAACAATACCACTCACCTAGTCAATGTTTTGTGGAGAAATAATTAGATAGAAGAAGCTACCTGGGAACATTAGGATGTGATGAAGAATAAGTATCATCATTTTTTACCTAGGTGACAAATATCATGTTGAGTTTACTGTTGACTTAGTTCCTGATGCTAATCCAATTTCAAAACCCCCTTATTGAATGGCACAAATTGAACTTTTAGAGTTGAAGGATCAATTGAAAGATTTATTAGAAAAAGGTTTCATTAGACCTAGCACATCACCATGGGGTGCTCCAGTTTTATTTGTTAAAAAGAAAGATGTTTCTATGAGACTTTGCATTGATTATAGAGCCTTGAATAATATCACTGTTAAGAAAAAATATCCTTTGCCTCATATTGATGATTTGTTTGATCAGCTCCTGGGAGCTCAGTTTTTTTTCAAAGATTGACTTGAGATCGGGGTACCATCAGCTGAAGGTAAAGGAGGAAGATATTCCGAAGACCGCGTTCCGTACGAGATATGGCCATTATGAATTTGTAGTAATGCCTTTTGGGATAACCAATGCACCTACTGTATTCATGGATTTAATGAATATAATTTTCCATGAGTTCTTAGATAAGTTTGTGGTGGTTTTCATTGATGATATTTTGGTGTTTTCTAAAAGTAAAGAGGAGCATGAAAGACATTTAAGGGTTATCTTGAAAACCTTAAAAGAAATGAAACTGTATGGGAAATTCAGCAAGTGTGAGTTTTGGTTGCAACAAATTTCATTCCTTGGTCACATTGTTTCTAAAGATGGAATAACTGTTGATCCTGCAAAAACAAAAGTTGTGGAAGAATGGCCAAGACCCACAAATGAAACCGAGATTCATAGCTTCCTTGGTTTGGAGGGCTATTACCGAAGGTTTGTTATAAATTTTTCACGGTTATCTAGTCCAATGACTAAGCTAACTCGGAAGGGTGTTAAGTTTATCTGGACAAAAGAATGTGATGATTGTTTTCAGGAATTGAAAAGAAGATTGGTGAATGGTCCAGTTTTGGCACTACCTTCCAAGAATGGTGAGTTTGTTATATACAGTGATGCTTCATTGAAAGGACTTGGTTGCGTCTTAATGCAGAATGATCAGGTAATTGCTTATGCTTCACGACAGTTGAAAACTCATGAGGTAAATTACCCTACACGTGATTTGGAATTAGCTACTGTTGTTTTTGCTTTAAAAATTTGGAGGCATCATTTGTATGGAGTAAAGTGTGAAATATATACCGATCAAAAATGTTTAAAGTATATATTCACTCAAAAAGAGTTAAACATGAGATAGAGGAGATGGCTAGAATTAATCAAGGATTATGATTGTACAATTCATTACCATCCGGGAAAAGAAAATAAAGTGGATGATGCTTTGAGTCGAAAAAGTAATGCTTCATTAACAATGTTGCGTTTGGAATGTGATACTTTGGTTAACGATTTGATGAACTTTGGCATAGAAGTTGTTGGTGCAGGAATTCCTTCTGTTTTGTTTCAGGTATCAGTGAGATCTTCTCTATCAGATAGAATCAAGCAAGCACAGAAGCAAGACAGTGAGTTGCAGAAAAAGGTAGAGCTGGTTCAGAAAGGTAAGTTGCCTGAATTCAACATTGATAGTGATTGTGTTTTGAGATTTGGGAAGAGGTTGTGTGTGCCTTGTGATTCACAATTGAAGAGAGAGCTGTTATGTGAAGCTCATAGTTCTCCGTTTTCAGTTCATCCGGGCAGTACTAAGATGTATAGAGATCTGCGGGAGTATTACTGGTGGGATGGAATGAAAAGAGACATTGCTGATTTTACTGTGAAGTGTTTGACATGTCAACATGTTAAAGCAGAGCGGCAGTTACCGAAAGGGATGCTTCAGCCTTTACCAGTGCCAGAGTGGAAATGGGAGAATATATCCATGTACTTTGTTGTTGTATTACAGAAGACATCTCGAGGTAATAATGCAATCTGGGTTATTGTTGATCGCTTGACCAAATCTTCTCATTTCCTTGCTATACGAGATACTTTCTCTCTTGATCAACTTTCCTGTTTGTATCTTCAAGAGATAGTCAGGTTACATGGAGTTCCTCTCTCCATTGTATCAGATCGTGATCCCAGGTTTACTTCTAACTTTTGCAAAGGCCCTCAAAAGTCGTTGGGTACTGAATTAAATTTTAGTACAGCTTTTCATCCTCAATCAGATGGGCAGTCAGAACGAACAATTCAGACATTGGAGGATATGCTACGAGCTTGTTCTATGGATTATCAGGGAAGTTAGGACCAACATCTTTCTTTGGTTGAGTTTTCATATAATAACAGTTTTCATTCCAGTATACAGATGGAACCATTTCAGGCATTATATGGGAAGCGGTGTCGAACTCCAGCTATCTGGGATGAAGTGGGCGAAAGGAAGTTGATGGGACCAGAATTGGTAGAAGAGATGGCAGAAAAAGTTCAGTTGATTCAGAAACACATGAGAACAGCTCAGAGCAGGCAGAAGAGTTATGCGGATAACCGGAGGAAGGATCTATCTTTCGAGGTAGGTGATCATGTTTTTCTCAAGTTTTCTCCTTAGAAAAGTGTGATGAGATTTGGTAAGAAAGGAAATTTGAGTCCAAGGTTCATTGGACCATACGAAATTCTGGAGAGAGTTGGATCAGTTGCATACCGAGTGGCTTTACCTCCGAGTTTATCTCAGGTACACAATGTTTTTCATGTTTCGATGTTGAGAATGTATATGCCTGATCCATCTCATGTTTTGAGTCCAGAGGTAGTTCAGCTGGAAGAGAACCTATCTTATGAGGAACAACTGGTCCAGATTCTTGAGCACAGGGAGCAAGTGTTATGGAATAAGGTGATTTAGCAAGTAAAGTTTTTGTGGAAAAACCACATGATTGAAGAGGCAACATGGGAATCTGAAAATGCAATGAGGGATAAGTACCCCCATTTATTCGATAAGTAAATAAATTGTGGGGACACAATTTTCTAAAGGGGGGAAGGATGTAACATCCCATGAAAGTAATGAATAATAGATATTTTTATCTATGTCTATTAATGATTAAGATAGTGTTATAGAGGATTAAAATGAAAATAAATACAATCTTATGCATGGAATACACTAATATTCTTAAAAGATTGTTTTTGTGCCTTTTGATGGAAAACCATTTTTGAATCTATATTTTGACAATTTTATAAACTATTTTTGTCGAAATAAACTTATTATTTATGATTGGGACATAAAAATTTACCTTGTGTGATTTTTTGGTATTTTTCTGACAATGTTCATTTTTTAATGAATAGTGAAAAATATTGCATTTTACATCAAAACTATTTTTTAATCTAATTTATTTATATGATTAGATTAAGTTTTGAATTGGTTTTGAAGTGAAATTAGAATATATTTTTACCTTTTTATCCAATGGTGGTCATTGGAATCAATTTCACTTTGAAATTGGACTTAAACTAATGTCAATCTTTTGATACTTATTGTTTCATAAAAACACTCTATTTGCTCTGACAGCAGGAATTAATTATTAAATTAATTAATGTGACTTATATGTTTTGAATTTTGTAAAATAGATTTCATTTTTGAATTAGTAATAACAAATATAGCTTAGGGTAAATTTTTGGTAATTTTCTGAAAAACTTCAATTTTTGATGAATAGTGAAACCACTAAGTAGTACTTATAAAGACTGATTTTCCATTTAAATGAAATTTTTCAATCATTGTGTTTTGAGTTTCAAAAATCTGACATACATGGTTGTCATTAAGAAATAAATGTGGTTCAATGAGATTATAATAATTTTTTGGTGAATAGTAACTTATTAAGTTTTTAATCGCGATTAGTGGTAATTAGTGTAGTTTAAGGTATAAATAATGCTTTAATAATATGAAATGACCAAGACACATGTCCCAACCTTATTGGTTGTGTCATGACCGACCAATAAAAGCCATGGGTCAACTTGGGGACCCCATGGAGACATTTTGGTTGGGAAATGACATAAATTACTTTTTATTTAATGTAAAAGTAAAAATTACACAAACATAATATGTTTTACGAAAACAATTGTTACATGGGGTTATAAAGATCAGATATTTGATTATAAATAATCATTGGAAAGTTAAAAAGATTTACTACATCATAGTATTTTTTATGATTTTTAGACATTAAATAAATTAAATTATTTATGACATAATAATGATGCAGCTATGACATCATTATTTGACGATTTAAATAAAATGGAAAGATAATGTAAAATCTATGAACTACACATGTCCAAAACTAATTGGATGAGTGGATTTCGAACCCTTATCACCTTATCCACGAATTATATCAATGTGGGACCTTTTAAAACCGAAACACATTTTCAAATAAAGTAATATTTCTTTACTTTCCAAAAGTGCCCCTCCTCTCCTCTTATAAAAGGCCCCCACCTCTACCCCATTTCACACACTCCTCAAGCCTTTGGCTCGGCCAACCCCTGTCCATTTACTCTCTCCACATCTCTCTCCTCATCCTAGAGGATTACCTTTGGGCATAATCCTTTCAAAGGAATCCTTTAGGCTCAAATCAAAAGGAGTTACACTTTTAAAGGTAATTCATTCTCTCATGTTCATTTGTTTTATTTTGCTTCTCCAACCCCCTAAACTCTTTTTATTTACTTCTTTTGTAACAAAAATAGTATCTTCAATACACTAGGATGTTGTTATAAGATTTATTTGAGCTACACTCTCACACAACTACATCAAATGGTTAAAGAACATACGGTTTTCGTGGATGGCGAAATTCTGCCTCCCAAAACGATGATTGTTCAATACTCATTTAACACCTTAAAAGGTGGCCATTATGATGTAATTATTTTTATATATGATATATAATATGTTTATTGTTTCCTTAAGCTTCTGTTTTTTTTCATTTTGGGCATACCTTTATGGTTTCCATTATGGGTAAACACGATATCTTCATTTTAGGAAGTGCGGACTACCGCCCCCTGAAAGTGATTTGATTCGTTAATACCATATGTGGGATGTGTAAAGGATAAAGTTAATGATATTATATATGTTATTATACTGGAATTATAATATACTCTTATATCATTATGATTCCATTCCAGAAAATATGAAATAGAAATGGAAGTAGCGTTCATGCGTACGTACGGCTTACCATCTCCATGAACGGTGCATTTCATTTCTTACCTCTAAATGTGATGTAATATTATAAATACATGTATATGATGAATATATATGATATATATGTTATACAAATCATTAATATCATTCTGGATATAATGAACCTATGACCAAATTAACAACATGTAAGTGTAAGAAGTCTATTTTTGACTTAAGAACCAAATACCGACAAAATGAACATTATTAACTTAATTGATTACATGATGTTCATAACATGGTATAAAAGGAATAATGAACTTGAAAAAGAGTCTTAAGAAAGTAGAGATTAACTCAAGTTTATTATTCAGGAGATTAAAGAATGGTCGGGTCAAGTCGGATACGAGGTATGGGACTTCGTCTCAATCTCCTTTCATTGAGGCATATTTTATTTTATACACAACTTTCTTTTATACTGTGTATAAACCCCTTTGACTTTTACGTTTATTCAAAAGAAATATTTTTTATACGAAGCGTTTACTAAATGACAAAAGGGAATGTTTTTGTCGTACGTATGCGGCGAAAACGACTTCTCCGCCGTCATGACCGTTATTTGAGTTTCGGCTTCCTCTACAAGCCATACCTTCTTTTTAAAAGAAAAATAAATACCATGTTTTAATTTTCTATTATTTTTGTATTCAAAATGGTTTTCACAATGTTTTTTGTGTTGTATTGATATATTGTTATTGAAATGTGGAAATTTTATGTTTCCTTTATGCATGTTTTATATGATACAATTATGTTATGGTTCATAGGCATTATTATGAAGACGGGTGGTTCCGTGATAAACTAAGGGCGGGTGAGCCCGTTATAGCTCTCCAATGCATTGGGTAACGCGAAGGAGTGAAACGTTAAGGTTTCTCCGAAGAGATTTTAGGGGATATACTGTGATGGGTATTCCAAACGTAACCAAGAGGGTTACTCCCTACGTAAGAATGTTATTAATGCCTCAAGTTACCTTTATGTCTTATGATTTTCTATGATTTATTCATGATTTTATGAGGTATGTTAAAGTACCTATGTTTTATGGGTAAAGTGTGATATCATTATTATGTATATATGAACTCATGTTTCCTTTCCATGTTTTTTTTATAACCCCTACTGAGTTTTTATGCTCATCCCAAGTTTTTGAAATGTTTTTCACAGGTCAAGGGAAAGGTAAATGATAAGATGATAAAGTCAAGGATGTGTCAAGAAATAATCCATGTTTTATTTTAAATGTGTTTCCATTGATGGGAATGAAGAATGCTATCTTTTTGTAACCACTTTGTTTATATGTGGAATGTAATGCAAGTTTTATGATCTAATTCTCTAAAACTCTAAACCCGAAAAGATCCTCAATGTGTAATCTTGTAATAACTCATGATTAAGTAAGGTTTATGGCTGGGGCCTTATAGGTACTTCCCGTGTTCAACAGCCCAGGTTGTAACGTCGGTCATCTAGAAAATTTAGTACATGGCAGGTGGTAGGGATTCCACACCGTGTCTGAGTAACTGTTTTCGGCACCATGTACATTGTCCATGTGACCATACACGACCGCAACCCCTGTAGGCCAGCTCAAGTAGTTGTTAAACGGGGTCACCTACGCTACTGGTCTCACATGGCCATGGGGTGTAGTACAGGTTGTGTACTACACCCTATGTCCATGTAACCCCTAGATACATGTCAAGTCCCGCATAGCCGCATCTTCCATGGTCTGTAGAGTGTACATGTCGTTTTCTACAGTCGTGTAGTCCATCCCTTTTCCACGTACATTTGAATGTACACGCCGAGTATTGGGGTAGGTGCAACAAGCCGTGTGACTGGGGTCACATGCCTTGTGATAGTAGTCTGACAACCGAATCCCCAGCCTCCACTATGTCGGTCCACATGGCATGTTCTTCAGAGATGCACGCTGTGTGTTCTTGAAAGTTCTAAATATGTGAACCACCACCGTCGCGCCTCTAGTGGTTCCTCGTTTGTCGATCATGTCATCTGATATCCATGGAAATCCCGAGTTTTGGTTGCCCCGACACCACGATGCTGCTTCCGGTGTTTTCAGACATTCGATCAGCTCTGAGAAATTTTTTTGATCCTCCCGCGTGAAGAACGCTCGAAGAATGGACTCGGAATGATGTTTTGTCTTGGCGCTTGGTCTCATAATAATTCCATATAATATTTTAAAAAATAATAAACAAAAAAATCTGAGATATTACATTCACTATAGGGACATTTTATGATATATGAGTCTTTAGGGCCTCTATGAATTCTATATTTATAGGACAAATATCACTCTTAATTCTTTTAATCCTATAACTATGACTAGTCTAACCTATTTTAAAATAATCAATCAAGTCATTACAAAATACCTTAAATAAAAAAATATAATATATGTAATTAATGAGTAATAAGAAACCCAAATTTTATAAAAAAGAATAATAAACTATGATTCGATCAACTATAACATATATAAAGGCATTGATAATTTTTTTAATAAATAATGATTTATTTCATATATATGGATGGTAATCATAGATTTATAGGGATTGAATAAATACCTATATTTATAAAATGATGATTACTGCAAAATAATTTCTAATAATTATTAAAAAATATATTGAATTTGATGACCTCTACTCTATTTTTTGGAACAATTGATGTAATAACCAATAAAATTATTACATTTAATATTAATGGTATATTGAATATTTGAAAACATTTCAAAATTGTAATTTCACACTAAAATTGATAGGAACAAAAAAATAATTTTAGTAAAAAATATAGCTAATAAAGATAATAGTTTTAAACATATCAAAATTCATACATAATAAATTTATACTAGAATTATAACGAGATATGTTGAAAACAAGAATTATTTTCAAGTAGACAAAGGGTAAAATTTATATAAAAAATCATTTTCATTTCCATTATGGGTTCTTTAGTGATTTTCGGGACATAGTATAAAATTTTAGTCATAATCAGATAAATAATAGTAATTATAGAAAATATAATGGTTTGAAATATTATAAATTATACAAATATATATATAAATATATATATATTAAATAAATATATATAAAAATAATTTATATAAATATAAAAATATTATACAAACATAAATATATATTATATTAAAAAATATATATATAATGAAAATATATATTATTCCAATAAATATATATATCACACATGTAAAAAGACACACACACATATATGTATTATAAAAAAACAGATATATATGATAAAATATATATTACACAATTATATTATAGAAATCTATTTTACAAATATATTATATAAATATATAATAAAAATATATTATACAAATATATTATACCAATATATTTCAATAGAGATCATTCAGTTATTGAAATTTATCTTCCAATTTAACTTATGAAGATTCTTTTCTCATTGATTGGGTATTTTTTAATTGTATGCATAAAAATTTTATTAATGTATTTGTATAAATTTTTTGTATAATACATATTTTTATAATATAATTTTATAATATATTTATATAGTATATTTTCAAGTTTAATTGATATAATATATTTTTATAATATATTTGTATAATATATATTTATATTGTTTAATATATATTTTTTATTTGTAAAATATATATATTTAAATAATGAATTTTTAAAATTAATATTTTTATTATAAATATGTATTTATATTTTTGAAATATACATGTGTGTAGGTTAATATTTATGAAATCCAATATTTTACACCTCTATCCAGTACCACGAAACCCCAGGCAATTTTCCACATTTCATTCGTGAACCATAAGCCAAATCCAAAAATATCTTACAGAACAGTGGAAATTATATTTTTCTATAAACTTGGTATGTTTTTAACTCATCCTATGTTAATGTAACATTCAAATAATAAATTCATATTTAGCAATATCCTTCCGTAAAATCTGACGAAACTTATCATTTACTAAATGGAAAAAATTGAATAAACGAGACACATAATTATCCATGCATATATTCTTTATTAATGTTGGAATGAAGTGTCATAATTAATTATCAATGATTCCAATGGAATTTTTGTATTAAAAATTAAGTATTTAATTAATTTAGGGGTGTTTAGGTGGGTGGGATGCACAAAATCAATAAGGGTGAGGGTGGGGGAGTGTAATGAATGATATACCTATCTCATTTCAACTAAACATCCCCATTAAACATTGTTGACCATTGAGATATGATGATGGTAAAGCACGAAAAATGATAAAAAAATGAAAATAGATGTCTCCAAATAATCAATCAATGAGTTATGAGGATGAAAAGAAAATAAGATAGCTTAGATTGAAGCTGTGAATCATCTAAGAGAAATTAGAGATATTGAAATCTGGGAAAACATCCATGCCATGGATTCATTTGACCCGTGAATAATTAGTGCCTTAGATTTGAGCCTTCAAATTATTTGAGTCTTGATTCAAACTTTGATTCATGTTTTGATTCCAAGAAGAGACATTCTGGCAGAGGGTTGCTTCCACAAAACGTTTCAGATATCATGAAGAGTTTGTGACTAGTTGGGGTTAGTTTAAATAAATCGGGACACTTTTATCGGTGCTTCCAAGAATGAACTGATAAAGATTCTTTTTATTAGCAATAATTAATATAACATTGATAATGGGTTTATAATTAAAATTATAAATATTTTTTTAAAATATATTTATTATATAAATATGATTATAAACATAGTAAATAATATATTTATTTAAATATATGTATTATAATTTTACAATTAATTGAATATATCAATATTTATTTATTATTGGATAAATAAAAAAAATTATATCATTATACATATTTATATAATTATATATATATATATATATATTAAATATAATATTATTTAAAAAAATTTATTATAATTTTATAATTATTTAAATATATATATGTATTTATTTATAATTATATAAATAAATATCTAAAAAATAATATTCATTATTTCTAATTATATATATTTAAATTTATAAAAATAACAAACATTCATTTAAAAAATTACTTTTAACATTACTAATGTATATTTAATCTTATGTGCATGCATGTTAAAAATAATTTAATTTGAATAATTAAAATTGAGTACACATTGAAAATATTGACAAAATTGATATGTTTGATTAATTAAATATAAATTATTAAAAATGTCGATATATATAGAAATAAATATGAACATATGTCTTAAATATGAAACCATAGTAAAAATATATAGATATATATATATATATATACATATAATAAGAAATACAAATTAATTAAATTCCAAAAAAAAAATTTGGTTTGTGCGTTGTATATAAAAATACATTAATTATGTATTTTCGAAATTAATATTACATACATTAGATCTATGTTAAATTGAAAAATAAAATGACATTCAATTATATCCATTACTCGATGCAATTAGTTAGTAATTTTAATTCATATTAATTTTTATTTATAAATAATTATTCACTAAATATATTACAATTTCATGTAAAGAATATATGCTTTATATTATATAAATTATATTTATATATATTCATATATATCTATATATTTAATATACACTATTTGTTACAATTATCAATAATTATTTAATTAATGAACTATTTAGTATTTCTCTCTAATAATGGTATGTGTGTTGTATATAAAAAAGCATTAATTATGTATATGTTTGTGTGAAATTAATGTAACACATGATTGGTATATGTTAAATTGAAAATTCAAATGAAATTAAATTAAATATCCATTACCCAATACAATTAGTCAAAAATTTTAATTAATATTAATTTTTAGTTATAAACCATTTTTCTCAAAATCTGTGACTTTTATAATTTACGAGTTAATATTTCATATTATTTAAATCATATTTTAGAAAATATTATATATATATATATGTGAATATAATTCTATATAAAAAATATAAAAAATATAAATTAATAGTTATGTATAAAAAAATATTAAAAATAAATAAGTCATTAATATGTTTTTAATTATCACATTTTATTAATTTAATACATTTATATTTAATATATAATTTTTGTTAATATTTATAATTAATATATATATTAAATTTACTCATTTATTAAATAAATACTTCATAAATAAAATTTAATCATTTTTTAATTTTTTTATTTGTTCATTTTTTAAAATTATTAGAATCTATTCATTACATATATATATATATATATTAATTTAATATATACTATTTATAAATATTTATATATTATATATTTTTACTTTAAATTTGTTCTTTTTTTAATAAATATTTTATTAATATTTTTTATTATTTTTTAATTTATTATTTTTTATTTTTTATTTTATTAATAATTTTAGTTTATTAAATTTATATATCTATATTTAGTATACAATATTTATTAATATTTATATTATATATATTTATGTTCTTAATAATTACTTGATTAATAATTTTTTTTTATTCATTAATTTTTTAATTTTTATGTGTTTAATTATTATATTTTATTTTAAGATTTTTAATAGTTGTATTTTGAAAAATTATTTTGGTGTATATTAAAATTTTTGTGTCAGGCCGTGTAAAGGCCCACACGGAGGGTAGGTTGGATGGGTCATATAGAAACCGATCGTTTTTTGGTGGGCTAAACCGCAAGAATGAAAGGGCGGGCCAAGGCCAACTTGGGCCTACAGTTCCATATAAGTGTGTGTGAAGTGTGTATGTTGGATCACATCCCCACAACATTCTTATGACATTAGGATACAAAATAATCGTATATAATGAAGTGGATGAACATCTGCTATTTTGATGTAGGAGTAACACAATGATCAGGACCCTGATCAACACAAGAAAATGTGATGATAATGTTCATCCTTTATTAGTGTTATAAATACAGTGAGTTTAAAGGTACCCATATTCAATTCATTTCACTAGAGACGATAAAGACCAACGTTGTATATTACGCATTTTATAATATTACACCCTTTTTAGTTTTTTAAATATATTTATTATAATATCAAAATCCATTGATAATTCACTACCGATTATAAAAGATCAATTTATATAAACAAAAAATAAATTTTCTTATTTTACTCATTTTTTATTTCAACCATTTACTAACATCAACCATTGATTGATTGTAACAAAATTTATAATTATCTCAAATATTCATATCATGTTCTTATTCCATCACACTCATATTCATCATCACATATCCATAATTTAACATTATAATATTTATCTCAGATTATAATGAAATATTTACCCATCATATGAGAACAAAAATCCTGATAAGATCATGTAGATCAATTAAAAATTAGAATCTTCAGTCACCTACCTCAATTCTAGGACAAACTACAATTCCTCAATAACCAAAAGTCACTAAAATATTATCATTATTAAAAAACAAATTTATCCAATCCACCTTAGTACACAAAGAGAATGTAGTTCCCTCTATTGAGTAAAAACAATTGATTCTAGTTGAAAATTATACCAAACAATTAAAAGTTCGAATTTCAATAAAATGGTCAATTAATTTTCATATATCCTCTTGTGACTTTTCTAATAAAATCCCCACACTACATCACTAATTATACAACTATTCATGTCATTTACTGATAAATATAAATATCCTACACTTTTTATACTAATTCCATGTCATTTACAACATAATATCTCATTTAAATTATTTATAAAAAATCCTAATAAAAATTTAATTACTTAAATAGATAATTAAATAAAATAATCCCATCAATTTATAACATTTACCAAATATTCATACCACCATAAAAAGTTACCAAGATTCCACACGAGGATAATAATTATATCTCAAATCAGAGGATGCAATAATTTTTTTTGCCAAAGCCCAACATAATTTCCATTGTACAATTCGATGACATAAATACCAAAATAACATTAAGAATTTTACTAAACCCAAATAAATTTTATTTTTAGGTCTCTATATTATATACCCTTGATAAAAACATTCATCCTAGAAATGATTAAACCATAATAATAAAGAGGATATACTACAACTTGATCTCTCATTACTTCATCTTTGTTATAAAAACCAATATTCTATAATAACACATTACACGAACTACTTAAACAACTCAAGACACTACACTTGTTGTGCCAGAATCATGGATACGCCTTACAAAATTCCATTGTAGAAACAATAATGAAAATATGAAGGCACCTAATAATGTATTATCTAAGATATATTCCATTCACTATATCAATCGACCATTGGACAAGAATTTAGAAATTCAATGATGATAGGAAAAAGAGGATGTTGAATGAACTCTCACAGACACAACATCGACACACAATGAATTTAATATGGTTTTTGAAATTTTTTATATCCATTGTGGAAAACTATAATCGCATATAAGGGAGAGGAGAGAAACTCTTGAGTTGGATGTAATTATTAATCCTGAATAATCTAACGATTATATGTTTTAGAACATCCTTGTAGGGACCAACGATTTATAGGGATAATTATAAACCCTCAAACCAATCACTATTTAAAATGCATACCAAATATTATCTAAATATTCATCCATAACTAGTTTCTAATTTTAGTTTTTGCACTTATTTTCGACTTTATACTAATGGAAATGGAAATTACACCACCCTACTACAACTAACAATTGATTATATTTACTTTCACTTCTCCAAAAAACACCATCATTGATCATAGGCTTCCACAAAACCCAATCCATGATTGTTTATTAGCACTGTAATTGACCCGTTGATGCTTTAATATTGTCCGGGTCTAGAAACAGGCTTTATAAATCCATAATACCCAAATTGATGAATATTAACAAGGATAGTTTCATCCATCATTTGAACATATTTTTATCTCTACTATATACCACAATTGTAATCGTCTGATCACTTTCCAATTATAAATTCTCATTAAGGAACAAAATTTCCCCAAAATATTCCCTACCATTACCTTTTTTCAACACGTCTATAAAATTATTAGTCCCAATCACATTACAGAGTTCCAACATTCCATCATATATAAGAACCATTATTAAGTGATACCTCAATTTAATGTTCTTTATCCATAAATGAAGCTAGGAACACAAGATTCTCTATTGTGAGATACCCTAAGAAGTGAGGGTTATGTAGGGTATATAACATGTTGCAATAAAAAAAAAATAAACCTCAAACTCCCACTATCATAAATGATTGTTACTTTATTGTTTGTTGTTTCATTGTAATGTTCTTCAATAAATAATGATATGATTTATATTTATCTTTCCAATTACACAGTTAGCTTTACCTATGATATCTTAACCCACACTCACTAAATTATGTCTTGGCATAATATAAGTAAAGCATGAACCTGAGACATGATAAATAACAAGTTTCACCCATTGTAGGAAAATAAATGGTTCATACATAAACAATGTGAAAATATAATTGAATCAACTAAACTCATTGTTTAGTTGTGGTTTTAGGCTGGGTCACTCCAAGACCAGGGTCACTCCCTCAATCCAAACACATTTCTCACTACTTTAAGAAGGGAATAAATATTTTGAATTCAAGCTTATACAAAATAATATCACCATTATTATTTATGAATTGAATGTAGATATGTGATCCTAGTTCTGAACATGCCACACCTTCAAAGGTCAACTATAATAATCACCATAAAAATAATATAATGGGCCAATCCATTTGAATATATTATATTATAATTTATAAATATAAATATCCAAAAATAAAATTAAAGGATTATAAAGGCCAACAATCTATGTATAATGGGTTTACAATACATCATAGTGAGACTAAAAAATAAAACATTTTATTTTATTCTCTATAACAATCTCTGAAATCCTTTTGTGCTCTTAAACATCATGGGATAACTTGAGGAATACATAGATAAAATGGGGGACATAAAATCCTATTAATGGAATACATATGAAAATGAAACATAATGTTTGAGTCAAAATTATATCATTATATCATAATGACAATGATCATGAGTAATCGCATAGATGAATATCATAAAGAACAAGGTAATCAAAGATCATAGTAACTTCAGAAATGTGGTGGAAACATAAAAACTTGTTATAAACATGAGTCAATGATAACTTCATATACTATATCATACAGTGGATAATTTCCAATAATGTATTAGGTTTAATTCATATTATTAGACATTATGTTTCACGAGACTATAAATCACCCAATGCACTGGATTGCAATCTAGGTGAACTCATCATAACATGTTCATGGTATATGTGTGCCACATAAAAAAATCAATCATAAGGAATAACATAACAATTACCCATGGAAATAAAATGGGTTGCATAATATTTCTTCATATCCTAATCAAATAAAATTTAATAATTAAGGAATTTGATATATGATCATACGACATGTATTACCTCATCAAAGGAAGAGAGAATAAAAAGGTATATATGTGAGAAGCATATATACATAATTAAGATGAAATAAATAATATTTATGTGAGTTGTCATTGAAGAAAATAATTTTAAAAATATTAAAAATAATCTTTAGTAAAATAAATATTCCACATTTATTCACCTCAATGGATGTCATCTTATATGGAACAATATTTTGAAATATTACTTGGAATATTTCTTGATTAAAACATCCTTTCCATTTTGAAAACACTTATTTAAAATATAAAACATTAAAAAACATTGAAGGAAACAGTTTTTTTATATTAAAATTTATTAATAAAAAGTAATATTTTAAAATTTAGAGGATGTGACACTGGAAGTGTTCAGTTTATACTTAATATGTTAAAAAACAAAATTTTCATTCAAATTTCTGTACAAATAATTCAAAAATTAACGTGTTCCGAAAATTTTTGAAAGATTTATTTTCATTTTTTATAAAATAAAATTAATGTTATAAATGAATTTAAACAATTATAATAAATAAATTTGAGAAAACATGGATTTGGAGGACAAATTATTTTCTAAAGAAAATGAAATCAAATTCTCTTAAAAATATATTCTCAATCATATTGATTAACAAAGAGGGGGAAATGGTTATATTACATAAAAACGTCATTAATAAATGGATTGGAAAAAATAAAAGGGTTTTATTAAGAAATTATCAAATAATTTTAAATAATAGAAATTTGATCCTAAATTATCTTAATTAAAATGGGATAGAAACATAAATCATTACCTATTCTAAAACATTTTAATAGTAGATTAAAGTGAAATATTTTGATAAATTATAACTTAAAATATCATAAATTAGGAAGTATTCAGGTTTTTATTTTGTAAATTTTAATTATATACATAATTCAAAATAAATTAGGTGAAAAAACACATGTGTCTCAAAGAAGGACGTTTTAGGCAAAACCCATAGATAGTTCATATCATTTGGGTGACAGTTAAAAATTGTAGAGATTATATGAAAAAAATATCGACAAAAATTAATATTTAAATATGATATAAATAAATCAAATTCAATTCAAACATAATCTTTACATAATATAATAAATGAAGTACTCGTGTAACCGAATGAATGAAAATTGAATTAGAAAACCCATTACCTCAAGCTTCTCTTTAGTTGAGATTTTTTTAAACTTATGTATAGTTGTCTTATACAATTTATTAACACATTACAGAACCATATTAAAATTTATTACATCATATATTTTCATTCTATGAAATCTTATTACCTATTCATTAATAATATTTTATTATCGCTATTGTTTCAAGTCTTAATCACATTGTATTCTTACGTATATATTGTCTTGAAAGTTTCAGATCGTGAATATAAAATATAGTTCCATAAAATAAATAATTATGTTAATTATATACATATAATTTTTAATCATTATATACTTCTTTATAATCATTATTTTGTTTTGAAAATGGATAATGAAACGCATCATTTCGTAGAGACGGTAGACCGTACGTACACACAAGTAATATTATCATTTACTTAATGGGTGAAAGGGTAAGAAAGTTAAAGGTATATTAATTTTAAAAAATAAATATCATTTCATATTTATTACATATATTCATTAAATTTTTCTTTTATTACCTTAAATGAAATGTGATTGTGAAAAATGAATCATATTGCTTCGGGAGATGGTAATCTGTTGTACCCAAGGACGACATTATCATTTAATCAATGGATGGTAATGTATGAAATTATATCATATATTTATTTTAAATAGTGATTATTTTTTAATTAATATTATATTTATTTATAAAATTAATCTTTATTAACAACCATGTAAATAATATGTGAAAAAGGTATCACATTGCTTCGTGAGGCGGTAGCCCATTATACATGCGTGTGATGTTGTCGTATTATCTATAGAATGTAATGTAAGAATTTATTCATGATATTATAATTAAATAAGAATCATTATATCATTATTATCATATTTATACATTATATACATCATTATATCCATCCATGAGAAGTGGTGATAGGAAAAAAATTATGTCGGTTCTCTAGGATATAGTTTGTCGTACAAATGATCAACGATTTTGTTTCCCATTTCATAGATGAGGAGATAGTTTTAGATCTTGAACATAACATATAAACATATAATTATATATCAAAAATTTATTTTATTATATAAAAATTGTTTAATAATACTTCCAAGAGGTGGAGGAAGAAATAATTTTAAACGCTTGGTTAAGGGCCTCACCTATTCATTGGACAACCTCTTTTGGATTGAAAAACAATCCCTGATAGGTATATATAATGAACAAAAAAGGATTATAGGATGTGGAAATGTGATTAGGAAATTTATTTGGGTATGTATTGGATGAAACAGTGGGGTTTAAAAGTGTAAATTGGAGAGGAGAGTGGGTGGAATTTTATATGAGAGGGAGAGAACACACTTGGAATCATTGAAAATAAATAATTCCTCACATATTTTACTCATTCCAAAAGGATTAAAAATTGAAACATTTAGACCCATAGAAGATATATGGTTTCAATATGACCATAAAATAAGAATTATATAGGTTTTTGGTCATTTTTAACAATTATCATCTTAGTTTAACACATAATAAACACATTTTACATCAACTGTGGCATTATTCATTATGTTAATAAATTTAAGATAATATAATTAGACAATATAAATTATGATTATTACAAATATGGAATCCATTTTTCAAAATTAAAATCATATAATTTTCAGAATTTAATTTAATATTGAATTCGTAGATGTGTAAAATAATGGATTTCCAAAAATAAAACATTCAAAAGTTTAAAAAGTTTTTATATCAAAATTCAATTTGAAATTTATAATAATGTTATAATTTGGATTAATTAATATAATATTTAACTAATTTTACATTTATAACCACATTAAATAAAATGGGGATGGAAAATTCCTTAAATTAAAAAACTATTTTTATTACAAATATGAATTTTTCACTATTCATGAAAAAATGAAAATTTTCCTATTAATCCCAAAAAACCCTAAGATAATATGGATATTATTTTTTAAGAAAGAAATTTAATTTCTTAAAATAAATTTTATACAATCTATAAGAAATAATTTTAAATTACGTGTTCAAATCTCGTCTAAACTTCCTTTTATAAAAATACAATTTTTTCAGAAAATGATTCTTTTTAATTTTAGATGATTTATATTAAATTTTAAATCTATTTATTATAATTGATTTTTTTTATAATTGTGTCAACTATATAAATTTCATAATATAATTACTACTATTCATATTTTCCAACTTAATGGTAATGTTATAAGCACCATGTTTACATAAAAATATTTTAAAAAAGTATCATGTTTCATCTAAAATAATGTTACAGGAATCAAAATATATTGAAGAGATTGAATTTATCAAAAAATAAATATATCATAAAGTATATGGGTCTTATATTATCTTCTATTCTTGGTGTTGCAAGTCATATACACTTTGAAACAAAATGTTCCAATTTTTAAAGTCTCATGTTGTTATATTCTTCCTACCATAAATAAATTAAATCCTTGAAATTTAAATTTTTATCTCTTAAATCAATGTTTTGAAATTTTATTTATGTAACACATCACATACTAAAAATTTTTAATAAATATTTCACTTCAAAATGGTAAATGTAAATATAAATATCATTACATAACTTGGTTTCCATATAGAAGAACATTGGTGGAATGTGTATATATATACATAGAATAAATGAATAAATAATAATAGAGTGTGAGATAGATCATTGTTAAAATGAATAGAATTATAAATTTAATCTTAAGGACCTCAAAGCCATAAATATATGATGATTTAAAGGACCATTTGATTCATCTGATTTGAAGGTAATGTGATCCCATTTCAATTTCAATATCGTTTTCCTAAATTTGAGGAGTTATTTTATGATCCATTAATACAAAAAAAAACACAATTACATAATATATATCTATTTAATAAGACACATTTTATCCTTTGGTTATGATTTGATGAATTATCAATTTATCTCTAATTCCATGAAATAAATATAAAAAAAATGAATTTTTATGACTAAAATAATAAAATTAACTTTGAACATATTATAATATCTATTAATGATTAATATGATATTAAGAATATATTTTTTGAAACAAAAATGGTTTGAACAATGTAATATAATATCCAAAATGAATACTTATCTATTAATCTCAATAATTCAATAACGAAACCTAATGATTATCATAGATCATTCCTTAAATAAATAACACTATATCTCAATAAACTCAATAATATAAATATGAAAGATTTTTTATTCTAAAAGTCTATAAAATATCCTTTCAAATTACATATAAAAAACAAAATATAATTCTTCCCAAATAATTCTTTTATGTTAAAATAAATTTTTATATATACTCCAACTTAATGAAATGTCTCTTGAAATATAATTATACACCCCAAAATCATATGAAATGGTCCTATAAAATGTTTGCAAAAATCAACATAATATTTAGACATACAACTAGAAATGTAAAAAACTATTTTATAGTGACTAGTATGTCACATAGGCCATTGGTATGTACTACACCACTATGGGTTTTCGGTTGAGGATTGAAGCTCAACAGTCATTTTGGATACGATGGGTTCCCAATTGGATAATAGGTTTTCCTATATATAAAACTATGGAGGAAATCATTTTATGAATATATTCATAATTAACCATGGTCCAATAACGTTCACCAAAATATGATGATCATTCTAAAAATTAACATTAGTCATAAAATCAATTTTTCAACCGCTAATGTTTTCATTATAGCTTAGTATTTTCCCTAAAATCAACTAATTACTTCAACATCATGAACATCTCTATGATTATCATTTCCACAATAATTCATTTTTTCTATAGAGTATCTATTTACCATTAAATCACATTTTCTATTCATTAGTACCATTCCACATATTCCTGAAAATCCTTATTTTATAACATCTAAGAATAATCCTCACACACACACACAAATATATATATTTTATGATTAAAA
Organism: Viscum album; assembly: GCA_963277665.1. Lineage (NCBI taxonomy): Eukaryota > Viridiplantae > Streptophyta > Magnoliopsida > Santalales > Viscaceae > Viscum > Viscum album. The sequence continues at coordinate 638,141,646 of OY728134.1, forward strand.
TTATTGTTTAATTATATTAAATAATCATTTTAATAATTCCTATTCATTCTTAAACCAATAACTAGGATTCATCATCATATAAGTTAATACCTTGTTACTTTCATAGGTCATTTCTAGTCTCTTCATCTTAAACAAAAAACCGATACCTGTATAACATTATTTTTGATTTTTTGGAGACCCCCATAAGAAATCAATTTATATAATTCCCAAAAATAACACATTTAAAACATCATACAATTGATGATGAATTGGGGAATCCATTATTCTCATATATTGTGTTAACTGAATTTTTCATTTTTCTTAAAAATTACATACCTTGTACACTTCTTCTTTACACATATTGAACGTTATCTTTCCATTGATACATTCACTATTGGTAATTAGATCTATACCAATGTTTTTTGGCAAACCGTTGTTAAAGTTCACTTATATGGACCTAAAACAATGGTTTGGCCTAAACCATTTGGATAGGTAACTAATTAAAACCGTTGGTATAGGTCACTTATATGGAAATATGCAAACTTTTTTGGCCAAATCATTGGTGTTGGCCCATAATAGAAACCCTATACCAACAGTTTGTCCAAAACCACTGGTATAGGTCCAAAAATTAAATAATCTATACCAAATGATCACAAAACTGTTGGTATAGGTCTATACCAACAATTTTGAGAACCTTTTATATAGTTACATGGATATTTTATTGAATATTATTACAGAGAACAATAAATAAATCATAATTTAAAATATTTATGATAATAAAAATATATATTCATGAAATTATGTTAACAACAGTCAAGTTAGTTTAGTGGTTAGGTCGTTCCATCATATAATAGACGTACTGGGATCAAAACCAACAGAATTCTTCTTCTTTGAAATACAAATACCAATATTTTTATAGAACCGTTGGTATAGATTTTTAATATTACTCATACAAATGGTTTTTCTAAAACCGTTGGTATCGACCTATACCCACGGTCTTACTAGCCAACGGTTCTCCAAACCATAGGTATAGGATATACCAACGGTTTGGTGGCCTATTCAAATGGTTTCAAACCATTGATATAGTGTATTTTTATAGTAGTTATTTCATTGAGAGCTTTCTAAATCCCTCATGACATATAAGAAATTGAATATTCATTCTTCAATAGTCTTCACCATCCAAACTCTCAGTTATCCCTATCCATCTCATCCATAGTGAGTCTAATAGTTAGTTAAGGTCTATGTGGTTAAATGTATAACATGATAAATAGTATGTAATAATAAAAAAAATTATTCACTCCAGTCATCATCCAATTTTGTTTCACATCAACACGTTTTCTATTACATTTAATATTAACCCATTTTCTTTTGGTTCCCACCATTTACTAAAACTAGATAGCATAGAATGCACATAAATATTCATAGTGGGTAACTAAATTATCATGAAAAATTATTTATAAGATGAATAAATCATGATACCATCATTTCAATATGTTAAACCTTTGGTTTAACCGAGGTCATCCATGATAACATCTATTCAAATCATTCATGATTCTTCAATAAAGAGTTTGGGAATTTCAAAAGCACATCGATTGAGAGTTCCAAACCTGGTGCATAATAAGGCCTATTGTCATATACTAGGTAATTGTTGTGTCAAGCTTCACAAGTCTTTTTTAGAGTTATTACCCCTAGATGTAATTTTTCTAGAACCACATTAACTTGTAGTATCCATACAAGTATTTAATTGTGTGAAAACCATTAACTCTAATCTTCACCAAAATTATAGTATATTTTTCTATACATAGAAATATCCCTAGAATTATCCTTACTGTTATCAATAAGGTTTTATTATCCTAGTTTCTATAGGTTAACTAAACTCTTCCACTAATAGAAACTATTATGAGGTAATATTTACATATATTATTACATAATTTCTTAACATAAATATCCATTATTACAACATAAACATCATAACATTTTATTTTATTTAGAATACCAGGTTAATAATAAATCAAAGTGGCAGAGAAAATATATTTATCTATTTTATATTCCATAATAAGATATTAAATACATTCAATATTTAAAACCCCATGGGATAATATAGGGAATGGATATACAAAAGGTGATCTAAAATCCCAATAAGGTAAAAATGATAAGAAAACATAACATGTGAGCCAAACTATATCATGATATCATAAAGATAAGGATACTGAGTAATCACATCAAAGAATAACACAGTGAATATATTATCATAGGATCTTTATATCATAGGAAATGGGGAAAATTTATAAAAACATGACATAAACATGATTTAAGACTGTATTCCTAGACTATGTCACATGATATAAAAAAGTTCCATAACAAATTTGGTATTCACCCAAATCCCATACAGTAATTATCACGAGACTATAACATTACCCAATGCATTAGAGAACTTTCTAGCATGCCCATCATATCATTTTTATTATCTTTGTGTTCCATATGAAACAAATTAATCTTACGTGATCACATAACAATTACACATGGAATGAAAATGGGTTTTATAGTCTTCATTCGTATAATAATCAATGGAAATTTTATAATTAAGGCATTTTATAAATGATCATAAGAAATTTATTACACTATCAAGTGAAGGGATAATATTTAGTTATATATGTGAGAAAAATATATACATAATTTAAAAGAAATACATTACATCAAATGATGTTTTCATTGATTAAATTAATTTTAAAAATATTGAAAACATTATTGAATAAAATATCATTTATACATTAGGTAGCATCATAGGATGTCCTATTAGATGAAAAATTATTTTGAAAGATCACATTGATCCTTTATAATGGAAATTATGCTTTTCATTTTGAGAAATATTATTTAAAATATAAAATTTTCACAATTAATAATTTTATTTTCAAAATAATCATTGAAACTTAAAAACGAATCATTAATTCATTGTGTTGTCATGATGGGAAAATATTTACATTAATGATGAATATGTCAAAAAATGTATTATTTGCCCATTTTTGTAGAAAATGTAAAATAATACATAGTTTATAAAATGAAAGGGTGATTATTTAATTTTTTTAAAAAATAACATTAAGTGTAAAAAATAATTAAAATATTAGTTGTAAAAAAATTGAAAACATTTTTAGAAAAAATAGATTTCATGAAAAATTATTTTTGACAGAAAATAACGTCAGATTTCCATAAAACAATTCACAATAATTTTAAGCACCAAAGAGGGGAAATGGTACTGTTAATTTAACACATAATGGATAAATATAAGAGAATAAAATTTAAGGATTTTATTATGAAATGATCATATAATTTATATAAATGGAAATTCAAGCATAAATAATCTCGTTTAAAATGATATTTAAATAAAACCATATCACTTTGGTAAATTTTAAATCATAATATCCTATTAATGAAGTTGATAAATTCAATCATAATATATCATATATAAGGAGTATTAATATTATGGTATTTAAAGGTAATGTAGATACACCATTCAAAATAATTTATGTGTATAAAATAACATGTCTCTAAAAAAATGGATGACTGGCGCGAAACCCTTACAAATTCTGTATCATTGAGGTGAGAGTTAATCAATGTAGTTATTATGTGTAAAAAATTTACACCCACACAAATAAATGTTTAAATACAATATAAAGTATTAAAAATTTATATCATATATAATTTTGGTATAATATAATCAATTAAGTAGTCTTATAACCTAATGAATAGAAATTAAGTTCAGAAATCTCATACATCATGCTTCCCTTTAGTTGTGAATTACTTAAACTCATATATAATGGTTTTAAACATGTCAATAATTTATAACATAACAATATTAATATTTATAAAATCATATATGATCCTTTTATAACATCATTGACTTTTTCATTATTTTTTTTTTATTATCACTATTGTTTTGGGTGTTGGATTCCTTGTTCCCTTATGCATGTATTATAGTGAAACATTCAGATATTAAAAATAGGATATATTTTCATAATATAATTAATGATATTATTGTTATAAATATAAATCATTCTCATTAAATACATCTTTATTATCATATTTGAAATTTGAACATGGAGAATCAATCACATCGTTTTGTGGAGATGGTAGGTCATACATACACACGAGTGACATTTTCATTTCCTTAACGGGTGAATCATTATGTATATAAATTGTATATTAATCTTAAAAAATAAATATAATATAATATATATCACATATATTCATTTAATTTATTGATTATTACCTTCCATGAAATGTGTTTGTGAAAAAACGAATCAAATCGCTTTGAGAGGTTATATACCGCTTTATACACAAAAATTGTTATAATTTATTCAATGGATAGTAAGGTAATAAATTATATGATATATTTATTTTATATAAAGTCTATTATTCCATTAATATATTATTTCAAAATCAAATTCAGCATTGTTACATTACATGTGAATCATAAGTGAAAAATTGATCACATTTCTTCGTAATAAAGTGGATTATTGTACACACAAGCGACATTATCGTATTCTCAATGAAATGGAAAGTAAAAAGGTATATTTGATATTATAAATATATAATTAAAATAATATAATAAATATTTATTTTAAAATTATATTCATCATTATATCCAACTATGAGAATTGGTGATAGAAAATGAATTGCGTCGGTTCACGAGGTGGCATTCCACTGTACAAATGACCAATTGTTTCATTTGACATTTTAGAGAGGAGGAGATGAATGATGGTCATGTAATTAAAATAATAATATATCATCATATAAAATATAATGATTTTATTATATCATAATTATTAATAATATTTTGAGTATGTGGAGGAATAAATAATATAAAATGCTCTATTAATAATGTTTCCTCCTCTATAGATAAATTCTTTTGGTTTTCTCCAAAATCATTCATAGGTTGGACTTATGACCAAACCAAGGAATTTAAGATTATTTTATTGTATTATAAATGTTATTTGAGTTGGTATTGGCCATAAAAAATTTGTTTTGGATTTATAAACAGGAGAGGAGAGTGGTTGGCCTTTTATAATTGGGGGAGAGGACACACTTGGATTTTTCAATAAAGAAGAATTCTAACCAAATTTTTCTCATGAAAAATTTTCAAAATTGGTATTTTAAAACATTATAATATATAAGGTAAAAAAATTACAATAAATTATTAATTATAAAGTTTTTTCACTTTTAACACTCATCTATATAGTTCATCCCTCTAGTAATCCATTTTTTACCTTAACATCAATAAATAATTGTTACTATTTTTACTATTAATTATTGTAAAAAATTAAGTTTATATTTTTGGATAGTATACATTATGATGATTACAATTATTTATTACATTTTTTCAAATTCAACTCATATATAAGGAATTATTTAATAAAAAATTAAACCCGAAGATGGGTCGAAAAACAATTTACCAAAAGAAAAACATTCAAAAGTTTAAAAATTTTTATATTAAAATTAAATATGAAATTGAATAAAATGAGATAAATCTTAAATGTTTATATATAATTAATATGATTTTACTTTTAAATCTAAATTAAAAATATTTTCTTTTTAATTCATTACAAGAAAATGCATTTTTAATGAAAATCACTATTTTCACTATTCATCAGAAAATAAAAAGTTTGAAAAAAATATCAAATATTCTTCATAAGAAAATGTTGGAATGATGATTTGAAATTTTTTGTTCATTTTTAAAAATAAAATTTCACAAAGTGTTAAAAAAAATTTTAAATTATGTGTGAAAAGTGTGACTAAACCGCCTTTTAGAAAAATACAGTTTTACAATAATATTTTATTCTTTAAAATGATTCTTATTTTATATTCAATCAATGTATAAAAATGAAATTTACTATATATATGTTTAAATCCAAAAATTTTCTTAATATAGTTACACATATTCATACTCACCATCTCAACAACAAGGATACAATCACTATGTTTGAAATATAATATTTTAATAATGTATTGCATTTTGTTTAAAATCTATATTACATGAACAGAAAGATGTAAAAGAGGTTAAATTTATAGAAATATACCATAATTTATCAGTTTATTTAATTCACTTATAATCATGTTATTCTGTGGAATATATTCATTCAAACATAATGTTCATCTTTTTAAGATATTCGGGTGTTACAATAAACATCACCTTTTTTGAGTTTTTATGGAAACCACATCTTCCTTGTTTGGAATGATCTTCAATGTGTGTCAATGAATCCTTAAATATTATCCCTCATATTGAAATTCTCTTTCCACTAATAGTTCATTAATCTATCTCTTCTTCTTCTCTAAATACGATATTTCAATATGTTTACCTACTCTTACTATGTCTATTTCGTTTTTGTGTTCTTTATAATCACAAAATAGTAATGTGAGATATATTCCATATTTGAATATAGAAAATTCAAAAAATATTAATTGTGTTGTCCTCCTTTAATTCCAAATAATATTTAGTATTTGTTACAACCCATGATAGATGGGTTTCTCAAATATAAAATTATTACTGAATCTGTTGGATATTCTATAAGTTACTAGATCATAACATGATTTCATGAATTGCAACATGGTTTTCTACTTCAATATCCTAGTCACACCATGATATGCTTCTTCAGGATGTGAGATTCTTTCAACAAATTGTGCTAAAAAATACACACAGTTTATTATATTTAACTGCTATGAATATCATAGTGTGATCCTATAACTCTCCTCAATCCTCAAGTCCTTTTATAGTACAATATATTCTTCACAAAGTAGGATCCTATTGTTTGTGTTCTTAATACTATGAAGTGGAGTCATCTATTTTGGTTTGATTCATTCTTATATTATTATCTTCACCACTCTCAACATCGTGGAAACATCATGTAATTGTAACCATCTTTAAAAACATTGAAACTAGGCTCCATGAACATTAACTCATACACATAATTTATATTGAACTCCCAAACTCAAATGATAAAGGAAAATATCTTATATATAACTAACAATATATTATTTATGCTTAATAGGATATTACACATCATTGTGAACCTATAGTACTTTTCCAATTTATCAATAAGTAAAAAAACTTATGTAAGATCAATAATACATCATGTATCATTTGAAGATCCTAAAAAAATATAAATAATACTAAAATATATCTTAAATATCTGTGTGATTATTTCATATGTTTCAATCTCTCACTCAAAAATATATTATATAACACCTAGTGGATATTACATATTAAGTAAAATATATTAAATATGCTCCATAGTGTTTTTATTTTTATTTATTTCAATACTTTGACAGAAATTACACATCATTAAAATATATTATATATAAAATGGAATATATTATGGATCCCCGGGACTATTTTAAATTTTTTATATTTAAATATTTTGGAATATATTATCTTCCATCTAAATAAATTATGCATCTATGTAAATATCATTCATATCCCCGTTTGTGTTATTATTTTTTCATATTTCATCATTCAAGAAGAAATTATTTATCCTTATATGTATTTTACATATCATAGTAATACATCCAAGAATTTTACAATTATATTTATTCAAAATATCTTATAAAACCTATGTATTTAGGGAGTTTTAGGGATTTTTTATTTTTTTGTGAACATTAGCTAAACTATCTTACATTTATAAATAAATTATTTATACACACTAGACATTACCATTTATTAAACTCTGATATGATCAACACCACAAATATTTTTGATAACTTTAAATACATCCAACTCTACTTCAAATCCATATTAATGACGAATATGAAAATTCAACTTCATCAATCCCAAGGTGTATTCATTATACATCCATAACTATATTCTTTATCTAACTTCAATTATTTCCCATTATCCTGAAAATGATAATTCAATAATAAACAAGATTATTATTCCATATATGTTGAAAATATTAACAAAACTGACATCAATTGAAGTCATTCACAAAGTATATTACTTGGACATACTTTATTGGTCAATAAAAAATCCAACACTGACAAAAAATATGTGTTTAGAACAAATCCATCACAAAATATCAACATTAAATGAAGAAAAATTCCAACACAAAAAACAACTCTAAATTGGATAGTAATGATATCCCCATTTGTTATGTTGGAAACACTATCAGTAATGCAACTCCAACTGAACATCATGACACTAATCTACATCTCATAATATCTATCATGTTACCACTTCTATAGATTTGGATCCACAATGTTCTCTTCTCCCCCTGGGACATTAAATCCAATGAAACCCATCCTCTAAAAGTAAAATATGTAATTTATTTTGAAAATAATTATCATTATTGATAATGAACATACTATTCAGAATCAATATCATTCAATCTCTATATTATTGATATAAAAAACACAAGTTTTAAACCTTTTCAGCTTCTTTGGTATTATTCCAATAGTGTTGAACAATGTAAAATACCAAAATTGATATAGAAATATTCTACCCTCTTTCTAATGAGTATAGGTGAATAACTAATAGACCATATATCCATATATTAATATATTCCTTGCATAAAATTTAGAGTTACTGGGATTCCACTTTTGAAATACACTTCAATGTTCTATTAATTTCTTGCTCAATATTCACTTGGTCATTACAACTCCAGATTTTACTTTCATGATCAAGAAACTCTTTCATATTTATGTTTAATTTATTTTTTTATAGTAGTACTAATACAATATTTATTTTCTGATATAGGTGGATTATTTTTCATGGGTTGGGAAGGTTTGTTCGGCAACTAAAACAATGGTCGGGATTTTTTGAGAGGGGGTTGCATGTGTCAAAGATGATGAAACATTAATGTTTTTAAATATTTGTGTATATTAAAAATTGTATTTATATAATGTGTTATTTGAATTATATATATTAGTGTTTAATTTTATATTTGTGATGTAAAAATTATTTCGATTGAATTTTGTATTTTCAAACACGTTTATTTTCTACAATGTCCTGTAATTAAAACAACACACTACATTAGAAGGGTTATTATCAGTGATAAAAAAAATTGATAATAAATTCCCTCTTTAATGGAATCGAGTACAACAGCTATTTTTTTAGCACTATTAAATCTTTTTTTGTGCACTTTGAAATGTTTTAATTGTGGTAGATCCACATTACCATGTTCCAACATAAATAATAACCCAAACTCTATGTAAAGGACTATAAGATTGAATGAGGTCATTAATTTAATTGAGAGACACTCACATTATAGATCATAATGTGGTAATGGATGTAGAAATTGAAAACCTAGGAGGACCTTTTATTCTTGTAAGAATCATTGTACATAAGATAATAATTCATTGTTGTATGTTGGGTGCACCATGACAACTTCATCATAACTACATTTAATCATGAGTTTTTTAATACATTTTATAAATAAGATATTTATTTAAATTCTATTAGGGTTAAAATATCATTAAAACTAATACAGATTGGCGTTAAATCATTTAACAACATTCAGGTTTTCGGTTGAAGATGAAATGTGTTATGGCATTTAACTAATTTTTCCTGAAATAAAAGAACAATAAATTAAATAACCTACCAACATTCTATTTTTTTGTTTTATTTTTATTGAATATCATGACTTTTTATTATCATTTAATTTTAGTTTATTTTGTTACTGTAGTATGACCATGTAAAATTTCTTATAGTTTTTTACCTTTTTATTAGCCATTTAGAGATTTTTTTATACATATTATTGTCTAGATAAAAATATATACAATTAATTTTTCATAAATACCGTTATTATTAATATTTTATTTTTTATATTACTAAATTACTTAATATTTATTTTAAAATGATATTTTATACCAATATAATAGTTATTAAAATATTTATAATATTAACATCATTAGTAATATATATATTTTTAATTATTATAAATATGTAATAATATAAATAATATTCATTAATAATGTATTGAAAAAAATTTAATTATAAAAAAATATTTAATAATACTTCATAATAATATAATTAACAATATATTACATAATAACATTTATGTACATTAATATTTTAAAGTATAAATTTTATGTTTATAATTAATAATGTTATTTATCTTTAAATTATATTTTGTTTAATATATTAATGATGATTTAAATTTTCAACTATTTTTCGTGTGTTGATTATGTAAGTCAAATTTAATTTAGACTGAATTTAAACATTATAATTTATACACCATTAATGTCACATACATGAAAAATATTAATGTTTTAAGTAAGTGAGGTTGAATATAAATAAACAATAGAATAAAAATAAAATCTAAATAAAATCTTGAGGCACTTAATGAACAGATAAAAAATATTAGAAAATAATAATCCTTTATAGTAAAAGGGTAAAAAATCGGGTGTGTAGTTAGTCCTCTATATAATAGAGTCTACAATAATTGATCCAATTCTAATTCTACATTAATTTGATGTTATTTAAAAAGTAATCATTATTTAATAAAAATTTATTCAATAATTATTCATTTCAAAGTATTTTTTTAATCTCTTTAATTAATAGTTCATAATTAGTTAGTTTAATATTAAATAATAATTAATCATTACTAATCATAAGTTATGGGTTACATAATCCTATGTTAAGCATTTCATATTCAAAAATAAATTATTGTTTACTCATTTTTTATTGAATAATAAATCACTCATTAATTATAAATTATTAATTTGATAATTAAAAATTATTAAGTAGTTCGTTTAATTTTAATTAATAGTTAATTAATTATTTTTTATTTTTTATTTATTACTTCATTAATTAATCCTATGTTATTCACTCATTAATCATTACATAATTAATAGTTATTATGAATATAATGTATTATTTGTTATTAGTTAATTAATAGTTCATCATTATTTAATAATTTATTAATCATTCATTAATCCTTATTTAATCACTATTTTGTTTGTTAATCATTTGTTAATCAGTAGTTAATCCTTACCTAATAATTCGTTAAGGATGAGATAATAATAATTTTAATAAACCTAAACAATTCATTAATCTATCATTAATAATTAGTAAAATAATAGTTATTATGTAGATACCTTAAATTTAATTATTATTTAATTATTATTTAATCATTATTTAAGTAGTTACGTTATAGTTAATTTACAATTAAAAATTAATTAGTTATTTTCTAATCATTAATTCATAATTAGTAAATTCAATATCCATCCTTCCTTATTTATTGATTAATCATTTTTTAATAACTCATTAATAATTATTTTACAAATCGTTATTCATTCAAAAATCATTAGTTAATCATTATGTAACCTTCTATTGTACTTTAGTTAATCCTAAATTAAGATTGCATTAATCATTCATTAATCACTAGTTAATCATTATATAATTAATATGTATTAAGTAGTAAATTTTTAGTTTAATATTACATAATTAATAGTTAATCATTAAGTAAATATTGGTTAATCATCCTTTAATCATTATCTAATCATTTCATAAAAAGTAGTTAATCTCATGTTAATTATGCTTTTCTCTTTTTTAATCACTCATTAATAATTACTTAATTAATATTTATTATGTAATTTATAGTTAGTTAATTTTTAATTAATTGTTCATCATTATTTATTTGCTAGTTAATCATTATTTGGTCTATTATGACTCCAAACATAATAGTAGGATATTCATTATCTATTAATTCAATAATCCAAAGTAATTCATTATTATTAATCAGATAATAAATACTTAATCATTAAAATATAATTAGTTATTTAATAGTTAATTATTAGGGAATCATTATATCACTAATATTTATTCACCATATGGTTAATATTATTTCCTATTTATATCACTAATATTAAAAAATTATTAAGTTGTAATAAAAAATAATATTCTTATAATAATAAATATATTACTAATATTAATTATGAATTTTTTAATCAAAATTCCTCAAAAAATAAAAAAATTACTTAATAATATTAAATATTATTTAAAAATTACATCTAACTAAAGGATTAAGTAAATAAAATATTTAAATCTAACTAAAACTAAATTACTAAATATATAAATTACAATAAAATAAATACCAAAAATAACCCTAAATGATTCTTAAACAATTATAAACTTCACAATTGTTTCACTCATATTAGGCCACCAAAAAACACCACACACAAATGAGGAAACACTGGAAAAAGAATAGAGATAGGTGGAGTGGAATTAGAGAGTGGGGAGATGAAATTATTTACGATATGGTGGAGGGGTGGTTGGATTTTTATAGGCGGATGAGGAAAATACATTTTTAGTGGAACTACCTTCACCATTAATTAAAGCGAAAGGTGTTGTGGCATAAAATTACATTCGCTAAAATTAAGGAAAAATATATTTTGTACATTTAATAGATTTAACCTATATTTCTATGTTTGGGTTGATGAAATTAAATGTAATTGTTGGCCATAACACAATTCGACTGAAATCAAAAGGTGGTAAGGATGATGCCACCTTTCTGTATTAGTTTTGAAAATATTTTAATCCTAGGATTCATTAAATAAAAATTTTATTTAAAAAAATTAAAAAACAATATTTCCATGTTAAATTGATGAAAGGAAAAGGAGGAATTGGTCATATCTACTTTAGATAAAAGTGAAAGGCATTAAGGCCAAAGATGCATTTTTATATTATTTACAAAAAATTTATTCCTTGTATTATTTATATAAATATGTTATTTAAAAAACATATAAATAACTGTGACATGATTGCAGGGTTTATTAAAGAGATTATACAAATGGGAAATGGAAAAGGACTCAATGTGGTACATGGAATAGAAGAGATGTTGAATGATGATTTGAAATGGCTATTTTGGAAGATTAATTCCTTATTGTGAGGATATAAATGAGATTTTAAGTGACAATGTGTTCTTATATTTTGTGGGTGTTAATATTTTAGAAGATTATTCCCCCCTGAGTAGTTGACATATTCATGATGGGATGAATATTTCAATCCATTTTGAATATTATTTCCAAAATTAAAATATTCACTCTCTCATATATCCTTGAATGTGATAAGTGTTATTAGAAGGGGGTTTTTCATGTGAGGTTCAATTGTATTTTAGGGTTTCAAGATTAAATCCAAAATAGATTTATACCATCATCTGAGTGGAAACTATGGTTTCAAATAGGAGAGTTTACTGTTATTTCTGGTTTTATTTCTCTTTTTTCTATTTTTATTCATTGTTTTTTCAAAAGTTCTATTTTCCATATAATTCTACATTTTTATAAATTAAATTAGTTATTTAAATTATATTATTTAATCTATTTTCTCTTCTATGTGGTATGAACTCTTTATTTTTTATGTCCACTCGAAAATGAGTTTCTAATCCTATAAGTGAGAGTATTGTTGGTAAAGAGTGTTCATACAAACTTGTTTCGATTCTTCTTTTCCCACCAATGATCAATGGATTTTAGTATCAATAAGTGATGATTTATTTATCATATACATACATATATCATTAACCAAATGTTTTTAACAATTAATGATCAAAACTTTTTTATATATAATTAAATCATGAACAATAGGTAGGATTGTTCATCTAGTTTTATGACATGTTCTATATAAAAATTAGTTTTCTCTATTATTTTTACTATGATAATTTCATATTATAGAATAGTTTTGATAAGAATTTACCATATTATTATTTATAATATTTATGATTAAATTTATTCTAAATTTAATCATTTTTTCTAGTAGAGTTAGGTTGATCTATTTAGAGAAAATTCTATTATAAATTTATTCCCCTCTCTTTGTATTTTAATCTACTTTTATATTACAATTAAATTTTTTCTATAATTTAATTGTTTAATTTAGTTTAGGTTTGTGTTGTGATACAAACAACATCATGATGACCTAAAAAATAGATTAGATTCTTTTTTCGGATTCCCTATTCCATGTGGGATCGACCTTGTATATCTATTATTATATGATTTAGTAATTATAGTTGGTTTAGGAACTCTAAATATCGTAAATTTTGATACCATTTAAAATTTACTACATTCGCATTTTCTAACATTATTCCTTCCAATATGTGTCTAGATTATTCATTTATATGATTATTTCCATGTTGTTGAAAATCTTGTTACTCCACTCAGAAACACCATTTTTTCGAGGACTCCTCACTATAGAAACATGATGTCAAATTCCATGATTTTTGAGATATGATTCCCCTTGGTCACTAGTTCATAGCATACAATTTTAAATCCTTAAATTCAAAATATTCACACCAAAAGCCTTTTCCCCTATTATACGACATTGATTACACTACAAACCATAGAGTATTTAGTGGTGGTTATAACCCCCTATAAATATATTATTGGTGGTTATGTAAAACAATCGCAAAAGAGGCTTCACACTCCTATTGGTTGTGGGTTTTCATAAGCACTTTTACAGTATAAAATACAGATGTGGTTATTTTAGAGATGGTTTTAACCCCTTATATATTATGATGAAATTATTTTTTTAGCATCCACAATAAGAGAATATATCATATGATTTTTTTGTTATTTTTTAGTGGTAGTTAATAACCCGCATAGTAAGATTGGGGTTTTAGGGAGCATATAATTAACATATAAGTGTTGGGAAAACATGGATAGGAAAACACATTAGTTTAAGAGAGGCATCATGTAGAGATACATGTCAACAAATAGAGAGAATGCCCAGAGTGGACCCGAATACTCAAAAAAAGGAAGCATTGGATATGCACTATATAATAAATAAGAATAAGGATTAGAAAAATGTTGTTGTGGGAATTGAACTATGTATAATGATTTCAAATTTTATTAAAATGATTGAAACAAAACAGATCTAAATGGGAAGCCTCCTTGTTTTCTTCTTATACCTTAAACATTCAAGGGATCTGTGCAATACACAATTGATGAATAGATCATATGTTCAAGGTAAGGATTGACTATATGAGTTATTAATGAGACCAACCACATAAAAATTTGTGTTACCATGAATATAAGGATTCACCATGAGTATGAAAAGATAAGGCTTCCGTGATTATGTAAATTTTATGTGAGTATCTTCTGTGTATGTCTTCCATGAGAACATATCATCTTTCAGGTTAACGTTCCAAGTATATCTTCCTTGATAACATATCTTATATGATTCTTTCATGATGTTTCGTCATGGATCATCCATGGGGATCACAGAATCCTTCAATTCGGAATTATGAGAACAAAATACCCTTTCATCGATACATCAAGGATTATCCATATGATCATAAAACTATGATGCATACACATGCTCCATGAATCATAGTGAATAGACTGAGTCGTACTATAGTTGAATATTTATACATTGATGAATCTATATTTTTGGATGATTGTGCTCTAGATTATCATACATTCATGAATATATACATACATTCATGTATTATAGGATTGAATTATGTGCCATAATAACTTTTATACAGGAATCATGATATGTTTAGATTCAATGCATATATACCAAAGGAAATTTTTGGAAGGAAGAGAACCTAAACTCATTGGCTATTTAATAAGAAGATAAAATAGTTTTGGTTATTTGATAACTAAATAATGAAGTTCTAAAATAAATGGAATATTTTATTATGGATATGAGAATTTAGTTATTTATAAACCATGTGATAAATAATTAAATTTGATGTTGTTCTTATGTCGATATTCATGAGATACACATCATAATATTGTAATATTTGTAGCGATCGATACATATATTTAGTTTCACATGCATGAATCCATGTCATTAAAATAAAGAAGAATTCACATGAGAATAATTCATGTGATGGTTTTGGAAAGAAGTTACTGCTATTATTTTTAAGCCACATAATAAATAATTAATGTGGATCTGAGTATTTTAAGAATTCAACATGAGCTTGAATAATTAATTCAAAAATTACTGAATCTTGACTCTTAGGTTATTTAAAGGAGGAGGATGAATTAATATAAATGAAATTTCACAATGGTAAAATATAATCTAGTCTGAAATAAAAATTTATAACAACATTGGTGTTTAGGTTTTTGACCCTTGGTAAATTCTTATGAATTCCATTATTTTTTTATTTTATTAATAACATAATTATCAATATCCATGTAAACCAGAACCTGGACTATCATAATATTTTTAAATATTTATTATAATCAAGAAAATGTGTTAGGCCATATCCTATGATCGATGCTCAAAAATGGGAGAAATGTGATTTTTATGGAGTTTGGAATGTGGGATTTAACATAAACACAATAAAAGATTCATTTTGGAAAAAACCTCTCTTCAATGTGTTGTCGTGATATAATAACAGTTAATATAAAATGAAGTAAGGGGTTTCTTTTCTGTTTTCCCTCCTCCTTTGATATCAATGTGATTTCATATTAGCCCTTAATAGACAAATCTAAAATCGATGATCATCAAGACATTGAATTATAATTCCATTTGAATTTAGTAATTTGATATTAGTAAATCATAGAATGGATAATTTAATTACATTCAACCATTGTCTCTTGAATTTTCATAATATGAAAATGTCAAAAAAAACATGGACACTGGTCATTGTTCACATTTTAATTTTGTGGTTTTCTTTCTTCATTCTACATGCATATATCTCTACCATTAAACCAGATGATAGATCAAATATTTTATGTTAACACACCTAATTGTGTGATCAATCAGGGGTTCTAAATATTTATTATGGGGGTTTATGATATTGGATTAAGAAATAATTGGTTTTATAAACTCAATTACCAAAATTCACATGATTTAATGAAAATGATGGTTTCATAAACCAGTGCATATGGAATGACGAGAGGCACCAATAGTTCAATTATCTAGAGAAGAATAAATGAAATCAAAATTTCAAGGATTCATTGAAGATGTTCAACAAATGTTTGTGTGTTTTGGGTGGTTTTCATGGGGAAACTAAATGATGGGGAGTGTCATTAGAATCCTTGTGTCATGTGTGACTATCTAGAAAATTCATGAATACCCGAAATGCTATTTATAATAACACATGTTGTGTGAATAATTGATGTGATGCTTATGGTTTATAAAGAGTTAAGTATCACATGGCCATGTTACCAAGTCACATGCTATGTGGCCCCTACATAACCAGGTTTTTGTATACCAAAAGTCTACACCTCACGTCATATGTCTTCCCATATTCTGAATGACTTAGGCCACACCCTATGTACCCTTTGTGGGACACAACTTGGGAAGTTGAGGAGCATTCTGATTACCCCACTGGACCTGAAATGTTATATGACCATTCTACATGTTGTGTAGCGATGATAAGACATACCATGTAAAATGACATAATATGAACTATTGGCTAATGTGGGATGATGTGTCACATACCCCTAACACAGGCCATTTTCATAATATTTACCAGGAATAATTTGTAGGAAAAAAATTATACTCTCTTTATTCTAAGGTAGAGTTGATATCTCAGTTTTAGTGATTAGAATCTTCTTGAGGGGTGGAATTTCACCCATATGAGCACAATTCTAAGATCCTTTAACAGTAGTATTAGATAGAGTTAGGTATTTCATACATATATATAGAGTAAAGATACTATTTCTGTAGAGTTGGAATTTCTCCTAACTATAGAGCTCAGACTAGATAGGGATCCTCCACTAGAGTTTCTATTTCACTCATAGTCATGAAGAGGGGATGCTCTATCTTCATATAATATAATAATCTTGGGTTTATATATATGTCTAGATGGAAGTTGTGGATACTGAGTATATTAATGTATGTGAAAATTGATTACACACTAGGATATATGTTTTTTATGAGCATATCTAGGTTTAATATTTTTACTATCTACCTTTTTATGCATGCATGTTGAATTTGTCATTGTTTATTAAATAATTAGTTATTTTAGGGTGTACTACTAGGTATGTGTACACTCACCCCTGTATGGCCTCTACCCCCAAATTTCATGTACAATATAGACAACAAGTTATAAAAGATAAATCTAAGAGGACCTATTATAGGTTGTGCTTAGTGATACTTAAAAATTATTGTATCCACATATATAGATAGGATATGGTTTCATGTTGAGACTATTAACCCTATTCTCATTTTGTTGGACCTTATTTTTGGTTATTGAGATTGTATTATTTCTTATTTACATGGAATTATTTTAACATGATTGTTGGGGGATTCTAGAGGCAGTACATGAAATTATTATTCCACTTTATTTTTTCACATAAATTATGTATAAATGGATATGTGTGTGTGTGTGTGTGGATGTGTATAGGTGCCTTAGGCTAATACCTCCCATATATGTGTCGTGCCTACTTGGTGATAGTCACTAGGCCTTGGACTATTAGAGGATGGATCGTGGTATCAGTTCTGATATATCGCTAGCTGGAGTAGGCCCTTGGAAGGTTGAGATGTAATAGAGTGTTATTAGTGGATGTTTTTCATTGAAATGATGATTATAGTTAGTAGTCATAAGAGTATTGGTTTTGGATTTAATGAAATTATTATTAAGTGTTTTGAGTTCATCTCCCAGGATAGATACCGAAATGATTGTTCAGTGACCTACATTTCCATTCATTGGGATTCTAATAACTTATTTGATGACTCAAAACATCGAAATATAGGTTTTATGGTAAAAAAAATTCAATCATTATAAAATAATGGTTTGTGGTATCTATTTATTTTATTATTCATCCCCTAGACATGCTCTTGACCATGGTATATCATGTCTATTTTAGGATGCATCCATAAATAAAACTATCATGGATCCTACATCAATATCATGATGTGGATCATCTCAATAATGAGGCCTCAGTTTAGGGGCATGTTCAGGTTGTGTTACCTCTAGGTGGATAATGAATGACACTTCCACCCATCGAGCAATGAGCAGACTTTCCCCTGATACTACAACCTATCATGTTACCTCATACTAAAAAAAATTCAAACCGAAAGCATATGATGATGATTTATAGAGGATAATATTTCTTTGTTAGTTTCAGAGGTTGAAATTATTTAGGTTTTGTGATGATATAGATATATAAGAAATATCGATCTGGTTAGTTTCCATAGAATAAGTTTTCTATCACATTTGGAACCTTATAGATTAGATTGAGGTTTTGGCATTTAGTACTCTTCATGGACTAGTAGAGATATTGTGGAGTTTGATGAAATGATATCATAATGAGGAGACCCTTCCCTAGATTTAGTTTTATCATCTCTTCTAGGAGGTGTACATCTCGAAGCCCCTAAGATAAGTAAAAATATGTAAAATATTCTACCACTTTAACAGTGTATAATGCTTATAGTTGAGTACAAATAAAGGTTTACTGACCTCATAAAATACTCTGAAGACATTTTCAATGATGCATATTTGCAGGATAACACATTTTAGAGGGAAATACATATATATATTCAAGCTATATTAGTGAAAATTTTCATCCCCACCAATGCCGGTACTAAATATTTCTTTGATGGTGGAGATATTTTTGTTAGATTAATCACAGCCAGATGGTGATAATGTTAGTAACCTAGAAACAAAATTACCAGTTGGTGGAATACCATAGAATTTGGGGTTATGACATATGAAGAATTGATATGTCTTGCCTTAGACCAGTGGGTCTACAACCCAATTTTCATAGAGAGATTCCATTTAGTCATGGGAGAGATGATGTTATACCTTTGATGGGTGAGGCCTCATCAGTACATATTGTCAAAGCATCCATGTAATAGTGAATGAAAGTCTATAGATAGTCCCCTAAGAGAGTGTTAGTGGAGTGAGTAGGAGGAACCATAAAATTGAAGTCATGGCAGTGGGTGTGACAGATCTATATGAGGTGGTCAATTCCATGATATGAAACCATCATCACCACCTCCAAGAGGTCCTTATTAGACTCGGGGAGCTAGAAGATAGGGATGAAAGATGATACGGGAAGTTGATGCATATGAAACATAGGCTCCTGGAATGATATGATGTAT
Source organism: Viscum album (assembly GCA_963277665.1). Taxonomy (NCBI): domain Eukaryota; kingdom Viridiplantae; phylum Streptophyta; class Magnoliopsida; order Santalales; family Viscaceae; genus Viscum; species Viscum album. Next base: position 638,161,609 of record OY728134.1, read on the forward strand.
GATATGGGACTTATATAACATTAAATTAGTATGAATAGATGATAGTGTGAACCATTATTTCTTAGTGTTAGGTCCACTAGGCTGAGTACCCTAAGAGGGGGGGGGTGAATCAGGGTATGACTAATTCAAAATTAAAGCCTTTTCTGACCTTGTTTCGCGGTTAATAAAAACACTCTTCTCTCACTTTCCTGTTGCACAATATAAACAGAAGGTAAAGCATGAACAGGACACAAAAAAGTTTACTTGGTTCACCGCTAAGGGCTACGTGCAAGGTGTATAGGCTGACAAGATGATGGTCGTACCAAATTCCAGTATTCTTCACTAGATGTGGATTACAAGGTTCGGGCACAGTCACTCTTTCCCAGGATCACTTCCTTTGCAAGGTTTAGGGTCAGCTCACTGATTTCACATGGGTCACTCCCTATTTCTCTCTCTCTGGATCACTGCTGGTGGAGAGAATCACCTTCTTTCTCTTCCTTCGCTCACTACTCTAGAAAGGATCCACTCACAGTTTTTAGACCTATAGGTCTCTTCATTTGAATGAAAGAATGCATCTTCTTTAGTATGTAGATTCTCTGTTGAAGTTCAACTTTCACCCATAGATGAATCTCTCTTTGCACCGAAGGTATCGAGCAAACTTCCAGATTCCACGCAGATCGAAAATCACTGCTGGAAATAAACCTTACATGGCGCGCAAGGCTACCTCGGCACGCAAGTATCAGCGTGCAAGTCACAACGGGTGTGAAAGTCCACCTCAGACACTAGCACGACACAAGCTTCCTCAAATCCAAACTTGCGCGACACACTTCCTTTTACGCCCAAACCAACATTGGCACGCAACTGCCAACCAACGCGCAACTTCTCACACCGGCGCACAACATCAACCACTGGCGCACAACCTCACCTGCGCGACCACACACCACTTGCGCGACCACCACAAATGCGCGATGGGAGCTCTAAATCATCAAAGCGTTGTACTTCGGTGAGAAATGAAGAGGGGTGGTCTAGTATTTATAGGCAAATTGACCACCCTACGTGACGGCGCGCATGTCACCTGTGCGGCTCCGTCTCGGCGTGCAAGTCTTCTGTCCTTCCAGAAACTTGCGCGAACAACTCCCAAACTTTCCCGAACCTGTTTCCTTTTACATATTTTGATCTTCTTATCTTGAAAAACATATGGCGTGCATGTTTCCTATACTCCAAGTTCTCGGCAAACAAGTTCCATTGCCAAAACAACTTTTCTTCATTTGTCGATTTTCAGGCCCAAAAAATTTGCAAACATTGCAAAACGGTACCACCTTCTATATTTTCTTTTTGTACCACCTCCAGACCGTCCATTCCATTATCGAAGTTCATGAATCAAACATGGATCATTGACCACAACTCTTGAATTTGACATTCCACCATGAAATACCCTTTGACAAGAAATTTTCATGTCATGGTTTTCATTGTCAACAATCACAACACAGATGATCACTTTTTCAAAAAACACAATCACCTCATAAATACTTCAATGATGCCATGATGTATTTTTTTCCAACAATCTCCCCCTTTGGGTTTTTTGACAAATCTTCCATAAAAATATTCTTCATTAATTCTTCAGCCGCCATTCGCCTTTTGTGATTCTGATAGCGATCAAGGATTTACTCAACACATACCTAAATCCCACATGAGTAATGCTCGGTGTGAGAAACAAGAGTAAATGAAAATTTCATCAATGAATCACATCATCTCTGACTCCCACTATTGACACCAAACTGATAGCAATTTGTACTAAACAGATACCAATTATTGAAGGACTTGTTGGAAGACAAATGTTTGGTTTGGAAATATTCTTTCCACTCTCCAACACCACTCTTCTGCTTCTATCATGATTCTCAGCTATCGTGATATGTATGTTTTGATCGATCACTTCTAGCATAGTCAGATTTAAAAATCTCTCCCTTTTCATTTCTCCCCCATTCTCGCTGCTTCACTTGCCAGCTTCTCCCCATATTAACCATGATTTCTCAAATAGCCACACTGTATCCCCCTTGAACAAACACTAATTTCTCCCCCTTTTCAACAAACCCAATTTTCACTCTTTTGTAGTTTTTAACAGAGTAGGGAACATATATCAGTACATTAAGGAAAGCACAGCATACCTCGAAGAGAGGGGATTTCCACATCCACACTATTTCATGTGCGGGGAGTGGAATGAACTCTCAGAACTAGTCGATGTCTCTCAAAAACTTTTTTGGGTAACACCTTTGTCATAATGTCTGCAAGCTGTAGCTCTGTAGGCACATACATCAACATCACAAATCCTTGCTCCACCTTCTCCTTTATGAAATGATATTTGATATCAATGTTCTTTGTCCTTGAGTAATGAACTGGATTTTTTCTAAGATTGATAGCACTTGAGTTATCACACTGGATTCCGATCAGAGACTTCACTTCAACTCCCATATCTTCAAGCTGCTGCTTCATCCACAATAAATGTGTGCATGCTTGAGTGGCAGCAATATACTCAGCTTCTTCAGTGCTCAAGGAAATGTAATCTTTCTTCTTGCTAAGCCAAGAAATACACATTCCACCATGATAGAATTCACCACCTGACGTTTATTTTCTATCATCCACTGAACCGGCCCACTGTGCATTAGTATATCCCAATAACTATGTCTGAGATTTTTTAGTATATGTCATACCGAAATCCATTGTACCTTGGATATAATGAAGTATTCTTTTCACTACGAGCATATGGATTTCCTTGAGATTACTTATATATCTCACTGCAAGGCATGTGGAAAAAAAAAATCAGGCCTTATTGCTGTCAAGTAGAACAAACTCCCAATAATTTTCCTGTAATCTGTGATATTAACTACCTTACCATCCACATATTTTGATAATTTCCTCCGGGTAGCAACCGGTGTCTTCATCTCATTGTAATTATCCATTCCAAACCTTCTCAAAACCGCTATGGAATATTTGGACTGAGAAATTAATGTTCCATTACTTACATGTGTCACCTATAAGCCAATGAAAATTTTTAGCTCTCCGATCATTGACATTTCAAGCTCATTTTTCATGAATTCAAAAAATTGTCTGCAATGAGTTTCATCAGATCCGCCAAAAATTATGTCATCGACATACAACAGAACCATCATCCTTTGATTACTGTCATTGCTGAAGTAGAGATTTTAATCAACTCCTCTACGCTGGATACCAAAATTCTTCATGTACTGATCAAGTTGTGAGTAACATGCCCTAGGTTCTTGTTTCAGCCCATACAATTCCTTCTTCATCCAACAAACTTTTTTCTCATCCTCATGAATGAGAAAACCATATGGTTGCTCAATATAAACTTCATCTTCTAGAACACCATTCAAGAATCTGGATTTTACATCCATCTGGAACACTTTGAACTTTCTTTGCACTACTATGGAAAAAAATAATCTGATTGTCTCCAGCCTTAAAACAGGTGGAAATGTCTCATCAACATCTATTCCCTCTATCTGGCAGTTCCCCTTTCACACTAGTCGGGCTTTGTTCCGAATCACTATTCCATATTCATTCATCTTGTTGTGATAGACCCAGTATCGATGACATTCTTGTCTACTCGCTTTGAAACAATCTCCCATGTCTGGTTCTTCTCAACCTAATCAAGCTCTTCATTCATGGCCTGAAACCAGTTTTCATCTTCAGCTGCATCAGAAAAACATTTAGGCTCCACCTGAGACCAAAACGATGTTTGCCGTAATGATTTCATTCTTCGAGTCTGAACTGGAGTTGTCTGATCACCAATGATATTCTGCCTATCAATCTATTCTCGACTCTTTGGCTTCCTTGCAGACACATACTTGAAACTTTCTTTTTCATCATCATTATCTTCTTCTGAGTCAACATCTTCCACTTCTGCTCCCCCTGTATGGCTTACCTCATCATCAATTTCTTCCAGGAACTTTTTACTGGGTCGTCGAGTCTTCTATTCATTTTCAACTATAGTGACTTCATTTCTCTCAACAATTTCTCCCATCCTTTTGTTGAAACATTTATATGCTTTGCGTTTCCCTGATTTGCCAAGGAATATCCCCTCATCTCCTCATGCCTCAAAATTCCTGTGATTTTTTTTGCTGAGAATGAAAAACATACATCCAAAGATTTTAAAGTATTTCAATGTTCGCTTCTTTCCGTACCATAGTTCATACAGAGTCTTCCCATTCTTCGGACAAAACCGATACCTATTCGAAACATATACCGATGTCAAAAAAGCTTCCTTCCAAAATTTATCTGGTAGGTTTTTATCAATAAGCATCATTACGTCCATGTTTTTGATGATCCTATTTCTCCGTTCAACCACTCCATTCTGTTGGAGAGTTCTTACAGATGAAACTTGATGACTTATCCCATGTTTCTCGAGATTGTTTTCAACTTGACTGTTTGTGAATTCCGTACCGTTATCAGTACAAAACTTCAGAATTTTGTGCCCAAGAATCTTTTCTGATTCCCTCATATACTTCTTTATGAAACTAAACACCCCTGTCTTATGGTTAATGATGAATACCCAGGTCATTATTCTATAATAATCAATGAAAATAACATAGTACCTTTGCCCATTTATAGCTCTTGGTGAAAGAGGTCCACATACATCAACATGTACCAATTCGAGCACCTTAGATGATTTCTGTTCCTTTGGCCTGTATGTTTTTCTTATGATCTTCCCTTTTTGACAATCATCGCATGTATGAGCACGATCACGTGATAGTTTGGGAAGGTCTCTAACAGCATCACACATTACTAGATCTTCCACAGATGGTTGGCATAGATGACTAAGTCTCTTATGCCATAGCTGGTTTTCATCTTCTCAGGATAAAAAGCACGAATCGTCTTCCCCACCTACTAGTTAAATATTTCCCATTGTTCGTTTTCACAGTAGAATGATTGTTCCATCATTTCCTTTAAAAATACACATCTTCTTTGTAAATCGGATAGAGTGCCCAGAGTCACATAGTTGACTGACACTGAGAAAGTTATGACTGAGACCCTCAACTACAAAGACATCAGCATGTCTTATTTCTATGCCCCCAAACATGGATTTCCCTGAGCCAACAATCTCCAGGCCTTCATCATTTCCAAATTTGGCAACTCATTCTTTGTCATATTTTATGCCTATAACAAGATCCTTATTACCCATCCTGTGAGATGTGCAACCACTATCAAGGATCCACACACTAGAGCGATTAGATGATTTAAGGGAAATCTTTTCCACCACGACCTTTTCAATTTTCTTCTTCTAGGTCCATACATTTTCCTTCACACTCACCATAGATTGAGACTTCGGTTCTTTCTCAGAGTATGATGGACCAGCTTCATCATGCAAAGCCACAAATCTCTTTTGCATTTTTAACTCACCTGTGGCTTTATTGATATGCTGATTGCGAATGTTTTGATTCTACTTCAGATCATTTCTCTGTATAGTCGATGTATAGTACATAGCCATGTGTCCAAATCCTTCACACCAAAAACAGCGTCCTTCGAAATATGTTCTAGACAATTTTCCTCTGTTTGGCTACCACCTCTGTTCTTTTTCCCTTCAATATCTCGTGGCTATAGAACACACATACTCTGAATGTCCCATTTTCCCACAACAATAACACCAGATATATGGTGCATTATTCATGTTACTTCTACATTATGATTTTCCCTTTTGGATCTTTGAATATTCTGATTTTTCACTGTGCCCTAACCAACCATCAATTTCGGGACAGGTGCTTGCGGTCTAACCTCAATTGTCACATATTTTTTTTCTGATTAAGCCATGAAACAACCTTAACATCTGAGCTTAATTGCTACTTCTTCCCTGCTGAACTACTAGGCTCCTCTTTCATATTTTCAGTCTTCATAACAACCTTACATTCTATGAATGTGTTAGGAATCAAAGGTTTTTCCTGGTCATTGACTTTTCTCTGCAGACCTACAGGTTCCTCTTCAATCTCTTCAATACGCTTGACATGATCTTTCAATTTTCCTTTCATGATATCGATCTCCCTTTTCTGTTCTCAAATCTTGATCTTATGCTCATCAACCTTTTCTTTGCTCTCTGGCCTTGAAGACTTATGGTTTTCTATTTCTTTTGTATGCTCGGACTTCTCATCTTCCTGCTGTTGCATGTAGAGTTTGGAATCATGTACCACCTTGTTAGCTTTCTTTGTTTTTTCTCTCCAAAAATCTATCTCTCCAAGAGATGCTTCTAATTCATCTTCAATGTCAACTCTCCCTTCAATTTCTTCGTCTTCCTCATCATTTTCGGTGTCTTTTTTTTCTTGAGCACTACTGACAATATCCACCATTTCATTTTGACCATGATCCTTTCAGGTTACTATCTCTTCAATTTGTTCACCCTCAGACTCATCTAAATTGTCTATTTCTTGTGAAAGAATACTATTCTTATTGAAGAGATTTCTCTTGAACTACTTGTTCCCCTTCACATAGGTTGAATATTATTTCTTAGGAATTTCAACTTCATATTCATCATTTTCTTCTTGAAACTTTTCGGGGAACCTTGTAGAAAGATGACCAAATTTTACACACCTAAAGCAAGAAAGTGGAAGCTTGATTTTGAACTTTCCTTTTCCTCTTTGAATATTTGAGGAGAAGAATGACATTACCTCATCTGTCTCTTCTTCTTCCTGAGAATCTTCAATGGTGAGCTTCTTCACGGCCTTAAATTCCACCTCATTGGACTTCCCCTTTTCCATGGCCTCATTATCATCGTTTCTCATTTCATATGCAAACAAGGTACTGTGCAAACTGTCCAGTGTCAGCTCTTTTGGATCGTTATCTTCTAGTACTGAAACTTTCGGATTGAACCGGGTTTGAAGTTTCCTCAAGATGCGCTTTATGATCATTATGTATTCAATGAATTCTCCAAGACCTCGCATATCTTCCACAACCATGATTACCATGCCAAAGAATGCATCAACAGACTCATTCGGGATCATTTTCAGATCTACATATTTGTTCAACAACACCTGCATCTTTGCCTCTCTGACCATTGTATCTCCTTCATATATATTCAAAAGTGTTTCCCACATCAAATGTGATTCTTTTCATGTCATCACCTTCATGTATATGGGATTGGAAATGGATCCCCCTAAGGCATTGATTTCATTGGAATCAACATCCAACTCTCTATGCTCAGCTTCTGTAATGCACCACTATTAATATCAGTTGTGATACCATGCATAACTGGTGAAAACACATTCATTCACAAGGATCAGAAATAGTGTTTCATTCAATTCATCTATATCTTAAAATTACATCTGTCGAAGATCGGAATCCCTTTATGATTGGTGACCTCTATTGAGAGAAGAACTAATATCAACCTTTCCTTTTAATACCAATTCTTAGGTCCACTAGGATGAGTAGCCTGGGAGGGGGGTGAATCAGGTTATGACTAATTCAAAATTAAAGCTTGTTCTGATCTTGTTTCATTGATAAGAAAAAAACTCTTTTCTCACTTTCCTATTGCACAATATAAACAGAAGATAAAGCATGCACATGACACAACAGTTTTTACTTGTTTCACCGCTAAGGGCTATGTCCAAGGAGCATACGCCAAAAAGTTTCCGGTCCTACCAAATTCCACAATTCTTCAGTTGATGTGGATTACAAGGTTCAGGAATAGTCACTATGTCTAGGCTCACTGCCTTTACAAGGTTTAGGGTCATCTCACTACTTTCCTAGGGGTCACTCTCTGTTTCTCTCTCTCTGGATCACTACCGGTGGAGAGGATCACCTTCTTCCTCTTCCTTCGCTCACTGCTCTAGAAAGGATCCACTCACAATGTATAGACCTGTAGATCTCTTCATTTCCATGAAAGAAAGCTTCTTCTTCTGTATGTAGATGCTCTGTTGAAGTTCAACATTCACCCATAGATGAATATCTCTTTGCACCAAAGGTATATAGAAAACTTCCAGCTTCCACGAAGCCCAAAAATCACTGCTGTAAATAAACCTTACATGGTGCGCAAGTCTACCTTGGCGAGCAAGTATCGGCGCACTAGCCAAAACGGGCGTGCAATTACACCTCAGACACTTGCATGACACAAGCTTCCTCAACATCAATGTTGTGCGACACACATCCTTTTATGCTCAAACCAACATTGGTGCACAACTGCCAACTGGCGCACAACTTTTCACACCGGCGCACAACTTCAACCACCGGCACACAACTTCACCTGCGCGACCACACACCACTTGCGCGACCACCACACCTGTGCGACAGGAGCTCTGAATCTTCAAATCGTTGAACTCCGATGAGAAATGAGGAGGGGTGGTCCAGTATTTATAGGCGAATTGACCACCCTGAGCGACGGTGTGCAAGTCACATGTGCGGCCCCGTCTCGGCGCGCAAGTCTTCTGTCCTCCTAGACACTTGCGCGACCAACTCCCAAACATGCGTGAACATGTTTCCTTTTCCATATTTTGATATTATGATCTTGAAAAACATATGGCGTGAAAGTTTACTATACTCCAATTCCTTGGCACGCAAGTCCCTTTGCCAAAAACAATTTTCTTCATTTGACGATTTTCAAGCCCAAAAATTGGAAAACACTGGAAAACGGTGCCACCATGTATCTGTTATTTTTGTACCACCTCCATATCATCCATTTCATTATCTATGTTCTTGAATAAAACATGTATTGTTGACCACATCTCAGGAACTCGACATCCCACCATGAAATCCCTTTTGTCAACAAATTTTCATGTCATGGTTTTCATTGTCAACAATCACAACACAGATGATGACTTTGTCAACTAACAGAATCACCTCAAAAATAATTCAATGATGCCTTGAGGGATTTTTTACCAACACTTAGACTTATCACATGCATGAGAAATTGAGATACAATTAGTTCCACAATCATGAACCATACAGCTGGATACTCATACTAAAGGGAATTCTACAATCACACTATTCTATAGGTTATGTGTCTTGGTGTTGGAGGAATATGTTTTGGACATTTTTATTTATAGGATGAGACCTTATGATATCATTCATGGTATGAAATACTTATCTACAATTCATGAAAAGATTTATAGTTTCTATCAGAAGATGTTGTGGAACATAGTAATCATGTCAATATTTCCCTTCTCTGATGAGAATTAATTCATAATGGAACAATATGGGATCATGTTTAGGATATTACATCCAATCTCCCATCATTTTTCTAGACCAAATATTGTTGTATCTAATTTAATATATGTTTATTTCTCTCTACAATATAATATTACACAAATGTATTTCCTTATGACCTGCCTAATTCACCACCTTATTAGGATGTCAAATTATGTATTGAATTTCACATCGGGATTTACATTTTATCTTTTGTAGCATATCTTATGTATCCTATATAGATACTAGACCTAATTAGTAGTTGTAGAACAATTAAAGGAAATGATTTATCACACATAGAGATTCCCCCAATACTAATAATATATTATTTACCATAATAGAGGATGATATCCTGAGGTTATGAGTGGATTATCATCATCTAAATCAGGTGACCATTGAGAATAAATATCCACTACCTTGGATTTATGAAATTTTTTATAAATTGAAATGGGTGAATTTGTTCCAAAATATTGACCTCAGGTTTGGTTATCATCATCTACGAATATGTGAGGCAGATATACCTAAAATAACATTCTTATGTCACAATTTTAATTATGAATACTTGGTGATGTTCTTTAGCCTGATGAATTCCACTAAAATGATTACAGGACTCATGAATTGGATGTTTCATCATTTCATGGATGGGTTCATGGACTTTTTTATGGATGAAATTTTAATTCAATCAGTATCATATGATGAGTATGAAATGTACTAGAGGATGATCCTAGACATATTCCTAAAGCATTAACTATATGGGAAAATCTTGATGTGTATGTTTTAAATTATAGAGGAACAGTTTCTATGAGATTTAAAATCAATGTATAGTGTATATATGGAACCAATGAAGGATGAGACAATGATTGTTTGGCAGTAACCTCTGAATTTCATAATGGTGCAGATCATCCCTAGATTGGTTGGCTATTACAATAGATTCATGATAAAATTATCCAATATTGATAAAATATTGTCTATAATAAACCAAAATGGATGACATTTAAGTACTCATAGACGTTTTATAAATCATTATTGAAGATTCAATAGATTTTGAAACGAACTCCCATTATAAGGGTTCTAGAGGAGGTTGTTGAGTATATATTGTTATGATATTCCAACTGGGCTGGGATTAGGTGTACACTGATTAAAATATAGGTGTTGATAACCTAAATTTCTATGAAACTGAAACCCCATGACAAAAAGTACAAATCCAATGACATGGATCTTGTGCCTATGGTATTTTCTATAAAGACATAACAACACAACCTTCCTAGAGAGTAGTTTTTTGATTATTCTAACCAACCAATTCATATATACATCTTCTCCTAGAGAGATCATAACTAGAGATAGAGGAACTAGTTGGGGTTCTTGTAATATTTTGACTTTTAGATACTATATACTCTTAGGAAGGGGAATTTTTTGTTATATTATCTCTATAGATATCCTTGTTACAGGATTCTAATAGAGGAGTTATATATGTTGGAATTATTAAAAATATATTCAGTGGTTAGGGATGTGAAGTATTCCTTAGGTCGATGGTTTTGAGCCCTATGATTCTATAGTACATGAGGCAATAAAAATTTAGTGACTATTATTACGAGGTATTTTGTGATATGATATCCATAGAATTTTCAATTGAAGGATTATATGAAGGATGAGAGCATATCTTTTTTTTTCTGAGTGTGGTATTTGGTGTAGTCAAAATTCAAGTGGAGTTTCTAATAGTTTTCTACTCAAATCTCTTAACATTACATCTTATTATGGTACTTATGTACCAGGATCATTATTAGTAATCCTAGTATACCTCAGTTAATAGGATTGTTGTCGAGTTTTAGTTATGATTCCTTTCATGTTAGTAGGTAAAGAATGGCCATCAGGTTCTAGAAGGTTTGACACAACCCTTTGAGGTTCCAAAGAGGAAATGGGATAAAATAATTATGGATTTTATGAAAGGACTTTTGTGTTCAAAGAGAGTTCATGATGCTATCTCGATATTTATTTATCGACTCACTACGTCAAATCACTTTATTTCCACTATGATGTAGAGTTTGGTTGAAAGCATGGGATTATTGTATATATAAGAGATCATACAACTTCATGGAGTAACCTTAATTATTATCTCAAACTATGATACTTGATTAACATTTCTGTTTTGGAGTTGTTTTTAAGACGGTTTTGAGACATATTTTTAGTTGAGAAGAATTCTCACTCAGTAATTGTTGACAATATTAACCAAGTCATTTAGGTTCTGAAGGGATTGAAATGATATTTTCTGTATTTTTTCTAGTGATAGGATAATGTTTTTTCACAGGTGGATTTTTCAAAAAAAAATATATCACTCCACTATTAGAAAGACACAATTTTTGGAACATTATGGTAGACCATTGTGGTTACCTTAGTTGAATCCCAGTTGGAAGAGACAATATTCATGGAGCTAGAGTTGGTGCATGAGACAATTGAGAAGGTATAGACTATCCATTAACAAATGAAGACAATATATATATATATATGAATTCATATGTATACGTTCAATAGAAGCCCTTAGAGTTTGAGTAAGGTAATCATGTGGTCCTAAAGGCCTTACCTTGATTGAGCATATGATGTTTTGGGGGCGACATTAAGCTATATCAATGGTACATACATCCATTTTAAATTCTTTAAATGGTTGGGATGGTTTCCAACCACTTGGATCTATCCTCATAGTTGGACCATGTTTTGGACATATTCCATGTTTCAAATATGTGGATATATGTGGATGATATAAAAAATATTATTTAGTGGAGTGAGATAAAATTTTGAGTTTGAGGAACCATATTGGTTTATCCAATCCTTATTGAGGTTCATAATGAGAAGACACACCAAGGGTGAGAGATTCCCTAAGTGTGTGTCTTGAGAAAACATTGGAATCTCCATGATAGATAATGAATGCATGAGAACAGGATATCAGATATCAGATCATAACCCTCACCTTTTCATTTGAGTTATGATTTTGGGGTGAAATATCTAAAGGTGAGATGAATGTAACAACCATAGTCATTGGGATTACACACTTTGTAATTCTTTATGGATTCCCTTAATTGTTTTCCAAGTAATATCACATTTATCAAGGACCATTTGATCTTAATCATGGAGTATTTTAAATTATTTAAATATTTGTTATACTAATAGATTCTTTTGGACATATATTATGATTGTGGACTTATAATGTGAATAAAATTACACCATTCAGTTCATAAAACCTCTGTTAACCTTGGTGTGATATAAGATTCATTCGAATCAGACGTCTAGCTAATGCACTATCATGGGATGATAATAAATCAAATAAATTGTTGAATTAATATAATTAATTTTTTTCATTTAATTGATATAATAAGATATTTTTCTCTATATAATATCTCAATAGTTACTCCATTAGCATTACACACATAATCTAGAAGGATCCATTTGAGTATATTTATAGCGGTGATTGTTGGCAATGACCATGGAATTGGGAATCAATCTAAAATAAGTAAAAATTAAATCTCGCCTTCAACAAAAATGATATGAAATTATTTATTCATGAAAAATTAATTATTTCATGGGATAGGTTTTTTTTTGTTATTTACTCAAATATTAATATCAACATGATCATGGATTTTTACCAAAAAAAATCTAGAATCTATAACCACTGAGCCTATAAATTATAATTTTATTTGTATTTATGAATTTAATATTCCAAATTATTATAAAAATTAATTAAATTCCATTCATCACTCATATACATATATAAATATATTTAATTAATATCATTCAAACAAAACACATCCACCTATATGTCTTTACTTTTTGGTTTTTTTGGTTTTCCCTTAATGTTCTATGTAAAATCTTCAATGATGTTCGATTTTATTATGTTCAAAATATTGTAAAGGAACCCATCACATTATGTGATTAGTCGAGGGTTCTATGTATTAATGTTTTAGGTTTAACATATTGGATTTTGAAACAATGGATGATCAAAATCAATTAATTTTTTTGAGGGTTAATTGAAGTCGATGGTTTGTGAACTAGTGTGTGTGAAAAAACATGAACAACTATTGTTTAGTAATTTACTCAATAATGGTAAGAATACCAATTAAATGAAATAGTTGATAATGATAAAAAATTTTGAAGTAGTTTTGAATTGTTTTTTGTTAAATAAAAGGAAGATGAGGCAAAATTGGATGTTATGTCTTGTGAATGATATTCTAATGAATTCATGACTACATAGTGAGTAATTAGGAAGAGCACACACCATGTGTATCATTAATGTGGCATCTAGGGTTTCTAGTGGAGTTAAATATCACATGGATATGTGATCGAGTTACCAACCATGTGACCCTCACCTATCTAGGACAACTTATACGAAGAGTACACAACAATAGTTCCATGTAGACCCAAACACCGCATGTACTGGCTACACCCTTGGTACCTTTAGAAGGACATGGAACATTTAGATGTGGTACATATCAAGTACCATAGTGAGCATGATATGTTGTATGAATCTTCTACACACCATGTTTTGAGGATGTGACATGACATATGAAATGAACATACATAATGAAGTGGATGCTGTGTGATGACTTGTAATGTAAACCTAGGACCTTCCATGTTCTTCTACTTCAGCTGGGATCCGTTAGTCCAATATGGATTTTACCCTATTCATTCCCATGTGTGGTTGGTATATCTCCTATAGGGACTAATATCTTCTTGGGGAGTGGTATTTCACCAATGTGAGCATGTGGATGAGATCCTATATCCATATAATCTGATAGAGTCAGGTATTTCACCAACATATACGGGGAAATGATCCTATATTTAAGGATTTTGTATTCCTATATCCCCAGTGTTGGGATGAGATAAGGATCCTATGTTGGAGTTACTTTTAAACCCATATCAATGGGACAGGGATCCTCCAACATCATTTGAGTGAATGATTATGAGGTTGAAGAGACCTATAGAATATAATATACGGTTGTTTAGATGATTTTATAGTTGTAAACATGAGACTATACACTAGAACCTAGGTATTCCTATTAGAATATATATGTGTACACCTTTCATTTACTCCTTGGTTATGATTTAGAGATGATTTTATCATTGATTACTTACATCTACGTGATATTGTGGTGACCTACAGGGACTATATATACACACCACTATATAGGATTTTCATGTAGGTATCACATTTTATATAGAAGACTGGATATAAGACATATATTTAGTAAGGCTTAATGTGGGATATGCTTAATGGTTATTCACGACTATTGTATCAGGACTAGTGGTTTTTTGCTGAGAATATTTACACTCTTATTTCAAAATTTGACATTTGTGTTACTTATTGGGTCCATATTTACTCATCCTTACTTTGGGATTTCATTGACATTCTAATTATGGTATTATAAAGTCCATGTATGCATTTATTATTCTAGTTTATTTTTTCGAATCCCATTGGTATGTATGGGGATGTATGTGTGTGTGTGTGTGTGTTCATTAGGATAAGGCATACCAAATGTCTGTCATGCATATTCAGTGAGAGTCACATCCCCATATCCAACTGAATATGGGCTTGGGGTGTTGCTCCTAGCATATCACCTATATGGGTGGCCCCCTGGTAGGTCATTATATGGGAGAATATTAATTTCCATATATATGGAAGGGACTTCAATATTTTGAATATGGAAAATATCATTCGAGATATAATATTATGTGATTATAAATATATGATTTATGTGATGAAGAAATGTATGAATTTTTGCATACATTGAGATAATTATAAAAGAATATGATATTAGAATGTTTCAATGAAAGAAGTTGAACTGATTCCCAGAGTCCCTAAACGAGACACACTATAGTATTCATATTTTGAGAGAATCAGATCATTCAACGTATAATAAGAATTTCAAGACCAATAGATAATATACATGTATCTTTTGAATTCCATTTTGAATTATACATGATAGAACCAAATCTTCTAGGCTCATGGTGAAATATTATCACCTAGAAGGTTGAATATATTTGTAGTTGTGGGCATACCTGGATGAAGTGAATAATATTTCAATAGATTTCTAGAATTAGTGGAATCATATTGGATTATTTTTTAGAATTTTTATTAAGGAATACACAATAAACTCTATGATGTTAAGAACAAATTCACCTTAGTTTTATGAAAATTTTGAAGATAACAGAGAATCCATGTTATGGAGAATAACTCATTTAGACAAGATTGGATTTCATATTGAACCCTATAAATACCATGTGCTTCTCGATCATTCATTATAACTATAGTTGAGATGAGGATATAATATTATATTTAGTTGATCAAAAACATTAAAAGGTTATTGAGGATGAATTAAAAAGGTTATGAATTCATAAAAAAAGTGTACCACAAATTAATCCCATCATATTGGTATATAACTTACCCCCGGCTCTATAATTGCAATCAGAGAACATGTTCCCTTTAAATATCCAACTTTTTCATCACTTGATTTTTAATATATTTTATGATGTGTAGATTTTAGGAATTTTTGACATTATTTAGATGGAGAAAAAGTATTACAAACCAAGCCTGCTCTTTCAGACTAATTACTTGAAAATGCTATGTAATTGTTTTTATAAAAGTAAATAAATAATAACACAACAATAAAAACAATCACGGAACATTAATTGTTCTTTATTCTAGATGATTATATGAATCCTTAAATTTATCAGAATTGAACAACAAAACATATTCCTATTATTCTTCTGTCTGTGCTAACTCTAAAAGTAATGAAATTTCAATTTAATCTTCTATGATACCTATGAAAAATCATTTTATGACAAAGGGAGAACATTCAGTTTCCCACTAAGGGTTTTTGGACTGTTTTGAGAAATCATTTTAAAAATATCCCTTTGATAATACATTCAAAAAAATCGATTGTAAATACCTTTGTAAAACAACATTTACAAAATACTATCATGCTTTAATAATTAATTACACTTCAAATATGATTTAAAACTAATCCAGTGATTTGTTTTGAAATACTATGAATGCACATAAAAATAAAACATGAGGCCACTTGAAAATTTGAAAGCTATCTAGGGCCTACCTATTAGTGGAATGTATTCACTCACCAATTTTCTATCATTTATAGGAATTCCATGTATTAGTTTTCAAACAATATTTTATCATAGCATTCCATAGATTCATATAATTTTCATTTGAGTTTTATCTTTTGAAATATATATATATTATCCTACTTGGAATAAAGGTGTTCACTTTTACTCAATGATCATCCATATATATATATATATATATATATATGCATGTATAAATTACATGATAAAAAAATAATCAATGTATGGCCTTTATCATGTTTTGTATATAATATTCACCTGATAAAATTGTGAAATTACTAATTTATAAATTCAAACATAGATTAATAGTTGGTTAGTAAAAATTTATTTAATAATGTTATATAATTGAATATTATACATGTATAAATATATAATATTGTTACATATTAATAGAATAAATTTATATTGAAATAAATAATTGATAAATTTAACTATCCCTTAGACAAACATATATGAAATCATATTTAAAACATAAACATTGATATATATATGTATATTTCCCTCGCAAGTTATTAGTAATTATATAAATTTATTCTTATAAAATAATGTTGATCAGAATATCAAAATTTTGAATTGAATTTTCTGTTACAAAAACTGAAAAATTAAAGCTAGAAAATAAATTAAAGCTGACATAAAAATAATATATAAAATATGATTTAATATCATAAAATAGAAATTATAATAATAAAGTAATCCCTTATAATTTTGTTTTTTAGTGAACTGCCTCTCTTTCCTTTGCCGCATCTTCCCCTTCGGACTTCATTTTAAAAAAATTTATGTCACGCAAACAAAGCCAAACAAGACTATCTCTATAGAGCACATAGTTTCTTGGGTTATTTATAAATATGATTTAAAAAATCTATATCAAAAATTATATATGTATTTATTCAATACATAATTTTATGAAATTATGTGTTTTATAATTTTCATATTATGGTACTTCATTTAATATTAATATATATATAGTTTCTTCAATGAAGTATATCAATCAAAACAATTTCAGTCTAGGAATGATTCTTGCTAAGTATGATAATAGAAGAATTTATATTAAATAACAACACAGAAGAAATTTGTATTTTCTTAAGCTGTTGATGGTTCCAGACTAAAATAAAGAATGAGAAACAACCAGTAATGATTGTAAATATGTACTTTTTTAATTTGTTTTTTTAATTAATATATAATATTCATTATACGATTTCAGATTGGAATAGAAATCAATGAAGAAAACCAAAAGAATCTTAGAAATGTACAACATCATTAGAATGAATATTGGAAGATGGGGAATAGAAAAAGTTCAATATATTGATATAAGATAAGATTCAGTTTTCCAAAATTAGATAAACTAATCCATTATTATGATAGGGATGACGAAAGGAAGAATATGAAATAACATGCCATCCGACAATATGATTTGAAGGAGATTCAGATAAGGAAAATAACACCAACTTTTAATTTTGGGACCATACAAATTTTTTTCCCATCAGATCTCATTTGGATTCCCCACCCAACATATATATGATGTTCAATGGTCTTTATCCTCAAAATCAGATCTAGATCATACTA
Organism: Viscum album; assembly: GCA_963277665.1. NCBI lineage: Eukaryota > Viridiplantae > Streptophyta > Magnoliopsida > Santalales > Viscaceae > Viscum > Viscum album. Next base: position 638,179,453 of record OY728134.1, read on the forward strand.
TATCTGTCATCCGTAGTCAATTCATTGAGCTCAAATACATTTCCTTCAGTATTAAATCTCATCGTGCACTTACTAATAATCAGATCTTTGTTGAAACCTCAACGCCTACTCTATTCTGTGACCTGGAGTCCCCTGATCTATGTGGCCCACACTAGAATAGTCCACCTGAAAACCCATCTTGAAACAACATTTATTAAATATTATTTATGTTTTTTGACTAATCCTATTTTAGAACATTATATTTATACATCTATATTAAAGATTTATTTGGTTTAATATTTATTTATTATAATTAAACCGAAAAGTTAAATTAATAATGTTATAATTACATTTATATTCAAAAATTAGTTATATACTAAGATAGAGATAAAATATATTAAACATAATAATGATTTCCTTATAAAAAAGTCATTAATTGTTTTAAATTTCAAAAATACTTATTATATAATGTTAATAATCCAAATAATTCAATTAAACTATTGTGAATTTTTTAAAAAATTAAAACATTGTTTCTAATATCTTCATTTATTAAATATTAATATATTTCCAAATCAAATTATTATTAAATACTATTTATTTTATTTTCTAATCCTCAAAAAATATTTGTGTTTTTAATTATCATAAATTATAAATAGTACTTCTCAAAACTAAAATAGGAATTTTTTAAAAAATTTTGTTATAATGTCCATACAAATATAACTAAGGAAAACCATCATAAGTATCATTATCACATTAACATAAGGTACATGATGAATCCCCTCATGTATGGTATTGTATAACCCCCAATTCATTCTTCCATCATATTATATCATTTCAAAGATATATAGGGATTTACAAAGCATAAAGAGTTGTTATGGACTACCCCTCTTAGGTATGTCCCGTTTACTAGATCCATTCCACTAACATAAGCCCTTCTTATTCTATTATCCTAAGGAATGGTCTTACAACCGTAATCCATTTCATTCAAGTTAAACCATTGCATCAAATGCGCACAATTGTCATGCTTTAACCATTTGGTACAATTCATAGGAAACATAACATCATCAATCAACACCAAATCATAACAAGAATTTAGTAGATAAGAATAAGAATCTACTTCCTACTTTTATCGTGAAGACAGCGCACCTCTGATCAAGGGGTTTTATTATTTAATCGTTAGTTTAGTTACCAAGAAACCATTTTAATCTTGTCCCTAAAATTCACACTTTTTGTACAAAAGCATATAATTGAAACTAAACTTTCATAATTAGAATACTAATACAGAAAAGAAATAACTCACTTATACTTCACTTTAAATTAAAGGCAATGAGAGGGATCCTACCTCAAGTTGGATCCAGCCGTCCACTCCAGCTCTTGGAAATTTATAAATAATACCCGATGTTTCTCCCCCACGAGGCATATTTGACTTCACATACGACCTATGCCTTCACAGGCAAGCCGACTAAGCTCCGTCATAGAAAAACCATTCCAAAAGCCTAACACGCAAGGAAAAACATACCAAGAACTCTTTAACATCCTAAGAAAATAAATTAGAGGACGGACAGACAATAAACGGGAAAAACCCTTACCTTGGAATCAATCCAATGGAACAAAACAACTGCAATCCACCTCTCCTTCGGCGGAGGATGTTATACGCACACCAACAAAGTCCCAAGTGACCTTTCGCACAACCCTAGAACAAGAGGAATAAGAAAGAAATAGAAAAAAACCAAAACCTAAACCTAGGGGTGCTTGGCCGACCGAAATTAGGGCAAGGAAGAGCCCTAAAATCTTCCAAGAAGGGAGGAGGAAGGAGGAAGGAGGCTTACCGAGGAGATTTGAAGGAGAAATCGCCAAGAACAGAGAAAAGGAGGTCCGGCCAAAGGAGGGATTGTGTGAGGACGAGGCGCCATGGGAGGAGGGGGCTCATGTGTGTCTGTCCAAGAGGAGAGGGGAGAGTCCTCCTTTTTGTTTAGGTTTTGTTTTTAAAAACATTTTAAAAATTTTAAAAACCCAAAACAGGGAACAACGCACGGCTTGGGCCCCATAATTTGGAAAACCGTGCGCCAACCGTGCGCCCCCTCTAGACACCCAAGACACCCCGCATAGGCTGGTCACACGGTTTGGGGAAACCATGTGTAGGCCTTGCAGACTCCTCTACGTCCCTTTTTCAAACTGCATAGTTTGGGCCACATGGTTTGGGAATCCGGGCACCAACTGTGCGCCTTCTGTTGTTCTTTAAAAACCGGCCTCCTTCAGGTACGACGCACCCAAAACATTTCATGGCACTCGGGAAACTTCTCGTGCTATCGCCCAACCCAAAAACATTAAAACAACGGTTTAAACCTTTTTAACCTCGTTCCAAAGCCAGATTCTAAAAACAACTAGTTCAGTAATTGAAAATGTTCAATTTCCCCCAACTTTTTAACCTAGTTCAATACACGGGTCTTTACAACCTTCCCACCGTAGAACTTCTTGTCCCCGAGAAGCCATTGGGAACAACACTTACCTCACTCGGCCTACAAGGGTCGTGAAGAATCATTCAAACAATAGCATTATGTTTCCAAACATCCCACGCACCAACAGACATCCACGTAAGCACACGACACTTAAGCTATCAACATCTGAGCTAACGCTTGTTTTCCGACCGAAACAACCAGATGACTCTTACCCAGGACATTCATACCAAAGACACAAAATCATCCATGTCTCGCCAAGAAACCAATCAGTGGTACTTCCCACATTATATTATTAACGTTAAGTGGTCAAAACTCAATCCATAGCTCCATCATCATTAAAAAGGGCTTTCAAAAGAACGCTCCAAGCGTTCCAAACATTCCCCTAGCATTATTTTGAAATGATCTAATATTCAATTTCCCCATCGACCTCAAAGCCCAATGTGAGAGGAGTCAAGCCACTCCAGATGACTATTCAAGAAGACACACGTCTTAGACGGCTGGCGTTTTATAAGATGAACAATGATGCCTTGTAACACCCCGAGTTTTTATGGAAAATATTCATTTTAATTTCATTAATGTCTTGTGTTGTACGCTACCGCAAAATAAGCTTTCACAACACGCAATATTTACTTGCCTTTCATTACACGCAATCATGACCTTCCTCGATAGCGTGTGTAGTACGCAATACCGAGTTTCACTAAACAACGATATGCTATTAAAATATTATTAAAACTAACCGTTATGAATTGTAATAACCACTTTTAGAAATTTTTAAAATTTTATTTTTCAAAATGGACTTCATTTTTGGATTAAGAATATTGAAATTAGCTTAGGGTGAAATTTTGGTACATTTCGGATAACTTTCATTTTCTGATGAATAGTGAAAATTACTAAATTTTAATTAAAAACAACCTTTTTAATCGAAATAATTAATAGTGATAAATTATTAATTTGAGTGGTTTTAAAGTATATTTAGAATATATTTTTACAATTTAATAAAATGTTGGTCATTGGATGTAATTCTACATTTAAACCACACATAAACAAGTGTCAATCTTTTGATAGTTATTATCTCTTAAGAACACGCTATTTGTTTTGACGACGGAAATTATTTTTTAAATTAATTAATGCAACTGATATGTTTTGAATTTGGTAAAATAGACATCATTTTTTAGTTCATAATATAAAATATAGCTTAGGCCTAATTTTTGGTATTTTTCTGGAAACTTTCATTTTTTTGATGAATAGTGAAACCACTAAGTGGTAGTTAAAAAAATGATTTCTTCATGATACTTAATATTACCGCTTCTGTGAGTGGAATTTCAAAAATTCGAGAGACACGGTTGATGTCAGTATGTAAAATGTGGTTCAATGAGATTAAAATAATTTTTGGTGTATAGTAACGTTTTACCTTTTTTTAACCACGGTTAAAAGAAAATAGGGTAATTAAGGGTAAAAATGATATTATTATTAGCCTAACACATGTTATAATTCTATTGGATAAGTTTAACTCGACCAAAAAAACCTTAGGAATAAAATATGACCATTTAGGCCCACTTGGATTAGATTAGGACATTTATTATTAATTTATTTAAAGAAGGGTTAAAATAGTTAAAATCAAAGTTTAATAAGTATATCATTTTTAATATAGGGTTATACATAAGATAAGTTCTACTATAAATATTCATTAGAAATATTAAAATATTTCCTACGTAATGATATTTTATTTGTAATTTTTAGACTTTATATAAGTTAATTTATTTATGACACAAAGATGATGCAGTAATTATCTTATTACTGAAATATTTACATAATTGATGTTATAAATACCCAAATTAATGTAATATGTGACTTTTTATGAATTCTACTAAATTTATAGGTTAATATGACATGTTATTATTGATTTAATTATCTTTTTTCTAAATAATCATTCTGTTATGATTTTTACAAAAATCAATTACTAAATAGTGTCAAAATTGACATAAATTAGTTTTTAAAACAATTATTATATTATTAATTGTTATTTTATTACTTAAAATCTAAGGTTCAGTCAAATGACTTATATAAGGTTATATATATTAATAATAAACATCTTTGGGTTCTTTTTGGCTTGATATAGTATCTTTATTAACCTTAAAGTGTAAGAAATAAAAAGACACGGTAAAAGTAAAATTATCTAACTTAAAGTTAAAACTAAATGATAATGTTAAAATAGTAAACTAAACGTGTCCAACTTCTATTGTATGAGAGTATTGTGACCCATCCCCACATTAGCTTCGAAATAAATCAATTTGGAGCTATTTAAAAATGAATTTGCCTTTATAATAAAATAATATTTTTTGTTATTCCAAAGGTGCCCCTCTCCTCCCTTATAAAAAGGCACCTCCTCCCTCTCTTCCTCACACCACATTGAGCCTTCAAGCTCGGCCAACCCCTGACAAATTATCTTCTCAACTTCCCTAGAAACATCCTTGAGGTCCTGGGATTTTTCAAAGACCAATTTTAGTACCCTAAGAGGAGGACTCAAAGAGGCACTTCAAAAAAAGGTAATGTCCGTTACTGATTCATTCAACTTTATTTCTTCTTCCACTTCTTCTTATTAGGTTTTTTCATTATTAAGTAATAACATAAGTATCACTAATATACGGATATGTTATTATAAGTATGAAACAACCATATTTCACCATCTATCCATCCTACAGAAAACGAAATCACCGCGCGTGCGTACGTACAGAATACCGTCTCCACACCGTGGTGTAATCTATTTTCCACCACCACCTTACTTGGATGGGTATAATGGTGTAAATAATGACTATATATTACTATTATAAATTTATATTGATTCTGAAATCCTACACATACACTCCAATACAATTCAACGATCATGATAACGATATCATCGCTCGTGCGTACGTATGGACTACTGTCTCCATGACGCGATGAGATTCATTCTCCACGTTGACCATTCATGAATGATTATAAAGTATATAAATTAAGTAATCATGAAATATATGAAATAATAATACTACTGGATTTATGTATATATATATTTAGGTCATCTACTTAATTCCACTCAATTCAATAAGGAAATGAAAACATCGTTCATGCGTACGTACGGCCTATCGTCTCCATGAACGATGTATTTCTTTCCATTTATCGATCCATTATATATATGTATATTCTGAATATATATTATATATAAAACATGTTATACATTCTAGATTTAATTAATCATTATCTAAGTAATCATATGAATAATTACAAGTTAAAACATGAACGACAAATGAGACGATTTTACCCAAAACGCTACTTTAACATGAATTTACAAAAGTACGGGTAATATAAAGTCATAAGTGAACCATATATGATATAATAACAATGAATATGATTCTTTTTTATGTTAATGAAATTATTTAAATCATTATACAGGAGGTTCGGACACTTATGAAGCAAATCGGACCTAAGGTAAGGGATAATTTTGCAAATCTCATTTTTATCCAAGATTGCTTATTTGTAAGTATTTACTGGTGTTATTGTTATCATCCATGTCCATGTTTCCTAAAAATGGTTTCATGTATTTTTAAAGTCCTTTTTACCCACTTTTGACTTTTTACTACATGGTATGTAAGATATATTTCTTTTTTTTAGTTCTGAGGTTCGTTTTTGACTTTTCCGGAAAAGTACCATAAAAATGTTTTTTTAAGGTATACGACATGAAAGGATTTTTATGGTTTTATAAATCCTTATCTTCATGAAGCTTCCTTCAAAATATTTCATGGCTATTTTCAACAAAAACCTTTTTTTCTAAAATTTCATGACATTTTGTGAAAAGAAAATGATTTTGAAGAAAAAAGGATATTTTCCTCAAGAATTCATTTCAAGTGTTTTATCAAAACCATTTTCATCTAAGATGACATTATTTAATATGTGCATGTTTCAAGTGTAATGTATCTATGATTTACATGGTTTCACATTTCTTATTATGAAATGATATCCATTTCTTTTTTATGGATAATGTGATGATGGGATGATGTTTTTGAAACACATTTTATTTATTGGGTTATTATGAATGAAGTATGTTTATTTTGTGGCACAAGTAATAATGATTTTATAATGAGATGGGTGGGACCTATATCTCCCTACAATTCATTGGGTAAATATTTATATCTTATGATATAGACATGGCTGGAATGGTAAGTTAATCCAGTTCAGTATTACAGGACTGGAACGAGGAGTGAACTCGATTCAGAAAGGAACTTTTTACATTAAGATGGTCTTGGCAGAAATGCCTTGGCTACTATGAAAATCATTACATGTGCTTAATGGATGCCACAATTACATTTTTTATTACCATGCTATTTTATCATTCTTAATGTTTCATTATGATCTATTCCTTACGTACATCCATGTTTTATGTCATTGCTCAAGATTTTGATGTTTAAACATTATGTTCATGTTTTTAAGTTCAAATGTATATGGTATGTTTTATTTTATCCATGCTTACCCTTACTGAGCATTTGAGCCCACCATTATTATGTTTTCTTTTCTCCAGGATATAAAGAAAGGTTTTAGGTATGAAAAAAACGGGAAGATCATTACGGGAGATGTTGAAGATCTTTCACCAGGATTAGAAGATTACGTTCCAAGTTTCCAAAGACACTAAACAATTATGGTCCTTTTGTGTGTGTTTTTGTTATGTAATAAGTATTCTTCAAACGTAATGTAATGTCCTTGTACGTCAAGCTCTGGGTCTCTACAGTTGGTATCAGAGGAAAGGTTTAGTCAACCTTTGGAAACTAGGATGCGAGAACTTTAGTGAGATCCCTAGAGATATTTCTATGGTATGTCTGGGGATGTCCCTAAGGTTAAGTATAAGTATAGTTTATAGTCCTATAATTGTGCTAACGATCTTAGAATTAAACCTAAGATGTTAGATATTGAAGGTACTCCCCCTTTATTATGTTTTTTTCCCTAGCATGATTTTTTCCTCTCACACTATTCTTTTTGGGATTTAGAAAATTGCTGGAAACAGAAAGATTCTTGATAACAGAGGATATGACGGACAATCGAATGATATTCTTCATGAGAAACCAAATGAAACAGGATTTGGAAGTCCAAACATCATTATTATGCCTAATCACCAATCTCATTATATGATCAATAATCTCAACTTTGGTAAGTTTCCCAACTCAAATAATAAGAGAAATATGGTGTTTCATGATGATCATGGAGGAAAGAAAGTTCAATTTCCCTCATGTAAATCATGTGGGAAGAGGCATCGGGGAGACTGTTTCAAGGGAACTGGAAGATGCTTTGGGTGTGGAAAAGAAGGACACAAAGCCAGTAAGTGCAAAGGAAAAGGTTCAGTTAACACCAAGGATGAGGATAATGGTTTTGCTACGAAATCAACAACGGTTAAATGTTTTAAATGTGGAATGTATGAGCATTATGCAAACCAATTCCCTAAGGGAAAGTCTCATAAAGAGAATTAGTACGGCCGTATGGGTAGTATTTATGTTGATGACGATGAAGAGATTACAAATGATATGTGAGATAAAATAATTGATGAATCTCGTTCAATGGTTTTAGAAGGTGGTGGAATGATTGTATGTTTATCGAGAGTTATGTTGTATAGTTAATGGTACTATGGAATAAAGAATTATCTATGTATTGTTACACTATTGTTTTTTCCTAAAATTATTTGAAAGTATATGTTGAATGGTACCAGTAACCGTGGAAATTGATTGAGATATTTTTGGTAAGCAGATGATATGCGCATAATGAAGGGATAAGAAGATAATGAGATATTTGATTGTATTCATGAACTCATGATTTATATAAGGACTAAGTGATATCATGGATTGAGTATAAATAATTTTGAGGATTTTGGTTTGTGGAAAGTGTTAACTTTTAACCGCATTCATGTTTTCACTAAGGTTCAATGGGTATACATGATTAAGGTATTCACATGTTTGTAATTTGACCAACAAGATATATCTTATGATATATGGGGGATAAATGATGGCATTCACATGATTGTTATGTGACATTTCAAGTAATCATTTTTATACTATGAGCTTGGCCCGAAGTATTTTGGATAATCCTAAAGATTGGGATGGATTATGTTGGACATAAGTTAGTATTGTTTAAGGATAGAAGTTTTTTTCGATATTATTTATGGGATGTAAGAGTAATTTAGTTTTATAAAAAGGACAACCTGCAGGATGGGCGACAGCCCATCGTGTCGGACAAGGCAGTGGGAATCGAACCCACAACCGAAGCACGACTGGGCTTTATCGCCTACCAGTGGCCTATAGGAAGTCACTGTTTAGTAGAAACTAGTTTTATTATATTAAGCAGTATGATATATGAAGGATAAGTCCATTTTAGGAACCATATATGATTAATCTCACTATATGGACTTATGTATTTTTTGATAACTTTTCTAACCTTTTGTTTGAAAAAGATGGAATGACCCATCATTCTATCAAATGATATGCTAACACATCACGAATGACAAATTCAACTTCATTTCTTTAAGAGATGAAGTGGAAATTGTCCAAATAACAACCAATGGTGAGACGATACCAAAATCACAAAAGTATTTCATCTAATTTCAATTTCATCAACTTTAGGGAAATGATCTTGAAAACCAAAAATGTTGTCCTAGAGCTCTTATATCTGATGAATCAGATGGTACCTTAGATCGTCACAAATTTATGGCTTTGTGATTGCTGGCTTTTCCATAGCCATGTTCTCTACCACTCTCCATCAGAACATGATGGTTAGATTTATCTTCCATATACATATTTTCACCTATATGGAAAACCAGTGATTAGTTTATTTGGGTAACTGTTACGTTTCATACATTTTTTTAATGATTTGTTTTGGTATTCGTTTTTACGATGTGGGTTTCTATTAAAAAAACTTTCAAGTAGTAAACCATTTATAACACCGATGAATTTCGAGGGCGAAATTCATTTTAAGGGGGGTAGAATGTAACACCCTGAGATTTTATGAAAAATATTCTTTTTAATTTCATTAATGTCTTGTGTTATACGCTACACCAAAAGAATCCTGCACAACACGCATCTTTGACTTGCCTTTCATTACATGCAATCACAACCTTCCTCGATAGCGTGTGTAGTACGCAATACCGAGTTTCACTAAACAACGATATGCTATTAAAATATTATTAAAATTAGCCGTTATGAATAGTAATAACCACTTTTTGAAATTTTGAAAATTTTATTTTTCAAAATGGACTTCATTTTTGGATTTGGAATATCGAAATTAGCTTAGGGTGAAATTTTGGTACATTTCGGATAACTTTCATTTTCTGATGAATAGTGAAAATTACAAAATTTTAATTAAAAACAAACTTTTTAATAGAAATAATTAATAGTGATAAATTATTAATTAGAGTGGTTTTAAAGTATATTTAGAATATATTTTTACAATTTAATACAATTTTGGTCATTGGATGTAATTCTACATTTAAACCACACATAAACAAGTGTCAATCTTTTGAAAGTTATTATCTCTTAAGAACACGCTATTTGTTTTGACGACGAGAATTAATTTTTAAATTAATTAATGCAACTGATATGTTTTCAATTTGGTAAAGTAGACATCATTTTTCAGTTCATCATATCAAATATATCTTAGGCTTAATTTTTGGTATTTTTCTGGAAATTTCATTTTTTGATGAATAGTGAAACCACTAAGTGGTAGTTAAAAAAAATGAATTTTTCATAAAACTTAATTTTACCTCTTCTGTGAGTGGAATTTCAAATCTCCGAGAGACACGGTTGATTTCATTATGTAATATGTGCTTCAATGAGATTAAAATAATTTTTGGTGAATAGTAACTTTTTACCTTTTTTACCACGGTTAAAAGTAAATAGGGTAATTAAGGGTAAAAATGATATTATTATTACCCTAACACATGTCCACATTCTATTGTATAAGTGTAATTCTGCCATAAACAACCTTACGAATAAAATATGACAATTTAGGCCAACTTGTATTAGATAAGGACATTTATTATTAATTTATTTAAAGAAGTGTTAAAATAGTTAAAATCAATGTTTAATAAGTATATCATTTTTAATATAGGGGTATACATAAGATAAATTTGACTATAATTATTTATTAGAAATCTAAAAATATTCACTACATAATTATATTTTATTTGTAATTTTTAGACTTTAATTATGTTAATTGTTTAATGACACAAAGATGATGCAGTAATTATCTTATTACTGAAATATTGACATAATTGATATAATAAATACCCAAATAAATGTAATTTGAGACTTTTTATGAATAAAACTAATATTCTAGGTCAATAGGACATGTTATTATTGATTTAATTAACTTTTTTTCGAACTAATCATTCTTTTATTATTTTCACAAAAATCAATTACTAAATAGTGTCAAAATTGACATAAAATAGTTTTCTAAAAAAATATTATATTATTAATTGTTATTTTATTCCAAAAAATAAAAGGTTCTTCCAACTAACATAGATAAAGTTATATATATTAATAATAAACAACTTGGGGTTCTTTTGGCTTTTTATAGTAAGTTTATTAACCTTAAAGTGTAAGAACATAAAAAGACACGGTAAAAGTAAAATTATTTAACTTAAAGTTAAAACTAAATGATATGGTTAAAATAGTAAACTAAACTTGTCCAAATTCTATTCGATGAGAGGATTTCGACCCATACCCACATTAGTTTCGAAATAAATCAATTTGGAGATATTTAAAACCGAATTTGTCTTTATAATAAAATAATATTTTTAGTTATTCCAATGGTGTCCCTCTCCTCCCTTATAAAAGGGAACCTCCTCCATCTCTTCCTCACACCACTTTGAGCCTTCAAGCTCGGCCAAACCCTTAAAAATTATCTTCTCAACTTCCCTTGAAACATCATAGAGGTCCTGGTATTCTTCAATGAACATTTTTAGCACCCTAAGAGGAGGACTTCAGGAGGCGCTTCAAAGAAAAGGTAATGTCTGTTACCAATTCTTTCAACTTTATTTCTTCTTCCACTTCTTCTACTTAGGTTGTTTAATTATGAAGTAGTAACATAAGTATCACTCATATACTGATAAATTATTATAAGTATGAAACAACACTATTTCACCATATATCCATCCTACGAAAAACGAAATTACCGCGCGTGCGTACGTACGGAATACCGTCTCCACGCTGTGGTGTAATCTATTTTCTACCACCACCTTACTTGGATGGGTATAATGGTGTAAATAATGACAATATATGACTATTATAAAGTTATATTGATTCTTAAATATTACACATACACTCCAATACAATTCAATGATCATGATAACGATATCATCGCTCGTGCGTACGTACGGACTACCGTCTCCACGACGCGATGAGATTCATTCTCCACATTGACCCTTCATTAATGATTATAAAGTATATATAATAAGTAATCATGAAATATATGAAAAAATAATACTACTGGATTTATGTATATATATATTTATGTCATCTACTTAATTCCACTCAATTCAATAAGGAAACGAAAACAACGTTCATGCGTACGTACGACCTACCGTCTCCATGAACGGTGTATTTATTTCCATTTATCGATCAATTATATATATGTATATTCTGAATATATATTATATATAAATCATGTTTTACATTATGGATTTAATTAATCATGATCTAAGTAACCATATGAATAATTACAAGTTAAAACACGAACGAAAAATGAGACGATTTTACCCAAAACGCTACTTTAACATGAATTTACAAATGAACGGGTAATATAATGTCTTAAGTGATCTATATATGATATAATAACAATGAATATGATTCTGTAATAAGTGAATTACATTATTTAAATCATTATACATGAGGTTCGGACACTTACGAAGCAAATCAGACCTAAGGTAAGGGTTAATTTTGCAAATCTCATTTTTATCCGAGATTGCTTATTCGTAAGTATTTACTGGGGTTATTGTTATCATCCATGTCCATGTTTCCTAAAAATGGTTTCATGTATGTTTAAAGTCATTTTTTCCCACTTTTGACTTTTACTACATGGTATGTAAGGAATCTTTATTTTGTTTACGTTACGAGGTACTATTTTGACTTTTCCAGAAAAAGTACGATAAGGATGTTTTTTTAACGTATACGGCATGATAGGATTTTTATGGTTTTATAAAGACTTATCTTAATGAAGCTTCCTTCATAATATTTCATAACTATTTTCAACAAAAACCATTTCTTCTAAAATTGCATGACATTTTGTGAAAATAAAATGATTTTTAAGAAAAAAGGATATTTTCCTCAATAATTCATTTCAAGTGTTTTATCAAAACCATTTTCATCTAAGCTGAAATTATTTCATATTTGTATGTTTCAAGTGTAATGTCTCTATGATTTACATGGTTTCACTTTTCTTATTATGAAATGATATCCATTTCTTTTATATGGATTATGTGATGATGGGATGATGTTTATGAAACCCATTTTATTTATTTTGTTATTATGAATGATGTATGTTTATATTATGCCACAAGTAAGAATGATTTTATTAGGAGATTGGTGGGACATATATCTAACTCCAATTCATTGGTTAAAGATTTATATCTCATGAGATAGACATGGATAGAATGTTAAGTTAATCTGGTTCAGTATTACAGGACTGGAATGAGGAGTGATCTCGATTCAGAAAGGGACTTTGTCCACTAAGATGGTCTTGGCAGCAATGCCCTGGCTACTATGGAAATCATTACATGTGCTTAATTGATGCCACAATTACATGTTTTATTCCCATGCTATTTCATAATTCTTAATGTTTCTTTATGATCTATGCCTTACGTACTTCCATGTTTTATGTCATTGCTCAAGCTTTTGATGTTTAAACATTATGTTCCTTTTTTAAGTTCAAATGTATATGTTATGTTTTATTTTATCCATGCTTAACCTTACTGAGCATTTGAGCTCACCATTTTTATGTTTTTTCCCCCAGATATAATGAAAGGTTTTAGGTAAGAAAAAAAGGGGATGATCTTTATGGGAGATGTTGAAGATCTTTCACCAAGATTAGAATATTACGTTTCAAGTTTCCAAAGACACCAAACTATTACAGTCCTTGTGTGTGTGTTTTTGTTATGTAATAAGTATTCTACAAAAGTAATGTAATTTCCTTGTAGGTCAAGCTTCGTGTCACTACATGCCTCCTCCCAAGGCATCTCACACTTACTACTAGAATGTTCACTGAATCTCATACCCGACTCTCGGTGATGTCTCTAAGATCAAACCATTTGAGAAAACACACATCTCGCGTGACATGTTGAAAGAGAACAACAAAACGAGCTCAACAGCTTTCAAAAACATTATTGCATTGTAAGACCGACACTCTATTAGAAAATCTAGGATGAAAGCAAGAGAGGTGACATGCTCGTCGCATTGTAGAGTAAACTAAGAGGATTTTAAAAAGATTCCATTTAGTCAAGACCAAAAACTGAAAAGATGAAAAGTCTAACCACCCCAGGTCGACTCTAAATTAGTAACTCGGATTCACTTTCCAACACAATAAGATTTCTAAACCAATCACAATTCCCATTTCCCGCAAAAGGCATTATGTGATCGTTCATGATTTACAACCGAAGTCCTCCAGGACCAACTGGGTTTCTTAAAAGGGTGTTTCATACACCGCTAACCAGATCAAATTCAATCATAATGTGTTCCTTCTACCCGGAAGAACATGCTTCACTAAACCAACACGACGCTTCCCACCTTAGAATCATCAGTGTCACCAAAAGAAGAAATGAACAGCTTCTCATAAGAGAACTAGTACAGAATGATTAAACGGACATGTGTCGCTCCTCCGAGCAACGATCACCATGTCAAAACGCACAAGAAATCTAAAGAAATAAGGCCTTCGTGTCGACCACCTCAGTCTTCCAAAAAACATTACAAGATTTGGGACCACTTGATTCTCAAATTCTCAGGTCACTCTACCACAGAGATGACCCAAGACCGTACTCAACAGCACAAGAGATTTAACCGAATGTCTTATTACATTATAAGACCATTCATATGGATGATGACTTACCAATCGCCCATTACATAAGGAGTCAAATGACCATCAAGCAACCAACCATGCCCAAGGCATGTCTATAGTGCATTACCTGATGCTCAATTCCATAACAAGATCAAAAAAAAGCATGACCACCCATCCGAACAAGGGCATCATTGGAAACTGAAAGTCCTACAAAGGAAAACGGTACACGAATGATACCAAATGACTGAAAGCTCACCGTACAAGCAAGGAAAAAAGGCTCTAAGGGCGCTACCTACCATGGGATAGCCCCTCACGAAGAACAAGTGTCGACTCAAGCATTTGGTCATGCCAAAAAAAAGTCAACAGGCTCAAGCCTAACATTCAAGTCATTTTCCAAAAGAAAACAAACACCCACGGAAAACACCTATGGTTCTGTCTCAAGGAACTCACAAGAAAGAATTAACTTACACTCACCTGAGGTTTCAACAGAGGACAACACTACAGGTTCCTTTTCCAAGACCATTATATATAATCACATTTATTATTTTAATCAGATTAAAAGATTCAATTCAAAACATCAATTAACCTTTCAAAAAAAATCACTAGGCATTTGATCATTTATGACAAATAGCTCAAAGCAAAGAAGGAAAGTCTCAACAAAATTACATTTAACCACTAATAATTTTACAGATATCCCGTCTTATTTCGGTAATTTATCATAATAAATTCATTTGAAACAAATCATTTGAACTATGAGGGTCCCAATAATCCATATCACATCAGATCAAATCCAGACATCGTTTACACAATTAAGCATTTAGAAAATCTTCCTTCCATCACATTCATTACGGGTTTCCATTTTCCAACTCATGAAGCACTCATACACACCATGGGTTGAAATTTTTATCTCATTAGACGAAACAAATTACATTTCAGAATTAATCATGCTCAAAGCTATCATCTAGTCATATGAGTGGCCACCTACTATTCAATAAAGCGCCCATACACTTTACAATTTGGAATCTGGATCCTTTTAATCAAAACCAAACTCATTTTACAATTTGACTTTAAAATCCCCTTTTTATAGAAATTAAATCACATAGGATACCCTTTCCCAGCTATAAGGTGCCTATGCACCTTGCAACTAAAAATTGGCTCTCGTCGTAGTTGCAATGATTTAATTTGGTCAAAGAAACCAATTCCATATAAACTAAAACTAGTTTGTTATCGAAAATAGTAACAAAGAAACATGATATAGAATAGAATCATGGAATAACTACCACGACACATATCACAACAACATAAATCAACTAATGCATCCTAGATGGCATGGAATAATTAATGGCATGTGATTTCTAACAAAGTGCCTATATGACGCATTAAATGGCATACCCTCGTATAATCGGGTTGAAACAGAAATAGAACCCAAAATTGCATCAACAATATCAACCTTATCAACAGAAACCATGTGTGTCACCCAATGGTGCAATAAAATCAACCGTAAAAATCAAAATCATTAAAATTACAATTACATTCGAGGAAATTTGGCTTTTCCCTGTACACTGGTGAGCTACTCCCAAGCACAACTTATTACCAAATTCCATCTCCTTCCCATTCCTATCTATTGTCACAAAAAAGTTAAAAAAACTAGAAGAATAAACATTTATGATACCACTTTGTAACGTCCATAGAAATATACCTAAGGCTTACCATATTAAGTATCATTATCACATTAACATAAGGTACATGAGGCAACACACTCATGTATGGTATTGGATAACCCCTAATTCATTCTTAATTCTTCTCATATCATGTCAAAGACATATTGGGATTTAAAAAGCATAACTAGGTTCTATAGACTACCCTCCTAGGTAAGTCTCGTTCACTAGATCCATTCCATTAACAGAAGTCGTGATTATCCCTTTATCCTAAGCCATGGGCTTACCACCAAAATCCATTTCATTCAAGTTAAAACATTGAATCAAATGCGCACAACTTCATGATTTAACCATTTGTTACAATTCAGAGGAAACATGACATCATCAATCAACACCAAATCATATCATGAATTTAGCAGATAAGAATAAGAATCTAATTCCTACATTTATCTTGAAGACCGTGCACCTCTGATCAAGGGGTTTTATTATTTTTTATTTTATTTAGTGACCATGCACCCATTTTAATCTTGTCCCTGAAATTCACACTCTTTGCACAAAAGCATTTAATTGAATCTAATCATCCATAATTAACATACTATAGAAGTACATAAATAACTCACTAATACATCACAATAAATTAAAGGCAAGGAGAGATATCCTACCTCAAGGTGGATCCATCTACCCACTCCATAACTTGGGGATTTCTAACTAAGACCCGTTGTAGATCTCCCAGGAGGCATATGTGATTTCACATACGACCTATGCCTTCACAGGCAAGCTGCCTATGATTCAGTAAAGAAAAACCATTTCAAAAGCCAAACACACAAGGCGAAACATACCGGGAACTCTTTAACAACCTATGACATTAAATTAGAGTATGTACAAAAAATAAACGGGAAAAAAACATACCTCGGAATCAAACCAGCGGACCGAAACATCTGCATTCCACCTCGCCTTCGGTGGCAGATGTTGTATGCACACCAACAAGGTCCCGGGGGACCTTCCGAACAAACCTAGAACAAGAGGAATATGAATAAAACCAAAAAAACAAACCCTAAACCCAGGGGTGCTTGGCTGAATGAAATTAGGGCATGAAAGAGCCCTAAAATAAGCAAAGATGGGAGGAGGATGGAGGATGGACGCTTACTGTGATGATTCGAAGGAGGAATCTCCAAGAACGGAGGAAAGAAGATTCGGTAGAAGGAGGGCTCGTGCAAGGACGAGGCGCCATGGGAGGAGGGAGTTTGTGCGGGTATGGCCGAGAGGAAAAGGGAGAGTCCTCTTTTATGTTTAGGTTTTATTTTTAAAAACATTTTAAATATTTTTAAAACCCAAAACAGGGAACGACGCAAGGCATGGGCTACACGGTTTGGAAAACTGTGCGCCAACCGTGCGTCTCCCACTAGAGACCCAAGACACCCCACACGGGCTGGCCACATGGTTTGGGGAAACCATGTGCAGGCCGTGTGGACT
The DNA here is from genome assembly GCA_963277665.1 of Viscum album. NCBI lineage: Eukaryota > Viridiplantae > Streptophyta > Magnoliopsida > Santalales > Viscaceae > Viscum > Viscum album. The sequence continues at coordinate 638,197,079 of OY728134.1, forward strand.
CCTCTGCCTCCCTTTTTCAAGCCGCACGGTTTGGGAAACCGTGCGCCAACTGTGCACCTTATGTTGTTCTTTAAAAACCTTCTTCCTTTAGGTATAAGACACCCGAAACACCTCAAGACACTCAGGAAACTTCTCGGGCCTTCACCCAACCCCAAAAAAATTAAAAAGAAAGGTTCAAACCTTCAGAACCTCATTCTGAAGCCCGATTCTAAAAACAATCGGTTCGGTAATTTAAAAGGTTCAATTTCCCCCCACTTTTTAACCCGGTTCAAAACGCGGGTCATTACAACCTTCCCACCTTAGAACATCCCGTACCTGAGAAGCCATTAGGAAAAAAACATACCTCCTTCGTCCTACAAGGGTTTTGAAGCGTCATTCAAACGTTAACATTACGTTTCCAAACATCCCATGCACCAAGGAAAATCCACTAAATCACATGGCACTTAAGCCGTCAACATCTGAGCTAATGCTTGTTTTCCAACTAAAACACCCAGACGACTCTTACCTGATCCCATCATGCTAGAGACACAAACTCATCATCATCTTTCCAAGAAACCACTCAAAGGCACTTCCCATCTTAGATTTTTAATGTTAAGCGGTCAAAACTAAAATCACATCTCCACCATCTTTCAAAAGGGCTTTCAAAAGCTTGATCCATGCATTCCAAAGATGCCCCTAGCATGATTTTGAAATGATCTAATAGCTGATTTCCCCATTGACCTCAAAGACCAATGTGAGAGGAGTCAAGCCACTCCAGAGGACTATTCCAGAATTCGCACGACTTAGACGGCTGATGTTTTATAAGCAGATCAATGATGCCTCCTCCCAAGGCATCTCACTCTTAATAAGAGAACATTCCCCAAAGCTCATACCCGACTCTCGGTGACATCTATAAGATCAAACCATTAGATAAAACACACAACCTGCATGCCACGCTGAAAGTGAACAACCAAACTAGCTCAACATCTTTCAAAAAAATTAGCACAGTGTAAGACCGACGCTCTCTAAGTGCATCTAGGACGAAAGCAAGATAGGGGACATGCTCGTCGCATAGCAGAGTACAGTAAGATTATTTTAAAAGGATACATATTAGTCATACACAAAAACTCGAAAGGAGAATAGTCAAACCACCCATGGTAGTCTCTAATGAAGAAACTCGGCTTCACCTACCGACACAACAAGATTTCTAGGCCGATCTCAATGCCTTTTTTCCGCACTAGGCATTCCGTTCTCGTTCACGATTTACCCCTGAAGTCCTCCATGACCAACGATGTTTCATAAAGGGGGTTTAAAACACTTCCAACTAGATCAATGTCCATCGTGACGTGTTCCTTCTACTTGGAAAAACACGCTTCCCTAAACCAACACGTCGCATCCCACCGTAGAAGTGTCAGTGTCACCAAAAGAAGAAAATACCAGCTTCTCATAAGAGAACTAGTTTGTAATGACCAAATAGACATGTGTCGCTCCTCCGATCCACGATCACCATGTAAAAATGCACTAAAAATACAAAGCAACTAGACTAGTGTGTCAACCACCCGAGTCTCCTGAAAATCATTCTGATCATTGGGACAACATGATTCTCAAACGGTCGGGTCACTCTACCACAGAGATGACCCAAGACCATACACAGTAGCTCATGATATTTAAACAAAAGTCTTATTTTCTTATACGACCGTTCATATGGATGATGACTTACCAATCATCCATTACATAAGGAGTCAAACGACCAAAAAGAAACCAACCATGCCCAAGGCATGTCTACAGAGCATTACTCGATCCTCAATTCCATAACAAGATCAAAATAAGAATGACCACCTATCCGAACATGGTAGTCATTGGAAAAAGAAAGTCCTACAAGGAAAAACAGCACTCGAACAATAAAAAACAACAAAAATATCACCGCACAAGAAAGGAACACAAGCTCTAAGGGTGATACCTACCACGGGATAGCCCCTCATGAAGAACAAGCATCAACTCAAGCATTTGGTCGTGCCAAATGAAACTCATCAGGATCAAGCCTAACATTCATGTAATTTTCCTAAAGAAAACAAACACCCACAGAAAACACCTATGGTTCCATCTCAAGGAACTCGCAAGAAAGACGTTACTTACCCTCACCCGAGGTTTCAAAAAATGACACCACTATAGGTTCTTTTTCCAGTACAATTATATCTAATCACATTTATTCTTTTAATCATATTAAAATATTCAATTCAATACATAAAGTTACCTTTCAAACCAAAAATATCTGCAGGAACTTGATCATTTATAACGAACATCTCAAAGGAAAGCATGCAAGTCTTAACAAACTTCATTTTAACCACTAAACATTTATCATACATCCCGTCTTATTTTAGCAATATATCATAATAAATTCATTTGAAAAAAATAATGTGACTTACGAGGGTCCCAACAATCCAAATCACATCATATCAAAACCAGACATCATTTACACAACTAAGCATTTGCAAAGCTTTCTTCCATAAAATTCATTATGGGTTTCCATTTACAACACATGATGTTCCCATAAAATACATGGGTTGAAATATTTCTCACATTAGATGACAAAAATTACATTATAGAATTAAACATTCTCAAAGAAATCATCCAGTCGTACGGGTGGCCACCTACCAATCTGTAAAGCGCCCATACACTTTACAGTTTGTCATTTGGATCCCTTTAATCAAAACCAAACCCATTTTACAATTTGAAAATAGAACCCCCTTTTTCTAGAAATTAAATCATACAGATTACCCTTTCCCAGCTATAAGGCGCCCATACACCTTGCAACTGAAAATTGGCTCCAGTAGTAATTGCAATAATTTAATTTGTTCAAAGTAACCAATTCCATATTTACTGAACCAAGCATGTTATCGAAAACAGTAACACAGAATCATGATATAACACAGAAGCATGGAGTAACTACCACAACATAAATCACAATAGCAGGAATCGACTAATTCATCAAAGATGGCATGTAATAATGCATGGCATGTGATTTCTAACAAAGTGCCTATATGATGCATGAAATGGCATACCCTCATATAAATGGGTTGCAACATAAATTGAACCCACAATTGCATTAACTATATCAACAGAAACCATGTGCATCACCCAATGGTGAAATCAAACAAACAGTAATAATAAAAATCATTAAAATAAAAATTTCATTTGAGGCAATTTGGATTTTCCCTGTACATGGTTTAGCTTCCCGAGCATAGCTTATTACCAAATACCATCTCTTTACTAACCCTATATAATGTTGCCAAATAGTAAAGCAAACCAGAAGAAGAAACTCATTTGACACAACTTTGTAACGTCCATACAAATATACCCAAGGAAAACCATCTTTAGTCTCATTATCACATTAACATAAGGTAATTGAGGCAACCTGCTCATGTACTATATTGGCTAACCCTCAATTCATTATTCATTCATATTATATCATTTCTTAGAAATATAGGGATTTATAAAGCATAATGAGTTTCTATGGACTACCCCTCCTAGGTAACTCTCGTTCACTAGATCTATTCCATTAACATAAGTCGTGCTTATTCCATAATCCTAAGGCATGGTCTTACCACCCTAATCCATTTAATTCATGTTAGACCATTTCATCAAAGGCACACAACTATCTTGCTTTAACCATTTGGTACAATTAATAGGAAACAAGACATCATCAATCAACACCAACGAATTACAAGAATTTAGTAGATAAGCATAAGAATCTACTTACTACTTTTATCTTGAAGATATCACACCTTTGATCGAGGGGTTTTATTATTTAATCATTTTTAGTGACCAATCTACCATTTTAATCTCGTCCCTGCAATTCACACTCTTTGCACAAAAGCATTTACTTGAAACTACACATGCATAATTAACATACTAAATCAGTATAGAAATAACTCACTAATACTTCACATTAAATTAAAGGCAAGGGGAGGGATCCTACCTCAAGGTGGATCTATCTGTCCACTCCGGATCATGGAACATTATAAATAAGAGCCGATGCTGCTCCCCAATGAGGCATAAGTGATTTCACATATGACATATTCCTTCACAGGCAATCCCCCTAAGCTCTGGAAAAGAAAATCCATTCTAAAATCCTAACACTCAAGGTATAACATTTCAAGAACTCTTTAATAAACTAAGACATTAAATTGGAGTATGCACAAACAATAAACGGTAAAAACCCTTACCTTGTAATCATATTGGTGGACCAAAACAACCGCAATCCGCCTCGACTTCGGCAGTAGATATCTTACGCACACCAACAAGGTCCCGGGGGACCTTGCGCACAACCCTAGAATAGGAGGAATAAGAAAGAAACTGAAAACAACCAAACCCTAAAACTAGGGGTGATTGTACGAACAAAATTAAGGCTTGTAAGAGACATAAAATTTGCCAACAAAGAAGAAGGAAGGAGGAAGGAGGCTTACCGCAAAGATTTGATGGACGAATCGCCAAGAACGGAGGAAAGTAGGTCTAGCCAAATGAGGGCTTGTGTGAGGCTGATGCGCCATGGGATGAGGGGGTTGTGCGGGTCTGACTGAGAGGAGACGGGAGAGTCCTATTTTAAGTTTAGGTTTTATTTTTAAATAAATTTTATATATTTTACGAACACAAAATAGGGCACGACGCATGGCTTGGGCCACACAGTTTGGAAAACCGTGCACCAACCCTGCGTCCCCCACTGGACACCTCACACGGGCTGGCCGAATGGTTTGGGAAATCGTGCGCAGGCCATACGGACTGCTCTGCCTCCCTTTTTCAAGCTGTATGGTTTGGGCTGCACTATTTGGAAAACTGTGCACCAATCTTGCGCCTTCTATTGTTATTTAAAACCCATCCTCCATTATGTATGACGCACCCGAAACACCTGGAGACACTCGGGAAACCTCTCAGGCCTTCCCCCTACCCCAGAAACATTAAAAAGAAGGGTTCAAACTTTTGGAACCACGTTCCGAAGCTTGATGATAAAAAACCAGTTCAGTGATGGAAACATTTCAATTTCCAACCACTTTTTAACCTTGTTCAAAATTCCGATCATTACATATGTTAATTTATGTGCATCTTTTACAAAACATTTCATAATTATTTTTATTAAAATATAGTTTTATTTCATTCAATTATAAAATTTATTTATAAATATTTATAATAATTTAATATTTCAAAAATTATACCAAATTTAGGAAGGTATTATTTAATCATAACTTGATAAATGAATTATATTAAATTTCTTTGTTTTATTCACATTGGATTAAAAAAATTATAAAAAATTAAATAAATCTTTTAATTACAACTCTGGGTGTAACAAAGAATAAGTTAATCTTAAGGATTAAAAACATGAGTGTTATTTAAAGACAATGAAAATTAAGATTAAAATTAATGCAATAAAGCAGGAGAATAATATAATTATAATGGGAAAGATACAACTAACTGAAGGTAATCATAGTGTAGCAGTATAAATATTTATTTTGAATATGATTCTTCTAATAAATCATATTCAAGTTTTGATGATGATGTATCACTCAGTGATATTCATTCTAATACAAAAACGTCACATAGAAAAATCATCCAAGGATGAATTAATTATATGGTTATAACTATCAAGGGAATTCATGATGGGAAATCAAAAATATAAGAATAGGATAATGAAATGAATGATTCATTGGATAATGTTTTATATATGCAATGCCCTAAAAAATTAAAATAGAGAAAATGATGAAATATTATCACTATTGTAATGAATGGTATCTGGAAGTTATTGTAGACATTAAAAGAACATTTTTTGAGAAATATTTTTTTATGAATTAAATTAGTGAGATATTCCATTCATTTAAAAGTTACATCATGTATTCATGATAAAAGAATACTTCCAAATTGAAAATTTAGGGAAATAGATTGAATGATATTAAAAATCAGTTACAAGAGGTAGAAAAAATACACATGAATTAAGTTCAAAAGATGAAGGAGAATTTTGAAGATATACTATGATCTGTTAATTATTATAAAAACATTATCCACCTGAATTTTTGAGAGTTAATAATTAAATTGAAATATATTGAATAACTTGAAATTCAAAAACATTCCAATATTCTAAGAAAAGGAATAAAACCAAACATGTGTCTTAAGTGATTTTTCAATCTAAGAAGAATCCAAATTGGGGATAAAATATCTTGAGATCATCTAGAAATTCATCCATATAAACCTGATGCAGAAATACAATGAATGAAATAAAAACATTCTCATGTACTAATGTAATTTCACTTTCTACAAAGGCTTTATTTTATTGGAAAATGTGGATAGTGAAAATTATTAAAAACCAACAATATCAGTAAGAGTGGATGTGAGAAGATATATGAAGATATGTTTCCCAATAAGCATCCAAAATGGTTGTGGGTTCACTTTAAAATTCTAATGTAAAAAAACATTAATATATTGACATATTTCACTATAATGGAAGATAAGGAGATTGATGGGTATTATTGGTGTTATTGGAAGTTTGGACATAAAGCATTAAAATATTGGAATAACATTTTAATTCATTAAAATAAAATAAATCCACAAGAATGGTGGATCAAAGTTAATTAGTGGGAAAAATGTAATAAGTGAAATAAATAAAGAAGGACAATAATTAGTGGAAACATTAATAAATAACATAAATTTAGATAATGGGGAGATAAATCTGGATATCTTCCACACAACAACATCGAGAATCTACCTATGTAGTGAGGAGTATTTTTAAATAAATTAACCCACCTAAAACTTCATATTCTAAAATGAATACAATATAAAATGTGGTTTCAAATAAAAAAAAATGATATTGGAGGGAAATATTGTTCTGAGTAGGGAGAAATACCTTAGACTAAAGGTAGCATCTGAGTCACAAATAGGTCCATCCTTATTCCATATTATTTTAGGCCTTTGGAAAAAACTGTTAGGGAATAAAAGTATAATTATTAGGTTATCACTACAAAGATACATTAAAAATTATTTTTGATGGATATTTTCTACTACCATGAACAAAACACATGTTCATCCATTGAGGGGAAGAAAAATTATAGATAAGGTTAATTATTATATAGAATTATGAGTTTCTAGATAGATCTATGATATTTGAGGTATAAGATTTTTGAATAACACATTTAATCATTATATTGTATAATTTTAAATATTTTATAAAGGTTTAGTGTTGGATGATAAAAGTATGGGAAAAATATGGAGTTTCATTCTTCGGACATAAATTTATAATTATTTTATTGAGATGAGTGATAACCACAACATATTTATTGATAAATTAGTTTTATTAAAACTTAGTTTGAGAAATTAATTTTCGTGAGTATGATATCACATTTAGGTTATTTTATGGATAACATTAAATACCTTGGTAGCATCTCTCTTGTTTTCTACACAGTTTTGTCCCATGTAGAATAAGAGAAGATATACTAAAGGATATTTTCTCAGAGAATCATGTGGTATCATTATTATATTAGAAAAAGTATATATAGAATTTATGAATATTTAAATATAGATAATGTTATGAAAATACTTTTACACTGAAATTTTCATTTGATATTTAATAAAGGGTAGAAAAATTAATTCATTTAAGAACACATATTAAAATTGTAGATTTATGGTATCGCCAAAAATTCAGAGGGATATATTGAAGGAATCATGTAAGTATAGTATTTATTATAAATTATTAAGTATGTGATTCATGGAGTTGATGATTATTATTAGAGGATTTTTATGAATTAATGAGAATGAAATTGGATATCTTTCTTGATAAAGAATCCATGTATGTCCATAAGATGATTGAGTAACTAACATGGTCTATGGAAATGTAACTGCGATGTTGATTGCTTGATGAACTTATTCAGAAAAGCCTAAGCCTAAGTGGAATTATATGTAACAATATTTGATATAATAAAATTTATAAAATACAGGTGCTAATGGTTTTTGAATAATTTACATTTATTAAAACATGCAGTATCGTAGATGATGTGGAAGATTGAGAGGATGATAATCTATCCATTTCATTTTTTTTATAATTGAATCTAAAAATATATTTTTTCATGAATAATAATTAATGAAGAATTTATATGAAAATATAATTGTTAATTATTTGAATAATATTATTAACATTTTTTATGACTATTTATTAATAATATGTCTATCCCCAAGAATGCCAAGGGGCCATCTCAACCGCACATGTAAGAGAAAATCTCACCACATGACAGTCAAAATACATGCATATATTGATGATGTGGGAGGATAATATATACAAATAATTATTTAGTGAACACACACATTCACACATATGATTGGTATAGCACTATCATGTGGGGATACACAACAATAGTGACAAATAAATCTTGGTATGGACATTGATACGCACAATTAAAAAGCATTGGATGTGCAGAGTATAATGAAGTGGAATAGAGTAAAGTAAATGTATGGAGTGGTATCAGTTCTCAATGGATACTATTCATCTATCATTAAAAATACTAGAAAAATTTATCATTAAATGGTAATTCACCACATCGCCATATTATATCTTCGACCTTCAAGGGTTGTATGCACTACAAAGTTGATAAATTGACATTACATTCAAGATGAGGATCTACCATATGAGTTATTAATTATTTATCATCACGAAAATAAATCTACCATGTATATAAGTATCAACCATGAGTATGATAAGAGGAAGCTTTTGTGAGTATGAACATTTCATGTGAGCATCTTCGGTGCATATATACTACGAGCACATATCTTTTGTAAGGATGGCATTTCATGAATATGTTTTTTTTGAGTATGGATATAATATTAAGCTTATTTTGATGAATAATTTCATATCTTATATGAGGCTCTCACATAAATACTAGGAATAATTAATGTAAAAACACTTTCATGTGTTGATCGATCGACTGATAAATGATTTTTTAATTAAAAATATGGGAACCACCCCATAAAACAATAAAATTTTATGCAGATTTAAAATAGTGGAGTCCAAGGGCATCACCTTGGACAATGATCATGTATTCCATGGGCAGGGAGCCTAGACTGGAATAAATAAACAGGCGGTCTCTTGAACTACACCCTCTTGATAGGGAATCCACAATGTGATTTGTCTCTCTTTTGATATGATGCATTGAACAACCCTGCCCGATCTACACAGAGCATCTATGAATCATATATGTCAGCTGCCAAGGTGGAGTTACTTTTCCATGTATCACCCATACCATATATTTTCAGTCCAATTCAACCTTTGAGACAACCCAAGCATGAATCTTACAAATCGTAAGTCCAAAAAAGTAAATCTACCACTTCTGGTCCTAAATATTTTCATGTACCATACCAGCTGCTGAAAGAAATCAACCCTGAGCAAAAGGAATTTCAAAGAAAACCCCCATCCCCATGCATCTGACCATTCAAACATGAGTCATTCACATTAAGTTTGAGGCTGCACCTTGGTGGAAGCCATCTGATCCATAAACCTTGGGTTCTTATGTCCTCAGGTGGTCTATTGATGATACTGCACATAATCGGGGATCCGATTCCATCTTTCACAAGTGAGCTTAGATCATGAATCAGAACCTTCAATATCATATAGTGCACTAAAACCGTGGGTCTATTATCAAACTGATCATTATTCCTTAATTCCCATAGATTCTTAAAAATATATGTGACGATGAGGGATTGTACCATGATAGCCCTCTCTTCGATTTCCGGTATCTCGAGCCAACGAATAATAAAGATCTATATGGAATCACATTTAAGGTCATAGTTTCCCAATATGTTCATTGCCAAACAGATGTATACCACCCACTCGCTCATGATGAAGATGTGGAAGTTCAATTCTTCTTTTGGTTGCGAGCAATAGAGGCACTGCGAGGCTAGAGACATCCATTTTTTCTGAATATTTTCCTATGTTGAGACTACTGAGTTAAGCACTATCCAAAACAAGAAATTAATTTTCATGGGTATCTCTTTGCAGCACAGAAGAAAGTGCCATTCAATGCGCACACCTTCAAGAATAAGAATATCCCAGTAATCCTGACCTCTAAAGTTCCCTGCCCTCGATCTCCTGAAAAAACACATATCATTATCCTCTAAAAAAACCATTCCAGAAAGAGTTTCTTTTTGTTTATAATTCAGAATGCACTCAAGGATACTAGGTAATTATCTAGCCTCTTTGATAGACAAATCCATCACTGGAAAATATAGGAAAACGTTTATCACCATTCTAGTTGTTGTTCCAAAGGTTAATGTCTCCTATTCCAACAACCCATCATGTATTTCCCTAGAGGATATCCAGATGAGAACGAATGGTTTAGTCCAACCATGATAGTTTGTTATCATCCCACTCCTCCCAAGATGATATGTATTCAACGCTGAGCATCTTCGACCAAAGAGATTCTTCTGTAAGGAAATCCCAAGCCAGCCGACCCTACATGGTTTTCATGGTGATTGTTAGATCCTGGAGGCCCACTCCACCCTCCTCATCTGGTTTCACTAGATGTTTCCAAGCAACCCATCTACTCCAACCTAAATAATTTTCATTCCAGAGGAACTTTTTTAACATGTTCTGCATCATAAGAATGGTTCCTTTGGGAGTATTGAAGATGGAGAAGACGTGCATTGGAATTGATAACATAACACTATTGATAAGAGACACCCGCCCGCCAAATGATATGAATTTGTTTTTTCAAGTGAGAATAATTCCATGCATCTTGAAAATGAGGTTATCAATAAAGGTATTTTTAACTCTACAATTTTAAATAGGATCACCAAGATACATCATAGGAAAATTCTTCCCTTGGACTCCTAAGATAGCTTGAATGTCCCTCCCCTTACTATTGGAACATTTGTTACAAATATAAACAATGGTTTTATGATTATTGATTTTTTGGAAGCTTAGGTATACATAAGTAGACATAATAGCATAGAAATTTGAAGAGAATACCTTCTGTGATTCATGATGATCAGAATTTCATCCGCAAACTTAATGTGAGATAAGGTTATATCTGAAGGTTTGGAATTGTACGGAAGTAGCCTTCCTTCATCCAGAACATTGGGCAAATTTTGGGAAAGATCTTCCTGAGCAATGACAAACATATATGGTGAAAGGGGTGTCCCCTTGTCTCACACCCCACACACTTTTGAAGAAACCAAACCATTTTCCCATTTGAGAGATGGTGATCCAAGGAGAATAATAGCACTGAAAACAAAAATCACAAACCCATTTATGGAAAAAAGTATCCTCAGGGTCTGAATGAAGAAACTCTACTCCAATATATCATAGGATTTGTTAATATTAATTGGATGATAATATTCGAGCAAATACTCTTCCTGTTAATATCAACAACCAGTTCTTTCACTATTATAATCACCCCTTGGATACCGTTACCTTTTATGAAACAATGTTTCTCCTGAGAAATGGATTTTGGGATCACCTTGTTGAGCCTTGTAACAATTAAACACGAAAAAATCTAGTAAGATCCAATACAAAGTTAAATAGTTTTGAACTGATCAATGGAACTGGGGTCATTGGATTTTGGAATGAGGACCTCTCTTGAAGCACAAGTACTTCTGTTAGGAGAACCCCATTGTAAAAGTCATGCATTTCTTTGGAGACATGTCCCTCCACAAATTCCCATGACTACTTGATGATATCCCCTGGGAACCCATCTTGTAACACCCCACGTCTATAATGAATATGAAATTTTCATATTTATCCATATTTGTGAATAAAATATTAATATGACTTTAAAGGGGACGTTATGCTCGATGGCGTACCCAACACGCAATAACGAGTTTCTTGGGAATCTTACGTTGCACTCTAATAATAAAATTATATTATTTCAAATGGTAGTTAACATGTAGCCGTTGTATTGGCGGGAATGGATATAAATATGATTATATATGTTTTTTAATGTTTTTACATTTATCCAATAAAAGCTAAAGGCTTAAAATACAGAAAGAATTAAATTTTAGGTATATAAGCCCTAGTTTTCACTAAAGGTTCACTTATCGCCTTTTAATGGAGAACTGTCATTAAATATAGTTTTGATCACTCTTATACATTCTTTTGGACCAAATAAAACTCTTATTAAGAATCGGGACATTAAATTTTACTTTGTGTAATTTTTTAGTATTTTTCCGATAAAGTTAATTTTTAATGAATAGTGTAGAATGTTGTGTTTTAATTCAAAAACTCTTTTTAATCTAATTTATTTATATGATTAGATAATATTTTGAATTGGTTTTAAAGTTAAATTAGAAAATATTTTTACCATTAAATCCAATAGTGGTCATTAGAATTAATTTCACTTTGAAATCAGACTTAAACTAGTGTCAATCTTTTGATACTTATTGTTTTATAAAAACACGCTATTTGCTCTGACATCGGGAATTAATTATTAAATTAATTAATGTGACTAATATGTTTTGAATTTTGTCAAATAGACTTCATTTTTGAATTTGGAATATCAAATATAGCTTAGGGTGAATTTTTTGTAATTTTCTGAAAAACTTCAATTTTTGATGAATAGTGAAACCACTAAGTGGTACTTATAAAAGCTGATTTTTCGTTTAAATGAAATTTTACCACTTATGTGTTTTGAATTTCAAAAATCCGACATACATGGTTGTCATTAAGAAGTAAAATGTGGTTAAATGGGATAAAAATAATTTTTTGGTGAATAGTAACTTATTAAGTTTTTAATCGCGATTAGTGGTAATTAGTGTAGTTTAAGGTATAAATAATGCTTTAATAATATGAAATGACCTAGAAACATGTCCCAACCTTATTGGTTGTGTCATGGCCGACCACTAAAAGCCATGGGTCAACTTGGGGACCCCATGGAGACATTTTGGTTGGGAAATGACATAAATAACTTTTTATTTAATGTAAAAGTAAAATTGACACAAACATGATATGTTTTACTAAAACAATTTTTAAGTGGGGTTATACAAGTCATCATTTTGATTATAAGTATTCATTGGAAATCTAAAAAGATTTCCTACATCATAGTAATTTTTTTATAAATTTTAGACATTAAATAAATTAAATTATTTATGACATCATAATGATGCAGTGATGACATCATTATTTAACGATTAAAATAAAATGGAAAGATAATGTAAAATCTATGAACTACACATGTCCAAAACTTATTGGATGGGTGTCTTTCTAACCTTTATAACCTTATACACGAATTATATCAATGTGGGACCTTTTAAAACCGAAACACATTTTCAAATAAAGTAATATTTCTTTACTTTCCAAAAGTGCCCCTCCTCTCCTCTTATAAAAGGCCCCCACCTATACCTCATTTAACACACTCCTCAAGCCTTTGGCTCAGCCAACCCCTGCCCATTTACTCTCCCCACATCCCTATCCTCATCCTAGAGGATTCCCTTTGGGCAGAATCCTTTCAAAGGAAGCCTTTCGGCTCAAATCAAAAGGAGTTACACTTTTAAAGGTAATTCACTCTCTCATGTTCATTTGTTTTATTTTGCTTCTCCAACCCACTAAACTCTTTTTATTTACTTCTTTTGTAACAAAACCAGTATATTCAATATACTAGGATGTTTTTATAAGATTTATTCGAGCTACACTTTCACACAACTACATAAAATGGTTAAATAACATACGGTTTCCGTGGATGGTGAAATTCTGCCTCCCGAAACGATGATTGTTCAATACTCATTTAACACCTTCAAAGGTGGCCATTATGATTTAAATATTTTTATATATGATATATAATATGTTTATGTTTTATTTATGCTTCTGTATTTTTCATTTTTTTCTTACCTTTATGGCTTCCATTATGGGTATACGCGATATCTTCATTTAAGGAAGTGCGGACTACCGCCCCCTAAGCTGATTTGATTCGTTAAATACCATATGTGGGATGTATAAAGGATGTAAATATGATATTATATATGGTATTATACTTGAATTATAATATACCTTTATATCATTATTATTCCATTCTATAAAATACAAAATAGAAATGAAAGTAGCGTTCATGCGTACGTACGGCTTACCGTCTCCATGAACGGTGCATTTCATTTCTTACCTCCAAATGATTATGTAATATTATAAATACATGTATATGCTGGATATATATGATATATATGATATCCAAATCAGGAATGTCATTCTGGATATAAAGAACCTTTGACCACACGAACAACATGTAATTGTAAGAAGTCCACTTTCGACTTAAGAACCAAATATCGACAAAACAAACATGATTAACATAAATGATTAAATAATGTTTATAACATGGTAATAAGTGATATAAAAGTAATAATGAACTTGAAAAAGGTTCTTAAGGAAGTAGAAATTAACTCAAATTTATTATTCAGGATATTAAAGAACGATCGAGTCAAGTCAGACCCGAGGTAAGGGATCCTACAACTCTCTTTCGTTATAAGTACACTCTTTTATGTCATTTCTTTTAATCTCATATATCTTATGATTGGGATGTTATTTTATATTACTCCTACTGTAATTTTTATGTTCATGTGATGAGAGACCCTATTCTCTATCATCAACCATTTTGGAAGTTTTGAGTGGCGCCGTTAGGCTGCCGAACTTTCGTAAGAGATCTAACCTCTCTTTTTCTTTTTAAGTACTCTCCTTTATGTCACTTCTTTTAGGCTCCTATTTGTAATGTTGGGGGGATGTTCTTTTATATTCCACTTTCTGTAAATTTTATTTTAATGTGATGAGATACCCTATTTGATCTCATCATTCCATATTCGGATGTTTTATGTGGCGCCGTTAGGCGGCCGAGTTTTCGTAAGAGATTTTTCATCTCACTTTTATTCCCATGAGATTTATGCTACATTTTCCACAATTTCCTTTTAGTGGTGTATGTACTTCCCATTATTCTACTCTTTGTGTAATATACTTTCGTTTATGAGTATTTACATCAATGACCTATTGTCTTTCTTTCATGGGGTGTATGTTTTGAAAGATACCCAAGTCGGTAAGGGAACCTTTCACCCTCCTTTTTTTATAAGAATTCTTTTGTTGGGTCTTTTAATTTACATATTGTTATGTTGGGATATGTTATCATATATTCTTAATGATGTAAATTTTATGTCCAAGTGATGAGATACACTTTTTTTCTCTCATCAACTCATTTTGATGTGATGCCGTTAGGCTGTTAAGGGAACTTTTTAACCCAATTTCGATTTCTTTGGGTTCAACATGTAGTCATTGAATATGTCATCCTTTGAATATGTGTGAATGACCTTTTATTGTTTTACACTTAATATCCACTTATATTGGGTGTATTTATATTTGTCACACATATTTTGAGATTGATTTGTCCTTAATTTAAGGATACCTTCTTTATAAGGGATTTCATCACATTTGACATTTCTATTGAGGGTTCATTGTTGATATGAACCAATTCACTCTTATATGGTGTATATACTGTCCTTTGGAGTATTATATCATGAATCCATTTATTCTCATGATATTATAAAGTTCTTACTAAATGTTATTCCTCAATTATTGTATTCAAGTGTCTCTAATTTTGGTAAAACCCCTTTAACCAAAATATCGTTTTAAATATTTTAATTATTTGTTCTTGTTAATATCCATGTTTTCAAAATGGTTTTAAGGATTTATTTATATGGATATTAATGGTTTAAAATTTTAATCTTCAAGGTGGTATGGTACACTTTGATTAAAAAATCTCTTTATTAAATGTTTTAAATGGTTTTGGAAATGGTTTCTTTTTGAATGGATTCATTATTTCAATATACTAAAATGTTATTGAAATGTCGAAATTCTATGTTTCCTTTATGCATTTTTTATGTGATATGACTATGTTATGGTCCTTGGGCGTTGTTATGAAGAACGGGTGGTTCCATGATAAACTAAGGGCGGGTGAGCCCGTTATAGATCTCCAATGCATTGGGTAACGCGAAGGAGTGAAACGTTAATGTTTCTCCAATGATATTTAGGGAATATACTGTGATGGGTATTCCAAACGTAACCAAGAGGGTTACTCCCTACGTAAGAATGCTATGAATGCCTCAAGTTACCTTTATGTCTTATGTTTTCTATGATTTATTCATGATTTGATATGCCTATGTTTTATGGGTAAATTATGATTTCATTCTTATGTATATATGAACTCATGTTTCCTTTCCATATTTTTATATCCCTTACTGAGCTTTTTATGCTCATCCCATGTTTTTGAAATGTTTTTTCAGGTCAAGGGAAAGGTACATGATAAGATGATAGAGTCAAGGATGTGTTAAGAAAGAATCCATGTTTTATTTTCAATATGTTTCCGTTGATGGGAAGAATGGATACTATCTTTTATGTAACCACATTGTTTAAATGTGGAATGTAATGCAAGTTTCATGATCAAATTCTATAAAACCCTAAACCTGAAAAGATCCCCAATGTTTAATCTTGTAATAACTCAAGATTAATTAAGGTTTATGGCTGGGGCCTTATAGTTGGTATCAAAGGTCGGTTTAGATAACTTTAGAGGTTAGGGTATTTTCTAAGCATAAGTGACACTACCATAATGGTTAGGATTTCAGAAAGAGTCCTTGTTTTAGATAAAGTGAATGAGTAAGTATATCTTAGTGTTTATCTTCCTCATTAGTACATGATGGTTATGTTGATATACTTACACTGACGTATTTGGTTTTAGTAAATGGCTGGATCTAGCAGGCACCAAAGTGACAATGGGTTTGAAGGAAACTGTGGTGGTTCTCTGATTAAGAGACTGGATGAGATGGGGGATTCAATGTGGAATCTCATGGTTGTTCTAAACCAAATATCAAGGAGTCATGATCAACCACTTCAACCTTAGTGACTTCTCTAATGCATCATGTACGAGATGGCCAACTCGATGTATAAATTCAGGTAATAATTATTAAGGTAACCATTAGGGTTTATATGATCCTTACTTTTGAGGTAATTATGGGTTGTCATATGTTATGATGGAAAATTAAAGGCATGAGATAAACTTGAGGTTAAAATATGTTATGATCATCTTTGTAGATTTTATCTCATTTTGGGGGAATGTTTTAAGAATTATATAGTTTTGGAAAAAGGACAACACACAGACCGTGTGACTACCCGTCGCGTCGGACAAAGCTGCGGGAATCGAACCCACAACCAAAGTGCCACTGGTATTTACCGCCTACCACTGGACTACGTGAAGTCCCTGGTTAGTTTGACTGATTCTTTCTGGTTATATGATTTTATGAATTAAGAGTAAGATGATTTTGGGTCATTTATGAAAATGATTAACCTATCGTGGAGGATATGTGATTAGGTTAAATAATTTTCAATACGGGACTTTAGGAGCAACTGATGTTGTTTGGAGATAAATGTTACGATTTATCTTGGAAGACTATGCGACTAAATCCTTCAAATATTTGGGTTTAAATCTTATATTGGTTTACATTGAAGAATTTTATGGAAAAATTGATTATAGAATGGTCCTCTTTGAACTTTGGGTTTTGTTGGACAAATTTTGGAGATTAAGAATAGATTTTCTTTTTATAAAGGGTTATCCTTTTCTGGATTATCTGATCTTGTACTAGCCTTTTTGGTTTTGGTTTTGGTTAAATTCTAAAGACATGGGAAGTATATAGTTCTATTTTGTGGATTAGGTGATTCTCTAGAAGTTTATTATAGTACTCTTAATGTGAACAAGTCTTCCTAAATACTTGTCTTTTAGAAGAAAAAAATATGAGTTTGTGTAAGGAATCTAATATAAGTTGAAAGTCAACATGATAAGTGATTATGTTTCCTTATGAATAAATTCCTCAATAAAAAGTAACTTAAAACAAAAATGTTGTCTATTAGCTTTTCCTACTGGGGAACCCAACACCGTTTAACCCATCACAAGTTTGTGATTTTCTCATTGTTAACTTTCTCCTAAAAATGTTTTCTATCACTCTCTATCAGAACATGACCCTATGTTTTCTCCTCCATGTCCATGTTTTCCTACATGGAGTCCTAGTATGGGTTAACTCGGGTGACCTTTGTGCTTATCTTTCTTTATTTTAACGTGATTGTTTTACCGACTCTTGTTCCGATGTGGGACTTTCAAGGATGTTTCCAAGCGCAATTTTAAAATTGCGAGGACGCAATTCCCAAAAGGGGGGAAGGATGAAACACCCCAGGTAAATAATGAATATGAAAATTTCATATTTATCCATATTTGTGAATAAAATATTAATATGACTTTAAAGGGGACGCTATGCTCGATGGCGTACCCAACACGCAACAACGAGTTTCTTGGGAATCTTACGTTGCACTCTAATAATAAAATTATATTATTTCAAATGGTAGTTAACATGTAGCCTTTGTATTGGCGGGAATGGATATAAATAACTAAAATATGATTATATATGTTTTTTAATGTTTTTAAATTTATCCAATAAAAGCTAAAGGCTTAAAATACAGAAAGAATTAAATTTTAGGTGTATAAGCCCTAGTTTTCACTAAAGGTTCACTTATCGCCTTTTAATGGAGAACTGTCATTAAATATAGTTTTCATCACTATTATAAATTCTTTTGGACCAAATAAAAATCTTATTAAGAATTGGGACATCAAATTTTACTTTGTGTATTTTTTTGGTATTTTTCCGATAAAGTTCATTTTTTAATGAATAGTGTAGAATGTTGTGTTTTAATTCAAAACCTCTATTTAATCTAATTTATTTATATGATTAGATATTATTTTTAATTGGTTTTAAAGTTAAATTAGAAAATATTTTTACCATTAAATCCAATAGTGGTCATTGGAATTAATTTCACTTTGAAATCAGACTTAAACTAGTGTCAATCTTTTGATACTTATTGTTTTATAAAAACACGCTATTTGCTCTGACAGTGGGAATTAATTATTAAATTAATTAATGTGACTAATATGTTTTGAATTTTGTAAAATAGACTTCATTTTTGAATTCGGAATATCAAATATATCTTAGGGTGAATTTTTGGTAATTTCTGAAAAACGTCAATTTTTGATGAATAGTGAAACCACTAAGTGGAACTTATAAAAGCTGATTTTTCGTTTAAATGAAATTTTACCACTTATGTGTTTTGAATTTCAAAAATCCGACATACATGGTTGTCATTAAGAAGTAAAATGTGGTTAAATGGGATAAAAATAATTTTTTGGTGAATAGTAACTTATTAAGTTTTTAATCGCGATTAGTGGTAATTAGTGTAGTTTAAGGTATAAATAATGCTTTAATAATATTAAATGACCTATAAACATGTCCCATCCTTATTGGTTGTGTCATGGCCGACCAAGAAAAGCCATGTGTCAACTTGGGGACCCCATGGAGACATTTTGGTTGGGAAATGACATAAATAACTTTTTATTTAATGTAAAAGTAAAATTGACACAAACATGATATGTTTTACTAAAACAATTTTTAAATGGGGTTATACAAGTCATAATTTTGATTATAAATATTCATTGGAAAGTTAAAAAGATTTCCTACATCATAGTAATTTGTTTTATAATTTTTGGACATTAAATAAATTAAATTATTTATGACATCATAATGATGCAGTGATGACATCATTATTTAACGATTAAAATAAAATGGAAATATAATGTATAATCTATGACCTACACATGTCCAAAACTTATTGGATGGGTGGATTTAGAACCTTTATAACCTTATCCACTAATTATATCAATGTGGGACCTTTTAAAAACGAAAAACATTTTCAAATAAAGTAATATTTCTTTACTTTCCAAAAGTGCCCCTCCTCTCCTCTTATAAAGGCCCCCACCTCTACCTCATTTAACACACTACTCAAGACTTTGGCTCGGCCAAAACCTGCCCATTTACTCTATTCACATCCCTCTACTCATCCTAGAGGATTCCCTTTGGGCATAATCCTTTCAAAGGAAGCCTTTAGGCTCAAATCAAAAGGAGTTAAACTTTTAAAGGTAATTCACTCTCTCGTGTTCATTGGTTTCATTTTGCTTCTCCAACCCCCTAAACTCTTTTTATTTACTTCTTTTGTAACAACAACAGTATATTAAATATACTAGGATGTTGTTATAATATTTATTCGAGCTACACTCTCACACAACTACATCAAATGGTTAAAGAACATACGGTTTCCGTGGATGGTGAAATTCTGCCTCCCGAAACGATGATTGTTCAATACTCATTTAACACCTTAAAAGGTGGCCATTATGACGTAACTATTTTTATATATGATATATAATATCTTTATGTTTTATTTATGCTTCTATATTTTTCATTTTTTTCTTTCCTTTATGGCTTCCATTATGGGTATACGCGATATCTTCATTTAAGGAAGTGCGGACTACCGCCCCCTCAAAGTGATTTGATTCGTTAAATACCATATGTGGGATGTATAAAGGATGGAAATATGATATTATATATGATATTATACTGGAATTATAATATACCTTTATATCATTATTATTCCATTTTATAAAATACGAAATAGAAATGAAAGTAGCGTTCATGCGTACGTACGGCTTACCGTCTCCATGAACGGTGCATTTCATTTTTTACCTCCAAATGATTATGTAATATTATAAATACATGTATATGCTGGATATATATGATATATATGATATCCAAATCAGGAATGTCATTCTGGATATAAAGAACCTTTGACCACACGAACAACATGTAATTGTAAGAAGTCCACTTTCGACTTAAGAACCAAATATCAACAAAACAAACATGATTCACTTAAATGATTAAACAATGTTTATAACATGTTAATACGTTATATAAAAGTAATAATGAACTTGAAAAAGGTTCTTAAGGAAGTAGAAATTAACTCAAGTTTATTATTCAGAAGATTAAATAACGATCGTGTCAAGTCGGACCCGAGGTAAGGGATCCTACAACTCTCTTTCTTTATAAGTACACTCTTTTATGTCATTTCTTTTAAGCTCATATTTCTTATGATTGGGATGTTCTTTTATATTACACCTACTGTAATTTTTATGTTCATGTGATGAGAGACCCTATTCTCTATCATCAATCCATTTTGGAAGTTTTGAGTGGCGCCGTTAGGCTTCCGAACTTTCGTAAGAGATCTAACCTCTCTCTTTCTTTTTAAGTACTCTCCTTTATGTCACTTCTTTTAGGCTCCTCTTTGTAATGTTGGGGGGATGTTCTTTTGTATTCCTCTTTCTGTAAATTTTATTGTAATGTGATGAGATACCCTATTTGATCTCATCAATCCATATTCGGAAGTTTTATGTGGCGCCGTTAGGCTGCCGAGTTTTCGTAAGGGATTTTTCATCTCACTTTTTTTCCCGTGAGATTTTTGCTACATTTGCCACAATTTCATTTGAGTGGTGTATGTACTGCCCATTATTCTACGCTTTGTGTAATATACTTTTGTTTATGAGTATTTACATCAATGACCTATTGTCTTTCTTTCATGGGGTGTATGTTTTGAAAGATACCCAAGTCGGTAAGGTAACCTTTCACCCTCCTTTTTTTTAAAGACTTCTTTTGTTGGGTCTTTCAATTTACATATTGTTACGTTGGGATATGTTCTCATATATACTTATTGATGTAAATTTTATGTCCAAGTGAAGAGATACACTTTTTATCTCTCATCAACTCATTTTGATGTGATGCCCTTAGGCTGTCAAGGGAACTTTTTAACCCAATTTCGATTTCTTTGGGTTCAACATGTAGTCATTGAATATGTCATCCATTGAATATGTTTGAATGACCTTTTATTGTTTTACACTTAATATCCACTTATATTGGGTGTATTTATATTTTTCACACATATTTTGAGATTGATTTGTCCTTAATTTAAGGATACCTTCTTTATAAGGGATTTCATCACATTTGAAATTTCTATTGAGGGTTCATTGTTGTTATGCACCAATTCTCTCTTATATGGTGTATATACTGTCCTTTGGAGTATTATATCATGAATCCATTTATTCGAATGATATTATAAAGTTCTTACTAAATGTTATTCCTCAATTATTGTATTCAAGTGTCTCTAATTTTGGTAAAACCCCTTTAACCAAAATATCATTTTAAATATTTTAATTATTTGTTATTGTTAATATCCATGTTTTCAAAATGGTTTTAAGGATTTATTTATATGGATATTAGTGGTTTAAAATTTTATGCTTCAAGGTGGTATGGGACACTTTGATTCAAAAATCTCTTTATTAAATGTTTTAAATGGTTTTGGAAATGGTTTCTTTTTGAATGGATTCATTATTTAAATATACTAAAATGTTATTGAAATGTGGAAATGCTATGTTTCCTTTATGCATTTTTTATGTGATATGTCTATGTTATGGTCCTTGGGCATTGTTATGAAGAACGGGTGGTTCCGTGATAAACTAAGGGCGGGTGAGCCCATTATAGCTCTCCAATGCATTGGGTAACGCGAAGGAGTGAAACGTTAAGGTTTCTCCGAAGAGATTTAGGGAATATACTATGATGGGTATTCCAAACGTAGCCAAGAGGGTTACTCCCTACGTAAGAATGTTATGAATGCCTCAAGTTACCTTTATGTCTTATGTTTGCTATGATTTATTCATGATTTGATAAGCCTATGTTTTATGGGTAAATTATGATTTCATTCTTATGTATATATGAACTCATGTTTCCTTTCCATATTTTTATATCCCTTACTGAGCTTTTTATGCTAATCCCAAGTTTTTGAAATGTTTTTTCAGGTCAAGGGAAAGGTACATGATAAGATGATAGAGTCAAGGATGTGTTAAGAAAGAATCCATGTTTTATTTTCAATATGTTTCCGTTGATGGGAAGAATGGATACTATCTTTTATGTAACCACTTTGTTTAAATGTGGAATGTAATGCAAGTTTCATGATCTAATTCTCTAAAACTCTAAACCTAAAAAGATCCACAATGTGTAATCTTGTAATAACTCAAGATTAAGTAAGGTTTAAGGCTGGGGCCTTATACATATGGTCCTGGAACTCTTTCCTGGGGAAAATCACATATGGTGTCCCAAACCTCATCCCCTAAAGGGATGTCCCTGAGGAAGTCATTACTCTGATTTTCAATGCACCTATGAATTCCATCCAAGATTTTCAACTGGTCGTCCATCTCCAACACCCTTCCTGATGTTCCTGTGAAATGTCCTATAAGTAGTTGTTCGAAATTCTCATATGCCATTCTTCCCACCACATCAGCGCCATAAGAGAAAGATCCATCTTCAAGCCTGAGATTTATCACCATTGCCTGACACTCATTAATTCAAGAATGAAAAAACACATTATTTCGATAACCATACTTTAACAATTTGACCCTAGACAGTTGTCTGTAACCCCTTTCAATCTCCAAAAGCTTACCCATGAGGAAGCTATATTTGTCACAAATCCTCAAGAATATTTCATCATCCCAAGCCTGTTGAAGATCATATTACAGCTTGTAAATGTTTCCTTACAATGATTCCTCCAAATTATCCACCATTAGATTGGAGTGGAGCCAACTAACAATGACTGATTTAGGTTGGTTGAGTCATCTGAATAGACTGACCCAGGTACATCCATCCACTTCATGTACTAAGGACTGCTTCATCATTGGCATCAATCCTTCCAAACGGTTCTAGTTCGGGGAGTACATGAAGGGAATCATAGAATGAATATCTAGTTTAATCTCAATAAAAAGAGGATCATCGTTCGATAAATCCCTTGACAGGTGTGAAACCAACGTACCTGATATGGTATCGATCCCTATAAATTTGAGATGCATATGTCCAGTCTACTCCAGATCCTTTTAATACCTCGATAATTGTTTCACCAAGTGAATTTATATCCATTGATCCCAGATCCAAAAGGCTCGTAAATACAATACAACATTTGAAATCCACCATGACTTTTCTGATATTACCCAAGCCTCCTATCTTCTTTGAGACATCTACAATCGTTTTAAAGTCACCAATGACAAACCAGGGGAGCCCCATTGAGTCAAAAGAATCCAAATAATCCCAGAAGTATCTACTTCTATGGGCCTCATTACTGGAATAAATGAAGGAGAAGAGGATTTCAAAACCCTTAAATCTTATTTTAACTATGATTCTCTATTCATGTAACTGGACCAAATGATCTAGATATCTTCTTTTCAAACAAATCCATATGTGGTTATTCACAGGGTAGTCATGAAGATGACCTTCAAGGCCCATCTTTTTTGCAATGAAACTGAGTGTGGATGGATCTTTCTTTGGTTCAAGAATAGAAACTAAGGATGGAAATCTTTCTACAAACCTCATATGATTGAAAGGCAGTTTTTTCATGAACTCCCATTCCTCTAGAATTCCTGAAAATAATCAAGACCATTAATGAATAAGGTTTCTGACCCTTTATCCCTCTAGGACTACTCTTGGGAAAAAACATCTTTTGTCCAAATATTCCATAGACATTGAGTGGGAAACTGTTCTACAGATGCCTTCCATGGAGAAACACATATTTACCATCCAGACCTTTTTATTTAGCGGACTATCAAATTCATTTAAAAGAGATATACTGCTTTCCGTCAGAGGTTTTAGTGTGATTGGTTTCCCCTCCTCCTCATAGATATATTCTAGCACCCTATGAGACGGCGAATTTCACATCACAATAATTCCCTTCCTCACACCCTCAGAGAAATAACTCCTCAAACTGGTATTTGTGTCACCTTTGGATATCACTACCAAGGCAATTAAGGTTATGTTATGAGCTCCTAGGGCTAGGAATGATGAAATCCACGAGTTAGTGGAAAGAGAAAAGATAGATCTTTGTACTTGCATGAAAAAACATAGAGGAAGAGAATTTCCTCTTCCCGAAAAATATATCTCTGAGAGAGAAATAGCAAAATTCGTCTAATCGTAGATTGAGACTTTGGGAAACATTCCCATATCCAATAGTTACTTCTGAGGAGCAATGATTCTCTCTGACACCTGGATGACCGATTGGGACCTCCAACTAAGGTTTATATCTTTTAATGATAAATTATTGAAAACCATTTCAAAATATGTTTTGGAACAATTTTCTCTCTCCGACAATGGTGCTGTTAAAAATTGCAAACCCAAAACCTGTTGTTTTTTTCAAGCGGGCTGGGGCTCTTCCCCATGCACCGCTTTCCCATGTAGTGGCTCTCCCTATTCCCATGTGTCTCTCTATTAACAAGCATATCATTTATTTTTTTGGCATTTTATTTTGTTCCATGTTAATTTTAAAGGATTTTTTTTGTATATTTTTCAATTTCCCTTGTAATATCCTATAAAATGGGATTGTATTACATTGGAAAGATAGTTGCTGGATAATACAAAATGTTGTAACCTCCTTTGTGTGTGAAGTGTTCTCCTCTGCTTCTCTTTCTTTCTCTCGTGAAATTATGTTGGCTTTGTAAATCCATCTCCCACCAACAAAATATTATCAGAGGCCTGTTTGATGGCATCCTCCAAATTCCGAAGATGGCCACCGCGGTCCAGTAGCAAGTTCTGAACTTGTCTAAGGACATCTATGAGAGGTGGTGCATTCAAATGAAGTCATTGTTTGGGTCACATGAATTATGGGAGATCATCACCGACGGGTATGGAGTACCCACTGCGGAGGAATAAGCGACCTTCACAAATAAAGAAAATACTACCATCAAAAATTAAAGGAAGAACAACATAAAGGCATTGTTCTTTCTCTATCAAGGGTTGGATGAATCGACGTTCAAAAAAATTTCCAAAGCAACATCGAGAAAGAAATCTTGGGATACACTTGCCACCATTTTCAAAGGAGTTGATCATGTGAAGTGGGTCCATCTTCAAACATTATGAGCGGAGTTCGAAGCAGCGTGAATAAAGGATGGTGAGTGTATCTCGGATTACTTCTCACGCCTAATTCTCATTATTAACAATTTCAAAAGAAATGGTGAAAAAATGAAGATATTCGAGTTATTGAGAAATTACTTTGATCGCTCACAAAAAAGTTCGAGCATGTGGATGTGGCAATCAAAGAGTCGAATGATTTGGAAAAATTGTCAATTGATGAACTGATGGGGTCCCTGCAAGTACATGAGTAGTGAATGCAGAAGAATGTGGGTTCAAAAATAGAGAAGGCCATAGAGTCCAAGTTGACTCTACAAGAACCCATGAATGGCCAACCACAACAAAACGGTTATCATGCAAGAGGAAGATGGTGTGCACATCCTCCAAGCCATCAAAAAAAGTAACGGAACATTACTAGCTTCCATGGAAGAGGACATGGTGGTGGCCGATTCATGCATGGTAATAGAAGTACAAAGAACATCCAATGCTAAAACTGTAAGAAATTCTTCCATTTTTCATCTTATTGTGGAGCAAGGTGGATCATGATGAACGATCCAACTATGCTGAAATGTCACACCATGAAGAATATGGTACGACACTCCTCCTCACACAAGAAAAGGAATGTGAACGCCCCGATGTTTATTACCTCGACACTGGTGCAAGTAACCCCATGAGTGGTAACAAAGAATTGTTTGAGGAACTCACTGAAGTATTTCATGGAGATGTGAGCTTTGGTGACTCCTCAATGGTACATGTGATTAGAAGAGGTAAAATCAAAATATATCTAAAGAATGGTGAGTCAAATTATATTTCCAATGTGTATTACGTGGAAAGTACGAAAAATAACATCATAAGTCTCAGCCAACTCCTTGAAAAGGGGTATGTTATACACTTGGAGAATTCTTTTTTTCAGTAAGAGATGCTCACAGGAGGATGATTTCTCATGTTCAAATTTTGAATAATCTCAAGTTTCCGCTACATATCAATATGAAGGCAGAGAAATAACTATTTGGGCTCATGAAGAATGATTCCTAGAGATGGAATTTTCATTTTGGGAATCTTCATTTTATAGGGATTAAACTTATATGCTCATCAACAATGGTGTGTAGCTTGCCGACGATTGAATCAACAAATCCTGTGTATGAGGCATGTCCACTCGGCAAACAAAAAAGGAACTCATTTCCAAGTGGAGTGTCTAGAAGAGCAATAGAACCACTTCAACTGGTTCACACTAATATATGCGGGCCTTTATAAAAAACATAACTTGGAAGTAATAGGTATTTTATTACCTTTATTGATGATTTTAGAATAAATTTGTGGGTGTATTACATCACTAAAAAATCATCTTCATTCATTATCATTAAATCATTCAAAGTTCGTGTTGAAACTAAAAGTGGCCACAGAATCAAAGTACTCAGATCTGATAGAGGTGGAGAATACAACTCAAATGAATTTCAAGGTTTCTGCTGGGAACATGGAATCAAACAGAAATACACTGCATCCTACACACCACAACAGAGTGGAATCGCTGAAAGGAAGAACCACACTATCCTCAACATGACAAGGACAATGCTGAAGAATAAAGGGCTGCCAAAGTGTTTCTGGGCAGAGGTAGTGGCATGTACTTCCTACTTGCTCAATCGATGTCCAAGGAAGAGCGTTAGGAACTAGACACCACAAGAGGCATGGAGCGGCTACAAACCGAGTGTGGCGCACCTATGAATCTTTGGGTGTGTCGCCTATGCTCAAGTCCCAGAAGCAAGAAGAAGGAAACCTGTTGATCGTGGTGAGAATTGCATCTTCATCGGCTACTTTAGAGCCTCTAAAGCCTATAAGACTTAAATCCACTAACGAATAAATTAGTGGTGAGTAGAGATGTGGTTTTTAGTGAGGAAGAAGCACGGAAATGGGGTGATTATGAATCAAACAAGGATGTTCTAGCTGAGACAGAGGCTCTTGAAGAAAGGAATGATTATGAGGAGAAAAAACCTGCAACACCTTCCTCGGGTGCATCATCAGTTGGAAGAAGTCCATGAGTACATTTCATCACTCTTGAAAGCACTCCAGCAAATCAAAATTTGGCCAGCTCTTCCACACATATGGCTCCTACGAAGATGAAAAATCTGAGTGATATTTATTAGAAGAACGAAGAGGTGAATCTTCTTTGCTTGTATGCAGATCATGAGCCTCTGAAGTTTCAGGAAGCCATGAGTGAAGAATGATGGAGAGTGGCTATGGAAGAAGAAATTCAAGCAATATAGAGAAATTACACATGGGAGTTGCCAACACTCCCAAAAAAACTAGAAAACCATTGGAATGAAATGGGTGTTCAAGATCAAGTGAAATGCTGAGGGCAAGATCGACTGTTACAAGGCAAGGCTTGTAGCAAAGGGGTATATGAAGATGTATGGGGTGGACTATGATGAATTCTTCGCACCAGTTGCTCGCCTTGATACTTTGAGGATGATTATCTCACTTGTTGCCCATCACAGTTGGATGATCTACCAATTTGATGTGAAGTCTGCATTCCTAAATGGAATATTAGAAGAAGAGGTATATGCTGACAATCCTGAAGGATTTGTTATGCAATGGGAGTAAGATAAAGTGTATCGTTTGAAGAAATATCTTTATGGGTTGAAGCAGGTTCCGTGTGCATGGAATACACGCATCGACAGTTATCTCCAGGTGAATGGATTCGCCCAATGTCTATATGAGCACGCGGTTTACATCAAGCAGAATGATCATGGGGATATACTTATTGCATTATTATATGTTGATGATTTTTTGTTTACAGTGAATTGTCAACTGATATTCGATGATTTCAAGGAGTCCATGTTCAAGGAGATTGAGATAACCGATAGAGGTCTAATTTTCTTCTTTCTGGGAATTTAAGTGAATCAAAAACATGGCGGCATCTATATATCTCATAAGATGTATTCTAAGGAGTTTCTTAGAAAATTCACGATGGCCGATTGTAATGCTGTAAACACACCGGTTGTAACGAGCATGAAACTGAAAAAAGATGGATAAGGAAAAAGCATTGATTCAACTCTGTTCTAGAGTGTTATTGGAAGCCTAAGGTATCTCACAATCATAAGGCCTGATATTGTCTATAGTGTTGGGCTTCTTATGCAGGTATATGGAGACACTGAAAGAGTCAAACTTGCTAGCTGTAAAACATATCCTCATGTACGTTAAAGGAATGGTAGATTTTGTTCTCTTTTATCCATACAACGAAGAATCATATCTGCATGGATACATAGATAGTGATTGGGTGGGTTACAAAGATGAAAGGAAGAACACTACTGAGTAAGTATTTTTTTCATGGATCTAATTCATTTACATGGAATTCAAGAAAGGAAAGTGTTTTTTCTTTATCCACATGTGATGTAGAGTATGTGGCACCATCCTCTACTGTTTGTGAGGGAATTTGGTTGAGAATTTTTTTTAAAGAGATGAAGCATCCACAGGATGGATCCATAGTGATATGTGTGGATAAAAAGTCGGCTATTGAACTAGCCAAAAATCTGGTGCAACATGGGAGAAGCAAACACATTTATACACTTTTCATTCTCTCAAGGATCATTTTAAACAAAAAAATGATAAAATTTGAATATTTCCATACTACAGAATAGGTGGCATATATTTTCACAAAGTCACTACCAACAAATGTATTCAAACGGTTTAGAATGATGCTTAGGATGAAGCAGGTTTTCATTTGAAGGGGAGTGTTGGAAATTGCAAACCCAAAACCCGTTGTTTTTTTTCATGTGGACTGGTGCTCTTCCCCATGCATCGATTTCCCATGCATTGGCTCTCCATCTTCCCATGCGTCTCTCTATTTCCAAGCATATCATTTATTTTTTTGGAATTGTATTTCATTCCCTATTTATTTCAACGGATTTATGAGTATCTTTTTCATTTTCCCTTGTAATAACCTATAAAAGGTGATTGTAGTCAGTTGGGAAGATAGTTACTGGAAAATAAAAAAAGTTTTTGACCTCCATTGTGTGTGAAGTGTTCTCCTCTACTTCTCTTTCATTTTATTGTGAAATTATTTTTTCTTTGTAAATACATCTCCCACCAACTGGTGTAGGGGAGGATAGATGAAGCCTCGACGAAGACACCTCATTGGCATACCACAAAGATTCAAGGGAAACTCTGGAGGGATTCAATGGTTATTGAAAAAGGGGATCTTTTTTCCTCCCACCTTGGCTTTACCCCTCCTACAAACTTCCGGAAATTGGCCTTGAAAACCACACGTCGAGTAGAACCTAAGAGGAGCTTGACAGATCAAACGCATCCACCATGCTAAATCTTTCGTCAATCTAATAAGAAGTCGGGGATGAATGAGAGTTAAGAGATTCATCTCAACACAAATCCTGGGGGAACCGACATTCATGAGACAAACCGTGTTGGAATTGGAGTAAATGAAGCTCCCAAAAGAGTCACCAACCACATCCACAATAGAAGGGTTATGAAGAGGGAGGGGTAGACCTGAAAGTTTGATCCACACCACTGCCATACTAGATTCTTTACCATAGTGACATGACCAAGACCAGTGGGAAAGGGTGAATCTTTTGGCTCTACAGTGTTTTTCCTCTCATGCCCTGGAACAAATGATGTCTTTTCTTGCTAAACAGGTGGAATTAGAAGGAAAATTGTGAAATCTCATAAATCGCCACTGGGTGGTGGAGGCCTGAGAATTTAATGCGAGATTTAAACACATAGAGAGGGTTTGGAATGACTAAACTGTGCCACTAGGGAATGTTCATGGTACCTCACCACATCCTGAAGTTCTTTCTATGTAAGTACCACCACAGGAAAACCCTCCTAGATTTTTTTTGATCTGAGCTCCACCCTTATCAGAGGAATACATGTATGGGGAACCAAATCCCATGACGTAACCCAAAGGGCTAGTTCTTTCTAAGATCTGGGAATCCCTTTAGGAAGAAACCTCTCTAGTTTATTTACCAAGGGAGCCTCCAAGGAAGAAGAATCACCCCCATTAGCCGAAGATATTTTCAATCAAAACCATCTCTACCGACACATCGAATAAGGGAGAGGATGAATGCCATCACTCTAATATACACTCTCGCCTTCACTCCCGCATACACTCTATCATTCCATCCTTACCGTCACACATCCCATATGAAGATTTTTTCCATCAAGAAATATATATGTGATGATGAAACTAGGATTCATTTACATAGTCCATGAATAATAGAGAACAAATTATTCCATGATATACTTTAACCATTGTTCATTAGTGAATTTCAATTTATATATCAGTGACTGTGATATTATCAGACATGTATGTAGTTAAACAATATTTCATGTAATATGTGACTGAATTGAATTGCATAATCACTCTCATGCACGAATCATTCTATGATCATATTTGATGCAAGTGTAATAATGGAAACCATGCGAGGGAAGATAACTCAAATTAATTTTCCAGTTAAATGTAGAGAAAATAGTTTTTATTATTTAATAATTGAATTTAATAGTTATGAAATAAAAGTAATATTTAAAGGAGGAAATGAGATTTTGGTTATTTACAAACATAATGATAGAGAATTAAATGTTTCAATGTACATAAGATGAGATTTTGTGATACATATCATATTAATGTAATAATTCAATTGAAAAATTCAAGAATACAGTTTCATGTGTGTGTTTCTAAATGGAGAAAATAATGAATAATCAACCCGAGATTAATTCATGTGATGATTTAGGAAATATTAGGTATTGGTTATTTGAAAACTGCAAGAAGAATAATTAATGAGAGAACAAGTATTTCAGTTATTAATGATGAAATTGAATAATAAATTAAAAGAAGATTAAATATTGATTCATTGGGGATTTAAATTAGAAGGTTGTATATAATTAAATGATAATTAAAAATAGTAAAATATCCTACACTTTTTAATATGGATATTACCTACCGTAGAGATTAAATAATCCTCTATATTTTTTAATTTGGGAAATATTATTCAAGATATATTATTCAATGAGTATTAATATATGATGTATGTAATGAATAAATGTAATAGTTTTTTCATACATTGAGATAATTTTTAAATAATATCATAATTTATTGTATCTAAGAATGATTGTGTGCTAAAGACAGAAGCCACTAAAGGAGGCACACATAAGTATTCACAATTTAGATAATACGACCTTTCAACTTTCAAGAATAATTTCATGCACAAACAACATGTTTTATATAGATTTTGAAGACATTAAAGAGTTTCACATGAGTAAACTAGATTCATTAGGCCTGTGGATGAATACTATCATCTAAAATATTAATGATCTTTCAAGATGTAAGTCATACATGAAGATGTGTGGAATTCATCATGTGAATTATAGAAGCAGAATAGAAATAGTGTATTCTATGTTATAAAACCATTTTTGAAGAATTAACCAATGTAAACTATCTTAATAGGACCAGATTATCCATGGTTTTAAAACATTTATGGAGATATTGAAGAATCCATGTTGGGGGAAAAACATGCAAAGAAGTGCAATATCACAATGAACCATGTAAATGTGGTGTGTTACATTAAATTTTTTTATAACTACACATCAGGTGATCCTATGATATTATATTGAGTAGTTCAATAACCCTAACAGGTTTATGAGGTTAAATTTAAATGGTAAGAAATTCATAAATAGAGTGTAACACTATTTCACCCTCTATTTGTGGTACCAAATCATTCATTTGGATCTATAACTTATTATTTCATGACTTATTCATTTTTGGTCACCCAAAATACTCAAATAGTTTATTCAATAATGTTTATATTAACTAAAACTAAATTTTTTGTATCATAAGGGATATATGTTATAGGTATTTATAGAATGTAAATCAATATTCAAAATAAGTTTCATATTTCAATTTTTCCTCTAAAAATGATTTAGAAAGATAAATTATATTATAATATTGTAAAATTTTTGTTAGAACACATTATTTAATTAATGAATATGTTATATAACATAAAAGAATTTTTTTTCAAAGAAACTATTATGCCTATTATCATGATGGAGTGAAAAAAAATAAATCTTTCTTATGATCCAAATGAAAGGAGTGGAATACAAAATTTATTATTTGACCAGTTTTCATTTATTCATCATCATAAGAAAGAAAAATTTCAAATCTAAGATGATTATGATATGAGTTTTGGTGATGTAAAAAATTAAAACATTGAAGTTGAGAGACTAAAATAATTGGTGGATAAGGTAAGGAATCTTTTATATCAAGCCTTTGAAAAAATAATAAAACTGGGATTTTTAATGTGATTGTATCATGTGGAAAACTAATATGATGTTCCTATTTCCTTTATCAATTATCTTCTTAACTTTTAAGAGTAATTACTTCTTAATGATTCATATATTCTATAAAAGCATTATATGTGATGGAAATTTATTAACTATCATATATTTTTAATAAATAAAATACAATATTTCACAGTAGATTGTAACATATTATTGGACGAAACGACATGCCTAAATGATTTTAAAGAGTTTGGAACATCTAGATAGAATACAAATAAAGACAAAATACCAACTCATAAACCCTAAAAACAATGTATATCTTTCAATTTATTCCATGAACTAAAATCG